>OX380345.1:21418689-22772963 GCA_947425015.1 Pterostichus niger | reverse complement strand
ACCACAAAAGAAGAAATGAATTAAAATATTTCGATAAAATACCTAATCTATAAATTACGAGCATTCACTGTTACTAAAATAGTAAATTTGATTTTATTTGCTCCAAAGTATAACAGGAAATTTAATTTAATTACAGATCAATTCAGCTTTATTTGTTTGTAATGCAATCCGAACCACTTATATTTAATAGAAACAATACATCTTTATTTAAAACTATCAAAATTAGATGACTTATTTGTTAAAACACACTATTTGGTATTGTATTACAGCTGCCATCTCATGATCAATGTTAAGCCGTAAAAAAACTCAGATTATAGATGCAAAAGTCTATACAGAGCACTTGAGTTAATGTATAAATCATTTCACATTAATATTCCATATTTTATTAGACATTATTCGAAGAATTATTTCTCATTTCAAGATAATTAATACATGTTTTCTTGAGAAATCATTTACTTAATCAGTAACTTATCTTGAAAGTAATATATCCCTATTGTAAAAATACCTCTGCTTATACACCAAGAAATTGTATAATAATGCAAAAATTTGCATATCTAAAACGTAGCAATAAAGTACTTTTCCGGTTTTACAAACCATGCCAAATTATTATTCATTTATCGACTACTTTTTAATTACCTTTATAAAACCGCACGCAATATATACATACATTTCAATACGAATTTCCATTACAATGAAAAACTTTTCCTTTTTTCTGAATCATATTTCTCAGAAATATTAATATGCTGTTTTGTCATGACTTCAAATGTGTTAAACGAAAATGTCTTCATAATGTACTTAATTTTTTATCGAGATATTAATTCAAATATGTAAACAACTAAGTTATTCACGAAAATAAACATGAATACAGCGATAATCTTTCATTGCCATCTAAAGTTGCAGTTTACTTGTGAATTTTGTAGTGATGATTTAGCACAAAGTTACAAAATACATACGTTAGACTAGCTATTCGCCTTTTTGTTTTACGGCTATACAAATATTACAGTAATTCTAGTTTAACTCTTCATGAAAATAATTAATATCTAGTAATGTAAATTGCACACTAATTATAACGTCTTTATTTGTTGACTAAAGGTAATATTTGTTTTAATTTAGTAGTAGAACAGAAATATCTAAATTAAAATACAATACTGAATAAAGACTATAAAATATCTTCTTGAAATATGAATTTACAACCACAGTATAAAAGTAAATTACTTTTCACAACTAAGTATTATTCAGGGTTTAAATATATTTATAGCATTATATGAAAATGAAATTTAAATGTAGATACATGTTTATTTCTTGCAGCGTTTCAACTTTTAATTTAAATAAATTCATCCTACATGTTTTATATCCAAGTTATACAAGCAATACGAGTATTAGCGTCACATTTCTCAGTGGTGTAATATAGTCTCGTGCATTTTATAAAACGGCAAGCAATGATAAATAAATGATAGATAAGAATAAAATTGTGAAAAATGTCATCAATTCTAAATAAAAAAATACAAGGAATATTATTGTTTTCAAAATTGAATTAAAACTAATTTAATATGAAAATATAACTTATAAATAAATTTTGCTCCTAACCTAAAATAAAATAAATATACCATCACACCTTTTACCCATTACTGGGTGTGGCACTTTTAACGTGGTGAAAATTATTTGTCACAAGTGGGAATCGAACCCGAGGTCCCAATTCTACAGGCCGACTTGATACCATTGAGTCACCTAATCTGTCCTATCAGAATATTTACTACGAGATTTTCTTCATGTAAACATTATGAAAACCACATTAACTCAACGTATACAGCGCAATATTTCCAGTGTAGAAGTCTACATGTTCTACAATTTTGGTATACTTTATGTATGGGCGGAATGCACTGGATGTTCTACTTGCCTGCACGTATTTTCAAACAGTGTAAAATAGTAGTATTGTAATAATTTGTATGCCAGTGAATGCATATGATTAGCGGTGCGATAGACAATAAATTGCAAATACATTTGTATATTTATTTCTATTTACTTTTAAGTTTTAATATATTAAAGTACTAATAAACAATAATAAATTATAAATTATAAAGGTAAAAAGTTGTTTGCATGGAGAAAACGCCATTGGCTTTGTATTCCTTTGGCATATGATTTATAAAAATTAAATAACAACTGAAAAGCAATAAATAGCTACATGGTCTGGCAATCCTTTCCACAGTTGAAGTAAGAACTGAGTTCGATGGCCATATCTGATAAACTAAAATTTTCACATGAGAATTGAAATTTATTTAATTTAATTAATGTTGTTTAACAATACTTTCAGTATTTAATGTTTACTAATTTTTATTCATTAAAGTAAACCTATTGCCTTAAGTAGCATGTAAATATTTTTGTAAATTACAAAAAAAAATATTTGTAACCAGTACATGAAATAATATGTCGTCCTAATTTTTTTTTTTAATATAATTTTAAAATACTCTATACATGCAAAAATAATCACAACCTAAGATCTGTTATAACCGAATGTTACACCCAGAAAAAAATATATACTTTAATTTTATATCATTTGGGAATTAAAATCTGAATATACATAATTTTAAATCAACCAACATTATCGCTTATAACAACGATAAATTTGTCATTTTCCATTTGATTTTCGTAGCAGGTAATCGTATAAGTTTGTATTAATGCTATATTGATCATGTAAATCGCATAATTATCTATTAACAACGAAGCATACACCAATGTGCTTGTCCAAAGTTCATGTATATCTAGTTTACATTTATACTCGTAACGCGGAATTCAATAGAATGATGGATTGTTCATATTTAAACAAAAGGACATAGATATTTCAAACAACATGGATGTCCAAACTACTGATATTGTTCTAGTGTAGCTTTGTAATAAAATGTATATTTTGACAGAACTGTGCAATTTTGATCATATGTATAGTAGTGTAAAATGATAACACAATAGCAATCGAACATAATTTTTTTGTTAAATCCAACGGTATTCAACGCAGTGCCATTAAAGAGACTCAATTGTTATAAGAAATAACATGTTGTTGCAAAAGAACAAAAGAATATTAAAACATAATATAAAATTAAAGTCCTCATAATTCGTAGCTGAAGTGCCAAACATGACATTTAACAGTTCGGCAATTTTAATTTTTTTTTTCATTAAATATACCGAGTTTGGTATCAAAGTAAAGTTTTCGTCCAAAAAATTCTAGTAAACTGTCAAAAATAATAATAAAGTGATGGTCAATTGTTGTCCCAAAATTTATTAGCATTAGGTCTATTTTAATATTAAATTAAAGCTCCTAAAAATTCGAATAAAATATAAAACATAACATTTAACCAATCGTCTACTTTTTTTAATACAAATTATGTTAAGCTTCTCTAAACTTATAGTCGGGAATGTATTATTTTTTTAATAATATTTCTCAATAGTAACTAAATATTGTGGAGTATTTTTTTATCACTGTTTTAACAATGTTTAATTGTTATTTATGTTACTTATGAGATAAAAGTATTATTAGAGCGCTACGAGAGTTACCTTTTGTTGTTTGTTGTTCTAAAGCAATTATTAGAAGAAAATGCTTGGTGAGATGACAACATATACAAGTACATAATTTTAAAAGTTATTCTGAAAATGTATCTTAGCAATAAATTAAGAAGTGTCCTCTTTGTCGTAGTAGTAAAAATGTTTGCAGGTATAATAACTTGTCCTCATGAAAAAGTTTAATTCCAGCATCTAATGGAGAAATTCTTTTGTGAAGAACGCAGCATGCATATATGATAAACAACCCGCAGTTATTTTTAGCATACAGCGCACAATTACCATAAAGTTTAAACGCTAAGAAAAGACGTGTTAACAACTAGAATTTCGTGTGTCATAAATGCGAAGTTTCGCAAAGTTTTTCCGCAACTCAGCGTAAAGAAATAAAAGCATTGTCGTCCTCTCGCGCGCAATAGTTCTACGATCAGCCACAACTTTGCAGGACATAAGTAATAAATATTCATATCCAGTGACAGTGGCGCCGCCAACCACCAACATGGCGACGTTGTGGACTCTACCATCGAAAGGAAGGTAGGTAATATCACACGGGATTACGGGTGTCAAAACTATTTAATTGAAATGGCATTAACGTCATCGTTCCAAAGAAAAATGTCTCGAAGAATCGCAACTGATTCGGTGAACAACGGCCAAAGTTTCTCGCTTTGTCTCCGCAGACGAGCGGCGGTAGAAACCGAACTCAGCGACGGTGAGGTAAATACTCGTTAGCGCCGTGCCCGGATTCGGTAATAAAATTATAAAATGCGATCCGGTGTAAGCGTTCATCAGAGGTAATGAAGGGCTGTTAGGTGTAATCTAGCGCGGCGAATCGCCTGGACGCTAATGGACCAATCAGAAGAATCGCGCTAACGTGCGTTCCACGATTTCGCGATGCAGTTCTGATTTGTAATACGCTTTGGGACTTGGGACACTATCTAATTTACTCTTGATATCAACTATTACATTTTATTTAAGTATATTAACTTCTCTTCTGTCTTGTTGTGTTTGGATTACATGACAAATTACATATTACAGTTTTACCTGTCTGCTAAATAATTAATGGTAGGCGCGGTGGCCGAGCGTGTTAAGGCACATCTCTTAGCATACTGTGACGTCACCCGAACCAAGGTTCGTCGGTTCGAATCCGCCTGCCGACAATGTGTGATTTGTCGTAAAATATAAAAATACAGTTTCATGTATTTATCACACTCGGGCGCTATAAGCTAGTCACTTATACGCCTTAAATAATCTGACTAAAGAAACCGGCAGTACGGCAGTGTAAAAACTGCGGCTCGGTGTGCCCGGCCCCTATGTTCCGACATTGGAATTATGGGACTCATTATTATAAATAATTAATGAATATTATTCATTCAAACATAACATGCATTCTGGACATTACATAACACTTCCTTCCAGCTGCTATTAAGATACAGACTGCAGTGCTTATTTATAACTACAAATATATTTTACTTATAAATCATTAACACGACATATCGAATTGTAAAAATAAAGTCTCAAGTTTAAATTCTATAGATAACCAGAAAAGAAAACTATACTTTAATTATAAACGAACTTTTACATACCAGTAACCATGACATTTGAAACTTATACGGTATTAAACTAATATAAACGAATATAATTATGCAACAAATTATATACGAGTTGCATACACTAGTTTTTCTATGACTAAGTTTTCATTTTAGATTCATTGGTTAAATTTTTCGAGTGTTTACCTGCAATTGTGTGGAGTTCACCTTCAAAATCAAGCGCAGGAAGATACTCCCTTCCTTTCATATATTTTTGATTCATTTTCTGTTTTTATTACAGAGTGTTCAACTGCAATTGTGTGAAATTCAGTTTCAAAAACAAGCGCAGAAAGATACTCCCTTCCTTCCTCATCTTTTTTTCTTCATTTCCAGTTTTTACTATACAGTGTGTAACTGCAATTGTGTTAAATGTATTTTTAAACAAGCGCAGGCGATGCTGCCTTCATTTCTTATAGATTCGTTATTAGAGAAGTGGGCGTAAGTGAAGATTTACGAAACAGGTGTACAGGAGCGAATGGATGGGTGTTTGTTGCGTGATGATGGATTTTGGTTGTGAGAAAAGGAAGAGTTCATATGGAGGAAGTGTTAATGTGGTCGAAACGAGTATCGTGTGTCTGGATGAGAATGTCGACGGGTTCGTGCTACCCCATTTAATGGGATATAGTGTGATGTTATGTATGTATGTATGTAAGTTTTCATGTTTATTGCTTACTAAGGTAAGTATCAAAAATGATATTCAAAATATGTTAAGTGCAATATTAAATTAAAGCTATCAGACTGGAAATGCAAGTACAAGTGTCAAAAATGATTTTTAAGAAAATGTAAGCTGTTTTTTCCATAAAATCCAATTAAGCCGTGGTCTGTATCAAATTATAGTTCTCTTGCACAAAATTCTAGTAAAAATATTTTTTTAAATGTCATTTCACTAGTTGTCAATTATTTTTTCAAAAGTTACACAAATTTTACTTAGTTTTTTTCTAAACTTATGACCGGGAAAATATTGTGCTGGCCAGAGCAGATATTTATAGTTTAAAATGTATTTGTAATGTTGGAGAATATTCCAGCCTCTGAGCACATAAACCTATCTTCTTCAGTTATTGGTGTCACGAAACACGATTGCACAATAGTCATCTCATCTCATATCACTTCACTGGATATCGCTGGAAACGCGGCTAATGAGCGGTCATATTGATCACCGACTACCATATCCTGCTCTTCTTTACAATGGATTCAAAGCTCGTTACCCAATACCTTTTGCTTTACGCTGAACGATGAACGCCGATCTGACGTGCGAATACCATCATGTACTTGTGTCGCATCAAACGCCGCTGCTGGTTAAATTAGCAGAGTTAATGGATATCGATAAAATGATGTTTCATCGTTGGTCCTTTTGTTATTTTATACTGTTATTACAACTATTGCTCACCGATCATGCTGTTTGAGATTATTATGTCAAATAGAAGCGATAATCATAAAAAAATAATTTCATAGAAGAGCAATTTAACAAAATAAATCAAATAAAAAAACAACAAAGACAAAATTAATTGTCTTTTAAATGCTACTAGGTTTAATAATAAAATATAAAAATTAGGTGAACTTTGTTCTAAGTGAAGGAGTGGGTTATACCATACTGATGAGTTCTAATAAGAGCGAAACGCGTCTATGGTTTCTAACTGTGCTTGCCAGCCTCTGACGATGACAAGTCGACTTGGAGGCTGAATTTTTGTGAGACTTAGACAAGTGTTTATTTTTATATTTTATTATAAAATTAATTAATTTAAAAATCTAATTTTTTCATCACATTTATGTTAAGCATTTGTCGGAATCATTTGACAGGAACTAAGATCACGAGCACTTTCATCGTATTAAATCGAGTTAATTGAAATATGAACAGAAAAATTTATATACCATCAGGATTTGAATCTGGGATTTATGAACTCCGATCATATGCATTAAACAAACTAAGATATGGTCACCATTTGATTTAATTATGATTTTAACCAATTTCTTTCATTGTTTTGTTGTGCCATAGTTAGCCTAGATATTGTAAGTCTTTCATATACTGAAAGACGTGACACGAGAGTCAAGTGGAGTTACACAGTTGTTTAAGGAGAATATTGACCATTTGAAATTGAATTAGTATTTTAAATAAATACTTAGCAATTAAATAAAATATATCACCACGTCTTTTACTTATTACTGGGCATGGCACTCAACCGTAGCGGCTCTCGGTAAGTAATATAAATCTTCGCGTGAAGCGAATCTCGACCCCCAAAGATGTTAATGGAAGGGAAGTAGTTTTATTGTGGTAAAGTTTGTGGGAATCGAACCCGAATTCTCAAATCCACAGACCAACTCGATACCATTGAGCCACCTATTCCATATATTTAACGATTGATGAAATCAAAATTGACTTAAAAG
The DNA here is from genome assembly GCA_947425015.1 of Pterostichus niger. Lineage (NCBI taxonomy): Eukaryota > Metazoa > Arthropoda > Insecta > Coleoptera > Carabidae > Pterostichus > Pterostichus niger. Next base: position 22,765,449 of record OX380345.1, on the reverse strand, counting down.
AGAAAATTTGGGTTATCGTCATGAATTTGGGATATATGAAATCCGTTTAGATACTTGAAACTAATTAAGTTCTGGTTGCGATATGATTCAAATCTGATTTTTTTCTAATATTTTTCTCTCTATTTTGTCGTATTATAGGCATCCTCGATCCCATGAATCTCTCATATACTGAAAGAGTTAACACAAGAGTCGTCTGCAATGACATTGTTATTTAAAGAATATATTTACCAATTCAAATTTATTTAGTATTTTAAACAAAAAATAAATGTATCATCAAGCCTTTTACCCATTACTGGGCGTGACACTCTGTCGCGTATGAAGTGCAGTTACCAGCTGTCAAATAACGGCCTACAAAGATGTTACTGATAAGGGAACCACAGGAGTAATTTTAATGTGATTGAAATTGTTTTTCGACTGTGGGAATCAAATCCAGGTTCTCAAATCCACAGGCCAACTGAGCTACCTACCCCATACTTAACAATTAATGAAAATTTAATTAAAAAGAGCAAAATTAGGATAATGCAAGGATTTGAACCTGAGACCAATAATAATTCAATTTTATATCATTAGTTGTTTAGTATTTATGTAAAATATTAATGAAATTTGAATAGGAAAAGATTCTCATTAAATAACAATGTCACTGCAGACGACTCTAAGAGACAAGTCATTTTATGAATGAGCCATAGAATTGAGGCTGCCTATGGCACAGAAACAAAAATTAGAATAAAATAAACTTTGAGTCACACCGTAGCTTAGTTAGTTAAAAGCATATGACTGAAGTTGTTAGATCTCTGGTTCAACTTCTATTGATATCCCAATATTTATATAATTCAATTTAATTTCATCAATTGTTACCTATACTAATTAAAATTAAAATTATTTGAATATAAATCTGTATATGACAAGTACCACTACAACATATTGTGAAATTCAATAAATTACATACTCGTACTTTCAGGAATATAATAGCAAATTATTATCCATTGTTCTGCCAGACACTAAAATCAAAATCCATAACAAATAAATACTCATTTAATTATGTAAATACCTACTGTGTATCATAATCAAAGATGTTCATTAATAATTATGCTCTAATTTTATAATAACCATTGGAAATATAAATTCTCCAATATAACTTAATTTAGTACGCGGTTATTGAATTATTTAACTATAACATCTCTTAATTAGGGAGATTCTAATTATGACTATTTTACCAAATACGTTTCACTGGTATTTGAAATATTTGTTGTTTCAAATAAGACTCTAGAAATCAAATTGATATTTCGAAATTCCATAAATCAGGTATAATTTATGCGACCAATAAGGCTGGATATTTCATTTCGATATTAGTGTTACTCAAATATTACAAATTACCACAATTCGATACAACATTGATTTATTTATCTGGCAAATTGTTATGGTTTCAAAGCGGTTGACGATTATTTATTTCCCAATAATATTGAACTGCGATTATCTGCAACATGATTTTCCTTTTATAAGTATACGCAATTTAGATTATCATGTACCAATTTATTTATATTATAATCAATTTACAATACATTATTTAGTATAGTATATAGATGCACTTGTCAGACTATGGTCGTAGTAAGTGATATAATTTGTGCAACAAATCACGGCGTCCAAGAATGTTAGTGGAGAAGCCCCAGGCGTAATTATCAAAGTAAAAATCAGTTTGTCGGCTATGGTGTATTTGTTAGTTTAACTACTATCCAAAGAGTCTTCTGCTATACATTTAATAACATTTTCAGCTAATCTGATAATAAGATAGATTGTAAATTTGATTTGACGGCTGGTAATCGCACTTCACGCGAAGAAATATATCCCTTACCTTACTTGCTACAGCAGAGTACCACATTTAGTAATGGGTAAAAGGTGTGATATATTTATTTATTTTAAAACATTTTATTTTATTTACTCTACATTTTAATATGTTGTTTGTTACAAAGCAAAATTTTGGTAACAATTAAATGAAAATTCAGGAAATGTTTTTCATTTAATAGATATTATTTTTCCATCATTCGTTTTTGCTATGTAATCTTATTATGTAAAAAGAAATAAGTCTAAATGAACGTCTTAAATAATTTTAAAATCAAGATAAGTAGAATCCCAAGAAATAAAAAATTAAGCACAAAAGAAATAATTTTATTTTAACTCGTTTAATAATAAACCAAGTTTATTTATAAAACCCTTTTAAACGACGACTTAAAACGTTAAAACTTATTCCAGATAAATAAACTTTGAAAAGAGCATCATAAAAACGTGGGGTTAGGCGACGCGGGCGAAGGTTAAACCCCTCCCGATTAAAACGTAGGCTTTACGATGGCTCATCTCATCACATTCAAATCTGTCAGATACGACGCCATTATACATTCAGCAACTATTGTCGGGCAAAGGGGCTGAAGCGGGGTGACTTTCCTTTCAGATCTCGCCTCCGGCCGAGGCTCGCTCAAACTTCCACCCTTATCTCAAAGCTATTAAAAAACTTACACAATATTTAACTAAGTGCCGGGCGGCGAATAAGAGCCACGGAGAAGGGGTAGCGGTTGTTTCATCCCTTGCCGATTCGGAAAGAATCTAAATTCAATTTCGAGCCTCTGACATCTGTGACAGTGTTAATTTAGTCGGTGATAATTGCATTTTAAAACTGTCACCTATTGAAATACGCAATTACAAAAATGCCAAACCCAACCGCTCCAAAGAATCATTCACGGAATCATTAAATAAAAGCTGCGCCTTGAGCAAGAAATCATACGTTCAAATCATTTGAACAAAAAAAAATTGTGTCTGGGCGATTCGAATGTCACTATAAAATATAGCCCTCTTTTACTGTCATTGGCTTATAGTAAGAGCTCGGGACTAACTTGGTTTTAGTTAGAACCGGGTAATTAAAATTTTGATATGACAACTTTGTAAACAATTGAACCGCAATTTGACGGCTGGTAACTGCAGTTAATTATAAAGGCGCGGTGGCCGAGCGTGTTAAGGCACATCTCTTAACATACTGTGACGTCACCCGAGCCAAGGTTCGTCAGTTCGAATCCGCCTGTCGACAATGTGTGATTTGTCGTAAAATATAAAATACAGCTACAAGTATTTATCACACTCGGGCGCTATAAGCTAGTCACTTGTACGCCTTAAATAATGTAGCATTCGACTACGAAAAACCGGCAGTACGGCAGTGTAAAAACTGCGGCTCGGTGTGTCCGGTAGGCCCAGGCCCGATTTGGGCTGTAGCGCCACAGATGATGATGAACTGCAGTTCACAAGCATAAATATATTACTTACTGAGATGTACTACAGCAGAGTGCCACTGCCAGCAATGGTTCAAAAGCATGACATATTTATTTTTTGTGAATATTTGGTTCAATCCGTATTTCAATATCTCTTTTAGTTTTGGAGTTATATCGATTTTTGACTTTTTTAAAAACTCAACTTTGAGAGCCCATATCTCGAAAACTAAGAAAGATATTGAAATGCGGTTTGAACGAGTGTATTTCTCTTGCGCTACTTAACTTATACCAAAATTTTAAAATTTTGGAAATTTCAACATTTTTTAAAATTTTTCTACTTTAAAAAATTTTTTTTTTTTCAATTTATCCAAATGTTGAAGAGATAATACAAATCTGTGAACACCAGTGAATTCCTCACGTCAAAATACATAGATATGCAAATTTTTACAGCAAAATTCGAACGGATAAATTTTTTATTACAAAAAATCTAAAATAGCCATATTTTAGATAATTTTTTCGAAATTTGGCCATTTTTAATTTGTTTGTAATAAAAAAATTATCCGTGCGAATTTTGCTGTACAAATTTGCATATCTATGTATTTTCACGCGAGGAATTCACTGATGTTTTCAGATTTTAATTATCTCTTCAACTTTTGGAAATATTGAGAAAAGAAAATATTGAAAAAAGTTGAAAAAAAATCCAAAATTATAAAATTTTGGTATAAGTTAAGTAGCGCACGAGAAATACACTAGTTCAAACCGCATTTAAATAGCTCTTTTAGTTTTCAAGATATGGGCTCTCAAAGTTGAGTTTTAAAAAAAGTCAAAAATCTATATAACTCAAAAACTAAAAGAGATATGAAATGCGGTTTGAACGAGTGTATTTCTCGTGCTTTGAGTTATATAGAAACATAATTTAAAAAATTTCGATTTTTGAACCGGTTCAACCAAAAATTAATAAAAAATAAACATGCTTTCACTCATTCTGGCAGTGACACTCTATCGTTGTAGATCTCAGTAAGTAATATATTTATGCTTGTGAACTGTAGTTACCAGTCGTCAAATACATGATGTTATTCCTTAATATTTATATAAGCAAAGCAATTTCCCATTTCTGTACTATAAATGTTTTGAGTTCTTTATATTGATATTGATTACAGTTCATTTATTTTAATTGTTGTTGCTTCTAATCTAATAAATATTTTAAGAATAGATAATAAACACAAAATAACGTGCAAACACGTCTAAAACTTAAATGTCTGTGAAACTCGTATTATCTGGGTTAGGTATTTCGGAAGTCGAAGATAATACAACAAATGTTTGAATTCACAATGACAGTATTTAAAAAAAAATTCCAACCCTAATAAATGGACCCTCGGCCACCTGACCACGGTTCCAAGAACACTAACACGGCAAGTTACTGGGTTTAGCGGATACATAAGATTTAAGGGCAAATACGAAAATTGTGTTCACTCTGAAGCGGCCTTAAAAGGATGTTTAAAAGAGATCGAAAGTTTTCACAAATAGCATTAGAACAGTGATTTTCTACCTGTACATCATAATTTTTTCTTTAGCATCATCACCTACAATATTGATATAGTATTAACACTATTATTATGTAATAATAATAACTTGCAATGTTATGAACCAATAATATATTTTGAAAGTTTAATTCTTGATTTTCGAATCATGTCTCGATAGTTATGAGTTTGTTTGTATAAATACTTTGTATCTTAGCAATAAATAACAAATAATGTTCAAGTGAATAATAACTACATAAAGATTTCTTCAATTATGTATATAAAAGTATTAGAATTAATAAATGCGAGTACCTATAGGTAATCGAAAGTCATTAGAGTATAAATTTAGTATATTAATTAAATGTATGTACGACTATGTATAATTTTCTACCACTAATAGCGTAGTCATTGGAAAATACTTTGAAGAATAAATTATGTTACTGAATTATGTATTACAAATTGTTCTATTCCTCGGTTACTTAAGTTTATTCATCATTTCTCATAGATTCTAAAAGCGACGAGTGGTCAGTGCGGTACAAATAAAAAATTCCTAGATGACGAATTCAGCTTTAGTTTAATCGTTCACTCGATTGCTCGCTCATTTTTTTTACATCGATTTTAAAATACTTTTGGATTGATTTTTTATTAATAAAAATACGTAACATTATTATATTTGGAAGAATTGATTGCAAAACTGAAGGAAAATGGAAGGCAGGAAGGTGAAGTTTTTTTTACTACTCCGACACTCTGCTGTAGCAAATTTCGATTGCGATATATTTGTGCATGTGAAGTATGATTACCGGCCGTTAAGGCATGGCCCCTAAAGATATTAGTGTAGATGGAGCCACAGGAGTCATTTTAATATGATGAATATTGTTTGTCGGCTGTGGGAATCGAACTCGGATTCTAAATTTATTTGCAATTTCTGTTGTTTAAACCTTTTGCCAATCTTCTAATATTTGTATAATCTTGTCTTGGAAAATTAAATAAGTCAATATTTCTGCCTTCAATGATTTTGAAATTAAGATTAGAGTGATTCCAAGAATCCAAGTAAAACATTAAGTATCTACAAAAGAAATAATAATATTTATTATTAAGCAGGAGTAAGATATACAGGGCTAAAGAGAGAGATGGAGAACTGTGAAGAATGGAGTGAGGACCTGCAACACATTAATTCTGGTGATGATAACTTTTTGAAGATGGCAATAGTATGTATAGTGAAAATGTTAGAGTTATTGAAATATTTCAACTAAACATCATCATTCGATAATTTAAACAAAACAGCATATAAAATGTGACAGTGCATCAAATCTTCCTGGCACAAATCAGCACATTTCGCACGAAGTGAAGTGCCTACGCGAGCTTTTTACAACTGTCACAGTGTTGCATTGTGCTGGCGCCCATTATTTCGAAGGGCCGGGACGTTCGGAAATAATTGCATTTGAGGAATTCCCCCTTCACCTCTGCAACTCCTCCTCAACACTTCCTGCTCTTGTCGTTCCACATCCCCGCTGTCCTATTGCGAAAACGTACCGCTGCGTCGTTATTAGATTTACCGGTTAACGGGGTGTCTGCAGCCAACCACAGAATGTACGTAATTGGTTACTGCGCCCATCGTGACCTTTGTACTATGAGAAAACATCCGGTTTACGGAATACGACGCCGAAGACGTGAAGATCGCGAAGAACGCACCAAGCGCGGATTCACGAGAACATTTTCAAATCCAATTATTCTTTTACTAGTTTTTGTGTTATAGAAAGCTTGGAATAATAGGAGAATTCGTTTTATTATACTGGTAATACGATAAACTGATGATTTTCAGCACAAATGCCAGCTAGCTCAATCTAAAGTCCTATTTTGAAAGTTCTACATAATTGTGTTACCTAGAATACGAGTTCTGTTGTAATTATTATTAAAATTGCATTTTATTGCTTTGTTTCTAAAGTACAATCATTATCCTGGATACACTAGATCTCTTGCATAAGCAAATTGAGATAATTTGTTTATATAGATCAGAATTTTTTTTTTATCTCATAGCACTCTAAACTAAATACACCAATACATTTTACTATGGTTTACAAAAACAAAATAGTTATTAATGCAACTTGAAAGTATCTCTTTATATAGACACTTTTAACACGAGTTGCTTCCACTATTTTTTCTACGATCGAGTTTAGCTAATTTTACTTATTACATTACATACATTAAAAATATTTATTTTATAGTTTACTTACTTAATTTGGTTTCATAGCAATTATTTTATTACATTTACACGAATATTACAAAATTATATATCACCATATTTTTTAAAATTTCAGAATTTAATTTTACTGTTGTTGATATGAAACACAATTTAAACCGTCTCAGTATCCGATAGCTTCTAAGAAAGTTAGGATCTGAATGCTTCTCATACATAAACGCACTACGCAAAAATGTGTAATGAGAAGTAAATAGTGTTTTTCCAACCAATAAGGATTCGATGGAAGATTTATAGAGATTTAAATATTTGTAGCAAATCATTAAGAAAAGTACACTACATTAATGATTCAAATATGTGCAATATTATTTGCGGCATAGACTTCTTTTTATTATAGACTACACATTAAATTGAAATCCTTTAATTAAAAAATCTTGCGACACATCGGTTAAAAATCCCTGACCATGTTAAATCAAAAGACAACTGAAACTCTTGTAATACAACACGGAATGCGTTATAAAGTTTCCATGAAATGAAAATGTGTAATGTACGTTTTGTTCTCAAACAAATGACGTCTGACATATCTTATATTGTATGAGAATAACTGAAATAAACAAACTGTTTGACCTAGAAAACTGAATTACTTTAAACAGAGTATGAATCAGTAAATCTAGTAGTGGAGATAAAGTACGTAAACAAACGAAGTAAGCTAGTCAACAGAATTAAAAATATGTGATCTGTTTCAATACCTAAGTGTAAGTTAATTATATATGCCTTTAGTTACATTTAAATATCTGCATTTATATATAAGATGTTAGTGAAGAGGGATAATTATGTGGAGAAAATTGTTTGTCGGCTGTGAGACTTGAACCCGCATTCTCAAATCCACATACCGACTCGATACCACTGATCCACCTACCCCATATCCGCAGTTATGCATCTTTCAATTCCATTTGAATGTTGAAATAATTAATAATGAAAAGAAAGTTGATAAAATACACATGACAAAGGTAATCTCCAAGAGTGGGAAATATGAAGAATAATTTCAAAAGAATGTTGGTATCATTTCCGGTAAATTTATATAAATCAATGCAATAACAAACCGTATGAATTCTTTAAAATCTGTGTAATCAGCGGAATGTGACCCTGCTGAGCTACACCATTCACCATCGTCAACGCTGAAAGCGTCGTTTTTAATGTCGAGTCGTCCTCAATGACATCACAGACGACACCGCCTGTTCGCATGACGCTCGGTAATTGAAACTGACATTAATCAATTCCGTGATAATCTCTCTCTTTATGTTTCAGAGAAAAGTCCCCGAACGGAGATTTCAAGCAACCATTACCAATCAAATTACCTTTCCAAAAATAAAATATACCTTTGATCTTGATCGGTTTACGATTGCTGACATATAAAGAAAGATTTTAAGGAAAAAACGGCCAATTTAATAAAATGAAATTTCCACAGCGCTCAGTGCGTTTTCAGGAAATACAATCGGTCAGAAAGAGAAAATGCCCATTCATCCAGTGTTCAGATTTGGTTGGGCAACAACTCGATGACGTGAAGCCTATTTGCGATTCCACTTGATCCTAGACACATATACACAAAAAATCTTTAACCGATCGTCTTGGCTTTCGGCCAATAAATGCACAGAACAACCAAAATGCTGAGACGATAAACGTGGTATTATACATATGCATCGGGTGACTCAAAACAATAACATCCCTCGCTACTAACAACACTCAAAACTTCGATCATATAATACTAGATAAAGTATGACATGGTTTGATGTGACGCCAACATCACAAGTGGGAAGACAAGGACTATGCCTTTATAATGGACCATTGCAGGTTGCTTACTTGTCATTTATAAAGTATATTGAGGCATACACTTTAAATAATTATTATTTTTATAAAACATACAATAGTAATATGAAGGAAAAAACATCAATATAAAATCAAATGTGCCTGCTTTCAAGTTAGTATAATATAAAATAGATAATAATAACAAAATAAAAACGTGTAATTTCATACTATTTTAAAAATTAAATAGTTACATGCCAGTTTTTAATTATTCCTTTAATGACAGAAATATTATGAAGCATAAATGTCAATTAAAATGATAGTCCTTGGAAATAATTATAAACTGTAAGAATAAGCATTCTTAAACCAATCGAACACAGGCATAGTATACAATTTGGTTTTGTTTTAAACGTATCTATTTGTTTGACTTTAAGAATCTATTTTGTTGTTGTATTTTTCTTATTTACTGATAGATGGCTCACTATAATTTATATTTTTTTTTGTTTTAATTCATTTTGTAATTTAGTTACTTTGTGACTCTTGAGGTGTTCACCTCGAAAGTTTTATCCATTAACTTTTAGACTTCAATTATGTAAATTTAATTGTTAATTCACTATTGATAGGAAAATTTTTTTCTGTTATTATTATTTATTAAAAATATTATTATTTTATTTTGCTTGTATGTAAATGCCCAAATTTTGGTCGAAACGTCGCCTTATTAAATTTAATTAATAAAAAATTTATAATGAATTTATAACTTTTTTATTATTTTGGAAAGCCTGATGGACGCGTCGCTATCCGTAAAAGGATACCTGTATATGTAATTAGTTCTAGACGGGACAGCCTACAATGGGACTTTACAGCTACACTTTCGTAGCTGTAGTTTATTGTTTGTTGTCTTACATACCGTTAAGCTGTTAATGGGTTTTGGAGAATTGAGTTTATCTCACTAATACTTGGAACCAGGTGGTCCACAGCCGATGACATCACTAGCAACCAATCGTTCCAAATTATTGATACCAAGCGTAATAGAGCCAATGAGCGAGGCCTAAGGCACCCCTACCTGCTTCCAAGTGTTACCACCATCACCCTCAGAATTGTCTTGGGATATTTGTCGTAATTTTAAGGAGTAGTCGTTTTCGAGCCATCAAGGCATCAATTTAAATAATACAGTCCACTTAAATTGTAAATAATGTATATATTCAACGTGTGTTAAATAAAGTGTTATTTATACATCGTGTTTAAATTGCAAAAAACCAGCAAGTATCAAAACTAGTGTTCGCGTTCATACAATCATAGAGTATACGCGACCTAACGCAGCCATTGGTCCTTCGAGCCGGATCAGGGTTTGATCCATCAAATAATTGTGGTAGTAACTGGTTGAGTGCCTGCCAAAAGGCCAGTTGTCGAATCTGCAGATCAAGCTATTGGGGCGTCTGCAAGATCATCCAGTTGTCGCATCTTCGCATCTACAAATTAACCAGTTGGTGCGTCTTCGGAATCAACACGTTAGTGAACCCACATATCCAGGCGATTTGCATCATCAAGTAAGGGTGTCACGTGAGTCAGTCATATATTTTAATTTAATAATAGCTAGTAGCTTCGATTTGCAAAAATGTCAAGGTTAGAATCGTTGACTCCTAAGAAGCTTGCTGATAAACGTAAAACCTTTGAAGTGCAATTAGCAGCGTTTGTTAAATCTTTAGAAAAATTCTCTATTACTGAGCCAACAGCAGCTGAATATGAGTCAATCGTTTCAAAACTTGAAAAAACTAATATAAAGGCAGATGAGTTTGAGACCGTACAAACTTTAATAGAAGAACAAGCTACGAATATTGATGAGGAATTACAATTAAGAATACAAATTGAAGAAACCTACTTTCAAGCTGTAGGAACTGCGAAATCAATTATTAACAAACGAGAAATAGGCAGATCAAATTCGCGCAGTAATTCACATGTATCAACTGATTCTAATCAAAATGTAAAATTGCCAATTATTCAATTACCTTCATTCGACGGAGATTTAACAAAATGGCGCGCCTTTAAAGATTCTTTCAATGCATTAATTCATTCAAACAATTCACTATCGAGTGTACAAAAATTCTATTATTTGAAAAATTCCATTTCTGGAGAAGCGTTGCATACAATTCAAGCAATAGACACGACTGAGGAAAATTATGAAGTGGCATACAAGTTATTGAATGACAGATTTAATCATAAACGTAGAATAATTTACAGCCATACAAATGAAATTTTAAATTTAAAATATGTAAATTTAAAAACCTTAGCTAACTCCCTCGAACAATACATTAGAACGTTGGAAGCAATGCAAGTTAATACAGTTGATTGGCATGCATTTTTTATTCCTTTTATAGTTTCAAAGTTAGACAGTCGAATAATAAGAGAATGGGAAACTCACGTTAATTCAAACTACAAAAATGATGAATTGCCCACTTGTGAAGCTCTAATTAAATTCTTGTTAGAAAAATCATACACGTTAGATTCAACTAAATCATATCAAACAACTCAAATTAATAAACCAAAGACTCCAGCGAAATTTGTTTCTTATACCTCTAATAATTCGTATGAATGTTGTCCGAACTGCAAACAAAATCATAAAATATACCACTGCAAGAAATTCACAGATGCATCAGCGGAGGAGAGGTATAAGTTAGTTCGAAAATTGCAGTTGTGCATAAATTGCTTAAAGGCCGGACATATTGCAAATACGTGTAAGGCTAGAAGTTGTAAACATTGTAGTATGCGTCATAACTCATTACTACATTTCAATAACGCAAATATACCAGCTTCGGTTCAACTCGAAGCTCAATCGAAGGTAAAAAATCAGCAAGACGCTGAATTTACTGGTTTATCGTCATTCAAATCTTCTCAAACGCTGTTATCCACCGCCGAAATAATTGTTTTTGACCATTTTGGTAAAAGATTCACAGCACGAGTTTTATTAGATTCGGGCTCACAGTCAAGCTTTGTTACAGAAACATTTTGCAAAAAATTAAAGTTAGAGATGCGATCTTATGAAAGTACAATTTCGGGTATTACACAAGATTTGCAAAAAATAAATGCATGTGTCACAATACAAATAGCTTCAAAGGATAATTCATTCAAGACATCAGTGCAATGTCTAGTTCTAAACAAAATAACCGAGAACTTGCCTCAAACTAGTTTTAATAAAGCGGTATTAAATTTACCTACAGGTATATGTCTAGCAGATGACAATTTCAATAAACCTAGACCAGTAGATATGTTAATAGGTTCAAACTTGTTTTGGAGCTTGATTACTGAGGGAAATTTACAATTCAAGGACAATAGCATATGTTTGCAAAATACAAAATTAGGCTGGATTGTTGCAGGATGGGTTCCAATACCACAAACTAATCAACATTTGTTATCTCATCTAACTTTAAACAAAGAAATTGAAAGATTTTGGCAATTAGATCAAGTATCAACCTCAAAAAGGATATTGTCTGATGAGGAACAAATTTGCGAGATACATTTTAATCAAACAACTAAGCGCAATAAAGAAGGAAGGTTCGTAGTGACGATTCCTTTAAAAGACTCAGTAAATCAATTACATAGCTCTAGAGATATTGCAATCAAACGGTTTTGTAATTTAGAAAGAAAATTAGACCGAAATCCCTTGCTAAAGGAACAGTATACTAAATTTATGCGAGAATATTGTGAACTCGGCCACATGACGGAGATTTCAAATAAATCACAGGAGCTAGAATATTTTCTGCCTCACCATGGGGTCTTGAGGGAAGAAAGTATTACAACAAAACTTAGAGTAGTTTTTGACGGTTCGGCAAAACATTCAAATAACTTATCACTGAATGATGTACAATACGTAGGTTCGATTTCACAATCAGAATTGTTCACTATTTTAATCAGATTTAGACGTTTCAAATTCATTGCAATTGCTGACATCGAAAAAATGTACCGCCAGATTTTGATTGCAGAATCTCAACGGTCCCTACACAAATTAGTGTGGCGAGAACAGCAACATGACAAGTTACGCTATTATGCGTTAAATACAGTAACTTATGGAACCGCATCCGCTCCATATCTGGCTACGCGTTGTTTATGTCAGTTAGCTTTAGATTCAAAATCATCAAACCCTGAAGCGGCTCGTATAATATCGGAAGACATGTATATGGATGATTTAATTACAGGAAATGACAATTTAGATTCTCTTTTAGCAGACTGTAAGGAAGTAGACAAAATATTAAATTCGGGAGGATTTAATTTACGAAAGTGGAATTTTAATTCAGATATTTTAAAAAATCATTTCGAATGTGGTGATTCCATTCCTTACAGAATAGCGAATTCAGAATGCTCACAGAAAATTTTAGGGTTACTATATGATACAGAGTCGGATATGTTGTATTTTAATTCAAATATACGGGTTGATTCGTCACATATTACAAAGCGAAGCATAGTAAGTAATACGGCACAGTTGTTCGATCCACTAGGTTTACTAAGTCCAGTGATAATCATGCCTAAATTAATAATTCAATCTCTTTGGAAACTTAACCTAGGCTGGGACGAAGAAATTCCGAGTAACATAAAATCTCAATGGCTTAACTACACAGAAAATTTAACTCATATTAATGAAATCCAAATAAATCGACACATCATAAAGGAGGGTTCTGATCATTTAGAATTGCATGGGTTCGCGGACGCATCTCAATTAGCGTACGGTGCTTGTCTATATGTGAGATCCTTGAATACTAGTAACAATCAGTATAGTGTGAATCTTTTAACGGCAAGGTCTAGAGTAGCACCTCTAAAACAAGTAACGATACCTAGGTTAGAACTATGCGCGGCTCATTTACTTGCTAATCTAGTTAACAAAATTAAATCGATTTGGCCCTCGCCGTTTAAAAAAATTCAATTATACACCGATTCAAAGATAGTCCTATCATGGATTCATAGTTCTTCAAGTAATTGGAAAACGTTTGTTGCTAATCGAGTTTCGGAAATTCAGGAATATACTGATGTCAATAACTGGTATCATATTCCTTCTGCTAAAAATCCAGCAGATTTAATATCGCGAGGAGTGACTCCAAACATTCTTAAGGATTCAAGTCTATGGTGGCATGGACCTGAATGTTTGCAAACCGAGTTCTCTCCAGAACCTAAACAGCCAATTATTAATATTGAACATATGCCAATTTTAGAACAAAGGCAATCATATTCAATAACAGAAGTACAAAATTTCGAGTTAATAAATAGATTCTCTTGTTTAAATAAACTTCAGAATGTATTTGCATATCTATTACGATTTATATACAACTGTAAACATCCAAATTCAAAAAGAATAGGAATCTTATCGGTAGAAGAAAGAAGGGATTCATTACTTAAATTAGTTGGTTTGGTACAAAGAGAGTGTTATCCAGAGGAAATTCAACATTTATCTAAGCAGAAAGAAATCCCTTCTCATTCAAAAATCTTATCTCTCACTCCATTTTTTGACAGTATAAATTTATTACGTGTAGGCGGTCGTCTAGTTAATTCAGAATTAGATTATAATTCAAAACATCCCATATTATTACCGCGCCACAGGTTAACAAATCTTATTATGGAAAGAGAACATAAGAGTCAATTACATTGTGGACCTCAACAATTATTGTACCTAGTACGTCAAAATTACTGGCCGATTCACGGAAAAAACACAGCTAAACTTATTGTAAGGAATTGTATGAAATGTGCTAAATTGAATGCAAAACCGTATTTTCAATTAATGGGGCAACTACCCGACACACGTGTCACTCCTGCTCCACCATTTTATAATGTAGGAATAGACTATGCAGGTCCATTTAATACTCGCGAAAGAAGAGCAAGGGGTTATAAGGTTTTTAAAACTTACATTTGCTTATTTGTCTGCATGGTAACTAAGGCAATACATTTAGAAGTAGTGTCAAATTTAAGCACTGAAGCTTTCTTAGCAACTCTGCGTCGTTTTATTGCTCGTCGAGGTAAACCTGCAATTATATATTCCGATAATGGAACCAATTTTGTTGGGGCGAAGTCTGAATTAAAAATGTTAATTAATCAGTCAAATAAAACCACGTCAAATGAAGGTATTGAATGAATGTAAAAATTGTTAAAAAACACTTAGTTAAGGTAGTAGATAAGAATATTCTCACATATGAGGAATTTGTAACCATTTTAACGCAAATCGAAGCTATAGCAAATTCTCGTCCACTGACTGCTTTAAGTGACGACCCTAATGATCTAAACCCCCTTACACCGGGCCACTTTCTAATTGGACGTCCATTGACTGCTGCACCAGATGAAAATTATAGCAATGTCAAGGAAGGTAGACTGAAAACTTTCGCAAAGTTGCAAAGAATGGTGCAAGAATTTTGGTCAAGATGGAAAACGGAATATCTATCACATCTTCAGCTACGCCATAAATGGCAGTCTAAAAATCTCAGTTTGATTAGTGAAGGACAATTAGTTGTTTTAATTGAGGAAAATCAACCCCCTCTTATGTGGAAACTGGGACGCATCGAAAGTGTTTGGCCAAGTTCGGATGGACATATTCGTGTTGTAAGTGTAAAAACAAAGGATGGTGTATATAAACGAAGTGTTTCAAAGATTTGTGTACTACCTCATAGTTAAAAAATAAAAACTTTAGTTTTTTAAGGCGGCCGGAATGGACGCGTCGCTATCCGTAAAAGGATACCTGTATATGTAATTAGTTCTAGACGGGACAGCCTACAATGGGACTTTACAGCTACACTTTCGTAGCTGTAGTTTATTGTTTGTTGTCTTACATACCGTTAAGCTGTTAATGGGTTTTGGAGAATTGAGTTTATCTCACTAATACTTGGAACCAGGTGGTCCACAGCCGATGACATCACTAGCAACCAATCGTTCCAAATTATTGATACCAAGCGTAATAGAGCCAATGAGCGAGGCCTAAGGCACCCCTACCTGCTTCCAAGTGTTACCACCATCACCCTCAGAATTGTCTTGGGATATTTGTCGTAATTTTAAGGAGTAGTCGTTTTCGAGCCATCAAGGCATCAATTTAAATAATACAGTCCACTTAAATTGTAAATAATGTATATATTCAACGTGTGTTAAATAAAGTGTTATTTATACATCGTGTTTAAATTGCAAAAAACCAGCAAGTATCAAAACTAGTGTTCGCGTTCATACAATCATAGAGTATACGCGACCTAACGCAGCCACCTGAAATCCAACTAATTTAAAATTTTTAAAAAAGTATCTATTTGTTAGTGGTCCGACTGTCTGCATTGTAAAAATAAACTCAGTTGGTCGATATATACTATTATGACAATTTCGTTAATACCGTCCAGACCAAATGAATTCAATCAAACAAATTCTTTTGATGTACCGATAGTTGATGCAATGGGTTTTACAGTACATGTTTCCGTTCGTGTTCGTCATGCTGTTTATACAGCGGGTGTTCATTTGCATTTTTGTGCTCGTTCGTATTTGTTTACTTCGTGTGATCACGTCTTTATACATAGTGACTGAAAAATAAGGACAAATGACTGTTTTGTTTACTAACAATTTTACTTTTATATAAAGTTGGAGGCGAACTTAAATGGCACGTTTCGATATAATTCTATTTCTGATTTGACCGAAAATGATACCATCTTTTCCTTTTTAATTATACTGACATATGTTTACATATTTTTGAAATATTTTAAATTAGCTTTATCCTAAATATTAGCATTTTCATCAAATATTAACATAATTATTAATTTTAACAAATCATGTAACTTTATTGCATCAACTGTCAAAGAATTGAGACAAAAATTGTATATTTAAATAAGCATTATATTTATTTATGCTACTCTGCACAACAGGAACTAAATCCTAATTACAGTACAGGGTCCGAACATACTGATTCGCAGTGTAGTAGTTTATATAATCTTAGGTTAAATGGATTCGAATTAGAAATCTTTGGAATTGACTACCGTTATGCTAACCATACCACCGTACTGCCTAATTTTTTTAACTAAAGAATACACATCTGAATTTTCTGTTTTTACCGCGAACATTATTCGAAATAGTAAAAAAGAAATAATATATCAGTAAACGTCAAATTATTTTTAAAATAAAAATAAGTTCAAATATAGTAAACTGATAATGTATATCATCACACCTATTTCTCATTACTGAGTGTGGTACTCGTGTAAAGTGCAGTTAACAGCCGTCGAATCACGGCCCTTGAAGATGTTAGTGAAGGAAAAGCAACAGGGATAGTTTAAATATAATGAAAATTGTTTGTCAGTTGTGGAAATCCAACCTGGATTCTCAAATCCACAGGCTAATTTGATATACCACTAAGATACCTACTCAATAAAATTTTATTTTGTAATAATAATAAGACGGTTAATTTGTGATGAAAATACAAGTATTTGGCATCACTGTTAAACTAATTTTAAATACTTTCAAAAGATGTACAAAAATACATCGATTCTAACGAAACCTAAATTAAAATTCAGGACCTTTTCACATCAAAAAGTAGACTTTAAGTTCGCCGCCAACTTTGTATTTTAAAATATAGGTTTAAAATGGTTAGCAAAGAAAATAACTATATATTCCTATTTTTTCAATCATCCTGTATGCTGCTCCTTCAGATTAACATTTCTATTAATCTTAAGTGCCGGTGCACAAATACGACAAAGGCAAGACAAACACGAACCAATGTTCTTCTTAAGTAAATTATTAAAGCTTCGTTGGTTACAAACTAATCGAAACCATGGTTGTACCCCTCTCGAGATTTATTTTTGGTAAAGAAAATAAGAATATGACATAAGACGGCGGTCTTTACAAATAGTATACACTCGAGAAATAATTTGAGAAAATGAAGGAAATCAAACAAGTATATGAGGCCGTAAACGAGAATAACTTTATCGATTATCCCGGTAATAAATCGAGAGTGTGAGTTCTTTTCGTGAAATTCGTTCATTATTTACACATAGTTAGAACAAAGTATCGAAACCACATCACCATTCCCGTTGGCTGGAGTTTGGAGGAAACCCGTTAAGTGATACGGACGGAGAGAGAAAAGTGAAATTTATCAAGGCCATATATTCATTTCGAGCGCACGTGTTGCCTCGCGTTCAAGAAGTAAGCGACGTAAGCGCACGATGAAATCGGCTATAAAACAAGTAACAATTGTAACAAATGGCACAGCGCGTCTTCACACTGCTGCACAGAAGCCAATGCATACTAATCTACAGAACCGCACCCACAAATTTTATTGCCGTAAATTTATTTATACGCCGACATAAATTATTTTAAAAACCCTCAGCGGACTGCTTGATAAACTGGACGTCAACGGTGCTGCCATCTCCGCTCCGTCAACGGCGATAAGGCGAGTCTTCCGTCGCGCACAACGCCAGATAAAATGCTGAAATGACGTCACAACGGCCGGACAGATACAGAGGAATCTAATTTGGACGCTTGACGAAATAAACAAACAACTTGAAACACTCCTTGGTTTATGTGAGCAGTGAACGTACAAGGGTTAAAGTTGAGCGCGTATAGTTCGGGCGGCTCCCTCATCGCTAATAAAGCGAATGGGGTCACGGTTACCGTCACAAATAAAGCTTTTATTGTCACAATCGGAATAAATCATTGAATGGTCGAGTTTTCTAAATACTGGGAGCTAAGGTCAGTATTCAGTGTAATGGATTTCCCACATTAGTTTACGCTGAGTGATTTTACCATTGGAGTTTTTCCAACAGGTTTCCTTATAAGGCGATTCCTATTCCTATCAATATATTCAACCATTGTCATTTCTTTCTTTCTCTTCAACATCAATGTTTTCAAACTTTTACATTTTAAATAATTACATAGGAATAAATAAATACGTTCGATACATTTTAATATAAAAAAATATTTTCTAAAAGTAATTACTATCGTAATAAAATTACATTTGATAATATTCTTCTTAAGTAATAATAAATCGCAGACGTCCTCTATGTCGTCTTGATTTTATGAGAAATTATAACGAGTCTGTCTTTAGTTGAAAAAACATGTGGATTTGAGAACCTGGATTTGATTCTCACAGTCTACAAACAATTCTTACCAAATTAAATCTACCCCTGCCAGTCCCACTCCACTAATGTCTTTAGGGGCGTGATTTGACGGCTGGCAATCACACTTCATGCGAAGAAATATGTCACTTACCGAGATCAGCCACGGAAGAAAACATTCAAAACCATCTCAACTGATTCCCTTTATAATTTAGGTCTAGGAAGTAGGTATAGATATCTAAAAATATCATATTTGTTATATTGTCTGGAATATTTGAAAAGCTTTAAAGTAATATTGTTGTCAGTGTTTCATGCATGTAAATTTTAAGTACTTTACTATTTTATTCAAACTATAATATTTTATAACCAACATATTCGTGGTATAAGTTGGTAGCTGACTTGAAGCTTAAGGTTTTATTGTGAGGTCGCAAGTCACTATAAACGCAATATTCTTTCCCAAGGCAGTTATAGCTACATTTAACCGCGTTCTATATTCACATATATCCCAGTTTGTTGACATTAGGTCATTCAAATTTTTATAGACCGTGTATTTTACATGGCTTCATACAGACAAATCTGATAAATGTTACAAAATAGCACCTGAATTCATCTGTGAAACACTGTTCATTAGTAGATTAAAAACAGAAGTGAAACAAAAAGCATTCACACAAATAAAAATCACCGGAAAACGAAATTAATTTCAACAACATGGGCTTTTGTATATCAGTAACTAAAATCCCCATATGTCAAAAAACTAGCTTATCAAATTTGCATTTAAAATAATTAATAATTCATGTTTCATCGCGGAACGTGCTGTATTGTTATCATGAAATGACATTCGTTGTTTGGGCATGGTGGTCCCTTGTCATATAATCCCAATCTACACAGCGGTTGTTTTAGCTAATCTTCGCTGTTTCACATCCAACAACCGCTAAAGTACGCATTGAAGCCGCCAGAGCCGCCTCTCATCTCCGCCACCGGTAACTGTCGGAAATATCATGGACTAAATTTTGTCATTTTCAAATTTAAACTGTTAAAATTCAGTTAATGGTGCTTGGTAATTAATATTACTTCTTTGATCATAAATTCTGCTAACCTAAAAACGAAACATTGACAAGTGACAGTCATATTTCTACAACGTGCTAGATTTTATATCCTCAGCAAAAGAACAAAATTCAGCTTATCATGATTTTATCTACATTATGAAATCTGAAATTTTTTATGAAATTGTACTTAAATATAAAATACTTATCTTTCCAAGTTTATAAATGAAATTAGATTTTTAAAGTTTACGAAACGAATTTTAATTCTTGAAAAGTTAAATCCTAAGGAATAATTGTAAAAATTAATACATCTGAAAAGAGAAGAATTATATTTTAATTTTAAAATACTAAATAAATATTTTTCGTAAATCCTACCACTACTAGTAATCCGTAAATGTGAAATACTTCCATTAGCAGTTTTTCTAAATCACTATTGTTTCATTCAAATTGAAAATACTCTAAATTTTGTAAATGAACGTATAAAATACTGTTTTTTTTTAATAATCCGAATCAGCCTTATATTTTGCAGCGAGCAAAAAAGTTAAAATAAAATTGAAATTATTCTGACGTGTTAAATACTTTTGTTGCAACAACAAAATTTAAATTGGTTTTAAATTAATAAAAGCAAATTGAAGTTACATGTAAAATGGACAAATTGATATAGTTATCATACATTCGATATGCTTTTACATTAAATTAACTAATCTAAATTTAAAATTAAAGTTTGCTTGGTTGTACAACTGGTGATAAACTTCATAAGTTCAAATTAAATATAAAACTGTCTTTCGAGAATTTGGCATGAGAGAGTAAAATCCAAAAGAAAACAAAATAATTTCTATACCAGGATTATCCTAACCCCAACCTCCACAATACAATCAAACAGCGTCGCGCAAATCCCAAGACTGCGAAGAAAAAGAAGAAACAGAAATAGACACAGCCGAGTGCAATCGCAAAGCACAAGTAGTGGACATAAAGAAAGAAGCCAGTGACGAAATAGCATTATATTGACCCACAGTAATTACACGGTTGAGCGGAACGAGGCCGCTCACTGTAAATATTGCACAGGATGCTCGATTCAGCCTCGTAAAGTGAAGAGACAGAAGCACACATTATAACTGTGCGAGTGGCGAAAAAATCACAATGGAGCAGAGAACGGGATTCTTCGCTACATCGGAAATGTTTTTCAGATGCGAACAAAGAAAATTGCCAAGTATTGCGTAACGTACGTTCTATTTGACTGCTTTAAAATGAAGATTTCATTTTTTAGGTTTTATTAAAAGTGCTCGTATTGTTCGGATGGATTTTACTCACTGGTAAGTAGCTCTACAATGTTTTATTTTTGACCTAATGGACCTTTCACACTTACTTCTAATATATATATATTTATTTTCCACTTGAACATTATTGTTGTTTATTGCCGCGATATATATAATATAAACTAGTCCAGAACCACTGAGGCATTATGATTCATAACGCCCGAACATAAGCCCACTTATCTTTTACTTTATACATACTCGGATCTAGTAAGGCTCCATCGCTAATCGATTTTAATTTTAATTTAGTTGCATAAAGCATATACATAACTAGAGTTCACAAAAAACTATTTTCGTTTTCTTTTAAATATATCCTTTTGACTTTTTTTTAAGTAGCACAAATCGTTTAAAACGAGATATGTGAACGTTGTCAACTGTACTCTTACTAAAATTGCTTCGAAAATATTAGTCTTTCTCCAAAAATTAAAAATGTGAGGCAATTGACGTTTACAATAAATACATAAAATAAAGAAAAAATATACTTGGCAATGCATAATCATAATGCTTAATTTATAAGTATTATAATTAAAATATTTTATTGAAAAATAAAATTTAGTATGCATTATGGTCGTTACTAACTTATAATGCTCATGAGGCATACATATCTATTTCGTTTATATGTTCGTTTCGTTATCATATTAGCTTAATATACAGGGTGAGTCTGGGAAGACGCCCCCCCCTTTTTAACTTTTTTATTATGAGTAATAGAAAAAAATGGTTCATATGAAAGTTTTATTATTTTAAATATACTATTTGATGGCAGATGTAGATATTTTTTATAAAGTCAGGTTTACAAGATACGACTATCAACTTTTATTTTTTAAATAGCAACCTATAATTATTTTATTAAAATAAAAACCGCCATTTTTTTCTCTTTTCAACGGTGTATTAGTTTTTATTAATGTATCTGAAAAAATTCGAGAAAAATAAGAAAATTGAGAAATACTAGAAATAATTTTTATACAAATATTATAGGTGGCTATGTGAAAATAAACAAAATGTAACAGTGTTAAATTAATGTCAAAAAAGTATACATTTGCTGGTTACTTTATTTAACTTATTTTGCAAACAATAAAAAAAAATTCTTTTTGCCCTTCTCATGATTCCAGTCGATTCACCAATTATTAGAATCATATCTATTAATTCTTCTTTCGTAAACATTTAAAAACGTTTTTTTTTATTGTTTGCAAAATAAGTTAAATAAAGTAACCAGCAAATGTATACTTTTTTGACATTAATTTAACACTGTTACATTTTGTTTATTTTCACATAGCCACCTATAATATTTGTATAAAAATTATTTCTAGTATTTCTCAATTTTCTTATTTTTCTCGATTTTTTTCAGATACATTAATAAAAACTAATACACCGTTGAAAAGAGAAAAAAATGGCGGTTTTTATTTTAGTAAAATAATTATAGGTTGCTATTTAAAAAATAAAAGTTGATAGTCGTATCTTGTAAACCTGACTTTATAAAAAATATCTACATCTGCCATCAAATAGTATATTTAAAATAATAAAACTTTCATATGAATCATTTTTTTCTATTACTCATAATAAAAAAGTTAAAGGGTGGGGCGTCTTCCCAGACTCACCCTGTAGATGATAGCGCAAAAATATCTTTTATCAGCAGCATCATTATATCCCTGATACCCGGAATATAATTAATTATTTACCGTCCTAGGACTGCAAGAAAAAATTTGACATGGTTGTTATACTAACAATATATTAGATATCGTAGATATATTTCAAATTATTTGATATTTAAATATATTTTTCAGTATTGGTAAAAAAACATCTTCGAATACACCTGATATCGGTATAGCACTTACTGACCGCAATGCTAATACTTTTTGTATGATCGATGTAATAATCAAATTAACATTCAGAAATATTTGAAAATTATTTTGATATTTTCATAACTTTTAGTGTCAGAGTTGTCATTTTTAAAGTGTGTTTTGATAGTTGCTATGTTACCATGCAGGGCTAAATAATCTCACTAGGGCTGTTACTGCCAGCTGTATTCTTTTTCTACGACGTATAAAATTCTGGAAGATTTTCCGAAGGTTTTAATATTAATACAAACAAAAATATAAAAGCTTATTTTAGAAGTCATATAAATGCTATTTCCTGTACTTTCATAAACACGAACTGTAGTTTCCGAAGTACTATACCGTTGACTATCATTTTTATTCTATTATTCTGTCAGCAGATCCTCTCACACACGTTTAAGCAACCCCTATTCATAAATATATAAGCAGAGTAAAAAACTAGGGTAAGATTTCTGTTCGTTGGGGCTGGTGTATCGACGGAGATGTTTTTGTAGAAGTATCTTTGCGTTTTGTGATCAACGCTTGTATACGTTATCGCGTCTTCGTCAGCAGCCATGTCCGCCAGCGTATCGCGCGTGATTTCACGCTCTTACTTCTGCTTCGTCGCTTTGCTCTTCCTCTTGCGTCTGGGCGCGTACCCCACACCATGGGTGGCGGAATTTATTATTGCATTTGGGAGAAATGAGCAGGAACGCTTCTGAAATCTGAATATTATTTTATTTTTGATTTGTGGCGTTCGTAAAATCTAATGTAACATGGATGTAGAACGCTAAAGTGGGAAGCAAAATTTATCTTAACAATAATGTTACATTGTTATCAATTTAAATCTGGAAGACAAAGAACGGATAATATATGAACACACATTTCTGACTGTTGAAAATTGATAAATTCTAAACGGCAGTTTTAAAAGAAGAAACTATTATCACGCCAGTGACAGTTTTATTTTATGAGATTTAGTTGAGTGATACATTTTTACCTTTCTTAAAATAACGACCAATAACGACTCCAAAAGACGGAGAAGTCACAAAGATAATTTATGAGCAATGAAAATGTTAATTGTCTACTCTAGAAGTTGAATTAGAATTTCTATTTTAATAATCCGATATACTCGTATGGTTGTAAAGCGTGAATTTATTTTAATGTGAAATATTGGATCTATAGTTATGAATAAAGCCCGGATTTTTAGGCAATTGCCTAGATTCAAATGTTAATATACTTCAGGCAATTTCGTTTTTCTATACATAGGTAATATGTTTACGTGTTTTTTTTTTCGTGCCTTATAGCCTATTTTTTCTATATTTTGGTTATCGTGCCTATTTTACCTAATACAGCCTATTTTGCCTATTTTTGTTGCCTATTCTAACTTTTATTGAGCAGACAAGGTTTATCATCTACTTCGTTGACTAATTTAGCACTCGACAAAGTGTTTCAACCTAACCTATGTTATAATATTTAAAGTGCTTCCTTTAATCAAGTTTTTTGTGTGAATTTAAAATGCCGAAAGAAAAAACGTTTTTTAGTGAAAATTTTATGTGGCAATGCAATTGTTTCTTTGCCATTAATCAATGGAGTTGAGGTAACTTTAGATGATATGGCTAAATTTAAGAACGCCCCTGTCACATTTTGTGATGTCGAACGAAGTTTTCAGCTTACAAGCAAGTTCTGACAGACCGAAGACAGTCCCTTTCCGAAAGTTTCATAGAGCAATTGCTCGTAGTATTTAGTGAATTAAAGTATACTACCTAATTTGAATTTGCATAATAATTAATCAAATGAGAACCCTACATTATTATTTTTCAGACTGCATTAATTTTTGTTTAAAATGATTATTTTTTTCTAACGAAGAGTAGATACGAGTACCAATATTAGAAAAAGGATTCGTTTATTTTTTTTAAAACAAATTGTTTACATTTAGGCTGCCTAAAATCCCGCCTATTTTAAAGTAGTTACCGGCCTATATGCCTGCTTATTTGGGTGTTTTTAAGAGCCTAAATATCCGGGCTTTAGTTATGAATTTGACGACAATGTATCAGAGCATATATTTTAATATAAAACAGAAAACATAATTTATTTAACTATTATATACTCGTATTGGACGATTATAAGAAACACAAATAAATAGTAATTATAATAATTTTCCAAAAATTCTTCCAGTCATTACCAAACAATGCCTTAGTCGGTTATAAAACTCATACATAACATTATATATTTAGGAGGCTAATACTTAGAGACACGTTCTAAATCTGAATTAATTAATTCTTCTAAATTTAAAATGACATTAGTATACAGGGTTTATTCCTAGCGAACATTTTAAATTATATATTCCAAAGTGTAGGAAGAGTCATAGGGGTAGTTTTAATCTGATGAAAATTGTTTGTCGCCTGTGGGAAACGAACCCAGGTTCTCAAATCCACAGACCGGCTCGACACCACTAAACCACCTACCCTATAACAATTTAAATTTTTTATAACTGTTAAAATAGAGTCGGCCTGTGGAACTTGAGAACCCTGGTTCAATCCCCACAACCGACAATTTTAACCAAATTAAATCTACCATGATTTGACAGCTGGCAACCGCACTTCAAGCGAAGAAATATATTACTTACCGAGATCTGCTACGGTAGAGAGTCATACTCAATAATGGGTAAAAGGCGTAATGATATATTTATTTGATTTAAAAACTGTTAAAATTATTTTTCTGATTATTATACAAGTCAAATAAAATCTTGTTTGATCAATAAATTAAGAGTTTAATTCTTTACAGTATTCGAATTACATGAAATATTTTTCACCAGAAAAAATTAAACGCCTACGGCTCGCTTCTGTTTACATATATATTTGATCAGACTTTTGCAAATCAAATAGCACAGAATTTGCGGTAAATAGAAATTTATAAATAAATATATCATCACGCCTTTTACCCATTACTGGATATATTTTTACGCATGAAGTGCGGCTACCAGCCGTCAAATCCCGGCCCCCAAAGTTGTTAGTGGAGAAAGAGCCACAGGAGTTGATATTAAATTGGTGAAAGCCAGTTTGTCGGTTGCGGGAATCGAACTCGGGTTCTCAAGAACCGCAAGCCGACTGCATACCTACTAGACCACCATTTATTTTTTATAAATAATTAACAAAATATTTCTGTCCTTGAAAAGGTTACTCAACTCCATTTTTCATATCTCATTCCTCTCTGAATTAACAAGTGGGTGTATCGCACAAATGAATTATTATTACTCTGATAATAAGGGAAAATGAATAAAATATGCATGTTGGCGGTTTCGACGCCTATGCCTAACACCCTTCCCCTTTTACCCCGCATCGCATCCAGCCAGTTACACGCAAAGCAAGACGTTGCATTAAGTATTCAAGAGCTAAAAGTGGTGTCGCGTATCTGTTCCCTATACTTCGTATGCTCAGCTTCTCGCGAATATTCTGTTAAAATTCTACGATAAAATATTTACAATCTGGATGCGCATCACCTTCATATCGTCTCGCATGCTATTTTACTCCGACCGCACCCCAAGTGACAAGATGTGAGTGCGGGTGTGTAATCGATGGGTGCATTACTCCGTAAAGTTTGCTTACTTGGAAGTTAGGTTTTCATATGTCTGGAATATCTACCCTAATGGATTTGAATTTATAAAAAAATGTTTTTCAAGGTTTTGTAAGTATTTTATCAAATTTTGTTTTAAAAAAATATATATTTTGGAGCTTGCAGATAATAAATATATTTTTCAGAAATTGCTTCTTTTCATATTCTACTTATTATTTTTAGAATAAATACAAATAGGTTATATCAGGGACCGATTTTGAATAGTATAAATAATTTAGATTATTGCTCTGTGTGTAATATTAAGAAATAAAACCACTATTTTATTTATACATATTAATTAATTAATTATAAAGGCGCGGTGGCCGAGCGTGTTAAGGCATATGTCTTAACATACTGTGACGTCACCCGAACCAAGGTTCGTCAGTTCGAATCCGCCTGTCGACAATGTGTGATTTGTCGTAAAATATAAAAAATATAGTTACATATATTTATCACATTCGGGCGCTATAAGTTAGTCACTTATACGCCTTAAATAATGTAGCATTCGACTACGAAAACCGGCAGTACGGCAGTGTAAAAACTGCGGCTCGGTGTGTCCGGTAGGACCAGGTCCAATTTGCGCTGTAGTGCCATCAGAAGAAGAAGAATTATGGAATAGGTAGCTCAGCGGAAACAAATTATAATTGAAATAAAAAAATAATAATTTGTTAAATTTTAAAGTTTATCAGATTGATTTGTATAGTTACATGATAACAGATATTTGAGTCGGTGTTGCCACATTTACATTTCTTTTAAGTAGCACATGTGGCTTTACGAAAACTCGTACAATTGTTTTGCATTAGAATAACCAGTGGCCGCGGAAGTGGGGTTTCAGGGGTTGCGGTCGCAACCCCTGATCACTTTCGGGGGTTGCACCGTAACCCCTGTTCAGGACACAAAAATAAAATAAAATACCTAACTAAAATACTAATACGAATTCAAAATCCAAACCGAGACTATAGCAATAAATTAACAATCCATTACAAGTTATATTAAGTCAGCATGTATATATATTAACAATAGTTTTTTTTACAAACAAAAATAATAAATTTATTCATTATGTCATTCAATTATTCCGGGGTTCGTCGAATTTTGACTTGGAACCGTACTTCAATGTTACAAAAACGACTGTTTCATTTAGGTTTTCTTCATATACACAAAATTAAAGCATTGGACATTGATTTAAATAAGGTGATGAAAATATTCATCAATAAAACCGCAGAGCGAATGACAGTTTTCGGAGCAATAGAGTAAAATTGTCTTTTTCAATTTATACAGATGTAAAAACTTTATAAAACTGTTACATTAATTGACAAAAACAAATTATATTATTAATATAATGTATCTCACCTAATTATTCATTTTAATTACCTAAATTTATCTGTGTTCTATTTTTACTCCGGTCAAAAAATTTTCGCAACCCCTTTTCGAAAAAAGGTTCCGCGGTCTCTGAGAATGACACATTTTCTGAACATCCTGCATAAATAATTATTACCGATGATACAGATACCGCACTTTATCACTTAAGATTGTCTCTTTTATATTTCGAGGAACCCAAAACACAAATGCATGTGACATGTTAAATGAGCAGACAGCAGACATTTACATTATGACTGAAACTCTGATATCACAACAACAAACGAAATATGTTATTGTCTCCTTGTAATACGAGTATATTGAAAATGTAAATGACAGGAATAAAATGAATACTGTATGTCTTGTAAGCTTCTAACACAATTTCAATGACGTCCTATCTGGGCAGACTTTGTACTTAAACTTCTAGGTAATAAATTTAACAATATTTCGAAGTACATGCAAATATTTTACATAAAATGCAGAGATTCTAAATTGGTAATCTCCTGCACTCTTTCATATATCAACATAAAGCCTTCAATACACACAGGTAATTTTTCATACAACAAACATATTTCAAAATTCCTTTAAAGCACCTGCATAAAATATATTTACAATCCACACAATACCTTCCCTATCTTTCAACACATCCTGATAAATAATATTTATCATCTTAGCGCTCGTTAGAAAATGTAAAAGTAATTGCTTCAGCAACGACTGCAAAATAAACAGCCACACCAATGAATTTATTCATGAAGCAAGGAAGCAAGTCATCTCGTGAATAAAGACTTGCTGAATACGGCCCTGATAACCATAAAACCATTATAATTACTTCGAGCGCGGATAAAACACCTTTAGAATGTGACAAGGTTAGAATATGTGCATATATAATGCATTAATACATCCCGTGACGCTCACAAGATTAGCACTGATGCACAGCTTGTAAAGTCGCATGTATGATTCTTTAAGTGGATGGTTCGTGAAATTTATGCGCTGTTGGCACGGTTGCCACATTTCATAGGTGACACCACGAGGCGAAAATTAAATTCTCTTCGCTTTACTCTCGCTTTCCTTCGCTTCAACAATCTTGGAGAATGTATCAATGTTTCAACCAAAATTCCTACAAGAGTACAGGACTACAGATTCGTCTAAAATGCGCAGAACACAACTTCGAAGATTTTTGTTACTTTATTTTAACTCCTTGTACAAGAAATGTAATCAAGCTGTTTCAGTGATGTTCGAGTTTTTTATCTGCGATGCTCAATTCAAGTAATTCGTTTTTTCTTTTTCTTTACAGTTTTTTGTTTGCGAAAAGATAAGAAAGAATGTAATACTGTATTTTGTGTTTACTGTATTGATTAGGAAAGTTTTACGGGACATTTTCACACACATACCTTCAATTTTACTGTAGTAAATAGCAGTAAACACTGAAAGTTACTTCCCCACTTTCATCGATTGATTTTTTGCCGTGTTATTTATTTAGCGTACTTTTACATTTTTTACCTTTCTTTGAAATCAGCAAGTAGATAATAAGTATAAGTGAAAAATGTTAAAGTAAATAGAGTGCTAAAAAGACTGAAATAAGTTTGTAAATAACATCCAATGTTCAGTGATGTATTACTGTATTTCAGTTAGTTTCCAAATTGAAAAATAAAAGGAAAAGCGAAACTTGAGTAAGACACGAATGTTCTTCGGATGTCTATGTTTACGAATAAGCGAAAGAACAACCAAGGGAAATTTGGACATGGTGGCCTGCCAACGGCAACGGAAACGGGAAAAACAATTGAATGTTTCAGCGGGCGCTTAAATATTCAGGAAGCTGCTAAGTAAAAAGCGTATCCGTAGGCGGCAAGCGAAGAGATGATAGCAACCGTCGCATGAAATATGAAGAGGCGGCACGGAATACGATTTTTACACGGATCGAAACATCTACACGAAAATCTCCTTAAAACGAGGCCGGTCGGGCGGCGCATCAAAATCACGTCTAAATCATTTTTCGGAAAAAACACGCGTCCCGCGGACCGGAGACGGAAACGCACCCGAGGAGCGCGCATCACGTCCGCGGCTGTCAATAGCAAAAAATGCGACGGCGGCGGCCGACCTCAGAGACGGTGGTGGTGGCGACGCACAAAAGCAATCGGATTTCCAGACAAATGCCCATAGTAAAAAACAAGGGCGAGCACATGTCAAAGTATCCCTGTCACCCGCGCCCCTTGCACATAAGTAACCATTCCACTGCGGTGGAGAAGTGCTGAACCAATTTGTTCCTTCTAGATTTGTCTAACGTCAATTATATATCCTCTTTTAATAGATAAAATAACATAAGACAGAAAGAAATATATGTTTCGCAAATAAAACAGAAATACAATTCAGTACATATTTAAAAAGAAGGACAATGGCATGATAATACCCAAAACTATTTTCCAAGTTAAAAAGTCGTTATTAGCTGATGGAACTACTATCGTTAATTTAATTAACTATTTTCTTTTCTTTCCCGATTTACTTTTATAGTGTGTCCCGCAAAAACGTATCCACATGTAATTTTTTAAAATGAATATAAAACTATCCCTGTGGTTCTCTCTCCACTAACACCTTTAAAGTCCTTGATTTCACAGTTGGTAACCGCACTTCTCGCGCATAAATATATCACTTACCGAGATCAGGTACGGCGTAGTACCACATCCAGTAATGGGTAAAAGACGTAATGATATATTTATATATTTATTTAAAAGTTTTAAAGAAAAAAATTGGCGCTTTAAGAGAAACCTACTTCGTCATTATCAAAGCTTATGTAATGTTTACAGATGTTCACTAAAACAGATTGAGCTAAATATGACGAGAGTAAAGTACTACAAATATTAAAAATACGAAAATAATTTATGAATTTATGATGAATGTTTGTTGCGTGATGATGGATTTTGGTTTTGAGAAAAGAAAGAGTTCGTGTTATGTGGTCGAAACGAGTATCGTGTGTCAGGATGAGAATGTTGCCGGGTTCGTGCTACCCCATTTGATGGGATATAGTGTGATGTTATGTATGTATGTATGTAAAAAGGTGATTACAAAATTATATTTCAAACATTATCTACAAACAATTATAATTACAAAAAACTATCCCGTAGAAATTATTGTTTTTTTATTCTTTTTGTCTGAATATTATAATAAGTTTTTGTCTTCATGCTTGTTAAAATTTCTTCCTATTTCTAATATTTGTGGTCTTTTATTCTTATGATATTCATTTCGACCTTTTTTATGCACATACTGTAAGCATTACGGTAATTTTCTCTTAAACCGGCAAATCAATTTTATTTATTCCATGGCATATACAACATTACTGTCAATACTTCGACGGTTATTTGAATGGATAAATTTTATTTACTTTAGTAAATTAATTTGTCGTTTATTAATCACAGAATTTTGTCTTTATTTTGATATGTTATCTGAGCAAAAAATCGGTTACAAAAATATGTTGAGCTACAAATACTTGAATCTAATATGAAAATAAGTAAGAGTACATATAGTAAAAATAAGACGACAAAAGGAAACAACTAAAACTTTCAATTTCATTCCGTATAGAATTAAGGGCGGACGTTGTGGAACCATTTGAATCTTGCCGTTTATGCGACAGTGAAAATAAATTGAAATAAACAACAAACATGGTAGCGGCACCGCTGATGGCGGTCGTACTCATTAGTGGTCGGCCGGAGCGGCCCTCGGGGATTTACCGATAAATCCGGTTCCGATTCCGGTGGGTTTACAGCGAATTTAAAATTCCGGATCGCGCGCCCTGCGCTCATTTGCCAAGCGGCGCAACGCTGTAAAACAAGGGCATGCGGCCGATCGAATTGTAAAACCGTTAAGGAAGAGGACACGAAGACTTAAATGCTGACGTTGGCGTGGAGATACTCTCTGCGCACGTGTGCTGCACTGCGGCGGACGGGGAAACGTGCATCGGACGCTCAAATCGCTGAACGACCATCGCCCGTTGTAAGTATCAAACTTTACTGCGCTCTAACAATTTAATTCACTTTGTAGGATAATCGCTCTTGTCCATAAACAACATTTACTTTTAGAGCTACCATGATTTTTATTTACTGAAAGTTAATAGACTCTCACATTTACATTCAATTTGTTGCAAATTCTTCGTAATTTATAATGGGAATCAGAATCACTAACTTTTCACAAACATATATCCAACAAGTCCTTAACCTACTTTTACTTTCTCTGGTTCCTGCTAAACCCAAACAGAAATCTAATTTCAATCTTGATCCTACCGATAGATCAAGATCCAACAGACAGGAAACAAAAAACTCCAGAAACTAACTTTCCAAAATATTTATCAAGTCTATGAGCATTCCATTCTTTCTTTGAAATAGAAAAAAATATACTTGATTAAATATACGTCACAAACCTTTGAAACAAATAAATATATATACTTCGCTATATTTTCTAGCATAGGTAAAAAGTTTTACGTACATTTGAATCGCAATGAACTGTTTACTTAACTCTGTCTCTAGGGGTTACGAGACTTATAACGTGCTAGCCCGTGTAAAAATTATAACGGGCTGTTGACATTGGTTATCATGACAACATATCTAATTTTAAACGTTTGACACTTAAATATTTTTTATTAAACAAAGTCTGTCAGATTTTCAAAGTCTACCTTGATTGAACATTTTAATTATTGCGTTATACTATTGCAATTAATTTGATTAAATATACATATATTGCGATTCAAATACACATAAAACATTGTACAATGCTCGACCGTTAACTGAAATTTACAGGCTCACACAGATAACAGGCTCGCTAGCGTTCGCCTGTTAGCTTTCTATGCTATGTAAGTAACTATTACATAATACTTGCATTGTTGTCTTTCTTTAACCTCTTGCAAATCTAGTTTCGTTCTTCTATTCATATCTTATGTCTTTGTCTGACTGACAGCTAGTTTTGAAGTTATTGTTTTGTTTATTTTAAATAACTACATACCTATCTTATAAAATAAAAAAGTAACTATATTATCACGCCGTTTACCCTTAACTGGATGTAGCACTCCGCCCTAACAGATCTCGGTAATTGATATATTTCATCGCGTGAAGTGCGATTACTTGTCGTCACATCACGACCTCTAAAGATGTTAGTGAAGAAGGAACAACAGGAGTAATTTTAATTTGGTGTAAATTATATAACGTCAAATCACGGTGGAGAAAGAGGAGAGGAACCAACAGAGAACATTGTAATATAATGAAAATCAGTTGTCGGAATTGGAAATCATACTTGGGTTCTCATTTTACAGTCATGACTTTGTTTCGGATTATTTATATAATAATGTAATGATGTCCCATCATTCCGTTTCGGAACATAGGGGCCGGGCACACCGAGCCGCAAGTTTTACACTGCCGTACTGCCGGTTTCTTTAGTCAAATTATTTTAAGGCGTATAAGTGACTAACTTATAGCTCCCGAGTGTGATAAATACCTGTAACTGTATTTTTATATTTAACGACAAATCACACATTGTCGGTTTAAAATTCGAATCATTTACTTCATATAAAATATATGAAATGTACCTATAAAATGTTTTTCTTTTTTGTTTTATTTGTATCAACAGCAAATAATAATCAGGTTTGAAATAAACCAAAAACAACAAAAAATAAATGATAATCTCCACATGTTTGCACGTACATAATCCCTTTTATAACCATAAACCTAATAAAACAAAAAACAACTAGAAATCAATATAATCACACGTAGCCCGATTCCAGCAGGTAGTTTCATAAAAATTCCAGGAGTGAATTCCAATTTCACACGTTAAGTATTTAGAGAGCACGGCGCAACAGCTCCAAGCTGGGGTTGTCCATGCTCCACACCAACGTGAGAAGTGACTTACATAATGCATGCAGACTCACGCGGCAGATGTAGAGCCTCGAAGCCGCCAAGTCGACCGTCGGGCGACACGTAGTCAGATAAAAGTAAAAGAGCACTCAGCGACCGACGTTACATGTATCTGAAACGGGAACGCCCGGACGCATCCATTTCAGAACAAGGCGGTGTCAACACACGTACGTTAACTTAACAGTGAATTAAAGTTTCAAGCAGTCACGGATGCGAGACGAACAATTGTCATTACTGGAAGAGAAAGTCTAACGCGTGTCTTACATAAAAGGGAACCTAAATAAATTACGGTATTTATCAAATTTGCAGTTTGGAGATCTACAATGGCAAGCAAGTAGAATAGATACAAGAAAGATAAAGAAACGTGAACTATTCTGCTCATACAAATATTATTGATGTTTTAAACATATATTATCAATCGACTGTTGAATAGAACAATAAGTTATAATATTCAATTTAAACTGATGGTCACAACATTTACAAAATAATTAACAACGTTTTTAAACCTGAGGTGACACCACCACATTTTACTTTCAATTTACATCATTACTCACACATTTAACAATAATAAAATAAAAAATAAATAAATATATCATCACGTTTTTTACCCATTACTGGGTGTGGCACTCTGCCTAAGCAGATCTCGGTAACTGATATATTTCTTCACGTGAAGTGCGGTTACCAGCCATCAACTTACGGCCCCAAAGATGTTACTGGAGAGGGAGCCACAGGGATAGATTTAAATTGGTGAAAATTGTTAGTCGGCTGTGGGGATCGAACTAGAGTTCTCAAGATCCACAGGCCGACTCGATACCACTGAGCCACCTACCCCATACATTAACAATCATGCGGATGATTTAAAACAAAAATTAAATCTTTGGTTTTTTGAACCATAAATTACATGTATTCAACAAGCAGATATTTATAATAGAAACTTATGTAGTCCATATTGTCATCATATAATATATCAATGTTATGTTACAAATATATATTTTATTATAAATATGCCAATATCAAACAGAAATGCCACTATCTAAATTTTATAATAATCTTTATTACATGTCGCCGAAAGAAACCTTTTAAGATTTTACGATTAAAACTTTTAGAGCACTCAACAATTATCTAGGATAACCAAGTCCAAAAATTAAGAATATTCAATAATTTTCAAATTGTATTTAGATTATTCTTAGCCACTGTAAATACCATAATAACATTATAAATATTGAGTTTTGAATAGGCCAATTATTCATATAAGGCAGTGGAAGTACACATATATGTTTATTTCTTATTGCGTTTCAATTTGAATAAATCGGAATTTATATAATAATATTTTAAATCTACACATGCAATCGTAACCCAGAGAATAAAACTGAAGTAAAACTCGCATTTATTAGTTAACAAAAAAAAGGTCGTACGTTCAAATCTTGCTGACTAACTTATACACAAAAATGCGATTGCGGTACTGTAATCTGTAATTGGGATTAAATTGTTGCTGTGCAGACTAACAAATAAATAATAAAATCTAGACTGTTCAAGCAATAGTAGCAGCACACTGTACAAAGCTTCATATTCTTTTAGCAAAATTTATAAGCACAGTTTTGCAGGGGGGGGGGGGGGTCATGGAGTGAATTTTGTCGGGAGGGGGGGTCATGGAGTGAATTTTGCCTGGGGGGGGGGGAGGAGTATTGTCCATCATCTAAGTATAAAAAACATTTTATTTGCTCATATTATATTCCTGCTTTAAATAACTAGTGTGTAGCTTTAAGCAAAATTACTTTTCTATATAACAATTATAAACGTGGTGAGGAAAAGTGATTTTTTTTCACCTCAAAAATTTCCTCTAAAAACGCTAACACTTTTTAAATCATAAAATTTCAATATTTAAACGGTTCTTCGATAGAATACAAAAATTATTGAATGATATTGAAATGGCGGTAGTCCCATACTTGACTAGGTCTTAAATAGAATACCTCTCACATCTGCGGGTTGAAATAATATCTCCACAAAATATTGGTTTTTGGCTATTTATTAGAATAATAAATCAAACAATAGTTTTAATTATCTTAGAATTGTAAGTTCTAAGATAATATTTGTTTAACAAATTGTGTTATCGTAAATAATTACACAATTATTATGTATTAGGGCCAACATTTAAAAAAAAAGTCCATGCTTAGAGAGGTCATGACACCCATGACCCCCCCCCCCTGGATCCACCCCTGATTACGACAAAAATGTTAGTAGAGGATTAGCAATAAAAACTATTTCATGAGATGTTATAGGATGATACTCTTGTCCATAGGATGAAAATCCATCGGTTAGTATGAAAAAATTTAATAATATTCAACAACAAAAACGTTATTAATAGAGAATTAATTTCTGATCAACATTTCAGATATTCATAAAAATGAAAGAAATATAAATACTGTTTTCTTAATTAAACTGTAACCATGATAAAACTAAAAATTTCATTATGAATAATGAACTACTTTAAAGTGTCAAAGAGGATTAGCGATTTAATCTTCATCCTAGAAATAAACAATAAAAACAAAATCATTATGAGTACAGTTAATGAAGAATGTTACAAGATAAACACGGGCAATATAACAAAACATTTTGCAATAACAAAAACACTTCTCTCTACTCTGCTGGGATCTATGTAGCAAAGTGTAGAGCGCTTCCTCCGATGGACAAACAGCTTGAGACGCAGGAGAAATGGTGATTACTTTACGCTGTACAATGGAAGTGAAAATAAACGTTTGTTAGAGGACATGTGTTACGATGTTGCAATTAAACTTCAGTTCTTCTGCAAAGACAGTTAGAATTAAATTTTGTAATCGATTGTAAATGTAATTCGTTTATGATGAAAGAGATGTCTAATTGTGAAGATTAAAAACTAGCAAAATTGGTTTGTAATTTAACGGAATTGTTCTTTATGTTCCTGAAAGAAATAACAGTGTTTCTAGTGTAGAAATATAATACAATTATATATAATATATGACAGTTCTAATGTTGATAACTTATTTTTATCAAGAACAAAACTTTTACTAGAATTGAGGTAACTATCATTATTATTTCTTGTTAGAACGCAGAATGTGTATTATTTCACGCATGGATTATTTCATTATATCCAGATTGTAACAAAAGGATACAACTTTAATAACTGGTCATGTATAAAATACCAACGATGCAGAATAAGGGACCAAGAAGCACTCTAAACTACTGTCTAACTAGTAGACTTGTAGATGTAATATGGACCCGGAATTTCGTCTAACTACATATTCTACCTAATACATATTTTATCATAGTGTTCTTGAATAATGGAAACTATTTCTAGTTTGCGAAAATCATCAGTATTAACACATAGCTATTATTAATTATTTTACTCATCAAGTCAAATGACTTGACAATACCTATATGAATTTGTTTGTTGTGTAAGACAATTTATGTTTCTCATTTTGTTTCTATTCTTTATATTTTCAATATTTCCTAAAAGAAATACATTTCTCTATAATTTTCAAAAAAATGTAATTTTTTTCACTAATATCAATACGCGAAGTACGTGATTTTTTCGTCATTTACATGACAACGCATATTTTGCGCATTATTTTTTACCCTAGAGCGCAAAATGAGCATTTTGCGCACTGTTTCGCATTCTAGTGCGCAAAATGAGTATCTTGCGCACGCTCTCAAATTATTTTTTGTCAGGCTCCATTGGTTACAACACATCTATCAAATTCATATTATTGTTGATTGTTTTCCTTCAATTTACTTAAATAAATCAATAATTTTTGTATTATTCTTTATTTACAGTTGTAGAAAAAATGTTGTTAGTGTTTCGTAATTCTTGTTTTTTGGCGAGTTCGAATGACTTTTTTGTCTCGACCTGCGCTCTTGACTAAAAGTAACATTGTTACGCGCAATAAAAAAACATTTGGTGCACTTAATACAAAAATAACTAATTTCGTTTGTAAACTACATTATCATGCTTGTAACAGTCAAAACATCTAAAATGGTATTTGTTTATTACTTTTTGTTATACTGCAAAGCGCAAAATTAATCTCAATTATAATAATGACGACATATATATGGAATCCGAATTAATTATGACCGTTTGTACTAATGAAACTCAAATTTTAAGTTTGAATAAACTGACAATATCGCATCAAAAATTTGACAACAATAAAAATGTATTTGATATTTTAGATTGATTTATTTTATTTATTTATGTAAGTTTAGTAAAGCTGTCATCGGATTTCAGATATTCAGATGTTCAAATTTTAAAATATCCGGATTTCGGATTTCGTGCTATTCTGGATGTCCATTTAATCTGGTATCCCTTCAAACGCCGGATTCTTGATTCAACAAAAATCCAGAAGAAACCGAAATACAAATATTCGACTGAAACCGATATCCGGCCAAACCCGATACTTCTGATATTAAATATACAGACGTAAAAAATGATAATAAACGTATATATTACTTTCCTTTTTCTATTTAAATTATAAATTTTTAAACAATATTCTTGTATTTTGAATCTTATTCTTGGAATCCTATCTATTAAATACTTATTTGATAATATTCGATGTGTTCATAGAACCTAGATACCGATATCACCGATTTATTTAAATATTTGTATATCACGTAACTAGTTTGAGTTTCTACAAATACTGAATTATCCGGAAACCGATTATTCCCGCTTATACGGATGAGGTTTATAAGGTTTTTCGGATATCTGATGGATGTAAATCCATTGAAAAATTTTCAGATTTTATAGGAATAATTTCTACTTCAAGGTGAAAACATTGAGTTTAAAGTCGCAACACTAAAAGAATGTAAGAAGCATTGCTTGAGATTCTGAGATGAATATAAGAGTTCTTGATGAAATGGCTGGTATCCAGTAAAATAGAGGATAGCAAAAGCGTCTAATCTAATGAATTCGTTGAAGAAGCAGACATATCACTCTCAAACATCATTTTTCTTCCGCGGCAAATAAAAGGACACGGGAAGATCTCGTCTACTCATTAGAGGAAAGAATTATGGTGCCTTCAGACACTCTCCGAAACGAAATTACTCGTTCAGTTCCGCGGCATGTGAATGATGAAGGCGAATTGTTTAAGATACGAGCGCTGGCGCTGGTATAACACACATTCCCACTCGCCAAGTATATTAAAGACTTGTGCAGAGCAGAACAAGGACACCGCTGAGCGGAGAAAAATGGCGAAAGGAGATGATGAAACTTTCAAATCGGGAAAGAATTTCGCGAGTGTTTCGTTCTGTTTTTATTAAGCGCACAAAAAGATTGAAGTTATATTATTGAAATCGTCTGTGAGCACACGCGGCGGGGATATTTTAATGTCAAAGCGATGTTCTGCTCAGCCCTGGAGCCCGCGAGAATAAACTCCGGCTGGCGTCGCGTCGCGAAACTACGCCGCGAGGAATTTTGCGTACATATTTTATTTTGTGTAATTTAATACGTTTTTCTTGTAAAACTGAATTATTCTTCAGACATGTCAAAGAACCGGGAACTTAAATGATTTATCCGTAATGTTTTCTACCTTCACCTGATTACTTAAAAATATCTTCTCCGTAAAGTTGATCAAATTTATTTCTTTGAAATACTTTTACTACTACGAGTAGGTAAAGGAAGGGAACATTTTGTTCAATTTCTAAAGGCACAGAATATACTTCACGTGATACCTGATAATTTTAATGTATTCTTTACATATAAATATTTTTACAGTTTAAAATCACTTTAATAAATATTAACTTATTTAGTATGGATTTTTATTTCATAAAGATCTAAAATTTGGCCATAAATAACGTTTTTGTTCCTGTTTGCACCAATGAAACTTGAATTTTGTCTGGCTTTCAATCAAATATGCTAACTATGATAGTTTAAGTTTTAAAATTATTGAAGCCTTAAATAGTCAAAGTATTACATTCTTTTTAGTCTAATTAACGTATCCATGGACCCCTGAAGGATACGTGATACTTCGTATATAATTTTTTCCACGACTGTATCAGAAATTAAAATTTTTCTTCCCTAGGGAATATAATTAAAACCATATCCATGGCAACCAAAAAACTACGGTATAATTTCACATTACCAATATCGAAGCTTTATTTATCACGAGAATAATAAATTTTATCTAAATTTCTAATTTATTTCAAAAATATTAACTTTATGTTACGGTATTAAAATGTTTGTTTTCTTTACTCCGTAAAGTATGTATCTTTCTTTCCTCTTATATCCCTCAACTTCGACTCAGGATATGAAACGGCACCTTCTGGAGGGTACGTCTCACTTTTTTCCTTGTTAAACTAGTATGTTATATTTCCCTCTATTAATATGTAGTAAGTATAAAAGTTTGTTTGAAATAAATCTTGTTTGATTTGCCAAGAAAGCTATTTCATATTACCAGTTGACGCTTCGCAGTGAGACCAAGGGGTACAATGATTGAAAAGGATTGTTCTGTTATATTATTATTATTACAGAGTACCTAACTGCAACTGTGTGGATTCACAAAAAAGTGCAAGGACACTTCTTTCCTTTTATCTTTTTGATTTGTATTAAATTCTTACAATAGTGAAATAAATAAGTAGTCTAATTCAGTGTAAGTTAAATATAATCGAAATGGCAAATAATATAATATGCTCATAAATAAATATATCATCACGCCTTTTACCCATTACTGGGTGTTGCACTCTACCGTAGCAGATCTCTGTAAGTGATAAATTTCTTCGCGTGAAGTGTGGTTACCATCCTTCAAATCACGGCCCCAAAAGGTGTTAGTAGAGTGGGTCTCACAAGGGTTGATTTAAATTGGTGAAAATTGTCGACTATGGGAATCCAACCTGGATTCTAAAATTCATAGACCAACTCGATACCACTGAGCCAGCTAGTCCATATAATAATATGTTCATTAACTTTAATTAACATTAATTTATGAACAGTAATTTCAATGTAGAAAAAATAATTAACTCCAAATTTCAAAATCTGAGACAGTGATAGGAAATATGTCCATAAATTGACTCTGCATTATAGATGAATTCATTCAGTATATTTGTCCATGTTTAACGTGCACATATATTTATATTTCACCCTCTGTATACTCAAGAAACTATAACATAAGCTTATAAAATATTCCAGCAATATTGGTTGGTTTGTGTGTCCATGGCCAGTCCTGTTCTGGTGCATATCCAAGTTACAGCACGTCTCGGCGCTGGCATATTGACTCCGCGATATTTATGCATGGCGCACTTTGGCGCATTTACGAGCAAACTCTTTGTTTACATATTGTTTAGTTTAGTATTACAGGGCGAGCCAGCAGCCAGCAGCCAGCTCTAGAGCGACAAGGCAAGTCCCTGGCGCGTGCGGCATTTACATATTCAATGCATACGGCTTCAGTGCTCCTCTTTCTTTCGTTTGCGGCCTAATTGTTTCTAACAGCCTGATTCCCGCCTTCCCTCCACGCTAACGCAAATTAATTCAACGGAGGAAACTTCTACTAACGTTGATCAAGATAAAAGAGCCATGGGGTTATTTGGTATTACACGTTTTGTAAAGGTTTGGTTTTCAATTTTCTTAGAAGGGTGATGGAGTAATTGCTTTATTATTTAAAATGGAAGACAAACTAAAATATACTTCACACGCATTCATCTTTAAAGATATAGAAAATTATTCCGATTAAGTTGCCTGTTCCCCAAACACTGTTGTTAGTTTTTTATCCTATTTCTACTGCAAAATTATTAGATCACAAATTAATATAACAAAAATATGAAGAGTTGTTATAACGCATGTCCCAAATAAATAAATACAAGACAGTTAAATTGAATTTTACATGGAAAACAAGTATATTGCAAATCAAAAATGTTTGCAAACAATTATAATAACAAAATGAAAATGGCACGAGTAGACCTGTTCATACATATTGATTAATGTTAATTATCCTATTTGAAAGCAATAGATTACATGATTTAATATAGGGTAGAATGCTTAATAACTGTTAATGCGATTATCATAGTTCAATAATGTTTTCGCCATGCAAGTAAAGGAAGCAATGCTTCTCTTTGTATTTTATAATTTTAAAATAATTTTTATTTTTTTTCTCTATTATATTTATGCATAATTATTTATTTAGAATTATAGTATACCTTGGTTCGATCCCCACAGCCGACAAACAATTTTCACAAATTTAAATCAACCCCTGTAGCTCCCCCTCCACTAATATCTTTGGGGGCCGTGATTTGACGGCTGGTAACCGCACTTCACGCGAAAAAATATAACACTTACCGAGATCTGCTTAAACAGAGTGCCACACCCAGTAATGGGTAAAAGGCGTGATGATATATTTATTTTTTATTTGTATAGTATATCGAAACTTAAAAGTAAACAGAAATATATAAATGTATTTGCTTTTGTTTACCGCACCGCTAATCAAATCATTCCCTGGCATACAATCTATTAGGACCTTGCCCTGTTTTACAATACGTGCAGACAAGCAGAACTTCGAGTGGTTTCATCGCCGATACCTACAGTTAACCGAACATTGCCGAACATGTATCTTTTACACAAGAAATATTGCGTTATATACGTTGAGCTGAAAGCAGTTTTTATAAATCACACAGAAGAAAATTTTGTATTAAATATTAAAATAAGACTCGATATAAGTAAAATGTATTTACAAGGTATATATTTGTACTAAAATTATTTACATTTTTCATATAATACGCCTTTTCCTATTTATTTAGGACATACCGTATATTCAGCCAGTTCAAACGCAACTTATTTGTTTTACTCGTACAAAGAAATAAATATCTTTTTACGGGAATTAAAATAGATCCAGTTCAATGCATTTTGGCTTCAGCTGAAGCCGCAACTATCCGTGTCTGAATAGTTTATAAAATTATGCATGTCCAACTAATCCAGCTTATCCACTAGATGCAAGATATGGTAGATAGTATAATAAACTACAATTCTAATTTAAAAAACTGCATACGTTTAAAATCAGATAACACAATATAATTAACTACTTAGTTCTCTACTCCATTCTGAGCGAGTAGCCGGTCCATCTCTGAACTCTGCGCAGATCTCACATCAAGTCGCGTCGCGACGCTGCTAAGCGCCTGGCGCTTCTGGCGTCACACGGCGATGCGGCAGCGGCGGTCAAACAATTAAAAGATAGCAGCCACCAAGCTAAGTCGACCGTAAATTTCCAGGGGAAAACCCGCAAGAAAAAAGATATTAAAATCCATTTAACATTAATTACAGGTCTAACGAGCATCAGATACCAGGATACGAATTTAACACATCTAACTCTGCGCGGTGGTACTGCTGTCTGAGCGAAACTGCTGAGACGGAAT
Organism: Pterostichus niger; assembly: GCA_947425015.1. Classification (NCBI taxonomy): domain Eukaryota; kingdom Metazoa; phylum Arthropoda; class Insecta; order Coleoptera; family Carabidae; genus Pterostichus; species Pterostichus niger. The sequence continues at coordinate 22,722,243 of OX380345.1, read as the reverse complement.
TTTCAATTTCTTAATAGTTTGTTATAAATCTAATAAAGCAGGTGATATTTGACGACTGGTAAATGCACTACACGCGCAATAAATATATCACTTACCGAGAATTGCTGCAGCAGAGTGCCACACTCAGTAATGGGTAAAAGGCGTGATGATAAAGTCATTTTATTTTTATTTAAATTTAATGTGGCTAAGAACAAATCGATACTGTTTCGGTATTTAAATATTAACTCATCAAATTAAATCATAGAGAGAAAAATTGAGATACCACAAGGATTTGCACTTGGAAACTTATGGACTCTGATCATAAGCCACGGTCTGTAAACGACTCTTGTGTCAAGTCTTTCAGTTTATGAAAAAGTTATGCGATCGAGGCTGCTTAACAACACATAACAAAAATAAAGAGAAAAATCAGATTTGAATCAGAAGTGACCGTGGCTTAGTTGGTTAAAGCATATAACCGGAGTTTATAAGGCCCCGGGTTAAAAACCTGGTGATATCCCAATTTTTTTTTTTTATAATTTAATTTGATTTACATATTTACGTAGCAGATCTCAGTAAGTGACACATTTATGCGCATGACTTGCGATTAACAGCTGTCAAATCACGGGTGCCAAAGATGTTAATACAAGGGTACTTTTAATGTGGTGAAAATCAGTTTATCGGCTGTGCGAATCGAATTCAAGTTCTCAAATACACAGTTTGAGACAATTTACCCCATTTAAAATGGTAAAATTTGTATTTAGTAATCCTATATTTATTCCGCTACAAAAGAACCATATAAAGGGGGTGACCACCGGTCAAATTTGAACTAACTTAATATTTCAAATAAAATTTAAGTTTGAACTGCGTTATCTTAAGATAATGAAAAATTTCTGAAAGCTTAGCTACCATGCTCAAAGTAGCAAAGCTCTTAGTTTTGTTTAGAGATTTGAAATTGGTTTCAAATCATTGATTACTACTCATCCAAAAACGGAAAATTATTGTTTAGTTTGCTTATTAAAATAAACTTAAAACTTAGTTTTTGAATCAACAAAAATATTGTTCAATAGTTCAGGCTTTCCTAGAACTTTGTCTATTGTCACTTTTCTATTTTTTGTCCATGAATTTTCCTTTACTTTGTTGTATGTGTTATAACTAAAATATAGCATAAATATTTAAAAAACGTGACTAACGAAATTATAAACTGTTAACAATTATCATAATACTTTAATATTATAATATGGGGTAGGTGGCCCAGTGGTATCGGATTTTTAGAACCCTCGTTCAATCCCCACAGCCGACAAACAATTTTCACCAAATTAAATCTACCCCTGTGGCTAATACTAACATCTTCGGGAGGCATGATTTGACGGGTGATAACCGCACTTACTTATATCACTTACCGAGATCTGCTTCGGCAGAGTTCCACATCCAGTAAAGGGTAAAAGGCGTGATAATATATTTATTTATTTATAAGAGGGAAACAATGCTCATGTTACTCGGTTACAATGGATTTCGTCCCCTGTACACTACAGAAATAAGAAGAAGCATAGTGTAGATTTATGTAATGTTGTGCAACACTGGCAAGATGAGATTTTTATTTATGTTTGACGGAGTGTAGATATACTCATCTCGCTACCTCGCTCTTTACACTTGCAAAACCTTATATGTTTAAACTGACTACACAACTACCTTAAAAGTAAAGATCTGGTTTCATATCATACTTCATATTTTACTGCTTGCAAATGAAAATATACCGTGTAGATCAGAAACCTCAACAACAACCAAATTGCAGCTTAGCATCTCCAGCTAAAATGCGTTTCTGCTCAGAATGTACCGCATCCCCAAAGACGCATTTCTCAAGGAACGAGAGCAAAGAGGGAAACAAAGAACAGATAAGTGAGACGCGCAGCTAGTATTACAGTATGCAAATTTAATCCTCAATTACTGAGATGGCCGGAGTTACTTTTATTGCTGGCGATGGTGCGCGCTACAGATCAGGGTTTTTGGGATCAGCGTGGGATGGACAAAGTGGTGCGAGTGTGTGTTGTGCTTGTTTCTAGGCCAAACAGATCAATGCATGGAAATATACGTTCTAGTACTACATTAAAACATATTACCACGATTTCATTCGGTAGAAATTATTTTACTTTAAAAGTCTCGTATATACAAAGAACAGAATAATATTGAAATGTCTCTGGGTTGTTGATTACTTAGGATCAGTTTTACAATCGCTAGTTACATGCCTTAGTTAATGAACTATAACTTGAAAACTTATTTTAAGTTAACATCAGATGCGTATTTCAATCATTGTTTTTTTAAATTTGTTATCTTCAATTGTACAGAGAAGCATGAAAAAAATAGTCCATATATTAATTTAATTTCTAGTAATTTTTATGGGGTAGGTGGCTCAGTGGTATCGAGTCGCTCTGTGAATTTGAGAACCCGGGTTTGATTTCCACAACCAACAAACAATTTTTATCACATTAAAACTATCTCTATGGCTCTCCCTCCACTAACACCTTTACGAGCCGTCAATTGATGCCTGACAATGATTTTTAAATTAAGATTAGAAGGATTCCAAGAAGTCCAATTTAAAGTAAAAAAATAAGTAGCTACAAAAGAGATCATAATATTTATTATTAAGAAGGAGCAAGATATACAGGACTAAAGAGAGAGATGGAGAACTGTGAAGAATGTAATAGGGACATACGACGGCTGGTAACCGCACTTCACGCGAAGTAATATATCACTAACCGAATCTGCTACAGCAGAATGCCACAGCCAATAATAAGTAAAAGCGTAAAGATACATTTATTTATTTTTTAATTGAAGTGTCTTTACGCTTCGTTGTTTTTAATATACATAATTAAAGTACATTTAAAATTAATCTTACTGTTTAATTGACCAAGAAAAATATTTCCCATTATCAATTGAAAAGAGATATAGTGAGATCAAGGAGTACATTTGATTGAAAAGTGTAAAAATTATATTAGCGTTTAATCTGGTCAATTTTTCAGCTCAAACACATTTTTTGATTGCTTTCCGTAACATATTTAATTCATTTATATTACAAACGCCTTGAGATCACAAGCCTATTATTGTATTGTGAACGGTGTGTCTGAATACACCGAGATCCCAAAATAATATAATTTTATCTAAACTTGTGCAAAATTTTTACTATATTTAAAAATATGTGTGAAAAAAATGCGTGTAGTAATTATTTCACTAGCATAAAAACGTAATATTTCTTGAAAGTAAATAAAGAGAATGTGTTGTTGTAATAGCAAGCTGTGTTGAAACCCAGCAATGAATTTAGGTTAAATTCGGGAAAATTTATAGCACTATACAGACATATGAAAGAAAAGTTGCGAAGAAATATCTAGATTAAAATATTTTGTAGAACTTTCAGTCGGATTAAAGTAAAAAGTAGAAGGAACAAAAAAGGCGTGGTTGCAACATTTTTTCACGGGAACGGAGCAACTTCAGCGATGCTCCAGGTTATGTATGCATTAAAAACTTGTTTCCTTTTCCATTACATCGTGCTATCCACGCCGCCACGCGCATAAGACGCGTACTCGTTGAATAATGACTCGAATTTCTCACGCGCCCGTCTCCTGTCCGTTATCCTCTCCAACCGTCGCCGCCAACTATATTTATTTACGTCCCCAGCTTCTATGTTTAATGAATCGTACACGATTCGTTTTTAAGCTGATTGGACTAATTTTTTAGTGCCGCCCAGCCGTTGGAGTAATTCTCTTCGTAGGCTCTTAACTCTCTCCCTCGCGGAACAGGAATATGATGAGTGAGGCAAACAAACAGAAAAGTGGAGAAAATTATCTAAATATACGCTTGACGTGTGACGAGAATCATGCGAATTTGTTCACAGCAGGGTAAATGTGTTTGTTTTTGATATTTCACTGTTTTTATTTCAAATTCTCGTTTGGGATGTCAAATCACTGTTTTGAGTTTAACGTTGACATCACTTACTAAATAAATAAAAAAAAATAGATTAATGCCCAAAGACCTTTATATCTGTTTAAACAACAAATTTGATATAGGAATAATCTGAATATTCTAACGTAAAAGAGAAAAGGTTTATTAACTCCGGAGTTAAATAGAAAATATTCAAAAACTTTAGTTCCCAATCTGTGATCCGCAAGCCCTCAGAGGAACCTCATTTTTATTTTATTTCAATGAACAATTTTGATATATACAACGTGGTCGACAGATCGACAATTCATTGTGTGTAGCACATCGATCTATATTCAATATGTAAACATATCACCGTATTTTCTTTTATCTCTCAGATAAAAATAATAATAATAATCTTAATTTAATTCTCCTAATGGTGAGGGCCAGCAAAAATCTGTCTACCACCTAACTAAAAAATTGCTAATTTGAAAAATATACAAATAAGTGAAATGAACACAAAATAACATTAAATATACCAGGTGTGTTTTAATTAGCGAGTCATGGACATTTAACATGAAAAAACAGTTTCTTGATTTTCAAATTATTTTAGCCAAAAATACTTCAAATAAAACTTAACCAAAATGCAAGTGTTCGAGATTATTAATTTGATACTAAATACAGCCTAATTTGAATAAATTTTAAAAAAAATCATTGAGTTTTTGACAATTATACTAGAATTTTCCGTTTTTCAATTTAATATCACCAAACTCGGCATAGTTTTAATAACTTTTGAAAAAATAGTTGAACGCTGCAATGTAATTTTTGGTACTTAATTATGAGTAATGAGGACTCTAATTTTATACTGTGTTTCACAAGTTTTTAAATAACAACAATTTTCATATTTATAAAAAGGTTATAACAAATGAACAGACAATAATTTCGAAAAATGTTTCAAACTAAAATTCTTTTAAACATTACCGTTTACGAAATAAACAATATACTTTAAAAAATATCAATAAAGATGTGGTACCACTGGTTATCAAACTTAACCTCGGGTTCTCGCTGGAAAGCTTAAATTTAAAGTTTCATCCAACATTTCATGGCATTTTTAAGTACTGCCAGATAAATTGACGAACCGACACACCAACTTTGAGATTATTATTTTTAGTTGCAGTAAATTGAAAATTCATTACAATCTCGGCATAGAGAAAAATCTCCATCAACAATACTGACCCTATTAATTCTTCTTCTGATGGCACTACAGCCCAAATCGGGCCTGGGCCTACCGGGCACACCGAGCCGCAGTTTTTGCACTGCCGTACTGCCGGTTTTCGTAGTCGAATGCTACATTATTTAAGGCGTATAAGTGACTAGCTTATAGCGCCCGAGTGTGATAAATACATGTACCTATTAATTAGATTCAATAAATAAATATAAATATTTTTATTTATTTATTATAAATTGTAAAATAGTATATTAAAGAAATTTTATTCGCACGCGTCCAAGTTTAGAAGACGAGCCGCAGGCAGGCACTGTGATAAAAGTCTTATAAAATGTGTTATTTATACTATTTTTTCTATTTGGTGTTTTTTTACAAATTAAAATTTAATAAAATCTACGATATTTTAAGCCGAATCAATTTTGGGCAATTTGTATATGAAATGTTGTGGTTGGTAACTGTTATTGACATTTAAGCAATTTTTCAGATTTTGAGGTTATATTGAAATTTTGATGTTCTCAGCTTGATAGTTTCAGTATGTCATCCGCTACTACCAACCGTCTAAAACAAAATGTTGCGTATCATAATGAACGCTCTTTCGATACGCAACTGGGTTTCGTAATGACTTCCTTATGAATGCAAAAAAAATTGCTTCTCAATAAATGAAACAAATACTAAGTAATATGACAGATTTCTTAAAATTAAATTAGTTAAAGAGAGTTGAACGCTTAAATAACCATTTTTATAAATAGTTTTGTAGATTTGATTACTTAAGTAATCCACAAATCGCAAGACACAAACGGTATCTGGGTTACTGCTATTGTATTACTTCCTTGCATGTTTATATACTTGCTGAATGTAAAGTAATTTCAAAAGATCTTGACACATCCTTTCCAAAGGCTGGTTCTATATTTTTCGACGTAAACCTCAATTTTATAGGTTCAGTATGTCATCCGCTACTACCAACCCTCTAAAACAAAATGTTGCGTATCGCAATGGACGCTCTTTCGATACGCAACTGGGTTTCTAAATGACTTCTTTATGAATGCAAATTAGAAATATATATATACGATCCGGGTCCGTAATATTTATCAAATTATAATACAGGCATTTCATTGTTCCAACAATTCTATAATATTTTGTGTTTTGTATGATATTAACTAAATATTTTATTACAATACATAGTCCAAATTCACATGAATATTAAACCATCAACATTATCAATAGTACAAGTATATTAATAATAAATTATTAATAATACGAGACATCATATTATATGAATTTTAAATTTGGCACTGTCCAGCTATTAAATATATCGATGTACATAAATGCATTTAATTTGTTATACTGTATCAACATGTTTACATTAATATCAAAGTTTGACAGCAGCGGAAACTACACAATATAAGTTTGTATGTCATAAATAACTAAAAGAATTAAGAATGTTTGAAAATATAGCAAATATTTATTAACATTTCTTAAACTCTAATGGAAAAATATTTTATTTACTTTAAGGTTTTTCTCTATATTATTCTCTTGCGTCAAGATTCATATATCTGGAATCTATAGAATATCTTCTTCCGTGGAAATGTGACAAGTTTTTCAGAATTTCTGAACGAGATAAAATGAAACCGAGACTAGTTTCAAGTTACGACAACCCGAGAATAGTTCACCCATCAAGTCACTCTTGTCTGTTATCGATTTATTCGGACTTTGAATCTTCTCATACATTTTGGTGAGATTCCATTTTAGAAAATATCTAATAAACTCATTTCAACTTTTACACACAGAACTAAGGCATATGCTTGCTACAAGAATAATATAGAAAATGTATTGATTTCATTTTTATCTGGAATTTATTAATATGTTTTTATTTTAAATGTTTCCGAGAGTAGCTGATAGATTTATTAGAAAACATCAGACATTTTTCTTTTGCACGAAATTTGTTAGCTACAAGCAAAAAATACTGGAAAACAAATTTGTATCTAGAAAAAATCTGAGAGATCGCGTGTAATTTGGTAAGATTATTTTCTGAAAAATTAAATACAGAAATATTAGAAGAAACTGACAGAATAAAATGAAAATACATTATGTCAAAAACGCAGCCTACTAATACATACACTTAGTGACAGAATTTTAGTTTAGTCGGGGAATGTTATACTAGTAACAGGAATTTTTCAGTATAAAAACTTTACTTATTTGTTGAATTTTCAAATGTATATATTATGATTGGTTAAAAATAGGTCAAACTATATTATATTAGGTAATATAACAATGGGGTAGGTGGCTCAGTGGTATCGAGTCAGTCTGTGGATCTTGCCAACCCTGGTTTGATCCCGACAGTCGACAAACAATTTTCACCAACTTAAATCTACCCCTGTGACTCCCTCACCACTAACAACTTTAAGGACCGTGATTTGACGGGTGGTAACCGCACTTCATGCGAAGAAATATATCACTTATCGAGATTTACTAAGGAGTGATGATATATTTATTTTATTTATATAACAAGTTATATGATATTTGCCGATAATATTTTGACATGAACCATGAGCTGTATTTCCTATTTTCGTAACAACGAATTTAAATTCATGTCAAAACTAACCTAACCTAACAATTATTATATTACTAGATATATTTTGGATGAGAATTTTATTAGCAAATAGTTCTGTAGAAACAGTTTCCCATCGAGAATTTGCTATTTCGATAGATTTGATTAAAATATGGAAATGTATATAAGAATTTATTAGTTTTTAATAATATTTGTTTAAGGGGGCCTTTTATCATGAGTAGGGTTTTTCGTACATCATTGAGGGATTTTTGCGTCAAAATGGTTGGCAAAACTGGTTTACCTAATTATAAGTAGAGGCCTAATTTGCCTAGTGTTAAACGTGGGCCTGCATATTCATTTTAAAAAGAAAAAATAAGTCGTTTAAATTTTATTTTCAATTTACAAAATATTGTAATTGAAATGTTTCCGGCGGGTATATTAGAAAATATCTAATAAACTCTTTTCAACTTTTAAACCAAAAACTAAGACATATATTCGTTCAAAAAATAATGTGGAAAATATATTGTTTGATTATTTTAGGAATTTATTAAAATGTTTTAATTTAAACGTTCCTGAGACTGACAGATAGACATTTGTAGATGGTAGATAATTTTGTATGACAATTTAAAATATTGCATGATATGGTAAACACGCAAAGGTTTATTAATATTTCAATTCAAGTTTCAGACCTGAGCTATAAATTATTGTCAGTAACTCTATGCAAAATTAACAAGACTTTTATTCTATATTTTCTTGTTACTTTATAATGTTCTTTATAAGTGCTAAATTTATTTTATTTCTATAAGAAACTTTTTAATTATTCTAAGATTCCATTGCAATGCTTTTGTTAAAAAACTTTAGAAATCTTTGTTATTTGAATTTAAGAAAACAACAATATAAAAGTACTATTAATGGAACACAATATGAAACTATTTTATCTATTTATCAGCATGCAAATTTTTAGATTTATGATAAATAGATAGAATGACGCAAAACGAGACAATAAATAACCAACTCTTCTTTCCAATTTTTGACTTCTCGTCGCGGACACTTACCGATAGTTAATTTTTCGTCTCAATTACAATCAACTAGAAATATAATAAGAACGGTTACACTAAATTATTGTCGTACTTTGGAAATCATAGACGTCGATACGTGAAGTCGATGGGTGTGTATGCACCCCACAATTTTTTTGTAAGTTTTAAATTTATAGAAAAATAAATAAATTCGAATAATAGCTTTCATTTTAGTATAATTTTGCTCTTCAAACTTTACATGAAAGTGTCGCGTTACTGAATTCAGTTCGCACAATTATGAAAATTATCATTTTATTGTTGAAATCACAATCTTTTATTGTTGTAACCATTAATTGTTGCAATTTTTCATTATTGAGATATTTGATTGTTGTAATCAAATAAGACTACTAGCGCAGCACGCATTAATTTGCATTATTTTTCTGATTATTTGATTTTTGAAATCACAATCTTCTTTTATTGTAACCTTTCATTATTGTGAATTTTTATTGTTATGATAATTGATTATTGTATATTTGAATGTAATTTTTCAATGTTGTGATCTGTCATTGTTGTAATTTTTCCTTGTTGTTATCATATATGATTGTTGGAAAGTTTCATTATTATAATTAAATAGGACTACTAGCGTGCCATGTTATGGAATTATTACAGTGTCTAGGTATGATTTAACTTGCTTTATATTTCTGATTATTTGAGTATTGAAATCATAGTCTTTTTTTTGTTGTAATCTTTCATTGTTGCAATTTTTTATTGTTGTGATCTTTCATTGTTATAATATTTTATTGTTGTGATATTTTTATGTTGTAATCAAAAAGTACAAGTAGCACGCTATTGTTACTGCGGCTAGACACGCTTTAAGTTATTTTTACTGGTACAATTAGTTTTAACAAAGTGATTGCTATTAGTTTTTCATGTTGTTTCTTAGTAATAGTTTTTCTTATTACAGATATAAAATTTAAGAATGAAAGTGCACGTCATAAAATTTAATAAAGTCGACGCCTCTGTTCAAACATACTGAAAATGTTTGGAAATATCTTAAAAATTCATTCATATGGTAAACGTCAAGAGCTGAAAGATAACAATCGCTACATAATGAAATAAGGTCGCATTACTTTCTTAGTTAACAACAAACTTTTCCTTAATATGAAACTATTTCATGTCAACGAGACCACGTCTTCATGTAGAGGTAAACCTGAGTTAATAATGTCGTAAAAGTAAGTAGAAGATTAAAGCGTACGCAGAGGAAGCTGAAAGTCGAGGAGGCAGAGTCATGCACGAAGTTGCCGTTAATTCCACGATGCGCGACGTCGCGGCGGTAGCATCGCTTTCCCGCGCTTGCGCATGTTCTTCGTACTTCTTCATCTCTTATCTTATATTTTTATTGGGCCCGCCTCGTTTCCCGGCGGGGTGATTCGAATCCCCGACCAATTTATATCATTTTAAATGATATCAAAGGAATGTCTCGCCGGATTGAGCTTCTAGCGAAACTTACGAATCCCTACTGGGCCACATACAATTCCGATAACAAGAAAAAAGAATTGTATCGGAGGCCATCGTGTTGTTTACAATACGACTGTTGTGCAACTTAATTTTTCATTTGAATTGTTCGGTTATCATGACACTTTCCTTCGATGATTCATGGATACGTGATAAATTTACAAATTATTTTTTATCAGAAAAATGTTACGACCTTCATCGCTTTATTATATTTCATATTTAAAAGAGTGTTTTCGTCGCTCGCCATTTAACATTAAGCTCATAATATTTTTTTTCTTTTGAACAGACATATTCTTCTAAAAAAATAAACATATTTCAAAATGTTTAAGTATAGTTATAATATTCTATTTAAAACTTACTTATATTACAGTGACTTTAAGGTAACTTACTTTTGATTGGTAGTGCAGAACATGTGGTACAATGCCGCCATGTTGTGGAAAATGTATAATTTGGCCAATGGAAATAAGTGATAACGTACATACATAAAGTACATATTTTACACGCCCTTTACAGTTCGTAGAAACACTTTAAATAATAGCGTTCATAAAAGATACTTTTATGCACTAGTGCGTGGAAAGTAGTACTTTATATCCATGTAGACACCAAAACTGTCAACAGTTTCAAAAGAGTATCAAACCAACAAAACCTTTTATACCCTTTTGAAGAAACATATGAGCACGCTAAATATAATTTAGTTTTGACATATCGATTAAGGTGATAAAGATAATGCAGAAAGGTCAAAGTACAATTGAGTTTGTATGTACTGACAAATTTATCTGCATACATATACAAAATATCCAGACGTATTTATACCAAGCTATATATATTCAAAGAATTTAATTTAAAAGTAATGTAGAAAGAAAGAAATTGAAAAATAAAACTTCATTTCAGAATTCGTAGCAAATAAACCAGGTTTAATTTCAAAAAAGTTGTACGTGTAAAAAAAGAAACAATGAAACGAGAAGGTATTTAAAACAAACGCAAACAAAATTTAAGCGTCGTTCAATCAAAACGCGTTTGCCGGCCGACAGCAATTAAAAATGATATTGTACGATACGCGAGTAATTGATGCCCTCGAGCTCGTACGTTCAATACGCTGCGATTAAAATTTGACACGCAATGCGAGCAGAGGCGGCTTAGAACTAAACCACTAAATTTAATCAATAATTGAAACATCACTTACCTAAATTTCGAGGTAGAGTATGTAGACATTTTCCAGTAACAGCTTCAAACTGCTGGAATCCTAAAATGATATTTGGATTTCAGTACATCATACTATGCTTCACCTTCAAAAATAAGCGCAGGAAGATGCTCCCTTCCTTTCTTATCTTTTAGTTCATTTTCTGTTTTTACTATAGAGTGTCCAATTGAAATTGTGTGAAATTCAGTTTCAAAAACAAGCGCAGAGAGATACTCCCTTCCTTCCTCATCTTTTTTACTTCATTTTCAGTTTTTACTATACAGCGTGTAACTGCAATTGTGTTAAATGTATTTTTAAACAAGCGCAGGCGATGCTGCCTTCATTTCTTATAGATTCGTTGTTAGAGAAGTGGGCGTAAGTGAAGATGAATGTTTGCTGCATGATGATGGATTTTGCTTGTGAGAAAGGGAAGAGTTTGTATGGAGGAAGTGTTAATGTGGTCGAATCGAGTATCGTGTGTCAGGATGAGAATGTTGACGGGTTCGTGCTACCCCATTTAATGGGATATTGCGTGATGTTATGTATGTATGTAAAGTACGGTTTATGCAACTAATGTGGAAAATAAGTTTAAATTTTCATTGCCTTCCTGATTTCTTTACAATGAATTGTATTAAATACAAGTTGTAGAAAATTAAATTTTGTATCTAAATTAATGAACACAACTCATTTCACTCATTTCAGTATTGTTCAAATTAATTTTAAAAATTGTCAAAATGGATATTATCTCTCTAGTTAGTCATGAAACTGGAACAAATGCAAACAAATGTATATCGTTTAAATGTTACATACATATTCTGCCGTAGCAAATTTCGATAAGTGATAAATTTTTGGACGTGAAGTGCTTTTACCAGCCATCAAATTATGGCCTCCAATGATATAAGGATTCTCCCAATAAATCACAAATAAACCAACACCAAATCCACTAAAAATATCTCAATTAAAAAGTATATCGATGTCTAGTTCACAAAGAAAATGTTGTGTAAGAAAGTATCCTGAGGAAAAAGACATACTAGAAGTTTTTCTCAAATAATTTCTATTTCACTTTATTATAAATTGAGTTAATTACTGTGGCATAAACATGAAGTTAGTAACTTTCCATAAAAAGTTCCTGCAATAATAGCGGCGCCTCTATTTCACAAAAACTTTCCTCATGTGAGCTAGACACAATTTAATAAACGAACTGCGATTTTGTTTTATTATCAACAGTGCTACTAAACGAATATGCAAAAATCGGTTTATAAAGTATAAAATTGCAAAATTGCAACAAAGTATTCAATTTTCAAACCTCATGATGACAATATCAATATAATAATTCAACCAAGTCTCATAATTTTTTCATGACAGGCGATATTGTACCAGCACACTTAAAAATTGTTATCCAACGGTTGCATGATAAAGTACAATAAATTCTCGAAATAAAAAAGAAAATCTATCATGTGGACTGACAGATTGGAATTGATAGCCGGCCACTATCGTCCAGACAAACCGTGAAATTAAACCATCAAATCTGGTCTCGCTGCCCGACATCGAGCCATCCCTCAGTCAGAAACAGTTGCTGCTCTTGCATGTTTGTCATTTCTGCGATATTTTTGCCAGAATATTACTTTGTTTTATATATTTGTTACATCAACATATTTACGAATACTATTTACTTATTCGATAATCACATACCATGAGTTAGTTCTCTCTACATTAGGTTAAAATTGCTTTTCTTCAATAGTTATTATGCAACCAGTGTGTAAAGTGTTACTTTATAGTACGAGTTGCATACAATATTTTTTTCTGCGAGCGATATTAATTTTACTAATGACATTTCAAACGTCAACAATTATTTTTGTAACTAGTATTAAAAGTATAACTTTTTGCAATAAAGACACTTTTAGTACTAATTGCATACATAACTTTTTCTACAATCTAATTTTGCTACTTATATTTCAACTGTACGTGAAATAAGTCATTATACACGAATGAAATGATTAGCGCCTGAGCGCGTAAGCACAAGGAATAATAATTCCCACGAGCACATAATGACATTTACTTACAGTAGCGGGTTTTCTACAATAAAGTAAAAACAAGTTTAAACTAAATTGAATCTAGATGTTGTCAAATAAGGGAAATATTGTTATTGCCAAGCTATTGGTATAAATGCTCTAAAATATTAAGCCGACATTCAAAATTAAAATTGTACAAAAGTCTCATTAGACCAGTCGTAACGTATGGTAGTGAAACGTGGACTCTCCTGAAAAAAGAAGAAGAGGAACTTAGACGTTTTGAAAGGAAAATTTTAAGGAAAATATTCGGCCCAGTTCAAGATCCAGATGGCTCTTGGAGAATCCGAATGAATTTTGAATTAAATGCTTTAATAAATGAAGCAGATATAGTTCGGTTTATAAAATCACAGAGATTAAGGTGGCTAGGACACGTGCACCGAGTGGAGCCTAACAGAACAACAAAGAAGATAACAGAATGGAAACCAGTCGAAACGAGACATAGAGGAAGACCGAGAATGCGGTGGCTCGCAGATGTGGAGGCAGACTTGAAAGTCTTGGGGATACGAGGATGGAAGACCGTTGCTGGTGATAGGAAAAGATGGAGCAAAATAGTTCAGGAGGCCAAAACACACGAAGGGTTGTAGCGCCAAGGGAAGAAGAAGATGGAGATTGGTGTAAATTAGTTGTTTTGGATGAATTTAAACATGTTTGTCACATGTAAATAATTACTGGTATAGTCACTGAAAACGATTGTATAATATACATAAAAAACTAGTACATACATACATAACATCACGCTATATCCCACTAAATAGGGTAGCACGAACCCGTCAACATTCTCATCCTGACACACGATACTCGATTCGACCACATTAACACTTCCTCCATACAAACTCTTTCTTTTCTCACAACCAAAATCCATCAACATACAACAAACATTCATCCATTCGCTAGTGTACACTGCGCTTGTTTCTGAAGATGGTCTCCACACAATTGCAGGTAAACACTCGAAACATCTAACCAATTAATCTAAAATATATATATTCTAAAATTATTGTTTATTGTAGGTTGTGTGATAAACAATCATTTTTGCACTGAAAAATCACTTTACAAAACATCGTAGAAAAATAATTTTAAAATGTTTGATAACAAATATCAATCACAAGACTGAAAATTGGCCACACAAAGATCATCTTCTTAAAAGGGAAGAACCTACCAAATGTGAAGAATGCAACGTAACGTTAACCCTAGAACATCTAATCATCCACTGCCCCAAATATCAAAGAGAACGTACCACAGACTTCAACTACCAAACAATCTCAAGGAAGCATTCGATGACGACAACGAAAAGAAAATCATACCATTCCTAAAAGACACTGGACTAATCAATAAATTATAAGATATCATGTAAACCATTAAATGTAAATATATAGACATGTAATGTGCTAATGTCAACTAGGTGCAGCACGGTAAACCATTAAAAACAAAAAACAAAAATGATTTGAGAACAGAAAATATACCTTCCTATATTTGATGAGCTCCAATAAGAGCGAAACGCGTCTATGGTTACTAACTGTGCTGGCCAGCCTCCAAGAATTATAATATACCTTGTAGGTTGACTTGGAGGCTGAAATTATGTGGAACTTAGAAAAGTTATTAATTTGATTTTTATTACTTCCTATATTAGTTTTTAAAATACATTATGTAATACATATAATGCTTTTTAATTTATGTTCAGAGTATATCTGTATTCGAATTGATTAGAGGAAAATTGTTAAATATTTATGACCCATTGTATTTTATGAAAATTATAAAATATAAACATGAAAAAAAGCAAACATTAAATTCAGTAAAAAATATAAATTCAATAACGTCACTTCAAGCACAATATAATTAAATTTTTATGAAAATTTCACAATCGTTACGTTTACACGCAAATACGACGTTACAAACAATCAGTTTCATGTTTAAAATATTCCACGTATGGTTGATAAAAATTGTAGCTGGTGCATTTTATTAAAACGCGCGTTTACGTCACTTCCTCTGCGTTGCAGTGCTGCAGTACACGTTTCACTTCCATTTAGTTTTACAACCGAAACAAAAGAGTGTATTACATGTTTCTGTTATAAATAAAATGGGTTTTATTTACCCCAGCCAAACTGGTTACAATATTTATAAACGCTGGACTGGGATTGGTTTACGCCGCAATATTAAAGAAATTATTTTAAAATGACTGGAAATAAACTTTATACAAATATATATTTTTTTAATAAAACACCGTGAAATATATTACGCAATGCTACGATTTATACTTGAACTACATCCATTATCCATAAGCGCAATGCTTTTTCAGCCTATGTTTGAAGTTTAAATATTTCAAAAACTAGACAGTGAAATTTATTTCATTTATCACGATCGATTCCGAATACTGTCAATATGGCATTTATTGTAAAAAAATCATCGTCTTCATCTTAATTTAACTGAAGTAGTGTAACACAGTTCAAGAACTAATATTATTAAGTTGTGTGATTATTAAAGGTAATCATACCTGTAGTTTTTGACTAAAGTTAATTTATATACATTTATATAAATTAACTTTAGTCAAAAACTACAGGTATGATTACCTTTAATAATCACACAACTTAATAATATTAGCTCTAAGCTTGGGTATGATTCCCTTATAATCAAAAACTGTGTCACTGTAGACGAACCCGGTTGTCAATGCCTATATAGGAGTCTCTCGGAACGAAGCTACGCTTAGACACTAGAGATGAAAAACTATCGGTAATTTCAACTATCGATTGTTCGATAGTGCTACCAGTAAACTATCGATATATCGATAGTACTATCGATAGTCAATTAAATTACTAAACGATAGTTTTAGTTACTAAACGATAGTTTTAATTACTAAACGATAGTTACTAAACGATAGTTACTAAACGATAGTTACTAAACGATAGTTACTAAACGATAGTTACTAAACGATAGTTACTAAACAATAGTTACTAAACGATAGTTACTAAACGATAATTACTAAACGATACTATCGATAGTTTTTTTCTTTTAATTACTTATCGATAGTATTTTTTTTCCAAAAGTATAAATAATTTTTTTTTCAAAAATAAAAAATCTTTGCCTATACAGAGTTTAAAATCATTTATTAAATTTGTTCCATTTTTGAGAGAGAGGTAAAATAAAATTTAGAATTTTTTAAATGTTACCCTCATCCCCTAAAATTTAAAACTGTTGATGTTGCTCTATATTAAGGGATGTGTGCTAAATAATTTCTGTGAATATGGTTTTGTTACAGTTAATATTACCCGCTCTAAGGTATGTAAAATGAGAGAAATAGAAAATAAGGAAATATACAATAAATGTCAAAAATTTATTTCTTTAAAATTTAGGCTTAATAACAAGATTTCAGAAGTTACAAATGTGAAAAATAAAAATCAAATGCAAGTATGTACTTCTATCCCTAGGTATATATCATTTCTTACATTAATTTATATATTTGTCGAGATCAAGATATTAGAAAAACTAATTGCAATTCTAAACACCTTTTATATTAATTTAGATCAAATAAAAAAGAAATGTGGTGTTGTGATAGTATTTTTGGAGTTGTGATGCATACTGGATGAGTGATAAGCGGAGACTGTCCTGGTTAGAAGGAAAAAAATGGTGGATTTTGGGGTGAACAAAGAAGTTTGGAATGTAGGTACTTGAAAAACAGATGTTGTTAGGTTCGGAGAAAGCGGGCGAAGTTACAATAGCAGGTAGTGGAGAAACATGAAAATTGTACAGAATGATGCTTAGAAACTACAGAAAATGAACGAATATATACAGAGTGTTTTGCTAAGACTATTACAGAATATATACAAGGTGTGTGATTATTTGTGTATGTGTGGTGATGTATTGGCCGCCACTTGACCCAATAATATTCACTACAGCACAAACTACAATGAACATCAGAGAACAATTGAATTTAAATTATCTCGTACCTGTTACCCTATAATAAATTTCTTAGAAATCTCACTTTGTCTTTCATCCCTTTAAAGTCTTCCGACAACCAATCAATTTACAGCTAACATTTGTGTACAGTTACTGTACAATAACGATATTAAATATAATTTGAATTATATCATTTAAATGTAGATGAAATCATACTTAACACATAAGCTACCACGTGGTCCGCAAATAACACACGTATTTGAATTGCTCCGGAAACATAAGGTAATTTGCTTGTCATTACTCACAGTCCAGCCCGTGTTATTTATTATTTATTTATTTTTATTTTTAAATTATTTTATTTGAAAGAAAGTTACTAAACGATAGTTACTAAACGATAACTACTAAACAAAAGTTACTATATGATAATTTCTAAACGATAGTTACTAAACGATAATTACTAAACGATAGTTACTAAACGATAGTTACTAAACGATAGTTACTAAACGATAGTTACTAAACGATAGTTACTAAACGATAGTTACTAAACGATAGTTACTAAACGATAATTACTAAACGATACTATCGATAGATTTTTTCTATTAATTACTTATCGATAGTACTTTATTTTTTTAAACTATCGATGTATCGATAGTACTATCGATAGTTTTTTCATCTCTATTAGACACTGTGACAGAAAAATTCAGTTGATGCCATATTTCGAACACAGGTGACGTGGTGTAGCGGTTAGCATCTCTGCCCGGTATGCGGAAGGTCCCTGGTTCGAATCCAGGCGTCATCATAAATTAACAGTTCAAGAAATTTAATTAGGTTTCATATTTAATAATAATCACTATAGCGGCAGAAAAAAGTTGGCTACAAGGAATTATATTTGCGAATTTCAGAAAAATACTTTTTGCATAACTTCAAATAATATACACTCTATTATTTTTGCAATTATTTTTAAATACCTTCTATACATTTTCTAGAAAAACAATTAAGAAATTTATAAATTAATTTAATCTTAACAACTTTATAAATTAAAATCACGTATTCATAGCAACTAAGTTTTATTAGCAGTCTCGTAAAAATATTTTAAAAATTAAACATAAAATCAAGTTAAAATTTCATCTTGTTCAAACAGTTTACAGATTAAAACGGTTTAAACCTTTCACTTTATATCAAGACAATTTTAGTTCTTTAATATACATATAAATTAATAAAAAGAAATCTGTAAACATTATAAACTAATATAAAATTGCAATAACTTTTTAAAAAGATATTAATATACTACAATAAAAAAATCATATTAAAATATTGTTTAGAAAGGCAATACAACAAAAAAAAATCATTGAAAACTTCTTAAAAAATATACAAATATAATATTCTCAATGCATACCAACATAGCAATACAAATTATAAATTAACAAACAAGCTATATATTTTTTTAGTTTAGAAAAAAATATACGAGTTTAGTTATGATTTGAAAACAAGCAAAAAATGGAAATTAAAGCAAGAAAACCGTTATCCAGGGTACACAAAAGAATACATCAAAAAGGAATACAAGCAAAAAGATAAAAAAATTAAATTGAAAATTTCATAAATCACACGTATTCTCGCTGTATATATCAATGCAAAATTTAAGTGATCGTGCAAGCAAATTAATTTTCATAGCCAATACCGCACCGCAAAAAGCCGGGCATAAGTCAAACGAAAACTGCAGGGGACCACGAGCGACCAACTCAAAAATTTATTACAATCAGGGGTCGGAATTGATTATTGGCGCCGCCAGGCCCGGACTCAGCAGAAAAACAAGCACAAGGATTTCGGGTCACGGCCCCAGGCCACGCGAAAAGTGCCTTCCCGTTTCGACCACAAACATATTTTCTTCAACGAGAATTCAAAAATAAAATATACAAATTAAAACAAATATATAATCACGCCTGTTAACGTACAGGATGTGGCACTCTGCTGTAGCAGATCTCGGTTAATAATATATCTTTAGGCTGTCAAATCACAGCCTAAAGATGTTAATGGTGAGGAAGCCACAGGAATAATAAAATAATTGTTTACTAACTGTGGGAATCGAATCCGGGTTCTTAAATCCACAGACCGACTCGATACCACTGAGCCTCTTTCAGATGACATGTATTATTTAAATCAGTGAATATGAAATCTTATATTCTTATGCGCGATTAACACATAGACAAACTCTACTGTTTATGTTTTAACTTCACAAAATGGCGGAACATCGAGACTGAATAAACTAATAAATTTACCTGTCAACGAACAACAAATATTGCAAATTATGAAAACTATATGTTATGGGGTACGTGGTGGCCTGTGGATTTGAGAACCTGGATTCGATTCCTAAAGGCGACAAACTATTTTCACGTTAAAACCCCTTTGGCACTAACATCTTTGGAGGCCGAGATAGGGGGCTGGTAAACGCACTTCACGCGAATAAATATATCACTTATCGAGATCTGCTACGGTGGAATGCTACACCCAGTAATGAGTAAAAGGTGTGATAATACATTTATTTTAATTTTCAAGTGTCAACAACAGAATATATTTTGATGTATCAGTCCTAGCAATTAAATAGTTATTTGTGTATTAAGAGCATAAAGTGATTCTTTGTTACTCGAACGGTAATTGCAGCGCGAGCCGAAGGCTCTACGATTGCATCTTAAAATTATTAAAAAACGTATGCGTACTGAAAATAAATTTGTTCTGTTAACTGTCAATATGACAAGTTTCTGTTTTGTTTGTATCCCTGATAACTATTGAAATAAGCGCGCATTTAATATCTTTTTCGCGCGTTATCATTAGAGACGCGCAAAAAAGATATTTTTCGATTGCTCCACAGAAAACGCCAACTTTACGATGACAAATGAGAGCGTAATTGTTAACTTTTCATGGCAATCGTAGAAATAGTTATTTGTGTATTAAGAGCGTAAAGTGATTCTTTGTTACTCGAGCACGGTAATTGCAGCGCGAGCCGAAGGCGAGAGCTGCAATAGTGTAAGAGAAACAAAGACAGTTTACGCTCGTGATACACATATATTTTTTTCTACGATTGCATCTTAAAATTATTTTAAAACGTATACGTATTGAAAATAAATTCATTTTGTTACTTGTCAATATGACAAGTTTCTGTTTTATTTGTATCCCTGGTAACTATTGAAATAAGCGCGCATTTAATATCTTTTTCGCGCGTTGCCATTTGAAACGCGCACATTTAACGTCTTTTTCGCGCGTTGCCATTGGAGACGCGCAAAAAAAATATTTTTCGATTGTTCCACAGAAAACGTCAACTTTACGGTGACAAATGAGAGCGCAATTGTCAACTTTTCATAGCAATCGTAGAAAAGGTAATTTTTCTATTGCCAATTGAAACAGTTACTTCTGATCATCCTGTAGAATAAAGTAACTGATAACTCTTTTGTCAGATAAGTGAAAAAGTATTGCAAGAAAATCATAGCATAAATTACGAGTATATTAACTGATATCATATTTTTTCACTTATCTCATAGAGCAGTTAATTATATGTCACTTTATTCTACTACTCATAAACAAATGTTCATGTTCATACTATTTTATGTTATGGAATTTTAGTTTAAAAATTAATAAACGCAGTACAGCTTTTAGAGTACGTAATATTTTTTTCTATTACGATCTTTATGAATTGATAAACAAAATAAGTACAAAATGGGAGGTCGCTGGTCGAATCTCTTGGTAGAAGCCACGCAGACGACTGGCGACGAACACACTGAATTTTTAAATGCAATGTATTTTATGCAGCCAGTGTTTGGCAATAAATAACAATGAAATAGTAAACAGCATTGCTCGGATGAACAAAATCCAAAAATGGATTTCGTAACATGGATAGCGCTCAAACGACACCATTAATTTATTTATACATTTCGTTTATAAATAATTTCCTGTCCCCAGCAATGATATATCGGTACATGCAATTGTGAAAAATAACACTACATAAATATCTTTCGTACTACAACGTTCCATGTTGCATTTAATTAAATTTTTACTAATACAAAACTTTATTGCAAGAAATCAGATATGCAAGGATTCTTGTACTCACTCAAAGTATAAATATTAATTAAAAATTCTTCAGATTTTTATAAAGTTCAAGAAGTTAAAGATCTTATTGAAAAAAAATTGAAGAACATAACAAAACTTGAAATATTTGAAATGAATTAAATCTGAGCAATTTAATAATAGCAAAATTAAAAATACATCGTGCTTCCTATACGAAGACCGCCATTGAGATCTCTAATGGAGGTACAATTTCGAATAAACTACACAAAAGCTCTCACATTAATAGACCAATTTATTAATATTTTTGTTTTTCCAAAGAAATGAATAGGTAACTAGACATGAACAAAAATGAGGAAATAGCGATATTATTAAATAATAGTATTTAAAAAGAAATATTTCAAATATAAATTATATCTACAATGTAGCATTACAAAAAATTATTCGACTGCACGAAAACTACTTGCTTTATGACACTGTTTAATGTCAATAAAATAGCTCTTTATAGAATTGCAAAATTGGACTACTGTCAATGTGAAAAATTAATAATTAAAATAATTGTTATTCCTAATAAATTTCTTTGCATTTAATGCTACATTTGGGATTCTTATAAATCTTGGGACTTTACAGACACATTTTTTTTACATTTCTTAACATATTTGACAGATTGATAATTATAAAAAACAAAAGCAACAACAAAGCATACTTTGACGTACAAATAATTGAAAATTATACATTTAAATACCATACGAGTATATTTTCCTCTTTTCAACAATACTAAGCTTGCTTTGTTTATTTTAATTAATTTTTATTAAAAACTATTTCATTAATTTATCATCTTTATTATTCTATGATATATGAATTCATCCTAATTTTTTACTTGAACATAAAAAACTAAAATTTATAGTACATTTGACTAAAGATTAATAATTTATAATTTATTTACCATGTAACTTAATAAATAAAAGAAGCAAAGAAGGTATTTAATTATGTAATTTTTAACTATTCATTCTATTTAAAAATATTACTTTAGGATATTCTCAAAAATGAACGCTTAAAAATACTATCATAATTCTTCGTTGTAAATAGGGCTTAAGTATCTACAATTTTTACTTGGAACAATACTTTCCATCTACTACTATTTTTGAAATTATTTGTAAAAATTCACTGTCTTCACATTTTCACTTACATCTAATGACCTATTGTAACTCCCCCAGTTCTCAAGATCAGAATTATAACCCTCTTACAAGCAACATCCTATTATATAAACATTATGCCCTTTTACCCTTTTCTGAATATGATAGTGGAAGGATAATTTTAATCTGGTAAAAAGCTATACAGTCAGAACTTATAACAATAGTAATAATTTTTATATACTGTTTTTAATATTGTTTACAAATAAAAAATTTTGACATCTTCTTTTTAAAATATTTTCATTTTATTATAATTTAATATATATTCTATCATTATATTTTTCAACAAATGTTATTATTTACCTGATTTTATTTAGTCCTGAAGAAGGCTGAAGAGTCGGCCGAAACGTTGAATAAATAGAAAAATAAAAAATAATATTGACTGCAATCCAAAATAAACCTGTTTTCATTGTAATAATAGTAATCAATCTCATATTTCCATTTTGAAATATTTAATTGAAAGATCAAATGGTAGAAATCAAAATATAACTTTTAGTATGAAATGTACCCAATAATGAAAAACGATCACAAATTATCGTTTTCCTATAATTTACACAAGCAATGTCAAATAAAATCATTGATATTATTATATCGTATGGACAAATGAGTTCAGCTGAAAATTTTGCCACGTAACAAATATTTAGATTTCGTGCTATTTTCAGGCTCAATAATTAATTTGACAAACACAAACCACAATATTTATGCGTTTTTATACTATGTCCAATAAACAAATCATTTGATATTATTTAGAAATAACAATAATTTATTTAATTATTCGAGATTATTTTCCAAACTATTTATTTATATAGTTGTATCGTATTTTGTTTACAATTTTATCTTGTTTATTAACAAGTAATCCTGCCAAAATTGTCAATCTCATTATTTTGAAATATCCGAAATAGTTTTGAAAGTTTATATAATAACATAACTCAAAAAATAAATAAAATTTAGTGATCTTTGTGCATGTACATCACAGTATTTAAGTGTTATCGAGTATAGCACGCGTGGCTAACAATTTAACCTCAATAAATGTGGGTGTACGTTCATGCACGCATTTTGGTATACGTTATAGGTACACACGATCATTATTCGTGGTACGTACGGCGTTCGGAGGCATATCTGACATTTTTATCGGATCATACTTCATTCGACCAGCTACAGCAAAATCTACATGAGCAGATTACTTGAATTTACGTTAACCACAAACGTCAGTTTGAATAGCAACTGAGCGGACAAGCTATTCAAACAAAATTTCTCATATTTCATTTCAAATATTTCATCATATATAATATAAATGTGTTTTTGTGGGTTTATATAGCATCGCCTGGGTTATTATGTTATGCTTTTTGACTCTACCTAACCTTTACACTGCTTCCTGAATAGGTTACACGCTTTTTAAAAGTTCATTTTCACTTTGCTTCCACAATTTATTGTTATTTTAACTTAACATAAACTTTCTACAAAACAGATATATTTTACAAATTCTTCTTAAAATTCGTTAATCAATACTAAAATAAAGTAATTAATAACATTACACAAATTAGCCAAATTAATTGTCATGATGACGAAAAATGTGGACAGAAGAAATTAAGAAAGCAGTGGAAAAGAGAGGTGTAAGTGGAAAGCAGCAAGACAGCTAATTAAAGAAAGAGAAAAATGGAGGAAGATATAGAAAGGAAACCAGCAGAATAATCAAGTAACAATACCCAACCTTACACCCGCAAGAGTAAAAAGGCATGAAGATTCAGTAAGTACTGATAACAATTATATTTATCTGTCATTTCATCAAAGCATTTATAAATTAGCGGTTTTCAATCTTTTTGTCATCGCGGACCCCTAAAATATTTTATTTAAAAACTATTAAAAGAAATAAAAGTATTCAAAGTTGGTGAGAGTGACAGAGGCAAAAACATATGAGATTTAAATAATTTTGATATTTATAAATTATTTTAAATTCAAGGAAAAGAAAAGTGTTTATTACTTCTTTAACAAAAAAAGTAAATTCTAATTATACTGATATGAGAAATGACAGCTAAAATTATGAGTTTGTTTGTCAGTACGACAACTTTACAAATAAAAAAGTTCCTAATAACAGTTGTACAAAATCGAATTTTGTGGCATCCTTTTGATAAAACAGTGTCACAAAATTGGCTTTGTATATGCGTTATAGGAAGATTATTATTTTGTTTTTGTATATCATTCAAAAATATATACTCTATTGTCAGATGATCGAAAAATTATAACATATTTTTGGTGCGCCGAAAAAGTTTATGTGTGCCGTGAAACAAAAAAGGTTGAAACTTACTCAGGGCTAGATATTAATTTTAAAGTTAATGAAAGACCATAAAATATTAAGAGAATGTAATGTGTCCAAAGATTAAATTCTACCATTTATTTATTTTTGTATTTAAATTTAAATAATAAAACTTTGATAAAGTTGTTGAGAAACCAATGCAAGCCTTACGCAATTCAATTGAAATCTATGAATATAAATAGTATTTCGTTACCTCAAAATGATCTTTAGAACCATGAACTAAAAGTTTAATCTAGATACTTGCACAAATGCTCTTTTAACTAAGTGAAGTTCTAAGCTGAATAATTATAAATTTTAGCAGCCTTTATTTTTACGAACATTCCAAAAGTTTAATCCGTAATATAATTCCGTACAACATTTATTTGAAATATTTTTCTGTAAAATTAATTGGGAAACCATGTGCATCAAACAACTGGTATTACATTTTTAGCCATGTTCGGGTTTTGGTCGGATATAATATTTTCTTTATTTATGCTCTATAACAGCAAACTGAAAAGCAATTTTATCAATTATAAATAAATGTGAAATTGTAGCCGTGCTATTAAATTTAATATAAAATTTTTGACTCAAAAATTTTAAATGCAAAATATTTTGAGCATATTATACAGGCTGTTTCTATACCTCTGCACGAAACTTTAATGACATATATAAGTTGATATACCTACTGATTATAGAACAAAAAGAATGTTTTTGAAATTCGTAAAAATTAGGGTATTTCATTCCTAGCAAACATTTTTAGTGTGACTGGTTTAACGGTACATTTCATTATTTATAATTATGTTACTAATGAAATAAAAGTATAAAAAGTGCCTACAAATATCCATTTATTAATTAGTTGTTATGTAAGTACCAGGTGTAATGTCTTTTTACTTCCTTGTACGAAGTAAAGGAAGTATTGTAATCGCAAAAATTTTCGGTTCTCAGATTTCAACGGAAATAGGTGTTTTGGCCCTCCCTGAATCCATTTTGACTAATTTCGTCATGCCGTCTGTACGTACGTACGTATCTCGCATAACTCAAAAACGGTAAGCCGTAGAAAATTGAAACTTTATATTTAGGACTGTTATAACATCTAGTTGTGCACCTCCCTTTTTGGTCATTATACAACTACCGGAAGTGGTACTTTACTTGAAGTCTATAATAGATTTTCATGAAAAACTATATTCAAATATAATTTAAAACTTTCCAAATTTGGTATATAAGACTACTATATCAAAGGGAAATAACATAATAGATTTTGGTTAAAATAGACTAACCGGAAGTGGCACATTACATGAAGCTGCTAACAGTTTGCCTTGAAAAAAATGGTATTATTTTAATTTTAGAAAGGAATGCTGCAAATAAAAGTTTTAGAGAATTAAATTCTGCGTCTAGCACACTAAGAATTTTTAAATTAGCTTTTTGCATAAACGAGATATCTAAATTTAAATATTATATATTTTTGGATTTTTTTAAAAATTAAGTTTGCTATGGATTAGAACAAAAAATAAAAGATTTAATGTCAAATATGTGGAATTAAAAAAATATCTATAGTTTAATACGTGTACAAGGAAGTCATGTGGTGTCCACATCAGATTTTTTTTTTCAAAGTAAAGGTTTCCTGATTCTTAAAGGTCAGGCAAATATTTATTTTCCTGTCAGTTTCAGGTAAATGTTATTTTTCAAAGATAATATTTGCTGCATGAATTGCAAACAGTTCAATTGATTCAAGGTATCTATGCATAGTGCTAATTACAAATAAGATTATTATTTGCAGTATAACAAAGCCCATGGAATATTAGTAAACTTTCTATTACCGATAAGTTAGTAGAGAGTCTTGGCACAAAAGCAGTTTGTATCAAACACCTCCTGTCAACCAGCGCAAACTATAGACACTCCGAACCAAGTTCTGAACTCTGCATTCAATAATTACACTTATGAAGTCGGACCAAAGTTCAAAAGCAAACAGCCATTAAAATGGCGAAGAGCTAAGTTCTAATGTATTTTATGTATCTACTTCGACGTCCATACGGGCTACATGTTGCTTTTTATCTTATATCGATAGCCTATCAATTTCCGGTAACAATTTTTAACAAAATGTTATTGTAGGACCTTTCGACAAAACACCTCAAATTCTTTCAAGTTTTATCATACAAACTTCTCTTCATATAAAATACAAAAGGCACAAATTTATAATATTTTTTATCGTTCATTTTTGTTCACTTATCAATTTAAATTTTTATATCAGCACACCTTTTACCCATTACTGGATGTGGCACTTCTCCGAAGCACATCTCAGTAAGTGATATATTTCTACCGCGTGAAGTGCGAATACCAGCCGTCAAATCATGACCCTCAAAGATGTTAGTGAAGGGGTAGTTTTAATGTGGTGAAAATTGTTTGTCGGCTGTGGGCACCGAACCAGGGTTCTCAAGATCCTCAGGCCGACTCTATACCACTGAGCCATCTACCACATTATTAGATAATATAACAAAATTTGTATATTTTTAATTTAAACTTTACTAATTTTAATTTACACCAAAATAATTTTACATCTAAGTGCTACTAATTCCTAGTTATATGTCTTGTGTACTACAATTGACATTAATTTCTTTTTGTGTACCGCAATAAACAAATAAATTAAATAATTGGAAGATTATTGGAAGGAGGCTTCAATCGGTAGTAATATCATTTGGTATTTTTAATTCATCAATAATCACTATCAATACTCCATCTTATTTTGCTTCAAAAATATCTTTCCGCAATGATCTTCACACTAAAATCAGCCAAGTATACATATATCGGCTCACCACACAGCTCTGTTTAAACAATGTTTTAGTAAGAACTGTCCATTTGTCTATAATCAAGTTTCAGCTAATATAAAAACTCTAAAAATGTATACATTTTCTACCTATTTAAAAAAATTATGCTTTAAAAATAATCTCTATAATTTAAATTCATGAATGTGTTTGTTAGTACTCGTATATGTAGATCTAATGAAATTTTTATAAAAAATACATTTATTTTATATCCAATTGAAGGAACTTATTTATTTTAGTTTTTGTTACTTATTTATCAAATTATTATAATTTTTATTATTATTATTATTCATACCTGCTAATACGTTACTATTGTAAAGGTTATAGTGTAAGAAACAGCCTTGGCTGAACTATCGCCAAATAAAAGAAATATTATTAATATGCTCTAATTATGTAAATGTTTCGAACATTGCACTGTCCATTATTAAATAAAAGCAATGGTTAGTAACCCAAAGTTTCTGGATTCAGCAAAAAAATAAGATTACATATTATATGACATACATTCAAAGAACAAAAAGAATATTTATAAAAATTCGCAAAGTGTACATTTTTCGTGCCACTGACCGCCGATACTACAAATAGTCATTTATTTGATGTTGTATAATGAATAAACTGACTACTTTAGTGCTTATAAGTATAATTTAATTACTAACATATTAGAACCAGTAATACTAAAAATATTTACTTAAAGGGGTAAGAATAAAACGCTGAACAGTGCTGATCGCAAAAACGCTGACCGACGTTAAAGAGCGCTGAAACCCGCTAACCCATGGTAAATATCCGCTGACCAATACTAAATAATAACAAACAGAGCCATACAAGTAATATTTAGTATATTTTAACCCGGCATCGCGACGCCGACCGACGCTGATCGGCATTAATACACGCTGGTCCTGATAAAAAATGATAAATATTCGCTGACCAATATTAAATAATATCAAATAGAGTCATACAAGTAATATTTGGTATATTTTATTCCGGCATCGCGACGCCGACCGACGCTGACCGGCATTAATACACGCTGAATCCGCTAAAAAATGATAAATATTCGCTGACCGATACTAAGTGATATCAAATAGAGTCATATAAGTAATATTTAGTATATTTTATTCCGGCATCGCGACGCCGACCGACGCTGACCGGCATTAATACACGCTGAATCCGCTAAAAAATGATAAATATTCGCTGACCAATACTAAATGATATCAAACATAGTCATATAAGTAATATTTAGTATATTTTATTCCAGCATCGCGACGCCGACCGACGCTGATCGGCATTAATACACACTGACCCCGCTAAAAAATGATAAATATTTGCTGACCGATACTAAGTGATATCAAATAGAGTCATATAAGTAATATTTAGTATATTTTATTCCGGCATCGCGACGCCGACCGACGCTGACCGGCATTAATACACGCTGACCCCGCTAAAAAATGATAAATATTCGCTGACCGATATTAAGTGATATTAAATAGAGTCATATAAGTAATATTTACTATATTTCATTCCGGCATCGCGACGTCGACCGACGCTGACCGACATTAATACACGCTGAATCCGCTAAAAAATGATAAATATTCGCTGACCGATACTAATTGATATCAAATAGAGTCATATAAGTAATATTTAGTATATATATAACTTAGTATCGGTCAGCGAATATTTATCATTTTTTAGCGGATTCAGCTTGTATTAATGTCGGTCAGCGTCGGTCGGCGTCGCGATGCCGGAATAAAATATACTAAATATTACTTATATGACTCTATTTGATATCACTTAGTATTGGTAGCGAATATTTATCATTTTTTATCAGGAACAGCGTGTATTAATGCGGATCAGCGTCGGTCGGCGTCGCGATGCCAGAATAAAATATACTAAATATTACTTGTATGACTCTATTTGATATTATTTAATATTGGTCAGCGAATATTTATCATTTTTTAGCGGGGTCAGCGTGTATTAATGCCAGTCAGCGTCGGTCGGCGTCGCGATGCCAAAATAAAATATACTAAATATTACTTGTATGACTCTATTTGATATTATTTAATATTGGTCAGCGAATATTTATCATTTTTTAGCGGGGTCAGCGTGTATTAATGCCAGTCAGCGTCGGTCGGCGTCGCGATGCCAAAATAAAATATACTAAATATTACTTGCAAGTCTCTGTTTGATATCATTTAGTATTGGTCAGCGAATATTTATCATTATTTAGCGGGGTCAGCGTGTATTAATGCCGGTCAGCGTCGGTCGGCGTCGCGATGCCGGAATAAAATATACTAAATATTACTTATATGACTCTATTTGATATCACTTAGTATCGGTCAGCGAATATTTATCATTTTTTAGCGGATTCAGCTTGTATTAATGCCGATCAGCGTCGGTCGGCGTCGCGATGCCGGAATAAAATATACTAAATAAAACTTGTAAGTCTCTATTTGATATCACTTAGTATTGGTCAGTGAATATTTATCATTTTTTAGCGGGGTCAGCGTGTATTTATGCCGGTCAGCGTCGGTCGGCGTAGCGATGCCAAAATGAAATATACTAAATATTACTTGCAAGTCTCTGTTTGATATCATTTAGTATCGGTCAGCGAATATTTATCATTTTTTAGCGGATTCAGCTTGTATTAATGCCGATCAGCGTCGGTCGGCGTCGCGATGCCGGAATAAAATATACTAAATAAAACTTGTAAGTCTCTATTTGATATCACTTAGTATTGGTCAGTGAATATTTATCATTTTTTAGCGGGGTCAGCGTGTATTTATGCCGGTCAGCGTCGGTCGGCGTAGCGATGCCAAAATGAAATATACTAAATATTACTTGCAAGTCTCTGTTTGATATCATTTAGTATCGGTCAGCGAATATTTATCATTTTTTAGCGGATTCAGCGTGTATTAATGCCGGTCAGCGTCGGTCGGCGTCGCGATGCCGGAATAAAATATACTAAATATTACTTGTATGACTCTATTTGATATTATTTAATATTGGTCAGCGAATATTTATCATTTTTTATCAGGACCAGCGTGTATTAATGCCGATCAGCGTCGGTCGGCGTCGCGATGCCGGGTTAAAATATACTAAATATTACTTGTATGGCTCTATTTGTTATTATTTAGTATTGGTCAGTGGATATTTACCATGGGTTAGCGGGTTTCAGCGCTCTTTAACGTCGGTCAGCGTTTTTGCGATCAGCACTGTTCAGCGTTTTATTCTTACCCTACTTAAAGTAAACCTCCATTAATTTTGTGAATTTTGAACAAAATCGTTTTCTTCTATGATTTGTATATTATACTCTAAAATTATATCTCAAAGTATAGAAACACGTGGTATATTTATATTTATTAGACGCACAAGTATAACGCGCGCAATTGCTGAATCTATTTTATATTTCTGGTATACAATACATAAAATACATAAAATGTGGGTCGATATAAACGAATTTTCCGGAGCTATATTCATTGTTAATCTAACTCTGTTTGCCTAATACATTAATATACTTCAGAACAAATCAACGACGTGCGTTAAATCTATTGTAGCAAATAAATTTGTTTCCGGAATGAAATGAACGGTATCACAAATCTGGGATCCATTCAATCTAAGAGCACAAGTGGCATATTGTACTCTGGCCATCAACACTTAAATCGAAACAGACCGAATCTAATTACATCAACACATTAGTGCATTCGAACCCGTTGAGGATTAGCCACACAATACAAAGTTATCACTGGCCACCATCACCTCATATCGGCCGATGTTCAATTGTGTGAAAAGTTATCCCGTCAGTTGTCGAAACAATAAAACCGAAAACAGCGGAGCGATATTGGATCTCAGCCCCCTACGGTACGGAGCTAGGAAACACGTATTACAGCCGCGTTTATAGTTTATTTCAAATTGCAACTACGCATTTTAGTGGTAATAAGCTGATTTTTTGAAATAATTTTACGAGAGATACAATTGGCTACTATGAAATACCCTACGCAGAATATAAATTGTAAATTGAGGTGTCGTGAAACTTGAAAATGTAAAGTTTAGTTTCGCTTCCTGGCGAGGAAAATATGGAAGTATTGAATTTCATCCTATTCTAGAAGTTCTACAAGTTTAGTGTTACTGATTCAAGTAACATGAACTTCGATTTCAAAATTGTAAAGTCGAAACTATAAATAAAATGTAAAATTATCCATATTTTCCGCACGAATAATTCTGAAATAAGATATAAACTATTCTCGTTCGAGAATAGTATCATGTTTTATTTATTAAATAAGTTTTTATTAAATGAAAGATAATAATACAATTCCGCATTCTAAAATATACCACGCAAACCGACCTTTTTCTAGCACCCTGTTAAGTGTGAAGGGCGTAGGGTTAACATGGAGTTCCTCGCATATACGCTATCAAGTTAAACAGAATATTCATTCTCTGCCGGCCATCTTAACAGTATACACGTGCAAAATTTTACCGATTTAAATATGTTTTTTCACATGTGGTTTATCTTGTTAAATTCACAAGTTAGATTACATTTTACGTTTATGACAGTTGCTTATCCGTGAAACTAATTTCAACTATATTTTTAAATAACAACAAAGACAAAATTAATTGTCTTCCAACACTCTTGGTGAAACTAGGTTTAATAAAAAGTATAAAATAAACACTTGGCTCAGTTTCACAAAATTCAGCCTCCAAGTCACCTTATGAGGGCATCGTCAAAGGCTGGCCAGCACAGTTAGTAACCATAGACGCGTCTCGCACTTATTAGAGCTCATCAGTATAGTATAACTCACTTCTTCACCTAGAACAAAGTTCACATGAAGAAGCTGGTGTTTATTTTATACATTTTATATTTTTAAAGATTGACAATGTAAAAAACAGATATGTATTAGGATTGGAAAATAATTTTGTTCTAATAAATGCTGAAGATGATGGACTAACCATCGAGACGTCCAATAAATAAATAATAGTATTCAAGGATCCTAAAGCCATATATTCCTTTCCAAAGTTTAAACTCAGGATCAACATATTCCAAGCAAAAATATTAATGATGTAGATATTTCGGCAGAAACTACGCTGCTCAAAATTGTACAGGGATATTATAAAAATTGGATATAAAATTAAATCTATAAACTATATTAAAATTTTTGTAAGAATATCTAAAATATTATTTTTCTGAGAAGTATTTGAATATACTTTATATTAATTTTTATATTTGATCCATCTTAAATACATATTTATAATATAATTTATAGTCTTAATTTTACATGAAATATTTAAAATATCCCTGTATGAATGCACAAGTTGGTTTTATGGAAAAATAAAAATGTAGTTTCATTTCAAGTATTTATCTTTTCCATTCTTCTGAGTTTATAAATTCATGCTTTTCCTATTAATTTAGAAATAAATTTAATATTTCAAGCCAGGTACTCGTATGTCATTGTGAGTATCTAAACCAGTAATTCATATTATAAAAATCGTAACAAAATTGCTTCCAATATTTAGGTATATCACTGTCCACAAAATTGAAAAATAGGAAACAAACAGAAACAATTTTAAAAGACAAAGTTATAAACGTAGGAATTGAGAGAAAGATCGAAATAAAATGAATTGATATTACGAAATATATTGAAGGGTCATAAGTTGCTTCCGTTTAAGAAAACTGTACGAGAAAGAAATATTAGTATACCAAAAAATAAAACGAATCGAAAGAATAATAGCTGCTATCCGTTACGAATTCAACAATTTTATTAAATCCACATGTGTAATTCCGTACAAACCAGAAAATATTCATGTTAGTCATAAAACAAGAATTCAGCACGATTTACTCACCCTGCTAAATTTAATTATAAAGTTTTGCTAAACGTACCTGTATGCAACGCGAAAGCAAACTACTGCAGAAATTAACTCGGCAATTTGTTAATTAATTTTTTAACGATGACGTCATTACTTCGCAGCTTATGACTGGAACAAAATGTATGTCAAGCAAAATCACATCTTTTACTTCCAAACGATAACACCCACGCGTTAAGCTCTGCATTGTGACTTATTTGCGCGTTTAAGAGATAAATGAAACTATATATTTTGTCTAGTCGGAATTTTGTATGCAATTAAAGCTACATTTGTACAGCCAGCAATAACGCTGCTGTTACAATTAATTTTAGGACTTTAAAGTATCTGCCAATTTGTTATAATACTTTATATGTGGATTAGATCAACTGATGTATTTAAACAAAAAAACATATAACTAATATTCCGTTACCGGGTGTCTACTTTTTTTTCCGAACATAGGAAATTCAATATTAAAATTTTGATTTAGCTATATCTCTTTACCTATTGATTTAAGAACAAAATTGTACCGAAGAAAAATGTTCAGAATGAAAAACTGCATCCGTAGATTATAAGTTTGTTGTTCATTTGTTTTTTATGTCCGAGTTAGAAACAAAAGAAAAACACGCTTTAAAGCAATCATCAGAGTGCCATGAGAAATAAAACAATAATTTGTTTGATGTGTCTGACATTATTTGACATATTGGACAAGAATTGGAAGCTTACTCTAATTTATTTATTTATTTATTTATTTATTCGAGCATTTAATTTATTAATAAAATTAATTAAAGCAACTATTATTTTCTTTTGTCTACACAATCTAGACAAATAAATACCAATTATTAAGTTATCTAAACAGAATGTTAGCTTGATAGAAGGTTACATAACTATAGATACATAGCTGAACATTATACAATTGATCATTAATAGTTTTGGTTGTAAATGTAAGTAATTAATTTATTTATTAAATTTAAGTGTGGAAATCTAAAAATGCGAATCTGTTTTAACCAGAAATCATAAGATACTACATTTAGGTATTTTAAAATTAAATAATATCATATAATCATTGTTGTACAAAATATTTGAACTAACATACACAAAATTCGGCATGAGCAAAATGGTGGCAGCAGTGTAAATATAGGCATTTTAATCATGAATATTGAAATATGATTCCTTAATTATATTAAACCAAAGAAATAATATAAAAAAGAAAATTTATTATAGACCAATGTACTTGATTTAAGATAATGATGAAGTAATGCAAGAAAATCTGGAGTGTAGTAAAACTAAACAAGATATTTTAAGACTTTTTCCATTTCCATTAAACAAAAAATTAACTTTTTGCAAGTCCGTAATGTGTTTACGGCAGCACGCATCAACTGTAATTAAGAAAAACAACATTGAAAGATGTTTTTGTTTTTACATCGTAGGATCCGAGATCCAAGACATAACTCATAATGAAAAACTACAACGCGCATATAAAATAATGGGCAGCAATTCATCTCAACCTGAGAAACGTCAGCACAACATCGAAATAAGTTAGTGGTTGGCCGCATCCGTTCCGAAACAGAAAACCACAGAAGTAATTGCGGACTGTGCTGGGCATAAAATAAGCATAAAGGTACCCGCGCGTGAAAACAAAAAGGTATCGGCAACGGAAGGAGTTTGTCACGAGGGCGGGGGAATAATAATGGGTGTCGTAAAGTGATCGTTACATTGCACGGCCGCCTGGGACGAGCGTAAGCAAAATTACGGCGCAGCAAAACACTCGGTCCAACCAGTGCTGGATTGGGACCAAGATTTCGAATCCCAACGGGGTGTAATTTGTAGAATAATATTTAAATGATTAAATATTTGATGTCTGTTGCTTTTTGATATTAAGATCCAAGGTACCTGAGCTTATCACTCTCAAGAGGATTAGTGGAGAGGTTAGGGTTAAGTTTGTTTAGGGTTCGGGTTGGGTTAGATCATAATTATAATTTCTACTCTGTTATTTTGTGAGCCACAGAGGACTAGTTAATGCTTCATATTCTTAGAAAATTAAATAGTTTTGTTTCACGAATTATCTTTGTGGTTGTTCCTCTACCACTAACATCTTTGGAAGGTCATTATTTGAGATTTGGCAACTGCACCCTCATTCATACAATTACCTTTATTATTTATACTTCATTTTCCTATCAGATACCAGATTCAATTGGAAGCTTTCACGGTAAACTTTTGATGATAGTGTACTGTATTGAAATTGATAGTGTACGTACAAAGAAAGTTGTTCTATTTTATTTCTCGGTACTTCTGCATATACACAATGCATCATTCAACGTACCAAAAAATCTCAAAAAAATGGAGGGGGTACAATTATTAGCTATCGGGGTTGCTACATTAGTGTTACTAGTTTGGCATGAATGCTCTCACTGTCCATCAATATAAGTAATAGCAATACAAATTTTTGATTCAGATAATTATTTCAGAAATATTTAAATATTGTTCGTGGCTTTTGACTTTAAAGTTATTATTAATATGAATAATACACTTTTATTACTAACTAATACTATGATATATCTACCCAAGGAAATAATATGTAGACATTAAATTAATCAATAAACAATGGCTGATACTAATAGCAACAGTAGAACACTAAGGGACTACGAGTTGACTGAAGTTTACTATACAATGCAAATTAATTATAGTAACAAATACAAATACTGATCTCAAACATAAACCACAGTACTCGCAGTAAAGTTCAAATACACTCAAATCACAAGCTACAACTATTCTGTTTTAATAGGTACAGTTTACCTAACTAAACCGTAAAGATATAAATTATATGTTGTTTGCTATTGACAATATATATGTAAGAAAATATAATTTTTCTATTTTGCGTTCATAAGGAAATCATTACGAAACCTAGTAGTGTATCGAATGCATTACGATGCATAACATTTTGTTTTAGACGGTTGGTAGTACCGAATGTTATACTGAACCTATCAAGCTGCAAACATCAAAATTTCAATATAATGTCAGTAACAGTTACCAACCACAACATTTCATATACAAATTGCCCTACATTGACTTGGTTTAAAATATCGCAAATATTTTTATTCAATTTTAATTTATAAGAGACGCAAAATAGAAAAAATTACATTCGTTTTCGAGGTGTATATACTATTTTTTACATTTCCTAAATATGATTATAAACGAAAAAAGTTAATTTCAAATTTAATTTATAATTATTTTGACATTTATCAATTTTAAAATTATTACTATTTTTTGATAAAAAATTAAATTCTTTGACAAAAGCGAAAATATATGTAAACAAGTTTGTCTATGTTAGACTACATTATATTTCGGCAAAAAATACAAATACACTAGCTGTTCTTAAATTTTTATTTGTTTCATTGTAGTCTATTGTATTTTACATATACTGGACAGCTAAACTGTCAAAATAATACAAACTTCCTAGAGGAATAATGCGCAAATTATTATCTTAGGAATACATATTTTACTTCGGTCTAGGTTTCTTTATCATATAAACAGTCAAATACCCCAAATCGTGAAAAAAAAAACATGATTTAATTGAGATAGCTATAGCAACCATGATAAACAGTGCATAGTAATATAAGATAATATAAATATTGGAAAGCTAATACATTACATTTACACAAGCCTTTCAAAACGTGTATTAGATATTATTTTTCCTATGTCAATTTATCATTTTATACTACATGAAATTATTTTTTTATTATAATTTCGAAAATAATATTTAAGATTGTTGCAGATGCATTGTTGCACTGTCATTTTTTGTGTTTTTTACATCCGAAAACAATAATATCATTCTGTTGAAACTTGGGCGCCGGAAATAATTATTTTCCGTACTGGCATAAAGTATTGTTTATTGAAAAATAACAATGATCCTTTTTGTAATACGAGTACAACTGGTGTAACAAGCTGCTGGCGAATGCCGCAAAGTACGAATATTTCAATTATTGGTCGTTGTAATTTTATAATACATGTCTTTTATACTATTTTTCCTTCATCGCATTAATTGACAGTTATTTTAAAAATTTTGTTAAAAATATAATAATAAAATTTCAGAGATGTAACACTGACAGATCAATAAACATTTAAAATTAATTTACTTTGCCATTCATTAGTTAGATTATAGTTCAATATATAATTATCTAAGTTATGTTATATAACTATATAGGTACTTTTAATTTTTAATAAAGAAGTATTTTGCAGTTTAATGAAACTATTTTATTATAAAAAAATAACTACAAGAATTTTACATAATCTGAGCAATGACAGCTAGACTAAAAAAATTATGTTTAGCATTTTTACAACTAGACATCTTAATAAGTTCACACATAAAATCCCTAAAAACAGTTTTTGACAAAATTAGTTTCACAAAATTTACTTTGTATATACGATATAGAAAAACTAATAGTCATCGAAGATAAAGAATATTAAGTTAAGTTCCATCTCTATCAATTTTTCTTTTGTCGAGGCAATAACATAATGATTTTAATTTGGATGATTGAAAAACAACTGGACTTATTTCGATTTACACTTTTCTTCCACCCAATGCTTCAATTATATTTTAAGACAAATATTATAAACTGATCAAGACTGAAAAGTTAGTCGAAACTAAAATCATTATTTATTTCCTACGCTGTACAATTAAAAATTAATTCCATTTACGATACAGGGGACACACCTTATAGTAGATTCTGAACAACTAGAACCTAATTGATATTATCGAGATCTCTGCAAATTCTCATTTGTAAAGAGTCAGTGCTGCTGCGCCGGAAGTAGAATTAAATAGACAGTAATCTGTATAATTTCTATTCGTATTATAAAGTGTTTGGTTGCGAATATTTTGAATGGTATAAATTCGTAAAATTAGCAAACAGCAAACAAGGAATTCAACAACATTTCATTAATAAATATTGGCTGTGTCACATTCCAACATAATAATTTCCCTTTTCTCTGAATAATATTTTTCTTAATACAGCCCTGGCAACAAAGGTCACATTGAGGGCTTCATAGGCTGCAAGGGTGTAGGAGGAGGTTGAAAGCTTCAAGGATCAACGACACGACAAGAATGTAGCGCTAGGCGAGGGACGTAAGGGTTACATTTCCCTTTTTTGCCGGCAGAGGCACGACAACGAGTGGCCGGAAGTAGAATGACCTGGACCGCACCCAGAGCTCTAGATCAAGGTTTAAAGCCTGCTATAACAATTATACACGTTGTTTCAAAAAGCAGAGGTCATTGTTAACTCGGTTAAATTTAGAGCATGATGATGGAAATAAGCCATTGTTGGAGAGAAGGTAAAAGTTTCGTTGTTTACGTATCTGTTGTTGGAAAATCACTTTATTTTGTTTTCATGGAGAGGGGCTACTTTCAACTTTACTTTTCATTGTTATAGCCAATAGTACCTAATACTAGAATATTTTAAATTCTTAATTTGCAAGGCATTAGTAACAGCACTTCTCGTATCCAAGTTTCAAGACGAGCTAAGACTTCGTTACCAAGTGACAAACTATGCTATCGAGTATAGTGTCTTCATAACATAGGGTGGCCAATAGCGGGAATGGTTTTGATTGACGATGCCATGTTCTGCTTAATGTCATCAATGCTAGTGTATTATTTTATAGTAACTAGGTTTAAAAATACAGACACTAAATATTTATTGTCCTTTGATATATATTACGAATAGTTCGTTGATTATACTGAGCTTGTTTTAAAGTGCTCCTCAAAATATTACAAATCAATTCTCTCATCTAATTTTTTGTCAGAAATTGACGGTAAAATATATTTATAGTCCCTTTATGATAGTAACTACATTGCAAATATATATATTTTTTCATATGACAGAACATTGCGCCTTGGTGACACTATGGTAAATTGAGTCACTATACTTTCGAGAAACTTAGAATTCTATAAAATAGTTATTTGTGTATTAAGAGCGTAAAGTGATTATTTTTTACTCGAAGACGGTAATTGCAGCGCGAGCCGGAGGCGAGAGCTGCAATCTTGTAAGAGGAAAAAAGACACTTTACGCTCGTGATACACACATCATTTTTTCTACGATTGCATCTTAAAATTATTAAAAAACGTATGCGTACTGAAAATAAATTCGTTCTCTCAACTGTCAATATGACAAGTTTCTGTTTTGTTTGTATCCCTGGTAACTATTGAAATAAGCGCGCATTTAATATCTTTTTCGCGCGTTGCCATTGGAAACGCGCGCATTTAACGTCTTTTTCGCGCGTTGCCATTGGCGACGAGCAAAAAAGATATTTTTCGGTTGTTCCACAGAAAACATCAACTTTACCATGACAAATGAGAGCGTAATTGTCAACTTTTCAAAGCAATCGTAGAAAAATTATATGTATATATATATCATCACGTCTTTTACCCATTACTGGGTGTGGCACTCTGCCGTAGCAGATCTCGGGAAGTGATATATTTGTTCGCGTGAAGTGCGGTTATATAGTGTAATGAACAGTAAAATATATTGAAAAATTGAGACGAGACGAAAACTGAAAAGAATAATTAATTGTTGAGCGACGATCGAGAAAAAACAGGTAATTTTCTCGTTTACAAAATTTGTGACGAAATGAGAATTAGATATTGCAGAACAACTAATATAATTTAAGATACCGAAATAGATATCTAATAAAATATAAAACAAGTATTCATTCTGAGGTTTTTGATATTAAATTAATCAATGAAATTCAGGAGGAATTCACCTTCAATTAATATCTACTAATTAACAATAATTTCAACAATATTCCAAACATGTTTATATCAACACCAATCAATTCAAAAAATCCAACATTATTTCAAACATCACATTAATTTGATTCCTTTCACAAACATTGTGGCTCAAAATTTAATTCAAAGTGCTTGATTGTACTTTGTATATTGTTAGTTACTCCACTCTATAGCTTGTGGTGGTAATACTGAAAATGAACACCAAACATTGTAAACTACATCATGCATGTATGATGCAGGATCTGAGCAAACAAATGAAAACAAGTCTCACCTCCGGCCACGTACACATACTTCCTTCATCACACGATAGCAGAATACATACGAATACACATCTGCATCTTACTTCTGCTCATCCTAGGATTGGTATCATGGTATTAAACCCTATCAGGCAGATTCATAATTAGCATTAATACTACTTCTAATATTATCTAACACTCTGTTTCAAGTTAAGACGGATTCACGAAATAAATTTAATTTGATGCTAATTAATACTCATTCAAATACATACATGCATATTATATAACATCACGCTATATACCATCAAATGGGGTACTACAAATAAATACAATACAACAGTTTAACTTATGTTTAGATATTGATAAATAATACTATATTTGTATTGAATGAATCAATATAATATATTTTGATAATTTTAAACACTCATGTTGTATTATATAATAAATGAAAAATAAAAAGAAATCGTTCCATCACGAAATAACATCTACATTACAATTGAAATAAAATTTTTGTCGCTAGCAATAAATTCAGTTTATTGAATTAAAAACGCTATTATTATTAAACGCACAAAATAGTTATTTGTGTATTAAGAGCGTAAAGTGATTTTTTGTTAGTCGAGCACGGTAATTGCAGCGCGAGCCGAAAGCGAGAGCTGCAATAGTGCAAAGACACTTTACGCTCGTGATACACACATAATTTTTTCTACGATTGCATCTTAAAATTATTTAAAAACTTATACGTATTGAAAATAAATTCATTCTGCTAACTGTCAATATGACAAGTTTCTGTTTTGTTTGTATCCCTGGTAACTATTGAAATAAGCGCGCATTTATAATCTTTTTCCAATGGCAACGCGCGCATTTAACGTCTTTTTCGCGCGTTGCCATTAGAGACGCGCAAAAAAAGATTTTTTCGATTGTTCCACAGAAAACGTCAACTTTACGATGACAAATGAGAGCGTAATTGTCAACTTTTCATAGCAATCGTAGAAAAAAAATATTAAAACTAATTTATAAGAAACTAAATAAACCAAATATTGTTTATATTGTATAAATAATTTTGTACAAAATATTGTTACGATTTTTATAATTATTCAATGTAATTTATATATTATGTACTGACATACCTATACTTTTGTATGCTACTAGTGTAAATAAATACAATACAATACAATACAATACATGGAACAACCACGTATCAGATATATGAAAGAATCAGTCTTCGTCAAACATGTTCATCCTGACACATCATTCTCACTGCAACCACATTTACATTACCTCCACACAAGCTTATTTATACCTCACACTCGGAATCTTCCATCACGAAACAAACTTTCAATCACTTCCATCCATTCGCTCCTATACACCTTTTTCATTAATCTTTCATTAGACGTACGTTTCACATGCTCAAATCATTTCAACTCACTTATATCCACTCCAACTAATCTATAAAAAATTAAAAATAAATGGAGCGTCGCCCAGCGCATGTTTATGAAAGTAAATTCCACAC
This sequence comes from Pterostichus niger, assembly GCA_947425015.1. Classification (NCBI taxonomy): domain Eukaryota; kingdom Metazoa; phylum Arthropoda; class Insecta; order Coleoptera; family Carabidae; genus Pterostichus; species Pterostichus niger. The sequence continues at coordinate 22,680,206 of OX380345.1, read as the reverse complement.
AATTGCAGTGAGACAGTTTGTAGTAAGAAATGAAAACGAATCAAAACGGTAACAAAGAAAAGGATTGTCTCCTGTGCTTGTTTTTTTTTTAAAGTGAATTCAAGCAATTGTAGTACTTCATTGCAAGAACAGAAAATAAATCAAAAGATAAGAAAAGGAAGGAATTTTATACTACGCTTGTTTTGTTAAAATAAATTTATCAATTAGAGAGTTAATACTGAAATAAAAAATGGTATTACCGCTAATCCACTTTATGAATATATTTATTATTAAAATAAAACTATAGGAGTAGTTTGCAAAGTTATTTGTATGAACCAATAACAAAATAATAATTAATTTCATTGCTAGGTTGTTTGGAGTGATTGATCACTTCAAATTTATAAAATTTCAATATATTTTCAAAATTTTCGAATTTATGTAAATAACAAAACTGAATAGCAACAGAACAAATATAAATAAAATCTGTTTTAAATCATATATTTATTCAATATTGAGAAGTTTATAGTATTAAACATTTTTATGTATTTATAATTCATCGTGTCATCAAAACTTAAAACTTACTACAAACTGATATAAAAAACGTCTCAATTATTTTAAAATTCTTTTTCAATTCTAAAACATCAATTGCCTAAAACTTCACAGTTAAATTCAATGGATTACATAATTTTTCTATAACATATTTGTAAACAAATTATGTGCAAAAAAATTGTTATTTGTTTAACTAGGCTAAAAAGTAACGAATTTATTGCTGTGGTTAGAATCTATCTAAAGCAGTAGATACATACAATTTTTGCCGATTGTTTAAAATTATTATTCATTTTGTGATTATTTTTAATATTATTATTGTTATCTGCATTATTGTAGCTATGTTATGCATTTGTTTAGCGGTTGTTGCTATAGAAAAACAAATTTGATGTTTATAATTTCATGAATGTCAATCTACTTTTTGTAAATATTTTCAATCAGTATATATTAATTAAATTTAGAAAATTTAATGGAAAGAAATAAGGGAATGTTAACCACATTCAAGATTAAAGAAGCGGCATGGAGTTGTAAATATATTTATTAAATTAAATCATAAATGTTAAATTTGTTGTTTTTTCATAGCAACACTTTTATAACCTGTCCATTGTGAACAAAAGCTTAATTTTAATATTTCGCTTGTGTTGAGCGTTAATTCTACGGGCGTCGGATGTATTTGATAAAAGTGCGAACGTAGCGAGCTAACTTAAAAAATGAATTCCACTAAAAATTATTATTATGGCTTGCTTGTGCGAGAGTGCTTTAGGCTTAGAATTTGATTGTTAAAAATGTGACAAAGCAAGTTAATTTAAAAAATGTATTTCAATAAAAGCTAATATAATGTTTTGTGCTTTGTTTAAAATTAAATCCAACTGGCAAAAATACAATCCTAGTAGCAAACAAGTGGAAATTTTATTTTATTTTTATAGGGCAAGAATAAGTGACAGAACAATTTTTTTTTATTTTAGTTTATTTTCTCTTTATATAAAAAAAAATTGTTTTTAGCATTACTCTCATAACAAATCCATTCATAACCTATATTAGACTTTAGCATTTACAATTTCTACATTTAAATGTATTATATGGCATTTAAATAGCACACTAGCAGTTTTAATTTCTTTTCCAAATTCCAGTTCATGAAACAAGTTAATTTTATCCTGTTTTAATAGAGTGTAAAACAAAAATTTACTTATTTCGTGCATGTGGTTATGTTAGAATCTGAATTAAACTAAAAATTGTATTAGCGGGCTCGCTTTATAAATTTGCTGAGCGCAATATATTTTTCAAAAATAGTTGAAAGTACAATAAGTCTACCAATCTTTTTGATGCTAGATTAAATCAAAAGAAAACACATTTTAAAATAATACAGAAAAATACATGTTTATATTCAATTGAAGTATCTACTCGTACTCAATATTACTTATTCAAACTGTCTTTTTTGTATAACAATTCCAAAGACCTCTCAACGTTTTCTTTCACGAATGAAGCGCTTTATAACAAACATTTGCTAACTAGTGGTACAATAGATAAAATACAAGAATTTACGACAAATACGTAGAAAATCTTGTACGAATGTGGAAGACAATGTGAATGGTCGTTCATGTAATTCCGCACATAGTACACGTGGCTGCTTACCACAAAATAATCTCTAAAACTCGAGATAGTTCGCTATTACGCGACCGGACGTGTACCACCAACATCGTTCGTTGCGGTCAACAAAAACTTTCAAGGAGTAAAAGAGGAGCTCTTTAAAATGCAATTTACTGCAGCGGTGCATGTATTTTAGCAGTAGAGTATATATAGCTTTAGAACTTGGTACAACTTTAAAATACGTTTATGTGCATGCAGGCCTTCCTTTGTCCCGGCCACCCCCGTGCACACCTGAAGAAACAATAGACTCGTCCGGTCACGGCCTGGCCGGATTCACAAAAGCTCGTACGCGCGCTTTAACCGGATGTGAGGTTTATTAGCGCGGACTTTGTTTCGGAACTGTGACGTCGATTGTTGTAAAGTAAATGTCGGCTTAATACCACCAAATACATTCACAGGCTTTTGCGTTACTACCCGTTTCCTTCCCGAAATTCTCATAAATATAAGAAGCGGAAAAATAAAGTATATCAGTTGAAAAATTTCCCAAAAAATAAAAAAAACAACAGGAAGGAACTTAAACCCATTTACTGTACAAAGGGGGCTATATTTTATAACAGAACTCGATTCGAAACCACATGGACAAGACACAATATTTCAATCTCTGACTATATTAATCATATCATTATTTTTCTCTTTTTGAGTCATGAATTTGTTTTTCATTGCCAATTGCTTAAAACCCGTTAATAATGAATTAAGTACAATTTTCTAAATCAGTTTCACTAAAAACTTATAAAAATGTCAAATGTTTGATTAATATGTTAACCCTTAAATGCATTGAGTAGCATTTTTACAACATATCGATTTAAAAATAGTATTTTTTATGTTTTGACCATTTTATATGTTGTACATCGACAACATTCTGTAGAACAAAATAAATCTTTTGAACAAATTTCTAAAAGACTGCATTGATTGTGTCTTGTAAATGTATATTTGTCTTTGCGAATTAATTTTTTTTTAATTAATTCTGTAGTTTGTATTTTAGAACCAAATTTTTAATTTTGATCGTAAATGCACATATCTGTTAGAATCTAATGATCTTGTTTGTTGCGTATTTGTAACATTATATGTATCATAATTAGGGATCGACCGATACCGATATCGGTATATCGGCCACATCGGTCTTCTTGGCCGATATCGGTATTGGCCGATATGTAAACCACGATATCGGCCTACATCGGTATCGGCCTAAAAAAATATAAATTACTTAATATTTCAGTTGCTAAGGATATTTTAAGGAAATTAAAACAGAAATACTAAATAAAAAACAAATCAAGTTTATTCTTATTCAAAATTTAGCAAAAAAGTCATTAAAATGTAGAAGTAAAGTTACACACTAAGTTAAACCAATTAATATTTAAAGTTAAGTTTTGACAAGTTGTAATGTAACAAAATTAAGCTTTCTGCTCTTTCCGGAGTTAGACGATTTCTTGCGCTTTCATAAACATGTTCAGCTGAAGAAAATAGCTGTTCACTAGCAACTACTTGGCGGCGGTGCTAAATATATTATTGCAACTTTGTACATCAATGGAAAAATGTCTTTTTTTTACGCCCACCAAGTCAAAGGATCTTCATTTCTTGATATTTTTTCTAATTTCTTATACAATTCAATCTCATCATCAATTTTATTCATCATATCATCATTACTTTTCTTATATGACACTGATTTACTTGTCGTCATACCAGTCAGTTCATCAAAAGTATTCCAGTATATCATTTATAAATCACTTTTACCTCATTTATACAGCAAAAAATTTACGACAAAATTTTATGGCGATATATCGGTATCGGCCGATATCGGATATGAGTATATTGGTATCGGCCGATATCGTTATCGGCCACAAAAAATCATAACGGTCGATCCCTAATCATAATAAATAGGTTGTTATAGATAAGTACAATATGCATTTCAAAAAAATATATTTTTAAAATTTTCTGTTATTATAATTTGCACTTTGCTGTATATTAGTCAAATTTAATGAATCCAAAGAAAAATTTAAATATTTAACATATATTTTCCAATTTAAAATAAAAAGCCATGTATTTAAGAGTTAACAAGTTATTATTGATCTGACAAAAAATTATAGAATAGAAAAAAGAATTGGTTTTCTTAAGTTAAAATTAAACTTCACTTCACGGCAGTTCTTATATTCACGTTGTGACTAAAACGTTCGAAGCCACAGCATATCAACAAGTGATTAAGTTGTTATTTAAAATATTTTTAAATATTTCAACGTGATTTTTTTTCATTACACTTCTGCAGACGGCGTCTAACAATTTTTGGACTGCATGTTAACTGGCTGTTTTTTTGTAAGGTTATTTAAGAATGCATTAGTATTACAATTAAAATTAAGGTCAACTATCAATATTAAAATCGTGAAATAGAATTTAAATGCTAGTAGTGAAAATTTAATTTTGTAAGAAAATTGTTTTACCTCGTAAAATATTAAACACACAAAGAATACTAATTTACAACAATTATTATTACTTGACATCAGCTAAATTTTGTTCTTTTGTTTTTGTTTTTCATCTATAAGCCTCTTGTCCTTCCCTTGATATACTATTATTTATGGATGTTATTACAAATGAATGAACTGTAAATTATATTGTAAATTCAAATAACTAATATTTTGATAATAATGGTGAAAATTTTGATTCAATAATGAAGATATTTAATTCAAGCTCTGTATTTGAATGCCAGGTCACACCACATTATCTAATAATTGTCTACCACCGCATAAATTCGAACATAATTTATTCTGGCACGTATGACAATACATGCGTGTAATATGTGCATTTGAATTTAATATATTAAATTAATCTAGGATGCCCCAACGAGAAATATATTACGGGCCCAACTATAAATTGCATGTGTTTGAAGTGTATATGAAATTCAAATTTTGCATAACGTATGAGAATGCATACCCACGTGAAATTATTATTCTCTTCTAAAATAAATATTTCAGCTATACTCTATGTTCAACTGATTTAACAATTATCTCATTTTGGAAACGGTGCCAACGCGGTAAAATAATACGAATTGTAAAATAAGTTTATCCACTTACTGTTTGCACATTAAATATGTCGACTTGATTAGAAATGATGTAGATTTACCTGCAACAAAACAAGTGTTACCATGTGATAAACATCAATAAAAATGTATTCAAAACGTGTATATTTATCAATAAATAAATTGAAATTTCAAGATTTATACTTATTTTACTAGTTCGATTTTAATTCTAAACCGGAAGTTCACCGGTATGGTTAACACGACAGCATTCGAATCCGAAGATCTCGACTTCGAATCTCACTCAAGCTAAAAGATATATAAACTAGCACATTGAGGCCTGGTAAGTCACATGGTATTGTTTAGATGCGCCATTACTTTGTTTTTAGCAATAAGTATAGTAGTAGTATAGATACAAGAAAAATAATAGAATCAACCGATGTTTATTTTTAAATACGTTCACTGCTTCAGGCTATTTACCGTCTTTAATAATTTTAAATTATCAGAGTTGATGTTATGATTATTATTAAAAATGTGTTCTACTGCGCTTGATTTTTTCCGGAGTACCGTATTTAACATAGTTTATATGTTCTTTAAATCTTGTTGTTACTTGCCTTTTAGTTTGTTCGATGTAAACTTTATCACAATCATTACACGAAATTTAGTAAATTCCTGAATTTTGAAGGTGTTCAATCTTATCTTTGAAAAAACTGTTACATAAGTCTATTAAATAAAATAAATTTTAATGTTTAATAATTTTTATTCGTTATTTTAACCTAGCACAGTGGGACAGTAAATGTAATGTGTAATTATTTTTGCATTCAGTACATCAAATGATATGTCTCCTTAATTTATTTTGCAATAATTTTGAAACAGCCTGGGTATATATATATATAACCCTAGACTGGAATTGGGATTAAGTTTCAATTGTACAGAGTAGCATAAATAAATAAATAATTTGATACATGTCTTATAGCGAGCCTATAGAAAAATATCAATTATTTTAGTATTGTAGTTAGTGTATTTGAGACAAATTATACCACATGACAAAATTGCCCCTGTGGCTTCTCCACTAATAACATCTTTGGGGTAGTGATTTTACGGCTGGTAACCACACTTCACGGGTAAAATATATCACCGACAGATATCTGCTACGACAGAGTTATACACCCAGTAATAGATAAAAGGCGTGATGATATACATATTTCATTTTTAAATTTTAAACAATATACTCATATAACATATTTATTATTTTAAACAATTTTAAAAACAAATAATAGGTAACTTATACTCCCATTACTTTAAAGCATCAATTAAACGCACTTGAAAAGAACATTACAACCAGATACGTTTTATTAACTTTTAATAGTAGCATTTAATTAAAAGTTTCGAGTGAGACAAAGAACAAAACACATCATAATTTTAGTTTTAATTAATTATTCTTTGATGCATTGTGGGCAACGCAAACTCACGGTTCAGTGTCAATTATTGACGAGTTAATATTACCCCTGTCATTGACGTATTCGACATGCGAAATACTTTATCCCATGACATTCTGTCGATTAATCCATATTTTCTAATTGCTTATTATATATACAAATAGGAAGTTAATTAAAAAGCAGAATATAAACTCATAGCAGGAAATCAGTTTGTCCTTGAGCAAAAGTTTTCATACTATTTTAAAGAAATATGTTTCAAATAACAATTTATTTTACAATAAAAAAAATAAATAAATATATCATCAAGCCTTTTACCCATTACTGGGTGTGCCTAAGCAGTACAATTAATTACAATTACAATTACAATTAGTGTTAAAAGAGTAATACAACAAACTTTTAACACGAGTTGCATGCACTTTTTTTCTACGATCGAGCTTCAATTAATTATATTAATTTTACTCAAATAAATAAGTAAATATATCATCACGCCTTTTACCCATTACTAAGTGAGGCACTTTGCCGTAACAGATATCGGTAAATGATATATTTTCGGGTGAAGTATGGTTACCAGCCGTTAAATCACGGCCTACAAAGATATTAATAAAGGGGCAGCTATAGAGGTAGTTTTAATATGATGATAATTGTTTGTCGGCTGTGGGAATCGAACTTGGGTTCTCAAATCCACAGACCGAATCGATACAACTGAGCCACTATCCTTATTAAAAATTACATTTTAAATGTCAAGAATATTTATTCTAGACATAATTTTAGAATATGTAGTTAAGTGTCATAACAACTATTTTAACGCACGGTTACCTTTGACAGCGTGGGATAATAGTGCATAATTCTACGATCATATGCTAATCAAATACTATACTTTATCTACAACTAATTTACAGCACGGAACAAAGATAGTATAAATAGAAAGACAATGTGTAATTTGTCGTAATATATAAAAAAATACAGATACATGTATTTATCACATTCGGGCGCTATAATTTAGTCACTTATTCGCCTTAAATAAAGTAGCATTTGACTATGAAAACCGGCAGTACGACAGTGTAAAATCTGCGGCTCGGTGTGCTTGGTAGGCCCAGACCTGATATGGGCTGTAGTGCCATTGTGAGAACATATTCCTATTAGGATTAAGATGACAAATTTTAAAAAAAACATCAACATCTTTAACACTAAAAATAAAACTTCAGGTAGCTGAAAAACATCTTTAATATGGAAAATGATACTTCAAGTAGCTGTCCAACCTGAAGTGACAGACAAAAAGAATATGTTACTTTACTAAATTACGTAAACAGTATAAATTTCGATATATCATAATTGTTATATCACCGTAACTATTGAGAATTGGACACTTGTTTAAATGAACTTTTACATACTCACATACTAAAATGAACACATTATTAAACAAATTAGTTTGTGTGAAGTGTTACATTAAATAAATCGTGTGTAAAAATTTCAATTCCTGCGAAAAGACCAATGTAATGGGAGTTTCATTATTAAACGATTTCAGTTAACAAATATCCTAGGAACGAGAAATAATAAATAAAAAACGTTGCAACCAAATACACTGACGTCAAATAAGTGATTTTGTTTATACGTTTGTCTGCTTTGTTTGCAATTTTTCAGTCTTATCGGTAAGAAATAATCAATTTATTATAGATTGTAATATTATAATTGACAACATAAACAATTGTACAAATTTAACAATTAATATAAATCGTAATTAAAATTTGAAATCCAAAAGATTATTGTGTTTAAATGATATAATTTTAAAATTGTTAATTGGATCTCAGACTTTAGCGGAAAAAAGAAATATTCAACAATTAAATTTATTTATTATTGGCGACGTTTCTGCACAATATTTTGGACATTTTCAAATAATATTCATACATATAAAATAACTTTAATAATTACATGGCTCATTAAAAAAAAATAAATAATACAAACAAAAATTTAAATATTGAAAATTTGTCTGAAATTCAATTAACAATTTTAAAATAAATCTAAAAAAGGTTATTTATTAAATTTTATTTGTTGATTTTGTTTTTCTAATTAGTTCGTATATAAAATATTTCATGATACGAGTGTGTAAATGGCTTTTATGCACTCCTTCGTAACTCATGCATAAAAGCGTTACTTCACACACTTGTATCATAAACAACTATTTCACTCAAAATAGTCCATAATACCAGTACCTAAAATATTTAATATTTCTTCAGAGACACTATACAGAATAGTTCTCTATACCTTTATTTGATTTAAATAATTGTGCTTTAAAACGATTAAGAAATGTTTGATACAGGAAACTAAACGATACTAAACATTCAAAATATTTTGAAAACACTGTACTGTAATATTTACTTTTGTTGCTCCTGTTATAAATTATAATAAAGTGCAACAACATTATTTATATTTTAATTTTGTGCTCTTTATATGTAAATATGATGCAATTACTTTCCCGCTAATAAAAATAAACCTAGAGAGTATCATGCAACGTTGAGAATGCCACAAATTTGCAGTGAATATAAATGCAATATTAAAATTCAGGAAGACAGTATATCATATATTTTCTTTGGACTTATTACCTGAATATTGTATCATAAAACAATGAAAAACGAGAGCATGTTAAAATTATAGTTTCATGAAATATCAATTTGTAGTAGTTGTATAAATTAGGCGGCTTGGTAGCGTCTTGGCGTTCATTAGGTATGACGATAGCAGACAGGGAACGAAGGAACGGGACTCCAGGTAGAAGTACGACACGACCGGAACCCGGTGTCCGTACTCCGGAACTTCAGGCTGCAATTACCATCGCTGATTGGCGGTTGCACAGGCACGCGAGGCCCGCTTTGATCGGTTGAACGTTAATTTCATTTACCGCTACGAGAAATTACTGTAAATAAATGTGGAGCGGTGTATAGTGCCTACAGACAGATGCAGTGGCTTTCAAACTATTTTCAAAAAATTAAACTGACTCTATTTGACAGTTGATGAAACACACTATCTTACATGAAAAAACAAAACTCTCTATTTCTCATCTAACAAATTCATACGAAAACATTAGCAGTTGATTTAAATACAATGCATTTGCTGCGACACTATTTGTACTAACTTTATTAAAACAATATCATATTTTTATAGGGTAGTTGGCTCAGAGGTATCGAGTCGGCTTGTGGATCTTGAGAACCCTGGTTCGATCCCCACAGCCGACAGACAATTTTCACCAATTTAAATCTACCCCTGTGGTTCTCCCTCCACTAATATCTTTGGGGGCCGTGATTTGACGACTGGTAACCGCACTTCACACGAAAATATATATCACTTACCGAGATCTGCGGAGTGCCACACCCAGTAATGGGTAAAAGGCGTGATGATATATTTATTTAATTTATTTAATATCATATTTTATTCAATATTAGATGTGGCACTAAACCGTAGCAAATATTCAAGTGATATATTTTGCGTGTGAATTAAAGTACTAGCCATCAAATCATGACCCCCAAAGATGTAAGTTGAGGAGGAGTTACTGCGCTAATGTAAATGTGGTAAAAATGTTATCGTCTGTGGGAGTTGAACTTAGCTTTACAAATCCACAAACCAATGCAATTCCACTAAACTATCTATTCCATATACGAGTATTATAGTAAAACTATTTAAACATAAAGAACACATTAAAAATAAAAAATATTTATTTATTGCATATGTATTAAAAGCAAATTTGATTATTATTCAATATTCTTTTATGAAATATATGTTTCCTTGCTTATTTTTTTTTAATTTGTCAATTAAATATTAAGCTAATTTTTAATAATTTTTTTTTGCGATTGATGACGTAACTCAAACATGTCTTCTATAGTGAAAATAAATAAAATAAATATACCATCACGTCTTTTACCCATTACTGGCTGAGGCACTCCGCCGTGGCAGATCTCGGTAAGAGGTATATTTCTCAAATGACGGCCACCAAAGTTGTTAGTGAAGGTCGAGTCACCTACCCCAAACTATGCTATTTATGAATATAATATCGTTGCTTTGTTAATAGTTTATTATAGCATTTCGCTACATAATATTATCTCGATTTTATTATTGACAAAAAAAGCGATTCGTTGTTAAAATTTTCATAGCTGAATATTAGCTTTATGGATCTGTTGTAATTTGACAGGATGCTCAACGAAAATTAAATTAAAATTAAATCTTGTAGCTTTTGAAAGGCACTGGTGCACAGTTCGGGTATGGAGTGGCGCAACATTTGTGTTAAGTCTGAGGCCGCCGGGGCATTGCGTGACGCACATCCGGCGCACCGGAAACCCTTCCGGGATGCAGAAGATAACAAGTTATTGCTCTTATTAGCGGCGCCACGACTATATATCCATCAGTTTCGTGACTTGATCGTTTAGGTGCCTCGTTAAAATTGTAAATACGCACCCTTGGATATTAGTTGCGTCAAAGTTGACGTAGTATGCTATACTAGCCTGATTATTAATGCTGCATTTATGTTTATTTTGGTGAATATCGAATATCTACCTTCCTGCCATACACTGTATTTACAGAATATTTGTAATTTACTACCTTTTAGGGCATTCAACGTCTAGAACAGAAATTATTCTACTAACTATATAAATAAGCCAGAAGACTTGCAAGCTCTTCCAATTTCTTTGTCATACTTTTATTATTATTATTATTAGATTTTTAAATTTTTAAGGACTAATCAGTCCTTAAAAATTTAAAAATGTGAAGTATCAACTTACTTATTCATTTTTTGGCCCTTGGTTGCGCTTTACTAATATCCCTTAAGATATGCATTGAAGCGACGATAGTGTGTCAGGTTAAAATTGTTGAACGAAAACTGATTCTTCATAAATCTAATGAGTGGATGTTCTGTTAAATATTTCAAGGATTCGTGCTGCTCAATTTGATAAGATATAGCGTGATGTTACACTCGTACCTAATATAGAGGGGGCTCAGTGGTATCAAGTCGGCCTGTGAAATTGAGAACCACATGTGACAAACAAGTTTCTCCTCCTTAAAACTACCTCTAACATTTTTGGGAGCCATGATTTAACGGCTGGTAATCGCATTTCACGCGAAGGATTATATCACTTACTCAGATCTGCTATGACAGAGTGACCCACCCAGTAATGGGTAAAAGGTGTCATAATATATTTATTTTATCTTTATTTGTTATACATATGTGCGTAAGTACTTCGATGTATTTATTTTATTATAAGTAATAGTACAAGATTTACTGATTTGATTGATTAATTCTTATCTTGCCAAACATTTCTTGCTAAATAACAATCACGATGCTAATATTCGTTTGCTTGAGTAACTTTATTACTAGTAAAATTGTGTACTTGAAAATAAAAATGTATCTAAGAAATAACATAAAATAATATTGCATCAAATTGACAGCATAAAAATATTTTAGGAATTAAGTTTTATCATTGTAAAAATGTATGAGTTATAATTATATTAAACTGCAAAACACTTCTTTAGAAAAAATAAAAGGTATTTGATTTTATAACCTAGAGAATTATTAATTTGAAATATAACATAATTAATAAATATTAAATGTCAATTAAATGTCAATGACACTTTCTTATTTTATTATTATTTTTTTAAATATATATTTTTTAATTACAAATAAACACGTGATACAAATACCCATTTTATATAAGTATAAGTTGATTATTGGTTGGATTTTCAAGGGTTTTGCATTATGATTGGTTGAAAACAGGTGTAGGAAAATTATGACAGTGGAAAATCGTACAGGAGCCTGATTCTGTATCTTGCGTGACTACTTGCGGCACCCATACTAACACAGATATGTCACATGCATATAGTAAACCATCTATCGGACATTTAAACAACTAATGGGTATGACGTCACTTCTTGCGAGACACGCAAATATAGATGCGTGACCTCGTAGGTCCTGTTTCTTACTTGCGACACTACCTGTCTCATTCTAACATTATGTTTGTCTTTTACTTTCTTGTCATTTTGCGTTATCAACGCCATATCTGCCATAAAGTTTATTAAAATTTGTTTTTGCTCTTGTGTAGCGTTCATATCACGTTTTCTATCTTCTGCCATAATAAAATCGTATAAAAAAACTACAAAACGATGTTGACAAACAATGACATGTGATTGCAACAGTTATAGTTTCAAAACCATTACCAACACTAAACTTGGCGCGAAAACGTAAAGCACGGAATTCCCTATGCTCGACATCGGTGACGTCAAACATTGTACTAACGCAAATTTAATCACGCAACTGCTCACGCAAGATACAGAATCAACCTCCTGAAACTTATAATTTTATAAAATAACTTCTATTTATTAATAAATATTGATGTTAGTTTGTTCCTTATTTATAGATTTGATCTGTTGCCTGATTTAATGTCTTGAATAAAGACAACGATTAAATAAATAAATATATCAATTGCAGATATGTAAAGAAAAATGTGTTTTAACCAAAATAATTCCCTTCCAATAAAACAATCTAATTCATAAACTATTCCTAATACGAAATCCATTCCCAAAACGCCTGCAAACTTGAACTTCACAACATAATATTCGGAGAATTCGTCACAAGGGACGAACAAGTCGGCGTCGGGAACTTGCGCCGTGTGGATTCGATTAGCGTCGTCTTTGCTACGTCGCTAATTGTCCTGTGGAGATAGTGCGTGACGCGCAAGCCTGTCACGCTGACGGAGGTGTCATCACACGTGATTCGTGAGCGGAACAGGGAACACCTCTTTGGCTCGACGTGTTCCGCTGTGCTCTTAAAGGATTCTGTTGCTTCAAGATGGTGGTGACATCAGCGTGCGTTCAGAACTTGTTACAAAGAGAATTGAGGAAATTTATAAATAATTATAGTGTTGATAGTAGCAGGAGTTTAATTTAGTGGACAGCTATTTTATAACGAATTAGAATCAATTAATTTGGAAACCGTAAGAATATTTTCGTAACACATGCACAAGAAACACGTTCTTATTCCCTAATTTTTGAGAGAGAAACACAACTTTTCTCCCCTAGGGAGAGAAACATTATGTTTCTCTCCCTAGAGACTGCGATTATTAGCTGTTTGCGGCTTTTCCTAGGTAACTAGTTACGCAACCCATATTTGACATTTGTCCCGATAAGACAGTAATTTTTGTGCACTTGTTACGAAAAGTATAATATGCTTTACGGGAGGGCGCGATTATCCCTTGTGTGAAGTTGGCAAACCTCGACTTCAGCTCGAGCCTTCGGCCCTCGCTTACGTCTCGGTTTGCCAATTTCACACGCGGGAATAATCGCTTGTTTCCCTCCCTTGATACATAACATACTATTAATTAATTGTTTGTAGTTGAAATAAAGGTTGTCATTTTTATTTATTGATGTGCTGTAGAATTTTAGTATTCAGTTTATATGTACCGTGAGTTAAAAAAGATTGAAAATATCTGCTTTAGAACCTTTGTTAATCTTTATTACTTTCTTTAGGTAAACAATTAAAATAGTTTCCTACTAAATTTTATCTTTCAGTTTACAACTCTCTCTACACTAAATTAAAATTATCTGAGGTTGTTACAACGCCAGCTACACGCACGCCACTGATCACATACTCCCCTTTCCACCCTTCCCAGGCCACCCCGCCTTGTCACGTACGTGAGTCGTGAGTTTTTCTCAGTGTCGCCCTTTAATCGTTTCACTCGATGCGCTTTAAATGTGTACAAGCACGGAATACAAAGCGAGATAATTAGCACGGCGGTAATCACGGAGAAGAAGGTTTGTAAACTTAAGACTCCTTTGTTTTTTGTTTTATTTTATTTTTTTGTTTAATTCGTGCTGAAGTGAATGTTACTACAAATGGTTAATTATTTAATCGTACTAGAGGTAGAGAAATGCGGGGTCTTTGTATTATGCTATGAATACTATATTTATTCAGTTTCCAAATACTTAACATTGAGCTTTAATAAATTAATTAAATATTTATGTTTGAATTAGTCATTAATTAATTTAGTATTTGTTATAGGCAACTGGTTATGGTGGCTGTGTACATTAATTCATTATTGTAGATTTTACATTTAATTTAACGAAAATACTTTGTGTGAATACCAAATGTTTAATCAAACACCAAAATTAAAAACGCAATCATTGAATCAAAACTATTTTTAACTTGATTTATCAATTCACTTTAAAGTTTAAAACATAGATTGGTAATCAAATATTAATGGTAGTTAACAGGGCCGTCTTTACCCGGGGGTTCAAGGGGTGCGAGTGCACCCGGGCGAAGAGTCATAAGGGGCGCGATAGAAATTTCGATATTTCATTAAATCCTAACTCATTCAATATCAACGTCATTGCACTGTTTCGTACACTTTGTTAAGTAAAATATAGGCACCAATATTAAATTATTTTATTAAACACACCTCATACCGCTTTCGGCACTTGTTATACTGCTCACAATGTGCAAGTTAAAATAGCTCTGATTACTACACACCTAATAATTACCGAAACTGCTCGTCCACGTCCCCGAAAAATACATTTTAATTACAAGGCTACAGATGAGCCCATTTTAGACCCAATGAAAAAATTGTAAATACATTTTTATTATATTTACTTGACACGGCTATCTCGAAATTAAATGAGAAATCAGAATAATAATAATAATAATAATCTGAATAAATTGGTACCTATTAAATAATAATATAAAATAAAACATTACTGATGTATTTGTAAAAAATTGTTGTTTTTTAATTTGTATATTTTATTGTTTTATTTGTATAATTTAATAATTTTGAGAAATAAATAAATGAAACATTAAAAATTACATTGCGTGTTTTTGGTTGACAAGAGCTGGGGCACAGGCTGACCACCCCGCACCCCGGCGCAGAATATGCTTAAGACGGCCCTGGTAGTTAACGAAGAATCATAGACGCGTATACTGCAAGCTACACAAAATTAATAAATAGATTCCAAACAGCAGTAATCTAGAATATTAAATTTTAAATTTTTTAGCTTACATTGTAGTAAAATTTTGCTTATTTGTAGAGAGTAGTGTCAACAACAGTCAGTTCATATAACAATAAAAATACACATGTTAAAATTTCTGATTATTTGATTGTTGAAATCACAATTTTTCTTTATTGAAATATTTCATTGTTGTGATCTTTCATTATTGGAATTTTTGTTTGTTGTAATGATACTAGCCCGCTATATTACAGTATTGTTTGTGTGTCTTGGCATGTTTAACCTTAGTTAAGCTTTACTGCTTCTTTGTTTTACAAAATTAGAATTATATATTTGTAATGCGAAGTTACCTTTACAAAGGAATATGTAATCCATGTAAAATATGTCGTTATTATTGTTTCAACAAACTGAATTTATGATATTATTTATTAATGTCTAGTTTTATAAACGACAGAACCAAATTAAATAAATTTTAATTTGTCAAATGTAAAATTTTTGACAGATATGTTGTATGCATCAAATTCATGTGAATTTATTGAAATTAAATAAATTTACCATTCAAGTAAAAGTTATACAGTTCCGTGGGTCACATTATTAAATTATAATTTTGTAAATGTTCAGATTTAATTTCTGCAGTCATAGTAAATGAATTTTGTTTTTTGGTTTGTATGCAGAATTTTACGCTCGCAACTTTTACTTGAAGCATTTTTGTGTGAAATAACGAAAAAAACTATTTCCCTATGGCCTGCATTATTAAGTCCTGTATGTACGAGTGTAAATTTTATACAATAATTGAATTTTGTATTTATTTCAATTACTCAGGATCTGTTGCCTGCATTTTTAAATTAATCGTGAAGCATGTTTATAGTGAGTGGATTATTCAATGGATTGTAACATGGTTATTTTTAGTGTTTGTCACGTGAGGGTGTAGCCATAATTAAAATCGATTAGATGTTCGATACAAACTGAACATAATTTAAATTTATTTTTAGTTGAAAATTAAACAAATACTATTTCAGTTTTATCATTAATTTTTACTTGCAATTAAACAAAGCTGATTAATTTCAATATTGATTAAAATTAATTCAATTGAAATAATGTTACAGTTGATTTTGATATCATACAGATTTAGTTCTAGTTTAGTTAAATATATTTTGTTTTGTTTCTGAAACTAAAAATCAGATTATAATTTTATTTTAAATTAGAACTAATGGTAGTACTATTAATAATGACACGTCCAACCGGTAAAAAATTTAACTTTTATTGTACATGTTTGTATGGTAAAAGTACGCGCTTTTATAATATGAACTTTTTTTTTTTTCGTAATGAAGGACTCCATGTCAGTTTGTAATAATTATATTATAGGAAGGTTAATTGTAAAAAGGACAAACTGAATTTATAATGTTTAATATTATATTCTATGTGCGATCGATTTCGAGACTATGCTCATCTTCGGGCAAACAGCTGAAAATTTTGATAAAGAATATAATACCATCTTAAACATTGGCTTAAACAATAAATTTCCACTTCCTTACATAATTAGTTTTTTCAAACACATGAAATTTAATCATTTAATTTTTAACAAAGTATATAAACACTTTTCTACAAAACAACATTACATATCAATTCCTTTTTTCAATACCGTCCACTCCAAATTGAAACATATTACTAATAACCATAATATAATCCTCACTTCCAAATCTCAACCGAACTTTAATAATATTCTAAACAACAGCAAACCACCCTTCAATAAATTAGAAAAAAGCGGTATATATAAACTTAAATGTAACAACTGTGAAAACATCTATATCGGTCTTACTTCACGCAACTTAAAAACTAGATTTAAAGAACACGTCAGAAATAACCCTTACTCTGCCTTCGGCTCCCACCTTATTAACAATAACCACTCATCCAGCACCGATAATATTTCTTTACTACACTCAGAAAGTAACTTTCATAAATTAATTTTGTTGGAAAAATATGAAATTCTAAAACACAAAAAAGAACATTACCAATTATTAAACGATCAAACTAATTTTCCAGAATATCATATTTTCAAAAATTTACCGCCTTTTCAATAATTAACTTTTGTCAAATATAACTTCCTGCCATTCCCGTCATTCTTCTCCTGACACTTGTTCCAACTACATCACTTGACAGTTTTTCTCCACAATTAAATTTAATAATATTATTTTACTTATCAATGTATTTACAATAATTTTGCTAACTTTTCAACTGTACCTTTTTGACGGTAAGTCCTAAATTTTTCAACATATTCCATGTTATGATCAGTGTGATTACTTAAGATTTAAATTTATAACCTAAATTTATGAGCACGTTGTAATTTAGTTCATTTTGTTTTACACACTCCTTAATTTTGCTTTTAATATATATAACAATTTCAGTAACAATGACTACGCTTATATTTGTTTTTCATATACACATATTTTCTACTTATATTTATTTTATATTATCACATTTTATTTTATTACTTGACTCAAATTTTATTAACTAGACAAATTATAAATTAACTTATTTATTTATGTATTTATAAAGTTTATTTATTTTTATATGTGTAACTAATTAATTATTTTGTACATTGTATTCGAATTATTTATAAATGTATTTTTCAGCTGTTTGCCCGAAGATGAGCATAGTCTCGAAATCGATCGCACATAGAATATAATATTAAACATTATAAATTCAGTTTGTCCTTTTTACAATTAACCTTCCTATAATATAATGAACTTTTTATTTATACTAAGGAAAATTAAAACAAAGAATCTATAGTTGCTTTGACTTGAGAATAGAAAAATTTACAACGATTAATAAAACTAATAGTGTAAAGCGCATAATATGAATGATTTTTATTTACTTATTACAATTTAATTTTCAGAAATGATAAAGAAAGAAGAAACAAGATCCTATCTTGTTCCTTCTTCCTTTATTTGGCATATTAAAATATAAATAAATGTATTTCTCATGTCGTAATATAGTAATCAAATTTACATGAATTAAATTTTTGCTTTGATGATAAAGTTTGAAAGAAACATCAAATGCAGTACGATATTATATATAAGATAAAAATAGCATTAGACAATTTTCAATTTAAAGAACAATACAAATTTAAACAAAAATTAAAATTTTCTTTTCATTTATTCACTAAAGTACGCTGAATATAAATACCAGTCATATTTTCATTTAATTTCACTTATTATTTTCCTTTGTTTATCTTTCAAGTCTAAAATAATATCCATGCAAAAATTTAACATTGTGATGATGTTACATTAGGTATTACGCAATACTAATTTTTTAAAGGTGACTCAATTGAATTTTTGTCTGTTGGGAAAAGGTTGCTCTTCTTGAAATGGTAATTTAAAAAAATTGCATTTGCATTGTAAAGATAAAAGTGCATTTACATTTCAATTTAATTACGTCGACAGTTTTTTGCTAAAGTTCAGTCACCTTAGGGGATAACAATATAAATTAGCAGAACATTTACGAATTAATACCTACTAACTTCAAGATAAGCTCATTTCGAAATTTATGAGGGTAACAGTCTACTATCACTGAATGTCGATAACCGGAATAATTTACTCACATTTAGTAGTTTGCATTTACTACGTCTCACTAAAAATATCATATATTCCAAGACGATAAATCATCATACCTATCAACTAATTCAGGGTGTGGCCATTGTACAAGAGGTCTAGCTTCAACTTGAATGATATTTTTAATTCCTTTACCTACGAAACAAGAAATTAATTTAAATTACAGTACAGAGGAACTACAACTCTTAGTAAAATGTATAATACTATTTGCACTAAACTTAAAATATGCTACTTAACCCATTAGTGGGTGTGGCACTCGTCGTAGCAAATCTCGGTAAGTCATATATTTCTACGCGTGAAGTGCGGTTACCAGGCATCAATCACTGCCCCCAAAGACGTTAGTTGTGGGCGAGCCACAGGGGTAGATTTAATTTGGTGGCTCAATGGTATCGAGTCGGCCTGTAGATCTTGAGAACCCTGGTTCGATCTCTACAGTCGACAAACAATTTTCACCAATTTAAATCTACCCCTGTGGGTCTCCCTCCACAAATATGTTTGGGGGCCGTGATTTGACGACTGGTAACCGCACTTCACGCGAAAAAATATATCACTTACCGAGATCTGCTTAGGCAGAGTGTCACACCCAGTAATAGGTAAAAGGCGTGATGATATATTTATTTATTTAATTTATATATATCATCACACCTTTTACCCATTACTGGGTGTGGCACTCTGTCGTAGCAAATCTTGCGTGAAATGCGAGACGTTAGTTTTGGGGGAGCCACAGGGGTAGATTTAATTTGGTGAAAATTGTTAGTCAGATGTGAGAATCCACAGGGCGAGTCGATGCTATTGAGCCACCTACCCCATACTTTTTAGATTAGTTCAAATAAACAATTAGAGTAAATATTTCATCACTTTAATATTTATTCTCTCTTTTATATAGTTCTACATACTTTTTCCATTACGCCAGCGTTAAAATTAATCAACACCGAATAATCCGCGTTTAAAATTCATCCATGCAAATAAATGCAAGAATACAATTATCTCCACCACATGATAAGAAAATAAACCAACAAAACAAAATCGTAACAGCAATGCCACCTTTAACAAAACATTCAATTTAATTCAAAATGACGTAAGCACTTAACGCTACACTAACCTAACCTTTAACCATCAACCGGATTGAATATTAAGTGTTCATTTGTTTCAGTTTAATTTATTTCGTCCCCAGCCGCGCAAATGGAATTCACTGTGATAACGTAGGAACCTCTGGCATATTTCGAACAAATAAGTGCCATTATTTGAGATCGCGCCTCGTGCGAGTGAGACGACACTCAATTAAGCGAGTTCTAATAGTTTCTCTGTCGATGTGGGAAAGGACATAGGGCAAGGGGCGAAGCGAAGGGACGAAGTAATTTCGGACAGTGTCGCGAACACGTTTGAAAGGGGGTAGTGGGTAGTTGGGTGCTATGAATAGTTCGGATAGCAACAGAGCCGGATTACAATTATTTTTGTACATGAAAATGTAATAATTTAAGCATAAGAATATAACCAATTTAAGAGTTCATAAGTCACATTATTGAAGCTGTCTTAAGAATTACGATATTCCGTAGGATTCCCAAATATAAAAAAATACCTTATATCTGAATTTGGTAAACCTGCAGGAGAGCTACTTCACCTTCGATTTCTCTGAAAATTTGTGAAAAGTTTTCTCTCAGCGAGCAAAATATAGAACAAATAGTAATAATTGGCGGTCGAAATTATTTCAGCGAAATCGAAAGTGAAGTAGCTCTCCTGCAGGTTTACCCTGAATTTCATATTATCTCTAATCAAATAATTTCGCCGGAATTTTCGTACATTGTCTTCAATCCCAAAAAAACCCAAATAAGATACATTTCTACGGTCCTATTATATATTTCAGTAGATATGGTTTTACTTTTGAAAATTTGTATTAAAAAATAAGATCTACTTAAAATACTTAATGATTATAATAAATAACTAATTAAATCGAAGAAAAATGTATTAACATTAATCCCGGAAAAACTATACTAAACTTACAGTTTCCGGATCTAAAAAACATAGTTGTCAATCTGAGATGTTTACTGTTAATGCTGTTAATTATTTAAAATGAAGACAATACAAATCAGTCAATTGGTCAATATTTTCTATTTCCGTTATTAAGATGACATTTAACTATGGCTTCGAACATTTTAGTCATGGCGTAAAGTTAACAACTGACGTATTAAGCACGGAGTGAAGTTAGCTTCCTGCATCTGTTATTGTATCTTAATTCTACATTTCAAAACGTTACATTTTTGTTGTTGTCTTAATTTGCGGTCGTGAAAAAGTATAATATATGACTCCGTAAAAAATATAGTATAACACTCTGTAAAATTAGCTTTTTGCACCTGTTATTGAAGCTTAACATGACTTTTTAGAATGATATTGAAATGTTACATTTTTGTTGTTGTCTTAATTTGTGGCCATAGAAAATATATATAGTATATGACGCGTTTTATAAGCTCGTTTTTTATACATGTAACTAAAGAGACGATTATAAAACGTTACATATAAACTATTTAGAAAGAATATTGTCTACGTCTAGTAAAAATATAATTGGAGAAAGATTCAAATGAACATATATAGAAGTCATATTTTTGTTCATAAATTTATACTGAGAATGTGCACGTTATTGTTAAAAATTGGAATAATATTCAATCAATGTAAAACTTGCTAAATTATTGTGAAAAGGCTATAACAATTAACTTTTTTCAATATTGTTTATATAAAAAAATCCAATTACTATTTTGAGTAAAATTAATTATTTAATTCTTTTTATTCCTAGATAAAATTTTTCTACATAATGAATATTTCCAATCGAATTATTACAATGGATAAAAGTGCAGATCTGGAGCAGTCAGATTCAGTTCGCGGAAAATTAGAACGAATGCATCGTTGGCTCATCATTGCACATCGCATCACTTCACAACTAACATTTAAATCGATGCCAAACGATCACTCGCAGACTATCGCAACGAAGAAATGAACATTTCTCCAATGCAACATTGTCATTATGTCAGCTCAAATATGTTCATGACATACTCATTTCAACCCTATGATGGAATATAATTTATTCTTACGAGCGAGAATTGTTCATTTCGAGTATTTATCATACAATGCAAAGTCTTACGAAAATGCCGTTTCTATTGTTGCTGGTAAACTTGAAAAGATGTTTATCTTCTTATCTTATGGGAATTAGAATTTGTCTGCTTAATATAAACGTTTAAAATGAGGGTATTGTTCTTCTCCAGACGCGATTCTATGTCTCTACACAAAGAAAACAGAACGTTTTCTTTTTTATTGAACTAAAAGCTCGAATCTTTAAATCGGAAATTCCGTTAAATAATTAGAAAAAACATATACAAAAATTTCATTACGCACAGAGAAACAATAACATTCTGTTTAAAAGAATGAGTTTGTTTAAAAGTTTTAATGGTAGATTTACGTCACAAGACTATCAGTTGTTATAAAACAGCAGACAGACGTTAGCATTCTTATCTCCTCCAACCACAGCACCCTTCGACCTTCCCTAGAGGCAGGACCGGGCCAAGAAATATTCCAAAAATAACCAAAGGAGACATCTTTGAAAAACCGATGTTGGATGAAATTCATTCAAACTCAATCTGACTTTTTAATATTAATCCCCAAGTAAATAAGATTGAGAAGATATCAAACACGCAGTCAAGAAGAACCAAAGAAGAACATCGTAAACCAAAAACTTAATAAATTTATGATCCAAACTTCAAAGTGTTCATAATCTAATTACTGTTAGGCCTTCAAACATTTTTTTTCTCTGTTTAAATTAAATTTTAATTGCTAATCTCGAAAACCACGAGTTTATAAGAAAATACTTTTCACGGATAAAAAAATAACAGACTGGCACTCATGCGTTCGGATAGAGCGAGTGAAAGTTATGAACTTGAATTATTAATTCAGAAGAAACATTTCAAAGAGGTGCGCCCTTTGATGTTCCAAGGCGTACTAGGGGCGTTTCATTTTCGACGCTAAATAACCAGAACAATGCAAATTAAAGAGAGCGGCGCTGAACGACACGATGCGACATCGACGAGCTCGTCGTTTGTGTACGCCATGCGACAATGAACGACAATTCTTGATGTTGTTATCAAACGAAACATCACAAGCATTTATAGATTGTTTCTCGTTTGGTTTTTATAAAAGCAGCGTTAATCAGGAATGCTAGTCATTTACAGTTTTCTAATTTTTGAAATGCAAATTTATATTCACATTGCTTTTACATTTGTTTGTACCAGAAAATTAACACTTTGTCAGTAGAAACAAGAATATAAAATAACACTCCTTCCCTTTCAAACTATGTAAATATTACAAAATTAATTAATAATAATTCAGTTTAATTGCTTCGCTTAGGCATATTGCAATTTTTTAATAAATTTATAGATTAGAAAAACAAACAAAGACTAACATAATAGATGAAATTTGTATTATTTATTTACATTTTAAAAGCTTGCTTCATAAGAAATTCTATACTCTCATACAAGCAACTTTTGTCTGTGAACAATTTTGAAATCACCCCTAATTTGATTATTGTCTTTTGGTCTCAGAAAAAGGTCTACTTAGCTTCGGAAAATTCATATTAGTTATTATGTTTAAAAAATGATTAGATTTTTAGGTATATTTTTATTATTTGTTACAATTTTGACTCCTTTAACTATCTATTGTTTGTATCTAAAACAGTTTCATATTTCATAAGCAAAACTTCTCGACCCTACCTACATAAGGTAATTTTAGTTTGAATATTTGCAGTTTATGATCTAATAGATGAACTATGCTAGTTTCTAGTTTGAAATCATAAACTTTGAAAGTGCAAACTATGGATATCTACCAGTGATGCCTAGATAGTTTGTTCTGAAAACTAACGTTCAACTAATCTATTCTATTTACAAAGTTTACAGGTACACTAAGACTTCGAGTATTTAACCAATTTGGTAATAATTATATTCACAATTACTTCCCAAATAGTATAATGGATACTTTTTTTTTAATTTTGCGTCATTTATTTTATCGATATTTCAGAATTTCAATTGCAAAAAAGATCAAACTACAATTTAGGGATTTATGTGACATGTGCTGCCGACTAAATTTGGTCGTTTTTGAACTATAAATTCAGAAGGATATATTTAATATTTTTGAGGCACGAAAAATTTTCTCATTTTTGTTTTTATCTCATAATGTTTATAGATAGTAATTTAGTAATTTTCGTGCAAATTAGGTAGTTATAAAATCTGAAAATATTGATATTTTTAATTATTTAAATTCTCAGTTTATGGTATAGTTTACCAAATTGTTAAATCATTTTACATTAAGTTTTCATAATAAAAACATTATAAAATAATAATTATCTGTGGTTGGAAATACTTTCATATTGTTATAAAAGAACATTTTAAAATATTTATCATTTTGAAATGACATTTGACGTATGGCTGAATAGTAGTACCAATCTTACAAAATCAAATGTTACCATAAGCCCCGTATAATAATGGGCCGTTTGTTAATGCAAAGTATAAAAACATATTTGAAACCGCAGGTAGTTATTTGCATTTTGTTCCTTTATTTTATTTTCATTGCCAAACACCCACATCAGTTAGGAAACATAATTAAAAAAATATTACATGTAATGCAAATCCAGAATGCATATCTCTTTGAAAGTATCTGATGCAGATGCAACCATAGTTAATACAGCATAAAATTTTAATCACGAAATTGGATCAAGAGCTATGTGAAAAAGAATTCAGGTCAGGCCAGATTTAAATGTACATATGCATGTATAAAATCAGCATGCGAGAATAGAGCACGCTTTGAACACACATCATCCCGTCGTCTGGCTGGCGTAGACCATAGAGCGCTTGATCCTTTTACTGATGTTGCCAGGAGCTGTATCGTCCGGAATCCACACGTGCGCATTCATGCCAAGCGACAAATATCTATCACTATTTAATATTATTTTCTTTCAAGATTTACGACTATTATTCGACATAAACAGGCAGATTCATAAAACGGTAACATCACTTTTAATATTATCTATAACTCAGTTTCAAATTAAAACACTTTCACTAAATGAATTAAATTTGATTCTAGTTAACCCTCATTTTAACCCGGGTTAAATTAAACTTGTTTTGTGAATCTGTTTGATAGGTACTATTTTCCAACATTCAAATTCTAATAGTTAATCTTGATGATCTAGATTTTCAATTATAGTTTAACAACTTAAGAGCTGGTATTGCAATGTCCTAACACATTTCTTAGTAAATTATCAGTCTAACAAACAAAATAATACAGTTTTTCTACGTTTGCTATGAAAAGTTGACAATTGCGCTCTCATTTGTCATCGTAAAGTTGACGTTTTCTGTGGAACAATCGAAAAATATCTTTTTTGCGCGTCTCCAATGGCAACGCGCGAAAAAGACGTTAAATGTGCGCTTATTTCAATAGTGAACAGGGATACAAACAAAACAGAAACTTGTTATATTGACAGTTGACAGAACGAATTTATTTTCAGTACATATACGTTTTTTAATCATTTTAAGATGCAATCGTAGAAAAAATTATGTGTGTATCACGAGCATAAAGTGTATTTGTTCCTCTTACACTATTGCAGTTCTCGCCTTCGGCTCGGGCTGCAATTACCGTGTTCAAATAACAAAGAATCACTTTACGCTCTTAATACACAAATAACTATTTTATAATTTGAATTCTTATGTCGATACGATATTGTTTGTTTATTTGACAGATAAATTTATTAGGAACTTTGTTGTCGATATTTGAATCGCCCTAGTCGATTATAAAACTCATTCATAATATTATCTACACACGTTTTGAATCTTAATTTTTAATTATTTTAAATTTAAAATGCTCGCAGTGTATACTTACTTTGGAATTAAAAACTTTCCAGTAAAAAAAATTCAGTTGCGCTGGATTGGGAGACTTCACCGTTCAATTTTAAGAATGTTGGAACTTTTTTTTTACTGCATATATTATTTACAAATAGCAAATCATTAATAATGATGTGACACTAATTAACACAAATGTTATGGGGTAGATAGCTCAGTGGTATCGAGTCAGCCTGTGGATTTGAGAACCCGGGTTCGATTCTCACAACCGACTAACAATTTTCACCACATTAAAACTACCCCTGTAGCATCCTTCTCATTAAAATCTTTGGGAGCCGTGATTTAACGGCTGGTAACTGAACTTCACGCGCCTAAATATATCACTTACCGAGATCAGTTTCGGTAGAGTATCACACCCAGTAATGGGTAAAAGGCGTTATAATAGTTTTATTTTTATTTTATTGTTAAATTGGTAACCAAATTATGTTTCATTTAAATATAAATACTCTGATACATTAATGCAGTGGTTTCCAAACTGTGGGGAGATTGTTTCGATGGGGGCGCGCTATATAAAAATATAATTAAGGCTTATGAACACATTCTCCATTTACATCATAGCACACTTGGTTTATAACTCGCGCTCGCAGTAAAATATCCCTAGTTTAACAAACAAAGCCTCAGAATTTTTATTACGTTTCGCAACATCTTATTTGTGTGAAACAGGCTTTTCCGCTGTAGCTTAAAGACAAAATATCGAACTAGATTATTCGTTGAAAAAGAATTGCGAGTGGCGATACCTTCATTGACTCCCCGGTTCGAGAAACTGAAAAACAAGCACCCATTCAGCACAAACAAAAATTATGATTATATTGTATTAAGCGTGCCTAATTTAAATTAAATATAATTTCCAATCTTATTACAATTTTATGTTTATAAATGTTGTTACATTATTTTGTTCTATTATTATGTTGTAATAAACATAATTTTAGGTTAAGAAAAAGATTTGTTATAACAAATATCTTATATAATAACAATATTTGTTTATAGTACTAATTTTTTTGTGTTCTATAAAATAAATTATTTACGATTTTTGAAGTTAGGCTGTTATAAAAAATGATGGGGGCGCGACAATTTTTTACGGAAAAAAGGGGCCGCTGAGAGAAAAAGTTTGGAAACTACTGCATTAATGTGAAATTCGTAACCATAAATATGATAAATCCCATATTTCATGGTAAAAGAAAATCATCTTTGTTTAAATTACTTTTATCTTCGGAGATAGGCAATCCAATATATTATCATGTTAGCCGCACTGTTCATCTAAGAGTTTTTTGCACTTGAAACGAGATTGATTTGTTGACCTCGGTAACAGACGGAAAGCTTTGCATGTGATAGATGTGACTAATCATTGTCCAACCATTATCCAACAGGAGCTTTTGTTAATATATGGTCATTGAGACCGACTGATTGACTTGACTTGATTCTGTGAACTAAGCTTTAGACAAGATTCTATATAATCACGATCTAAGGAACGAAATATCATAATTTGGAGCATGATATTATATCATATCAGTATTCAGCAGCAGGAGAAGCGACTCCGATGACGCCATAATGAAGCAGTGGGGCACATTGCGACACAGCAGCTCCGGATGCAGAAAGAGACAGCGGCAGCCAAAAACGAACAAGACTACTTCGCTAAAACTTGATCCGTTGTCGACTTCTGAAAATCCGTCCTCGGTAGAGAAACGGGTCAGGTTTACAGGCGTTAATTTAGCCACTAATTGCGCTGTCTGCGACGTCATAACAGTTTCAATTACATAACTTGCTTGAATTATGTGAAAAACTTGCTTTATTAAGGTTCCTGATACGCCCCTTTATGCCGGGAAGTTCCGCGGCTCGAGGGCTGGACTCGGAGTCTGCAATGTTCATTGCCAACCGCTGCACAATAACTCTATTCTTATGTAAATACTTTGGAATTTACTTTTGCCTTATGCAGTACAATGAAATTCGATATTGCGCTTTCTCTGATATTTCGGTAAATCTTTGCAGGATTTATCACAATTTTCACAAAACTTCGTCGTAGATTAAAACATTTTCGAGGGTATACCATAAGCAGGTTAATTTTTATCGATAAATTTTTGTTTAAGAGAACGTGTTTGCTTGGTAACAACTAAGGAAAGCAATTGATATGAATAAACCCCGATACTAAATATGGAGAAATTTTATCTAATATCAATTTTTAAATTTTATCTAATATCAAATTGCTTATTATAAAGAAACCAAGTTTAAGCGATGAAAATCAAAATTTGGGTTAATTTAACGAATAACGTTATTTCTGATGATGAATTAAGACAAGCACAGAATTATTGATTTTAGATTTATTATTTAATTATGTCGTTATTGACTGCTTGCAATTCTTTTCTTATTTTTTTGATTCGTTTTCAGTCCTTACAACTATAACTGTATGTTTTTAAAGTTAAATTTTTCTTTCATAAAAATTTAACTTTAAAATTATCTTCATTACTGTACGTTCAGTCGAAGTCATATGTTAAAAATTAGTTCGTGGAATGATTCCCTATAAATCAGAACTGTGTCGCTGTAGACGAAACCCGTTGTCAATGCCTATCATAGATATAGGAGGCTTTGGGATCGATGCTACGTTAGACACTATGAAAGAAGAATTCGGTTGAAGCCATACGTCGGACACAGGTGACGTGGTGTAGCGGTTAACATCTCTGCCCGGCAAGCGGAGGGTCCCTGGTTCGAATCCAGGCGTCATCCGAATTTTTCTTTCATAAAAATTTAACTTTAAAATTATCTTCATTACTGTACGTTCAGTCGAAGTCATATGTTAAAAATTATAACTGTATGGAATTTACTTTTAAAAATTCCTTTCCTTTCTCATCTTTTGATTTGTGTTCTTTTTTTACAATAATGTGTCTAACTACAATTGTGTGGAATTACGCTTTTATCCTTTCTTATCTTTTTAGATTCTTGTTAGTGGAGTGGACGAAAGTGATAGATTAATGTAACAAGTGTATAGGAGCGAATGGTTCGGTGTGAATGAAGGTTTGTTGCGTGATGGCGAGTGTGAGGAATAAATGTACTTGTATGGAGGTTCCGTAAATGTGGGTGAATCGAGGATAATGTGTAAGGATGAGAATATTGAACGAAAACTGATTCGTTGATAAATCAGATGAGTAGATGTTTTACGAATGGTTTAGGAGTTCATGTTACTCCATTTAATGGGATATAGCGTGATGTTATATATGTATGTATATTTATATTTCCAATGTAATGTGAATAAATAAAAGTGTATGTCAAGTAACAAAAGTGACATTTATATATAAAGTTTTTAAATATGAGTTGAATTATTAACTTTTTTGATATTTATTGAACTTAATAATACATAGTGCTTGTTTATTTGTTACTTAGTTACTTGTTTATAATTAGGTTTTGTTGTTTATTATTTTCTATTTTCCAGACGAACGGTACATATTTAGTTTACTAAAACTACGAATTAAATAAAACTTACAGAACTTTAACCAAAATTTGTTTTAATTATTAAATATAAATTTAGAAAGATCCATTTTTGTAGAAATAATAATAGATTTTTCACTACTACATAAAAATGAGTCTTGTGACTCTCTTCACTGATATCTTTGAGTAGGCAGGAAGTGTTTCGGAGAACTGGTATCAGTATTTCACGCGGAAAGTATATCATTTATTTAGATCGGGATACATTAGAATATCATATCCATATTAGGGTGATAACATATTTACTTATTTTATTATAATTCAACGTCACAATAATTTAGTAATCGTTGTATATTATTACAGCACTTTTAGTAATTAAGAATTATTTTTAAAATTCAGGTAACTCATGCTACCTTTATTTAAATCATATTACCTTTTATTTGTTTACAGACTAAAGAATAATATTTATATTCATAATAATACATTTATGCCTTATGATAATATTTCAAATTGTAAAACAAACAATACGAGTATCCCTTTAATATTTACATGAAACCATCAACATATCTCTCTACTATTTTCATTTATGTTTTGTTAAGTTACCTCAAACAATATAAAAATAAAGTTTTCATATAAAATTCAAATGAGCTGTTTATTAACCAAAATAACCTGAATCTACAGATACAGAAAACTCTAAACAGCATCCAGGAATCCAGGATTTCAAGATTCTGGATGGCTATAAATAAATGGGATGACCAGGAGATTTCGTGCATTTCCGCTACAGCTGCAACTATCGCTGCACAGTCTATCTGCTAAACTAGTTCTCGAAACTGAAAAGAACCTTAGAGAATGTAACAGTGTTATCATCGTACAGACAAGAGCATCTAAGGGAAAAACGGCAAAACTGAAACACATTCATGGAGGAGTATTTTCTTGTTGTTTAAAACTGAAATGAACTGGAATGCGAAATGTCATTATTACAAATAATGGCTTAGAAAGAAAAACTAACTACTTATTACACTTGTTACTATTTACCAAATCACCTGATTTCGACAATTAAAATTGACTTGAGGATGATATAGACAAACTAATGTGCAGAACAAAGTATTTGAAAATATTAGACATAGTAGTGTGAACAGAAATGCAGTCTCCAAAGCGCTTAATGTTGGAGATGTTGTATATACAAGCGAACAATTACAGCGTCAATTTTTACATAGACGTAGAATATTCGAGGTCCATATATTGCTGCATCTAATAATTCGCAACAAGTTCAAGTAGATGATTTTTCAAAATATGTTTGCATGTGACTGGTCTAGAGGAGTTATTGTTCGTGTTTTTGGTATCCGCAATACTGACCGCCATTGTTTTTGCGAACTGATAATGTAATCCTGAATTTTTGATATGTTTGACGAGGAAGTTACTGTTTTTGAAATTTGTTAATTTATTGCATTATGTAGATTTACGTTGTATTGTGTTTCGTCACTGTCCTGATGAAGTTGCATTTCCATATTATAATTTTAAAAAATGAACAATTTTTTTATTCATATATTTACAAGATAAAATAAGGTAAATTAGTAATTTAGCAATCAATAAAAAAAGGAAATATCTAAATTACTTAAATAAAGTCATATATTATTTGTCACTAAGTAAATAGAGACATAGGAGTTTAACATGAAAAATCGGTTATGTGAAAATCAAAAATATCCTAGGAAATAATTACCATGATACCAAATTACATTTGGAAATACTAAACCTGTCCATACATTTAATTTAGTACAAATTATCTCATTTTAATGCCACAAATTGTAGAAATTAATTTATATAGTTTAAGAAGATCGTCTAATAATTATGATTTTTTGTGAGAATTCACCACACGTCACTGTCAACCAATAGGATCACGAATTTGTTTGAAAATGAACCAATGAAATGTAAATTTCGTCGGAAATTCATCGCTGGTGCAATTGATAACGGAAATACCACTGTTAATAATATCCTTGGTTATGAATAAAATAAATGATATTTTCATAAACGTCAATTTTCAATATTAAATGTACACTGAAAAAATGTAGAATTTTCATCACTGTAATACCTAATTAATAATGTGCAAATAAATACCTAACTATTCTTGTTAATTAGCTCTTGTTTGATAAATTCTCAAGTCGAATACAACTCGTAGTATGAAAATTGACAGATAATATTTTGACATAAATATACATTCGTTGTTACGGAAATAGGAAACACAACTCGTGCTTCGCACTTGTTATGTTTCCATTTCCATAACAAGTCATAATTTATGTCAAAATATTTTCAGCAATTTTCATACTACTTGTTATATTATATATGAAAATCACAGCATAGAAACAACAGCTCATACTGTGAGATTTGTTATAAACATTATAAATTAGTAGACATTTTAAATCCACAGCCGCCAAACTATTTTTTCCACATTAAAACTATCTCTGTAGTGCTCCCTCCATTAACATCTTTGGGGGTTGTGATTTGACAGTAGATAAGCGCATTTCACGAGAAGAAATATATCACATACCCTGATCTGCGATGGCAGAGTGTCACATCCAGTAATGGATAAAAGGCGTGATGATATATGTATTTACTTGAAAAAGAAATTAAATTATTTTGATAAAAGTCTACTAATTTCTGATATCTTTAGCAAAGAGACAGTTGTTGTTATTAGTAGATTTTCTATAAATAGCAAAATAAGGTTTGTGGAGTGGAGGAGCAAGTTTGAAGTTGCGCCATTGATTGAGATTACAAAATATGAACTGTCCAGGTTTTTTCTCTAGAAAATTTAATACGAAACGAGAATTGTTTATTTTTCAGCTCATCATAAGGCATCACTATTTATTCCCAAGTTTATTTTCACAAACTAAATATAATTTCTGAAATAATATGGAAAATTTCATTTATATCAGAATGCTTTTTGAGTGCTTTAATATCGTTCTATTACCACGATAAAATGCATTATTAAAACAAAACAAGCTAGCTCAATTTGTCCTCAGGGCTGATTTATTCATAACAACTGGTCTCTCAAGTCTTGTTTATTTAAGTTCGTACACCGTTTTTCTTTCCGCTATCTTCGAAAGAATTGTGGCCTAAAATACATGAAGATGGGGAAAAGAGAACAGTAGACTGTTATTTATAAATACATAATAAAGGTGAAGGTTCATTAAATGGACGTTTTTATTCATTAGCTCATCTTAATTTTAAATTGCACTTTGCTCCTGTAAAGAAAATTGAATGGAAACAAAATAGATTCAGTTTCTTAATATTCTTTTAATTAATTTTATATATCAGCAGGTAATAATTATTATCTTGCTTAGACTGTAAATTTATAAATTAGTAAGGTAATTCAGTGCATTTTAAAATAATTAGTTTCCATTTTATCAGCCATATCTATACTCTAGAAAATTAATAACTTAAACCTAGACAAAAAAGAAACAAAACTTCTGACTTCAGAGTTAAAACTCTATATTGAACAACAAAATTCTATTAGCGTTAAGAACTAGGAAAAAGAAACTGTTAGCAGAAACGTGAAAAGAGCCAGGAAACAAATTATATTAAATTACAATCTTAATGACGTATTTAGTAATAAAAACAAAATTTAAACACAATTTTATAATTGCGCATTTGTTTGTCAACGGTCTCTCATTTAGTATCGTATTTATCTTTATTTTGGAAAATATTTCAAATTTATATTTACTGCTAAATATTAATTTATTTAGTATTGAAGAAATGAAGAAAAAAAGATGAGGAAGGAAGGGAGTATCTTTCTGCGCTTGTTATAACATTAATATAACATTACTGTTAAAAGTTCGACTGTCATTTGAATCAAGAAATTTTACTTAATATGAGAGCAATTCAAGTCTGCCTATGTTAACGATCTCGGAATCGGCTCTAATTCATTTTTATGAATCTTGGTATTGTAATGTTGTTTATTTGCCTCAGAAAGCGATCTAGCTAGGTCTTATTCTGCGCAATATTTATTTAAGAAGTCACTTTGAAAGAAAATTGTGAAAATTCATATGAATACTTTAGCATAATATAATTTGACCCAAGAAATGATTGAGACCAAAATCAACTCAATATCACCAACTGTTTTCGAAATATGAGCGAAAATTCATAAGAAAAATTAGAGAGAATAGTTGTATTTTATCTATTTATTGGTTTCTTATATTTCATTGTATACTTCTCATCTTCAGTTATTGCCCGCGCGAAGCTCGTTCTTTTGCATATATATTTAATTAATTGTTTACCAATGAATAGTATATTAAAGAACGAGTTTTATAAGACATGTGTTATTTGCAACTTGGACGCGTGCGATAAAAGTCTTATAAAACGAGTTATTTATAGTATTTTTTTCTATTTTGCTTCTTTTATAAATTAAAATTTAAAAAAGGGCGATATTTTAAATCACGTCAATTTTAGGCAATTTGTATATGAAATGTTGTGGTTGGTAACTATGATTGACATTCATACAATTGTTCAGATTTTGAGGTTGTATTGAAATTCTGATGTATGTCATCCGCTACTACCAACCGTCTAAAACAAAATGTTGCGTATCGTAATAAACGCTCTTTCGATACGCAACTGTATTTCGTAATGACTTCCTTTAATTTTGAATTTATTTTAAACTTTCTAACAAAAAATTGTTAAGATCCAAGTATTAAAATTAGTAAATAATTAATTATAAATTTTTAAAATAAAGATTAAATATTATAAGAATTTTTTTTTTACTTTTGATAAATTAAAGTTCAAATAAAGATTAAATGAAGTACCTAGTGAGTTCCTTATGATCGCAAAATACTGAAAGAATATTTAAGAATCCTCAACAGGAAATTAATCCAAATTACAGAATTCGAATCACAAAATCATATTTTTATTTATACAGAGTGTTTCAATACGCCAAGAAAATGACAGATACTACTACGTTATATAGGTAGGTACTGATTTCAGGATAAAAATATATCTTTTTATATCAATATTATTTATAAAAAATATTAAATAAAACTCTAGGCAAAGTCTCACAAAATTCAGCCTCCGAGTCACCTTATGAGGGCATCGTCGGAGGCCGGCCAGCACAGTTAGTAACCATGGACGCGTTTCGCTCTTGTTAGAGCTCATCAGCATGGTATAACTCACTTCTTCACCTAGAACAAAGTTCATGTGAAGAAGCTGGTGACGAAGAACTGTGCCAGCAGAGAATAAGATCTCTAACAAACGGTAAGATGACATGAGAAGTTCTGTCGAACCATTAATGCCATCTACCGAAAAAAATGAAAAGCTAAGCAATAGCAATTTAAATAACAACAAAGACAAAATTATTTATACTTCGCACGAAATGCACATTTTCTGAACCACTGATTTTGAGAGTTAATTCTACTTTATTAATAATTAAATTTTAATTGTAAATAATACAAATAACTAGTCATTTATCTGATGTATATTGAATAAATTATCTATTGTAGTGTTTAATATTATAATTTAATTATTAATAAATTAGAAATAATTCGCGAATCAGTGAGACTAGACATATTTACTACAGACAAATTACAAAAATTCTTGTTGATCTGAGATCAGTATTATATTATATAAGTTGAAGATTCACGAATTAACTTTTGTGAAACAACTGCTCGTTACTCTTTGTACATTTTTATTTTATTTCACTAACTAATTTGAATATAAATTACTACGGATTACATGAAACTGCAACCTAATAAAATAACACTACATGTTCACAATAAAAATTCAAATGCTTACTACAAAAATTCTACGACTTAAAACGCAGTAAAAGCTGCTCTAAAATCTCATCTTAATCTATTTAACTTCATAAAGAGCCAAGGTTTAAACATTTTATTATAAATTTACATTTAAGCGCCGCACTAAAAAAAAAATTGCAAGTGACGGTACGCCACAAAATGTGCGCGTACGTTCAAATGAAAGCAACGAATGAGTCCCTTGAAAGCGCGAAGGTACAATCACGTGCAAGAATAGCTGCATAAGAAGACATAAGCACCCGAGCAAAACGCACTCGCGGTACCAAGCACATGAAGCGTAGAATTTATGCGGAAGTAAAAACAAATTTAACTGGCCAGATTTCCCACGTTACAACCCCTTGCCTCTGCCGCTGTTATCGTATAACTGCGCATGCGCGGGGAATAATAATTAGATAAAACAACAGTTCTACTTCTACATACGTAGGTTATGTACAAACACACCCGGAAAACATTAACTCCGCGTTTTTATGTATTTTCTCGTATCACTGAAGTTCAGAAAGGAACGTTAATGTTATTTACCGCGCATTTGTTGTATTTTTTTAACGGTCGGGATGTAGTACGTTGTTCATGCACCGGTATTGTACTAATTGCATGATGTAAATTTTGATATGAATTAATTTTTACTGAATGTATTTATAAAGTTTTAACCCTTTCTGCGACAATTATTTTGTAGAATTACTTATTTATCCTAAAAATTCCACTTATATCTTTTCATCTAATCAAATTCCAGTATTTTGCTGAATTGAACCAATCACAGTAGTATTACAGCAACAATTTCACTAGTGAAAATTGTCGCAAATCGTTGCTTAGATATAACGTTTGTTCAGGGGCGGATCCAGGGGAGGGATCAAGGATCATGGACTTTTTTTATGTTGGCCCTAATACATAATAATGATGTCATTATTTACGATTGTTAAACAAATTAAATAGAAAATATTATCTAAGAACAACAAGATAATTAAGAACTATTGTTTGATTTGTTATTCTAATAAATAGCCAAAAACCAATATTTTGTGGAGATATTATTTCGACCCGTAGATATTAGAAGTATTCTATTTAAGACCTACTCAAGTATGTGACTACCGACATTTGCACTTAGAAAATCAACTTTTAATTTTTGTACTCTATCGATGATTTATGATTTAATGCGATTCCAAAGAAGATTTATTGTGATTGTAAAAATTATTTAAAGCAGGAAAATAATATGAGAAAATACAAATGTTTTTTTTTATATTTAGAAGATGGGCAATACCCCTCCCCTTCCCGAGACAAAATTAACTCAATGACCCCCCCCCCTAATTCGAAGTCTGTTAACTATTTTGATTAGATTAATATTGTTGAATTGTTAATTTGACTTTGTGTTTACTTTGCTTAATTAAGACAAAAATTAAACAATGTAAATTGATTTTCGTCGCAACAAGCAGTTGTGATCATGATGACAAAAATTTCGGTCAAAATCATAGTCACTAATGGTATTATATACGAAAATACTATTAGATTATAAAGAATTTGTTCATATTTCGAGAAAAAATTAAGGGTTGACATCAAGGAACAAATATATTTATTTGTTTTTTCGTTCATTCTAGATGTTAAATTAACATTTTTTAACCAGGAGAATATACGAAAGTGATTATACTACGTAGTCAAGAGTATATTCGTTGATGTTATTATAAGTTATTATCATTATTATTATAAATTAAAACTAATTTTTCTATATTCGAGTGAAAAATAAACTCGAACGTTACTAGATAAAAATACCCTCGGGGTGGATACCGTCGCCCTACATCATCTACATAACGCTCTTCTGTTTTCTAAATAACTTTACTAACAATAATTTCAATCCGGAATAAAATTAGAGTATATTAACCCCAAATTTAATCCTCTTTTTGCATCTGCCAGTTAGTGTATAAATATAATTAGTTATTATAAGATAAATTGTTTGCCCATTACTTTATTTGCATAGTTACAAAGCCATTCGATAGGTATATTGAATCAGCATCAATTGCATTTTACGATTGTAAACACTGATTTAAGTTATGTATGAAAAATGTCGGTTTAATCCACACCAATTAACTAAGGGACTATGTAAACCGGACATTAATGAGTGACCAGAATACACGACCCCATTACTTGTTCAGTGTACAATGTTCGTACAACAGCTAAAATATGGCATAGACATAGTGACATGTTTGCATAAGATAAACAAAACTAAAGTAAATAATTTTTTTTTAATGCAGATGATTATAAAAACAGGTTTAATGAAGTAGTTATTAAATTTTAATACGTAATATGTAACTACATTTTATTTTACTTTTTAGTTATTAAAAAAATATTTTACCACCATGCAATTTGCCCGTTTATAAGTGTGACTCTCTGAAACAATAGATAATAATTCACTATAGCTTGTTTACTAGTTTATTTTCTGTTACGGGATTTCGCCATGCTCATGTCGATGAAAATGATTACGTTTTGCAATCGAAACGTTCGACAAATAAAATAAATTACTTCACTATTTTTATTTTGCGGCTAAATTTGTTGACCATCTCAAAAATAGAACAATTTTTACTAGATCAACTTTTCCAATATTAGAATATAAATTAGCAATATTTAAGCTCGATAAATAGATATTTCGTCAACGAAAGAACTGTAATTTATTTAAAAATAAGAATGATTGCAACTTTTTAACGTGTAAGGGAAGATTATATTTTTATTTCGCAATGAAGTGCTACAAATAGCAAAGCGGCAGGTAGAACGCTATTGCCCGGAAACTCCATAGAGGTTACAAGAAATTACATCTGGAGATGGTCTTAACCGAAGAAGAAGCTTCATACATTGTACTTCATCTGCAACAAAACGCCTAGCTTTTTAAAAAGCGAACCCAATTTTCTGTTCAAATAACTGAAATTTGATATTTGTCTTGAAATAACTTTCCAGAAGTCACCGAAAGCAAGCGGCGATTGCTGTACGCCATGTGAGCACCATCAAAACACTGCCGAATGAACTTTCAATTGTCCAAACACTGGCGAAGCCAGACTCGATATCTTTAAGCTAATAAAAGTTTTCTCGGTTCAGTTATCGACAATCTTGTTTTCTTTCTGTCCGCAAGTTGGCACTGATGGCGCAGGGCGCACGCATACCATGGCGCTCGATGGCGCAGATACACGAGAAATCGCAGATATATTAATTTGGCAAGATCGATACCACGAGTGCGGCTGATTTGATACAAAAAGAGATCCGATTCATTGGACCAGAAGCCCTGCTCCAGATACAATAACTGTGACATTTCAACCGAATTCTGGTATTAAAAACCTACTAACATTTTTTGCAAAGGCTGCGCTTTAATTAAACTTATTCACTATAAAAAAGTTCTATTAAATAACAAAAATAAATAAATATATTATCACGCCTTTTATCCATTACTTAGTATGGTTTTCTGCCATGGCAGATCTCGGTAAGTGATATATTTGTGCGCGTCAAATCACGGTCCCCAAATATGTTAGTGGAGAAGGACAAGGGTAGTTTTAATGTAGTGACAATTGTTTATTGGCTGTGGGAATCGAACCCGGGTTCTCAAATCCATGGTCCGAGTCGATACAAGCGAGCCAAATAGCTCAACTGAGATTATACAGGGTGTTTCTATACCTCTACACGAAACTTTAATGACATATATTTGTTTTAAGTTGTTTTTGTTACTGAATTTGTTGCTTTAGTTTGTTAAGTTGTATATCACTGTTACATTTTGTTTATTTTCACATAGCCACCTATAATATTTGTATAAAAATTATTTCTAGTATTTTTCTCGAATTTTTTCAGATACATTAATAAAAACTAATACACCGTTGAAAAGAGAAAAAAATGGCGGTTTTTATTTTAGTAAAATAATTATAGGTTGCTATTTAAAAAATAAAAGTTGATAGTCGTATCTTGTAAAACTGACTTTATAAAAAAATATCTACATCTGCCATCAAATAGTATATTTAAAATAATAAAACTTTCATATGAACCATTTTTTTCTATTACTCATAATAAAAAAGTTAAAGGGGGGGGGGCGTCTTCCCAGACTCACCCTGTATAAATTGATATACTTACTGATTATAGAAAAAAAAGATTTTTTTTTAAATTCGAAAAAATTAGGTTATTTCATTCCTAGCGAACATTTTTAGTGTCACTGGTATAATAGTACATTTAATTTAAAAATATAAAAATAAAGCAATAAACAAGGTACCTACATAATAACTAATTAATAAATGATTATTTGTAATGTTCGTTAGGAATGAAATAACCAATATTTTCGAATTTCAAAAAAAGTGTTTTTGTTCTATAATCTGTATATCAAATTATATATGTCATTAAAGTTTCGTGCAGAGGTATAGAAACATCCTGTATAATAAAATTTGCAGCAAGTATATATTTTTCTGCAAAAAAATGATTATGGAAATATATAATTAACTGGCAGAAAAATATATTTTTTTTTGTTCTAGTCTTCGCATAGTTTTAATGCAAACATTTCTGAGATAATTTAAAATATACTCATTAACTTTCGTAATTAATTCTTCTAAAAAACAGAACAAAAAGTTGTTTCATTTTTTATAATAATTTAGTTATAAAATGTGTAATTTTCTACAATAATAAATGTAAAATTAGGTCTAAAATAAACAATAATAATTAACTAATATTTAATTGAATACTGTAAATAAAATAATTTGTGTAATTAAAATGTATGTAATATTATTTTCGATGATAATATGTAAATTATTTTTACAATTGTATGTTAACATTTTAGTATTAAACAGTTGTTAATGGAAATAGATATAGAATATTTATTGATGAATATATAAAAACAAGCTTAAATTAAGGATTTTATAATACCAAACCTATTTATGAAATATGATCGGTTGCCAGCCGTCAAATAATGCCCCATAAATATGTTCGTTGAGCGGAACACACAGATATAATTTTAATGAGATAAAAATTGTTTGATAGCTGTGGGAATCGAACCCGAGTTCTCAAATCCACATTCCGATTATATACGACTGAGTCACCTTTCTATGTTAAGTGAGAAATAGTCAATATCATTTAAAATTTTCAAGACAAAAATGACGTCTTCCACCTTGAATATTTCTAGACATTTCATTTCTAATCTTAATTTTAATGAACGAGAAATCGCTAATGAGAGCCTTTTGTTCTCAACAGCAGTCCTAGTGAATTAATTTCTTTTTACCGATTTGTCCTTCAAATTACAATTGTCTCAACAGTTTTTGCAAAATGTTATATTTCTAGAAAAAGAAAACATTCTAATTAATTTTCCTTTACCTAATTTTATATAATTTTACAATACTTGTAATTTCTATTTTGTTGCAATATGTACTTGAAAACTAGCCATGTGCTGCCATCTTAGTCAAGCTTTACATTTCATTTCAGTAATTTAATATTTTAAGAGTTTTTCAATAATTGCAAATATTTGAGAATTATTTTATTCTCATATGCATATCTCGTCTTTTGCTTAAGTATCTTTTATCTCGAATATTCAAGACAAGAAATATAAATTTATATTCCATTTACCACGTGATAAACATGAATCGGAAACAAACAAATTGGGGATAATTTTAAGCTAAGTTAGAATCAGTAAATATGGTATTAGAAAAATAGTCAGCGAAGAAAACAAACCAAATAATTAAATGATATGGTTCAGTATGTGTAAGTTAGAACCAAATGACAAATGGAATACGCCTTAATTACGACAAAACGAAAAGAGAATGAAATGAGACATTTTTCGTCTCTGCTCTTTTGTTCGCTTTCTCCATTTGTACTAGAAGTGGTGAAAGTGTACCATCTCTGTATTGTAATTAGAATTAAGTTCCATAAATAAATAAATAAATAACTAAATAAGGAAAAAACTCTAAAATAAGAAAACAAAATTTTAATTTTCTGAAATAATTTGATATTTATTGTCAATTTTTATCACTCAGATGCGCTGCTATGGCAACAATAAACATTTTTGCTCGATTTTATAAATATCAAAATACATAAATGTATTTAAATTAACAAAATAGGAACAAGTTTATTTATTTTATGACATATATAACATTACTGCCAAAGTTCGGCTGTCATTTGAATGAATAAATTTTATTTACTTTGGATGTAACTAATAGGAAAGGTAACTAGGAACAATACAAACAAAATAAATATGTAAAAAAATACATTTTTAGTCTGCAGAGAGTCCCTTTACCAGTAGCAACAGTCTGCAAAGAACCTTGGTATGCAATTGTTCACTGTCTGTCACCAAATGATGTCCGAAAAGTCTTCTTTTTTACCGATCTTAGAAAATAATTTAGTCAAGCGATTTTAAATGCTCGTATAAAAAATATTGCGTACACCTCGACTAGAAAGTGTTCCCGCTGTTCTTGCATTAATATCTCCATGCGCGAGTGGCAATAACTCCTTCTGCTCGAGTTTTTAGAGCATTTAAAAACGCTTGAAATAGTATGTTGCGACATAAAAGAAAATGTAGGCATATTATATCCCGAGGTAAGCGAGGACAGCAAAGGCTGATGCATGTAATATGCCGTTAGAGTCCTGTAGGACACAAAATATTTTTTCGCATCCATGAGAAACATGTATTATATATATATATATAAAAAGGTAATTTTAATGTAGAATACAACCCTAATATGAAAATGCGCCGCTGTCCTGTTTACAACTGAAACCATAGCAACAAGTAAACAAAGCAAAACAAGCGAAAATATTATTTTTTCTTTGTTCCTATTAGGGACAAGCGGGAATGTTTTTCTTTAACAGTTTAATGCTGTTGAAGACAATTGGTAAAATTGAATAGTTGTATAAAAAGTATTTTCAACACACCCGTTAGTAAACGATGGCATTCAGCATTAAATACACTTTCAGAATAGGAGTAGAAAAAAATGAAAATTTGTTACCACTTCATACCACAAATAGATCTCAAACAAACATTCACCCCTCTTGTTTTAATCATGAAAAACAAAGTTAAAAAGGACAAGCAAAATATTTAATAACCAAATACATTCAGAAAAGTATGACAAAGCAATAAACCGTAATACCCCAATGACCGTCACAGCAACACGCGACCCTGTCAACTTCTACACGCAATCAGCAGCAGAAACATGGCAGGGAGAGAACAGAGCAGAGCACAGCAAAGCACGCGTGATGCACGCCTGTTTGTCAGGTACAAACTGACGGTTAATTATCTATAAACAGCGGGCTGGGGCGTCGTACTGTTCAACATCAGTTCAAATAAACGAGAGTCAAACAATCGGTTGTGTTGTTTAACCACGGTCTCACATTACCACGTGCGTAATACGGAAGTGCCCCGTTTAGGTGACAGTTTCATTCGGACACTTCCGTTTCAACCGTTTATACAAATTGCTTCTATACTGAAGCAAAGAAATGGAAATATTCAGGCAAAACTTTTCCAGATGACAACACTATTCCTCAAACGTATTTTTTCATGCAAGCAGTGTAGACACTGTAACGATACAAGTTTTAATATTTGATTCTATACAATACTATGCTTTCACATACTTTGGTATAGGTAATTATTTTTATAGGTCCAAATTCTTCGAAATGTCAAAAGTTTGAAATTTTTTAAAAAGATTGGAGAGGATGAAAATTAGTTGGAACAGCAGCGCATTGTACGAAGAATTAACAAGTTTTATGGAAGGAATTATGAACGTAGAAGAAGTGGAAGTGATATGTCAGAACAAAAATATTTGATGGAGATTAGTCGCAAAATAAATACAGTGAATATTTATTCACATCATGGTATTAGGTATATTAAGAGCGTAAAGTGATTCTTTGTTACTCGAACACGGCGCGAGCCGAAGGCGAGAACTGCAATAGTGTAAGAGGAACAAAGACACTTTACGCTCTTGATACACACATATTTTTTCTATGATTGCATCTTAAAATTATTTAAAAAAGTATACGTACTGAAAATAAATTCGTTCTGTCAACTGTCAATATGACAAGTTTCCGTTTTGTTTATATCCCTGGTAACTATTGGAAACGCACGCATTTAACGTAAAAAAAGACATTTTTCGATTGTTCCACAGAAAACGTCAACTTTACGATGACAAATGAGAGCATAATTTTCAATTTTTCATAACAATCGTAGAAAAATTATATAATATAACATTTCAATAACAAAATTTGAAAATAAATATACAATGAATTTATCCATTATTAAGTGTGGCATTCTGTTGTAGCAGATCTTGGTAAGTGA
The DNA here is from genome assembly GCA_947425015.1 of Pterostichus niger. Classification (NCBI taxonomy): domain Eukaryota; kingdom Metazoa; phylum Arthropoda; class Insecta; order Coleoptera; family Carabidae; genus Pterostichus; species Pterostichus niger. The sequence goes on along the minus strand of OX380345.1, from coordinate 22,636,618 downwards.
TATATGTATGCACATGAAGTGCGGTTACCAACCGACAAATCACGACTTCCAAATATTTCAGTTGAAGGAGGGGCACTAGGGTAATATTAATTTGGTGTAAATTGTCTGTAGACTGTGGGAATCGCACCCGGGTTCTCAAATCTACAGTTCGGACTTGATACCACTGAGCTGCCTACTCTACTAAATACATATTATTTAATTATTAAAACAGAAAATTATCGTAATAATAGCAAATGAAACTCCTAGCACTAAAAATATGTACAAATAGTTTGCTCTGAGATTAGTTCGTTATATCATGTAGTATCTGCTATTTAATTATTTCCTGAAGTTATTTAAAATGTTTCACCAAGTGCCAACCACACAAACAATTAATATGATGTCCTGAAGTATTGAAATATCCTTTGTATATATAGTAACTACGATTTGATATTGTTTATTTTATTATAAAATTGATATTTCGAACAATAATAGCTAAAGAACAGTTGTGCCAACAAAAATGCAAATTTTAAACTAAGTTTTAGTAAATAGAAACAAATCGAATGTCTGACAGAAATGTAAATTATTATTACTCATGACATACAATTTCGCTTTTATATAAATAAATTAAACCAAGATTATAATTTAATATTTGTTAGTGCAATAGACCATTATTCTGATATACATTAGTAAGAACTTTATCCTGGGCGAGAATCGAGTCAAAGATTCACTGCCTTGGGCACTGGACTAATGAAACCAAACAATTCAATTAAATAGAAGAGTACTCTAAAATTCCTTAATTTTGCGTAGTCAGATAACATGGAGAGTTACTACAATTTAATAATAGGCTGAACGTAACAGAATTATGTAAAACAGTATTTTTAAAAAGCTAGGCCAAATTGGGAGTGTCCAGATTGATCGTTACAACCCTGCGTGCTGGGGTGGGCTGGGCACTGCGAGGGTGCCGCGTAATAGCCTCAACCGGAACCGGCGAACATTGAAACGAACGTTTTCACGACACGCTAAAACATTTATGTTTTTCCAGAGATACAGCCCAAATATATGTCATGATAATGTACAAAATTGTTTCTCAAATTGGATTATGTATTGAGAGCAGCTGGATCAAGCTTTAAAATGTAATTACTGTCATGAGAAATTGCTTATTCAACTTTTTATCGTTATATTTTACTTGTTTCAAATCTGGAGTGTAATGTCAGGCGTAGTAACCTTAATATACCTAAAATTATGATTAAATAAAAATGTCTAAATGCACCACCAATTATTAAGATAATTTATTATTTAAATGCCTCTTTAACCAATGAGGCATTAAATACAAAAAGTATGTCACACCTATACTCTAATATGACCAATTCTTGCCTGTAGTCTGTATGTGTCAACGATCTCGGAATCGACTGTAACGATTTTGATGAATTAAATATAAATAAATAAATAAATATATCATCACGCCTTTTACCCATCACTGGGTGTGGCACTCTGCCTAATCAGATCTCGGTAAGTGATATATTTTTTCGCGTGAAGTGCGGTTACCAGACGTCAAATCACGGACTCCAAAGATATTAGTGGTGGAGGAGCCACAGGGGTAGATTTTTTTTAAATTGGTGAAAATTGTTTGTCGGCTGTGGGGATCGAACCAGGGTTCTCAAGATCCATAGGCCGACTCGATACCACTGAGCCACCTACCCCATTTTGATGAATTGTAATATTTTTATCCTCATTAAATGATTTAACTAGGTCTCATCGTCCAGAAAATTCATTTAGTAAGTTTTTTTAAGTTATTAATTTTCTGCAATGACTGTTGTGTTTATTTTTGTAGCTTTGAAAATGGCCCAATACCGAGATCGAAAAGACAGCATTTATAAATAAATAAATATATAATAAAATATCTAACTACACACTTGTCCAAGTCTCACAAAATTCAGCCTCCAAGTCAACTTATGAGGTCCTCGTCAGAGGCTGGCCAGCACAGTTAGTAACCATAGACACGTTTCGCTCTTATTAGAGCTCATCAGTATGGTGTAACACACTCCTTCACCTAGAACAAAGTTCACATGAAGGAGCTGTATGACGAAGAACTGTGCCAGCAGAGAATAAGATCTCTAACAAACAGTAAAATGACATGAGAAGTTTTGTCGAACCAGTAATACCATCTACTGAAAAAAGCAAAAGCTACGAAATAGCAATTTAAATAAAAAACAACAAAGACAAAATTAATTGTGTTTGAATGCTCACTTGGTGAAACTAGGTTTAATAATAAAATATCTAACTTAACACTAGTCTAAGTCTCACAAAAGTAAAGGAGTGTGTTATACCATACTGATGAGCTCTAATAAGAGCGAAACGCGTCTATGGTTACTAACTGTGCTGGCCAGCCTCTGACTAGGACCTCATAAGTTGACTTGGAGGCTGAATTTTGTGAGACTTAGACAAGTGTTTAGTTTGATATTTTATTATTAAACCTAGTTTCACCAAGTGAGCATTCAAAGACAATTAATTTTGTCTTTGTTGTTTTTTAAATAAATATATTTTAAACAAGGTATTGTTATCCATCCAATACCAAGATTAAATAAATATTTTATTTCATTTCAAAAGTATTCTTAGGTGCAGAAATATAAAGAAAATCTTGATAAAATAATTCATCAAAGTCTAAACAGTAAATTAATAAACTGCTGTGCAATACATAAACAGCAGACATTCAACAGATTCCCTTCGCGAAACGAAACAAGCTTCCAATTCCATAATTAATTGACTATTCCAACTGAATCGCACCTCGACAGATTAAGTAAAATATGCTGAATACCTACGTTCAATACATTGTCATCTGGTTACTGTTCCCACTCCGCTTAATCTTCCAGATCGTTCCAGGGATAAATTGGGAAAAAATCGGTCGTTCGATTCGCTGGTATTCATTTCGGTAAGTTATACGTTCCGAATTGGGATGCCTGTAGGCAGCTTCCCCTATTCTCTGTAATTTAATAAAGTATTGTTTATCTTCGGGGCGGAACCGGCGTAATGAAACAGACTGTTCGATTTTCCTTTTTTGATGTAGCAATTTTCAGAATTGAACGCCGGTGGGCCATTGTGGATTTTCCCTGATATGATTCGATAAATATTTATTATTTCGCGATGTAACGTTTGCTTTTAATAACTTAACGGCATGTAAAAAAATATGAAAAGTATTCTACATAATTTACTTTTCCAAAGCCTTTTAATAAACAAATTTAAATATGCAGTGGTCTATCCAGATTTCAATATTTTTTTGTCTCAGTATATTCCTTGTTGTTAATCTACAAACAAATATTTCAGAACTCATTCGTACAAAAAGTTGTTATTTTAAATCGTTCAATTATACTTGACAAAATACTGCCGTACATGAAAGTCTTTCATTATATTTTTTTATTGAATGTCATGGAATAAACACATAAAAAATATATATATACATATGAAATGAAATTAACAAAGATAAAATATTAATAAACTTGAACATAAAAAAGTTTTTAGTTTTGAAGATATTTGAAAAGAAATAAATTTTTATATTAAAGAAAAATTTATGAATTTGACTTTAAAGAATTTTTTAATTTACACGTTCTGCTTAAAATCAAATATATAATTCACAAGAAATATTTTTAAAAAGGAATATTTCAATAAACTATTAATGTCCTAGAAGTTAATAATTCTAACTGGCTGATCAAAACGTCAAAATGAAGACAACTTTAAAAAACATAAAGAACTTTTGATAGTGACAGAATTAGAATAAAAGACGTCCTATATAACCACACTATAATTTCTTACAAAACGGGCTTTAGATTAATTAGTGCTAGTTGAATTAAGACAAATATTTTTTGCCGATTGACATTAAAAGTGAAGTTTTGTTGACAACTTATGGCCTGTGAAGTGCTTTTTTTACAGCCTAGGCTATAAAAATGTTTCTACGCAAGAACAACAAATTTGACATTTTTTTTTAAATTTATATATCGAACCATCTACTAAGGTCATATGCCGATATGTCCTTTGTATGGTCGCCACGGGCGGGACCCGAACCCACGACCTTATGGTTGCGAGTCAGGCCCTCAACCCGCGCGACCATCACGCGGGACAAAAATTTGACATTTATTATTTAATTTAAGAGATATAATTATAACCGCATACCAGTTCTTTAATCTCAGGTGGGATTAACATTCCTTAGTCCCTTTTGATTTAATTTATTTAATTACCGGCAGTACGGTAGTGTGTGTAGCGTTTCGGAATTTGAATCCAGAGATTCCACCTAGCTAAAAATATATGAACTACTTTACTGCGGCTCGGTGAGACCGGACTCTGTACTTTAATTGGGATTAAGTTCCTGTTGTACAAAATAATATAAATAAATAAATATAAAGTGATTCACAATATTCACAAAAAGTAGAACGACATTTATGAAAAACGTAAAATTTGTGTCTACATATGGTATGATCAATGGCAACTTAGCGCTAGAAACTAAGCAAAGAATTGTAACTATTGAACGATTCGTACATAACCTCGTAAACCTTGCACAGTTTTTAATATTTGTTTTTCCCTGACATTCATGTCACCGCCCTTGATCAATGCGCCATCTACTAAGCTAATTCACTTAGCGTTAAAATCTACGCTAGAACCGGAAACAATCTAGCTATCTGTTCAACTTCTTTGCGCTCTTATATGCTAGTTAGCGCTAACTCCATCGCTTAACAAATGCATAGTGACATGATGACTACGATGATGCTAGTAACATTTAAGATATTGAAAATAATCATAAAATTTATATTAATTTTCAATATCTAGCAACAAAATTCTGTGTCAGCCTCAGCTATATTTATTTATTTATTAATGTTATGCTGTATAACAGGAACTTAATCCCAATTACAGTACAGGGTCCGCATTCACCGAGCCGCAGTGTAGTAGTTCATATAATTTTTAGCTTGAGTGAGATTCGAACTCGGAATCTCCGGATTCGAATTCCGTATCGCTATTCACACTACCATACTGACGGACATATACTCTAGCCGTGGCAGTAAATTTGCTACTTTTCGTCTAATTAAACAAATAGCTATTATATTTTCAGTATGGCTGCCTCAAATTAAATGTTTTTTTTGTTGATAAAAAAAATATTTTCGTTACTATTTTGGAAAATAACACTGGTAAAGTAGATAAAGATCATGAATAATTTTATTTATATAACATAATAATAGATAAAGAAGAAAAATATCTAGATTAGTAAAAACATTTTTTTTGTTTATACGAAAAATACTAAAAAGCTAAGCAACATAAAAACTAGCAAGTACCTAAATAAAAATATTAATTAAATAAATTATCTGGATTTAGAAAACAATTTTGAGGACAATTAGTATTGCATTAATTACTCGTAAACACATTTAAAATATTTTATTGCATAAAAATATTATTTTTTATATAAAACACATTATTTATCCATTTAAACAATCAATTATACATATTTCCATCAAAAAATCATTGAATTATAAAAATAATTATAAATTCATTAGTTACTTGTCTAATACTGTAGCTAATAATTTCGACAATTCAGTTAAAAAATATAATACATTAATTCATATGCCAGCAAATTACATGATGAAATATTACCGACTAATATATCCATTTATTCGTAATGAATTATCTTGTCAGTGAATCTAATTTAAACTGTCATCATAAAATGAAATTTCATGAAACCGCTTTTATAACAAGAGCGTTATATTACACAGTAATAAAGGAACAAAGTGAATTCAATAAAGCTAAGGTGTAAGCTTACTTGCTTGTATGTGTTATCGACAAAATGTAATTTTTCTTCAACTTGAACCTGTTTGAAAACAGGACAAGCTCTCAATCAATATGTGCTTCATGTTGACATAGATTAATTGTTATGCATTTATAATTTACGTGCATCAAATGCTTCTTTATTTACATAAGTGATAGTTGTACTTGAGTTTCATGTTTCTACATTCATGAACGTCGAATGATTTTCCGAGATGTTTTTTTTATCTCCACAATGCGTAGCTCAGCAGATACGTAAACAAATATGTTTACTAAGCGATTTTGTAGAAACAGATGCATACACAGAAAAATATCATCGTGATATGGTGAAATTGTAGTCTAGGGACCCTAAAACGTGAGTATCTAAGGAAAACTCAATATCGAATTTTCCGATCGACACAGTGTGTTCTACAAATTGACACGGAAGGTACACTAAACTATCTTTTAATAAGTTATTTGAATATTATTCTATAAATTTGATAAATAAATATATCATCACACATTCTATTTATTGCTGGGTGAGTAAGTAATGTATATATACGGTTACCAGCCGTCAAATCATGTCACTCAAAGATGTTAGTGTTGAGGGAGCCAAAGGGGTAATTTTAATATGGTGAAAATTAGTTTGGCGGCTGTAAAACTTGAAATTCTCAAATCCAAAGTTCGGCTTGATACCACTGAGCTACCTATCCACATTTTATTAAAAAATAAAATTATGAATATATCATCACGCCTTTTACCCACTACTGGGAGTGGTACTGTGCCCTAGCAGATCTGGGTAAGTAATATATTTATGCGCATAAAGTGCGGTTACAAACCTGTAAATCACGGTTCCTAAAGGTTTTGGTGAAGGGAGAGACACAGGGATAATTTTAATGTAGGTTCTCAAATCCACAGTCCGATTTGATACAACTAATGTCTAATATATACGAATTTTGAGGGACATCATTCTATTTTCTTTAATTTCAAACATCAACAAGAAAATGTTAGTTGCCGCCATCTTTAAACAAAAACGGAAAACTATGGTATACTTTATATAATCACACCTTTTACTCATTACTAAAGGTGGCATTATACCGTAGCAAATTTCGATAAGACATATATTCATATACATGAAATGCGTTTATCACCTGTCAAATCGCGGCCTCCAAAGATGTCAGTAAAGAATAAACAACATTTTGTGCCTCACAGAGTTAATTCTAATATGGTGGAAATCAGTTTATCGATTCTGAGAACCAATATCGGTTTTAATTTCACTTAATAATAACTTAAAAATAAATTAGTAGTCGCAGAGACTTAGTGAGCAGTGATCTACTAGCCAACAATGAAACTTACAAAGCACATTTTTTTCATGTCTCGCGTTTTTCGCTTTAGATATTTTGAATTAAAAGAATACATACCAAAAAAAAATCATTTAGTAATGAATTGTAATAATGGAACGGTAACATTGAAATATCAAAAAGTTTCCAAATGCTGTAAGATAATCCATAATTACCAGCGCATTACTAGAGCGTAAAACTACATCAAAAAAATTCGCTAATGTCTTTTACATAAAAAATTGCACTAAAGGCATGATATCATAATAAAACATTACCTGAAGAAACAAAAACATGATTTTTCTACAACCAAGTTACTTTTGCTAACAGAGCTCATGGAACACGTAATTGTTAGAGAAAAAACATTACGTTCAGACGACTCGTTTTACAAAGCGAAACACCGAGTGCGGATCCGAGCGCGAAACAAAGAGAGCGGACGGGATTAGAGCGGACAGAGGATTAAAATACAGAGAAAAAGCAGCACCAGCAGCAGCAGCGCGAAAGGAGACAGTAGAACCACCGGAATACTTTTTACAAAGAAAACGCGCATATTTAAATAAGGCCGGATGGATTTGCAGGAACAGAGAAAACATGTGAAATATATACACGGACTTCATGAATCTCATTACAATATCAAATGAAAACAGTGCAAGACAAGAAATGAAGATCGGCAAGATTTTAACACGGCGAGGATTATGCACATCGCAGCTATGTTCGTAGTAATAAAGTAGAATTGTTTTGCCTATAGTAAGGCATTATATAGGTGAATATTCGCATCCACCATCTTGGTGCATTTTCAGCAGTTGGTAGTATGGCGTCGTATACGTAAACATAGATAGCAGCGTTAGTATTCGTTAACAAACTTAACAGTTTTCAAAGAAAAAAATATCTCAACTACAATTAGAAACCGGAGCCTTTTAAATACATGATTTATATAGCAACATGCAATTTAACTGCTCAACTCTGAAATTTCAAATTGAACATACTAGGTATATTTTTTATAAAAATTTGAAAAAAAAACCGGCATTTTCGCTTCACAGTCATAAAAAATAATCCATATGTTACATTATAAAGAAAATGACGAACACTTTAATAAATCCTTAATTGAAAATTGAATATTGAGTCATAACTGTGCCTCAAGATAAAACAATTATAAAAATAATAGTAAATATTATTATTTAACAAATTAATAAATCTTCAATATGATATAAAAAACAAAAATATTGAATATTTAACAACAATTTATTTGAATAAAATGATTTTATAAAAATTCATAATAACTCCTAGCTTCATCAAAATTTTTTTGTTTCTTCGTATGAATACAGTAGTAGCCCTTTAAAGATATTTGTGGTGAGGAAGCCACAGGGGTAGTTTTAATGTAGTGGAAATTGTTTGTCGGCTTTAGAAATCGAATCCGGGTTCACAAATTCACTGGCCGACTCGATACCACTGAACCACTTACCCCTACTTTTTAAGTTTGTAAAAAAATATTGCATGTTTTATTGATGTTCATACCAACTAAGCTATGATAGCCATGTAATTCAAATCTGATGTCATTCCAATTCTTTTCTGAATTTTTGTTATGTATTAAAAACAAAATAAATAATAATAGTAATAAATTCGATTTTATCACTTGTTAAGTATTTACTTAAAAAATCTAATTTCTGCAGACGAGTCCTAAATCAATTTGTTCAGTATACTATAATAGAATTATAAGATTGAGCTGCATTGGACACAACAAAAATTGGGGAAATATCAGAAAAACTAATATCAAATTTGAATTACATGGATGCAACTGCTCAGCTGATAAGATAATTTAACGGAAGTTCAGAAGTCACAGATGTAAATCTTAGTGGTATCCCAATTTCTTACACAATAATAAAATTAGTTTTCATCAAATGGTATGTACTATTGAAGAAGATAAAGAATTTCAAAACGTTGTCCGATTGAAAATAAAATAAATAAACATCTCAACTGCATTTCTATTAAATTATTTATTACTGATATGTATAGACTTTAAATGAAATACTAATTAAATTTCTAGGTTAGCAAAATGACGAATGATATGATATCTATGACCATCAACAATGTTTTCCATTCCGGCAGGCGTACTTCTACCACATTAAATTGTGCTACGCTTATTATGTCCGTTACATATGTCATTAAAATACCTAATTTCAAATTTACAGAACAGGCGCATCAACTAGCGCCTCTGACGAGAGACCTCGTAACTAACCTAATCTAACATAACCGAATAGTATTGAATGTATAAATAAAATACCCAATTCTAATAAATGTATTTAGTTTTATAAACTTCAGTTTTCAAATATTTTAAGGTTGATTTTGTGAATTGTATTTGATGTATCAAATCTGTAAAAAAAAAATCTGATGTGGACACCACATGACTTCCTTGTACGCGTATTAAACTATGGATATTTTTTTAATTGCACATATTTGACATTAAATCTTTTATTTTTTGTTCTAATCCATAGCAAACTAATTTTTTTTTTAAATCTAAAAATATATAATATTTAAATTTAGATATCTCGTTTATGCAAAAAGCTAATTTAAAAATTCTTAATGTGCTAGACGCAGAATTTAATTCTCTAATACTTTTATTTGCAGCATTTATTTCTAAAATTAAAATAATACCATTTTTTTCAAGGAAAACTGTTAGCAGCTTCATGTATTGTGCTACTTCCGGTTAGTCTATTTTAACCAAAATCTATTATGTTATTTCCATTAATATATTAGTCTTATATACCAAATTTGGAAAATTTTAAATTATATTTGAATATAGTTTTTCATGAAAATCTATTATAGGCTTCAAGTAAAGTACCACATCCGGTAGTTGTATAATGACCAAAAAGGGAGGTGCACAACTAGATGCTATAACAGTCCTAAATATAAAGTTTCAATTTTCTACAGCTTACCGTTTTTGAGTTATGCGAGATACATACGTACGTACAAACGGCACGACGAAATTAGCCAAAATGGACTCAGGGAGAGCCAAAATACCTATTTCCGTTGAAATCTGAGAACCGAAAATTTTCGCGATTACAATACTTCCTTTACTTCGTACAAGGAAGTAAAAACTCACGACAAATTTGTATATGGAAAAACGATGGAATAAGCGTTAACGCAATTAAATGGAATTGGTCATGATCTACATAGGTACATGTTTATTCTGTGCTTTTTCACAACGCCAAACGACGTCGCCAGAAATCAGAGAAAATTACAACTCTACACCAACAACAGCTAACATAGCTAATTAAAACAACATTCCAATTTATAATGCTATCATACCGAGTAAGTACACTTACTTCGAATACGAGCATTGGAGAAATAATTCTATTTGCTTATTAAGTTCCCTAATTAGCTGTACCTAGATACAAGAAAGTACTTTTCTCAGAAAGCCATTTGTAATACGTAGTTAAATTACAAGATATTTCGAATTCTCGAGATGAGAATATCAAAATCTAATTCAGTGAATGTCTTGAAATAATACAAATTGTAAAAGATGTGTAAAGACTTACTGTCTGCGATTTGACGATGCTGATTTAATTGGAAATGATGTAGATTTACCTGTAATAAAAAATAAAGTGTTACCATATGATAAACATAATAAAAATGTATACAAAATAAATAAATTACATTGCCAAAACCATTGATTATCAAATATACAATAGCAAAACACATTTTTCTGTCACTAACTCAATTTCAACTTGAATTATTAGATTTCACGACAATTTTTAAAATATAGAATGAGAATAATTGTTAATTTATACAAAAATATTTATCATTCACATTTACATCAAGATCTAAATTAACATTTAAGCTTTATTAAATAAACTTTATGCTCACAAAAAAAACTCAAAAAATATCTTAATTATTTGATGAATTTGTAATATCAATTAATCATTTTCAAATATAATTAATTATTTTAAACAGTTTTTAATATACTTTTAAGCCATAAATTAATAAAATACGAAATTGCATACACGATATCTTTCTAAGAATGAATTATTAAATTATAAAATGTTTGTATAAACCCAACATAAAGGTCAATAAACATTATACTAAGGGTTGAAAGTAACTGTTTGCGGACCGAGGCTACGCTTATGCTGCAACTAGTGGAGGTCTGCAAAATTACTTCTGCACCATTGTTTTACGTACGAAAATGAAGAATAATCTACTTTTAATTGTAATTAATAAAATTGTTAAATATCAGTAAGTGAAAAAATACTAACGAAACAAGAATATAATAAAAATATATTATTTTGTAGTTTGCAAAAATAATGATTTCCAATAAACATAGTTGCCTATAGCAATGTTCCTTAAAGAGCCTTGGTTTGTAATTATGCATTTACCGTCACCAAATGACGTTCGAAATACCTACGAGTTTTAGTATTCGTAAAAAAATATATTTATGTTATTTTTTTGAGATGAATATGCTAGTCCGAATTAGACACTCTTCTCTAACACATTTTTTTTATAAAGTATAACATATCAAAGAAAAGAACTTGCCGTTAGTTTATTTTAACATGAAAAATGAAATTTGTAGTATTCATGGTTACGAATTTGATAGCAATGATCAGACCATTTATTTTAAAATAAAACATAAATTATCATGTCAACATTTGTACTAATTAGTATCGAATTGTAATTAACGTTTTGCTTTCTGTAAATAGTATATTTAATTAAAGAAAATGTCCAAACATTGATTTTTTTTCAATTAAAAGGTGGAAAAATAAAATAGCATGCTGAGTCTTTCGATCTAGCACCACTGAATTATTTTTGCTGGAGATTTATAAAATCCAAAATATATACTGGTAATATTTTTAATTTAGAAGAATTAAAATTTCAGATTCAAAAGGTGTCGGAAGTATAACAGCTGCGTAAATGTTATGAATGAGTTTTATAACCTAATAGGGCTTGTTTGGCAGTGAATGGAGAGATTTTTAAAAATTCATTATTATTATTGTTTATTTGTATTTTTTATAATCGTTCAATATAATAATTCATTAAAAATAGATTGTTTCCTTGTTCATTTTAATATGAACGCTCTGGTACATTGCTGTTAAGTTTATAACCAAGAATATGGCAAATCTTATGTTTCACATTAAAATAAACTCACGGCAGGAGCGGATCCAGACTTCGAATTAGGGAGGGTCATGGAGTGAATTTTGTCTCGGGGTGAGGGGGGATTGCCCATCTGCTAAATATAAAAAACATTTGTATTTGCTAATATTATATTCCTGCTTTAAATAATTAATGAGTAGCTTTAAGCAAAATTACTTTTTTATAATCAACAATAATAAACGTGGTGAGGAAAAGTGATTTTTTTTCACCTCAAAAATTTCCTCTAAGAACGCCAACACTTTTTAAATCATAAAGTTTCAATATCTAAACGGTTCTTCGATAGAATACAAAAATGATTGAATTAGAAGTTGATTTTCTAAGTGCAAGTGTCGGTAGTCACATACTTGACTAGGTCTTAAATAGAATACCTCTCCCATCTGCGGGTCGAAATAATATCTCCACAAAATATTGGTTTTTGGCTATTTATTAGAATAATAAATCAAACAATAGTTCTTAATTATCTTAGAATTTTAAGTTCTTAGATAATATTTTCTATTTAATTTGTTTAACAAATTGAGTTATCGTAAATAATGACATCATTATTATGTGTTAGGGCCAACATTTAAAAAAAGTCCATGCTTAGGGGGGAGGGGTGTCATGACCCCCATGACCCTCCCCCTGGATCCGCCTGTGACTAACGGTGCATACATTGCAAGTACTTATATAATAAGGAAGATGTTTTCATAGTAGTAACTATAGATCCCTAAATAGGCCATGTTTAAACTAAAGACAAGTGCTGAATTCGGTCCAACAAAACTTGTAAATGACAGAAGCAAAATGAAGATCGTAACAAATTCAATAATGCAATTGTCTTTCTATCTGTCAGAGCCCTCCTTCACTTAGATACAAATTCTAATGAAACAATCACCAACAATTCCTACAAATTACAAAAACAATATGCAGTTACCGTAGGCGTTACTAATTATATAAAACAAAACATAATATTTTTCAAGCAAACAAGGCATTAACATACTGATAAATATTTAGTATGGAAATTATTGAATATACTCATGAATAATTCATAGCGTGCACTGCATTTTCTGTAACAAAGCTGCAGTTCATCTTGGGTGCGAAAATTTCAAATCTAATTAGTAATTGACCTGTTAATTATTCAAATATGCACCATTGCACACGAGAACCACTACATGGATTTAATAACAATCTGGTAAATTATAATTATAGGCAAATGGATACGATAGTGGACTTAATGACTCTATTCAATTAATAATTGCGCAGATAACAGTTTAATTACGGTAAAATATGGTTACATAATATACCCAATATTCATAAAAACAAATAACACTTGTGAATTTAATATAATTAATCCCTTAACTACTTAATCTAAACAACCCTCCATTTAGTTTATTTTTCTCTCTTTTCATTTTAACTCACTATTGAGATCTCGACAACCATAAGAGATACAAAATCGGTTAAATAACTAAAATAATTCCGTTTTATGAAAGGATTTTAATGGTTTTTAAAGTAACAATAAAAAAATCATGATTCCCTTTAAATTTTTAACAAATGTATTCCACGTTGATGAGAGCAGTTCATTTCCTCAGCTGAGATATCTTCTTACTCCACTTTTTTTTTCTTTGACTCCCTTATCACTAGTATAATTTGGGGGGGAGGGGCGTTATTTGACGGCTGGTAATCGTACTTCACGCGTTGAATATATCAATTACCGAAATCTGCTACTATAGAGTACTACACTCAGTAATGAGTAAAAGGCGTGATGATATACCGGGTGTCCCATTTTACATTATCTTCTTGAATATCTCGAAAAGAAAGCATTTTACCGAAAAGTATGCCGAATCATAATCGTCATGGTTTTGAGGGGGACATCGGATTTTGACAAAATGGCCCCCTTAGCCACCCAAGGGGGGCCGGGAGGGGGTCGACTTAAAAATTTTAAATGGAAACCCCTATTTTTTATTGCAGATTCTGAAATAGCGTTAAAAAATATGTAGGTTTTATCCGGATACTTTTTTTAAATTTTTAACAGGTGGCGCTGTAATCGTGAAAGTACGATTTTCGTGCAAAATATTCGTGAATTAATATTGTGTCAATAACTTTATAAATAATAATATTTGGTGTTTCAATCATTACCTAAATTTCTGAAAATATCAATCCCTAACACTGGCGGGGACGAAAACAGGACATTAAATAAACTAATTATGAATGATTTGATTTTATCAAGAATTTTCATGTTAAGTTTACTGATTGGTGATTAATTTAATTGTAAATTAAGTGTTTTAATAGGGTTATTTCGTGTTGGAAATTTAAAAAAAGTATCCGGATAAAACCTACATACTTTTTAACGCTTTTTCAGAATCTGCAATAAAAAATAGGGGTTCCCATTTAAATTTTTTAAGTTGACCCCCCTCCTGGTCTCCCTTGGGGGGGCTAAGGGGGCCATTTTGTCAAAATCCGATGTCCCCCTCAAAACCATGACGATTATGATTCGGCATACTTTTCGGTAAAATGCTTTCATTTCGAGATATTCAATAAGATAATGTAAAATGGGACACCCAGTATGTATCTATTTATTTTATCTTAATTTTAATAATATGCTCGTCTTCTAAATTTGGACGTGTGCGATATAAGTCTTATAAAATTAGTTATTTATACTATTTTTTCTATTTTGCGGCTTTTATAAATTACAATTTTTAAAAAATCTGTGCTACTTTAAACCGAATTCATTTAGGGAAATTTGTATATGAAATGTCATTGGAAACTATTATTAAAATTTATGCAATTGAGGTTGAGTATGTCATGCGCTACTACCAACTATCTAAAACAAAATGTTGTGTACCATAATGAACACTGTTTCGATTGACTTCGATTGACGTCCTTATGAACGCAAACTAGAAAAAAACTATTCATTTGATTATACTATAACATACACGTATATCTAGAAATATAGAAAATATCCTAGTAAATGTTATAACTCATAATATATGCAAAAATTAAAACCCCAAACAAAATTAATATAGATGGAAGTCAAAGATGTAACAAATTTATAAATGAAAATTAATTAGTGCTGAATTGCACTTCTTAAAACAGTGACATTGTGTAGTATCATCAAGAAATTAATTTAAACCGAAGCAAATACAAATTATAAATTTAAGAACCTACTCCACTTCCTAACATTCTTTAGAAACATAAATTCCACGATTTTTCTCGTCCAATTCATTTCATTTCAAATTAATCACAGAATCCCTCTTAAATTCATTCTTTTTAACAATCTCGAAACGACTGCCCATTTCTCGTCTCCGTAAACGAAACTAACCAACACAACAAACTTAATAACCTCAAAACAAAAAGCTAACAAATATTTTAAACCGGGTTTACAAACTCGCCACATACTCGTAGCGCTTCGTTACCGAAATGTTATCCAATTTCTTAAACAAATACCCGCCGTCATGGCTTATTTGTGTTGGAGAAAATACAAAGCGTCAACCGTTAAACTGCACTTGCAACACCGTTGAAAAATGCGCAAGCGGGCGCTGCATTTGTCAGGAGAACGAGCGACAGTCGGAATTAATCTTGCACGGTAATCTAAGAAAACATCTCTTGGATTTTGTAGAAAAAACTCACGAATCTTGGTGGTTGCTGCCCAAGTGAAAGAATTTATTTTGAAACCACGGTAACAGATTATTTTTAACAGGGGAACGTGAGATTTCTCGGTTGTTTGTGAGGTCAAACAGAAAAAGGAAGGTGTAAGATGAGATGGAAATTGATAATAATATTTGTTCTTCTCGTACTTCAATTCTAGCTTAGTGTTTTCTTATTCATTCCCAAATTTCTTGCGTCATAATTCATAAATCGTTTGAAGGTAGATAGATTTTTTCTTTAAAACTTTTAAATAAAATAAATAAATATATCATCACGCCTTTTACACTTTACTGAGTGTGGCACTCTGCCGTAGCAGATTTCGGTAAGTAATATATTTCTACGGGTGAAGTGCGGATATCATGGCCCCTAAAGATGTTAGTAGAGAGGAAGCCACAAGGGTAGTTTTAACGTGGTGAAAAATGTTTATCTGCTGAGGAAATCGAACTCGGGTTCTCAAATCCACAGGCCGACTCGATACTAATGAGTTACCTACCTCATCACATCGTTAATATTATGAAAATATTACTTTTATTTATACTACTTGCAATCATTGATATACACAAATTAACTTGATTCTCTACGCTGCACGATAGTAAATTAAATAGTTACAGTACACTTAAACTCTGTTGTATATTTGGTAAAAGTTAAAGAAATCAGAATCCATGACAGCATAACGATAAAGTTTGAACTGTCCTAATGAATCTGAAGTGAATAAAAGAGAATGAAAGATTATTTTAATCTTCAATATGATTTTCCTACATGAAAAACAAGTAATAAATTACATTCAGAAAAAATAATACACGGTTCGATTAGTCTAAGTGTTATCTAAAATATTTCCCAAAAACTTGAAACTAAAATACCCACCAATCATCCATTTTCTGCCAGTTTCAAAAGGGGAAAAAACTTTCACTTAACAGAAAAACAGGAGGGCTTCAGTCCGCTCTTCGGCGCTTCCCACACATGCGAGATTAATGTATCCGGAGCTTGTCATAGAGCGACGCACGATTATTAAAAATGCATAACAAAAGGCCCTTCACAGCCGCGAACTGAATAGCCGCCCGGGGCGTCTCTCCTCTGCCGATAAACTTATCAATATCTCAAAGTCGGTTACTCGGGAGAGAGAAGACCCTCTCTTGTTCGTTGTTCTCTTCTCCTTCCTGCCGCCAGCGTTGTGCCGTTGTGGTCAAAGAAGAACAACGCACAAAGAAAACTTTGTTCATGAAAAAACATTGCCCGGTAATCTGTCAACTGCAGAAATTAAAGTCAATATTAAATGAAGCAACGCGTTTCCAATCTAAACTGATGAAAAATTAAATGTTATTTCCAATCAACGAGCAAAAGGGAATTAATAGCTGGTACAAGTGGAATTTCATTTTATCAAAAACATTAAAATTCATAACTGAATTGCCAATGCTTCGTCGATATTTGAGCTACATTAATTGTATTATTGAAACCGCCACAGAATTTTATTTTGAATTTATTTAACTTTTGATATTCTTCCGGAAAATTTAGAAACACATTTTACCTAGTATCTCCCATTTTTTCAAATATTGATTTTTTTGGCGTAGGTGGCTCAGTGGTATTGAGTCAGACTGTCGATTTTTACGGCCAAAAACAATTTTCACCATTTGAAAATTACCTCCTGAACTAACATATTTGGGGGCTGTGATTTGACAGCCGACACTTCACAAATATAAATATATCACTTACCGAGATCTGCCACACTCAGTAATGGGTAAGAGACGTGATGATACATTTATTTATTTATATTTCGAATCCGGAGATCCCGAGTTCGAATCTCACTCAAGCTAAAAATTATATAAACTACCACACTGCGGCTCGGTCAGTGCGGACCCTGTACTGTAATTGGGATTAAGGTCCTGTTGTACAGCGTAACATAAATAAATAAATAAATAAATAATACTGTATCGTCGAGAATAGTTATATAATTTACTATACAGTATAATAAGACGGTATGAACATAATTTTAAATATATGAGCAAGTAATACCTCCAATCTTATTTCATCGGTAGGTATATTGTTACTTCATTTCACACATGTGCTACTTTCTTCACTGTATTGTAGATGGCAGGGTTGTGGGATCTGTTGAAAAAAGGGGCGCTATCCGCTGTCCTCGAAATGTGTCGAACCACTTAATTGGTACATTTAGACATCGCAGTTATCTTTAATCCCGTGAATGGGTTTTAATGTATTGTGAATAAATGCTAAAGTCACTACATTTCTTTTATCTACGACCGTGTATAAACTAGGATTTTATGTACACAAATTAGAGTGTAAACTAGACATAATTACTGATTACCAGCCGTCAAATCAAGGCCTTCAAAGATTTTAGAGGAGGGAGAACTTCAGGGATAGTTTTGTCGGCTGTGGGAATCGAACCCAAGTTCCCAAATCCGCAGGCCGACTTGATATCACTGAATATTTAATTTTTATAATTAGAGTATTTTTTTAATTTCGACCAATCACAATCGAATATCAGTGAATATTTTGCACAAGGGCAATATCCGGGTATTTGCACAAGTGCAATACTCGAATATGTCAATTTGACAACACTAATGAAAAATTTACATTTGTTTAATAACGTTTCTAAGAAAATTGTTTTATTGCTTACACCACTTGATAAATATATATTTTTTTATCTAAAATTGCATTGGACGTTTATCAAGTGTTAAAGATCTGACAACTGACATTTATATGACAGTTTAAATAAATATTAAATTATAATAAAAATAATTTAAAATATCGAATGTGAACTTTTTCTCGGGAAATGTTCTACCAATATACCACTCGTGCAAGTCAAATACAATCAGAATATTTTCGCTCGTGCACATTTGTGCACTCGAGAAAATATTCAGATATTTGTCTTGCACTTGTGATATAATTATTGAGTATTATTCAATCATATTATATAATTACTGTCAAATTAACCAATAAGGTGCTGATTACCATGAAAAGCATGGACGTAGCATAATTTGCACTTAGTTACTATAGTTACAATAAACAAATCAATTTGTTTAATAAAAACACTCGAAAGGAGATATTTTTCTTTTCCACAGCAATTTAATTTATAATTTCACTCCATAAAACATCACAGGATTTTTCCCTCAACTTTATTTTGTAAAATTGACATAAATAAGTAGCCATGGAAACGACTGTCTCATGTGGTATTACTCCTGGATATCTATCGTAAAATGGAAACAAGTATTATCACAAATAAAAGTGACGAATAAAACAAATTGTTCAGATCAATCTTGAAAAAATATTAATGTCATGTAATTAAAACTAACAAATAATTTATCTGGCACAGTTGCTACATTTTTTTCAAAACTATTAAAACGTAGGTAACATATATTTAAAATGTCACCATTGTACGATATGTTGCTGAAACTCATAATATCTATTCATTAATCTATACGGGCCTATAAAACCACTGTCGGGATTATGGAAAAATACATCAACGCTATCGTGAATAAAACTAACATGAAAAATTGCGTGGTAATATATTAGAAATACATACTTCCACATTGCGGTTATACAACTCATCACTGGAAAAACTATATAACTGACATGCAACATGCTTGGGGCTGGAAAAATATATGGAAAATAATATCGCGCAGAACATACGAGCATTTCATCATCAACGTAAACCAACGTAAAATGTTGTTATAGTTGATAAAAACTATAGATATATTAGATTTAAAAGAAAATTAATTTATTGATTGTGCTAGAGGTTAAGAAAGTTGAGTTTTCATTATGAATGCGTCATGATATAAATACAGGATCGGAGAGATAGGAAATAGTATATTAAAGGACGAATCGCATGTGTCCAAGTTTAGAAAACGAACCGCATTTAAATTACAATGCACAATTTACTCCTAAAATTGGTAAAAATCTCTAATCCAGACACATAACACATAATACTGACACTGACAGTCAGTTTATGCTAATGCTATCCTAGGCTGGAAACAGGCTGATTTTGAACGATTTTGAGTTATGAAAAACTAATGTTTCTGGAAGGTGACACGATCAATATTTTAGTCCTTTTTGATCACTTTTTAGACCAGATAATCCGTCTAAATCAGAAAGTACGACCAGAGTTGAAACTTTAGCAATCCCTACATTACGAAAAAAGATCAGGTAATGAATGTTTCCATGGTGATCATTATATTTATTTAGCGCAATTAATTTGATATTATAAATAAGATATAACACATCTTGAAAGTATCTTGACTTCCAAAGCTCTTCTACGACATGCTCTAGAATATGCTTACTTACCCAAAAAAGTATCACTTTCATGGCTATTGTGCAAAATACATAAACTTATCACCATAATAGCATTCATTTTTTAATCACCATGGAAATATTTATTTTCTTATCTCTTTTGCAATTTTGGAATTCTCCCGTTTTAAATCTGACTAATTTTCTGGGCAATATGTTTTCTGATTTAAGAAAGGAAAAGAAAATCATTTACTTGGCAATTGAAAAACAACGATATGATTTTTGACATTTGTGATATCCAATAAATTTAATTGAAATTTCGAATTTATTTTTAAACATTTTATCTTCTGATAACGTAGTAAAAAGAAATGTTTAAAAAGTGTCATTCTTGTCTTGATATTTAAATACCTATTCATTATAGCAATTTAAATAAAACAGCAAAGATAAAATTAATTGTCTTTGAATGCTCACTTGGTGAAACTAGCTTTAATAATAAAATATAAAACTAAACACTTGTCTAAGTCTCACGAAATTCAGCGAAACGCATTTATGGTTACTAACAGTTTAAAAACAGTCTGTGTTAACTTTTATATGTTTAACGATCAGCTAAATTAATAACACTTACAAAAATATGCCTACTGTAAATAAATTTACAAAAAATGTAACAAGTAACATAACATTATAGTTGAACATTCGATTTGATATTACCCATTTATCTGTACTTGCAAATCAAGTTTATTGATTTAAGATTGTTAAATGTGTGAATGTGTAGAACTTGAGTTACAATATTGATTAAGTTTTAAATGAAAATAAGTATATTTTTTAATAACATTTTCGACGACGGCAATACAGTCCTGAATTAATTTGAAATGAATGTGCATAGAAATCTTCTTGTGCAAATCACTGTAGTTAAATTAAAACTTTATTAAAAACTGAAGTTGTTCTTTATATTTACATTCCAGAAATGTAAATATAATTTTTCTTTAGTTCCGGTAAGAGCAAATAGAGCAAACAAGATACAAATGAACAAATTACAGTTTTATTCGTATCCTAGTTTCAAACTTTGACTTTTAACTTAGTTAACCCAAAGCTATTTATTCAGACATACAAGTAAACACCAAAAACAGAAATAGTTAGCACGAATTTTACCCTTTCTTCCAACTGCCCATTTCATTCACTCCTGACCCCTAGAAATTAGTATTCACACGGGTGAGGAATTATTGCATCTCTATAACAGTATAATGTTAGTATAAACTCCTTAATAACTAACCATCTGTTTATTAATTGTCCTTTTCTAAAACCAAACTTATTTAACTATTATAAATAAATAATAGTATGTTATGCATCAAGGGAGGGAAACAAGCGATTACTCCCGCGTGTGAAGTTGACAAACTAAGACGTAAGCGAGGGCCGAAGACTCGAGCGGAAGTCGAGGTTTGCCAACTTCAGACAAGGGATAATCGCACCCTCCCGTGAGGCATATTATACTTTTCGTAACAAGTGCACAAAAATTACTGTCTTATCGGGACAAATGTCAAATATGGGTTGCGTAACTAGTTACCTAGGAAACGCCGCAAACAGCTCATCTCTCTAGGGAGAGAAACATCGCTCTAGGGTGAGAAACATGGTACCTTTGGAAACATAATGTTTCTCCCCCGAGGGGAAAAAAGCAATGTTTCTCTCTCTAAAATTAGGGAATAAGAACGTGTTTCTTGTGCATGTGTTTCGAAAATAAATATATCATCACGCCTTTTACCCATTACTGGGTGTGGCACTCTGCCTGAGCAGATCTCGGTAAGGGAGGGGGAGCCACAGGGGTAGATTTATTTAAATATTAACCGACAAATTAGTTATTTGTGCATTAAGAACACTCCTTCGTCTCGCGCTGCAATAGTTTTTTTCTATGATTGCATTTTAAATTATTAAAAAACATATACTTTCTGAAAATAAATTTGTTCTGACAATCATAAGTTTCTATTTTGTTTGTATCCCTGGTAACTATTGAAATAAGTGCGAATTTAATAACTTGCCATTGAAAACACGCGACAAAGTTATTTTTCGATTGTTCGATACAAAACGTCAACTTTACGTTGACAAATAAGAGCGTAATTGTCAACTTTTCATAGCAATCGTAGAAAAAGTTATTACTTTGGTCTTCTTACTTACCCTAAAAATTTGTAAAATGAATTTTTTAACACTCTGTAGTATAAATAAATTAATAAATATATCATGCCGCCTTTTACCCATTACTAGGTGTGGCACTCTGCCTAAGCAGATCTCGGTAAGTGATATATTTCTTCTCGTGAAGTACGGTTACCAGCCGTCAAATCACGGCCCCCAAAGTGGAGGGAGAGCCACAGGGGTAGATTTATTTAAATATTAACCGACAAATTAGTTATTTGTGCATTAAGAGTACTGTAATTGCAGCGCGAGTCGAAAGAGAGAGCTGCAATAGTTTTTTTTTTATGATTGCATTTTAAATGATTAAAAAACATATACTTTCTGAAAATAAATTTGTTCTGTCAATCATAAGTTTCTATTTTGTTTGTATCCCTGGTAACTATTGAAATAAGTGCGAATTTAATAACTTGCCATTGAAAACAGGCGACAAAGTTATTTTTCGATTGTTCGACACAAAACGTCAACTTTACGTTGACAAATAAAAGCGTAATTGTCAACTTTTCATAGCAATCGTAGAAAAAGTTATTATTTTGGTCTTCTCTACTTACCCTAAATATTTATAAAATGAATTTTTCAACACTCTGTAGTATTTGATTCGCTTATAGTGGTTATATTACAGGTCGATGATTACAATTCATACTCATGTAATATACAGAATGTTTCACAACTTAGAGCAAAATATTAAAGGATATATTTTGTACGACGTGCTGATCATGATACAAAAAGAATTTTTTTAAATTCGAAAAATTAAGGGTTGTTAACCTAAAACATTTTTTGTAGTACTGCACTGGATTCGCCTTCTTATTAAACACAAACAATGAAGTATGTATCAACTACGAAATAATAATTACACAATTCAATTATTAGCAGTTATTTATAATAGAATTTTATTTAATTCATAACTTTAACATAATCATCCACCAAGTGGCAGTGGCAACGAAAAATTTTGGACTGGGAAACATGGAAAATAGTTTTGCGATTTAAAAAAATCTTTTTGTTTCATGATCAGCACGTCGTACAGAATATACCCTTTAAT
The DNA here is from genome assembly GCA_947425015.1 of Pterostichus niger. Classification (NCBI taxonomy): domain Eukaryota; kingdom Metazoa; phylum Arthropoda; class Insecta; order Coleoptera; family Carabidae; genus Pterostichus; species Pterostichus niger. Next base: position 22,613,308 of record OX380345.1, on the reverse strand, counting down.
TTTTTGCTCTATGTTGTGAAACACCCTGTATAATCTATATTCTGCTAGTTAGTGGTAATAACTGTTATTTTCTATAATAACGCTGAGTTAGAAAAATGAACTTTATGAATGTTGCACATAAATAGTACCTACAAAATTTAATTTTATGATTTACTCGTAGTTGCTACATTATTTATCATTCTATTTAACTGGATTACTTTGCTTACTTTACGTCCATTACTAGGTTTACTAATTAAGAGTAATCCTCTCTCGTACCATTTTCGTTGCAATATTGTTTCACATATCTGCCAGCTGACCAGATGAGTTAATCAGTCACATTATCATGATTATATTCTTGCTGATTTATTTAATCATATAATCATAATGACTCAAACTTCCTGCATACTCCAGCTTCACTTTCATTCTCTCATTTTAGATACTCGCGTTGTATCACAGCCGGGCTCTTTTATAAGCGTCCATGAGGTGTCCCTCGACGCCTATCCCGCGCGTTATTGTGTTACTTCGGCCGTGGAGCGACGCCGACCCCGGAATCGATACCCGCAAATGTGATCGGGCGCTGTTAATCTGCCGCTCTCGTTTCGCACAGCGCTACGCTCGACGCTGCGAAACGCATGTGTTTCGACGGTGTCAAGGACGGAGTGTCGTCACGTGTGTGGGACAATACGCCCTGTTTGTCTGTTTGCTTTTCCGGTGGTTTTAATTAATTGGGGCTGATTGGTGACTTCAACTTTTTGTGATGTTCAAGTTATTTTTCAGTAAATATTTGGTACAAGCTGATTTATTTTTGTTGTTTTTTTGTGACTGACAAATGTCTCATGAAAACTATGCCATACGTGATTAACATGGGAAATAATTTGCCGCTACAGTTGCTTCCTTGGAAAAATTAGAATAGGGCTCAAAAAGTTATAGACAATATGTCCTAAATCAGTCTTATACCCAGTTGCGTCATTTCGGATTAAGACTAAGCGAAGTTTAAAGTTTGATTTAAACATTAAATTGATTTGCATGATGTTTTAAACGTAAATGTTTTTTTTCTGAAATCGTCAAGAAAATGCCTACTTTCCTGACGCATTTTAGTATGGAAAGTAAGTGTTTACCTAACTCAAGTAAATAAACTACCTAAATAACTAAAAAAATTAATACGATCTTTATTTATTTTTATCAATAACGTTAATACTAAATATACAACTGCTTAAGTTACTAAAATGTATGCATGACACTGGCGAATTTGAAGCTAAATTATTTGTTGCAATCGATAAATTAAAGCAAGTAGCACATTTTCTGACAAATTAGTCACTTTATTTTGCTTTTTCCAATCCATTAAAATTTTATACTCTTTATCATATCGGTCTTTGGACTTGGTCAGTAATAAATTTTCAACAGCCGCAGTTGCTTGTTTTAATATTTCAGGAGGAGTACTTGAAAATACCGCCTCATACTCATTTTCATCTATATTTTACAACATTATAAAGAAATCTTCTCTGTCAACAATATTACTTTTGACACAAATATGTTCAATAGATTTTTCACATAAGATGTTGTTTTCAACAACTTTTGTTATCACCTTGGATATGTAGTTTGCTGCCAATATGATTCTTTCCAAAAAATTAAACATTTTGAAATATTTATTATTAATTATATTGATAAAATATAAATATGAACGTTTTCAGAAAAAATAGTATACATAATACGTCACGAAAGTGTTTTATTTGACTCAGCGAATTAAAATAGTCGGCCTGACGGCCTCGTACTTCAAACAACCGCTTCGTCAAGTAAAGCATCACTTTCCTGACTTATTATGTAATATACTATTGACATGCAACTCCTGCAACTAAGAGCCACTTTTAGAACAACTCTTTTGTTTTTCTAAATCATTCAAAAATGTATACTTTTTTGTCAGATAGTCGAAAAAATAATATATTTTGCATGTGTTCTAAAATTTTAGTAATTAGTTTATATGTACCGTGAGATAAAAAGGTTGAAAAATTCTGCATTTTCGAATTAAAAAACAATTTCTATTTAAGTAGCGCAGTTTTCCAGTTTCCAACGATGCTAAACCGCCTGAAAAGTTTGTCTTTTAAATACAATGATGTTTAATAATGCCAAGAAAATATCCACTCAATAGAAATGTTCGCTAAAATAGCTCTTATTATGACATATTTCACTGTATTAATTTCAAAAACCTACATATAAGCGTACAATAAAAATGTAATAATTGGCAAAAAATGATACAATATGAATATAAAAGAAAGAATAAACGTAATTACTTCTTCTCATGAATAAATACATGCGTTTGACATATAAATTGGAGATTCCTTTCATATAAATCCTAATACGAGTATGCATTCTGCTTTGCCCGTAGGCGCAGTCGTTGACTCTTGCTTGTTAAAATATAAGCGAACTTGAATAACATTGTTATTCCGGTATAAATGTATTTCTCTGAGCACCGAACTGAGAAAACATACAATATTTATAATTAGATTAAATAGCATAGGTAATATAAGCTGATATACCAAAGTATTCATATCTTTTTTTGTCTACATCTTGCCGAAAAGAAACACTTACTTTATATATACAGTATAATTAAAGACGCTATTCTAAGTGTGTTTACAAATATATTTAAAAATGATTTAGTTATGGACACGTGAAAAAGAAACTATCGAATAGAAAATTTTCTGTTCACGTAACTGTCAGTTCATTCCACGAAATTAAACATTTTCGTAAGCAACCCGAAAAAAATTCATTACACTCTCAGCTACCTTAGTGAGCTGTTCTAAACTAATCAAAAATACGATTACAAAATATCAACAAATAGTTATTTTTCCGTTACGTCTCCTTGGTTACCCATTCATATTTATAGTAGCCATGGGGTAGGTGGCTCAGTCGTATCGAGACGGTCCTTGGATTTGAGAATCCGAGTTCGATACCCATAGCCGATTAATAATTTTCACTAAATTAAATCTACCCCTCTGACTCCTCATCCACTGACGTCTTTCGGAGTTGTAATTTGACGGCTGGTAACCGTACATTACGCGAAGAAATATATCACTTACTGAGATCTGCTACGGCAGCTTTCACCATTTGTATGGGGTAGGCGGCCTGTGGATTTGAAAATCCGAGCGATTTCCATAGCTGACAAACCATGTTCATCACATTAAAATTATCCCTGTAGATCTCCCTTTACTAACATACTTGGAGGGGCGTGATTTGGGAACTGCACTTCACGTGCCTAAATATATCACTTACCTAGATGTGCTACGGCAGAGTGCCGCACCCAGTAATGTGAAAAGCCTTATGATTTATTTATTTATTTTTATACAACACAAAAATGGGATATTTCTTTATAAAATTTGAAATACTTTAAAGGCTAGTTGCACCAAATGAATTTAAATTTTAAACTTAGTAATATCAAATACTCGTATTCCGTATGACATGTAACTTAAAATTGAGTTAGTTAATTCAAACTAAGTTTAAAATTTAAGGGACTGGTTTTATTCTCATACAATTTCGTTCGACTTTTTTACAAGTACTTTTGAACAAAATTAAGTTCTGGTCATCAGGGTTCAAGTTTTCAGCATGATTATATTATTAAGTAAAACATAACTTTGGTTATGTTTATATTTGGCAGTGAAATAAATGATCGTATGACAAAATTAATAATCATCAACATCAAATTGACTTATGTAATATCATCAGATACAATTTGAAGTAAAAATTGATTATATGACACTGATTTTTTTTTTATAGATCTCTGTAAGACAATCTCATAATAGTCTAAATAAATTTTAGGCCACCAACTCATCTTGAAATCGGACAAATTTTCGTGGAACAAACTTAAAGAGTTAGAACATTTCTTGTTATATATGCTTCGCCATCTTGAAAATTTTCATGACTGTAATTGTTTTTCGAAAAGTTGTTCGTTTCACTCAAGAAGAAAAGTTGAAGAGTAGTGACAAAAATAACATTTGAGTGATTCTTAATTGTTTTTTCAAAAAGTACAAATTCCATCGAGTGTGATATCATGTGAAAGCACTCAAGAACGGAAGTTGATTAGGAGTGGACGAAATTATATTTGAGCGATTCTTTGTTTTTACAAATAAGTTGTGTTTGAACCGATTCGACTGTGAGTATGATATAGTATCTCGGTATGTGATATATTTTGTTACCAGCCATCAAATCCCGGCCCCAAAAATGTTGATGGGAGGGAAGTTACAGGAGTAATTTGAATGTAACCGACGCAATAACACAATATATTTCCATGTTAATAATATAAGATTAATAACTGTGCAAATCATAATACATACATGAATTGTGGAAAAACAAATCGTTCAAAATTGCTCCCAACAGAATTTTAGTAAGTATTTTATAATTCATTGTTGTACAATCTTGCTGCTCAAACTATACACGATAGAGAGTATTGTTTCTAAATTCAGTTCTGTCCAACAATGAAAATTTGTATGTTAAATGTACTGATTATTTGATTGTTGGAATCATAATATTTCTTTGTTGTAAAGATTGTTTTTATCATTCATTGTTGTAAATTTTGATTGTTGTAATATTTTCTTATTGTAATTTTTCATTGTTGTAATATTTTGTTGTTGTGATCTTGAACTTTTGTAATCTTTTATTGTGGGGATCTTGCATTGTTGTAATATTCCATTATTGTAATTTTTCAATAATTGTAATCAAACAAGACAACTAGCATGTCATGTTGCGATGTTGTCAATGTGATTATCTTTTTACTGTTACTGTTTTTTTTTTCTTGACAATGAAAGTACAGTCCATACAATACAATCAAGTGTTAGAAAAAGCAAATTGAAACTGGACATAGAAGGTTACGAGTCTATTTTAGAGATATAGTATGATATTGAAGCACTCGTAAAGAAATTTTGAAGGTGACAAATAACAATTTACTTGTAGTTAAGAGATTGTAGCGCATTTTGTAAACACTTCCAGTTTATTTGTTCATTTTATTTTCATTTTGAAATTTAGCTAATAATAATGATTTAAATTCGAGCTAAAAATATAATTACAAAAAGATAAAAATACCTTTAATAATAACCAGAGAATAATTTCCCTCAATACCAAAAAGAAAAGAAAATTAACTCGAAAACAAAGCGTCGTTATCAAAGACTCTCCATTCGCCTTTTCATTTCCTCTTCGAGCTATTGTTTCCCCGTTCTCAGCGTTCTCCAGATCAGATCACCTCTGGAAGCATCGCCCAGCGCGCGAACCGTTATTATCTGCGATATCATCTTCCTGAGCTCGCCGATAACCTAAAATTGTCCGGCAATGTTGGGTCAGTGTTGCCCGGGACCAGCCCTTGCCCTGTGGGACTCCGTAACGAACACGGCAGGCAGAATCACGGGATGTGTGTTTAGTGATATTGAAGTAATGGGGCGGGAAAGGTTTCTGGGTTGTTTAACTGTTGTTGCAGGGAAATTTTGTTTTTGCGCAGGGATTGGGACTTGGTTTATTTACTAGATAGGTTCATTCTGACACTGAATATTTTAGATGTGACTGACGGTTGCCCTTTTGGAAGTATTTTTGGAAAGGGATTCCCTAAAAGATCTATAATTAAAATTGTATTTTTGTACCTTCATTTTTAAAGTTCTGTAATGTGACCCGCCACTATAGTCACAAAATAATTAAATAAACAATTACATTAACACTAGATCCAAAACTACGATCAAAGTTTCAAAAAATATTATTAGTCCTTAAGTAATTTGAGTTTTTAATGCCATTAAGTCTGGTTTCAGAATCCTCTGTCTTGCACACATCTAGTCTATTCAGAATTCTTTTTCCTAATTCTACCTTCTGTTTTTTTTATATTGACAGTTAATTTTGACGTTAGTGTGACGCTTATGTCATTATATACAGAATTAACAAATATATTTAAATACATGTGTCATATATTTATTTTTTATTACCTAATTAACTAATTAATATGTTATTTAGTAACAATAATTGTTTTAAATATTGCCTAGTTCATAACTCGGTTAGATTTACTTACACAAATCTGTGAAGGGAAAGACATACTGAATGGTATATATCAGCAAATCGTACTAATAGCAATCAAAAAACTAAGATAATGTTTTAGCTTACTTAATTTTCTGTTTGAAATAACTGATAAACTTACACATTTTTAATAAAATAAATTAAATATATCATCAAGTCTTTTACCCATTAATGGTTGTGCAACTCTGCCGTAGCAGATCTTGGTAAATTATATATATTTTTTCGCGTGAAGTGCGGTTACCAGCCGTGAAATCACGTCCCCGTAAGATGTTAGTAAAGGGGGGATCCACAGGGCTAGTGTTAAATGTGATGGTTTGTCGGCTGTGAGTATCGAACCCGGGTTTTCAAATTCACAGGCTGACTCAATACCACTGAGTCACCCATACATTTTACCGGTTCAAAAATAAATTTATTCTAAATTTTTTAATTGATCACGCTCCCAAAAATATTATACCATGTTTGTGTTATTAAAAGGTTGTTGATCGATAATAATCTTTTATACCAAGAAACACGTATGTATAGTTACAACTTTTCTCGTATATGAAGTTCATTTTATCGTAATATCAATCATCTTTAGTTAAGAAACACGCAGTCTTATCATAACACCTAATTAGTTTCAAATTTTCCTGTCATATATTACACGCAAGTAAACAAAAAAAATGTTACAGAATCTATTAGACATGAACGTGACAAAATCAAACCGCTTATCTGGAATCTCTGCGTTTTCACAGTCACGTAATTTGAGTTTGTGTCACGGAACACATGTTATAAAATCAATGCGAAATAACCAACACCATACTAACTTCTACACATGTTGTAGTCGCCGAATAACATACGTTATTTCACTCATATTATTATTTCCTAAAGCATTTGGTGTAAACATAAACGTAAAGTTCGATCCCCACAAGCGACAAACAATTTTCACCAATTTAAATCTATCCCTGTGGCTCCCTCTCCACTAATATCTTTGGGGGTCGTGATTTGGCGGCTGGTAACCGCTCTTCACGCGAAGAAATATATCACTTACCGAGATCTGCTTACGGCGGAGTGCCACATCCAGTAATGGGTAAAAGGCGTGAAGATATATTTATTTTATTTATAAAAGTAAAAGCAAACATTGTTATTAAGTTGTCAGTTATATTTTGTACAAGAATTTCATTTGAATCACGTTGATAAACAACCATGTTATACGCTGGGTGTTTCATAATTATTGAAAAATGTAAGTAAGGATATTTATTATTGTATGTATTGAAACAAATTCGCAAAAATAAATACACTTTGCTTGAAACAAATCTTTTTTCTGCCACCAGTCTGATAGGTTATAGAAATGATTAAAAATTAGTAAACATTAAACATTGTTACACAATTTAATTGAATTAAATTAATTTTTATTCATTACTGTAACCTATCAAATTCAGTAGCTCCAGAAATGTTTGCTTTAAGGAATAAAACATTATTTTTTTGAATTTTGGATTAAATACTAATTTTATAAGACATAATTTTTCGCACATGTCGAAATATAGGACAAGTGCGACAAAAGTCTTATAAAATGAGTTATTTATATTTTGAGTCTTTTTAAAACTGAAATTGAAACAATGAGCGTAATTTTAAACCGAATAAATTTAGCGTAATTTGTATATGAAATGTTGTGGTTGGTAACTGTTATTGGCTGTTATGCAATTGTACAGGATTTGAGATTATATTGAAATTTTGATGTTGTCAGCTTGATAGGTTCAGTATGTCATCCGCTACTACCAACCGTCTAAAACAATAAGCTGCGTATTGTAATGAACGCTCTTTCGATACGCAACTGGGTTTGGTAATAACTTCCTTATGAACGCAAAATATAAAAAAATATTTTTGTGTTGTAGTTAGTACATCAAATAATATATAGCCTTTAATTGTATAGAAGTGCTTTAACATGATTTTAATTTTTAATTATACTAAAAGCTTAAATTATCTGTAGATTTAAATACTTAAATAAAATAGTCGAAGTATACATAACCTGAAAACAAACACAAATAAATCAGGATTTTGAAGCATAAATGAAGTTCAAATAATTTTTGTTTATTAAACAAATAATTGTTTACAAACCATAAAATGTGCCGTTCTGTACCTAAAACAACAACCAATTTCTGTTTGAGTTAATTTATTTAATAACAAAACAAACAAATACATTAAATAAACCTTTGCACGATTACGTAAACCGACCATTCGAACTCAATATACGCATTTTTGTGGCATTGTAGCCAGATGTCGAAGTAATTAAAACGTTTCACACATTTTTAAAACCAGGCTAAACAATTCTAATTAAAGTTGAAACTGCATTTTTAGTACGATTCAAGAGCGAGATAAACATTCAATTACAATGAATGAACGAATACGATAGAAGACAAAAAAGGATCGAATGACGTCACAGTGGGTGAGTGCTGCTCAAGGGAAGTGCCATGAAGTTCAATGTAAATATTTAGCTACAGTCGCAATACAGGCCGTGTGATTTACGAGTGTACCTACAGCTCACAGATGAGATGCGAGGGAAGGTAAGATAACGTTTCATCGATTCGAGAAACATCAACTAAGAAACTACTACGCAAACAGCATCGCTCGAAGGAGAAATGTAATACGGATGTCAATACACTATATGCAGAAATTATTTACTTTGCTTTTCGTTGCCCTTGCCTAGCCGGCTAGTGTTGCCGTTGGTTACTGGGAACTCAACTGGAAATGCTTTTAGCTGGATATGTCAACATCTCCTGCAACTCTTCAAGGACGGTTCTTCACCCATTCTTTCAAAATACAAGGTGCTACCCAAAAGTTCCCGAACACTTTTTTAAAAAATGTATTTATTAAAACTTCAAACCAACAATTAGATATACCACTTGTTCCTTCTTTTTTTGCACTGTTCAAAACACTTTTTGTAGTCCTTTTTTTCAATAGCGCTTAGGACCTCCTGCGATATAGTTTGAATCTTCTCAATAGTCCCAAATCTCTTACCTTTCAGCTTGGTTTTCATTTTTTGGAACACGAAAAAGTCTCAAGGAGCGAAGTCTGATGAGTAGGGCTAATGGGGAAGAACATTTGTTTGCATGGATGATCTCGGTAAGTGATATATGTAAAATCACGGCCCCCAAAGATGTTAATGGAGGGGGAGCCACAGGGATAGATTTAAATTGGTGAAAATTGTTTGTCGCCTGTGGGGATTAAACCAGGGTTCTCAAAATCCACAGACCGACTCGATACCACTGAGCCACCTTTTGGGTAGTATCTCGTATTATTCCAAATGGAGCAGAATAATTATTATAGTTCAAACAGTTCTCATTTCAATCATGTTCAATATATTAATTAGACAGCAGATTTTAAGCTGTTTTATTTATACTCAATATTTATGTAATTTTTGTTACATAACATCACTGATGATGATAACTTAGATCGAATCCAGATGTCACCCGAATTTTTCTGTCATACATTTAACTTTGAACTTATCTTCATCACTGTACTTTCAGGCATGATTTCCTTAAAATAAAGTGACGTGCCGTTGCAGACGAAACCCGTTGTCAATTCCTATTAGTGGGAGATTTATAATCGATGCTGCGTTAGATAATATGACAGAAGGATTCGATTGACGATTTCATACCTGGGTGTCGGTTTAGTGGTGTAGTGGTTAGGATATCTGTCTGGTTCGAATCCAGGCATCAACCGATTTTTTTTTGTTATAAATTTAACTTTGAACTGAATATTTAAAGCAAACAAAAACTTTACTAGATTTTACGCGAGTTACACAAAAAGAAGTTATTATTACAGATTTATTTTGATTCTTTATGTTTATTTATTTTTACTTTATGTTTATTTTAAGCTTATTTATAATCCTAGAGCTTTTCTAAAATTCATATTTGTCTTTTTATTATTAAAGTGGATAAATGCTTTTTGGTAAAATCTTTTTTAAGTACTTTTTAAATAAAATACTATGCTTATTTATTCGCTCTCTACATATTAATTTTGAAAATGAGAAAAAGCATGTTTCTTAGATTTGTCTTGCTCATTTTTTTAACTTAATCTTATATCGAATTAACAAGCTGTTAAATGCAGACTGAAGAAAAATGTTTACACTATATCAAAGTGTATTACATATGATGTCATAAAAATGTACGTATCTTTCCTGCGGTCAAACGTTCCTAAATTATTTAAGAGCAAATGCTTCAAGTAAAAGTGATACTAATTTTAATTTATCATCTTGTATTTACAGCATTTTGGTTAATAGTTTTAGCGAAAACAATATGCATATTTTTCTGAATGTAGTATGCTGAAGTAAAATTAATCGAGAAGATGCAAGACTTTTTTATTTCATAGAGTTGTTAATATTATTAGAATATTATATAAATACAAAAAAAAAAATTATACCAAAACTTGATAACCAACGATCTAATTGAAAAAAAAAACAAAGAAAGAAATGATTCGACAGTGTCTTAACATAAATCTTATTAATTAGAACTTCGTCCCGCGTGACGGTCGCGCGGGTTGAGGTCCTGACTCACAACCATAAGATTGTGGGTTCGGATCCCGCCCGTGGCGACCATGCAAAGGACATATCGGCATATGACCTTAGTAGTTGGTCCGATATATAAATTAAAAAAAAATAAATTAGAACTAGTAATTGACAGGAGAAAAATATAGAAAATAACGATGTACTACGTAAAATAAATTTTAATCCTGTTTTATAAAAGTTAAAGGAGATCAAAAACATTTTCTCAGCTTCGTTATATAACTTTAAACTTTTCTCTTAAGTCAATTTTCTTTTCAAATATTTATCTTCAATGATACACAAGTAAAATACATATTCAATTTAATTTCTTTTCAACAAATACAAACTTTATAAAAACTAAAACACTTTGGTCTTTAAGTTTCATAAGATATTATTAGTATTAGTATATTATAGCCAGACAACTTGATGAAAAGGAGAACGTCATTAATTTTAGTAAGTTGGAAATTTGTTAGTTAATAAAAGCCACAACAGCGACATTCTTCACATGTCTATTTAGCATTATAATCAACTTTCAGCCGACAACAGAATAATTCGGACAATGAATCATTTATAATATACAACATGAAATTAACATTATCACCACAAAATTGTCATTCCTTTTGATGTGGGAGCTTTATGTAATTATCTCTTATTATACTTTGTATTCTATTTACTTAATAAACTGTTACATATTACAACAGATGGTATTTGTGAATAATAATGTCGCTTGAATGTTTGGCAAACGTTTTCATAACACAAACATTTTATTCATTAGTATACAATTTCGGCATAATTTTATGTGACAGAGAAGCAAAAAAGAGCCATTGTATTAAATTATTTTGTAAAGAAACTTCTAATTTAATCGTCTTATTTCTTACTGAAAAGAGATATTTAAATTAAATTTAAATCTTGCCTGAAAAATATTTAGCATTTCTTTCATTAAAATTATCTACGCAAAACTAACTTTTCAGACGGGCAATTATGAAAGTAGCCATAACAAACCTCCTAAATAACACACATTAATGGTAACTCTATAAAAAACAATTTGTATAATCATTATAATATTTATATATATATATATAAATAAATACAAGTAGTAAAACATCAGACTCTTTCGTCGCATGGAGACGTTTTACTTAATAATACATTATATGCAAAATGAACATGGATATGAGAAATTCTGTTTCACAAGAAAATAACTCACGATATATTAGAGTAGTATATTAGGTAACAAGTTTTATAAACATTATGAGTGTATAAAAATTGAGTATCTAAAGAGTGTATAAAACGAGTCACATATTTTACTTTTTCACGATCAAAAATTAAGTCAACAAAAAATGAAAACTCTTTGAAACAAAATTGCGGAGGAATGCAGAAAAATTACAAACCGACAATTAAAAAATAAGCAACGAAATTTTTAACACAGACTTGGATTTTGTTTGACAAATAATGGAGATTTATTTGAACACTAATTAAAGATAATTTTGAGTTTATTCTGTATTAAACTTAAAATTCAATAAACACATTTACTCGTAATGTTATTGATAATAATAAAAAGCAATGGTTCATTTCAGCATCAACACTTTTACAAAAAGATAATTTCTTTTATTGCAATTTATCATACAAATTAATCATTTAAATTTTGTTTCATTTCCAATGCTATCCCTATTTTTAAGCAAATTTTCAACATTTTCAATTTAATTTCTACCATTATAAAGCATACAAAATTAATTCTGTTTATTGATTTTAATGTAAAATTTTATGCTCTACAACAGTGATTATCAAACTTATTTCTTTTACCGCCCCCTTTGAAAATCTATTATTTTTCAGCGCCCCCAATTTTTTATACACTCCTAAAACTTAAAAACCACAATTTCATTACTTTAATTAAGTTAGTTATAGTGTGCTATATTAGTCGGTTCTGGTGTTTAAACATACATTCTAAACTAGACATTTTTACCAGTGAGAGCAATTAAAAGGCAACTTTATAATATTAAGAATATATTTTAATCAAATTAAAAGAAACAATATAGACAGGTAATCAATTTTAGTTTTAAAACTGATGTGATGAGGTTGTCGCGCAATTCTGTGTCTTTGTTTTCCAAGAACTCTACGACAGAGTCAAACAGCTTGTAAAATCGAGTCAGACATCATTCAGGGCAGAAATATAAACTAATTATTCGATATTGAGTAGTAGGTAGGTTTTAATTTTAGTGAATTTTAAAATATAAAGTAAATGAAGTTATAAATCAACCATCGCCCCCTTAAACCACGCCAACGCCCCCCATTTTTTTCTGGACGCCTTAACGCCCCCCTCTAGGTCTCCAACGCCCACAAGGGGGCGTTATCGCCCACTTTGAGAAAGACTGCTCTACAACATATGTTTGAAGCTTTTTAAAAAAATAATACGAGTAGGAGGAAATTATAAAAATATGATTTTACATATTAAAGTCTTATGTTCCGGCGTCACGGTCACCACCTGTATAATAATATATATAAAAAAATATATTTCATCTCGCCTTTTACCAATTATTGGATGTGGTACTCTGTCATAGTAGATTTCAGTAAGTGATATATTTATGCGCGTGAAGTGCGGTTACCAGCCGTCATATCACGGTCTTCAAAGATGTTAGTGGAAGGAGAGAGTAATTTGAATATGGTAAAAATTATTTGTCGACTGTAGAAATTGAACTTAGGTTCATAAATCCACAGTTTGCCTCGATTCAACTAAGCTACGTATCCCATCAGTGTTAAATAAATGTATATTATTATATTTTCCGTGCTTTACTTGTCATTAGTTGTACTATAATAATTTTTCGAGCTTCTGGATATTAATTTCATTAACATAAAACAAGAAAACAATTGCTATTATCATATCGATAGTTGCTTGCCATATCATGGCAAGTATAATTATCTAATCGTCCCTTGTCTATTTTTCCAAAATCCTTAAATTAGTCTTCCACTTTCCACTTTCCTTTCCCGAAATTCTTCAGCTGTTTATCAGACTCTTGTTCGATCTAACCTCAAACACGTGATCGAGGTAAAAAATGAGTGGCGTTATCGGATCCGCGAGGGCGCTGGGGAGTACAGTTCAAGTTGACCAGAAACGATCGAACGAAATGATCGAAGTGAGCGTGTAACATGTCCTGCAGACGTGTCCACTAATTAGATATCGCTTAACGTGTGTCCAGTCAACGTGAATCCCAAGGGATATAGCGACGGAAATAGAATGTCGAGTGATGGAAGAAGCTAAGAGAAGTGCAGTCATGCAGCACGGTAAACAAAATATATTTTCTAGAAGAGGTAACTAAATAGTACAAATAAAATAGTTATGTGTGACTTAATTGCTTTTCTATGACGTCATTTTAGCAGCACATCATCAAGTAGCTCAATATCAGAGCTGCCCTCGGGTCGCACCATTTAGAATTCTATTTTTGACAATATATTCACCAATTTAAATCTACCCCTGTGGCTCCCCCTCCACTAATATCTTTGAGGGCCGTGATTTGACGGCTGGTAACCACAGTTCACGCGAAAAAATATATCACTTACCGAGATCTGCTTAGGCAGAGTGCCACACCTTCTAATGGGTAAAAGGCGTGATGATATATTTATTTTATTTATTTTATATTCGCTGTGGAATAGATGGTTCAATTTTCACCAATTTAAATCTACTCCTGTGGCTCCCCCTTCACTAATATCTTTGGGGGCCGTGATTTGACGGCTGGTAACCGCAGTTCACGCGAAGATATTTATCATTTACCGAATTTGATACGGCAAAGTGCCACATCCGGTAGTGGGTTAGCCTTAAGCTACAGAAAGTAAGTTTAAGAAGAAGCTTCAATTGTTATAACATTATTTTAAACTACAAGAGAAAAAAATAATTAGTACCAATTATAGTTGCACATTTTCACATTTAGTTGAAGTAATTGTATCTAATCTAAAATAGTACATATCTAACTATTGCCCAGCTCTGTGCAACGTTTATGTGAAACTATACGAATTTGTAAAATTTAATTATTTTTAAATGACGTTGTATTTAAATAAGAGAAATATATGAAGGATTGCACTCAAACTTATTTATAGCTCTCCGAATTATAAACAAAAATAACATTTTTTAAGGCAAACGATTATTAAAAATAACTATTTTCAGGCTAAATAAAGGCAGGTGAATGCCGGAAACGTTGTTTTTTTTAGTCAAAATTAAATAAAACTTAAATTCCTTTATTTCAATACAAAATTACAACTCTAAATAAAAATTATTATTATTTTGATAATAAAATAATAAAATAATTATTATTTTGATAATAAAATAATATAACAATACAAGAAAAAACTTGGATAACTGGACAATTGTATTGTTTATTTAAAACGGTCAAGGTCAAGTAACGTTTCGACCAAGGTTTGTAGTTTAAAATTAATAAATCAAAGAATTGATTAACGACAATTATTTTTTAAATTAGCATTTAAAACAAGCTAGAATACAAGTAAGTACAGAGGAAATATATTTTTAAGCAACTTATTTAAAAACAAAACAAAGATAGAAAAAGATAATAACATTATTACTTACTTTATACACGTATCAGCTACCATATATTCCACATTGCCCACTGTTGACATTAGCGAAATTTCGAGATTCTCACAGTATATTCCACTTTATTATCACTTCTATATTAATATTTTTTATATATACAACACTCGAAACGCAAATACATACAATATTACACAATTTAAATTATTTTAAACATTAATATATTCACTAAAATGTTTACAGAACATCTAAACACTATAAACAATCGCACTGAACTAGTCTAGCGAAGCTCAATGCGAAGCAACGTTTTTCAACGACGCCAAGTTACTGGTGAGTTATGTTCTAACTTGTTTGATAGAGTTAAAATCATTTTAAAATATAATCTGTATCATAGCTGTAGATTCATTTCAAATAATAAATAAATGAATTTGTTTTATATAGAACTAGAATAACTGAGTTTAGGTGAATATTTTGAACAAAACAGACACATGCATATATAGAAGGTATTTGCTTTAAAACGGTTAGTGCTTTATTGGGCGAACTAATAAATTTAGAGAAAAATGTTTTATAGGGTATACAATGAAACTATTTAAACATTGGGATTTCGAGAACCGTAAGAGATATGAAGTCGGTTAAATTAGACAAAAGATGTCTCATTAGACATGTTTTTGTATCCTCATAAAAATGTATAGGTGACTAGATTTAAGCAAAAATGTCAATTTGAAAAATTTCGTTTTTCGCATCATACTTTTTTATTTATATTCATGCAAGATCTTAACTTTAACAATATTAAGGCACTTTTTAATGAGGAATTTACAGCAGCTCTCAAAATTGATTAAAATTCTAATTATTTTGTCGATATGCGTTGCCATCCTCCAATTTATTCATAAAACTGTAAAAAAAAATATTACTATGATATTTCTGGCTTAATTTTTATTTTAAGAGATAAATCTATATTTATATTAAAATTTAAAGTTTATTTTACAGTCCTATACAATGAACATAAGTAACAAAACTATCTATCACGAGTATCATTTGTTTATTTGTAGTCTACTTTAATATTGTAACATTATTTTTAATTTTAATACAATTTTTCAAGAAATACAATATTTATATCGTAGAAATTATAACATAATTCTCTATTTAATGGACTGTAGAATTATATTGGTTACTATTTTGAAAAATATAATTTTGTTCTATCGATTAAAAACCATTGGTTGACTATAAGTTTTGTTATTCGTTATAAATTAGCTCCTTATTTCTAATCATTTTATGTATATAACATTTTTCTTTAAAGTCATTAGTTCGCCTAAAAAGCACTAGTCGTTTTAAAAGAAGCACTTTGTATAATTTTAATTTTGGCTACGGGTTTGCTAAATTTACTAGAACAAATGTGGAATATTTTATATTACCGTCTTTAATTCTAAGGCCAGACAAAAAAAAACAAAATAGATAAATTTGTATATACGCAGTTCATTTCACATGTGCGAAAAATAAACAATTTTTTTTAATGAAATACATCGTACAAAAATATTTTGCCAATGGCACATAACAAAATAGAGAGAAAAATTGAACTAAAATGAGATTTGAATTACATAGCGACTGAATCAATTTTAAATTCTGGCGGAATCCTAGTTTTTCTCTTCATTTCAATACAATTTATTTTAAAAGATAATAATTGCTATGGATGCAGCCAAATTTTCAAGATTCGTACCAAAGCGCTCTTTCCAGAAGTATAAAAATATGAACCGACATACCTGTATAACTATTATAACAATGATATCGACTTCCGATTCTACAATAAAAGACTTACTCGTAAGTGGCAGAAACACAGCAAATACTTAAAAAACGAATTCAATGCTTACTAAGCTTTATTTCTCCAAGTAAAGTGTTTACTAAACAAACATCATCAGTTTACCTTATCTTCATTTAGAAAGATTACATTAGACTCAATTCTACATCGCGAAAGGAAAACAAATTCAAGATAATTACCCAAAATCTACAATCAACAGATGAAAATTACAAAACAGTCATTTGCGCAGATTCATCAGCGTTTATCTCCATGTCTTCCTTGCGGCCTTATCAAACAATGGAACGGATACAATTTCGCAAATGTTTCAGTGGCTCTGATGAGCGACGACGTTAGCCCCTGTGGCTAAATGCACAGTATCAGTAATCGACGGAAATAAAGTGTGTTTTACAGTGGTTAAATACTGCTGACGTATATGAGAGGTGTTATCTAAATCAGCAGTTTTCAACAAGTTGTTATCTACAAGAAATTATGTCGTGATTAATTTAAATGATGAGCTTTCTCCAGAATGTCTTGTTCGCGGTTAGATTGTTCTTATTTTTGTAAGTTTCAACATGAGCCATAGTTTATATAGCATTTTTATGACATTTTCGTTGTAAAATATTATTCGTTTAACTAGACGTTATTTATGGGGTAGGTGGCCCAGTGGTATCGAGTCAGCCTGTGGAATTGACAACCCGGGTTCGATTTCCATAGGCAACAAACAATTTTCACTACGTTAAAACTACCTCTGTGGCTTCCTCTTCACTAACATCTTTGGAGGCCGTGATTTGTCGGCCGGTAACCGCACTTCACGCGAAGAAATATATTACTTACCGAGATCTGCTACGCCAGAGTACCACACCCAGTAATGGATAAAAGGCGTGTTGATGTATTTTATTTATAACGTCACCTTCAGGGACTCGAACTGAAAAATTTTGGGTTTCGGATACGGTTAACGGTTTATATATCGGTCAAATTTTGGTTTCCTTTCGATTACGGTTTTTTTAAATATAATAATAATAATAGTAATAATTTATTTGTTAAAAGGCATTGCCTATTCAAAGAATTGGTAAACTTATGTTACATATTACCGACTGTAAAGACTACAACTTTATAAAAATATAAAACCTAATAACTTATATTCTTTTTCGTATTCTTACTATTTTCGGTTCAGTACGTTAACTACACCGGTTTAAATTTACGATTTTAGAAATTAAATAATATCGATTCGGTTACAGGGTCAATTAAATTTTCGTTACAGTTTTCGGTTTCCATATTTTAAAACAAAAAATATCAGTTACAGTTTTATAAAAAGTAAACATCTATATGGTTTTCGATTACGGTTTCGTTACAGTTCGGGTTCCTGATCACTTTATATTACGGGGATAGAGCGATTACTTAAAATATTCTGTGAACATTTATTCACCAGTTTCATCGGCAGATATTTCTATGCTGATACTTCTCAACCCCATTTATTCCTCACGCTCGGAATTTTTCGGTCTCTTAACCAACATTCGGACATATTCATGTATTTATTTCTAGTCTATGCAATCATCACCCTAAATTTTACAACAATGCAATTGTTTCATCATGCTTTTCATTCGATGTATCCAAACCATCTCAACTGACTTTTTATTGAATATGAAATAAAAAACTTTTATCTCGTTATGTATGTCCTTAATTATAAGTTTGTTACAAGCTAACTTTTTTATACATAATTTAAATTAGCTCTTATTATCTCTACAAGTTTTTAGTATAGCTCTAGATAACAATTTTTCAGATTAATGATAACTTTAAAAAAGAATAGTACCTTGTCTTTTTCTAATTATTTTTATTTTTAATCAGTATTAAATAAATTCCTGGAATAAAATTCATATTTACAATTCTAAGAAAAATAACACGAATCTCAAAAGTTTTTATATATTTTTGTTTATAATATGAAAATGTTTATTGAACATTTCTTATTTGTAAGTATATCTGGTTTTAATTAAGAAATGTGATTCCTACAAAAATTATTAAAATTATAAATTAGTTACTTGTATAATGAGGATTTTACTTTTCGAAGAATGAATATTATATACATTAACTTAAATTTATGACTAGTTTTATACCTATTAATATGATTCTGTAATAAAGAAAGCAGTAACCTAGTTTAAAATTTATTCCCTAGAACTGTCTGGAGCCGATGTTCAGTTGGGTAAGAACTGGAGTCTCAGGTTAAAATTCAGGCGACATTGCAATAAATTATCTACTACATTATGTAATTTTAAATAAATAAAAGGCTTCAGAATCCAATATTATTTTTTTATAAAAATATTTATTATTTGGATGTTTCGAACATTAATATTTGTTCATCATCAGCTCCTTAAAATATATAAATACAAAAATTCTTGTAGAAAATGTTACATTGGAGAGACTTCACAACCGTTAGAAAAAAGAATATATCAACATAATTATTATTACAAACTTCTTGATTCAAATTATAGTGCTTTAACTCGTCATCATCAGGAGACTGGACATATTTTTAATTTTTCTGAAGCCAAAATTATTGATATTATGGAAAATAAAAAACATAGACTTATTTTAGAAACGTTACATATAAATTAACACCATGATAACTCGATTAATTATAAAACTGATGCGTATAATAATTTAAAATATGCTCAAATTTTTGTAGGGAATTTAACAATTTAATTTTTTATATATTTCATTTTAATTATTTATTATTTTTGTTTTTTCTATTTTTATTTTTCATATGTATCTTTTTTATTATTATTGACATTTTACAAATATTATTTTATATTTTTTAAAGGTTTGACATTTTGATTATTTTGTTAGTTTTATATTATAATTATTGTATTTATATATTTTAAGGAGCTGATGATGAACAAATATTAATGTTCGAAACGTCCAAATAATAAATATTTTTATAAAAAAAATAATATTCGATTCTGAAGCCTTTTATTTATTTCTTCTTCTGATGGCACTACAGCCCAAATCGGGCCTGGGCCTACCGGACACACCGAGCCACAGTTTTTACACTGCCGTACTGCCGGTCTTCGTAGTCGAATGCTACATTATTTAAGGCGAATAAGTGACTAGCTTATAGCGCCCGAGTGTGATTAATACATGTAACTGTATTTTTATATTTTACGACAAATCACACTTTGTCGACAGGCGGATTCGAACTGACGAACCTTGGTTCGGGTGACGTCACAGTATGTAAAGAGATGTGCCTTAACACGCTCGGCCACCGCGCCTGTTTTTATTTATTTAAAATATCATATTATTGAATCCTTTTTAAATATATATTAAAAATACTATATTATGTCAGTGTTAATAAACAGGCACTAAGTTAAATAAATTTTAAAATATAGCTTGAATGAAAAAGTCTAGATAAACTGCTTTCTAATAAAACTATACCTACCAAACATCTTCGAAGACTCCCTTTCTCTCTCTTTATAATATTCTGATATTCTAGCATGCAAGGCCTATCTGAAAATCTCTTCCAGGTCACCAGCACTCAACAGAGCCATATCTCGCGTGAAGACGACAAAAAGACGCCCGTACGCACGCGTCGCGATGGAGGCGGTGGAAACAGCGCCAACTTAATTGGAGTATACGAGCAACGCAGAAAGGAAGGGTCCGAACCACTTTGTGAATCTGACAATTCGCCGACGATTAAATGTTGATTGGATAATTTTTTGAAGGCGCTAAGCGAAACACATTCTTTTGGAAGCTTCTGAATGTCTTCTCGCAGGTCGATTAAGATATTTTGTACACTCCTCACAAGAACCATGCTAAATTTACTAGAAATTTTATTAATATCATTGAGGGTTATACTAACAAAAATAAAGTAATTCTCTTTCTTTTTTATTGATCTCGAGATTTTTATAAATCTTCACATTTTACTACTACACTACTGAAATCAAGAAACAGTCCAAACAGAACATAATTCAGTCTGTATGTCTGTTTTGAAGCAGGATAACTTAAAAACGCAGGAGATTTTAGATTGAAATTTTACATTTAAACATACTGAGATCATATTCCATAATGGACTATATAACTTAATTGTTGAGTGACTTTAAGTTTTCATATTTATTCTATAAATAGTATTATTTATCACTAATGGATCTTAATTAGATATAAAACATCTTTTATTGAAATTAAATTTATTCAATTCATTCAATAGTATCTAATATTTCATAAATAAATAAATATAAATATATCATCACGCCTTTTACCCATTACAGAGTGTGGCACTCTGCCTAAGGAGATCTCGGTAAACGATATATTTTTTCGCGTGAAGTACGGTTACCAGCCGTCAAATCACGGCCTCCAAAGATATTAGTGGAGGGGGAGCCACAGGGATAGATTTCAATCATTTAAAAATAGGTATGTTGTAAAATATACGAATAACAAAAACTATTAAAGTCATAATATACGATTAGAGTTCTCTTTACTCATAATTGACTGCCAAAAATGACATTTATGTGTTCGTCAATTGTTTTTTCAAAAGTTCTAGAACAAAGTATCCTATTAAAAGTGTAAAAAATAATATTAAAGCGATTTTCAATTGTTTTTCCAAAAGTTGTTCAAATTAGTCCAAATTTAGTTCTGGAATATAGAATTCCAACAGAAAATAAAAAATGGCATTTAACCGATCATCAATTGTTTTTTCCAAAGTTATACAAATTATATCAAGTTTATTTAAATTTATTATTTTGAGAGTATTGTGTTGGAAGCAACATTTTTTTTTAAATTACTGTGCAGCAGTTACATTAAATGCAAATTCAAAATTTCTTAATTATTCAAAATATTTTGTTTTTTAAATCGCATTTTAGTGTACTTATTATGCACTATCTCTTATGTAAATTTTATGTCACAATTTTCTTTTCAAAGTTGCAAATTACACTGTTTATGTACCAGTTCCATTACAGTCAATGCTAATTTAGTTTTTTTATAACATGTTTCATGTTTAAATGAGACTCTAAATTATGTTATCTGATTTATAAAATACATACTTTAACTACAAATTTTGTTTTAATCAAAATATAGGTTTGGCTTTCAAATTATAATCTTGTTACACTGAAAATTTAAAATTCCAGCAAATGAAATACAATAACGGATTTTAATATCAGCTTGGTATTTTATAACTTTCGCATGTTTTATTTCATCAATATTGGATTCCGTTTTAGCAAACAGAAATTACAGATACGAGTATTTGTATTAATCATAGGTATTTTCATCAATGTCAATATTATATGAATTCAACTTTAAATGAAATGATGAAGTAAATATGCACATGAATATGAATTTTGATTCTCTAAAATCGGGAAATTTAAATTATTCCGTAGCTATTGTTATTGTCATTGTTTGCTAGAAATTAAAATGCCAATATTGTATCTATTTTATTTTGTTTGTTACATGTAGAGACAAATGTGAATGAAAAATAGAATTGCCATATAGTATCGGTACAACAGTACTACAATTGAAAATTAGTTTCATTTCTCCAATATTTGTGATTAAATCTCCCACTTTTATATATATTAAAATTATAAAAAATAAACAGTGTAATTTGTGCAATTAGTTTACAAGAAAAGTCATACAAAAAATTAGCTATAATATCACATTTAATTCGAATTATGCTACAAGTATTAAAATTAAAAAATACTTCTTATTAGACATTTGAAGCAACCGTCATTCTAAATTTAGAGAGGAGATATTATCGCTTGGTTTGAATCGCGACTTAATCTTAAAATGGCGTTTCCGTTCGTGATTTTTAAAAACTGCTAACATTTACTATAAATCTTATGGCTATGAACATTTACCTGTATAAACTTACTGTAGTTCATACTATGTACATACATACATAACATCAAGCTATATCCCATTAAATGGGGTAGCACGAACCCCTGAAACATTCATAGAGCATCCACAAAAAGATTCATACAAAAAATCAGTTCACGTCAACATTCTCATCCTGACATACGATACTCGTTTCGATCATATTAACACTTCCTCCATAAGAACTCTTTCTTTCCTCATAACCAAAATCCATCATCACGCAATAAACCTTCATTCACCTCCATTCATTCACTCATGTACACCTGTTTCGTAAATCTTCACTTACGCCCACTTCTCTAATGCCTATGGCACACTGGTCGAAGAGCGTCGAAAAGCATCGTTGAGCTCTTCGAAGAAACAACAGAACGCACCCGTCATCGTCGAAAAATAGAGGTTCCTCTATTTTCATCGAAGAGCTCATTAATGAAACGAACGTATCTCATTTCACTCGTATCTTTTGTGTCTCACTTCACGTTAGCATATTTTTGAAATTTAGTTTTTCTTTCTCAACTTTAGAAGCTTTTATTTTTCGTCAGAGACGCTCTTCGACGCTCTTCGACCAGTGTGCCATAGGCATAACAACGAATCTATAAAGAAATGAAGGCAGCATCTCCTGCGGTTGTTTAAAAATACGTTCAACACAATTTCAGTTAGACACTGTATAGTAAAAACTTAAAATGCATAAAAAAAGATGAGGAAGGAAGGGAGTATCTGCCTGCGCTATGTAGAATGTTACAAAAAGCTTCATTAGTGGACAATAGCGCGATAATATGTACGCAGATTGTATGAAGCGAAATAAATTTTGCATTGTCCACCTAAAGCCAGAAACATAAAAAATGTTATATTCATTTAAACACCACAAAATGCATAATAATAAAAGTTTACAATGACCAGCAACATTGTCCTAAATTGACAGTAGGAGGCCGTGGCAACCCCAGAGAAACAAATGAAGCAGCCTGCGTCTCATTTATTTTATGTGCAAACATACGCCCTCGACACATTCGCATCACTTCTCTTGCGCCACACATTTAAACATACATACACGCACACATAAACGCACCCACACCTACAATGGAAAGTGTGAAGAGCTGTTTTCAGTGAAAAAGAAAGAAAAATAATAAAACACACACGCGGTGCCGGGTTCTCGCACTCTCACGCTCACGCGACGAACGGTACGCGTGTTCTGTAAATAAATCAAGCATTTCATCAGGCACTCTAACGTGCTCTCAATAACTCAGTTGTGAACTCTAGAGTGGTGACTGGGTGTTCACAAATTTAATTCTCGCTCAAAGAAACAGGAGTGGGCTACGGTTAATCACCGACACTAGATGAGTACAAAGAACTACAAATTGGGAACTTCAAACATGTGAATGGGGTAGTTTTTCACGGAAAAGGATGGAGATGTTTCAAGGGCGATTCAACGCATTAGAATTCAAAAATTGTTTCATATTTTTACTACAAAGTTATTAGTAATGTCGCGAGATCTTGGCTACGTCATTTTGACTATTTGTATTGTATAAGGGCCTCAGTAAAACTATAACATCGATCAATACGTAATTAATAAATGTGTTGATTGAAATGAAAAGTATTTAATTACATATATCGTTTTAAAAAGTTTTATTTACCTTAAACTCAATCATATATATTGCCAAAACATGGTTGTATTTTATTTTTTAATTGAATAGGTTTAAACTATCAATATTCTAAGTTAAAGATAAAGAGCGTTATCGTAATAACAAAACATTTATAAAATCTCACAATTAAAAATTGTTCACCAAATCTCCAAAAGAATTTAATTTTCATTAGTGGAGAAAAAGTAATCCGTTATTTACGACACTAAATATGAGTATTTAAATTTGTAGATTAAAAAATGTGTTTTAAATTAAGATTAATAGCAGTGAATAATATTTCATCCGTACGTCAAATACGTAGAGATAAAATTACATTATTTTTAACAAGTAATATATTTTTTCATCATTTATACACACTAATAAGCAAAACAAAATTAAAATATTCGAATACATTTACTTCATTTTCAAATGTAATATACCAACATTTTATTATAAAGTTTAGGTTCTTCTTTTTAAAAATTCCTTTTGTTCATGGATCCATATTAAAAGCGTCAAATACATCACTATAAACCAAATATATCGAGGTCTATTGTTAACATTTTATCAAAAAAAGTAATATAAAAACATTTGAAAAGAACCAGCGAATATGGTATAGCGAGTATCTTTTATTTTACAAATGACATTTATTGCATTTCCAAGTCCCTTTATTCGGAAAAGAAACGACACTAACCCAAATATAACATGCGGAAATCCACCCGATTTTATTGATATCAATCGACAATTCATGCATTTTATCCAAATATGACATGCAGTTTATCTAGCGCCAAAAAACAAAGAATACAATCGACGAAAATATCATATTTAGGATGTTTCGCCACATTTTATGTATATCCTGTCATTGATGAGTGATATGAAGATAAATAAATATATCATCACGCCTTTTACCTATTACTGGGTATGGCACTCTGCCATAGCAGATATCAGTAAGTGATATATTTCTTTGCATGAAGTGCGATTACCAACAGTTAAATCACGATGCCAAAGATGTTAATGGAGGGGAAGCCACAGGGATAATTTTAATGTTGTAAAAATTGTATGTCGGCTGTGGAAATCGAACCCTAACTCTCAAATTCACAGGCCGATTCGATAGCATTGAGCCACCTACCACATATATTATCTTTAATATTTTATTCTTAAAAATATTGTTGTGACAACAACCTGAAATTTGTTTTGATGAGATTTTTCTTTTATGTTCTTGTTCACAATAGAAATATTTTTTGTGTCTATTAACAGTAGTGACTAAGTGGATATTATTTTATAAATCCAATACAAATAATTGATTTATTTAAGATGTTTATATAAGTTTTCGAAATACATTCAATTCTTAACCATTTAAAGCTGTCTTAGTCTTATTTCATAAGATTATAAACATTTATTGACATTATTAATTTTTAGTTTCATTTACGAGTATGTCTGCTGACTTGATTAAATTTTGTATTATTTAAGTTTAAATACATATATAGCATCATCCTGTATCCCATGAAATGGGGCAACAGGAAACCTTAAAACATTCACCGAACATTCATTCAGTGGTTTGGAGCAGAATCCGGAGCTGAAGCACGGAATAGCGAAGCTATAAGTTTTTACCCGGAGCTGTGGCCACGTCCGGAGTATATTATTTTGGTTGCTTCACTACTCCAGTTTAAAATTATAATTTATTTATTTAAACAAATAGATAGTAATTTTACTAATTAATTAATTAATTTTCATTACTTTGTGTTGCTACTTGGTAGCACTGTGAACTATTCCTCTACCGCTATTCGTCGTATTCGTGTAGCCTGTACCATGTAGCAAGAACATAAATAATTATCAAATCATCAATATTTGAAAAAAGTATTTTTTATATCTCCAGCATGGAGCGAATCTGTTATAAATCTGGAGCAAGCATGTCAGAATGGAGCTGATACGGAGCAATACAAAAATTAGAAGCTCCAAGTTATTGCATTTATTAATCAAATTCGTTCCGCAATCAATCTTCGCCAGACATTCCTTATTCTGACACACTGATTTCACATCACTCATTCACATTCATAATTTCTTTAAATAAATATAAATAAATATATCATCACGCCTTTTACCCATCACTGAGTGTGGCACTCTGCCTAAGCAGATCTCGGTAAGTGATATATTTTTTTCGCGTGAAGTGCGGTTACCAGCCGTCAAATCACGGCCTCCAAAGATATTAGTGGTGGAGGAGCCACAGGGGTAGATTTTTTAAATTGGTGAAAATTGTTTGTCGGCTGTACTCATAAAATATAAAACTAAACACTTGTCTAAGTCTCACAAAATTCAGCCTCCAAGTCAACTTATGAGGTCGTCGTCAGAGGCTGGCCAGCACAGTTAGTAACCATAGACGCGTTTCGCTCTCATTAGAGCTCATCAGTATGGTATAACCCACTCCTCCACCTAGAACAAAGTTCACATGAAGGAGCTGTGTGACGAAGAACTGTGCCAGCAGAAAATAAGATCTCTAACAAACAGTAATATGACATGAGAAGTTCTGTCGAACCAGCAATGCCATCTACCGAAAAAAGCAAAAGCTACGAAATAGCAATTTAAATAAAAAACAACAAAGACAAAATTAATTAATTAATCTAAGCCTTGGAGGCTGAATTTTGTGAGACTTAGACAAGTGTTTAGTTTGATATTTTATTATTAAACCTAGTTTCACCAAGTGAGCATTCAAAGACAATTAATTTTGTCTTTGTTGTTTTTTATTCTTTCATACTAGCTCGTTTATTTCACACAATTGTAATCTCTATTTATATCACAAACCTTCAATTGCATTCACCCATTCATTTATATGTCGTCCACACAATATCTCACCCTTAATTTACCAACATACATTTGTTTCACCAATCTTTCATTCGACATTAGCTCCACATACACAAACCATCTCAACTAACTTATCTAATGCTCATCGTACACCCGCAAATATCTCATTTCAAGTCTGCATTTAAATCTGAGTGGTATAATTGATTTTACAATAATTATGTCATAGAAATGAAAAATGTTTATAAAAGAATGAAACTGAAGCCAAAAAATAAAAAATAAATATTCTTTTTCCAGGTTACCATTGCCATTACGTATCCCTTGTATATCATTGTTCGGGGCGTCGTCACGAAAATGAAAAACGCATTAGTCCCCGCGTGGGCAAATTACACTCTATCCATTACACATGGCAACCTCGCAAAAATAAAAACGTACGCAAGATTAACACACTGGATTTCCATGTCAGCAACTGTGAGCTTCGTTGCCATTGCCCTTCGAACCATTAAACAGAAGCATCCAATTCCGGAAACCAATCGCCGAAGAAGAATAGAAAGGAGTACGCAGTGTACTTCTGGAACCCATCTACTTCTAGTTTAGTTGTATCATACAATACTGGAACTAAAATTGCTTCCGTCAGAATTTCTCTATTACATTATACGACAACAGGTATAGCAAAAATGATCATACAGTATTTTATAAATAGCTTCGACATTTAGTATTGTACTAGCGATCAGGTCGGCTTCGCCGACCCTCAGCTAGGCTTCGCAGCCCTTGAAGAAAATTATTTTTTAAACTTGTTACTTTATATACCATATAGTCGAGTATTAATATTGTAAAAAATTACAGTTTACAAATTTTTCGAAAATGATTTGCTATCAACTCCTTGCTGCTTTATTTTTACTTTATCTCTCATATCTTTCATTAGAACTGAAATAAGTACAGTGTCAATAACTTTTAGGTCAAAACAATTGACAATCAGTCGGTTACAATTTTTGGCTTTTATATCTCCTCATAACTTCAAATTTGATAGCAAACACAATATGTTTCTAACGACTTTAGAAATAAACAATTGACAATCAGTTGACCTCATTTTTTAATATTTCTGTTCGAAAGTTCTCTATAAACCTTTTAGTTTGATACCAAACGCGATAGATTTTAAGAAAAACAATTGACAATCAGTCGATTATAATTTGTAATTATTCTGCTCGAAATATCTTTTCAAAACATTTAATTTAATACCAAACACGATAGATTTCTAATGACATTTATGAAAAACAATTGACAATCAGTTGATTACAATTTTAATAATTCTGCTTAAAAACTCTCTTCAAATCCTTTAGTTTGATACCAAACACGATGCATTTCGAAATAGTTTTAGGAAAAACAGTTGACAATCACTCGATTATAATTTTTTATTGTTCTGCTCGAAATCCCTCTTTAAAACATTTAATTTGATACCAAACACGATATGTTTCTAATTACTTTTAGAAAAGAAAAAAAATTGACAATCAGTGAATCACAATTTTTAATATTTCTGTTTAAAGCCCTCTTCAAACCATTTAGTTTGATACTAAACACGATACATTTCTAGTGACTTGCAGAAAAAACAATAGACAATCACTCGAATATATTGATAATAGTTGATTACTAATTTTAATTCTAACGATTATCAAGTCTGTTAAAATATTTCATTATGATACTTGATTTTGTTGAGAAAATACGCAGCCAAGCTGATAGTGTAAAACCTAGTTCTGTCAATACTTGGCAACTTCATGGTGCACTGTCATATAAAAAAAATATTTTTAAATAAACATTTAAAAAATCTGTATTTATAATAAAAACGTCCCCTCATTCCTATAATATGCGTAAAATATTTCAAAAGTGGTCTAAAAAATTTTCTATTGAAGTAATTTATAATTAAAAATACGACATGGCCACTGAGAAATGTCAAATCGACGATAGATGTTCTTCTTAAAAAATCCAAAGCTACCTCGCTCTAAGTTGATTTTGCACCAAAAACACATGTTTTTTCAAAATATCTCGCACATCATGTGTACGAAAAATTTGAAACTATCAAAAGGCACTCCCCAGACTTGCCCTCTATCAAATAAAAATTATTTCAAATTTTTCGGATAATCCGTGTAGGCTGTAGAAATGGGCAACTGACCGTGATGAATCCAGATATATATACATATAAATATCCGTTCTCTTTTAGTATATGGATATTTCTCACTATAAAATATTAGTAAATAATTTTTACGACGAAAAATAAAGTACAAGATATAAAACTATATCTATTATTTGAAACTTTTATCCTAAAATAATTCAAGAATATTTGGTAAGCAGGAAATATAAATAGTGTTTCAATAGCAGATACTATATGATATACTGATTTCGAATCAAAACGAATTGATTTTTTTAATCGCAAAATTAAGTGCAGTAAAATTTCTTAGTTCCACTGTGTTGACAATTATTTATAACATATTAATAATTAAATTATTATTGTAAATATTACAATAGTCAATTTCTTTATTATACAAAATCAGATAAATAACTATTTCTACATTTTATTTGTTTACTTTTGTTTGGAATATGTTGATCCTGTGTTTCAATTTTGGAAAGGAATATATAGCTTTAGGATCCTTGAATAATTTTATGTATTTATTGGACGTTTCGATGGTTAACCCATCATTTTCAGCATTTATTAACACAAAGTTATTTTTCCAATGTACATTACTTTTTACGTTTATGACAGTTGCTTATCCGTAAAGCTAATATCAGCTATTTTTTTAAATTGACAACCAGATATTTATTAGGATTGGAAAAATAATTTTGTGTTAATAAATGCTGAATATGATAGGTTAACCATCGAAACGTCCAATAAATAAATAAAATTATTCAAAGATCCTAAAGCCATATATTCCTTTCCAAAATTTATTTGTTTACAATTAGAATTTCATTATTAATATACTAGAAGTAATTATAAAACCACTCGCATTAAAAATGTGATTTCATATGAATTGCAAATAATTTTCCGAATATATTAAATGTTATTTTTGAACTGACATGTAATTTACATACATAACATCACACTATATCCCAAAAATAGGATAGCACAAACTCCTGGAACATTCACAGAACATCCGCTCATCATATTTATCAAAGAATCGGTCTTCATCAAACATTCTCATCCTAACACACTATCCTTGCTTTTACCACACTCACGTTCTCTCCATACATTCGGAATTTTTCAAGAAACAACAAATCTTCAATCACATCCATCCCGTCATTCCTGTACACCTGTTTTATTAATGTTTCATTCCACTTACAGATGCTCAAAACATCTCAACTCATTTACGCCTACTCCTCTAACAACGAATCTAAAAATTAAATAAAAAATAAAAAAAGAAGAGAGCGTCGATTGCGTTTGTTTTTGAAAGTAAATTCTATACTATTGTAGTAGGACACTTTATAGTAAGAACTGAAAACGAAATAAAAAGAAAAAAGAAAGGCAGTGTAAACTTGCGCTTGTTTTTATAAGTTAATTCTATATAGTTGCAGTTAGACATTGTATTGTAAAAACAGAACACGAATCAAAAGATAAGAAAGTAAGGGCATGTAGTATTATATTCGTTTTTGAAAGTGAATTCAACACAATTGCAGTGGATCAGTTTTTTAAGGATATTATGTCTTACGTTCTATCAACTTAGGGTTTGTTTGCTTTAAAAGAAAACGAAGTAAGTCTTGTTAAAATATACTCAATATTTAAATATAAAATTTGAGCTAAAATCGAATATAACGACTTGTTTGCATAGAATATATATTCTACGGTCTTAGGTATTGTTTGTTCGAGTTCCAAGCAAATTAAAATTCGCCGAGAATGTATTCTAATGTACTAAATAGTAGTGTGCAAAAAAAGGAATATAAAGATAATTAGATTCAGGAATAAATTATTTTCTTAATAGGAATATAATTTTAATTGAAATTACTCGGATAGACCAGAAAGGTCACTAGAATTAGTGTAATAATATTCGATATTGATTCATTGATGTTTGCATAATTCCTCGTCAAACGCTATAGATACCCACTAATCTCAATCACTATGAGATCTCTAACAATATGCGAATTATGTCGAACGCGTTAATTGTTGGAAATATGTAGATATCTGAATACCACACAGATTATACATTAATTAGAATTACTCCTTATGATATAAAGGCAATAGTAGACTATTGGATAAAATCGTGTATTCATAACTAACTAATATGAAAAATTAAATTGTGTCAAAGTGATTCGGATTCCACTATAAGCTGTAAGCTTACTATACTATAATAGAAATTAAGCTCCTGTTGTCTACAGTAACAAATAAAATTAATAGAAAAAAACATTTGATTTTAAATAAGCAATAGTTTTTTTCAGTTTATTATACCAATCAAATTATAACAATTAATTAACTTCAATTGTGTTTTTATAAGCAATAGTTGTTAATTTAGTTAATTAATTATTTTATTATATACAGACTGGTGAACAAGGTTCTCGATCACAGCACCAACATATATGGCAAAAAGGCTTCAAATAAAGTTGAAAAGTCAGAAAATTCTGTATATAAATATCCAAATAAAATTAATGTTACATACTCCACGCAGAAAGAAAATTTAAAAATATGGAATATTTTCTCAAAAATAGCGATTGCCTTGCAAGGATACAAAAATATAAATAAATGTTTCACATTTTATCTGTCAAAATAATAATTTCTATTTATTCGTTATGTTAATTGTCAGCATTTATCTGCCAGTTATAAAATTTATTAAGGTACAGTTGTACAATTTTCAGTTATTTATTTATAGTTACGAAAAGTTTTGTCAAGCAAACATTATGTTAAAAATACTCATAAATTGTATGCTTAACCTATGATCCTACAACAGAGAACTAATATTTACAATGAAATAATAAGAAAAATATAATTACCTAATATTATATTATTATAAGAAAAACAAAGAAATAAAAGTGACAGCAATGCTAAGGTTATGAAGATCAACTGAAAGTGAACCTTTGTCCTAAGTTTGAAATATCATGATCTACGCCATCTCTTAGTATTTAAATATATCAATACATCAGTATTATGTTGATAGCAATGTACCTGAAGAATATAGGGTAAGTGCCTCATTGGTATTGAGTCGGGCTGTGGATCTTGAGAACCCTGGTTAGATCCCCACAGCTGACAAACAATTTTCACCAATTTAAAGCTACTCCTGTGGCTCCCCCACCACTAATATCTTTGGCAGCCGTGGTTTAACGGCTGCTAACCGTACTTCACGCTAAAAAATATATCACTTACCGAGATCTGCTTAGGTAGGAGTGCCACACCCAGTAATAGGTAAATGGCGTGATGATATATTTTTTATTTCTTCAGAATAACTTGTTACGCATTTTTTAATTGTATTAAAATTTTTAGGACAGAATATTTTTTTTTTTTATTATTATACGAGTATATCGGACCAACTGCTAAGGTTATTGTAACAATATGAGCTATCTCATTGTTGTTATGTTGCGTTTAGGTAAGATTGGTTTCGTGTAAT
Organism: Pterostichus niger; assembly: GCA_947425015.1. Taxonomy (NCBI): domain Eukaryota; kingdom Metazoa; phylum Arthropoda; class Insecta; order Coleoptera; family Carabidae; genus Pterostichus; species Pterostichus niger. The sequence continues at coordinate 22,580,619 of OX380345.1, read as the reverse complement.
TTGACACTCGTGACCACATGTGCCATTAAGGCTGAGTGTGACATCTTTTGGTTTTCGAATATAGGGCATTAAATTATAAAAAGAGACAGTTATAGTTAATATTCTTAGCTATTTATTTATTTATTTATGTTACGCTGTACAACAGAAATTTAATTCCAATTACAGTACAGGGTCCGCACTCACCGAGCCGCAGTGTGATAGTTTATATAATTTTTAGCTTGAGTGCGATTCGAACTCGGGATCTCCGGATTCGAATTCCGTATCGCTATTCACACCACCGTACTGACGGACAATTCCAACAAGATTTCATGTTCGCGTTATCTGCAGGGCCAGAGTGTCAGACTACATAACCAAAACACTTGACACATCTGTGTCCACCCCGATGCGAGGGGGATGGATTCCAGATGTGGGTATCGTACCCAGGATAGCAAGTGTTTTGGTTGAAACCATCAGTCTCGTCCATCGACTCAAAGCGTGAAGATGTAAATCTTCTCATCACGCGGTGTTCGCGTTTTATTTAATTTTAAAGTAGATTCGTTAATTAAGTATTATAATCAATAAAAATATAATTTAAATCATTTTCTGTTTCCATCCTCATATTAAATTATAACGTTTCGCGTTCAATTAAGTTTAAACTTTAATAGCGGTATGTTTAATAAAATTTTAAGACTGCGTTTTTTCTGCTCGTTTTACAATTGACGCAGTCCGGTAAGATCAACTTATTCACCCATCCCGCTCGTGTTACATTATATATCCTTTGTAAATGGCCGTCACGGGCGGGACCCGAACCCACGATCTTACGGTCGCGAGTCCGGCTCCAACCCAATGTTGCATTGAAATGAAAGTATTTTCCAATTTATCAAACTATTGCAAACGAAAGGAATTCGATCGTACAGATAATGAAAATCTATGTAAAGCACTTCATTACCTACAAACCGTTACCTAATCCAATGTAGTTACCATAACGTAACAGGTCAATCCGAACAGTAGGCTTCGCTCAGCGATTATCCGGCATTGAAATGCACACATGGACCGATCATAACGAGAACTAATGTATTCATTAGCAGTGTTTACGTATGCTCAGTGCCGTTTCGTTACATTACATCTCCCGACGGATGTCAATTTGTAAGATCAGAAGTTACCTGTAGAAGAGAACGGATATTGCTTCCTGGAAGACAAGGCAAGGAAAATATTACGTTGATAGCAGTTTCCTAGTCAGTATTGTGTAATGTTATGTGCTAAACTGCAATGGTGGTATAGAGGTGTATTGGGAAATTTTACTCGACATCTAGCATGATTCTTTTCAAGATTGGGTTTTTGTATCTTACAAATAATTCCTAGGATTTTATTTAAATCTTATTGATAATATCGAGCACGTGGTTTAGGTTGTAAATGCATATAAGTGGCAATTAATATTAAGGTACAAAAAAAATATATTGAACTTTTACCCATTACTGAGTGTAGCACTCTGCCGAAGCAGATCTGGGTAAGTGATATATTTCTTCGCGTGAAGTGCGGTTAGTAGCCGTCAGTGGTAGATTTAATCTGGTGAAAATTGTTTGTTGGCTGTGGGGATCGAACCAGGGTTCTCAAGATCCATAGGCCGACTCGATACTACTGAGCCACGTACCCCAAATATTTTATATTGACTATAAAGCAGTCTAGTAGAATCGTCGACGAACAATATACACGATTAACACATGGGCGGAGCCAATGATTCGACATAAAAATATTATGGCATATTGACAGTCCTTGCCGCAATAAACCGTGCTCCTTGTATTAAAAACTAATATTTTTAATATAAATTACAGTAATAACTGAGTAAAAGGCAATATTTTTTGTCTTAAACATAAAAAAATCTATAAATTTGACAGCAGTAAAGATGAATGTTTAGTAAATTGAATTATAAACATATAGAGAAAAATTTTAAAACCACCAGAATTTGAACATGGGACATATTTACTCTGGTCATATATTGAACTATGGTCGCTATTTCATTTAAATCTGATTTTATTCCAATATTTCTATTTTCTATTTTATTTTGTGACATAAGTAACCTCGCTCTCATGACTCTTTTGTATACTGAAAAACTTACAAACTAATTAAATTTCATTTGGTAAATATTCTTCTTAAATAAAAATGGCTGGTAACACAAGCTCTGTTTTTGCCTGTTTTAAGAGCAGTGTTTTGAATGTTTTAGCTATCTCTAACATATTAAAACCGTGCTCTTAGAACACCCAAAAACAGAGCTTGTGCTACCAGCCATTATCTCTACAAATGACTCTCGTGGTAAGTCTCAGTATGGCATTTAACAAAATAGAGAAAAAAAATGAATAAAATCAGATTTAAATTACATGGCGGTTGTATTTACTTGGTTTAAAGCATATGACCAAATTCATGGGTCTCAGGTTAAAATTCTGTCTTTATCCCAATTTCTTTATAATTCAATTTGATTACATCATTTGTTAAGTATTAACTTAATACTAATTAAATATCAATTGGTAAATATTCTCCCTAAATAAGTGCCACTGTAGACGACTTTTATGCCAAGTCTTTTAATAATATGAAAGAGTTATGGAATCGTGGCTATTTGTGGCACTAGAAAATAGAGAAAAATATTGAAATAAAATCAGATTTAAATCTAATGGCGACCGCATAAGTCCTAAGTTCAAATCCAAACGGTTTCCCAATTTTTCTCTAGTTAAGTATGTACTTGAAATACTAATTGAGTCCCAATAGGTAGTATTAAATTTGGCACCAGATGTCATATTGTACGTGTCAAATATAAATACCATGCGAATTTATTTAGAGCGGAGTAAAATAAATATTTTTTTTAGTAGCAAGCATGCACAAAGACCTGTTTATAGTTAATCACCGAAATGCAGTAGCTATATTGATAATTATTTGAATTCTCTACAGCACTACACTACACTACAACAATAAAACAAGAGTTTTAATCACCCAGCCATCTATACAATGTGAGTTTGTATAATTTAACACACCGTTTTAGCATTTTCTTCACGTCATTTAAATAATATAATACATAATAATTTCAATGCGATATTCAAAGTGAATTAAAAAAAATCTTATAAAATTATTTCAACCTTTGCATGAGTATAACCAGTAAATATTAAAATCACAATTTATGATGCAGTTATTTCATTTTAACCTACCTATAATTTAATAGCATAAAAATAAATAAGTAGGCCTGTAAAAGAAAACAATTTCCTGCCTTTGACGAATCAGAATTCATAACAAATTTTCTTAAAAACGGCGCATTTAAGCGCAATTGAAACCAGCACTAAATGAACTCCTGCGGTCAGTATCAATGCAAGAAGCAGGGCCAACTAGTTGCGTGTTCCGGGATATTTATACTCGCGCGATACCATAATTACGAGTTACAGAGTAACTGATTTGCAGGGCGATTATTGTAATTACAGTCACGAAGCCATGACGTTAACTCTCCCCTCCCAGCCAGTTTACTGTTCCTGCTTCAGTGTTTCTCCTGCTCGGCCTGTTCCTGCCCTGGAACGTAAGTGTACCATGAATATTTATGCTGAAGTAAAGACGAGGATTTCTCGGCGTCTGATTAAAAGTGAATTTTGTTTACACGATGATTTTGGCAGCGTATCATTATTTACTTAACGTTGTTGGCGAGTGGCTATACAAATAAATTAAGTAAATGGCTCCTAAAAGTTTAGAAGATCTATTTAGGTATGCAAGTACTCAGTGATAAATATTGCTATATTTGTATAAGTAAATGAGTTTATTTTCTTTTCCGAATGAGAGGATCAGAATGTTTTGCAAAAGATTTTACATTTAATTGAAAGGTACTCAATTCCTTTAAAATATAAATAATTCATTTTGTATGTATCGACTATGCTTATAGAAATAGAAGCAATTATATTTACAATAACAAAACCAGATTTATTAACTACATGTAATTTAGATTTATTTATTAAAATGCAGGCAACATTCTAAAAACATGAAACACATTTCTCAAATCAGCTATACACAATATTCTTTTTGCTATTTTGCGTTTATAAGGAAGTCATTATGAAATCCAGTTGCGTATCGAAAGAGCATTCATTACGATACACAACATTTTGTTTTAGACGGTTGGTAGTAGCGAATGACATACTGAAATTGACAAGCTGCTAACATCAAAATTTCGTTATAGCCTCAAAATCTGAACAATTACATAAATGTCAATATAATTACCAACCACAGTATTTCATACACATATTTTCGTATATTGAATCGCTTTAAAATATCGGTTTTTTTAATTTTAATTTATAGAAGTCGCCAAATAGAAAAAAAATAGTATAAATAACTCATTTTATGAGACTTTTATCGCACTTGTCTTTTAGAAAACTACTTGCGGTTCATTTTCTAAACTAATAAAAATGTCTTATAAAACTCGGTCTTTAATATATTATTATGTACATTACAAAATTGCAAAATTTATAACATATTTCAATTTAAAAATCGTTTTAGATACCAATAAATGTGATTCTGGAACTAAGGAAACGAGAACCTTGTTTTAAAATTATTTGCAATAAATAACTCAATCTCAAAAAAGTTTTAAATAAAATTTAATATAGTCTTCTTATCATTTGGTTTTCGGAAAGACATTTGGGTTAACTTAAATCGGACTAGAATAAGATTAACTAATCCAAAATTCAGGATTAGCTAAAAAAAATTGAGCTGATATAGTTCAGCAGTTTTAACGGATGTTAAGTTAAGTGCAGTTACCAGCCGTAAAATCACGGGTCCCAAAGGTGTTAGTGCAGGAGGAACCACAGGGATAATTTTAATGTGGTGAAAATTGTTTGTTGGAATCGAATCCGGGTTCTCAAATTCACAGTAAAACTCAATTTATTTTTTTTTAAAAAACCTGTATAATTATAGTTACACAATATTTGCAGCGTACACTTTTTCCATCCGCCAGACACAGCTCTGAAAATGACCCTCGTAGTTACAATAGTTAAATAACATAAAATTTTAACTTTACAGTGTTTGGTAAAGATGGATTATAAAAGTTTTCATCTTTAGCACCATGTTTTATTAATAGTCCATTATAGTCATCTTTTAATAAATATTACATAGTAAAACGAAGGGGAAAAGATGATATTTTAACAAGGACGTAAAAAAGGACGTGGAATCGAATCCCAAATCTATTAAAACCACTTGCGCACACATTTTCACCCTCTGTTTCAGACCCCAGGTATCATAATGCGTCTGGTTGGCAACCACACATTAATTATTAAAACATACTCCGCTTCCTTCCATCCCTAACTACTTCAATCGCAAAAAGATTCTACAAAAAAAATACCCCTAACGAGCAACTTACAAATGGGCGTGAAACAAACGAACTTTCGAGTCATGGCGTCAAGAGAGCAAGTGATGATTAGTAATATAATTAAAGATCAGCATAATTATCACAAGTTCAAGTACGAAACAACAATTAAATCAACTAGTTCTGAACTCTGTGTAAACTAGAACTCATTGCTAATGCGGACTGACAACTTGGGTTCATAGTCGAGTAAAATGATCAGGTCTCCGGAATTTATGGAGATGTCTTGCAAGAACAATGAACACTTATTAAAACTATAATCAATTTAGAAACGCTAAAATAGAACCTGTTCCAACAATTAAATTACGTAATTGTATAACATACTTTTTGTTTACTTTGCATCATTTATTTCATCGAAATTTTACAATTTCATTTGCAAAAAAGATCGAGCTACAATCTATGGATATATGTGTCAAGTGGTAACCTTGCCGAATAAATTTTTACGTTTTTCAACTGTAAATTCGAAAGAATATATTTGAAATTTTTAAAACACCGCACATCATGTGTATTGAAAGTAATTTAGTAATTTTCTTGCAAATTATGCAGTTACAACATGAAACCTGAAAGTAAAGATGTTGACATTTTAAAAATTGTAATTCTCAGGTTATGTTATAGCTTACTAAATTGTAATATCGTTTTACATTGATCTTTTTATTGAGTTTTCTTAAAAATAACATTATAAAATAATTGTCTGTCGTTGGAAATACTTTCAAATTATTATAAAAGAACATTCTAAAATATTTGAGGTTATCATTTTTAAATTAAATTTAACGTATGAAAATAGAAAGTTACCAAGAACAGTTTAACAATAGCCTTCTTTATTTAGCTGTTTTTAGTATAATAATAGACGAATAGTAAACACAAGTAAAAAAAAAATATATTTTGGTGTTAAACTATTGTACCTATTAAAATTTGAAGCTTATACGAACAAAAATAAAAACAAATGTTTGAGAGCAATACTAAATGTCTCATATAGTTTGTTATTACAATTCTAATGTCAGTGATACAATCATCCATTATTCTCCAAAGCAGAAGCAGCAATTCTGTATACAAATGTCACCCATTGACATATAAAGCTCTTTAAATGACCGAAAGAAATATTAAAGAGTCATTTGATTTTAAGATTGCGATGAGAGTTTTGTCGTATAAAATTCTGACGAGAGACAACAACATTTAATCTGGAATTGTTAGATGTGTTAGCAATTGCATTTGATAACAATACTAAATTTAAATATAACTAGCACCATTTCGGACTGAGCTATTCAGAAACTAAAATAAAGTTGTAGGTTATTATGAAATTACTACCAGCTCTTCTAACACCATATTAGTTTTTATATAACGCTATTTTATTTGTTACCTACATATTATGTTATAGTTATTTTATTTGCATGGGGTAGGTGGCTCAATGATATCGAGTCGGCCTGTGGATTTTGAGAACCCTGGTTCGATCTCCGTAGTCGACAAACAATTTTCACAAAATTAAATCTACCCCTGTGGTTCTCCCGGCACTAACTTCACGCGAAGAAATATATCGCTGCTACGGAAGAGTGCCACATCAAGTAAGACAACAATCAATGACGTACCGCTTACCAAAATCGTCAGAAAGAGCAAAGTTTGTTCCCTGTTTTTTAGTATATAGTGTAGGCGACAGTCATGTAGTGAGGTTGCAACAATCCGTATAAAACTAAATAATGAGAAGAATAAATGTTTGTGGAAAAATTAACTAGCGATTCTTTTTCCGTCAAAATTTGAGCTCGTTTATAATTCCACAGATCTTTTCTTCTTTCCCGGAGTCCGGGATATTTCATTATCCGACGCGCGGCCAAGTTTATATTAATAGGCCTGGAGCAAATAATAAATTGCAGTAGGTACTCGTGCGCTACGACTGTAAGAAAAATCTACATTTATATTCCCACATTTCCCACTCGAGAACATCCACACAATGTATATTTTTTACTTCCACGCCGACATCTCACATAACAATGCTACTCCACGTTACGTACTTTATGTAAAATATTATATGGAGCGCGGAGAAAAAACGGAAAGCGCGGTAAAAATGTTTCCGGTGCGGGAGCGGAGTCCGCCGCCGCAGTAAGGCGCGACGGAGCGCGAAGCGGCGCAGGAAAGATGACAAACTGGGATAATTAAACAAAGCCGAGGACGGGAGCGCAGGAAGTCTCCAGACCGCGACGAGGAGACCACCGTTACGATGACGCAACCGCGACACCGAGATATGCAAGAATATAAATTTTGTGTTCGTGCACCACTCACTCAGAATGTTACAAATGTACTGAAAACTTCTAAATCACAGGTCAACAGATGGAAACGAACTGAGAATCTTTTCTCTTAATTTACTTTCTTCAAAATATGTTATACGGTTACAATAACGTACCGCAACACCGAAATATGCAAGAATATAAATTTCGTCTTCGTGCACTCACTCACTCAGAATATTACAAATATACTGAAAACTTCTAAAGATCACAGGTCAGCAGATGAAAACGAACTGAGGACATTTTCTCTAATTTACTTTTTTCAAAATATAATAAAATATGTTACAATGACGAACCGCAACAGAATTGTCATAAATATGCACTGAAAATGTCTATATCTCAGATCAGCAAATGGAAGCGAAACTAAGGACCGTTTGTTTTCTTAATTTAAACTTACAAAATTCTTAGATAAATCCTTCATTATGTAACACATTTTCTGCTCATGAATAAGTTTGACGATACAAAAATCATTACAAGACCCAAATATATAAATGAACGATTGGTCAAGGAAGCTGGCTATATATACAAGAACAGTGAATTAAATAAAACTTGGTTACCGTTAATCACGAAAATATATATTAGTACTGACTGATGTAGTAATTTACTTCAAGTTGAGTCTGAATCTAAACATGGAAATAAATCTAATATAATGAAAAGTAATTCGTTTCAGTGTAGTACTAATCGCAACAATAAATTTTGCCTGTAGAATGTGCATATTAGAAACTTATATAAATTCAAACAAAAAAGTTATAAGCCAAAAAGTAAATCGATCAAAATTAGTTTTTGCTCTTATCTAATGACCTGTGTATTATTTCGGAAAGTAGACAACTAATGCGGTAAATTTGCCCGAATTAACCGACTTTGTATCTTCTTGAGATCCCAATGGTTAGATTCAAAAACCGGGCAGCCTGTATAGGTACATATTTATGGAAAATTTACAAATTTGCAAATTTTTTATATTATTCGAAAAAAAATTCTAGTTATGTGGCAGGAAATGTAAATGATCGAGACATACGGAAACATAAATCATGAGAAAATGAGCTTTGGTTTTCCTTCACTGTACATAATTACGAGTGCAGATTGAAAAGTAATGCACACATGCTTGTAGAGCATGAACGAAGTGCGCCATGTGGCATGTGAAGTATCATTCCCCTTCAATACGAATGCGCAGTTTGAGATCGTTGCGTTCATTCATTGTATTTCGAGCAGAGGAAGTATAGCGATCTGTTATAATATTATGTCAACGCGAATTAAACATCGTGCTGTTATCAAATTCTTGACTACCTACTGAAAAAGTGACTAAAACACCTCCGACGTCGAGTTTGTTATGTTAGAGGCAGCCTGGTGCCAATTATTTTGCAACATGACAACGCTCGTCCACACACCTCGCGGGCAACTGAAGAGGCTCTGCGAAACCTGAAGTTTGAACCGATTCCACACCCTTCTTATTCTCCCGATCTTGCGCATTGCGATTTTTATTTTTTTCCTCTACTCAAGAGAGACCTCAAGGGTAATCATTACACCTCGGATGATGAGGTAAAGGCAGCTGTCAAGTCCTGGATTCGAGAAAAGTCGAAACAATTTTTCAGTGACAAAATGAAAAAACTTTTTACACGAAATGTGTTAGCTTTAACGGTGACTATGTTGAAAAATAAATATTTGATTTTGAAGCTTAAGAATTGTACTTTCATGTAATTTTTGCCCGATTTTAGTTCGCGCTCTACAAGCACATGTGCATTATTTTTTAGTCTACCTTCGTAGATAGATAGCTCTCCTAATGACAAAACAAGGGACCTTCATTAAAATGTCAGTTTTTCTCACCTTCTACATGTTTGAACAAAGGATATCTATAAAATTTGTAGACGAATCTGTTGTACAATATATATTTACGTCCAACTAAAATATTGTACCATTATTTATATTTTTTAATTGTTATTCAACTCAACAACAATATTTATATCAGAAGAAAAACTTGTATGTAATAAACTAAAAGATAATACAGGGTGGTGAATCGAAGGACACACTATAGCTACAACTTATTGTAGAGAAAAATTTCTACATTTTGGCAATCATATTTCTAATTTTACTCTACCTGAAACCGGGAAAATGACGTATATGTATATTGATAATTCTCTTCAAATTAATTAAGAGTTTATTTTATTATCTATGTAAATATATTATTTTTGTGAAAATTATCAAAATAATCGAATAATCTTCAATACCCATTAATTCTAGAAACCTGTGGAGCAAAATGACCTCTGCTTTTGAACATCAAACGCAAATCGAAGATTTAACTTGAGATTACTAGACAAATGACTTTATTAAGTTTATGGTAAAAGTTTTCAGAAATATTGACTTGATCGTAAAATTCTTTTCTCAAAATATTCATCTTGATTTAAAACTTATCGGAAACTTCGTAACTTCTTTGATTTCATATCGACAATTTAATTATTGGAAAGGCAATTACCGATTCGCTTCGTCGACGTCGTATATATTCATTTACATAGTTTGTAACTGCATCTTCGGCAGTAACTTTGCAAATTTATGACGCTAAATACGTACTTTTATTCATTATATTTACTTCTATATTTTATCATAGATGGTACCACAGTCTCAAAATGATAAAACCTATTTTAAAATGCCCATAAAGTATTTCAAACTAAAGTTGCTGACTCGATCTAAATTTTAAATATGTGGTATGACACATAAACTCGAGTTAAATATTATTTATTTAAGTCAAATTAAAAATTTATTATTTTTCGGGACATGTAATGTTAAGTCTGACATTTTTATGGCCGGTAGGGTGGATACAGCATACACCACTACTTAAAAAATTATTAGATTCTGAGAGAATAATGTTGAAACTTCTGAAATCAATTAACTTGATTTATTTAATAGCAGTAAATGTTTACTTTTTAGCAGAAAACTACATAATTCTTTCTGCTATTCATTCAATATTTCATATGTAAAATGAAAGCTATAGCTTTCATTAGAAAAGTAGATACAAGTCAAAATGGAATTACATTAAAAATTCATTGTTGATTCCTAGTTAAACGGTTTATATTTGTTGAGTGTTAGAATTTCATTATTGATAAATTATAAAATAGAAAAATTGAAACGATAAAATAGTTATTCTTATAAATACGTAGCTCCTATAGAAATGCACCGGGCAACTTCGAATCCGATAGCTGACAACTGATTTTCGTCATATTAAAATGGTAGAATGAAATTGTATTAAAAAAAAACTGTAAGCTGTTTGGAGGGTAAACAATAAATGTAAGTACGAAAATTATTTTTCATACAACTAATATTTTGTACTAACCTATCCTAGAACTAAAATACCATCATAGAAAGTCTTTGTGGCAACTTGATTCACCCATCCATACTTGAAAAATGTGTTTGAATTCAAATTTGTATATGCACGAAACTTTTTTAATATTGCATAATTGTATATGTCAACGTACGTTATTTGAGGTAAATCTTTTAACTTCTGTACTTAAACCCTTCTTATTTGACGAATATGAATCTGTATTATTTATGACAGATATATACTTTTTACACTGCTCTCAAAGTGTATGAAAGTATTCTTTTAAAGAACTCCTGGTTTCAAATAAATAATCTCAAAGACATTGACGAACAATCTGTTAACATCTTTACAATTCAACATAAATACTTAAAAATAATGCTTTAAAATGCATTGTTTGCCCTCCAATCAGGCGATTGATGCACGAACCTTATTGAATATTTTGTTAAGTTAAATTAAATTAGGTTACAAGAACTGTGAATCCACCTTAAATCTGTGTATAAATCTTAAGTGAATGTATTAGAGGTTCATGCTACCTCATTTTTATAGGATAATTTGAAACAATTTCCTATAAATTAATTTGGAACGTTTGACAAAGGGCAATATATCTGTTAGACCTGTAAGTAATTTTTAGACGGACGATGTTTATCTATTTATTTTTATTAAAAAATTACATACCGAGAATAATTCTTATCCAAATTTAGTTCGTTTTAGAGAAAAGCCGCATAACCGCGAACGCAATAAATTACTCAAGCTATTAAAACCATAATCTCTAAATATATTACCTTGGTACAATCACCCTAGTGTAATCTAAACAAGATTAAAAATATCATCCTCGCAAACCCGAAGGTAACATCTTGATTCCCAGCGGCCCTTCTCTTTTCTCCTCTATCCCGCTATCACCTCCTGTTCTGTGACGGAGGGGCGGACTCTAGGGACCCTAAATAACACTTATCACCGAAAAGAAACTATCCCAAGAAGTAGCAAAGTTCCCAGTGCGTGCGCTGAGCGAAACTGGGAACGACGAGCTAGTTCTCGGTGCAGCGCTGGAGTTGAACCATCGATCAAGTCTAAGTCACCGATACAATATATATTACATGTAATGTTACCGCTAGTCAGCCAGATAAATAGTGAGAATGTGTTTGTAAAGAGGTTTTAGGGATATTAGGAAAACGATGGAAAGTGTAGTGGTAAAAAGGGGAAATAAGTATGGTAATATTATACAAATTATTATCAACGATTCGAGAATTTACCTATGTATTATGTTGTACGAGTACAACAAGAAATTCGTGTACAGCTTCTAGTGAAATCCAAATTTTGGTTCTCAATAATAGTCACTGAGATTTTACTTTTTTCTCTTCTTAACGACACTTGTTTGTATATATTACGATGGTACTAAATTTATACCATCATTAATTTCAATCATTTCAGGACCCATATCTCAAAAACAGTAAAATATGAAGACATGATGATCAATAGTCGCTTCTACAGTTCGGGATTTTAGAAATTTACCTATTTTGTATTTTTAAAAGCAAACAAATATTGATAACATCTGAATTTTCTATCTAGAACTAAATTTTATTTTGCCTATTTGATCTATTTTGCTGATTCTACCTACATATGTCAGTTATTTTATTTGCCTATTTCGCGCCTTTCTTGCCCTTTTCTACCAGTTTATTTAATTTTAATTATTCTTATTGAAAACAATTATATTCTAAAGATATTCACATAATTGGGATTTTTTTATTTTAGATAACAATACTGATTTCAAGCGCACTCGTAGTAAATAAATTCTTCAAATATATTATAGTTATAAAAAAAATTGACATATCTGTTAAAGCAACATTAAAATAATTTGTTTTACAATCTACACATAGCCACAAACTATAACTTTTAATTTGTGTCTATATCATGAATGTAACATACCTTATGAAAATATGTAAACTTATTAAATGCAATTTTCATTTATGATTATTTGCAGTATTTACTGTTTTATTCTAAAATTAATAAAACTAAAATTAACCCTACATAAATACAAGTAAAGCAGACATTCAGTACATATATATGCAAGGTAAACCCTTACTTTACTATAGTGTTACAAGCAAATAATATAGAAGCTTGCATAATAGATAAGTAATTACTAAATTATTGTATTTAATTACTAGGTCGCAAATACAAACGAGGTCCATAATTGGAATCCGTTTCAAACGGCCTACTGACCATACACTATAATAGCTTTCTAATCAATATCAACTGATAGATATCTATTGCTATAAAGCATACTAGTCATATAGTCATAACTCATTGAATTTAATTGGATGCATAATTTTGTCATCTTGACATTATATCCTTAATATTAATAATAAGAGCTATAAATTACGAATAGAATAATTTTACCAATTTGTAACGCAATTATTGTTTCAGTAATTATAATAACAACTTTTAAACAATCGTATTCTGAAGATAAACCCTCAAAGACTTCAACATATATGTTCAATTCCACTACTCTAATTTATGCTGTGCAAAATAGCAAATAAATAAATATGTATTTTTGCTGTTGATTCAAATGTTCAAAAGAGAAGAATGTATAAAATAGTCCAATTCATTTAAGATGCAAACTATTTTTTCACAATCTTGTCAAAAAGCGATACTTTTCATCTCTAGGGACGTCGCCTACGTTATTATACAATGCCTGGAATGTCAAAAAAAAACACAAACACACACACTATTAATATAATTATTGTATGTAAAATTAGAATTTTTAAAATTAGAAGTATTTGTGTATTTGTTATATCTTAATGTTACTTTCTAAAATATTAACTGAAATAATATTTTATTTTAAAAGTTTTGATAAATGTCGTACTTATCACCAAAATCGTCTTAAATTTTACAATTTTTGTTCCTCCACCAACGTGACATTCCTGTCCTTGTATATAACGTAGACGAGACTAAGGAAGAAAGTAAATTTTGCTTCCCTAGGGAAAGAAAATAAAGCCATATTCCTGGCAACGACAAAATAACGGTATAATTTTACAGTGACATTAGTAACATCTGTCAAGAGAATAATTAATTTTATCTAAATTTTATTTTCTCACATGGTAATGAGAAAAATTATGTGTATATCTCGTGAGGAAAGTGTAATTCTTTCTTCAGGTGCTTTATATCCCTCGCGTTTGGTTCGGGATATGAAACGATTCCTTCGAGAAAAAATATATCACTTTCTTTGCTTGATATTGTTTGTTACCATCGAAGAAATATAGCATTATATTGATCTAAAATGTATTAAAAGTAAATGAAAACAAAATAAATAACGTATGTTTTACTTTACAAACAAATTGGCTGGTAGTATGAGCTCGGTTCTAACTTCAACATAAATATTTGTATTTGTATCATTATTTACAGTGTTGTAAACATCAACATTCTCGTTACTCGGTTTTAGCTTAAACTAAATTGAAATCGAGCTCTTATTATCTCTAAGTTTACTAACCTTGATCTGATACTGAGCAGAAAAAATGTCCTTAATAATTATTACATTTCATACTAATTAAAATAAAATGTAACAAATATATCATCACGTCTTTTACCCATGACTAGGTGTAGTACTCTGCCAAAGCAAATTTTGGTAAATGATATATTTATTCGCGTGAAGTACAGTTACCAGACGTCAAATCACGGTCTCGAAAGACGTTAGTAGACGGGGAGCCACAAGGGAAGTTTTAATGTGGTGAAAATTAGTTGTCGGCTGTAGGAATCGAACCCGTGTTCTCAAATCCACAAGTTGATTTGATTGATACCACTGAGCCACCTATATTAATTCATATAAAATATTTTCACTGAATTTTTTTCTCAATACTTTGAAAAACATTCTATTTTCCTATAATTCAGCTCTAATACTATTGTGCCGGTTATCTACAAAATGAAAATGATAAATATTTCTATAAATTCTCAGAAAATGTGCAAGTCTGTAAGCTGTATCATTTGCAAAATATAAAGATTATTAAAATTATTTTTGTGTATATAAAGTACTCTATAAAGAAACCCGTCAACATTTTCATCCTGACACACGATACTCGTTTCGACCACATTAACACTTCCTCCATACAAACTCTTTCTTTTCTCACAACCAAAATCCATCACCACGCAACAAACATTCATCCATTCGCTCCTGTACACTTGTTTCGTAAATCTTCACTTACGCTCACTTCTCTAACAACGAATATATAAGAAATGAAGGCAGCATCGCCAAATATGATTTTAAAAAACTGGAGAAATGAGACACTAACCAGGAGCCTGGAAAAACGACATTGAATCCAAAATCTCCGGTTCAAAATAGCTTAAAACAAATTCATTGTAACTCTTCCACGAAATAAAACAAACTTTAGTACTGCTTAATATCATTAGTACAACATTGAAACTTCGCACTAGAAATCTCTGGAAAAACTAGCTGAACTACCAAAGAATTTATCGAAACAATCTTTAATCTCAACCTATAAACCATCTCAAATGTATTTCTGTCAATAATCAAGATATATTCCCGAGCTTTTCAAAACTATATCACAACAGCGAGTGACCGCATCCTTCGGATCCCTACAAACGATTCTTAAAGCTCACCAATCCTGCACTGGTCAGCTGGCGTCACCGACACCAGCAACATCAGCTCTATTACTCGCCGAAAGTTATGGATCACATCGTAACATTTATTTTGTTCTTGTTATTCCGTTATTATAATTTAATAGCGACATTTATAGCTGGAGAGTACAGGGTCGTTCTCACAGTGGGGCCCCTCATTGCTTCATTTTGAAACATGCCTGCATTAGACCACAATTCACTCACGAGCTGAGAACGTGCGTGAGTGTGAACGTAACGATGTGTGGGTGGGAATTATAATGTGTTTGGTGTACCACGTTTAACTTTATGTTGCTGGAATTGCTGATGTAGACAAGCATCCTGATGTGAAGTAGTCATTTGAGGTGTTACTACAACAGATTTTGTTTGCGTTCTCTTGATTCTATGGCTCATCCGTAAAATTTATTTTTATAGTTTAATACTGGCTACGTTACCGCATTAATTTAAAATAGTAAATTGTCAGTATTGTTACGATTCATTTATTACCTTTGATATGTTTCCTCACATGTTAAACAGATTATCAAACAAAATTTCAAACATTTAAATCAGTAAAGAAAAACTGAAAAATCTGATGTGGACACCACATGACTTCCTTGTACGCATATTAAACTATAGAAATTTTTTTAATTGCACATATTTGACATTCAATCTTTTATTTTTTCTTATTTTTTGTTCTCATCCATAATTAAAAAAACTAAAAATATATAATTTTTAAATTTACATATCTCGCTTATACAAAAGGCTAATTTAATTATTCTTAATGTGCTACACGCAGAATTTAATTCTCTAAAACTTTTATTTGCAGCATTTATTTCTAAAATCAAAATAAAACCATTATGTTCAAGTCCATTTTAACCAAAATCTATGATGTTATTTATATTGATATTGTAGTCTTATATACCAAATTTGAAAAGTTTTGGATTATATTTTAATATAGTTTTTCATGAAAATCTATTATAGGTTTCAAGTAAAGTGCCACTTCCGGAAGTTATATAATGACCAAAAAGGGAGGTGCGCAACTAGATGTTATAACAGTCCTAAAGACAAAATTTCAACTTTCTACGGCTTACCGTTTTTTGAGCTATGCGAGATACATACGTACGTACGTACAGACGTCAAAATGGACTCAGGGATGGTCAAAATGCGTATTTCCGCTGAAATCTGAGAACCGAAAATTTCCGCGATTACAATACTTCCTTTACTTCGTACAAGGAAGTAAAAAAGATTAAGAACTGATTCAATTGACCAAAGCTATAGAAAGCAGCTGTACAGAAATATTACATAGCTTTTATCTTACTATAAATCATCGATAAGTAATATTATTTGTAAATTAACTGGTAATTTGTTTTCATTAGGACTAAGAATACAAGTTTTTGGGTCGAGTAGTAAAGGTTGTCGAGTCTGATAATATTACGAGACTCGAAATAGTATTTTTAGTTCGATTAAAATATATTATTTTTGTATCTACTTATTTAGCAAATATCGCAGATTTATTCAAATTAAAAAATAACAAATTGACAAAAACCTTGAATAGTAGAAAAATATTGTAATGTGTGACCCGAACTCTAATTTATAATACTATAGATAACGTAGTAAATATTGTGTTGTGACAAATGATGAAGGTACTTTTCAGTTATGCAAATATTAACACATAATATATTCTAAACTAATTCAAATTACTTGCAAAATGTATGGAGATATCATAAAGACACTGCAAACAATCTGAATTCAAGAAGGTATACAAAACACACAGTACAAGAAACTACACAATTTAAAGAGAACTTTAATTAAACCATGAACAATTTAATCCGAGGGAAACCACATGAAACACGTTTGCACAAACAATGCAATTCTCATTTAATAAATGACAACCATTTATATACACATTACAGCATGCAGCTGCAGTTTAAACAACCAAATATCATTGCAATAAGCCAGCAGACACCCAGCAAGCGACATCCGACGAAAGCTGAATCATATATTCATTACTTTCACGCCACAACTGCAACTATCTGCGCATGAGGAATTCTAACATCGTCCATAACTTCAAACTTCAACATAAATAAACACGGTTATGTTTAATTCTCTTCAATTATTAAAAACACTTTCAATGAACTCTTTCGCCATACTTTTTTTTATGAAACTTCACAAAAATCTACAACAATCTGTGAAAATATGGTGTTAAAAATTCATTATACTAAGTTTTAGATATACAATATGTGACGTCATAAGTACTCTCAGTGGCTGTCAAATAGTTGGTTTCAATATAAAAATATAATAACCTATTTTTATGAGGAAATGATCTTATAAATATAAATATATAAATATATCATCACGCCTTTTACCCATTTCTGGGTGTGGCACTCTACCTAAGCAGATCTCGGTAAGTGATATATTTTTTCGCGTGAAGTGCGGTTACCAACCGTCAAATCACGGCACCCAAAGATATTAGTGGTGGGGGAGCCACAGGGATAGATTTAAATTGGTGAAAATTGTTTGTCGGCTGTGGGGATCGAACCAGGGTTCTCAAGATCCACAGGCCGACTCGATACCATTGAGCCACCTACCCCATTACGGTGAAATGATCTTATTATATAAAAAATTATATTTCATCGTCGAAAAATACAATTTTTAATTTTCATGAATAATTTTCATTATTGATCCACATTGATTCGTGGAAGTTTTCAGTGTCATTTTGTAGCTAATTTACATTGTAATTATACTAATACTAAACCCCCATTCACATAGAGCTTAGTGCAATTGTACTGCTTTTGCATTGAAGTGCAGAATTCTTGTTTGTAGGAAGTAAACGCAACTAGGCACGTTCTACATTACTTCTACATCGTTTAAATCGAATAAATAAATAAATAAAAATTGTTTAGTAATTAATTTCCTGAATAGATTTTCTTCTTCAATCATAAAAATGCAATGCACGGTAATACATTAAAATGTGAATGATATAATTGCACTAAATTCTATATGAATAATACTTAAGTATCTCAATTATTACATTAAAGTGTTTAATCTTAGAAATTCTTATTTGTGTGTTAAAATTGCCTGTATCACTTCTTCTGCACTTTTTCCTTATGTGGCACCATCACAATCACTTCTTTTTTATAACATTATAACCTCCGAAAACATACGACCAACGCGAACTAAGAACTTGTGACAGATTTTTTTAATCGCTTACATCTTTTGTTTGTAACACATATCATAATATAATCTCTAATTTTGTCTATTTTGATCATATTGGAGAGCCCATTACTGTTCCTTAATTAATATTTAAATATTGTGAATAATAACTTATTGATTCAAAAATTGGGTTCTGCGCTTCAGAGAATTATTTCTCTGAAGAAGTCCTCGTGTTCAGCCTTTGTAATCTGAAGGAACGTAATTTGAAAAAAGTTTTATTTGAATTCAATATTTATAAAAAGCAATGAAATGAGAATCATGTGCGAATTCCCCATTGTATGTTTGTGTACGCGTATGAGAGAAGAGAAAGCCGGTGATGTGTGTGTTTGTGTGTGCGGCGGCGGCGTTGAAACGAGCAGCCGTAGTGGAGGCGGGGGTGATATACGCGCCGTTCTCACGAAGAGGACCGCCGCAATGTGCACCCGAAACGCCTGAGGACAGGTTTATGCCACTATAAAACCACAAAGCATACAATGCGATTGCCGGGAGCGATCGTCCAGACCCTTCCGGCAACAGCGGCCGCGGCCAGCGCCGAGATATCCGGCCTCATCTTACTAAGTTACTGCCCCGGAATGAAATGTGCGGAGCGCAGCGCAGCGCTGACATCAACCACCACGGGATTGTGACAAAAGTTTGAAGGAGCGCGAAACCCATCTCATCTCGCGTGGATGCCGCTGCCATCACGAAAGCAATACGAGATTTATAAACCGGGACCTATATAGCGTGGGATAAAATATAAACAAATATGTTTATGCCATAACCGAAAATATTCTCGATTCGCGAACCACCAACACGAAGAGACATCGACGTGGAACCAGTATTGATTACGCAGCAACGGGAACGGTTTCACAATTCCCATTTCGTAGCCGGAAAACGGAAGACGAAAATAAAGGCAGACACCCGCAACACCTCCCACTACATTGTGTTCGTACTATAGAGACACAACACACAACGACAACCCGCGATGTGCGACCCACTGGCCTCTACAGGGTGTCTCCTGTTCGAGGGTTACAATTGAGAAAAATGTATAGGTCATCTGATATGAGCAAAAATGAGGCATAGCGAAATGTTTCAAATAATTTTAATTAAATAATAAAAGATAAAGAGAACAATTTTAAATAACAATATTAAAGACCTTTTTAGAATATAGTATTAAAATAATTATTAAACTGTCCATTTTTGAGATATTATTAGATCAATATAGAGTTACAATTACCAAGAATTTAATGTTTAAGGAATACTAGAAAGAACTAAAGGCAATCAGAAATAAAAACAGTGCAATAAAATAAACGAGTGAATCTACGAGTATAATACCATTTACAAAGAAATTATGACCATAAAAACATAGAGATATTTCACAATAGAAGGACGAAAAGAAATTATTAAACTAATGACTACATTCAGATGTGGAAATGAAGAAAGAAGAACTAAAAAATGGCGAAAGTAGAAGGGTTACATTTTTGCGATGTAAGGGATAATTAAAGTCAATATATATAAATAGCATATTTTTTCCTTTTCATCGATGCTAAGCTTGCTTTATTTTATGATTTTTCAAATTCATTAGTAAATATGTTAATTGTAAAAATTAATGAAATGCCTTATCATCCTATTTGTTTCTATGATATTTGAATTCGTCATTCCTTATTCACTTGTTCAGTGGCATCGAGCCGGATTGTGGATTTAAGAACTCGGTTCGATTTCCATAGTCGACAAACATATTTTACTACATTCAAATTTTTGCTAGAGTTCCCTCTCCACTAACATCTTTGGGAGTCGTGATTTAATGGCTGATAACCGCACTTCACGCACATAAATATATCATTTATCGAGATCTTCTACGGTTGACTACCACATCCAGGATGAGTAAAAGGCGTAATGATATAACTATTTATTTATTTATTTACTTGAATAAATACAAAACTAATTCATAGCCTACTTAATTAACATTTAATAATCTATTTATTATGCTAATTAAATCAAACAAACTTTGCATCATTAAAAAGAATAAAAACGAGCTTTTTAAATACAACTATTCCCAGGCCCGACGAGACGGGGATAAAATACCCAGGGCCCGTGGAATTCAAAGGGCCCGGATGTGATGTTATTTTATAAATTGCTTTTAATTTTCTACTATCTCACCAATTTTTTATATTCCTTACTAAAACATGTATAACGAAATGTCTGATACAAGTTTCCAACAATTTATTACATTTTATAAAGTACTAAATGACGAAATGCTTGATCAAGGGCCCCAGTTGCAAATTTTAAATAAATTTATACACTATTCAAAAGTACATTATTCCATTGTTGCATTTTTATTTCTTATATTACTACATTGTATACAACACACATAGGCAAAGGCTCTGTACATTTGTGCGTAGTGCTGTTTTGGTATCCCCTGCATTTATCGAATATGCAACTAGATATTAGATAGTCATACAGTGAGTATACAATACACATCGCTGCACCAATTAACTCAGAATTTTGTATTTAATTTGATTTATATTGTTATAACTTTATTTAGATATTAATTATTATTATTGTTGTCATACATATATTTATAAATATATTTTTTGTATCTTATATTTAATTAATAAATATTCAAAGTTAAAGGGGCCCCGAATTTTTTCCCCGGGGCCCGCTTTTCCTCTCGGCGCCCCTGTTCATTCCGTTAAACAAAAATATAACTATATCTCATATTTTAATTCTCTATTGCAAATATGGATTTAGTTGCTACAATTTTGATGTTTTTCTATTACGATCTGCTATTATTTTTTAATTAAATTATTTGCAAAATTTTTGATGTCCACATTTTCACTCTAGTGGAAAAACAAACTCAATATAAAATTGTCATATTACTGTGTCAACTCGTGTCTAATTTATCCGAAATTATATCTGTTGTAGTTTCTGAGTTTCCAATTGTGGTTCTCGTACAGGAGGAGACATCCTGTATATCTCCAGTCCCTGCCGTAATCTTCAGCTCAGACAACGCGTTTTACTGGCCGGCTTTACTATGATTGCAACATTACATAAATTATACAGGGCCAGGAAATGAAACGCTTCTTCAATGCATTGGGGCTGGACAAGTCTCCAACTGCTACAACTACGCCACCATCACCACGGTCGCAGCCAGAATGAAACTTGAACACCGATCCGTGACCCAGATAGTGAAACTTTGCCGGTTCCGCTGGGAACGCCGCGCCGGCATATGGCCGTGGCAAAAACAACTTGTAAACGCTTCATTTACCGCATACATAACAAAATCCAAAATCTCCGTCGGTGACAAATAGTCTGCGGGCGGAACGATCGCACGAACAGGGGCCATTGCTTCGGTTAAGCAAAGATCATTCGTTCTCGCAGTGCAACAAGCTAAGCCTTCGGAAAGGTTACATTGTAAAGCGGGACGCAGGAGCCGGGCCACCGCGGGTTACGAAATACATCCAGCGCATGAATTATGGAAAAGTTCACGCGACGGTTATTCCTCACGAACAAAAAAAAAGAAAACGAAAAGGGGAAGCCAAAGTTAGGTGAGTCGGACGCCAGCGCACTCAACCGGTAAATCCGAAATGAAGCTTGGACGGGAAATGGACACGGGACGTGAAATGACACATATGAAATCTCAAACTTGTGAAATCCTCCTCTTCTCCCACATTCTACCCTACTTTCACCGACCTCACACCCCTGTCGCCGGAACCACGCACACCAGGAAACTTTAAACTAAACGAACCGACGTGCAAACAACCGCTGGTCAGTCCGCGGCCAACAACAACTGGAAGAAATGTGATAAGAAGAAACGCGCGTGTAGGGTTCATCGGGGAACGATTCCGTTACTTCGAATACGAAAACTTTATAAGCTGTTTGTTCCACGCCTCATATTTTATTGTTTTCGTGTACGTGTATTTGGTTACAACCCCGTTGATACAGCAAAATATAATTTAATTTTCTTTATTCATTTTGTTATAATAGTCGAAAGTTTAATTAAAAAGTATTAGTTTATATACTCATTTCCCATGATGTCAAAGTTAGTTTTACAGCATAATTTCTAATTTATTTAATATTTAGTCTGTACATGCACGTCAAAATAATACATTTCCAACACAATAGTAAATAATAAATTAGTTTCAAATATAACTAATATTGGTATTCTAAGCTCCCGACTAAAGTCCTAACTAGCTAGTCTGGATCAGGGAGTCGTCAGTTATATTGGAATTCAATTTATCATGTTGTATGTGGTGACATCTGTGTTTGCCTAAATTAATTTACATAATAATAAATATAATTACGTCGGCTTTGGTTTTTATGATGTAATTTTGTTATGATTATTATGATATAATTTTGACAGTATCTGTCAAATATGATGAAGTAATTTTTTAATGAAGGTATTATTTTCCATGAACGTGTGACCTATAAACAATAAAAGTAAAATATTAAGTAATTTGCTGAATTTATTTAACCAAAAAAGTATTATTAATTGACCAAATTTAACAGATAAAATTATTTATCTGAATGTTGTATATAATTTTTAAATAATTATTTCTTAAATACCTTAAATGTATTTTGAAAACTACAATACTCAAAATTTTATAACATTAGTTGATTTAAGCAGTAACAGATGGTAATAGCGGTAATTTGCTAACATGGCTACCTTCAATGACCTGTGCTAACGCTTGTTATGACTGTTTCATTCCATCGTTTTACCATATACAAATTTGTCGAGAGTTTTTTACACAGTTTTATTTAAAAAAATTACACGAAATTATAACAGATGCTCAAATCTAATACAGTTTTCATACATACAAGCTGTCACACGACTCTATAGTGATCTCCTGAAATCTGTCACAATTGACATTGGCAATTGCACTGAAAATAAAACATTCACTACTTGATTTAAACTTTTTAATAAATTTTGGCAATAAGCTGCAATTTATCCATTTAATAACTATTTTGCGGGTTAATGACACCTTAGAAAAAGATACAAGCAATTGTTTGATAGCCCTTCAATCCTCCTTATTTACCATGTAAACGTTAGCGGTACACTAACATAACAGCCTGTACATACTAATTACATAATTGTTATATTTAAATATGAATAACAAAATTTGTTAATCAGGACTTTTATCGGGAGTTCAGGATATCAGTCATTATGTTTATTATGTGATTATTATAATGGCTCAGTGGTAACGAGTCGGCCTGTGGATTTAAGAACCCGGGTTCGATTTCTACAGCCGACAAAAAATTTCACCACATTAAAAACTAGTCCTGTGGCTCTCCCTCCACCAACATCTTTGGGGGCTGTGGTTTTATGGCTGATAATTGCATTTCACGTGAAGAAATATATTACTTACCGAGATCTGCTACGGTAGAGAGAGACACACCCAGTAATATGTAAATGGCGTGATGATATATTTATTTATTTTATTTTATATAAGTACTATGAAAACAAACAGTATAAAACAGTTTGATTTAGTTTTCACCGTATAACATTACTCCAAATACAATATAAAAACTGAGGACAATGATTCCATCCATGGAGCAGTTTATCAACATTCGTCACAGATCACAAACTCGCGAAAAAGTTTGTTACAAACTATCAACAGCAGCACAGATTGAAATCCGAACAATAGAACGAGACAAACGTCAACATAGGAATCACAAACAACACATTTGTTTCTAATGTACATAGCCAAGTTAACCAAACATCCGATCTCATGTGAACAATATTAGTGAATCCCGAGACGAGACGAGCAGGGTCAGACCTTCAGCTCCGTTTGCTTGAACTCAGAATATTTGTTTACTCAGTACACCTTTGTTCTAACCCCGTAATTCTAATTACGGCAACAATCACAGATCCTTCGTTCGAGTCTGGCAATATATAGTACCACAAAAGAGCGGATGGCGTGGTCGAAGGCCCGCGGGAACGCTCACCCTGCATTGATCCCGCACTTGATCTCAAATGTAAACCCGCACTTTTGCACAGCAGTAAAACGGGTTCGTTTTTTACCTTCACTGATGTTTACGCCAAACATAAACTTTAACAAAAGGTTCCTTGTTGTGAAGGTTTCATTTTCACTTGAAATTTCACCTTGCTCAGGAAATACCAACAATCTAATGGACCATCGTATATTCACAAAACAGTCAAGTTTCTCTGGATTTTCAAACGTCAGTTTTATAAACTCCTGGATATTGTAAAGTTAGCTCGCTGCCTCAAATATACTAAATACTTTGTAATATTAGTTAAATTATTATATAAGATTTAATTGCACATTAAAGTAGAAAATCTCCGTAAGTAATATATTTTTTCGTGTAAAGAACAGAACTTGTGGAGCCATTTGACCATTATTATTTTTGTCGTTTAATTATAATAAACTAAAGTAACATTAAAATTAGAAATTATTTTAGTATTACTCAGTAACAAAAAACATAAATTAAATAATAATAAAAATTTACTTATTTCTATTAGAAATTAATTATCGGTACTAAGAATTTTAGCTTTTAGTGTACGTTCTAAAAGAGTTGTTTTAGCTATATTGAATATTAACGTTCACCCAAAAATCGAGCATAATGTTACGACTACGAATATATGAACTGTCTGTTAGAGTAAAGAAATAGTATATTGAAAAATATGTACGAGTGTTACAATTGGTCACACGTCTTTTTCGAATTTTTCCTATTTTGCATTAATTTACTTTTATCTTAATATCTTTAGTAAACCAATAATAATAAAATTTCAAGGTGGGGACACTGACAAATTAATAAACATTTAAAATAAATTTATTTTGACATTTTTTTAGTAAGAATAAAATTTCAATTTATAATTATCTAAAAAACAACAAAGACAAAATTAATTGTCTTTAAATGCTCACTTGGTGAAACTAGGGTTAATAATAAAATATCAAAATAAACACTTGTCTAAGTCTCACAAAATTCAGCCTCCAAGTCACCTTATGAGGAGTTTTTTTATTTAAATTGCTATTTCGTAGCTTTTGCTTTTTTCGGTAGATGGCATTAGAACTTCTCATGTCATCTTACCGTTCTTTAGAGATCTTATTCTCTGCTGGCACAGTCCTTCGTCACCAGCTTCTTCACGTGAACTTTGTTCTAGGTGAAGAAGTAGGTTATACCATACTGATGAGCTCTAATAAGAGCGAAACGCGTCTATGGTTACCAACTGTGCTGGCCAGCCTCTGACGATGCCCTCATAAGGTGACTTGGAGGCTGAATTTTGTGAGACTTAGACAAGTGTTTATTTTGATATTT
Organism: Pterostichus niger; assembly: GCA_947425015.1. Classification (NCBI taxonomy): domain Eukaryota; kingdom Metazoa; phylum Arthropoda; class Insecta; order Coleoptera; family Carabidae; genus Pterostichus; species Pterostichus niger. The sequence goes on along the minus strand of OX380345.1, from coordinate 22,554,611 downwards.
TATTAATATAATTATCTAGGTTAAGTTATAAAACTATAACTTTCAAATTTTTACTAAAAACGTGTTATGTATTTATTAATTATAAAAAAAAAAATAATTGTAATAATTTTCCATGAATTGATTATGTATGATATTTTTAGAACTAGACAACTTGACAACTTAATACAAAAACATCTACAAAAATAATTGCACAAAATTCACTTTAACAATGCAATATAGGAAAAATAAGTTCCCATATAATTGAGAACGGTAGAATTGCTATAAATATAGATAGAGTTTTAAGATAAAAGTTATAAAAAGAATCATAGTATAGTTTTATAAACTATAAGCAGATGATATTCTCTATAAAACTGAAAGAATACATCATTGTCGTAAATTCAGTGTTGTCGATCCGCATTATTTTAAAATATGGTTCTGATATATTAAAGTCGCTTTAAATCTGTTTACATTCTAGAAAGCTTGCAACGAATTGCACTTAGAAGCACTTGAAACAATTTATGTGTTGTTAGAAATAAGAAAACAGAAGTCTTATATTGATCACAATAAATCTTTTACAGCACAAAATATATTTTGAACTCCTATTTATATTCGTATAATGGCAAAAGAGTTTTATTTGATCTTTATTGTAACAAAACATTTTATAGATTCTTCTGATCGTTTAACGAAATTAAATTACTGTTCATGGAATTCGTATTCATAACTAAAATATTCCTGGAAATTTTTTAAATTAATACTTGAAACATTTCCACTGAAATATGTTGCAGAACAAGTTTTTAATATTCTTAATTATTGTTAGTTGCTAAAGAACCATACATGTTTAACCACATTAAAATGTAATTACTAGAAAAACGAAAATATAAACGAAAACTTTTATGTTGCCAACACAGAAAATTACAGCAGCAAACTAATAAAAATTTCAGTATTTTTAAAAGTATTTTTGTAATTAAAAACGTACTTAAATAAAGTAAATTGTATAATGAGGGGCGATAATAATAATTTACCTTTACGCTGAATTTTCAGGTAATAAAATTCTATGAAAGTTTTCCACCCACCTGAAAAAGAAAAAAATGTAATTAGGAACATATTTATTTTTACTTGCTAACGTATATATTTTAAGTTTGTATAAAATTTTAAAGTTAAATTTTTATGACAGAAAAATTCGGATGACGCCTGGATTCGAACCAGGGACCCTCCGCTTGCCGGGCAGAGATGCTAACCGCTACACCACGTCACCTGTGTCCGACGTATGGCATCAACCGAATTCTTCTGTCATAGTGTCTAACGTAGCATCGATCCCAAAGATAAAATTATTTATTATATTATACGCTCAGTGGCAATGAGTTGACAAACAATTTTTACAACATTAACATTAATCCTGTGACTTCCCCACAATTAACATCTTTGGGGGCCGTAATTTGACGACTGATAACTGCACTTCACGCGAAGAAATGTGTAACTTACCGAGATATGCTACGGCAGAGTGTCACACCCAGTAATGGGTAAAAGGCATGATGTTATATTTATTTATATTATACGATTATTAATTTCAGTCAGTTACTAACAATAAATATTCATAAGCGGCAATATGTGGAGTGCAAATTTTATATGATTGCACCCAATAAAATCTTTAAAATGATTTCATATATTTTAGTCTCCTAATAATTTAAATTTGTACTTTTTGTAGCATTCATTATAATTTTGCTCTACAAACTATACATGGTAGAGACTAGTGTTGCTGAATTCAAGTCACACAACAATGAAAATTGTCACACTGAAGCTTTTGATTATATGATTGTTGAATTCATAATCTTTCATTGTTGTAACTTCTTATTGTTGCGATTTTTCATTGTTGTAATTTTTTCAATGTTGTAATATTTCATTGTTATATTTTACAGAACTATTTTAATGAGCAGCAATTTTTTTTCAACCAGTGGTTCACAGTGGATACTAACTTTGTTACTTTAAATGGAACTAATTTTTTTTTTATTTGTTCGATAGAGAATTTTATTCTGAATTCAGTGATATAATATTTGTATACCCTTAGATAACAATTATTATGAAAAAAATACATGTTTAGATTGATTTGATTATAGCTAAAATAAGGGCGCCATGGACGAAACAAGTTGAATATGGATTCAAATTTTAGAGTGCTACAACCGAAATAATAGCACTATTTATTATTCTTTACAAATGTCAGTTGCTATTATGGAATTATTATTGTTGTGTGAATACTAAATAAGCTCAATAAAATAGAAAAATGCATAATTTTACTCATTATGAAAAAGTTGATATTAGACCTTGGGGCCCTTATTTTAGCTATAATGAAATAAATCTAAAATTGCATTTTTCTCATAAAAATTGTTATCTAAGGGTATATAAATATTATATCACTAAATTGAGAATAAAATTCTCTATCGAACAGGCAAATAAAAAAATATAGTTTCATTTAAAATAACAAAGTTTGTAGCCACAGTTTGTGAACCACTGGTTGAAAAAAAATTATGCTCATTAAAATAATCTTGGAAAATAGAAATTGTTTCCTAATTTAACCGACCTCGTAGGTATTATAGTTCTCGAGATAGCAATAGTGGATAAAATAAAATGAACAGCCTGTATTTAGTGAAAATCATACAATACTAAATTTATTTAAAAATATAGATTGATTTCTAATAAATAACTAAATTTAATTAGATAAAAGTCTCATAAATCTTGGTAATGCATGTCAGCTCAACATTACCAAAACTATTAATGATCTTCCTCAAAAACTAAAAGTATTTCAACAGAACAATAATCAAGCGCCAACACATTAATTAGAAATTATCAAACGAAAAGTACATATTGTCACGAACGAGAGTGATTTTGACTTTGAAAAGCCTGTATCAATCTAGGTTAACGTTGGGTATCCCGACAGTAAAACGTAGCGTATCACGGCAGCACTGCATGCAGCGGCGAAGTTGAAAAACCATCAGCCAAACTGCCACCTCGCACGAACTACGACCAGAGTTACCTTACCCCTAAATCATAAACTCTCCGATAACTAGGCTGCTGCTTGCGTGGAGCGCGATGCGTGAGGCGAGTCCGAGTCACTACCAAATGCTTTCAAACGAATTTATTTAATAAGGAGAATTTTAATACTATATTGAACAAACAATTTTCACCAATTTAAAAAATCTACCCCAGTGGATCCTCCACTACTAATATCTTTGGAGGCCGTGATTTGACGGCTGGTAACCGCACTTCACGCGAAAAAATATATCACTTACCGAGATCTGCTTAGGCAGAGTGCCACACCCAGTGATGGGTAAAAGGCGTGATGATATATTTATTTTTATTTTTTTTATATTGAACAATAGGTAAATAAATAAATATATCATCACACTTTTTACACATTACTGGGTGTGGCACACTCTGCGTCAGCAGATCACGCTAAATGTATATTTTTTCGCGCGAAATGCGGTTCCCAGCCGTTAAATCACGGCCCCCAAAAGATATTAGTGGTGGGGGAGCCACAGGGGTAGATTTAAATTGGTGAAAATTGTTTGTCGGCTGTGGGGATCGAACCAGGGTTCTCAAGATCCACAGGCCGACTCGATACCACTGAGCCACCTACCCCATGAGAAATACAAAATAGGTATTTATTATACTTTTCCTGCATTTATATTAATATATTTTTAAAATTTGTATTAGAAAAAATAATAATAAAATTTCAAGGTGGCAACAATGACAGATCAATAAACATTTGAAAATAATTTATTTTGATAATTATTAGTTACGTTGAGAGTTCAAATTCATAATTATTTAGGTTATGTTGTAAAACTATGCACCTTTAATGTTTAATAATGATGTGTTTTGGAGTTTAATGGATTTATTTTATTATGAAAAAATTGCAGTAATTTTACATAAGCTGAGTAATTTCTGATATTTCTCAATTATCTTATTTATCTCGATTTTTCATATACATTTATGACAAGTAATACATTGTTGAAATGAGAAAAAAATAGCTGTTTTTATTTTAATAAAATAAATTTAGGTTCCCATTTAAAAAATAAAAGTTGATAGTCGTATCATGTAAACCTGACTTTATACAAAATTTCTATATGTGTCATAAAGTATTATATGTAATATATTAAAACTTCCATCCGAAGAAAATTTGTCCATCCCATATAATAAAAAAGTTAAGCCCGGGGGGGGGGGCTGGGTTGGGTTCGTCTTTCCAGACTCACCCCGTATATTTAAACATTATTAAAGATAAAATAAGAAATTGTTTAAATCCTAAACGGTTTTCTTTTTCCGGACATAGATATATTTGGATTTTTACTCTGGTATCTACGACTGATATATTCCCCAAATATTATCCCCTATTTTTCGAACACTCTGTATAATAATTTTATTATAAACAATAGAAATTAAGATTTTTCTTTAATTTTTGTGCTTATTTCATTCGATATTTTTTAATAATACCATTATGTTTTCGCGAATCCTTTGTAAGGACACTTGTCTCCTGCTTCAAGGCTCCGCCATTTGCCAAGTTAAAAACCGCTGTATAAACAATATTTTTTGTTAAATAGTTAATAAATCTATTACAACTAACGATTTGAACTCTGATAAACTAGAATTTCTCGCAAAAATATAAATTAGAATAAATAAACCAATAGTAATAGCACCATTTTGATTTTGTCATATTATTGTTTGTTTAAATTTACTGTAAACTACTGAGGCAACTAAAGGACTTTCGTATGCACTTTCACAATCCTGCTATAAATAAATCATTTCTCTTATGTTACATTCACAAATAATTAAAATCTACATGGTATGTCAACATCTGTCACAAACACTACTCTTTCAAATTTCTTTTATAATTCTGTTTTATTTGCGCATAATAAACAGTGAAAGAATAAAAATAACAAATAAAAATAAAACCGCTATCCTTTTCATTAGCAACAAAGCTTTATAAAATTAATGAAGAGATTCGTAAAACATTAATCTTTCCCTCTAGACGTTGAGATATTACAATCAGAATCAAAACACATTTCCTGGGTAGGAAAAACAAATAGAACCTCGCAAAAGGTCATAAAAGATAAATTATAAATGAAGTTTTTACAGAAAATTCAACAATTAATAAAACAGAAAGAATTCTGTATATTATTGCTATAAATTCAATAAATAAAAAAAAACAAACAATTCCACTCTTAAACAACAACAAACCCTTTTCAAATATGCTGGAAATAATGAACTCAAAATTCTAAAAATATCAAATTAAAACAGTCAACAACAATTTTCATCCCTTTAGCAAAACATAAAGCTCATGTTTACCAAACTCTGTACGGTTTTTGACCAAATTTTAACAAAGTGAAACGATTCTTGCCCTCAGGCTAGCCTCCTTCTTAACAAGCAAAGAAACACAAAGGCAATCAGAAGATGTCGTGCAACTGCGACGAGAGCAAAAAGCCAAGTTAGGGACTTCGCGACGAGAGAAACAGGGAACGAATTCGCTTTGTATTTATGGACCGAGAAATTAAATTGTAATTTTCGATATTATTACCCGGGGACAAAGTGGTCCGCTGTGACTGCTGGATTGAACGCTTAAATGCGGAATTTTTGGCGGATTACCCTTCGAGGCCCCGGGGCATATTTATAAGTTATTCTTTACTTCAGAGTTTAAATAACTTCTTAATTTAACAACCTCAAATTATCAGAAAATACGGAAATAAGGTTGATGCTTTATATTTAAATTAGAAGGTAATAATATCAAACAAAGTTGACATTTACTTACAAAATTCAGTCCGAGAAATATAACTTTGTTATAAACTGCAAAAATTCATTATCGGTCAGCTACTTTGGGGGACTGTTCTAGCCTACTCAAAAAATGATTACAAAATACCGCCGATATACAAACAAATCGTTATTTTTTCTAAAAACGTCTCCTTGATTACACATTCATATTTATAAAAGAAATATTTAATTTAATTAAATTATTTTGATAAAAAAGTCTACTAATTTCTGATATCTTTAGCAAAGAGACAGTTGTCACAAATATAATAGTTATTAGTCTTCTTCTTCTGATGGCACTACAGCCCAAATCGGGCCTGGGCCTACCTGACACACCGAGCCGCAGTTTTTACACTGCCGTACTGCCAGTTTTCGTAGTCGAATACTACATTATTTAAGGCGTATAAGTGACTAGCTTATAACGCCCGAGTGTGATAAATACATGTAACTCTATTTTTATATTTTACGACAAATCACACATTGTCGACAGGCGGATTCGAACTGACGAACCTTGGTTCGGGTGACGTCACAGTATATTAAGAGATGTGCCTTAACACGCTCGGCCACCGCGCCTGTGTTTATAATAACCAATAATTCTAAATAAATGTTTATTACATTATTATATTTTTTAATGAACATAATGCAGGTGCATAAAAAGTTTTGTGTGCACCTCAGCCGCAAAATGATTTGGTGCGCTAAGAAAATAGTCTGACTCAACTTTTACAACCATTTCGCGATCTAGATACACAAATAACTATTGATTTCATCGTTTGACGAACCTTACAGTTTAAAAAAATATGTAAATATGAAACACAATAAGTATGTAATATGGTGTCAAAAGAACAAAACAGTATTGAAAATGGGAAAATATTATCGACCTAGGCCGGAATAATGGAATACTATTCATTTCGCATGAGTATAAAAGTTTGTACCGAGTAAGTTTATTCCCATTTCACTATTTCTTTGAAAATTTTATGTAAGTAGTAGTAAAATACGTATACAATGTAAAATGATTCTATAGCAACGACAAGAATACAATATGTATTGTCTGTACTTTTATGATACTCATTAAGATACATATTTTCATTATGATACAAATTTTTATTATAATAGTGATTATTAGCCATTAACTATTAACAGCACAACATTTTTTTAATACTTCCATTATTATTATAACATGCTCAATAAAGCAGTAATAGTTTTAGTTTTATTTTAACATTCCAGGCTGATATTTATTTTAATCATTTTGGATGTTGGCTTTGGTCTTAGAAGTAATAGTATACAAAGTGTTTAACAACTTAGAGCAAAAAATTAAAGGGTATATTCTGTACGACGTGCTGACCATGAAACAAAAAGAATTTTTTTTTTAAATTCGAAAAATTAAGGGTTGATAACCTAAAACATTTTTTGTAGTACTGCACTGGATTCACTTTCCTATTAAACACAAACAATGAAGTGGGTATCAACTACGAAAGAATAATTACACAATTCAATTATTAGCAGTTATTTATAATAGAATTTTATTTAATTAATAACTTTAACATAATCATCCATCCAGTGGCAGTGGCAACGAAAAATTTTGGACTGGGAAACATGGAAAATAGTTTTGCGATTTAAAAAAAATTATTTTTGTTTCATGCACGTCGTACATAATATACCCTTTAATTTTTTGCTCTAAGTTGTGAAACACCTGTATATAAAGCGTGAATAATGGATATTAATAACTTGTTGAATTATCTGTTATCTTTTTGATGTACATAATATAAACGTTTTTAGTGACTAAAATCAACAATTTTCACATGTAACTAAATGTTTAAATCCATAACAATCATAAATAATTGACAATTTATAACAATATAACAGCTTGACAATAATAATGTTACCCTTATTTGACATCATCTTTATTCAATTAAGTTTCAACATTTTTTTTTAAACTTTATTACAAAAAATCCACTGCTACAAGATTATACGTTAGATATCACATGTGAGTGAAATGTACTATTATCTACTAATAAATAATACTAACATTTAACTCAAAATACATAAAATTACTCATACATACTAGTATAATATAAAAATTCATATTCTGCAGTCTATTTTTAAACAATATCAATCAAATGTTTTCTTATCGTATATTATATGATTTGTACTTAAATATAATTAATGTTTTGTTTATACTATTTTTGTTCCATATACTGAAATAGTTGTATTTGAATTGCATGCATCGGAAAGGTATCAGAGAAAAATAGATGACTATTAACTCTTTCCCAAAAGGAAATAAACATACACTATATAGTTTATAATTCAATTCGAAACAATTAAGTGAAGTGGCTTACAAGCAATGTCCACCTACCAAGATTGTGACATTTTTTAAGTGTTGTGTGCAAAATAAAATATTAACTAACTAAAATATGAGCTTATTAAATTAGCGGTAAAGTTTATATAAAACTAGGTTACTTACAAAAAAAAATGCAACAAGATGCTTTTGACGTTTAAGCTAAAACTAAAGTTTGTCTGAAACTAAGGTGAGACAAAAAGTGAGATATTTTTAGCATGATGTTGTGGGTATAAAATCGCCACCGGGCGTCCGAAAAATAACGGATGAATTATGCAGACGATACTACTAAAAGCTATTAAAAGTACGTCGTATCTGCGAAGCGTCGCGGCGACGGTGACGGCGGTGATGGCGTCGGCCGTCCTTTCCGCCGTGGAACGTTCGGTTATTAGACTTACGACCCAGGCAGTTTAGAATCATGCATTTTTCATATTTTCTTTCGCCGAACGAGAATACAGCAATACACGGGAAGAGAAAACTTCCGCTGGTTTTCGAATTTATTTTTTTCTCTTTGAATTCGAAATTGATTCGACGTTCTTTACGTTTCACGGATGAAACCGCCGTTTCGTACATAATCCAGCGCCGCCTCCCCCTGGGGGCGCAGGAGACGGAAGGAAGAGGTGGCATCCAAAGTCAAGTGGAGGTGGCAACGTACAGGCTCAAAAGTGCGAGACACAACGCGGCAACGAACGCAAACACCTTTGAAAGGCATTACTATAATTCAATTCTAACTTTAGAACTCGGTTCAACTCTGTTAATATGCAATACGTCTTTGGATGTCAGTCGACATGTTCTTCCGCTCTTATCCAAATCAGATTACAAGGGGGTTTCATTGCATTATACATGAACGTGGACCGCACCATGTTTTATTATCCAATGAGCAAGTAAAATAATGGAAAACCACCAGAGATAAACTCTATATTCTACTCTTTTACATTCTACTAAAGAAAAAACAAATACATTTATAAAAACAATCAAATTCTTCAGACAAAAACTTTACTTAAGGAGTGATCATTCAAAAGATAACATGTCCAACATAAATCATTTTAAGATAAAAACAACAAATCTCAAAAAAGTATTCGCTAATCCTAAATTTTGGATTCGTCAATTTACCTAAACCATATTTTCAAAAATAATAAAATAAACTCTAATGCATTCTTACCATTTTTTGTTTTCTAAAAGTGTATTGGACTAACTTTTTAATCCAAAATATGAAATTAGCAAAAACTTTTTTTTTAAATCGGTTGGAAATAGTTATAACATATTAACTTTTATTTGAAACTCTACACGTTGCAATTTTCTTGAAACCAATTATGCCATTCTAATGATCATTTCTCATCTGGAAACAATCTTTATAAACATTTTGTTCAATATTTAGTGTAATGTAAAATGTTCTTCACTAATTTTGTTGGGCTACATTTAATGTTTGTAACTGTTGTATGAAATAAAGATGTTGCAGAATGGTGATACAAGAAATTGAGAATATAATTTTACAATGTTGCAAAGTAAAGCAATAATAATGAAGGATGACACAAAACTGTAAATCAGAGCTTAAATTAGTTCCAAAGCTCAATTCTGGAAACTGCATTTCAGTTGTTTATTGCAGCACAACAACCGCTGACAACGAAAATAAAATAAGAGGTGGTAGTATAAAACCCTGGCAAATCAGAAATGGTTTCATACTTCTCCCAACAAAATAATAACTATAAAATAAAGTGTGGTGCTCGTATATCTTGATATTTTATAGGAAACATTATCATTTACCTTGCATGCAACGTGCTACAAGTAGTTAGTTTATTTTTCCATCATTTATAACTTGGCGACAGTGAAAACTTTCCCAAATGAAAAGCAATGTTTTGTAAACATGATCGATGCAATACCTATTCGCGGAGGTAGAGCACCGTTTTTAGGCCGGTAAACATCTCATTTGTTTTTGCTATAAATCTCAGTTCCATGCATTCTCGCGTTAACGCAAATGTGAAAATATGTGCACAGTACGGCCTGGTACTGTTCGGTACGGCAACAGAAACGAGACGCCATTTATAATTTTTATTCGCGAAGATGGCGAAAATGTAGAGCGCTATGCGAAAGCGGAAACGTTAATTGCGCCATCTAAGGTTATGTTCATGCATGCGCATATGAACAAAAATGAAATTTGATAGTGTTGCTGGGTCCTGTGCCTCAGGTATTATCTACAGAATGCTCAAATTAACGTTGTATGTTGGAAACTTTATCCCAGAAGATATTGGGAATGTTTTATGATACAATAAACATTATTTATAAGTGCTTAAAATAAACATTTCAAACCAGAAGCGTACAGCAAGAATAGTTTAAACGAGGAACACATTCGTATATACATTATTTTATTACTATAGAATTTATTATTTATACGATATTGATATTTACAAGATACGAAAATTATTTTATTCACCTTTATGAGAATCGTATAATAGTTATTTTTGTACAGAGTGCGCGAAATGAGTGTTTTTTGTTGTGCGTGAGAATGTCACTTAAAGTCGAGACCGCAGGTCGAGACAAAAAAGTCATTCAAACGCACCAAAAATAAGAATTTCGCCTATGAAATACAAACAACATTTTCTCTACAATTGTCAAAATATAATAATACAATAGTTATTGATTTATTCAAGTAAATTAAAGGAACACAATTGATTACTATTGATGCGTGCGCGAAATATTCAGTTTTCGCACGAGGGTGCAAAACAGTGTGTAAAATACGCGTTGTCATAGTAATGTAAATGATGAAAAAATCACGTACTTCGCGTGTTAATATTAGTGAAAAAAGTGAACATTTTTTGACAGTTGTAGAAAAAATGTATGTTATATGTCCCAAATAAATATAAAGGCATTTATCGTGGAAATTCAATTTTTACAAATCAAAAGTGCCCGGTAAACATTAATGGTACCAAATTGCATATGGTCAATATTAGACCCATCCACACTCCTTATGTAATACAGATTATCTCATTTTAATGCAAAAAATAGAGAGATTAAAATAAATTGAAAAAATTGCCTACTAATAAGATTTTTATAAATATAAGACATTATTAAGTATTTTTATTAAAATATTTAATTTCACTTATTTCTATCCACAAACTTTATCTAATGTAAATTAAATCATTTTACTGCCTCAAATTTTAACTTTAACTTAAAAATGCTAGGCACGATTTTAATTTAAAAGTTCAGTATGATTTTATATATGCCCTTCTATTTATAAACGCAGTCAATTTTTATCCAATTGGAACATGAAAATTTTGAGAGAGAAATAAAGAAAAAAATTCTAACGAAAATACGCTAAAAAATAAATTTTCTACATTTTCAAAAAGTAAAAGAATAGACAAGAACATAATGTTTTCTCGACCACTTTTAAGAACTAACATGTTATCAGCAAATAAAAATTATGAGTACGTAATTGAAAATCGAGACACACAAAACTCCCGGAAATACATCTGGGAGCATTGGCACATTAAACAAAAAATAGTGACAAATACACCAATGTATTTTATCTGAGACAGAGATAATTCTGGACTAGTGTTATTTTATGCAGTTTAGTATCATAGTTGTTTGCCAGAAACTTTTGATTTAAAATAAATAAATAAATCATCACGATTTTTACCCATTACTGGATGTGGCACTCTACCGTAGCAGAACTTGGTAACTAATATATTTCTTTGCGTGAAGCGCGGTTATCAGTCGTCAAATCACGGCGTCCAAATATGTTAGTGGAGGAGGAGCCACAGGGGTAGTTTTAACGTGGTGAAAATTGTTTGCCGGCTGTGAGGATTGAACCAGAATTCTCAAATCCACAGGACGACTCGATACCACTGAGCTACCTACCCCATAAACTTTAAAAATAAATTTCCCCTGTTAAATACCTATATGAGATAGTCGATATAATTCATTTCTTAGATATTTGGAACAGATTATTAATAAATAAGATACTCGTATGTGAGAATTAATATAATTTCATCCGCCCCACAAAGTTCAAGCTTAATCTGCCTCTTTCCAGTATACTTGATAGGTACTTTTATTCTCTGAACTCTGCACAACTACATAATATCTCACAAAACACAATAAACTCCCGTGCAGTAGCAACTTTGCATAAGAAAACTGTGTAAAGTGTGGTGCATTCACAAAGCAAAGCAGTGAGAGCAGCGTGCCTGACTGGATGTTCACACACCTGAGATGATTATGCGAAGAACAGGAGTACAAGCGAGGCTACGAATAGCGACGGCTACTTATCAAAGCTAACTATCCGTGACGCCGAACGAAGCAAGTTGATTTAGTGCGGAAAACAAGAGCAAGAGAGCTCAGTGCAATTGTTGTACTTTTGTAAGAGTTCTGTAAACATTAGAAGGGTAAATACTAGGATAGTGTGCTGACTATTAAGCTTGGACAATTCGGGCGTTTACTAGATCCTTTGGGGAATGTTAAAAATTTAGTACTGAGAATAAAAGGTGTCATGGAAATTTGAAAGGCTGTAATTCAAAAATGAAGACAGATATCAAGAATAGAAATTTTGCATTATTTTCACACATCTAATTTAATGCAGATAATTTTCCATCACTTGTTTTCAACCAATCATATTGAAAATTATTTGAAAATTCAACTAATAAGCATAATTTTATACCGATTAATTTCTGCAAGTAGGGTAAAATTCCGTTACCAAGTAAATATGTATTTCTACGACCGAGCAGAAAGTACCCCAACTATCAATTCAGTGCAGAAAAGTAATGTGTGCCGCTTACTAAGACACAATCGAATAAATAGTTATTTATATATTTATGTTGCGCTATACAACAGGAACTTAATCCCAATTACAGTACAGAGTCCGCAATCGCCGAGCCGCAGTATGGTAGTGCATATAATTTTTAGTTTGAGTAAGATTCGAACTCGGGATCTCAGGATTAAAATTCTGTATTTGTGTATTAAGAGCGTAAAGTAATTCTTTGTTACTCGAGCACGGAAATTGTACGTATACGTACTGAAAATAAATTAATTCTGTCAATATAACAAGTTTCTGATTTGGTTGCATTCCTGGTAACTATTGAAATAAGCGCACATAAATAAAATATAAATAAATATATCATCCCGCCTTTTACCCATTACTAGGTGTGGCACTCTGCTTACGCAGATCTCGGTAAGTGATATATTTCTTCGCGTGAAGTGCGGTTACCAGCCGTCAAGTCACGGCCCTCAAAGATTTTAGTGGAGGGGGAGCCACAGGGATAGATTTTAATTTGGTGAAAATTGTTTGTCGGTTGTGGGGATCGAAACAGGGTTTTTAAGATCCACAGGCCGACACGATACCACTGAGCCACCTACCCCATAATAAGCGTACATATAATATCACAAGAAAAATTGATTTCGTTCCAAGCAAACAAATTATGTGTAAAATAAAAATTTTACGATAAAATCAGAAGATCTTATGCTATTATTACTGATAATAAACAGCTACTAATTTCAAGAACTTATAACAAAGTTGGTTAAATTGTTGGTACATGATTTTCTGGTACTATTTTAATTATTTTATCTAATTTGTAACATTCAAATCAGGTATATGTAATACGAATAAGAAATATGTAGCTAGGTCTTCTATTATCATATACAAATTGTTATTATAGTTAGTTGGCGTACAAATTTGATTTTCTTTGTTAAAAATCTATTTAAGATATACAGTATGTTTCGATATCACGTATGAAAATACAATGATTCGAAAAAAAATATGATTTCTTTGTCATCATTTAATAATATGCTTCAATAGGGCGCCAAATGTAGTATGAAATAGATAAATAAGGATCTTAAACGTCGATAATTATTAAATAAATATGAATGACAATACTGGGACCCTACTACTGGTGGTATAATCTAACAACTTCGATATACAAGTAGTTACTTCATTCTTCTTTGTGAATACTTCCTTGATATTACTACTTGACAATGAATAAATACACAAAAAGTAATGTTAATTACATTGGAGTAAATATATAGAAGCATTTTACATAATTATGCTCGGAATTTTCTATTTGAAGTTTACTTTTATACTTGTGGTAACAATTATAAACTTAACCTCATTTTAATGCCAGCTTATAAAATCCTCTGTATTATATCCTCATACGTTGGACAGAATAATTACTTCAAGTCTGCAATTTGAATTTAATTTCCCCATTACAGTATTCGCTATTTATTCAAAATAACCAACGAATAGGATATATTAACTCTGTGCAAAATATAAGGTTCAATTTATAAAATGCAATTTCATTCTCTTGATATAAAAGATCTACTATAAACAAAGATTCCATAGGAAAGGCCAATTGATTTTAATTAAATAAGCTAAAGAGTTTGTAATTAGTTTATATTAAAATATATTACACAAAATCCTTTGAGAAGAAAGTCCGTACAAACATTCACTACTATGTAGTTAGGAGATTATTGCAGAGATGTAAATTTCCTTTTATAACTCAAATGCAAATAATAAGCTTCCGATTTGCATCTAAATATTCCGATTGCTGTGAACTTTTACTAAACTAATTAAGTAGTGAGATCATTAAAATAATTACCTCTTTAAAACTCGGAGACCTTATTCATCAGCATTCATATAGCAGAGCGAATCATATTTAAGTGCGATTCAATTTAAACGGGACGAATAATACTAATTTGATAGTTTAGTTTTATAGTAAATACTGCGCCAATGGCTTCTGAAAGTTTTTTGATAGGCAAGTATAGGTTTATTAGCGGACATAATTGGATCAAATAAAAAATAATATGTTGTATTTTAAGTGCTATTTATCAACATTTAAGAAACTTGAAAAAATGGCCTTATTTAAATGAGCACCGCACCATTGTGTACATTTTTGCATAGGAAGGCGAAAGTTAAATGGGAATGGCGATATAAATTAGCCGCCCAGATTGCCGGATTTGACCTTTTATTATTTTTTAAATATAGTGTAATAAGCCTCGCAAACTAAAAGAAAAACAACATAACATAAGAAATATAAATGACATTTGCAAGGCTTCTTACCCATTACTGGGTGTAGCAATCCTGTAACAATTCTCTTAATAAGTGATATATTTATGTGCGAGAAGTACGGTACCAGCCGTCAAATAACGGCCCCCAAAGACGTTAGTGGGGGAGGAGCTACAGGAATCATTTTAATATGGTAAAAATTGTTGTTAATGGGGTAGGTGGCTCAGTGATATCGAAACGACCTGTGGATCTTGAGAACCCTGGTTCGATCCCCACAGTCGACAAACAATTTTCACCAATTTAAATCTACCCCTGTGGCTCCTCCTCCACTAATATCTTTGGGGCCGTGATTTGACGGCTGGTAACCGTACTTTACGCGAAAAAATATATCACTTATCGAGATCTGCTTAGGCAGAGTGCCACACACAGTAATAGGTAAAAGGCGTGATGATATATTTATTTATTTATTTATAAAAATTGTTTGTCGGATATAGGAATTGAACCTGGGTTCTTAAATCCATAGTCCGATTCAAAACCACTAAACCAAAAACTATGAGAACCCGTTGGCGCACTTTTACACTTAGATGAAGAGATATGTAAAATAAATAAAGTTACTATGGAGAAAAACAAATTTTAGTAGTCACAATATGAAAGAAATAAACAGGAATTTCCAAATTTGTATCCAAGTCAAAATTTTCTACAAGCTACCATTACAAGTTATCATCAATCTAGAACTAGAATCTAGTTACTGGATGAAACAAAACAAAACTCTCAATTAGCGCAGTCTAGATTTATTTACCAACAGAGTGTTGTACATATGTTACAATAATCCCAATTCGATTTACCGCAGAGAATGCAGTTTACCTCATGAGAGATTTCAGTAATTTAGTGTAATTCATTCAAAGCGTTGCACCCCCGGCAAGTAGCAGTCAGCAGAAGAGAAGGGTTACAACTCCAACTCCAGAGAGGAAGAAATGAGCTAATCACTCTATTTGAGAGATGCGCCGGCGTCAGCCCAGACTGACTGACTTCCTTAATTACTGTGGGGATCCGTACCAACGTAGCGCAGTACAACGTTACAAGCCAATAGAGATTAGGCAGAGGCGCGCGAGAGAAATGCATCGGAAGTTTGTTGCCGCGTTGCTAAAAAGAGGAATGGATTAAATATGGATTTAATTAAATCTGCACTAGTTGCTGCTATGTTTTAACAGTAATTATTAATTAGTACATTTATTTTTAGATGGAACAATTAACTAGCAATTTAAATTAGTTGTAATGGGAAAATAAAAACAAATAAGTATTTCATTATTTGGCCCTCGCCTACTTTAATGTTTGAGGACTGCAAATGTAAGTTTCTTTTCAAAACAAAATGGGGAAACGTTTTTCCGTCAAACTTTTTTTACGATTCTGCTCATTAGTAAAGTTATTAATCAAATCTACTCATATGCAAATTTAAATTATCCAGTAATTTTTTGATAACAGTAAACAAAATCAAATATGTTTATAATTCTAATTTTACACAGTATAATTATATAATTAGTAGATGCATATGTATAGTATTAGATGGTGCAACATAAAGTTCACTTTTCCGATCTGTTACATTATTTCTTCCAATTTTGTTAAAAAATGATCCTTTAACGATTATCCTTTTAATTAAAGTATTAATGTTTCCTGGGGTAGCTGGTGATGATATTTTATCGTCTGTAAAATATTTTTCGACCGTTAAAATAATGTATTAATAACAAAATTCCTTAAAATCGAATAAAAAGCAATGTGTAACATGGACAAAAAAGCTTTATTTTCATCTCAATTGCCTGCATTTGTACGAAAACTGCATTTTTCGTCTTTGTGTCATAAATAATTAATATTTTCTATTTAAATATGTCAGAATTAATTATTGATTCCTCTGGGTTATAGTCCCAAAAAAATAATAGTACAGAAAAAATAATTCGCATAGTATTATTTTTTGTTTCCTAGTAACAATTACCACATTACGTCATGGCTTGGAAACGCAAACTAAAAATTAAAAATTAGGAGAACATAACTTAGCTACAAAGATGCTTTTTCTGACTATTATTTAAGCAATATGAATTTTGTAGGAACACATATATTATTTACGAGTACCTAATTATTGTATTTAAAACTAGAATTATGAAAAATAGAAGAAATATTTCTTTTACTTTCACTGTGAAAAAAACTCAACTGAACAATTGCCATTTTATATAAACACGTCGTAAAAAGCAATGTCTGTCCCCCACTTTTATTTGGAAATCAACGTCCATTCCAGGTCTTGTATAATACCAGGCGACATGCATACTGTATTTCTTGTGGTTTACCCACGACTACAACATACATAGTACTGAAATAATGAATTTTGTAGTTCCAAACACTAGAAAAGAGTTTTTTTTTCGTCAAATTGGTTAATAATTATCTAGATAAGAAGACCTGAAAATAATTCTTTACTGTGTGAGCAAGCTTAGTCCAAAGCGAGCCGTAGACAAGCTTTGGAAGCATGAAAGCAAGATGTGCTACGTACAATTTGTTTTTGACCATCAATGACAAATTATATTTTGATGAATAAACAATATTTGCGGAAAAAACTAAACTGATCACAATAAAAACATTAATTTTCTGTTCTCTTTTTAACATTTAGGGATCGGTAAAGTATTATCTGTTCGTATTTTCTGATCTAGATCGGTAAAGCAGGATTTTTCAGTCTAAAAGTGCTCGAAAAAGGTTAACTTTCTAGAAAATCGCTAAAAAATTGGATAAATCTTATTTGTGAAATATATTTGGCGTACTTCATTCATTCATTTCATAGTGTAGCTATACAAATAACTAGAATTTTGCTATTTTTATTAATATCGTCAAAATGCGTTTTTTCAGGTTAAAAAATTTGGTTCACCGACAATTCCGTAAACGATGTTGCTGACATCAAAAATACAACGACATTCCACAACATTCCTTTTAGATCTTCTAAAGAAAGGACATAAAAGACACTGAAACAAGTGTATCATTTATTGTGTCTAGATCTTATAAATACGTAAACAGAAAATACACTAAGTAAAATTAAAAAAACAAAGGCAAATTTTAAAATGTGAATCTTGAGTGTTTGATGCCATGTTCATAATTAAATGCAAGCATGCGGTGCAAACATTTTACAACCGGTGATACCCGAACCATTTAATGAATTTCCAGAGTACGCCACTGCACAGCACGCAGCGCTAACCCCCAACTACGAGCACCTGAGTTACTAGTCGCAATTAAGATCCCGAACAGACAATATTACAGTGTACAGCAGGTAAGCATCTTTACGACGCATCGAAAGTTTTCCAATTACGAGAAAAAAATAACGTTTAATATATAAATAACGTAACCGCGGCAACAAGAAAAGTCGAAGGCTGCCACGGCAAAAACAGCCCCGCGCCAAGATAACAGTTCTTTGGCATAAACTTTAATATTCGACGGAAATCTTCTTTGATGTGTAAACTAATTATAAGGAACAAGATTCAGTTTTTGTGCTACGCGTAAATAAAGATAGATCTCTCAGACTTTTTAATAAATATAAGGGAAGCTTAGCGTGTTTTGATAAAAAATACATCTAATTATAAGAACGAATTTCAGGATATTCGAAAGAAAACATTTCTTTTACAGCTGCACCAGCAGAAAATATAAAATATGTTTCCATAATTGTATCCCTATATTTTATGGGGTAGGTGGCTCAGTGGCATCGAGTCGGCCTGTGGATTTGAGAACTCGGGTTCGATTCCTACAGTCGATAAACAATTTACACAACATTAAAATTACCCTTGTGGCTTCTCCTCCTCCTCTAACATCTTTGGAGGTCATGTTTTGACGGCTGGTAATCGCATTTCACGCGCATAAGTATATCACTTATCGAGATTTGCTACGGCAATGTGTCTCGTTCAATAATGGGTAAAATAGATGATATATGTTTTTTTTTTATATTTATCTGTTATCGATCAATAAGTTAATAAGAACCCTCATCATCTCCATCATATCGACATTCTGTGACTTCATTCAATTATTTTCATTTTATTTTTATACATTTTTTTCTAACACTGCCAGCATAAAATAATGATGAAAAATGTTACATAAAGTTGTCATTAATATATCAATCAGATACAGTTAATAATCCAGTTCTTGGGATATTGTATAACCTAGATTGTAGGTGACAGAAAACAGCAAATTGTGGACAGATTTTGTTTTTCTAAATTGTCATATGAATTGTGAAAATAAAAAAAACCTAATATCTTTCAATTCACGTAATTTTAGTGGTACATACTCATACAAAAAAAAATTCTAGCAATAGTGAAAAATAAATTAAAATATATGAAATATTTTGAAATATATTATCAAGTGAATATTTTTATTATTTGCAATAATTAATGTATTATTACCATAAAAGTAAAGTCAATTTATTTCCCAATGATATACTTATTATGCTGATGGGTGGTAGAAAATAGTTATTTGTTTATTAAGAACGTAAAGTAATATTTTGTTACTAAAGTATAACAATAATGCAAGAATAACAAAAACACTTTACGCTTGAAACCCATACATCATTCTTTCTACGACTTATATACATATTACCATAAAAAGGAATATTTTTACTAAAAATAATTCAATTGTCAGTTTGATATTGTTTGTATCCATGATGACTCATGGTTTACAAATAAATTAATTATTCGGTTTATAACAAAGTCATTAAGCGTGAGTCAAGTTGTCTCCATGACAATGCGCGACAAAGTTATTTTACGTTTTTGTCACAAAAAAACATCAACTTTACGTTGACAAATGAGAGCATAATTGTAAATTTTTCATAACATTTGTAGAAAGAAATCGGTTATAAACAGGCAAGCAAGTACTAAATATCATGTTTTACTATTTTTTCTTATTATTATATTTCAAAGAAATTAGCATTCGTCCAAAGCATCAAAAATATAAATTCTTGTTTTATATTTAAGAAACAAAAAGGAATTAACTTAATTATCAAATATACTCCGAAATGTCAATAGCAGTCAAACTATGAAATGCAGTTAATAATTATGCTGGTCCAATTTATATTTATATATATTTAAAATTAAGTTCTAAAATGTTATAAAAGCGTGAGTTCAATATTTTCTATAACTATAATTTGTGAAAGAATTTTCACCATTTTTGCATACCTGGAGCATAAATCAGTTAGTAGCCACGCCATATATTTATTCACAAATCAGCACACCTAGGAGACCTATGAGATCCATCTAGTTTATTCCACAGCTCTACCACTCATATATTAATATTGCTTTTAAACATTACACACTAATACACACAATAACGCACAATTTCAGCAAATTTACATATTAAAATATCATTAAAAATTCACTAAACACTCACAAAATGTCGATAACACTTCGTTCACAGCAATAGTCCGCACTCGACTGACTCTACATGAACAAACGAATATTGGTGGGATAAGCTGTAACATGTTCGGTAACGTTAAGATAATTTTATTTACCATTAAAACTAATGCATTACAAAACCAGCCATTCTCGGATATTTACCGATAATGAACGAACGGACACGATTTTCAATAATATTGACACGCCAATATATATTTTCGCTGTCAAATAGATATTTCAAGAAAATTAAAATAAAACATTTTTTGTCAGTTTTTACTTTTATAACTAAATAAATAGTTCGTTGCGACACCGGATACCAGGTTTCCCGAGCCGAGCAAAAATTTATTTACATTGTAAATATTAGTTGTGTTTTTTAACCGCACTTCACGCGAAAAAAATATATCACTTACCGAGATCTGCTTAGGCAGAGTGCCACACCCAGTGATGGGTAAAAGGCGTGATGATATATTTATTTTATTTATTTTTATTTAAAAACGAATTTAATTTCTATACATTAATCAAAATAAAAAATATATCATAACGCCTTGTACCGATTACTGGGTGTGGCACTCGATAGTAACAGATATCGGTAAGTGAGATGTTATGCGCGTAAAATGCGGTTACCATCTGTCAAATCACTACCTCCAAAGATGTTAACGGTGAAAGAGTCACAGAAATAATTTTATTGAGCGGATTTTTAAATGTATTTATTTATGCTACTCTGTGCAATAGGAACTTAATCCCAGTAAGGGATCGGACTCACTTAACCGTAGTGTGGTAGTTCATATATTTTTAGCTTGAGTGGGATTCGAACTCGAAATCTTCGGATTAGAATGCCGTAATGCTAACTACGCCACAAGCTGACACTGTCCTGACTACATCGTAACTTTTCAAATTCAGTCAATTTTGTCATCCTCAAAATATCTTGGAGGAATATATTACAATTTTCCCTAAAATTGATTTTATTTCAAAAATCAACAATTAAATATACACTCACAGAATTATAGCATAATACAATTTATTTTGAGTAATAATCCGTTCAATTCAATTTCAGTTCCTTTTAATTAATTCAGAACAAAATTTCATCGATTAATTTAACTAATGACGTATACAAAACTTTTTGAAGTATCCGATTTCAATTTTCAAAAGTTAAAAATATAATTTAACTCACTTTGTTACAGTTTAAAAAATATGGTATTGGTATTTTTTGATAAATGATATGCACTTGTTAACCAAACAGAATCTACTGAAACTGAAGGGTGAAAATTTCACCATCACAATTTAATTAATTGCACTAATTAACATTTTGAATCATTGTTGATGTCAGCAATGCATGAATCAATATACCTGCATTCTGATTATGTATTTGAAATATGTAGGTAGGTGTACAAATAACATTTTAATTAATGTGTTTACAAAATTACAAATAAATATATATAATACAGTTTCATTTTAATTGATTTTCAATTAATAAAATCGTACATGTTAGTTTATTTTAATTTATAAACTATTGCAATAATATAAATGCAAATTTTGAGTTATTTTTGTATAAATAATATTCAAATGAGGGTCAATATTTTATTGCATTTTAATTTAATATGAATTTATAATATCACAGGTCTAAATATATTTATAATTCAGATCGATATTTATGAGAGACCGTTTTGCACAAGCAAATATCAATTTATTTATTTTGCAGTGAAATTCCCAATTGTCAAATTATGACACCCATAGTTTTTGGTGTAGGGAGATGGTAAACCAAAGGAGTTATTAAATAATACCTTCATTATTCATTTCTAAATACATAAAGCTGCTCAATTTATATTAGTGTGTGTAATAACTAGTGTAATATGAAAGTTCCACAACCTATTAACAATCAAATATATTCTCATATTGTCATGTGGCTTGTAGTATACATAGTGTTTCTCTACCTCTACATGAAACTTTAATGTCATATTTAATTTGACATACTGATTATAGAACAAAAAGAATTATTTTAAAATTCGCAAAAATTAGGGTATTTCATTCCTAGAAAACATTTTTAGTGTCACTGGTTTAATAGTACATATAATTATTTATAATTATATTGCTAATGAAATAAAGTAAGTTCCCTCATTGTGATATTTTATATTTTCAATTTTATCCTAAAATTAATAGAACAAAAGATGCCTGCATATACAAATTATAATATTGTTAATAATTTCAAAAAATTTTGGTTAATGTTCTACAATAATTTATTTAATTCTACATTTCGGTACATTAAACGTGTACTTTCAAGAGGAAAAACATTAAATCTACAAAAGTACCTATAAATAGTAACTAAGTAACATGAAATGAAGTAAACCGGCAATTATAATTTCTGAATCAACGGTAGCTATGTTTTATATGTTATAATACTGTATTTCATGTGCAACATAAAAAAGTTGACACTTGTATAGCATCTTCAAATTACCTTTTACATTTGACAACGTTTCTAAATTATGTGAGACGAAAATGCTTCAAATTTTCTACTTATTTTATTTGAATTATTTTTCTCCAAATTTATAAAATTTAAATATTTGCCAATGAAACATACACAGTGCCAAATGTTTCAAATAAATTGAAAATACAATACAGTAAAATATGGTTTACAGCACAATCTCATTTTATACTTTATAACCTAACATAATATTCACTCCATTCAAAATAAAATTTGAAAATGTTATGGGCTTTATAAAAATATTTAAAATTCTCGTACTTATCTTGCTCCGTTAAAGCCGAAACCATTTTATTAAATTCTATGAAAAGCCTCGACAACTTGATATGAGAACTCCGCACCAGCTACTTTAATAACGTCATCCTGGTCCTGGTTACATCATATGTAGCGCTGGGTAAACAAGTTACGTGGGTAAAACATACAGCAAACAGTAATAACCGTATTTGTACCCGCCAGACTACTATACTAGCTGGCTACATGTAGTAGAGTAGATAAATAGGTGATTTCAGCGATATAGCAAATATCCAAGTATATTTTTCATAGCAAATGTTTATTTATACTAGTTTGTTATTAGATCTCTGATCATAAAACTAAATAAATAGATTGTTGTTTAATTTGAGTTGCAAACAATCAAATATATTAAAACCATGGCTTGAAGCTTCCGGACTTTTGTCCCAAACTATCGCAGTAACAAATAAACTATAGGTATTGTTAGTTATTATTCTTCTAATAAACTAATAAATAGAGAAATAAATTTTCACCACATCAAAACTATTCCTGTTGTTCTCCCTTCAATAACACATTTGAGAATCATAATTTGACGGCTGGTAACCACACTTCACGCGAAGACATATTTCACTTATTATAATCTGCTACGGCAGAGTACCATTCCCAGTAATGGGTAAAAGATGTGATGATATATTTATTTTATTTAAATATGTCATCTACTAAAATCTGTAACTCCGTATTTACGAAACAGGTATATTCCAAAATTTTATAAAATGAAAATCAATTCAACGTCTTTTTTCTTTGTAATAGGTGTCTTTTCGGAGGCATATAATTTTTAATTTTAAACTGTCTTTAAAGGGTAGATAGCTCAGTGGTATCGAGTCGGACTGTAGATTTGAGAACCCTGGTTTGATTCCCACAGCCGACAAACAATTTTTACCACATTAAAATTATCACTGTAGCTTCCTCTCAACTCATATCTTTAAGGTCTGTGATTTGACGGCTGGTAACCCCACTTCACGCTAATAATTATAGCAGTTACCGTGGATATATTTATTTATATTTATTTAAAACTGTTTTTATTTCATAAAGAATTATATTTATTTAAAATAAAGATCTTTTTTACAAAAGTAGCTTTAACTAAAAATGTATGTATGACAAGCACAACAATATTACTTGATACAATTTGATCAAATATTTTAAATAGAAATGTTTGTAAATTTCGTAGTTTTATCAGGTCAAGCAAGGAAAATTAAATTCTAGAAAAATGCATTGTACCACCTCAAGATATTTTAAATTAAATAAATTTAAAATGTTACTAAAAAGTTACTGGCTTCAGCAATGCTGTACGATAATTTTCATAATTAGAAACAAAAAGAAAATATCGAATTTTTCTTTCTTCTTGCGCAAAATTGACAATGAAAAATATATAAACCTTGACCCCACTGAACTTATACACGATTTTAATGCTTAACTATAAATATACAAAAAGGACCTCTTTTTCACAGTCACTAAGTACTAACAGTACGTTATCTTCATGAGGGTTATCTAAGTTATGTTTATATTTAACAATTTTCATTCTAGTAAAAAGAATTATTGTCTGACATGATTAATTTTCATCATACATCAAATTGAATGATGTGAAACATAATTTGGCAAACAAGAATGAAGTAAACAAAGACCATGTGATACCAACTTTAGTATTACGCTCAATTAGCTGATGTAGCTTTGATAAACAGATTGAAAAATTATATTGTTACAAAGTTCAAATCATAAAATTCTGTTTTCTGTTAAATAACACTTTTTGATGAAGAAAAATTATATTGTTTACTTATGTTTGTTTAAAGTTCTAAATAAAATAACAATAATTTTAAAATAAATATAAATAAGAAAATAAATACTGCGAGCAGCAGTATATTAAAATTTATAATTAAAATATGATGTATATGTTAATAAAGCTGTAAGAACTTTTTTATGAATTTATGTACGAGTACAGTAATTAAAAAAACGCACGACTATTATGACATTTAGTTCCTACACTTTTAAACTCCAATGTAATGCAAATAAACACCACATAATACATCAAAAAAACGTCACCTAAGAACAATTACAGAAACACTAACCTAACAATTAACTTAACGACACTAAAGTACTCCGATAAATTCCCAGAAACGTTAACAAGAACACGCATCTACGTTTCCGAACAAGACGCTTATCTACAATCAGAAATTTAAAATGAAAAATGTTTTATTACACAGCCAACATCAAATAACATGAATTACGCAAATTATCCATACTTCACGAATCACAGGACGTCCAGACATCGAGTAATTAAAGCTTTGTCGCTGGTGATTTTAAAAAGCGGCGACAGGTCACGCAAACCGGAACCCATTGCGAGAGACTCATAAAGCCCTCGACAGTATCCAGAAATAATTCGCGGCAGATTGTCTGTCTCTCTCGGGACTTGTCCTCTTCGCTGTATAATCAAATCGCGGAAACAGAATACTCTTCTTTTTCTTTGTTATTAAAGCACAATGGATTTTAGCGGCCATCTGGAGATGCTGCGTTCTAAGTTGTTGATTTTTTTCTCTACATCTGTCCTAATTTGAAATGGGTTTATGTCGTCTTGAATTTAAAGAATTTCATTTAACTTTAATGATTTTGGATTGACTGAAATGCGCAAAATTCTAATTAAACTTTTTATTAAATTTAAAATTGCCTGCGCGGTTATAATGGATTTTATGAGCCCCCAATTTCTATAATACCCCTAAGCTATACAGGCAAAACAACTAGAATTTGACTATTTACCTTTAAGGGTGAATTTGAAACTAATTATGTGATTTATACAGTTTTTAATGATAAACATAGGTTTCAATTATTCACAAAATTCAGAACACAATGATATGCCACAATTGAAAATTTTCAATTAATATCTTTGGGGTCGTGATTTGACGACTCGAAAGTGCATGTACTAAAATTTATCACTTACCGAGATCTACTAGAGCAGAGCAGCACACAGCAGGGTTCGAAGATATATATCGATCGATATATATATCATGATATTTATTTTGATATATATCGTCATATTTTTGCAATGATATATATCCATTATATAAAAATTTCAAATAGTGTGTAATAAATACAGTACACCTCATTATTACTTTCATTAATTCTGTTAAAACTATATTCTAAAGATAATTGTTATTTTACTAGCTTTTGACTAATTTTTATTTGGTACTCATTTTAGAAATACAAATCCTTTAATATGGTGGAAAAGTGTAACTATCAATGAGTCAGAGTGGCCAAATAAAAGTGCATTTATTGAACTACGTGAACACTGCTGTAGCAGCCACAGCAGGGCTGGAACGATATTTCTCCACTTTTGGCATTGTCCAATCTCAATTACGTAATCGTCTCGGTAACGACAAACCGCTAAATTAGTTTTTATGTTTAAATATTTAAACCAAAAAGAAACTACAAAAAAAAACTAATTTAGATTGGCTTTGGCCAAGTGAGTCTCTATCTGCAACGCTATGTTCAGGAAGTTCATCAGAAGATGATGATTTGCCCCTATCTAGAATATAGGATTTTTTAAATATTCTTACTATTCTTAGTACTATATAATATTTGTGTATCCATTCAATGTATATTTACTTTTTTTCATTACCTATGTTAATTTTTTATTTAGGAGTAACAATTTATTTTGTATTTCCTATTGTGATAATAAATGTGTACAAAAACTAAAATTAAAAAATAAATATCCAAAAAGTGATATTTATCTGATATATATCCTATATATCAGATATTTTGATATTAATTATAAATATCATGATATTTACGAACCCTGGCACACAGTAATGGGTAAAAGGCGTGATGATATATTTATCGTAGTCAATAAAAAATGTAACTATATGTTATTATTTATTTAGTATTTAATCAACAAATACTGCAATTAAATTAGTTTAATGATAAAATCCTAATTAATGCACTAAATGAATTTAAATTAATTATTTTCATCGAAAATATTTATCGCATTTCAAATTAAATCTAGCAAAATGAAATAAGCTAACCACAATAATGTTGTAAATGTAACTAATCCATGTTAACACAATCAAAACTCGCATGAAAACCAGGACGGATTACAAGTTTTTGCTACAACGAATCTGAAACAATGCAAGTCTGAAGATCGCCCTCATGTACGTACTAACGTACATTGTATTTAATAATAGCATTGTCATGTTCATCTAAAACAGGATGTGGATCACGGTCTTACTTTCTCGAACTTGCGCTGAAAAGGCTTTGTTGTGGCCTGAAGATTAGCAGAGTCCAGGTGCAATGGAACCTCTGCATTGTTAGCAAAACCATTCGCAACTAGCAATGAGGATAGAATCATTTGAATCGAGCTCTAGCAAACTTCTTAATCTTGTATTAAACCTTTGTGGATTGTTCTAGAGATATAAGTATTTAAGTTTTGGTGCATTTGTGATTATTGTGCACTGGTTTGTTATTGAAGTTTCATTTAGATATCTCCCTTTATTTTTTCTTTTATAGCAAACAAAGCGAATTCAGGAGGCGTAGACTACGTTGATGTACGAACGCACGGATATCCATTGCAATTCTTAACTTTTTAAACAAATTGTATAAACAAACTACTTATATATTCTCATATATTCATAATTCAACATTAAAATAATTTACGAATTATTTTTAATCAACAATTCTATTTTAAATAGCTTTTTGTCAAACTAGAAAGGAAATAGTTACTTTTGTATTATTCGTGAGAATGTCACTTTTAGACGAAACCGTAGGTCGAGACAAAAAAAAATCAAAAATTTCGTCCACCAAATATAAACAACAAAAAAGAATAATACCTACAATAATTATTGATCCATTCAAGTAAATTGAAGGAAAACAATCAAATATATAGTATGAATTTGGTACTATTGATGTGTTGTAATCAATGGAGGGTGCAAAACAGTGCGCAAAATAGGAGTTGTCATGTAAATGATGAGAAAAATATGTACTTCGCGTATCGATATTAGTGAAAAATTTAATGTCTTTTAACAGTTGTAGAAAAACGATATTTTTCCTACTTGAATTCTAAAATTGTCTCATTCGAATGAGAATGGAAGAAGTGCTTTCCTCTCGTGTTAGCGACAACATTTTTTCACGACATATTTCAAAAAAGATTTATTCAAACTTTAGATACATTCAGGTTAAAATCTAATAGGTTCAATAAAGGAAATATTTTTATTACTTGAATTACAATTATAAGATTTAAATAATATTACTTTTACCTCTCTAGAAAGAGAAAAATATTTTTTCTCACTATTTCGAGAGACAAATTTAAGTTTTCTGCTCATATCGTGAAAAAACATTATTCTTTTTTATAATTCGCGCATGTAAAATGTGCTACTTGCATTTGGTTTTTTTAATAATCTATACTATTTCTCATAGCGCCTTTGTTTTCTTCATAATATGACCTAAATAATGTCATTATAATTCTACGCAAATCGGGTTCATTCGTTTATTGTCGGAATTTACACGACGAATATAAAATTCCATTTAACATATTTTGAAATGATTTATAACGCTAACAAACAAGTAAGAACATAGCTCACCAATTAGTACTTGGTATCGTCAAAAATCAATGCTTCACGCTGGGGTAGACTAGTCCAGTACAGTTTGAAGTGTGGACAACGACATAAGTGTTTTCAACGTTTATGAGCATTTTTTAATATGTAAAATTACTTAAATTATGTGATATTGTATGTATTTATATTTCGAGTGCTGTGTATAAGAGAAACATTAATATAAAAGTGAATAAAATACAAATACTATGTGTGAACTTGACCTTGGATTTCGCAGATGTCAACAATGACCAATGTGAAACGGCAGGTAGCTGACTTCTACTCAAAGTAAGCAATAATGTTATTATTTTTACTAATCTTTGGCTCTTTAAATAAATTGTTTAATAAAACAATATTGCTTCTACATCTATCTACATTTATATATTATATTTAATATGTTTTCTAAAAGTAAAATCATAAATAAATGGCAATGAAATATAAATTAAAAATTAATTAAGTTGTTTATTATTGCTTTTAATTCGACTTGGTAATAACAACCTTTCTTATTTAGTATTATTCTCCATACGGCATTTTATATAAATAACGAACTATTTTTGTTTATACTCCACAAAACAGGGTTTGTGAAATATGATGTGCATTTTTGGTCGTTTACACTATTACATTCGCCTAAATTATTGTTGTTAGAGAAGTGGACGTAAGTGAAAGATTTATGAAACAGGTGTACAGGAGCGAATAGATGGTTGTAATTGAGAATTTATTGCGTGATGTTAGATATCGAATGTGAGGAATAAATGAGCTCGTATAGAAGGAGCGTTAGTGCGATTGAAGCGAGTATTGTGTCAGGATGAGAATGTTGAAAGCGGTCTGATATTTTGATGAATCTATTAGTGAATGTTTCAGAGGTTCGTGTTACCTTATTTATGGACTATAGCGTGATGTTATGTATGTAAATTAGCTTATTTAATTTTATTTGTTTTTTGGGGAAATCAAAATTATTCACTATCTAGGTCTATCTTAAACACGAGTGTGGAATTCGGCTCAAGTCCACATTTATCAACTAAATTTAATTTTTAAATTACGGTTAAGATCCTGCGTTTGTTACGAGAAATTAACAATGTTATTAAAATACCGGCTATCATGATTTTGCAACTAAATTTTAACTGAAGGAAATTACAAATGGAAGAAGAAATTTGTTCTCCGGTAATATTATGACAAGATTCTTACATTCTAGTGATAGTAGCTTCACTAAACTCTAATATAAAGGATCATCATCATTAGGAGCGTCATTAAAACGTATCTTAATCACCTTCCAGGAACACTAGTAGACTCATTTAGTCCTGAAAGTATATGTATGGAAGTACGTACCTTCTACTATTTTGAGCTGTCTAATAATCTAATATTATACGTACTCTATTCACTAGCATATCTAGTTTCCTTAATGCATTTGACTTGTAAGCTTAAATTATATAGGTACATACGTGAATGTATCTCTCTAATCCTAGCTACTATTTGCGGGTTAGGATACTGTTTACGAACTGAATATGAGTACAATGTAGTCACATCACTTCAACTGATCCATGAAATTGGATTTAGTTTCAAATATTCAGAGTAGCTAATCCAAACAATGCCTGATATAGGAATGTGCTATAGTATACTAGTATAGTATGAACTATAGTACTACATTTAAATTTTGCTAATGGTGAACGTTTTATGTCAAAAATAAAATGTGAATTTAGTTATTCGTTTTTAATACAATTAATAGTTATTTTTGAATTAAGTGCGCAAAATAAGTGTTTTTTTGTTGCGCGTGAGAATGTTACTTTTAATGGACCGCAAGTCGAGACAATAAAAGTCAAACAACAAGAATTTTGCCAACGAAATACAAACAACATTTTTTCTACAACTGTAAATAAAGAATAATACAATAATTATTGATTTATATAAGTAAATTGAAGGAAAATAATCAACAATAATATTAGTTTGATACTATAGATGTGTTGTAATTAATGAAACCTGACAACAAATCATTTGGTAGCATGCGCGAGATACTCATTTTATGCACTAGAATACGAAACACTAGGATGCAAAATAATGCGAAAAATACGCGTTGTCATGGTAATGTAAATGATGAAAAAATCACGTACTTCGCGTATTGATATTAGTGAAAAAAATAAACATTTTTTGAAAAGTTGTAGAAAAACCCGTTTTAGATGGTACAATTTTTCATTCAGGTTCTGTTGCACAAGAAAGTAGCTTCGTTTAAAACAAAAGTTGCTGCAAGAATTATTGCCTGACGGACATTACAAATTTGGTTTTAAACATTCAGACGTAGATTTAGTGAAAATTCTTTAAAACAGCTGTGAGATTCGAACCTATATTCTTATATTCACATTTCCCCATTTATACTACGTAAGTATTCCGGAAAATAAATAAATCATGGCAATTTCCTTCCAGTGCTAGAATATGGTCCAAAAACAATTTGGAATTTTTTTGTCATCGTAAAACCAACAAATAGGCCGAACGTAATAAATACATCAAGTCCACAAAAAACTTTCCAACTGCGCGGACCATTACCGTGAAAAATACATATTTCAAACTTCGTTCTAATTAACATAAAAACCGATTGCAAACCAACCAGCAGCAAATACAGTAAACACGATTCCATTTCATTATTTTCCAAAGTTTCCCGTTCACAATCCAGTCAACTCTCACTCGAGAAACTTTTTGCAACAATAAGTTAAATTAAGTCTGCTATCAACTCAAAGATAAAACATTCGACAGCGACGGATTCCAGGTGTAATAGCTTCTTTATCACGTGTCTGGTAAACGTGCGCAAACAGTGCACAGGAACGTGTATCGATTCCGATAAAAGA
Organism: Pterostichus niger; assembly: GCA_947425015.1. Taxonomy (NCBI): domain Eukaryota; kingdom Metazoa; phylum Arthropoda; class Insecta; order Coleoptera; family Carabidae; genus Pterostichus; species Pterostichus niger. Next base: position 22,522,949 of record OX380345.1, on the reverse strand, counting down.
AAATCATTTTGCTTGGCATGCACAGAGTGAAAAGGAAAGAGAAGCACCACTACCAGCAGCAGCAGCAGTAGCGCTATTGAGGCGCGGACCTATGTAAATCGCACTTCCGTGTGCTAAGGTTTATGAGCCGTAACGGATCGTAGTAAAACGAGGGATATTAATAAAGAAATAGAGCTCGCCTGATGGGGAACAGTATATTTTAAGAGCTCAAGATGTCTTTCAAACATTCATGGTACAATGTAGGTTATTTTAGAGATAGTTTTTAATAGCCTTGAATGATAACTTAATCAACTTGGATTCAGAGTGTATTAAATTTATGATTAAATGGGTTTATTAGACACAGATGAAATTTTTAATACTGTATGCTACAAGCAGTACTTTTTATGGTTAATTAAATAATCTAAGAATACGATCAAGGTATTGATAAATTTGTATTAATAGTACAAATTGTTTTTGAATTTGTTTTCAAATCCTATATGTAGGATTGTTACTAATACGTAATTTGTCAAAAAGAAAAATTACGTACAAAATGAAAAATACCAACTTACACTGTTATAGGTTGTATAAATAAGACGATGAATATCAATAATATTTAATTAAAACTCTAAAAAAAATTGTCTAATCCATAAAACATATCTAAATTCAAGTCTAATACAAAATTATGTGTTCTGTTTTATTTTATTGTTACGAAGATACTTTTCAATGCTTTAATGATGTGGATGTTATTTTTAGAACTTATTATTGTGAAAGCTTAGGAAAATTTAAAGATATTTTCTATCGATAAAACTTCTTGTATTCCCGGTAATTATATAAAATATTAAATTTAAAAGAAATTGTTGTAAGCTTAACATTGTAAGTACTTCTAGTACAAATCCTAATAGCATTTGATTATCACTCTTTTGTGGTGTTCATTGACGCATTCTGTACTAATTTCTAAACATATTACAAATTTTAATAATAGTAGGAAATACGAGTATATCAGAAACCAGGAAAAAATTAACTTTTCCAATTAATGCAATTTCACGCAAAACAAAGTTTATGTATTGAAATTTGGAGGATTGTGGACTATACTTTTTGTTTTTTTTTATTTAAGTTTAAGGGTACTTCGACTACTTAGGTCACTATTACCCTGGTACATTAGCGTTTACATAATGGTTTAAGTTTAAGTATTTTAGTGTATGGTGTGTTTACAGTTTGTTTATTACATTAATACTATGGAGGTATTGTATAATGTTCTTTTGGTGTGTGGTGTTGTTTGATAGAGCTGTTTTTATTTATGTTTACAAAACTAAATATAATAATACTATGAACCAAATTTTTATAAAATATTTTTTTGTAATCATGAATTTCTATGAAATTTAGAGTTTTCAAAGACGTTGGGTAAACTTTACATCAATTATAACTGACTTCAACATTTACTCATATTTCAATTACCGACAAAATATAAAATTTAAGCAAAGTATATATAACATAGGCAATGTTCGAAATTCAATATACAAAAATTGTTTCATTTACCAATTATTTTTATATTACGTACACTTGACGAAGCTCGCTTCGCTTGCATTTTTAGTAAATGGGCTTTAATATTTCTTTTCTACAAAATTTGCATGATTTAATACTGCATGTCTTACTTTGCCTGAATTTCACACGTTGCCGATAACATAAAAAATACGACTATATCTGAGTGGTTCAGATTGTACTATAGGCTGTATTATAATTAGGATTAAGTTCCTATTGTGGAATATTGCAAATTAAAATTAAATATTAAAATAAAATGGCCTATACATATAATTCAAACAATAGCTTCTACTAAATATAACCTTTAACCCATCTCACAAAAGAATATATAATTTCGCAATTTCTTTATTTTTATGTTTCGTTAAAATGCTACCTAAGGGTTCTAGAAAATATTTCAAACTTTGATATGAATATTTAACTTACATCAGCAAAATTAGTTTTTCGATCCAATTAGCTTTCATTGCATACTATACATTAAAATAATTTGTATATCAGACAATAAACCTAATATACTAAAAACAGATTACATCTTTTTAATTAATTATCCACTAATGATATAAAATACAAAGGCATTTACATTAGTCAAAAGTCGAATAATTATAATATTCGTTTGTTCTCCGATAACAATATTTAACATTAAAGTTACATCTCCAAAACTGAGCAAATTATATAAATCCCTTGTCTTCTTCCAGAAAGACAAAAACACAATGTAAGCTTAACAACAATTCCTCGTTTCCTCACAATGTATAAACCAAACCTTAAACGGTACATCAATATCATTATTTGAGTAAATATTTGGCAGAGCACGAAACTAGAACCGAGCTTCCATCCCATCACAACACACGCGATACTCGCACGAAACAGACGACAAATTGAAGAATCGTATCTCACATTCCCTGTGGAATAATTAATCAGCGCCAAGCGGGAATTATCAAACTTTAATGAAAATCAGATTATGAACTGCAATTTCCTGCTAAGCTCATATGCAAATTGCTCCCTTTCCCCTCTAGTGAGGCAAAGGGGCGCTGGGGTTCTTCTCAGGGGTTTGTCAAACAAAAGCCACACACACATGCGTATGAGTGACAAGGATGGTGAAGCCAGCAGAAAGCAAAGAGCGGTCGTGACCCAAGTGGCAGCCTTCAAACCCAAGTTTCTCATTACTTCGGCGTGTGACGTCTAACCAGACCCAGAGATGTGGCCAACAATCCAACATTTGCAACAGGACGCGCGCGCACAGTTTAGTACGTGCGTGGAATCACAGATGGCAGTAGAACAGCCGCGTGTTGCCGCTTTCTTACTCGATTGGCCACAGCCTGGGATTCGGGATTTTTTATATAACTTTTTTTATAAATTTAGAGTTTTTGCTTCTTGCAATCAATAATGAAATACAATTTATCTTCAACATACAAATCCCACTTGAATGCGAAAAGTTTCATATAATAATAAATATCGGCTGTTTGTTTTTTCAACATAAACAAAAAATTTAATCATCTATCTAAAAAACTTGGAAACAAATATACTACTACGTATACGAATATTTCACCAGCGCTTTTTTACTAACAATAAGCTTCAAGAGAGAATAACATAACGATTTTATATATACACACATCAGTGGCGTAGCTACTATGAAGCAAGTGGGGTTGGAGAAAAAAACAGATTGTCCAGATGAAAAAAGAATCAAAAACAAAATATTCCAGTGCCGTAACCAAAAACCTCTATTGGGATGGGCAAGGGGGACATTTGGTAATAATCTTTTATTAATGTAATAAACCTTTAATCATATTCACCATTTATGCCCAGGTCGCCACGCAATCTCTCCTCCTCTAATTTACCTGCAACAAAAAAAAAATATATTTAGTTTTTGCAATAAATCCAAAGCAAAATAGAAACTTTTAAACACATGTATTATTACTGCACTTTATTAGTTACATTTTTCAGAGAAGCAAATTTGAAAGCTCTGAAACAAGCAAAAATTTATATCCGTACGCCTGTAAATATAGGAAATATCAAAGCAGACCCAGGCACAATATCGCTTTCAGGTTAATATACAGGCGAATTACTCATTCTCATTGGGGTTAGTCGTACTTCACCCTATCGCAATTCGCTCGCTACCTCATACCTGCGCGGTTTGGAATGTAATAAACGGCACGAAAACTAACCGAGCGAAGGAATCGGCAGCCTTGACGGACGCACAGAATCCTGGGAATTCAATCATGACAACTGAATTATACCGCGACCCACAAATGGCATTTTGTTTTTAATGAAAAACAATGATGTAGCAGCACGAACTGTCGAATTTAGCCGTAGAGAACGTCGTGACAAGTTAATCATCTCCAACGAAATGTTATTAGACGGTTTTCCGGATTTAGGTCATTCGATTTTAATTTTGCTATTAATAACGAAAGAGTTTGCAACCTGAGGAGATTCAGAAATAATTACTCAATAAAAGACTACTTACTACTGAATATTTATTTACTTAAACCCAATTACAATACAGGATGCGGATTCACAGAGCCACAGTGTGATGCTTCATATACAGGGTGTTTCACAACTTAGAGCAAAAAATTAAAGGGTATATTCTGTACGACGTGCTGATCATGAAACAAAAAGATTTTTTTTTTAAATCGCAAAATTATTTTCCATGTTTCCCAGTTCAAAATTTTTCGTTGCCATTGCCACTGGGTGGATGATATTAATTAAATAAAATTCTATTATAAATAACTGCTAATAATTGAATTGTGTAATTATTCTTTCGTAGTTGATACCTACTTCATTGTTTGTGTTTAATAGGAAAGCGAATCCTGTGCAGTACTACCCTTAATTTTTCGAATTACAAAAAATACTTTTTGTTTCATGATCAGCACGTCGTACAGAATATATCCTTTAATTTTTTGCTCTAAGTTGTGAAACACCCTGTATTTTTAGCTTGAGTTCGAATGCCATAACTCTACCACCATGAATTGTACATTTCTAGTTGCATTCTAATTTATTTATTTATTTATTTATGCTACTCTGTACCATAGGAACTTAATCCCAATTACAGTACAGAATCCAGACTCTTTTTAGATTGAGTATGATTTGAATTTATGGGGTAGGTGGCTCAGTGGTATCGAGTCGGCTTGTGGATTTGAGAACCCGAGTTCGATCCCACAACTGACAAACAATTTTCACCACGTTAAAACTACCCCTGTGGCTCTCCCTCTCTGCCATCGTCTATGAGGATCGTCATTTGACTTCACGCGAAAAAATATATCAGTTATCGAGATCTGTTACGGAAGACTGCCACACCCAGTAATGAGTAAAAGGATGTAATGATATATTTATTTTCTTTTTATAATTCGAATTTAGGATCTCCGAATTTGAATACTATAACATTAGTCACATCATCGTATTGCCAGGGTAAATAAATATATTTATAATGATTAGTTGCACTACTAAAAGTTATATTTTAAACTTGATTTAAATAAATAACAGCAAAGGAAATATTTAACAGCATTGTCAATTATTATTTTCATATGACAAATAATTTCGCATTGCTTTTATTTATTTATCTAAGTTTAAAATTTTCCTTAAAATAACCGTTTTTCAAAACTCAATATTTAAAAATTTACAGCAGTTTGTAGTTGAATCATTTAATAAGCAGTCGCTACAATCTACAGCAATAAATTATATTAAAATTAAGAATAGTTAAGAGTTAGTTGAACAATGTTGTAAGTAGAATTAGAGAAAATATTTCAAATATTTTAAATGGGGTTAGTCTATTGTTTTCAAAGTAATATGTAAACAGCGTCCAAACAGAAATTTTCGTGAAATCTTACAGCAATAAATTATATTAAAATTAAGAATAGTTAAGAGTTAGTTGAACAATGTTGTAAGTAGAATTAGAGAAAATATTTCAAATATTTTAAATGGGGTTAGTCTATTGTTTTCAAAGTAATATGTAAACAGCGTCCAACCAGAAATTTTCGTGAAATCTTACTTTCCTCTCTGTCGCTTCTTTTAAAAAAGAAAATTACAAAGCATCAAACACTTGGCCAACAAAAAAGAGCAAATTAAAAGAAGAGCCAGTCTTCCACTCGACTAATAAAAACAAAACACGCTCTGTTCCATTTATTAGCTAATTCTAGTCACGAACTCAAGAAAATTTCTTTAAAACTTATTCATTACAGTACAAATCCCGACAAACTATAGTTCTGTTTGTTGGGTACTAGTCTTGTATCTGTGCATCTCACTCCGGTTCGGCAGCGGACTTTACTCCGGAGTGGACTCCGGAATAATCGATAGCAGTGGGTTAAAACTTTAAACAACTGTAAACCGGAGCGCCGAATAAGCTTTTAATTCTGTTCCGTTCACATGGTTTATCGCGGCAGCCATTTCCAACAAAAACACGCAGCAACGCAACGAAATGGCCGAGCGCGTCCGTAAAATTATGCAAATAAAAATATGCCGGCAGTTTGCGTTTTTCTTATTTTTGGACGATTTTAGCGGCATGTAAATGATACAAAAATTAAATGTTTCTGACAGGAACTCGAAATTATAACTATTTCGTAGAAATAAAAATATAATTCGCTTGAAATTTTAAACCTGACATGTAATTAAATGTATTTTTGTTATTGTTTGTAATGCTACGTAATAGAATTGTTTATGTGGATGTAAAAATAATTTAAGCTGGCAAAGAAACATGAATACAACCACTGTGATAATTACAATAATATTTACAAAAAGGGTTTTGTAAATAAAGAACGGCAAACATTTGAGGTTTTCAGTGAATTTAAGCGAAACATATTATTTCATATTTTTGTCAAATATTCACTGATTTGGATTAATTTAATAGCATGATTACGATTTCGTTAAAATAACAGGTAATAAATTTTTTCCAGGACCATTAAGTAGTATATTCATTATATGTACGTTTTAGATGCAAAAGTACAGAATAATGAAAGAAAAATACTGAATAATGAACCATTATTTCACACTTTTTAAGCCAATCAGATTGCGACTACTATAGTAATTAGTGATAGGCACTATGAAATGAATTTGACTATCAAATAATTTGTTATTACTAATTTAACCGAAGAAATTCATTCATCCAAATATTTAATTTTTAATAGCCTTCGAAACAGACTTTCTGGAGAAAAACCTAAACATAATGTGTTCTTAAATAGAAATTTAAATTTTTATAACAAATTTTGCTGTAAAAATTCACTTAAATATATGTTAATTGTGTTTTCGTTCTTAAATATTTACAATAAGAGTGTATTTATTTTGTTAATCAATATTTTAAATTTATATATTTTTTTTTATTTTTTCTCCTTCCATTGTACTAGACTAGTCAGACGATTGCAGACGATCCATTCTTATTGAATTAGTAGTTTATATAGATATATAATAAATAATACATTTTAGAGGTTACATGATAAACCTCAAACTTCAGTAGCAAAATGAAAATAACAATAATAATAATCATTGCGCTGAGTTACTATAGTAGCCGGAATTTGATTGGCTAAATAAAGAAATATTAAATATATCATCACGCCTTTTACCCATTACTGACTATGACACTCTGCTGTAGCATATCTCGGTAAGTGGTATATTTCTTCGCCTGAAGTGTGGTTACCAGTCATCAAATCACGGCCTCCAAATATGTTAGTGGAGAGAAATCCACAGGGGTAGTTTTAATATGGTAAAAAAAATTGTTTTATGGGGTAGGTGGCTCAGTGGTATCGAGTCGGTCTGTGGATCTTGAGAACCTTGGTTCGATCCCCACAGTCGACAAACAATTTTCACCAATTTAAATCTACCCCTGTGGCTCCCTCTCCACTAATATCTTTGGGGGCCGTGATTTGACGGCTGGTAACCGCACTTCACGCGAAGATATATATCACTTACCGACATCTGCTTACGGCAGAGTGCCACACCCAGTAATGGGTAAAAGGCGTGATGATATATTTATTTATTTAAAATTGTTTGTCGGCAGTGGGAATCGAACCCGGGTTCTCAAATTCACAAGCCAACTTGATACCACTGAGCCCACCTAATGAGATATTGATAAATGTAATAATTATAATTACTACCTGATTGCTAGAATTCGGAAATAACAACACATGACAATGATATATGTAGCAGTCAAAATTTGAAAAATATGTTGCTGTATTATTTTTTAGAGAACAAGAATTTTTATAATTTTACGAACTGAAACACCATTCCGGCTTGATCCGATACATTTTAAGCCCTTTGTACACGAGTTGGGAGTGTAATGTATAGTTGCAATGTGAACTTATTTCGTCTTAAAGTTCACAAGAATATTTTCTCATCACTTGTCAGTATTCCGCCCAGAATTCCGAAGCAGCAGCACTTTAAGACCGGACACTAACCAATGGTATTAACATGCTGTAGTCGTTTGACAACATTCTAGTTAAAATTACATTCCTTAACTTACTCAATTTATCTGGCTGTCTAAATATCTTTCCTTTATTATAAACTTTCAGTATAAGAGGTACAACTGCATTTTGATTTAAAAACTAGTTTGATTGATTTGAACATCTTAACAAATAATAAATAAATATTCATCTAATATTGTAAATTAACATCGTAGCGGCTTAAAAGTACTCAATGCCTAGGTGGATTTGTTTGATTCAGATACTATTAAGATCTTTGTTCATGAACTTTACCGTTAATCACTGTACTATATAAACTGTGTGTAATTTATATTTTATTCAGTCAACGTTCTGAAGATGGTCTAATAAGCCGAAATCGATCAACTTATTGTTACTAAATAATTTTTGTGAAACTACATCAAGTGTCTACGTTCATTATTCTTTATAAAATCGTTTAATATGCTTCAATAAATGCCCCAATTTAGAAAATATGTAAACAAATTATAATTAAAATTCACAATTAGAATGAAATTTCTAATTATAGCTTTTCGCGATCACATTTATGATGACTGTATTTATATTGCAAATTATACTTTATTTATATAAATTATTCATACAAATTAAAACAAAAATAAACAAACTCCACAACCTGATAAATAATAACAACATGTAACATAGTCATTATATTTACAAATTTTGCCTCCACGTAATACAAATGTATCCGCCATATTAAAATTAAATGGTGGCAAATTATTTTAGGCGAGACTTGGTCAATTTAAACGACATATACAAATTTGGTAATTACATAAAATTTCACCTGTTTTAATATTCATATCTTAAAGAAATTGATATATTTTCAGAGAATCGAACTGTAACTGAACCCTAAATCCCAAATTAACCGAAAAAATAAAAAACCCTGATTCTGAATCCAAAATTAAAAGAGTTGAAACCAAATCGAAACTTTTAATTTCTTAACCGGTAAACTTATTAACGCGAATGGATGGATATGATTAAATGTTTGTTGCGTGATGAAAGATTTCGAATGTGAGGAATAAACGAGCTAGTATGCAAGGCACTATTATTGTGGTTGAAACGAAGGTAGTGTATTAGAATGAGAATGTGTGACGATGTTTAATTATTTGATAAATCTGACGAGTAAATGTTCTATGAAAGTTTCTAAGAATTGTGGTATTATGTATTTATGTAGAAAATGTATATTAATCATTATACAGGGTGTTTCAGGACTAGTGTAACAAACTTTAACAGCTTATTCCTGAGGTCATTTTGAGCCAAAAATGTCATATGAACATAGGTCCTATTCCTTCTAGTTACCAAAATACAAGAGGTTGAAGTTCTATAAATAACACGAAATTTTCAAATTTTTGTAATCAAGATACTTTCGGAAAACTATAGTTTTATTGAAAAGTCATGCCTTATTTGTCTTAATTAATTTTATTTATTAATATTAACATGCATACGAGTTCAAGGCGCTCATTTTGAACACTTGCTGTATTTTTTTAAAAATTTGTTATCTTATTTCATATTGTGTTAACCAATTCCATGTTTGGTTATGTTGTTCTGTGTCTATTTAATTGTATTTTATGTTTTGTTCTCTAAATCGTATTCGTTAATATTAATAAATAAAATTAATTAAGACAAATAAGATATGACTTTTCAATAAAACTCTTGTTTTCCGAAAGAATCTTGATTACAAAAATTTGAAAATTTCGTGTTATTTATAGAACTTCAACCTCTTGTATTTTGGTAACTAGAAGGAATAGGACCTATGTTCATATGATATTTTTGGCTCAAAATGACCTCAGGAATAAGCTGTTAAAGTTTGTTACACTAGTCCTGAAACATCCTGTATTACACGGTTAATCGGAGCAAAAAAATTTGGGCCCTAAAATTCGAAGTAGTAGTTCTAAACCTTCAAAAGGTACCTATAGTTAAATAAAAAGTTGATGCTAGTCATCAAATTACAACCCTCAAATATGTTAGTGTAAGGGGAGCAAGGATAATTCAAATGTGTTGCAAATTAGTTAATTCTAAATTTTATATAATGGAAATCATTTTTGTATTCGACCAATATTTATTTATATTACTCTGTACAACAGGAACTTAATTCCAATTATAGTAGAGGGACTGGACTCACCGAGCCGTAGTGTGGTAGTTCACATAATTTTTAGCTTGAGTGCAATTCTAACTCGGGATATCTGGATTCGAATTCCGTATCGCAATCCACACTACCGTATTGACAGATATAAAGGTATCTACTGTATACTACTAGTTTTTGTTGTTTTTTCTAACTGAAAAACAGCAGTTTTCATTTCCACGTCGATGATTTATCATTTCATGTCCATAACAATATTTTCCATCCACATATTTCATTTAGACGTGCTAATTTACACAGATTGTTAGATTATTTCCGGCATCGGGCATGAGGAGACATCTGCCGAGCGAGCGATTGCACAACCGCCTATCTAAATTGGTCGCGTTATCAATTGCGTTCACTTCGCGAAACGCTCCAACGACTGGGGACGCATATCGCGCCAGGTTATTAAAGCGAGGTTGCAGCATCGCATCGAATGAAGCGAACGTAAAACGCCTATCAATGCTTCTGAACAAATGAAACTCTAAAACAATAACGATCGCATCGCGGTTGCTCGATTAGATGCAATCGCAATGCGGAATAGTGCTGATGATGAGGCGAGGGTATTAGGAGAATAGAAAATGCCTTCGTATTCCGATTTGGTTTTATAAGGAGTTTTTAGTTTTACGACGCGTAGAATACGTGGCCGTTGAACGCTTTTACTATGATTTTCATGATTCTCTTATCGAATCTGAATTGCAAAGTTTGCATCGTTTATGATGGCATTATCTTGAATAAGGTTTTCATGCAAAAGTTTTACTGCTATGTCATATTTTATTCTGCTGGTTTAGAGCATTGCTAAATGAAGCCTGGAAGATATTGGCTGTTTTCACGAGAGTGACTTTATATTTTACATTTTTTTGAATAACAACTACATTTTGTGGCAAAGCTTGTTCACTAATCAATACGAAGAAGTTACGGCAAAAATACTGAGAAATGTTCGTCATTTTCAGAGTCCGATGCATCGCTGATGTCACATACATAGAACTATTTTTAAAATAATCTTAATTGTTATTATTAATAACGATCAGAAAATAATATCAACAATAGTTATTTATGACAAATAGACGAAAAATGCAGTATTTCATACAAATGAAGGAAATTTCTGGCCGAGCGAAGTTCAGTTCGGCAACCCTATGAGTACGAAATCCATACATTATTTTTATGAGATTATAAGAAACTATTTAACTTTAGTTGTGTGGAATTCATTTTCAAAAACAAACGCAGGGTAACACTCTTCCTTTCTTATCCTTTTGATTCGTTTTCAGTTATTACAATAGAGTGTCTAACTGTACTAGAGTGAATAGATGAATGTGACTGAAGGTTTGTTACGTGATGAATGATTCCGAAAATGAAGAATAAATGAACTTATATGGAGAAACTATGAATGTGGTTGACGCGAGGATGATATGCCAGAATAAGAATGTTTGATACGAACTTGTTAGTTGATGAATCCGATGAGTGAATGTTCTGTGAATTTAGCGTCCTCTTATAGATGTATGTAAGAAAATTTTATTTTCAAGAAATTTTTTAATTTAATTATTATTTCAATGGTCGAAAAATAATTTTCATACAACCATGCTATTTCAACAGTCTTTTGATAACGGAAATTGTCGTTTTCCGGAGCAACAAGCGTTTATATTACTTTTCCATTTGTTACCAATAGCAATAAGCGAAAAAATAACATTTCCGTTCGTTCTCAATAACAACAAATAGGAAGGTAATATTTCCGCCAGTTTTAAAATAATTTGAAATTATTTTTAAGTGTTTTTAAATGGTTATGTAAAAAATATTGTGTACATCTCGAATGGCAATAGACTACTTTCTACTCTAGGAACACAAATAACTATTTCGTCCTAGCTCAAAAACTATTTTACGAACGGTAAAATAAGCATCATCGCCCAACAACTACAGCAAACATTCATGCTTCCCTGATAAGCTTAATAACTATTTAAACATCACTTTTTGACAATGAATAAAAAATATATTATTAATTCAACTTTATCTTTATAAAATCTCATTTTATAAACAATAATAGGCGCTCTGCGCGTTTGTAAGCAACAATTATTACAAATATCAATTATGTACATGAAATTATATAAATCGGAAAATTAGTGACTGCCGGAATTAAATGAATAAAAGTCATCAAATTTAGTTTGACAAAATATAACAAATACAACAAATGTCACACAACATTCTGCCATTGAAAATTGTGTTAAATATCGTATAACAGTTGCTATTCATGATTCGTGATTCTGATTTTAATAATACAATATTTTTTCACACATGTTGCCATATGCCCGAGGCAAAAAAGGGGGATGACTCCTGATGGAAAATTTATTTAATAATAATGTAGCTAATTTCAACATGGCAATTGATACAATTAGGTCATTATAATTATGGCTGATTGCGTATGCAACCAAAGAGTTAATTATTCAATTAATTATTAATAGAAAGATTGTAAACGCTAATCAAAAATCTTGTTTTATTTAACTACACTTTCAATAGGTATTCTGTGTCATTCCTAATTAACTATAATTAAAATATTACATTTTATTAATAGCTACATTATTTTAAATATGCCAATCAATAGGGTTAATATAATATCTTAATTAATCCATGTTATTACCTGTCGGAATTTCAAAACCTTAAAATATGTACATCCATAATATTAAATGAATAACATGCCATAGAGTACGTTCCCGTATTCAAATGAAGTTTTATTTTAGTATGGTATGTTTATTCTACACAATAGGAATATTTAGGCACTGCTGTTCCACCAAATTATAATCCCCTACAATACTTTTCAAATGTCAAACTTCTAACGTTTCTAAAAGTACCAACCTACAAAAATAATCATGCCGCATCGTGCGCAAGCTTGTAACATATTGTGTAGAATAAAATATTAAAACTTTCATTGTGACACTGTTTTACACTGCTGTCAAAAAAAGGACATTCACCAATATATTATTATTAATAAAATATGTAACTAAAGATTTATAGATACTATTTATAATTGAATACATATGTCGTCAACATCGCTTTAATACGCTATCGGTTTACACTCTTCATGAGTAGTCTGGTATACATCCTCTTTTGATCATATCAAGTTTGCATACAAAACTTTTAGTCTGGAGTGTTTCCATCGTTTGCAGCCATTTTGTGAAGTTACTTAATACGCAGACTAAATGTTTAATACCCAAGGTAAAAACGTAGTAGTAGGCGTTTAAAATAAAAATTATTTGAAATATAACATTATGATATTTTTATTTATATTTTGAAGTAAATTGATGAAATAAAATTTCCATAAACAAAAGAAATAAATGTATGAAATTAGTAATTTCCTTGTTCCATTTCATTCTATTACGTGACTATCTTCATTTCAACTAGAGAAATTCATCTTCATTGTAGTGATTATAATGTCGATAATTTATCAAATTCTTTTGCTGGAAATAGCTCGCATTTCTCGCTTGCCATTCCATTCTGGTTGCTCGTGTAATGTGTTAGCAGAGCAGAGCTGAACACAGATTCATGCTCGGTTCGCAGACACAAGTGTTCAGTATTATACCGTAACGTTCTACGTTGTACCATGTGACACAAGAAGCGCTGTGAACGCAGCAACGTACACTGGATGGCATGACGCCGTTCGCACGTTAATTAATGAGGCATGCGATGTCATTTCACGACAAAAATCACTTCCTGTGGAATATTAACGAGGTTTCTCTAGATCCTGTCCCATTTCTCTTTATTTTTGTTGAATCATTCGAATCTAATTTCACATTTTTAAGTCATTTTCGATCTATATTTGCTCTTTACTTGTGAAACAAAGTGTAAGTATGTGAAAATGTACGAATTGTCAAGAAAGTTAACATTTACATACTTGATTCTTTGCATAAATTTCACCTCTTTTTTACTACCAGTAAAAAGGATTTATCAGTCGCTACTCCAACAACCTCTATTAAAACTCTTTAAATATCGAATATTTTTTTGAATAGACATTATTATTTCCTTGATTACTTTTGTGCTCGAAGCTACAGTCGCCATTACCCATTTTTTTGCCATTTTATAAATTTAATTTTACAAGTTTTCAGCGTTACAGAATATCCAAAATATAAATGGTTTATTTGCTGGTTTTTGTAGACACGTTCAATGAACGTATGATTTAGAATTAAACATTCGAATGATTTTTCTGTTTTGTCGCGCATAAGCGGCAAAGTGACATTTTGCAATGACAAATGCAAGCGCCTACTTTGTATATTGTCTGTGGGAACAATAGTTTTTCTTCAAACTTCAAAAAAATTAAGACCTAATGTGATTTTATTCACAAGGTAGAAGATTTACTTACTTCGTTGAAAGAAATAGTTATATATGTAACAAGTCTTAACCGTAATACTTTACTAGGTAAGTAAACTTCAGAACGATGTAAAGACACTATACTAATATATTTTTGCGACCATCAACGATAAATTACTCATAATTTGACACACGAATGAAAAATATTTGCGCTAAATAAACAAATTCATCACTATGGAACCATTCATTTTCAAATCTTTTTTGGTAATTTAAGGATCGGTAAAATTTTATCGTTCTACCTAGTTATATTTTTTGATTTAGATCGGTACAAATTTTCCAGTCTAAATATTAATCCGAACTTTTGCGAAAATCATAAAATAGTACATAACTATTCATAGCTACAACTCGTATATAAGCATTAATAGCAACTGTCATATGCAAATACAGTTGATGGGAAAAGTTTTTATTATTTTTTTATGTTTTAAGAGGTTTTTTTTAAATCCTCTAGTAAATTACACCGAGTATGTGTTGAAAAGTTAGATGAATTTTATTATTATTTTGTAATAAATACTTAACAATTGAAGAATTATAGAGAAAAATTAGGATACTGCCAGGATTTGACCCTGAATCCTTTTAATTCCGATTAAATCCTTTTAACCAAATTATTTTCTATCTTTTTCTTTCTTTCTTTGAACAGACCAAATTCTCGAATTTCTCGTTATCTATTGCCTTTTTACTCAGTGAAGTTGGTAATCTGTAAAAATAAATATCAGTTTCAAAGAATAGTACATATTATTTAATATCAATAAATTAAATCATTTATTATTAAGTTACAGGAAGCAGGCGCGGTGGCCGAGCGTATTAAGGCACATTTCTTAACATACTGTGACGTCACCCGAGCCATGGTTCGTCAGTTCGAATCCGCCTGTCGACAATGTGTGATTTGTCATAAAATATAAAATATAGCTAACATGTATTTATCACACTCGGGCGCTATAAGCTAGTCACTTATACGCCTTAAATACGTAATGTAGCATTTGACTACGAAAATCGACAGTACGGCAGTGTAAAAACTGCGGCTCGGTGTGTCCGGTAGGCCCAGGCCCGATTTGGGTTGTAGCTCCACATATAATGATTATTAAGTAAATGGGATAGGTGGCTCAGTAACTGCGAGTTTGAGAACCCGAATTGAATTCCCACAGCCAACAATTTTCATACCCATTAAAATTACCTCTGTGGCTCCTCTCTACAAATATCTTTAAGGGTCGTGATTTGACGACTGGTAACCACACTTCATGCGCATAAATAAATATATCACTTACTGAGATCTGCTAAAGTAGAGTGCCACATCTAGTAATGGATTAAAGACTTGATGATATATTTATTTACTTATTTTTCAATAATTTATTCAACAAATTTAAGTTGAGGTTTCACAATATTTTAATTACATAATCACAATGCTGGTGGATCATTTAGTTGTAATTGAAATTGAAGCAACTAAAACTTTATCAAAATCTGTTAGATCAAAGCAGTAAACACAAACAACATTTACTCTACCCGTACCCACATCTAAGAACGTCGAAATAGGCACCACCTAGAAACATATTCCCCCTAATTCTATCAAAGAAGACAACTTTATTCCAAACCCACAACAAGATAACACACTTCCTCTTCAACCTGCGAAAACAAACATTCATTCACCTTTACCCTTACACAAACACATCCACACACTTAAGCAACGAAGACGAACGAAGAACACACACATACACAAACACTACGCACTACGCACCACGTTTAATAACATCAGGAGGCGACAGTCGGTTACACACCATGAGGAAGGATCACTTGCAAATTGCAATTTGATGTAATTCACGAATGTCGTGTTCCCGCCTCTCCGCGCTTAGCTCTGCTCCTGCTTCCACAATGCCGCCTTCTAGGATTAATTTGATTTCTAATTTAGGCTGGGCGACAGCAAACAATTGCTGTTTCTCTGGAGATCTAGCCCGCCGTGAGATTCGACCGTTAATGGCAGGGAATGGAGGGAAGGAACAGGGTGATGCTGATTGGTGGTAATGAATTTTTAATTAAGGGTTTGATGGACATGTTTAACTGTGTGTTATTCTGTCATTCAGCCGTAATTCAATAAACAGTCTCTGTTAAGGGTACTTTCAAAACGAAATATATTTAATTAGTAAGTAAATGGGTGGTACCATAAGCTTTGTTTTTAGGTGTTTTAAGAGCACGGTTTTAACATGTTAGAAATAACTAAAACAACCAAATACACTGCAAAAACAGAGCTTGTGGTACCAGCCTATATGTTTCATATTAATAGACAGACTCGATCCTATGACGCTTTCATGACACATAACCGAAATAAAGTGAAAAATTGGAATAAAATCAGATTTGAATCATAGGCGACCGTAGCTTAGTTGATTTCAAGCATAAGATCGGAGTTCATAGGTTCCAGGTTCAAAACCAGGCAGTCTTCCAATATTTCTCTTTATAATTTAATATGAAGAAATAATATATTTAAAGCATTATTTAGTATCGTACGTCCAAATTTATAATGAAGAAATTAAATGAACTTTAATACTAGGCAAGTTTTAGAAAAATTTTAAAAAAGAGTTTAATATTTTAATACGTAGATTAACATATATAAAACCCAAAAAATTGTGGAAACCCCTACAAGTATATTTTTATTTTAACTGAATATTAGGGTATATATAGGTAAATTACTAAATAAAATTGAAACTATAAACTCAGTGATTTCCTTTAAAACAATGTCATTTTAAATGCAGTGCAATGAACGTTCTATTTCATTTTAAGGTTACAAATAACAGTGGTATCGAGTCGGCCAGTGAATTTAAGAACCCAGGTTCGATTTCCACAGCCGACAAATAATTTTCAACAAATTAAATCTACCCCTGCGGCTCTCCCTTCACTAACATTTGACGGCTGGTAACCGTACGTAAGAAATATATCACTTACCGAGATGTTCTACGGCAGAGTGCCACACTCAGTAATGGGTAAAAGGCGTGATGATATATTTATTTATTTATTTAAATAACTCTTAACTATTATTCATAAATAATAAAATGATTATGATTAGTATGTGCTTTTGTCCTACTGATTTCATTTTGTTCTAGATGAAGTCGAGTGACAGTATTATGACGCAAATTATTTATTCACACAAACTATTAGAGGCGTTTTACGATATTCACACAAGCGATAATTTTATCGAACGATCGCCGTGTGAAACTTATTATTGCATTCAATGCATTTAAGTTTATCGTACGATAAAAATATCGTCCAATAAAAAATCGGTTTTTTGAAACGGCTTATAAAAACTATAATAATATTAAAATAAAAACAACAGAACCGAAAAATAAACAAATATTTCTGCCCACGATTTTTCCTGCTCGAGGCATCTGTCAGTCTCACCGTTCTAGCGGTCGGTAAAACAAGTAGCGAATTGTCAAGCTTTGTTGACACAAAATTGAATTCGTTTTATATATTTTAAATTTAAATGAAATGAAAACATTAAATATTATTTATTCGTTAATTTCTACTTTCAATTCCTTCAAAAGATTTGCTAATCCAAAATGAAATAATAAAAAATGTTAAAAAGATACATGAAATAAATCAAATCATATTTGTTTTATTTTGTTTGTTTAAAAACAATATTTATGTATATGACATACGAATACGAACATACATATTTCAAATTTTAATTAAACCTGCTGATTTTGTTTATTTATCTCACACATTTAATATCTTTTTGATATTAAAACAACAGGTATTTTTGTATTAAGAGCGTAAAATGAATCTTTGTTACTCGAGCACGATAATTACAGCACGAGCCGAAGGCGAGAGCTACAATAGTGTAACAAGGAACAAAGACATTCTACGCTCGTGATACACACATAATTTTTTCTACGATTGCTTCTAAAAAATATTAATAAACGTATACGTATGAAAATAAATTCGTTCTGTCAATTGCCAATATGACAAGTCTCTGTTTTGTTTGTATCCCTGATAACTATTGAAATAAGAGCGTATTTAATATCTTTTTCGCGCGCATTTAACATGTTATTAACATTAAAAATGTTCGCTAGGAATGAAATACCGTAATTTTTGCGAATTTCAAAAAAAATATTTTTGTTTTATAATCAGTATATCAAGTTATATATGCCATTAAAGTGTCGTGCAGAGGTATAGAAACACCCTGTATAAATAATAATAACATGACATGAACTAAGAAGTTTAGTAGAAAAGGATTAAAGCACACAATTTAGTATTTCTGCATGATTCACAATGCTATGAAGAAGATTGAACACAGAGAATGAACTCGAAGGCACCAGGCATCGAGAGCATCAGTGAGAAACTTCAGAAACAATCATTTGTTTCGACATCAAAACAATGAACGTGTATTGGCTGATTGCGCTGTCATTTGTCAATGGTGAAATATACGAAGTGCTTCAATCAAGAGAGCCAGGACCAAATTAAGCACTAGACTGTTGTGCAATTAGTGTGTCTGCAGCCACTTACCTCCTTCGCTATTATCGCTCGCCGGAATCTGCTTTCGCGAACGGTATTCACTAATCAAGTAATTAACATGGCGTGCTGTACTTAATTGCTTGCACAAAACATACTGCCGCGCCATTTGATTTACAATCGTTTTCATTATGCGCAATTTACTACTTTTACGTTGCTTGCTGCTTTTCTCTTTTTCGTTTACTTTTCTTCAAACGAATATTAAATATAACAGCTCGGAATACTGTACTCGAATTTTTTGTTAATATGCTGTTCAAACTAATTTTACGGTAAAAGTTTTAAAACTAGAAACTCGTGGTAAATTAAATATTCATGTAATATGTCAACATAAATATTTATACAGCAGTACCATAGCTTTTGCTTAGTAATCGTTCTTTCGTACTCTGATATTTCATAGGCACTTGACATGGTTCATTTCAAAACATTTAAACACTTTTAAATATAATACATAATACTAAATTACAAAAAAATATATATCTAAAACAAAATATTAAAGCCACTTTATATATTATCTAAAAATAATATGTAGTTATTCGTGTACTACTCCAATTCCCTGTTTAGATTTTATAAAAATAAAAAAAATATAGTAATTCGTTCCTATTTTAGTAGAGTACAAATTTTGACTCATTTGAATTTTAAATTATTTCTTTATATAAACTTTTCTCTTTTTATTACACATTCCATAAAAAAGTATCTTAGACGCGGTTGCATCAAACATCAGCTAACTATGTTGTTAACTACACGAAAAAGTTGAATTAGAATAAAAACGCATCTAAGAAATGTAAAAATTTTTGAGAATTCAATATTTTAAAACGTTATAATTTCTATAGTATACATTAAACTAGTAATTATTTGTTACAAATATTGATTTATTATTGTTATTTACTAATTTTATTGCTCTTAACAAACTGTGACGTCATCCGAACCAAGGTTCGTCAGTTCGAATCCGCCTGTCGACAATGTGTGATTTGTCGTAAAATATAAAATACAGTTACTTGTATTTACAACACTCGGGCGCTATAAACTAGTCACTTATACGTCTTAAATAATGTAGCATTTGACTACGAAAACCGGCAGTACGGTAATGTAAAAACTGCGGCTCGGTGTGCCCGGTAGGCCCAGGCCCGATTTGAGCTGTAGAGCCATAAGAAGAAGAAGATATGTGAAATATGGTGCCAGCTATCTTAGAAATTGTTAACTGTTAACTAACAACATAGTTAACATTGCTTTATGCTGCCGAGTCTTAGTATTTAAATTTGTTGGAGTCGTATGGTGCTATTCTGTAATTTTCTATAACGCTACAGTTCTGTAAATTTGAACAAAAGCGCATAGATTTTTATTGACAAATACATTTAATGCCATTTGACAATCAAATATGATGCGCTTTTGTTCAGATTTACAGATCTGTAGCGTTATAGAAATTTACAGAATAGCACCATTAGTCGAAACCGAAGTTGGAATCGATTACTAAAATTATCAGAAGTCAGAACCGAATTTGGAATGGAATGTTTCTTTACCAATCCTGCAGCCCTGATACTAGAGAAGATGATGTTCATATATCCAGGAGCTCCAAAAATACTTTCAGCTCGAAGTGCACACATTATTGGGACACCTAAAATCCTTTAAAAGTACATTTAAAATCATTTTTGTAAGTTTTCCGCCTAGAGAGGAAAAGGTATACATGAAACCCACATTGCAGCTAATGTCTACTTTACGTACATTTAATAAATAAATAATAGCCAACTTTCAGCTCTTGTAGAAAACATTGACTACCTACATCCTGAATACTAATATTAAAAGCAAAAAATTTAAGATTTATGACATCTCACAATTATCGGAAAAAAGTCCAATCATATGTGTAACTATATATTTCGAAGTATTTCAAAGATAATATCCATTCTAATGGACAACTAAAACCCTGTTATCTACTATTGACTGATGATACTTCTATAGTATTACCAACAAAGTGCAAATTATCATTTATTGCCATTACAATTTCTTAAAAAACTAAAGATATATTTGGTGGAAAACTCATTTTATAATTTACAAGAGTATTGTGATTTAAAAACATAACTTGTTCCTATGCCTTTCTCTCTGTCCGGATCTCTGACTGCAATATTGTTTTTGTATATTGTTTGTATATTTCAAAATGAAATTTTATATGTAACAATGATCTGTCATGTCTAAATTGTATATTTTTGACAATTTCTATACATGTTTGTAATGTGTCTCCAGAAAACATAAAATTATTATTATTATTACTTTCTTCAATGACCAGTTGCACAAACCAGAAGTTAAAGTTTTTACTTGACTATTGTTCTGTTCTGTTCTGTTAGAGATACATGGCGGGCCCTAGAGCTAATCCTGATTATTTACATTCTGCTAAGTATTCAATAAAATAATTCAATATCCGAACAGAATCGCTAGGCCGTACCATGCACCCTCTAGACATAAAGACAATACACTACACTCTGCCCAGTTTCTGGCAAGAGCTGGACTGACCTGCTTATACCTTAAATGAAAGACATAGTGCAATGCAAATTAACCGACGCCACGATACACAAAAAGTTAAACGTTCAAAGGACTCCCCAATTTCAAAGTAAAATTAGTGTTGGGTGACTTTTTTAACGTGGGATTCTACCACACTTTGTTACTTCTTTCCAAAATGCAGTTCAAGTTTAGGGCTGGCTTACTAGTAGTTGAGTTGCTTTCCCAATTGCTGTTGCTTATTTTTTTACTTGACTATTGTTTTTATTTATTTATTTATGGTACTGTGTACAACAGAACCTTAATCCTAATTACAGAACAGGGCCCGGACTCATCGAGCCGCAGTGTAATGGTTCATATATTTTTAGTTTGCGTGAATCTCCTACTCGGGATCTCGGAATTCAAATTCCGTAACGCTACCCACACCACCCGGACATAAATAAAAACAAAAAGTAACATGATATACAACAATTTTAATATTACTGTCAAATATTTGATATGCATATATTTATTTAAGCCAAGTTTCAAATTTAACTTTTATCTCTGCAACCTGTCACAACATAACAATATAAAAAATATGAACTTTGCTTTTGGATTCAGCCTCGTATATACGAATATGTCATGCTAAATGGAAATATAATTGAATTTGTTTCTTTTAGAAGAATCATTATATTTCTTCATTTTCATTTTTAATATGTCTTAAGAAAATATCGTTTATTGTTACGTTGTTATGCTGTAAATATAACATGTTCTTTAGTATCCTCTTTCTATTTCTGTTTCCACTTTAATCCTTTCACCACAGGATCCCTTCATTAAAAATCCAGGGCTTATATTTTATAAACAAATCATGATTAATTCCGATTCTCCAGTGTATGGTTGCTTCACACATTCCACGCAACTTCCAGTTTTCTTGCGTACTAAAACAAAACTTCACAGTTATTGTGATGCAAATCCAAAGTTAATTCCACCCATTGCCAAATTCCCACAGCTGCTCGCCGACTTCATACGGATTTATTTAATTATGCATAAAATTTGTGAAGGGGGCTAAAATTTCAATTTCTGACGGCGGCTTGCCTCGATAAGGCTCCTGACGCCGTCGCCACCATCGCCGTTCGCGTCACTGGACACCACGACGCCAGTTTTACCCTCTTTTCGGAGCAATTATGCACGGCACAGCGGATATGCGGTGGTTTTGACCTTTGCTAAGGACAAAAGGTCACCATTGTACAAAACGTTTGTACATGCCTCTGAAGTTACATTGTTGTTGCTACTTGCAGCTTTTGGTAATTCAATATAATTAATTAATACTAATATAGAATGTTACATTGGCTACATTTTGATTAAAGATCATTCAAATTATGATTTCTAACAAAATAAATATATCATCACGCCTTTTACCCATTACTGTGTGTGGCACTCTGATGTAAGCAGATCTCGGTAAGTGATATATTTCTTCGCGTGAAGTGCGGTTACCAGCCGTAAAATCACGGCCCCCAAAGATGTTAGTGGAAAGGGAGCCACAGGGGTAGATTTAAATTGGTGAAAATTGTTCGTCGGCTGTGGGGATCGAACCAGGGTTCTCAAGATCCACAGGCCGCCTCGATACCACTGAGCCACCTACCCCATAGATATATACAGGGTGATATGCAAATAATCGGACATAGCTAGAATGTTAAGATGACTGCTGGAACCTAAGTCTGCAGTAGTTCGATGTTTAACTCTTTCCATATAGCAGCAAAAGAAGTTTAAAGTTGATGAATGAATCTATGTGGTCAGTTCTACCATCGGTTAACATGATCGTTTACTTGAATAACAGCTTGTATATCATTACGCCTTTTACCCATTACTAAATGTGGAACTACCAAAGCAAAGTTACGAGTTGACAAATCGCGATACCCAAAGATGTTAGTGAGGAAGTGTAACCCTCCTCGTTATGACGAGAGTTAGCAAATAATATACGGGTTCTTATCAGATTGAAGGACGCAAGTGTTAAAGTATAAAAGTATAAATATATTTAATAAATAGGTTTTACATACATTATACACAGCACTACTCGATACAGTCTTGATGTGTTGACTTTATTGGATTTACACTCTTTTCTGCTGGCCCAATCGGTCAGCCCTCTCACACTAACTATCCTGAGTATAATATTCTATCCTTATATATGTATATTATAACAATGCCAAGTCAGCAAAATAAGTATTACACTCTACTATAATGTTTATATATTACATGACCAAGTTATTGAAGTTACTTAATATGTATGTCTTAATTGTGCTGACTTAGACTTGTTACAGAAGAATTCATCTGGATAATTTCAATCTAATGAAAATTAGTTGCCATCTGTTGGAATCGAACTCGAGATCTCAAATTCATAGTCCGACGCGTGGCCACTGAGCTACCTTCTAAACAATTGATGAAAGTAACTTTCTGGGTGTGGTAGCTCTACGAGCACGGTTGCCATTTTGTAAAATATATACAAGATGTAGTTGTTTAATAACGAAACAAGTTTCTCCTGCTTTTAGCAAAACCTTTGAAGTCACGTCAAATTTACCAACATTTACGTTGAAACTTTCTCTATTCAACCCTGTATAATTCATTTGTTTCTATTTCCTTACAATCAAATATGCGTTGATACAAAGTCTGTATAGCCAGTTGGTTGTATAATGAAAATTTAATCAATATATAATAAAATTATATTTAATTAAGGAAATTTATTAGTTATTTATTCGTTTATGCTACTTACATTAAATGCGAAACAGTATGTCACATATAACAAAAACTTGTGCTAAAATCGTCTTTAATCGAAAAGCAACTTAGTCTTACGCAACAGCTTAACTACTAGTGCCCAATGATGGATCCACGGGAAGAGAGGCATTAGACCCCTCCTTGAAATTTTGTTTCATTTGTTTCCAACAGCAACTATTAGTAAGCCAGCCCTAAACTTGAACTGCATTTTGAAAGAAGCAACAAAGTGTGGTAGAATCCCAAGTTAAAAAAGTCACCCAACACTGATTTTACTTTGAAATTGGGGAGTCCTCTGGATGTTAAACTTTTTTTGTGTATCATGGCGTCGGCTGATTTGCATTACACTATGTCTTTCATTTAAGGTATAAGCAGGTCTCTGGGCGAAGTGTAGTGTTTTGTCTTTATTTCTAGGGTGCATGGTACGGCCTGGCGATTCTGTTCGGATATTGAATAATTATTATTCCATACTTAGCAGGATGTAAATAAACCAGGATTGGCTCTAGGGCCCGCCACGTATCTCTAGCAGAACAGAACAGAGATTTTGTTTCATTTGTTTCATTCGAATTAGGAAGAAATAGAAGCCACATGTTTGAAGATCGTCTTGCAGAACTTGCTTTGATACATTCGTATCAGGACATTTCATTAAAACCTGAAGTCATTTTAGATAAATTCGCTAGGTCAAAAAACAGACGTTGTAATATAGTATTGTATAGCGACAGAAGATACAGCGGTTTAGAAATATATGTATATCCTGAACCTTAAAACCTAAATGTTAAAAAAAAAATGTTTTTCTTGTTTATCGAAAAAAGTGTAATTGCTCTCCCTTTATACAATTTCTGGACCCGCCCTTGCTATTGCAAAAATAAATAATAATTATAGCGACAAACATAAGACCGGCAAAAATACAATTTAAAATGATATATGAAGCGCTAACTATAACTCTAGATTTATGAACAACTTTATTCTGTTTCGTAAATAGCTCTAATGGAAATGATTTCAATCCGGAATAAAATTAAATGAATTATTTAATTCCAAATATAATTCTATTTATGCTTACTTATTAAATAGGCACAGACCGAATATATAAACTATAACTCAAACAGAGAACTATTGATTATCAGGAATCAATAGTAATCTAAGTTGAATAATTTGATGTGACATTAAACTACCACATAAATCACTAATTCTATTTTTAGTTCGACGTCAAAATCTATACTGGAATGTAAAAGACTCTCCAATGGTTTTATTCTGAATTCTACAGAAACAGAATTATTGACTTCATGTATAAGTTTTACATTCAATTATTTCAATTAAATAGTACTGGCTTTACTGTTTAAAGATTTTATTTAAGTTTATAACTACTGTACTCAAATTTGAAATGTTTACACAAAATATATAGCTAATGAGAAAGAAATTAAGATGTTCATGTATGCATGTAAATATTTATACATGTAAAATGTTTTCTTTTAATTAGTTAGTGCAATTGAAATTGTTACCAATTCTTTCTATGGCATTATTCTTTTTGAATTATAAGAAGACTGCATTAGTAAATTGATAAATCATGTATAATTAAATACAAGTATGAACGCCGAATAAGGGCAGTTATACAGAGTATAAAAAACTTTAAAGGGGTATATACGAGTAATATGATATACTTATTATAAAACGAAACATTTTTTTTTTAAATCCGTTAATATAAGTGCTCTTTATTTAAAATTTAGTACAACTGATTTGGTAACAAATTTAATTATTTATTGAATTTGTTAATAATGACATAAAATTAGAATAAAAATCATTTACATGACGCAATATTAGATAGGGTAGGTGACTCAGT
The DNA here is from genome assembly GCA_947425015.1 of Pterostichus niger. Classification (NCBI taxonomy): domain Eukaryota; kingdom Metazoa; phylum Arthropoda; class Insecta; order Coleoptera; family Carabidae; genus Pterostichus; species Pterostichus niger. The sequence continues at coordinate 22,496,986 of OX380345.1, read as the reverse complement.
GATAGTGAGTCGACCACATTAAAACTACCCCTGTAGCTCCCCTCCACTAATATCTTTGGGAGTCGAAGAAATATATCACTTATCGAGATCTACTACGGTGAGTGCCACACCCAGTAATGGGTAAAAGGCGTGATGTTATATACATTTTTTTAATATCCGATACTTTCATAAAAAGTGTTTATAATTTTATTTACTTATTAATATAATTAATAATAGTATATTATACAACGCCACTATAGTGGATACTACTCGTATTAAGTATTCTTAAATTTGGTATAAAACCAGTGTTACTAAAATTTCCACTTCAAATAAAGAGCACTTATTTTTACGATTAAAAAAAATACAAATTATAACCCATTTAAATTTTGCGTATAGATATAGAAACACCCGGTAGATAGCAACCATTAAGTAAACATTGATTTATTGCCGGAAAATTATTTATATTTAGTTCAGTATTTTTTTTTCTTTCTAACCTGTATCTATAAATTAATTTGGTAGCATTTGATAGATAAAATTTGTCGATTATTAGTTTAGCATCCTTAATTGATTGTTATTTAGTTCATGCTATTTATACTTTCAATACAGCTTTAAAAGAACATTAAAAGAACAAAAAAAGGTGTTTTATATGTTTTCGCATTAACACGGTTAAAATGACAAATTGTCTTCTCCGCTTCCCAATATATTAATTGTCGCTGTTCCACCATTTTGAAAACTCAACACATAATCATTTTGACATGATGATCAAAAGAATTTCAAACTTGAATAACAAGTGGATATCACAAAGAAAACAGTGTATAATCAAAGTCACTCAAATAAATTTGAAACGTAACATAATTCAGTCCGAAAGAAATAGGTCTCGCTCTCGACAAAGCTGGCAAGCATCAGTGCGTAAGATGCGTGTTAAATAAGAGTGTACCTCAGTCGAGTTTGCTCCCCAGTCAAGCTACTAGAAAATTGCGGTTTGCGAGGGTCAGCTCGCAGTGCTCACAGCGAAAATACATTTTGAATGCTCCAACTGAAATTACGGCACACAAAACAGGCAGTTTAGTGTCGTGAGACAAGGGTAGAACGCGGTTGTGTGTGGCCCTCTGTCGAACAATGGCGTGAATATGTATACCGGGCGACGTGAAAAACACGCGTGTTTACACGAGACCAGTGTAAACAACGCGTTCACACTAAATTTCATCTGTACGTTATTTCATTAAATACGTTATGAAATTATTTAATTATGTTTCATTGTGGAAGTTTTCAGCCGATATCAAACAAAGAATAATACTTGTACTGCACAAATTTTAATTAATAGGACAGGGAAATATGCGTGTCATGAATTGACTTGGCATTTTCCATATAATAACATATATATAATGAATTTTTTTATGCAAATATTATTTGCGTCGAACAAATGTGAAAATATTTTTTTCTTCAAGCATACAACAATATTCATATTATGCTATTACACACACTATGTAGAACTAAGTCATTATGTTATTAGTACAATAATGAATTTCATTATTGTACTAGTACAATAATGTTAGTTATAAAATATACCACAGGCGGCAGCACTTGCTAGGGCAGCCCGGCTACTGGCTCAACGTTACCAATCGTACGATAATTATCATACATGTAGCATAATTAGGGGAATTGTACGATGTACGATAGTAAGTTACTATCGTACAGCGTACTTAAAATGACAAAATATATATAAAAAAAATATCGTGAACATAATTAGGAGTCACAACCCATAATTTTGAGTGTTCCGTACGACAATTTCAATATCTAATGTTGGCAACTGAAGTGAAGTGAGGTTAACTGACTGACAGCCAGTAGTGATAAATATCGTTATTTGTTTCATAAAAAAAATGTCTCAAGAAGTGGATGAAATGCAATTTACACTTCCAGCAATAGCAGAAATCGCAAAGTCAGTCATTCAAACATTGATTCCTGAAAAATCACGTAAGGTTTATGATTTCGCTTATGAGAGATTTATCAATTGGACTAGAGAACAAAATGTGAAGAATTTCTCTGAGAATGTTATGCTAACTTACTTTACTCAATGATTAAGGCTGAATTAAATATCAAACATAACGTAAACATATGTAAATACACTAAACTAATAGCATTTTTGAAAATATTGAGTTATTTGATACTTCGACAGAAATGACTTGCAACATACCTGTTACATTTGGAAGTAATCAAGGTACGGAAATAAACAATGAAATTTATACAGCTTCTATCTATTAGGATATTGGAACTATCGATACAAATACTGCCAGTAGTGGTTTAAATATTCAAAATTGTAAAATAAAAAACTGTACATTTAACATAACTGTTAATAAAGCGAGTTAGGGAAAAAAATTAAATAATTTATATTTTATTCTTTAAATTTACGTTAGAATGCTTGAAGAAAAAATAGTATATGCTACTCGGAGTAGAATGCTCTTTTTTATTTCGCTCAGTTTGCATCGCCTCGGCTACACGCCTCGGCCGCAAACATCTGAGCTCAATAAAAAAGACTGCTTTCTACTCCTAGTAACATAATATACTATATTTCATTAAACATGTAAACTAATATCTTTGGGGACCGTGATTTGACGGCTGGTAACCGAACTTCACGCGGAAAAAATATACGCCACGCCCAGTAATGGGTAAAATGCGTGATGATATATTTATTAAACATGTTTCTGTTTTTTATCTAAATCAATGAATAAATTTTATTTTTAGCAGCTCATTTCTTCAATATTATTAACAAAAGTTGCAAAAAAAATATGCTGATTCTAATTTGTTGGATATAGAACATGATACAATATGTAATACATTTTTCCTGTCAAATAAATATAATTTTTTTTTATAAAATATTATTAAAATATAATTAAACTTACTAGTTTCTATGTAGATGGTGGAACTTCCAATGTTAACAACAGTTAACAACTGGTATATTAGGCACAGAGTGAAGTTAGCTTCTTGCATCTGTCATTATAACTTAACCTTACTTTTCAAATAATTAATAAACCTTTACATTTATTTGTTGTCTTAATTTGCTATTGTGAAAAAAGTATATTACGCGACTCGTTTTATAAACTCTTAAATTACGAGTGTATAATAACCGTTTATAAAACTTAATACATAATATACTATTATCTTACAGTAGCGGTTTTTTTGTGTACAGTATACCATCGTAATCAACAATTATTTCAAATGTAACTAACATGTTTAAAGCCATGACAACCAAAAACAACAACAATCAATTTACTTGATTTGAATCTTTTTCTAAGGTATCTTAGTCACTTATGAATCATAAAAACATAATCATTAAATTTTAAATAAAAGAACACTTTAACTTTTAAATAACTTTTTGTCTTTTCTCAAATATATAATAATTTAATAATCATAAATTTAAAAATTATGAGTATATTTATGCTCAAACATATGTACTATCTCTCTTAAATGCAAAATATATTTTTTAATTACTTTTAACAAATTAACCATAATTTTGGAAGTTGTTAACATTATAGTCAATATAAAAATGATGGACTTCATGCGGATAAATATATCACTTACCCAGATCTGCTACGATAGAGTGCTACAGACAATAATGGAAGAAAGACGTGATGATATTTTATTTATAATTGATAATGATTATTCACACACAATTTTTTAAATAATTACAAATGATACCTATGAACCACATAGCATTTTAAAAATAGGATTGTTCACTTATTTTCAATATTCATATAAATTGTTTGTAATGATATTAAACTCACACTGCACATCAAAAGCAAGTCAAATATTTCAATTTCAAAATGGCCAGTCATAATTATATCGATAAAACGCAGTCAAATATATTTTTGTGCTGTTGTTTTAATAACATTAATTCATCATTTGGTTAATTACAAAACATGAATCACTAATATCCAATTCTATAACTTTTCTGGATAATAAACAATACTTTTCCAAATTAATGTTGTGTCATTATTTGCATCTGAAACTAAATATATCGTTAATATTACTTTTATTGATTATTTGATTACATTTTAGTAGTTATGCGTTAGATTTCTGCATTAAATTATAATGATGTTTGCTGTGTACTAACATTAATGTCAATTTGTATAAGTATATTAACGTAATACGTAGCACTCGAGTAATATTATATTTGATGTAAATATCATAATGAGAATAAGAGAAAATAATCTCTTTAAATGTTACTTATCTAGGAATATTACTTTCTAGTTTCAAAGAAAGAGTACTATATTTCCTACTTGTTTTTAAAATTTAATAAACATTTATATATTTTTACGTCACTACAAATGGCAGTATATAATAAATTTGTATTATTTAGACATCTTCCGTTCTTATTTATAAAGTTAAATATGCTATTTCGAATACTTTTATAAGACTTTTATTGCACTTGTCCTTTAGAAAACTCGCCTACAGTTTGTTTTCTACACTTGGACGCGTGCTAAAAAACATGTCTAATAAAACTCGTTCTTTAATATACTCGTACTATTTTGATCCTTAACTTAGTCATAAGAACTATAGTTTTATATTATGATTTGAATCATTTTAATTCTTCACCTGTTTCAAAATAAAATAATAAATTTCAAAATTATAAAATATTATTACTTATTAGAAATGAACCGATAATAATTTTGAAAAATGTTTGAAATTAAATTAAGGTCCATTTTAGTTATTACACTCATCAATAAAGTTGTCGTATCACTAATTGTACATAGTCCATTAACAAATGTAACCTTAGTTTTTTTTGCAAAAAGAGCTTAAATCTAAAGGTTTAATTTAAAATTTTACTGCTTTTTAAAGTTATCGTGCTTTCAGACAGACCGACATATTGAATTATTGGGATTATGTTTATTATGCGGTAGGTGGCTCAGTGGTATCGAGTCAGCCTGTGTATTTTTGAACTCAGGTTCGATTTCCACAACAGAAAAATAATTTTTAACACATTAGAAATACCACTGTAGCGTCCCCTTCACTAACATCTTGAGGGGCCGTGATTTGTTGGCTGGTAACCGCGCTTCTCACGAAGAAATATATTACTTAACGAGATCTGTTACAGCAGAGTGTCACATCCAGTAATGGGTAAAAGGCGTGATGATATATTTTATGGGGTAGGTGGCTTAGGGTATCGAGTCGGCCTGTGGATCTTGAGAACCCTGGTTCAATCCCCACAACCGACAAACAATTTTCACCAATTTAACTCTACCCCTGTGGCTCCTCCACCACTAATATCTTTGGAGCCTTTGATTTGACGGCTGGTAACCGCACTTCACGTGAAAAGATATATCACTTACCAAGATCTGCTTAGGCAGAGTCCGACACTCAGTAATGGGTAAAAGGTGTGATGATATATTTATTTATTTATTTATTTGATATATTTATTTTTTATTTTTGTTTATTGTGTTCAGTGAAGATTAATCAAAATTTCGAAATAGAAAATATGTTTTCTATTATTCAGGTTAAGAAAGTAATAAATAGTGCACATTTCGTATTCATTTGTTTTAATTTAATAGAATAAATTTCAAAATAAACATAAAATTTATTTAGTAAAATTTTAATTAAACTTAAAATGTAACCAAAAGCATATTTCAACCTTAAAAACAAACATGCAGTTAACAGTTAAATTCACTATATTAGTATTTTCATTCGAAATGCCCATAATCCTTATTCATACATTGCTAATAGTCTATTCAAACAAATCAAACACAAACCTGATAGAATCAAAACTCTTTATAGAGCAAATAGAGCAAACGAGCATTCAAGCTGAATTGTTGAAAAGTTTCTCATGATAACCAGAACCAGCCTCTGACGAAATTTCCTAATTCGTCCACAATTTTACGTCTCTAGTTCCTCGGGCACAACGCACGACTTTCGCTAGCAATCAAATGGCAAAGTTAAAGACATTATGCACAGCTTGATTATTCACGTGCCGTTAAAATCTAATCCGTTAAAATTCAAGTGCGCGAGTGCTATTGCTCCGAGAGACTTGACGCTGTATTTACTCAGTATGAGAGAAGAGGAAGAATAAGAAATGTTGAAAGCTAATTTACTAAATAACTACTCAAAATTGGACAGGGATATTTTAATAATTGAATGTAAAATGAAAACTATAAATTATATTCAAATGTAAGAAGAAGAAGGTATTATTTTTCTTATAAATATTTAAATATAATGAAATATTAAAATAAACACTTGTCTAAGTCTCACAAAATTAAACCTAGTTTCACCAAGTGAGCATTCAAAGACAATTAATTTTGTCTTTGTTGTTTTTTATATTTATATATAATTTATAGCTATAATTTTATAAATATGTATTTCAGAAGCCTTTTATTTATTTAATATTAAATTTTAATTTTACATTCAATTTTTAAAAATCCCTGTGCCATTTTGAGCAGTGTATAAATATACTCGTATAAGGCTTTTAAAATAAATTCTTCTTGGAGAATGGAGATACATAATTTATATTACATTAACCCAGTTATTAAAAATAAGAATTTTTTTCTTGAAATATCAAATGTAAAATTGTGAAATAAATATTTGGAAGGTAGAATTTATAAAGCACAATAAAATCAATAAATTTTTTGTCCCATTCGTGTAAAATCATGAATTTCGTTCCGTGAATGAATCAAGCTCTTTGCGTGGACTTGGTGGATTCTAGTACAGTGTTAAAATATTTCATAAATGTGTAAAAAAATAGTAAACATTTATTTAATCAAGTTATTACAAGGTTTCTTGTTTTACAGTGGAATAATATTACATTTGAATTGAATGGATACAGTAAGCTCAGTTGGTAAGAGCATTTGATTGGAGCTTAAAGATCCCTGGTTCAAATCCTCGTCGTATCCCAATGTTTCTCTCTACAATAATTGTTAAGTATGTATTTACTTTAAAAAAATATATATAAAGTAAGAAAACGAAAACTGGTGGAGGTGCCAACATGCCACAAATATAGTGTTATCTATAATTCATTTTAAATGTGGTGATGTTCATGTCATAACTGATAGTCGTACGAGAGGATGTTATACAATCGTAATATGTATGTGATAAAAAGTATACAGGATGTTCCACAAAAACTATGCCAAAAATTATTAAAATAGGATATAAATTCTTCATTGCTGCCCTGATTAATTACAACAAAAATGGGTGTGGTACTCTGCCGTACCAGATCTAGTTAAATGATATATTTCTTCGCGTAAATTTCGGTTATCAGCCGTCAAATCACGGCCCCTAAAGACGTTAGTGGAGAAGCAAACCACAAAGGTAGATTTAATTTGGTGTAAATTGTTTATCGGCTATAGGCATCGAACTCGGGTTCTCAAATCCACAGGCAGACTTGATACCACTGAGCCACGTAATCCATTACATTTTACTTACTTAATTACTTTTCAAATCGAATTTAAATTATGTAGTAAAAGAGTAAGAGGCGTGATGATATATTTATTTATTTAAAATTAATTTTACCATGAATGAAATAAGTTAAATAAATTGTGTTAATTCGTTTAGATACAAGATTTAATCCTCTTCTGACCGGTATTATAAACGACAAATAAATTTACTTTACCGAAGTAAATAACATTTATTCATTCATATGCCTGTCTAACTTTTGACATTAATGTTATTTATGCTATTAAAGAAATCAAATTATTTAGAATATATTGACTAAATTAAATTTACTATGAAAGAAAATTTATTCTGTTCTTTATAATACTGCACAGAAAACATTTATTTGTAAAGTAGTCGGCAATAAAGCAATAATGTGGAAAACTTATTTTTCATATTATCAGCCTATTACACAGATTTTGTTACTTGTTTACTTGATTTTTAAAATAAAAATCTAAACATCACCATATTTAAAATAAACTATATATTCAAATCGTACACCGTACTCTACCCTAATTAGGGCCAATATTTCAATTTCCTAACAAAATTTCTAATAATTTTTCCTATCAAACAAATAAAAAACATTGTATCAAAATCATAGTTTATATTGTATTAACTGACATTTTTTAGGTGCTATTTTGTATTTGCTAAGAAAAATAATTTTATTAATAACTAAAATAGCACAAACTCTTTACAATCTAATCAGTTATCTATTAAAATCATCCTGCAATAAACATTCTTATGTTGACATACCTCATCCACAATGATAATATTAGATGCGTGAAAATACGTCATGTACTGAAATATTCAGTGACAATATTTATTTATTTTTGTTGGCATTAAAGAAACAACACCTACCAAATTGAAAATCGAAGTCAATTAGAAACACCAAAAAATATTCGTAACTGATTCTCACCCCCGAACACACGGTAAAGGGAGAATATTAAATTAATTACCATCTTCGCTGACGGTAACAGGGAGACAGGGTGTTCCTGCTCTATATACGCTAACTTCTTACCACCCCCTTTCCCTACGTCCTCACGTCTGCCAATTAAGTGCTGTTTGATCTCCGTTGAAGCTACAGCTACGCCGACGCACGCCGATTTTAGCGAGTTCCGAGCGACAGAACTACGAAGTCTGTAAATATTTACGCTTTCTAAACAAGCGCTCGCGTTTACGCATCTACCGGATGTATTAGGAATTAGGACGAGGAATATTTTGCTTCAGTTTAAATAGAACGCTGAAGTGGGAAAGTTAAAATACGAAAAGCAGTGGAAAGATAAGTTTCTGTAAAAGGGGAATGTGTCAGTTTTTACAAACTAAGAAATATTACTAGCTGTCAGCTGTCACTCTATTTAGATTAATTTTTGTATTTGCTACGAAAATGTATAAACTAATTATTGTTATTCAGTTACACAACTGAAAATGATTTCCGATTTGATTGCATTTACATACCATTCTTGAGAACTGAATTTGTAAATTTCTTTTCGAAGGTGCCGTTTCATTTACAAACCCAAAAGCGAAGAATATAAATCACCTGAAGCCAGATCAGTAAAAAAGCGTCATTTAATGATAACAGAAAGTGAAAGCCAAGACAGACCGTTGTTATTGACAACGAAGGTTTTTGCAGATCACAAATGTCAAATTTTTATTTTGTTTATATTGTCCTAGTTATCTACATTCAATTTGTTTATTATGTTATTACAAATTGTTCAACAGTATGGTAGTGTGGATAGCGTTATGGAATTTTCAACTAACGAGTTTTAGTTCGAATCGCACTCAAGCTAAAAATTAAATGAACTACCTACAACACTGCGGCTCGATGAGTCCGGACTTCGTACTGTAATTGAAATTAGGTTCCTGTTGTGCAGGCGCGGTGGCCGAGCGTGTTAAGGCACATCTCTTAACATACTGTGACGTCACCCGAACCAAGGTTCGTCAGTTCGAATCCGCCTGTCGACAATGTGTGATTTGTCGTAAAATATAAAATACAGTTACATGTATTTATCACACTCGGGCGCTATAAGCTAGTCACTTATACGCCTTAAATAATGTAGCATTTTGACTACGAAAACCGGCAGTTCGGCAGTGTAAAAACTGCGGCTCGGTGTGTCCGGTAGGCCCAGGCCCGATTTGGGCTGTAGCGCCATAGATGATGATAAGTTATCTACATTCAATTTGTTTATTATGTTATTACAAATTGTGCAGCAGAATTTGCAACCAACGATTTCAAGTTCGAATCGTACTCAAGCTAAAAATTATATGAACTACCTACCAAACTGCTGGTCGATAAGTCCGGAATTCGTACTGTAATTGAAATTAAGTTCCTGTTGTGCAGCGTATCATAAATAAACAAATAAACAATTTAAAATCAATGTACATATTAATATCTCTTTTACTTTTCAATTTAAAATACCTCCACACAAATCATAAAAATCTGTTTAACTTCCTAACTAATAATGCAATTCTGTGATAAATCTATAAGTTTTATAGATCCGTAAATCTGTAAATAATGAACAAACCACATCAATATTATTGATAAGTAGAAGATATTTCATAAAGTCGTAAGTTTCGTTGCGAGTTTATTCATCATTTACAAATATACAAATCTACAAAACTACACATGGGGTAGGTGGCTCAGTGGTATCGAGTCGGCCTGTGGATCTAGAGAACCCTGGTTCGATCTCCACAGCCGACAAACTATTTTCACCAATTTAAATCTAGCCCTGTGATTCCCTCTCCACTAATATCTTTGGGGCCCGTGATTTGACGACTGGTAACCGCATTTCACGCGAAAAAATATATCACTTACCGAAATCTGCTTAGGCAGAGTGCCACACCCAGTAATGAGTAAAAGGCGTGATGATATATTTATTTATTTTATTTATAGATTTACACAACATTTCACCGTAACACAAAATATAAAGATATTATAAATTATGATTTGACGACTGGTAACCGCACTTCACGCGACAAAATATATCACTTACCGAGATCTGCTTAGACAGAGTGCCACACCCAGTAATGGGTAAAAGGCGTGATGATATATTTATTTATTTATTTATTTATCAATTATATTATTATTGACATTAATTCCAAATTAATTTTTGCCTATCATTTACATGATACAAAAACAATTATCACTCTAAGTTTAATTGAATCAACATTGTTATGTATTTCAGTAAAGCATGCAAGCAAACATGTACATGAATATCAAAATTGTTTCACAACTTCTACAAATTCACGTACTCGTATTCGGTGACCAGCGTATGAAACATACAGCATAGCAACAAAATCCCGAGAAACATAGAAGCTGTGGCCTTCGCCGACCACCCGACGAGTGAGTTCAACCCTAGCGCGTCTGATGCAAGTTGCCGCATAAATTTTCCCGTGCATATAAATTTAATTAAATCATAATTACCGCTATAACAGTAGTTGTTTCACCCGGATATTCTAATAAATTTTAACACCACTTCAGCAGATTACCTATTTTCAGAATTTATGAAATAATTACAAAACAGAGCAAAAATATTCAGCAGTTTTCTATTATGATTTATAATATTTATCATATACGTTAATGGCTACAGTATAGAAGTAAAGATAATGAAGGAAATTAATTAGCAGTTTCAAAGTTAAGTGTTATATTTTTCATAAATAACAAATTATTCAACAAATTGCTTTAAGGATCTAAGGATACAATTAAATATTCATTTCATATTTTCAAGTAAATATTATATTTTAAATTAAAAAGTTTTATATATAAGAACAAATAAAATGTAAAATAATATGATAAATACTTAAGTAACTTTCTTATTTTATTAAAATACGAGCAAAAATGAGTACAAAAAAAAACATTAAAACTAAATTTAGTTGTATAACTATGTAGAAACTAGTAAAACTACCAATGTTGACCCCAGGCTTAGTAAGGATCTCCGAAGGAGATGAGAAACAAATAAACTTTAGCAATTATTAACTTTTTTGAGAACACTTTCTTGCTATCCTAACTATAATAGTAATTTTAGAAAAGTAGTTTGGGCCACATCTATATACTGAACCATATACAAAGTATACAAAAAAATTGAAGCAGAAGAGAGACGTCATCAAAATTTGTAACTAGAACAATAACATCAAAATCGATTACGTTTATAGGATATACAAAAAATTAAATGCAATGATTGTTGCACAAATATAAATATAATAAATTTATTAACATTGTAAATGCTTTAGGCATTATTTATCAAATATATAACACACAAATCACAACAAAATTGACAAACGACAACGTGAAACAAAATGGAGTGAGAGTCGGGGTCCTTCCCTCCTTCAAATATATCGAAAATAAAAATCTCGTATTGCCAGTACTGAATAATATTATATAAATGCACACTATGTTGCTGCTTTTTTCTGTAGTTGAGTGTACATGTAGCAGAATAGAATCCATTGCAACTGGGTCGCACAGCATGAGAAAAACATAAGCTTTGTTTTTCTACTAAAATTGCAATAAATAATAATAATTTATCATTTTCTGGAAGAAACTTTATAAAATTTTGTGTTACATTTGAGTTTAGCTAAATTTTAAACGAAGGAAAGAAAAAGTTGTGGACAGAAATTAAAAACAAAGTGAAATTAGAGAAAGTTGTAGACGAGCTTAAACTATTCTTTTTACGAGCAATTCTTGTCTGGCTTTATATGTCAACGAGATCTAATAATTTTGGTATTCAAATTTTTGGCCTCAGAAATTCATCTAATTAGGTCCCAATCTCCCAAAAATGAATTTAGTACGTCAGTTTGGTATAGGTGGCTCAGTCGTATCGAGTCATCCTGTAGAATTGAGAACCCGGGTTTGAGTATTACTGGCGACAAACTATCCCTGTGGCTGTGGCTCCCCCTCCACTAACATTTTTGGAGACCATGATTTGGCGGCTGGTAACCGCAATTCACGATAAGAAATACATCACTTACCGAGATCTACTATGGCAGAGAGCCACGCCCAGTAAAGATGATATATTTATTTAAAAAGTTTATAAAAACTTAGTTCTTCAAAATATAGACATGTGAGCATTTTACGGAACTGTAATTTGACCTAAGACAAAAATTATTTATTTATTTATTTATTTATTTATGTTACGCTGTACAACAGGAACTTAATCCCAATTACAGTACAGGGTCCGCACTCACCGAGCCGCAGTGTGGTAGTTTATATAATTTTTAGCTTGAGTGAGATTCGAACTCGGGATCTCCAGAGTCGAATTCCGTATCGCTATCCACACCACCGTACTGACGGAAAGAAAGAACAAACACGAGAAAATGTGATTCTTTCTTCGCAATTTCCGAAGCGAAACTCTATCTTTCAGATTTTGTAAATAAATTAGTAATCGGCTTTGGTAATCAATTAGCCGGCGTTTTGACGAGCTGTTACTAAGATTCTACCACTACAAAAGTTTTTTTAAACGAGATAGGTGTGACATTGGTATTAAATGCGGAAAAATTGGAGCACTATCATTTTAATTTCCATTAATTTAAGTAAAAGTAAGCTTACAAATTCACCAAAACAATTCGTCGAAACAAACCCAGATTCCTAAACCATCAATGACACAAATGAGCGACATTTTTAATTAAACGGCAAGTTTACTTAATTGAGTCAGGCCGAAAGATTAATCACAGTGATTTGACATCACACGATACTTAATTCATTCCGCCAATAATCCATGCATATTCACGGACACGATTTGATCACGATTCACGAATCACGGAATATTGGCTTCAACCACAGGAGGCTAAATATAATATCGCGTGAACGACAACTTCGAATTCGAAGAAATATTTCTTTTTTATTATGGGAATATCTTGGTGCCCGAGCAAATACACGAAAAGCTGCTGCTGCTGCTGCTGCTGCCGTATTCAAATACGGAACCTTTTAGCAACTGTTCCAAGATTAATATTAAATTTCTTTTTGTCACGCTACAAGTTTCCAAAACTGGATGTAGATAGATTTATTCCTAGTGAAATAATAGAATTATAGTGTCAAATTTAATGGCTCTGGTGATATCATTGTTATTTTATGTGAAATATTACACCTGAAGTTCCTTTTTATTGGACAAATTGCTGTGATTTCCTAAAAAGTTTTATATTTTTTATCCTCTGCACGGAATGCAGAAAGTCATTTATTTTTCTGTATTTTAAATGAATTTGTTTACTACGCTACACAGCTGGAAATTAATCCCAATTAGAGAATAATCATAGGATCCGATACGTGGGGAACAAGACAGTAATTGCATCCCATAAAAAATGTGGGATGCAAACATTTATAATTGCACCGTGTAATATTTTTAAAAGGATTTTACAAATGAACCGATATTTCAATCTCCTAACAAGTTCCTAATAGATTATCTGGTAAATAAACAAAATATATCGTGTCAAAAATCATATTTCAAATTATGAAAATTATATTAACTGTTATTTTTTATGCGATATTTTTTGTTTATCGGCCGATAAATTTATTAGTAACTTGTTATGAGATTGAAATATTGGGACTTTAATCGTTTATAAAAAGTAAATAAAAATATTCGTATATGCAACCTAAAATTTTAAATTTGTAATTTTGTTTAAATTTATTGCCGTATAATTTTTCTGTTCAAACTATATATGATAGAAAGTATTATTGCTGAATTCAGTTCACACAAAAAATATAAATTCACATGTAAAAATTTCTAGTTGTTTGATAATTGAATTCATAAATCTTTCTTTGTGATAATTTTTCTTTATTGTGATCATTCATTGTTGTTATTTTTCATTGTTATGATGATTTATTATTGGTATTTTCATTGTTGCCATAGTTCATTGTTGAATTTGTTTATTGTTGTGATCAAATAGTACTATTATTCGCCATGTTTCGGAATTGTTAATGTGTCTAGGCATGCATCAATTTGCATTTTACTGTAGTAGTTCACTTTTTCCAAAATAATAAATTTTATTTATTTATAGTGTAATAGTTTTTTTCTTAAATATATAAAATTTGAGAATGAAAGTGCAACACAGCTAATTTTATAAAATTTTCGCCTCAGAATTCAAGGATATGTCATTTATTTATTTATTTATGTTACGATGTACAACAGGAACTTAATCCCAATTACAGTACAGGGTCCGCACTCACCGAGCCGCAGTGTGGTAGTTTATATAATTTTTAGCTTGAGTGAGATTCGAACTCGGGATCTCCGGATTCAAATTCCATATCGCTATCCACACCACCGTACTGACGGACAATATAATATCAACTATTCGGACGCAGCCGCAGTTGAAATAAGTAACGTTTTAACCTGTGAACTCATGCTAGTGAAATGATAGCTACAACAAAAATATCTCTAAATTCTAAGTCTCTAAAAGACTACTAAATCTTGAAATATATTGAAATAAATAATATTAATATATTAGAATCATATTATTTCTAATGCAATATGTACTTGCATAAAATTATTGTTTTTGTACATTACTACTTTATTTTACGTTACCGTTAAAACGGTTTTATCAGCCAGTGCTTTCAATAACACCCGCCTAGTAAACTGGTAAAATACAAAATATTTATTGAAACCAAATTTTTGAATTACAATTTGTAATAAATCTTGCAGTTTTGCAATGTACATAATGCACTTGCATAAAAAATGTTGTACACACCCCATTAATGACATGTGTTTGATATTCTCAAAATGTCATCTGCTTTGGCTATCATCTCAGCCAATAATTACATTCGTAAAACAGACATTTCACTGCTTAAATATATAAATAAATATTGTGTTGAGATCTTACATTTATACAAACAATTACTATAAATTTTAAATTAAATCTCACATTTGCAAAGTCAAATAAAAGCAAAATTATTTTAATTTTTGTTATTTGTAACCTGATTTCGAATCTCAATGGAATCTACATTTATTCAATTTATTGTTGAAAACATTATATCCAGTACTCAATAAAATTCATATTTTTAAAGAATATTATATATTTTGTTGAAAGAGTAAGTACCTATACAGTTATGAACATAATTAAATAACACAGAAATAATAGAAGATTTAACTGAAGCTATTTCCAAGTCTTTAATTATTATTTGAGCATGTAATAAAGGTGAATGTAGCCCTAATGTTTCTAATTGCTTATCTATAACGCGAATCAGAAATTAAGCTAAGCTTTCGTGACTATTCCAAATCTAAATTTTATTTTCGAATTCTACCACTTCGCTATCATATTACAATCATTAATCAATTATCTTTAATACGATGGAATCTTGATAAAAGAAGTTGTAATTGAACTTACATAATAATATTTAACATTAAAAAAACTTTCATACATTTGTCGTTGTCGAACATTTTTGTGTTTAAATTATTTTATAGAAAAATGGCTCAAATAAAATGATAGAAAAATTAATTTATCATTAAAATAATTTAGAAAAGGTTTACGTCGAAAAGTATAGAACCAGCCTTTGGAAAGGATGTGTCAAGATCTTTTGAAATTACTTTACATTCAGCAGGTATATAAACTTATAAACATGCAATGAAGTAATATAATAGCAGCACCCCAGATACCGTTTGTGTCTTGCGATTTGTAGATAGTAATCAAATCTACAATACAAAACTACTTGTAAAAATGGTTATTTAAACGTTCAACTCTCTTTAACTAATTTAATTTTAAGAAATCTGTCATAATACTTAGTATTTGTTTCATTTATTGAGAAGCAATTTTTTTAATATTTAATCATTACGAAACCCAGTTGCGTATCGAAAGAGTGTTCATTACGATACGTAACATTTAGTTTTAGACGATTGGTAGTAGTGGAGATGACATACAGAAACTATCAAACTGAGAACATCAACATTTCAATATAACCTCAAAATCTGTATAATTCCATAAATGTCAATAACAGTTATCAACTACAACACTTCATATACAAATTTCCCTAAATAGACTTGGTTTAAAATATAGCGAATTTTTTTTAAATTTTTATTTATAAAACAGGCAAAAAGTATAAATAACTCGACTGCTGCACATTTCTAAACGTGGACACGTGCGAAAATAACATATCTCTTAAAACTCGTTCTTTAATATACTATTATGTTTACAAATTAAAATTTTGAGGTACAGTAAAAAATGTTTACATTGTCCTCGGACTCAAACTGCTTTCGTTGAAATGAAAAACAAAAGATATAAATCTATATTTAGACATTAATGCTTATTTGCACCAAAGAAAGACTCACTTAAATAAATAAAAGCAAATAGAAGTAAAATATTCTGTGATGACATTTATATTGGTGTCAAATATTTACGATATTATTAGTTAATGTGAAACTTAAAATTTAAGTTTCCTTGATGCAAACAGACATAAATATAGTCTTTAACTGGAAAATATGATTTTCTAAATTATGCCATAAAACGAAACAAAATATTCATGTCGCGCAAGAAGTAAAGATAAAATATAATCTTGAATGCATATTATTTATAGCTTCACTACTGAGAGTTGATAATGTAACAACCTCTTAAATATACAAATATACACTTCTCGCAAAATCCACAAGAATCAATTTAAAATTTTCTCTGTTATATTTATCCAAAAATTCGCACGATTCCGCCACAAAAGAAAGCAAAACTTATAACAAGCGCCGTGCCAGGAGACCGCTCTGCACACAGACGCCGCCATTCGTAAAAATAGCGGACAGGGCCGGACCGCAATCACAAAATTTGCATATTGCCCACAAAGGCTAAATTTGAACTAGTTTACTGTTGTTTATTTTTATACAGCTTTACCAAACCAACTACGTAGGTTCCAGGAAATATTGCATTTACATTTTTTTCCTATAAAGTTAGACATTAATAGGTATACTCAAAAATTAATTAATATTATTAATACCCATGAAACTAGACGCCCAGTTTTCATAATACAAAATATTAATTCAAATATTAATAAGCCCTAACTAACTAACTAACAAGAATTGTTTTTAACTTGGTAATAATATTTTCTGGTAGTCGCATTTTAGAATTGTCAAACATCGCAAACCATCATCTAAAAATCTGATGTGGACACCACATGACTTCCTTGTACGCGTATTAACTATAGATATTTTTTTAATTGCACATATTTGACATAAAATCTTTTATTTTTTATTTTTTGTTCTAATCCATAGCAAACTTAATTAAAAAAAAAACACAAAATATATACTATTTAAATTTAGATATCTCGCTTATGCAAAAGGCTAATTTAAAAATTCTTAATGTGCTAGACGCAGAATTTAATTCTCTAAAACTTTTATTTGAAGCATTTATTTCTAAAATTAAAATAATACCATTTTTTTCAAGGAAAACTGTTAGCAGCTTCATGTAATGTGTCACTTCCGGTTAGTGTATTTTAACCAAAATCTATTATATTATTTCCATTGATATAGTAGTCTTATATACCAAATTTGGAAAGTTTTAAATTATATTTGAATATAGTTTTTCATGAAAATCTATTATAGGCTTCAAGTAAAGTACCACTTCCGGAAGTTATATAATGACCAAAAAGGGAGGTGCACAACTAGATGTTATAACAGTTCTAAATATAAAATTTCAATTTTCTACGGCTTACCGTTTTTGAGTTATGCGAGATACATACGTACGTACGTACGTACGTACGTACGTACGTACAGACGTCACGACGAAATTAGTCAAAATGGACTCAGGGAGGGCCAAAATGCGTATTTCCACTGAAATCTGAGAACCGAAAATTTTCGCGATAACAATACTTCCTTTACTTCGTACAAGGAAGTAAAAATGCATACATACATACATAACATCATGCTATATCCCATTAAATGGGGTAGCACAAACTCTTGAAACATTCACTGACCATTTATTCATCAGCTTCATCTCACAATGAATCATTATTATCCTGACATATTTCTTTAATTTCATCCTCATTCATAATTCTCTCGTACAAGCTCGTTAATTCCTCATAATAAAAATCTTTCATTCCCGCAACAATCCTTCAATCATCTTCATTAATTTATATCTTGGTTGTCTAAGCATTTATCCTGACTTTAACGTCATTCACATTTAAAATTCCTTTCATACAAGCTCGTTTATTTCTCATATTCGATATCTTTCGTTCACGCAACAAGCCTTTAATCATATTCATCCATTTATTCTTAGATTATTTAAGCATTTATCTCATCCTCGATTTCACCAATATTTATTTCAATTGACCATCAATTGACCAAAAATATTTGACGGCCAAATAATACGGTCAAATAATCTAAATGGAACCGCCACGACATCTGTTGTTCAATAGAAATAGCTACATACTATTATTACATGAATATATCTAGTTTGGTATTCTGAGTTCTGGAGAATTTGCTTACTTTACTTTGCAAATAAAATAAATACATATTATTTCATTTCATTACGTCTTTTACTTTATTTTCCCCGTTATTTTGAATTTGATGTGGTTTTGGTTATTAGTTGTTTTTTTTTCATTTTCAGTAACAGTACTATATAAATAAATTACAATTTTAATTGTGATTTTTATTAAATGTTTCGTGGTCAATTGACCGGTCAAATAGTCGGTCAATTGACCAAAAAATATTTGACTGGTCAAATGCACAACCCTATATATATATATATATATATATATATATATATATATATATAACGTCAAATTATATACCATCAAATGGAGTAGCACGAATCTTTAAAACATTAATTGAACATTTATTCATAAGATTCATCCCAGAATCAATCATACTGACTATAACTTCAGTCGCATTTTTAATTCCTTTCATACAGGCTCAATTATTCCTGACCTCTAAATTTGTCGTTCAGACAACAATCCTTCAATCATATTCATTAATTTATTCTTAGATCATGCACGCAATCTGTCATCCTCAATTTCATCAACATACTCATGTTTCACCAATATTTCATTTGACATATATCCATAAGTTCAAACCATCTCAATAAATTTACACCCATTCCTCTCAATCGCACACTCATGGTACACCAATTGACTCTATTTTCCATTTGGGTCAGACCTAATTTAGACTTACTGCACTATTTCACTTCACTGACTTTATTTCTATTACTAGATTTTCTGATTTGGATTGAACTTACACTCTAATATGTGCATCATTTTGATAGTTCAGTTTCTTTAGCTATTGTAATCATAAAAATGCAACTATCCATGTCTGTTATATTTAATTTCGTGCATAAATTCAGTGTGATCTTAATCACTATAAATAAAACAATTATAAAAGCGTCTAAAAATGAACAAAATTAATCAGACTAACTAATTAGTCTACAACAAAAGAAACAAAATGAACATTCTCCGCATTTATTATCATTCCAACCCTGTTGGCGGAGCAGACTCAAGACTCCTGCAGTTCAAGACGACGGCCTGGCGAATTAAAAAACAAATTGAAAATCTGGCGCGCGCCGTTAGGCGACCCCGCGTCGCCTCTACCAGCACCTACCACCGCCGCGACGCAAGACAATCGCAGCGGATTGCGTCGACCCCCCTGGGAAACGGAACGACGCAACGAGAACCCACCGCTGACGTCTCTGCCTCCGAGAAAAAAACTAAAAGAACTGTAGAGATGAACATAACCATGTTTAACGTTTATATTTTAAAGGTGCTGTTTCGTGTTATAAAGTTTTCTGGTTTACGGATTTAAAGTATGACAAGGATTTTCAGTTTTTCTTTCTTTTCTTCTTTTCACTAAAAGAGCCTTTCCACATCAAGTATTTAGCTAGTACTTATAATTGATCCTAAAGAGGATTTTACACTAAATGATTTCTTACACAATCAAATACTATCTAGGTTTATATCGGACGTATCAAAATATCAAATGGCTTTAACTTAATTCATTACTAATTTTAATTAAATAATTTGTACTTGTATATGTAATGTAACAATGATTTTGTGGTTCTACAGTGGTAATTTAAAACTGTAAAAGTGTCCGGCGGGTATTACAATTTTACAATAGATAATCGTACAAAAATGTTATTATCAAATGCCGAGGAATCGAAAAGCGAGCTTCATTCAGTTCAGTTATTTATTTTGATGAAAATAAAACTGAAATAATTCCTTCCAACAATAACGTTCCCACATACCAACTGTTTTATTTTGTACCAATTATTCAAAACTACAATTTTCTGTACAAATTTGTGTTATCAGCGAAACAACAACGTAGAATTTGATTTCCACCAATGATTTATTTGAAACCTTTGAAATTTGAAACTGAAGCTGTGTATTACCAAACATAAAAAACAGTCGAACGATACTGCTGTCTGTAAAATTGATTTATTGTAAATAAAACCGTTGTGTTTACTTGTTTCTGTGAACAGTTTGACTTGTATATTTTCCACATTGAGATTTTAACTTTTGTAGTTTTTATTCAATGGAAATATTTAATACTGAAATAATCTAAGTTCGTGCTTGATAATAATGTTTTTCAAACACAATTTTTGTTTTATTTTCATATTTGTATATTATATAATTAAATTAAAATTTTAAAAAACAAAATTTTGTCCAATTCTTTTTCATATTTGGTACAATACATTTTAATAAATTCAAACATGTTTTATCTATAAAATTAACAATTCGTAAAAATTATTTCAGAAATTACTTCCACTAATAATCTTGGTAAAAAGATTATTTTAATTTTTAATCAAGAAAAGATATTAAACAAAAATATTTTTACTAGTCTCAAACTTTATAATTAAATATACTCGTATTTTTAAAAGAAAATAATTCAGTCATAGATTACTCGTAAATATCTGGCAGACCGAGGTTCACTCAGGATTTCCATTCAGCTCTAAATTCCATGTGTAAAGTATTTAACTCATTTTGTGTTGAGCTTGATTTATCTGATAGTTTCACTGTTTTCAAACACAAACTCAATGCTTGTGTCAATTAAATTTTATATTGTATTTTTAACAATTTGTTTTTCTCTTTGCGGATTTTTTATTTATGTTATTAAATTTACAATATATGTATTTCTCTGTACACTTCTTACTTGTAATATTATTCTGTAATTGGGATTTATCCTGTAGAATAATAAATAAATAAATAAATATAACGGAAGACCTAGCTAGATCGTTTTCAGTAGGCAAAAAAAAACATTAGAATTAATCTTTTCTTCAAAATCGTTAGAGCCAATTACGAAATTGTTGACAAATACAAACAGACAGACAATAATTGCTCATATACAAAGATTGATGCCAACGCTCAAACGACAATTATTCAAAACCTTCTACCCGATATTGTAGCTTGTTGTTTGCTTTGTTCAAATAGCGTTCTCTGAACGTTTTCATATATTTTACTTATTTCTAGTGTCATTTAATTTGAGCATTACTTTTTGTGAAGAGTACAGCATACGAGTACTATAAGTTTGTGCTATTTATTTTAATAAGATACCAAATTGTGTTTCATACAGTTGTGTATACAAAACTGATCTCAAATTGTTTTAGAAAACCTGAACCAGGAAATAAAACTAGGATTAATTACATATTTTAAATAGTTATAAAATTCATACTAAATGTTTATCCGCTGTTTCACTTATTTCCAATAGATTAACGAATGAGACTTTTCATTTACAAGGTTTGAAATAAAATAAATAAATATATCATCACGCCTTTTACCCATTACTGGGTGTAGCACTCTGCCTAAACAGATCTCGGTAAGTGATATATTTTTTCGCGTCAGCGCGGTTACCAACCGTCAAATCACGGCCCCCAAAGATATTAGTGGAGGGGGAGCCACAGGGGTAGATTTAAATTGGTGAAAATTGTTTGTCGGCTGTAAGGATCGAACCAGGGTTCTCAAGATCCACAGGCCGACTCTATACCACTGAGCCATCACAAGGTTTGAGATACTCTTGAAAACTAATTTCTGGTTTCTTTTTAGCCCATTATTTCACACTGGAACACAACAAATTACTCATTGGCAATAAGAATATATTTCAATAAATTTAAGTTACTTGCCTATTTTGTATAAAATTTAAAGTAAATACTGACAACGCTTCGCAAACGCAATGAACTTTAAAAACAGTACCTGCTAAATCGGTTTCAAAGTTGTCCGTCAGATGACGAGCACTAGATTGGCATCGCCAATAAACAGACAGACAAGAATTGCCTGTATGGGATAATTTCCTAAAAATCTTGTTGTAGGGAAAGTCAATTTAAAAGATACATATATGAAATGTGCAAAGAATACATTAACTGTTTGAGCCCAGCTTAAACGTCTTTGCAATAATGTATTCTATTTATAAAAACTAAACCCCCACGTACAAAAGTTTATCAACCACAACACCTTCTGTTTCCCCATCTTAAGCGTGAATACCACACTATTCAGGGGCGGGTTCTAGCGGTAAGTTAGGTCTCTGCCTCCCACCACGTTCCAAGTCCCTTGGTATGAATTTATCAATGTTATTCTGTCAGACCGGAATCCGATTATTCGGGACGACGTCGAAGGTCCTCTCGGAAACAGCGGCGGCGGCGATCGGGTCGCACGCACTCTGAAGATTGTGCCGGAGTCAATGCCGCCACCCCCAATAGTGGGGGCAGAGCTGTCGTAATAAATGGTAATCGGGGAATTTAGTGTAGAGTACGTGTTAAACAATGAAAGTAGGGAGATAAAACGCTAAGAAGTATTTATTTAGAGTGACTACGTTTACACTATACACCTAACCTATATTAGAATTAAGAAAGTGAAAAAAACACACCGAGTGAACATGTAACCCAAACCAAATAAATATAGATAAAATATGGTCGAGATTTGAGTAAATTGAATTGTCACCGTTCGGTTTTGTTTCGGAGATTATGTAGAAACTATTATTTATAAATTTACAAACATGAGCTATATGGGTGTTCAATAAATAAATAAATATATCATCACACCTTTTACCCATTACTGGGTGTGGCACTCTGCCTAAGCAGATCTCGGTAAGTGATATATTTCTTCGCATGAAGTGCGGTTACCAGCCGTTAAATCACGGCCCCCAAATATGTTTGTGGAAGGGGAGCCACAGGAGTAGATTTAAATTGGTGAAAATTATTTGTCGACTGTGGGGGCCAATAAGATGTAAAATGCTATTTTACATTTTGGTTATTATGGTATTTAGTCGGCCTGTGGATTTAAGAACCCGGGTTCGATTATCAAAGCTGACAAAATAAATTCACCACATTAAAACTTTCCTCCATTACATCTTTGGGGGCCGTAATTTAACAGTTGATAACCGCAAGAAGATGAAATATATCACTTACCGAGATCTGTTACGACAGAATGCCACACCCAGTAATGGGTAAAAGACGTGATGATATATTTTTTATTATTTATATATTACTCAACGTGATTAGGATAACATTTTTTCAATATTTGCAAAATTACTTTACATGAAGTAAATATTTTTAGTGCCACTAGTTTGAAATATATTTCTAATATATCAATAATTAAATTATAATTATAAACACTACATAGTCCATTAATTCATTATACAACATCAAATAAAAACCATGTATCGATATTATTTATTAAATATAAATAAATAAATATATCTTCATACTATTCTACCCATTACTGGGTACCTGGGAACCTCACCAATAAGTGATATACAATCAATTCGAGGTCACCTCTTACACCTTTCTTTCATCAATCGAGAAAATAACAGAAATTTGTTTCACTTATTCCCTTTTCTTTTTAATATAAAATCCAAATATGTAATAAATGTAAAACCAAAAGAGTGCAAATTGCATATAGAATTTTTAGCGTAAATATATATATATATATATATATATTGTTTTTATGTAATTTATATTTTTGTAAGAGAATTTTATATTTTAATGGAAATTCGTATATTTGGAGCAGTCGCTTAATTGAGCCAAAGTGATCTAATGATGATTTTACTTATATTACTGAGTCTGCAACTTTGCCTTAGCAGATATCGATAATAAATTATATATTTTTATGCAAAAGAACAATTAATAGCCGATAATTCATTACCCAAAAGATGTTAGAGTAGGGGGAACCACAGAGGTAATTTTAATTTAGTGAAAATCAAATGTCGCCTATAGAAATCGAACTCAAAATTTCATTTCAATATTATATGAAATGAATATTGAAATCGAATATCACCTTCAACTACGAATACTGTACAAATATAAATAATAATAAAAATCACACATTTTAAAACTCATTCGGTTCTGCAATAATTCATCTGTCACATAAGTAAAAATCTAAATCTTAACCTGAGAATTGATAAAAAAAGTCCTTGGATGTTGAAATAAATAATATTGAAATGATTTCGTTATTATATTAATTAATCAAACTTTCATTATCTCTTACAACTTGAATTTTAGTAATAAAAATCATCATATATCTTGTTTGTAGAAACAGTGAATCTTCTGTACAGGAACAAATTTTTTCACAACATTCAAATCCTAAAAAACTTATCTTGGTGTTTTATATCGAGTTACTGTTTCCAGTTATAGCCGTTGTCAAACCGCACTACAGACAAAACAAAAAAGGACAAAAAATACATTAAGAGTGGAAAAAAACCAGTTATTCCGGTATGCTTCACGAATATCTTATTAAGCATGAAAAAATAAACACGCCAAGCGAAAAATGTCCTAAAAACGGACGCGTAACATTCATCGCCCCCCCGGAAAGAAAAGAAAAGGCAAAGGGAACGGGAAACGCCAAAAACATACACTGCACTGATGTTCTTTTGTTGTAACATAATAAAACAATTTTCATTCAGGATCAAAGACACCTGTCTTTCTTCCGTCTAATTTTTTTCTTTATAAAACATTCTTGTTATATTTTCCAAATATCTTTTTGTTTACAAAAGTGACATAATTACTTTTGTCATATATGGGGTAGGTGGCTCAGTGATATCGCCTGTGAATCTTGAGAACCCTGGTTCGATTCCCACAGCCGACAAACAATTTTCACCAAATTAAATCTACCCCTGTGGCTTCCCCTCCACTTACATCTTTATGAGCCGTTATTTGACGGCTGGTAGCAGCACTTCACGCGAAGAAATATATCACATACCAAGATCTGCTACGGCAGAGTGCCACACCCAGTAATGGGTAAAAGACGTGATGAAATATTTATTTGTTTCTTTTAAAGTTCCGACCCAAAATAACGAATAAAAATTGCTCCTGTAACATCTTTAGAAACCGTGATTTGACGACTAGTAACCGCACTTCACGTTCATAAATATATTATTTACCAAGATCAAGTACGGCAGAGTACTACACCAAATCATGGGTAAAAGGCATGATGATATATTTTTTTTATTTTTATGAAAAGCGTAAATTTAAAGATTTTGCACGGATACTATAAACGATATTTATGAAAGGTTAGGTGATTATGTGTCGAAAAAAATTTATTATTTATTCAAAAATTCCATTCTTCCAACAATAGTATAGTCCAAAATGGTTTGTATAATAGACAGCAAGGTCTTATGGCGACTGCGTTCAATATAACATTATTGTTAATTCTCCGTATGCATTGTGTCATTCAATAGATGTGAAAACGTATATAGTGCGAATTTTTTATATTGACAAGAAAATTTTACTAAATCTTTAAGAAAAAAAAACACAAAGAAAGCTATAAATTTCAACATATTTAAGTGTATAATACTTTTATTAAAAAAAGGTTCATTTAGGTAAAAAGTTAATCTTTATAAAGTACTGGTGCAATTCTCTCAAGAATATTTTGTTAAACAAAATTTTCATAATTTTTCAGAAGATACAATCTACTTTTTATAACTGAAAATAATGGATAATTGTATAATTTTGTTTGCATCATTTAGTTCATTGAAATTTTGCAATTTTAATTGCAAAAATAAAGAATTACAATCTAGTTTATGAAATCTGGTAACGCTGTTAAATAAATTTTGATGTTTTTCAACCATGAATTCAAAAGAATATACAACCATACCTCGCTATACGGCCGCTCTTTATATGGCATTTCGCTATAACGGCCCTTTTCAATTAAGGCACGTTTTCGATTTACGGTTTAAAATGTTTCGCTATAACGGCAAAAAAACTTGTTTTCCCATTGAATTAGTATGAATTTGTATTTATTTATTTATTTATTAACAATCAATCCAACAGGATCCAAGATCCCAATTACAGGACGATTACACAAAAACAATATAAATATACATGCGGATGGCAAAAATAATGTAAAGTGAACATAGTAACAATAACAAAAAATTAACAAAATCAAGCATCAATAAATAAGTATAGATCAAATAACATAAAGTAATTTTAGAAACTGATATAAGTATTACAGAAAAATTACAGAAAGTTATATACAAACCAAAAATAAAAGTTAATAATTAAAATAACTAAAAAACAAAATGAGCAAATAGTAGT
This sequence comes from Pterostichus niger, assembly GCA_947425015.1. Lineage (NCBI taxonomy): Eukaryota > Metazoa > Arthropoda > Insecta > Coleoptera > Carabidae > Pterostichus > Pterostichus niger. Next base: position 22,470,190 of record OX380345.1, on the reverse strand, counting down.
CTCCGAAATTTAGGTAACGGGTCACCAAACAGGTCAATATTGCATGATATGTTGTTAAATATATAACAGAGCTGTCTAATTGGAGATTTCAGTTGATAATTAGTTTTAACAGTTTTACAGGTAAATGTTAGCTTACTTCTTGATGAAATGCGTGGAATATTAAATGATAAACGTTCAAGACAACATGGATCATAAATGTAAGCATTCAACAATTTATATAAATACAAACAGGATAACATTTTCCTCCTATTACTTAGAGACACTACATTTAGTTCCGAAAGCATACTGACATAGTCATATTCCGAGTCGTAACTGGGGTACTGTCCATAGATTTTGAAATAACAGAATTTTATAAATTTTCTTTGTATTGATTCGATAACATGAACATATTTATTGTATAAAGGGTTCCAGATTTGGATACAGTACTCCAGTTTACAACGAACAAATGAGTAATACAAACTCTTTAGAGTCGCAATTTTATGAAAAGATTGTGAATTGCGAATTACAAATCCTAGATTTCTATATGAAGCTTTAACAATTGCACCAATATGATCATTGAAAGTTAGTTTGACATCAAATAAAATACCAAGATCTTTATACCGTGTAACTCGTTCTAGTGAAATATTCTCCATGTGATATGGATAAGTGTAGACAAATTTTTTGACCAAGTAGCTCATTATTTTACATTTACTAAAGTTAAAAAATAATTTGAAAGTCTGTGACCAAGCTAGAATATTTTCAATGTCTCTTTGAAGAAGAGTGCAATCATGAACTGAGTTAATTACTCTGAAAATTTTTAGATCATCAGCGTATAACAGTATATCAGAGTTCTGAACAGATTCAACAATATCATTAATAAAAAGATTAAATAGTAAAGGTCCAAGATTAGATCCTTGAGGAACTCCAGATGTGGCAAAATACGGATGCGATTTATAATTGTTGTAATGAACTCGCATTTCACGATTGATTAAATAGGAAGAGAGAAACTGAAGAAGATTAGAAGTAAAATTAAAGTTTTTATTCAGTTTATTTAAGAGCACTGCATGATCTATAGTATCGAATGCTTTTAAAAAATCAGTATATACAACGTCGACTTGATTATTATCATATAATGAATTAAGAGTGAATTCGGTAAAGTTCATAAGATTAGTTGTGGTAGATTTACCTTTAATGAAGCCATGTTGATGAATGGAAATATGGTTATGAACTGAGCTATATATGTATTTGTAGAGTATAGATTCAAAAATTTTAGAGATGTTAGACAAGATAGCAATAGGGCGATAGTTAGAAATATTAGTGTTGTCACCGGATTTAAAGATAGGACAAATAAAAGAGGATTTGAGAGTAGAAGGAAAGCAATTTTTGTTAAGAGAAAGATTAAACAAGATATGAAGAGGCTTAACAAAAATGTGAGAACATCCTTTAAGGATATACGAAGGTAAATTGTCAGGACCCGGGTTACGTGAAGCTTTCAGTTTTTTTATAGCCTGATTAATATCGTCTTCAGAAACACTTGAAACAGACACAATATCAAAATTATGATTTGAGAAATCAGAATCAGGAACAAAGGAATCAGCATTGTTCGTGTATACACTAACGAAAAAGTCAGCGAATCCTTGAACGATATCCTCAGTGTTTTCAAAAGTCTGCTCATATAAGTGCATACGACCCGGAATCCTGGAAGCACGCTTTTTGTTATTTATGAAGGACCAAAGTTTCGTAGGGTCAGTGGTGATCGAGTTTTCAATGTCATTCAAGTACCTTGCATATTCAGTTTTAATGTCTTTCTTAACTAAGGCACGCAAATATTTAAACTCGTTCAAATCATATTCTAGACCATGCAGTTTGTATAATTTATGAAACCTATCTTTTAGTTTTATGTTCTGAATTATTTTACAACTGAACCAAGGTGGGAAAGAAGATGTTTTTCTTTTAATACGAGGAATACACTTATCCATAATGCTAAATAAAATATCGTAAAAAGCAATAAAAGCTGCATCCACATCGTTATAAAAAGTAAGAACATCCCAATTAACTTCAGACAATAAATAATAGAATAATTCGAAATTTGCAGAACGGAAGTTATATGAAATTGTATTATAATTCACAGTAGAACGAGAAATTTTATCAGGTGAAGAGAAAGAAGAAGTTATTAAAAGGGTTGGATGATGGGGATCTTCATCAACAAAAGGATCAAGGTGCTGAGTGACAATACATGACGTATTAGAGATGACTACATCAAGTAGTCTACCATAACTATTCGAAATTGAGTTAACTTGACGTGCATTCAGAAATGAAACAAAATTATCAAAATTTAATATGATGTTATCATGGTAATCATTAAATACAAAATCTATAAGTTTAGTAATGTTCATGTCACCGACAATAATGAAATTGTTATTGAAAAGTGGTAAGATATTTTCTAGGCATTCAAATATATAGTTATGTTGCTCAATAGAAATAGGTGGAGGACAGTAAATAACTAGTACAAATATAAAGGTAATCGGAGAGAGAAATACTTTAACACATAAAATATCAGAAAGAGAGTTAGTATGAGGATAAATATTTACCATTGCAGATTTAAATTTAATATTTACAGCACATAATACACCACCGCCCCGTTTTTTGCCGCAAGTAGTGCCCTCTCTATCTTTCCTATACACATTAAAGTTTGGCGTAAACAATTCTGCAGAGTGTACACTGTTATTAAGCCAAGTTTCAGTTAAACATATGATATCAAATTGTGGTGAACTACTACAATTATTGTTATAAAAATGTTCAAGCTTAGTATTTAGACCTCTAACGTTTTGGTAATATATCTGCATAATAATGAGCTAAGTAGAAGTAAAAAATGAGCAATTAAGTAAATAATAAAGAATATAAGTCAAAAAGAATATAAAATAATTATTTAAGTTTACAGTGTAGAGACCTTTGTATGTTTGAATTTATTGTGACAAGTCGAAACTACTAATTAAAACAATTCGGTGTTGTGACTTGTTAATTTAATAAAATTTTTGGAGAAATCAGCTGAGAGAAATAAAAAATCAAGTTAAATTGATCTATTTAAGACTTATATGATGCAAAAAGTAACTATCCAATGGAAACGCAAGCATTAGTCGACGCTCCAAATGAAACAACATAAAAAATATGATACAGAAAGTTAATTTACACAATATCAGCAAGTGTCATCACTCGTTTTATGGACCCGTATTGATTCCTTATACAGCTTTTCGCTTTGCGGCCAAGTTTCGTGGAACGTATCTAGGCCTTAAAGCGAGGTACGGGTGTACTTAAAATAAAATCATTATTAATCGTTAAAACATTTTCATGTTTCTATTTACCTTACATGTGTATATTCGTAGATAGTAATTTTCACTTATAATCTCCTTAAAGCATTGATTCTTTCCGAAAAAATTTTTGAGTGCATTCCAACAACGTATTAATCTACACGAGTGGAACACGAATGCAGATTACGTTGTTGAAATGCACAATATTTTTTTTCCGTGTATGAATTAATGCTCGAGAGCAGATTCAGTACGAAACTCGTAAGGACACCAATACAAAAAATAAAAATAATTTAAGTTTTATATTTTGCTTAAAATAATCAAGTTATGATAGAATAATGGCAACTTGTGTCAAGTAAATAAAATAGTAGTACTACTGAGGAAAGGGTTTAATTGTAAAACTAGTATAAAAGTTGGACAGCGAGTATTCCAATAGTACGAGTTTTGCAATGGCCCTTCCTCACTAGTACTACTATTTTATTCACTTACTATTTAATTAAAAAAATAAAAATAAGGCATTACACCAGGTACCTACATAAAAACAAATTAATAAATGATTATTTATAGGCAGTGTTTATACTTTTATTTCATTAGTAACATAATAACTAATTAAATGTACTATTAAACCAGTGACGCTAGGAATGAAACACCCTAATTTTAGCGAATTTCAAAAAAATTATTGTTCTATAATCAGTATATCAAATTATATATCATTAAAGTTTCGTGCAAAGATATAGAAACAGCCTGTATAGTAGCGTAATAATACCAACATTACAAAATACAAAGTTACCGAAAACAATTTAACAATACCTTTTATAATTAAACTATTTTAAATATAATAATGCACCAACTGTGAACCAAAAGTATAAAAACTTGTTTCCATGTCAAAATAGTTTAATTTATTTAAAAATAATATTTTAATCTGGGTTCGATTCCCACAGCCGACAAACAATTTTCACCACTTTAAAATTACCCCTGTGGCTCTCCCTCCTCTAACATCTTTGGGGACCATGATTTGACGGTTGATAACCACTTACCGTGATCTGCTACGGCAGAGTGCCACACCCAGTAACTAGTAAAAGGCGTGATGATATATTTATTTATTTTTATAAGGAATTTCTTCAGATTTTATTTGTTTTCTTCAGATTATTTATATTAAAAATGAAAATTGTAATCATATTATTTGTATTATTATTTTAATTTGTTTTGTAATTGTATATTATTAGAAACATTATTATATCAGAACACAATTATTTTATTTTCTCTTGAAAGGAATAATTTAAATTTGATGAAAATATACTGATAATAAATGTCAATGCGAGATGTTCTCGTAGGTAGGTAATTTAAACAATTTAACTAATGTAATTAAATTTAATATCAATATTAACATTAACTGTGCAGATTGTAGATACGAGTATACCGTATGCCCCAAATAAATAAAGACATAAGCGTTCAAAATGGAAAATCAGTTTTTTTGCATACAAAGAGTGTGTACTATTATATATTATGGTAGTAAATTGCATATAACAGTACTAGATTTGTTCACCCTCACTTTATTTGATACAGATTACTTAATATTCATGTCATAAATTAGAGATAATAATTAAAATAATTCGATAAAATCGCCTACAAATTATAATCTTTAGTGACAACTACACCATGGAATCAACAGCTCTCAATGTAACTGTCAATTTGCATTGAATATTAGCAATTATAATCCGTTCAGTGAAATATTACAATGTATTATTATTATTTTAATTCTGATGTACCGTATGACCCAAATGCAAGAAAAGAATCTTCTCAGGATATTAAAAAAAATTAATGTAAAATAAAAATTTAATATAAAACAAATAAAAGACTTCTTAAATACATATTTATAAAATTAAAACTATTAATTTATATTCAAATACTTCTAAGAAATATAATACCTTAGGTATTCTTACAAATATTTAAATATAGTTTATAAAATTTATTTTACATTCAATTTCTTAAATATGCCTGTTCAATTTGGAGCAGTAAACTTGATTTTTTCATTATATAAAATGTCAAAAATTTAATCTAATTGCTTAATTAGATGCATATTTTGGGAATATTTGCGCAAGGAAAACCTGATTTCCTGTGTTGAACAGGTACGATCAGTTTTTTAATTGAAACCAAATAATCAGACCCGTATACCGGAAACAAAAACATACTATGTATATCAAATTATACATAAAAAACAAACATCTTTTAATTGAAAAAGGGAACATATCGAGCAGTAACATTGTTAGTTACTTTTTGTTAAAAACGCGCGGTCTAGTTAATTGTTACATTCCTTTATTTTTCAAACAAGAACAATAAATATCAAACCATCATATTTTTTATTGTAACAGCATTGCACTTGTTAATTGTTACACTAACTTTTCCATTCCACAGAGTCAGAGAGATAGATTCAAACATTTAACACATTATTCATTTATTTAAACAAAACAAACAAAACCGTGTTTATATTGCACCAAACCGGATAATCAAGTAATCCAATTTATTTCGCCCGTGACCCACTTTGCAGTTCAACTAGAACCACAACAACCCTTATATTATCTCAGTGCACAAAGAAAAAGGACAAAACCATTTTCATTAATTTCAAACTGTTGCTGGATTAATTTTTACTCAGAGAAAACACACACCCATGTCAAATTTAAAACATGGCAACCGCAAAGCCGTACCGGATACCGGGCTGTGAAAACAGTCACCGCGAATTAAAACACAAACGACAAGAGGAGAAACACGTCACAAGGAATAGGGTAATGTGTAGATATGTGTCGTCCTGTTTCATCCCACGACGTTTCTGCACACTCTCTTTCTAATGAATAATTATTACTAATATCTACAACTGTTGAAATAATTGTTAGAAGATAAAATTTGATTGGCTTGTATCTAATTATACCATACATATATACATGCATACATGCTACATCCCATTAAATGGGGTAGGACGAAGCCTAGAAATATTCATCAAATAATCAATGCTTACCAAACATTCTTACTTCAATCACATTCATAGTTTCCGCCATACAAGTTCATTTATTCATCAAAATTCTGTAAAATTTGATTGGCTTGTATCTAATTATACCATACATATATACATACATGCTACATCCCATTAAATGGGGTAGGACGAAGCCTAGAAATATTCATCAAATAATCAATGCTTACCAAACATTCTTACTTCAATCACATTCATAGTTTCCGCCATACAAGTTCATTTATTCATCACACTCAAAATCATTCGTCACGTAGCGATAGCGCATAGCGATTTATTTAAAAATATATTAGTGGCAGAAGAGCTAAGCACAGAGCTCACAATGAAAAATTTCACGAAACTGAATGCCAATTTTAAATTATAGCGCGACTCGTACTTTTCAAGCATATTTGTATTACTGTACATTTTTTTTATGAACTAGAACAAGCAAATCTTAAAAGATTTTAGAAACTCGAACAATATTTACCGTCTGTACGGTGGTGTGAATAGCGATACAGAATTCTAATTCGGAGATCCCGAGTTCGAATTTCACTCAAGTTAAAAATTATATGAACTACTACACTGCGGCTCGGTGAGTACGGACCCAGTACTGTAATTGGGATTAAGTTCCTATTGTACAGCGTAACATAAATAAATAAATAAATATCATGAGTTTAACATGGAATTTCTCATATTCATGATAACGAATTTGACAGCAATATATCAGTGTGATTATTTTAAAATAGAACATAGGCAAAAAACATTTTGATTGAACTATTATATGAAACGATTATAAGAAATACAAATAAACAATAATTATAATAAATATTCAAAAATACCTGCATTCACTGCCAAACAATGCCAAACAATGCCCTTGTCGCTTATCAAACTCTTTCGTAACATTTCAAATTAAATTTTGAGTCAGAATTTTGTACTCTCTAAATTTAAAATGTTACCAGTCTATAACATAATTAGAATTTTAATAATTCATTGTCCCTCGTGATGGTCGCGCGGGTTGGATCCGGACTCACAACCGTAAGGTCGTGGGTTTGGGTCCCGCCCGTGACGGCCATTTACGAAAGGATATATTCGGCATTATAACCTTAGCAGTTGGTCCGATATATATAATAAAAAAAATAATAATAATAATTCAGACCTAGCAGAACAATTTATTTCTCCACCATTCGGTTTAAAAAATTAAATATTTAAACATATTCGTCAACTGCATATATTATTTATATGAAGCAAATCGTTAATTAATAACAATGTGACACTAATTAATACAAATGTTAACTTGACACTATATGATTCATTTTGAAATAAATGCTGTGATATATTACTGTCAAATTTGCATCCATGAATATGGCTAATCCTATCTTTCAAGTTAAAATACACTAACGGTAATTTTACAAACTAAAACAATATTTTTCATAATTTCACAAACCGGAACAAATATTTACCACAATTTTTCACGACCGGAAAACCATTCTTGTTTGCTCTGATACATTTTGCGGTCTAGTCAAATAGTTATTTTTCTATTAGCGCGAAGTGAGTGTTTTTTTGTTTCGTGTGAAACAAAAAAATCATTCGATCGCGTCAAAAAAACAAGAATATCGCCCACGAAATACAAACAACATTTTTTGTACAACTATCAAAAAAGAATAATACAATAATTATTAATTTATTCAAGTAAATTGAAGGAAGTAATCAAAAATAATATGAATTTGGTACTATTAAACTATTGTAATCAATGGAACATGGACAAAATAATAATTTGAGAGCGTGTGCTAAATACGTGTTGTCATGGTAAATGATAAAAAAATAATGTAATTTTTGAAGAAAGTTATAATTTTTGCTGCAATCAAACAATTTACTGTAAAATATTTTCAAATATAATATCCCGAGTGCTTAAAAATTATCGGCTATGTCCCGATTGTTTCGTTGCGTAGAAAAACTTATCTCAATCGATGCTACGCAGGGAAACAAGAGGGAAATACCCGATTAATTTTCAAGCTCGAGGGGTATTCGGCTGATTATTTTTGATGATTCTGAATAGCGCATAGGTTACAACTGTCAGAAAAATGATTGTTTATCGCCTAGCAACCTAGCCGGGAAATTATCGAAAAATTATCGATATAAATTAGACCTAGTTGTACCACGTGATGTTAAATGCCACGTTCTTATTGGTCGAAATTGGGGTTGAAAAAATAATCATATAAATTTATTTATAAAAAAATATATCATTACGCCTTTTACCTATTACTGGGTGTGACACTCTGCCATAGCAGATCTCTATAAGTGGTATATTTCTTCACAGTTAAGTGCGGTTACCAACCGTCAAATCACGGCCTCCAAAGATGTTAGTGGAGGGGGAACTACACCACATTAAAACTGTTTGTCGGCTGTGAGAATCGAACTCGGGTTCTCAAATCCACAGGCCAACTCGATACCACTGAGCCCATCTACCCCATAAAGAAATTATTTATAAATATATGTATTTCGAATTACAGAATGTTTACTGATATTAATGAAAGAAGTGAACATTGTTTGACAGTTGTAGAAAAAGGTAATTATATTTTAAGAAATTTGACAAAGGATTATATATTTTGTTTTAATGATCATCCGCGATGAATACATAAGTTAAAATTCTTAAAGAAAACATTGGTTTCTACTGAATCATTTGACCTAATTGGGTATACATTTGTCATTATCCACATAGAACTTGAAGATTTGAATCATCCTAACTCATTACATTAAATAAACACCTTATGAAATAATTAAATTCCTTATAAGAAAATGTTCATAGCTGGAATCATGAGTGCAGGCATCCCGAAACCACCTATGACCAAAACATCCAAAACCCGCGAACTCTAGCGTACAACACGCAAAACGTTTAACGACAAGGACAGCAGCAGGAATAATTAAAAGCGGACAGAGTTATCTGGACATCTCGCATGCCCGTACCCAATTACAGTTATTACATTTACGCGACTGTAGATACATGTATATTTACCTGCGCGCGCAAATTACTATCACGTCGCATTTTATCAGCAGTAACGGCCGTTCTGGCCGCAGAATGCCGGCCATTCGCTGGCACGGTTGCGCTACCGCGTCTAGAAACGAAATTATAAAATCTACCGGGACGAGGATGGAGCGTGAGTACTAGCAGCTTTGCTTCCGATTAAATAATCATAATTTAGTTTTCAAATCATGAAACATTCTGCTGAAATGAATAATGAATTCTAATGGAATTTTTTATAATTAATTTGAATTTTGGTTTGACATATGAACATGGTTAATTTCTTTGTCGTTGGTGGTATTGTGTAACTTTGTTAAAATGTTACATACGAATGAAACAGGAAACATCTAACTAATCTGGTTCAAAAAATTTATTGGAATACTTTTTAATTGCGAAAATACATTTTCACAACAAATGAGAATGACATATTTATTTGCAACAGATGACAATTATAGTGCGGAAAATTATAATTTAAAATACAGGATGTTTCACAACTTAGAGCAAAAAATTAAAGGGTATATTCTGTACGACGTGCTGATCATGAAACAAAAAGGTTTTTTTTTTAAATCGCAAAACTATTTTCCATGTTTCCCAGTCCAAAATTTTTCGTTGCCACTGCCACTGGGTGGTTGATTATGTTAAAGTTATTAATTAAATAAAATTCTATTATAAATAACTGCTAATAATTGAATTGTGTAATTATTCTTTCGTAGTTGATACTTACTTCATTGTTTGTGTTTAATAGGAAAGCGAATCCAGTGCAGTACTACAAAAAATGTTTTAGGTTAACAACCCTTAATTTTCCGAATTTAAAAAAAATTTTTTTTGTTTCATGATCAGCACGTCGTACAGAATATACCCTTTAATTTTTTGCTCTAAGTTGTGAAACACCCTGTATAATCTGAATCACTCGGATGCAGTTGTATTTTTGCTTATAGCTTGAAATCAGTGAAAATTGAATCTATAAACTGCCCCTTATAAAGGGAAAGCGCAATTATTTATCTTATGTAATACTATATCTTCTCGTAATTATAAAATAATTATTTTTCCAATACAGTTACAAAATGTCAACATTTTGTTATGAAAAGTGACAGTATTTTATCATTAGTGATAAAATAACATATTAAAGACATATTTTTTCGCGGGTCGTTTTCTAAACTTGAACGCGTGCAATAAAATCTTATAAAATGAGTTATTTATACCATTTAATCTATTTTGCGTCTTTATATTTTATTTATAAAATAAAAAAATATGCGATATTTTAAACCTAGTCAATTTAGGGTAATTTGCATATGAAATATTGGGGTTGGTAACTGTTATTGACATGTATGCAATTGTTTTGAATTGTGTTAAAATTTTGATGTTATCAGCTTTATAGGTTCAGTATACCATTCGCTACTACCAACCGTCTAAAACAAAATGTTGCGTATCGTAATGAACACTCTTTCAATATGCATATGAACACAAAATTAAAAAAAAAGTATCATTTGTAATTTATTAGTAGAATACAAATTATAAAATCAGGAAAACAATATATTTTACCTGAAACTGGCAGTAAAATAAACATTTGCCTGATCTTTAAAAATCAGGAAAGCTTTGCTTTGCATGCCTAGGCAGGAAAATAACATATTGCCAGTCTAGGCAGGTAATGAAAGAAACGTGAGTGTCTAGTTAGCAACATAAAATACTGATTGAATATGTAAGACAAATATTTCTTTTAATTTAAATATTATTTATTATTTGTTTATAAGTTTTAGGTAAAATGTTATACGTAACAGGTCAGTAAAGCGTCGCACAGGATTCATAAGCTGTTTCAAGCCCCGCTATAGCTCGGCATAAAACTATCAACTCAGCTTTCCTGATTTTTTACGGAAATAACTATATTGTAAAAATTATTAGTACAATTTCTAAATTAATTCCCTCACATATAGTAAATATTCTCTGGTAATTTTTTGTATTTGGTATTCTGACTTTAAAGAAAGTATTTAAATCTTGAACATCTTCAGTAGCATTATATAATAATTCATTCTTCCAATATCCTCCAGCAATTCAAATTATCAAAATAACGTACAATAATAAACGTTTTAAAAAACACCAACTAATTTTTTTTTAATACATTCAACGGCAAATAAATCTCATCGTGTGTATCCTTTAAAAATCTACCGAAATCTTTGGTTTTTTTAATCTTAAATCTTTTTGGACAGTATCTCTTCAAATAAGGAATTGAATATGTAAATTTTCTGATACCCACATTCTGATTTATAGATATGGTACGGTTTTTTCCGAAAAGTAGGCCCTTTCATTTTTTTGACAATAAATTTAAAATAACTGCTTTCTATAGCACGGTGTATATAATCTTCAGATTCACTCATTTTCAAACACAAAACTTTACACAAAACTGATAATTAATGTTTGCTAAATAAAAACAAAGCCAATTGTGTAAATAGCAACGCCTAATTCTTCATAGCAACGCTTGTCTTTTCAAAGCAAGAGATTACTACGATTATATTATTAAACCATACTTATGAAACACATGATACAATGTATCTTTTTATCACACGGCATGTTATTCATCTCGACTGCACCTCGACAAACGCCTAGTGATAAAAAGGACTACATTTTACCACTTGTACATAAATAGCTATTGAGTACGTAGAGCAGAAAATAGTCTATTGCCGCTCGCAAATGGAGTTGGCCTGTCTATTTCAAAACCCGGATTCGATTCCCACAGCCGACAAACAATTTTCACTACAATAAAACTACCCCTGTGGGTTCCCCTCCACTAACATCTTTGAGGGCCGTAATTTAACGGGGTCCACACTTACTGAGCCGCAGATTCGAACTCGGGATCTCCGGATTCGAATTCCGGAACGCTATCCACACCACCGTACTGACAGACATTTGTATTTACTCACTACATTTAAATATAAAATCTAAAGCGGAATTGTAAAGTACATAACTAATTAATAGTTTACGATAAAATCACACCAAATAAAACCCATCATACCTCAAAATCAATGAAGTGTAATTATAGGTCTGTGACCTTTCATCAAAATATCGGCTTTATGTATTCGAATACTATAAATGAATAAAATCATGGTTAATAATTGAAACATTCAAACAAATCTAGTGAAGTGAACTAAATATATCCTACAAAGAACTTTGCCAATCCGATTAAATAAGAGGGTGAATATAATTCCAATGTAGAGTCGGAAACTATTTGTAAATAAATAACGGAAATAATCTGATATAAATGCAGAACAGTAAGTACCTGTGTCCTGTGTGTTTATTATAACATTGAAAATTTGTAAATTTTAAAAGTCTACATAATTAAATATAATTAAGTTCGTTTACATAATGCTTATGAGCATACAACATTGGATGTATTATTTTTATGCAACTGCATTATGTACATTAAAAAGTTGCAAATTTTTTTTACAAATTTTAATTTAATAAAAATCGGTTTATACTTATAAAGATGGTTTTGTAAAGAAAAAGTACTCTAGTTTGACATTTATTTGGAACAAATATTTGGTATGTTATGAGTAGCAATGTTAGAGGACGTTACAAATAACGGGCATATTTCATTTGCTACTTAAATCAGATCAAACTTAAACTTACTGAACCATCGCAGATTTTATTTTATTTTAATTTATAAATATAAATAAAATAAATATATCATCACGTATGTTATCTATTACTGGGTGTGGCACTCAACCGGAGCAGATATCGGTAAATGATATATTTCTTCACGTGAAGTGCTGTTACCAGCTGTTAAATCGCGGACCTCCAAAGATGTTAGTGGTGGGGGGAAGCTCAGGGGTAGATTTAAATTGGTGAAAATTGTTGATCGGTTGTGGGAATCGAACCCGGGTTCTCAGGTCCACAGGCCGATTCGATACAACTGAACCACCTAACCTACTTAATTTATGAAAAACGGAAAATAGAAAAATAGTATAAATAACTAATTTTATAAGACTTTTATCACACTTGTGCATTAAAAACTCGCCTGCGGTTCGTTTTTTAAACTTGGACGCGTACAAAAAAAAACATGTCTTATAAAACTCGTTCTCTAATATATGATTTTGATCGCATATGGTTTTACTTAAATAAGTTATATGACTGTCCAAAGGCCCTTGTAAAAGAAAGGTTGTTGCAAAACGGAAAATATTTTTAAATTGTTATTGTTGTGTAAGGAATTCCATTTTTTTGTTTGATATATAGTCTTATCGTCTTCTTTTAATTTATTAAAGAACCGCATAGCCACCTGATAACCTAATAGGTTTATATAGCAACAAGCTTTTTAATTTATTTATTATTTATTTTTGTAAATTTTTTGTTGGTTATATTTTTGGCTTTGTAATATATGTAATGTTAGGTGGAAGAGCAGTCTCTGGCTGAACCTCGCCTTTGACTTGGAATGTCAATAAAGATTATTATTATTATTAATAGTATTTAAGAAAGATAATTAAAAAACAAAGAACACATTTCATTTAATTGCAATAGTGTAGTAGCGCGTAAAACGGTGTACGAAAGACAATTTACATCCTAACGAATAAAGACCCTCCACTAACTCGTCGATCAACCTTCGTCCGCAGATGTAAACTTTCTCTTTCACCCCTCTATACTTAAATAACTATTACAAAGCGCCTCCAACAAAAAGCTTTTATTAGAATTAAAAAGAAAAAACAATTTCTTAATTACATATTTAATAATTTATTATTCGCACGCACTTTATGACACTTTTCATGACTGCCATCTCGCGACATGTTCTAGAAATAACAAAATCCGTTACGATGCCACCATTTTACATCTACCTTAGTCCATTATAATGAAGGAACTATCATTAACAATGTATACTTTGTAATAGCATGAAGGGTTGATATCTTGCCGTTGAAATTACGCACCGTCCGAAATGTGTCCTGAATTATTAAACTCATATTATCTACAACCACAAGAGATGAGAATAAAAATATTAATTGATAATTAACTACAATCTTAAATAGTTATTCGTGTATTAAGAGCGTAAAGTGATTCTTTGTTACTCGAACACGGTAATTGTGTAAGAGGAACAAAGAAGCTTGACGCTCGTCATACACACATTATTTTTTCTACGATTGCATCTTACATTATTAAAAAACGTATAAGTACTGATAATAAATTCGTTCTGTCAACTTTCAATATGACAAGTTTCTGTTTTGTTTGTATCCCTGGTAACTTTTTAACATCGTCTCCAATGGCAACGCGAGACAAAGATATTTTTTATTGTTCGACAGAAAAGTCAACTTTACGATGACAAATGAGAGCGTAATTATCAGTTTTTCATAGCAATCGTAGAAAAAAAATTATTTTAGCACACGAAATTAGTATATTAGTAATGGGGTAGGTGGCTCAGTGGTATAGAGTCGGCCTGTGGATCTTGAGAACCCTGATTCGATCCCTACAGCCGACAAACAATTTTCACCAAATTAAATCTATCCATGTGGCTCTCTCTCCACTAACATATTTTGGGGCCGTGATTTGACGGCTGGTAACCGCACTTCACGCGAAGAAATATATCACTTACCGAAACCTGCTTTGACAGAGTGCCACACCCAGTAATGGGTAGAAGGCGTGATGATATATTTATTTTAAATTAGTATATTCAAACATAACCTTAAGTTACGAATATGTATCAAATCAATTAAATCCGTTAGTACGATGGCGTGAATAGCGTTGTGGAATTCGAATCCGGAGATCCCGAGTTCGAATCGCAATCAAGCTAAAATTTATATGAACTACCACACTGCGGCTAGGTGAGTGCGGACCTTGTACAGTAATTGGGATTAAGTTCCTGTTATACATCGTAATAAATAAATAAACAATAATTAAAAAGAGTAGATAGATTTTTTTTAGTTTGAAATAAAAAGTTAATAAAAGAAATATTCCCGCCAATAAAAAATTTATAATCCTATTTCAGAAAATCAGCCACGCCCTTTAATTCCCCATTCCACATTGTTCTTTTACTTTTCTCTTCTCCAGAGCGAACCGCCTTCCCTCTGTACTAACATGCGTACCATCGATCCCCGGAAACTAAATTATTCAACCAGTTATTTTTGTATAATGGACTGCCATGAACGAGAAACGTGTCAATGTAAATATGATTGTATAGGAATTTTATCTGTTTGTTGAGAAAATAGATTGTCACGTGTCAAATTTTGGTATGAAAACGTTTAGTTAAGTTGCAGATAACGTTTTTATACGTGTCACGTCCTGGGGACATAATCGGAAGTTCGGAGCTCGGACGAATTTTCGATGAATGCTGATAGAAATTGGAATTTTTATTTGGAGGATTAATACGTTATTCTGAGATGTAAATACAAGTCTGACAGACATGTGATTTTGATTTATGGACTGTTAATTTATTTAGAATAATTTTTGTTTTTACTTCCTTGTACGAATCGCGAAAAGTTTCGGTTCACAGATTTCAGTGGAAATACGCATTTTGACCGTCCCTGAATCCATTTTGACTAATTTCGTCGTGACGTCTATACGTACGTATATACGTATGTAGAAAGTTGAAATTTTATATTTAGGACTGTTAGAACATCTAGTTATGCACCTCCCTTTTTGGTTATTATATAACTTCCAGAAATGGTACTTTACTTGAAGCCTATAATAGATTTTTATGAAAAACTATATTAAAATATAATACAAAACTTTTCAAATTTGGTATATAAGACTACTATATCAATTTAAATAACATAATAGATTTTGGTTAAAATGGACTAACCGGAAGTGACACATTACATGAAGCTGCTAACAGTTTTCCTTGAAAAAAATGGTATTATTTTAATTTTAGAAATAAATGCTGGAAATAAAAGATTAACAATTAAATTCTGCGTCTAGCACATTAAGAATTTTTAAATTAGCCTTTTGCATAAGCGAGATATGTAAATTTAAAAATTATATATTTTTTGTTTTTTAATTAAGTTTGCTATGGATTAGAACAAAAAATAAGAAAAAAATAAAAAAATTATGTCAAATATGTGCAATTATAAAAATATCTTTAGTTTAATACGCGTACAAAGAAGTCATGTAGTGTACACATCAGATTTTTTATTTTTGTATTTATGAATCTAGTTTAAGTTTTCTGTGCTAAGTATTTTGTCATATTTACTTTTTGTACATTATCAATTAACAAAAATAGAAATTGATTTAAATTAATATCATATTTGTATATCTTATGTTCAACGAAATGTAACGTAACGTATAAAATGGTGTCTTGGTAAAACTGTACGGGGGGAATCGAAAGTTGTGCACATGGTTTTACTAGGAAGTTATTACAAATATAAAACTAAATAACAAAACTCTAGGAGATTGTTGTAACAATATTTGTACAAGTTTTTTAATAACCCGGCATACATTCATCAAAGACGACTTATAATTGGAAAAAACTCTTCTGAATCCAAAGATCTCGAATTTTATAATGTTTTACCTGCTGAAATAAAATTGTCAAACACAAAAAGAAATTTTAAAATAAAATAAAAGAAATTTTTGAATATCAACTGTATCTATTCAATAATCGATTTTTTTGAATTTTGTCAAAATTATTAATTTTATACTTACTTTATGTTATTTTATTGAGGTCTTCTACAATTACATTTGTAATTCAATGAATAAAAATAAATAATAATAATAATAATAAAATATCATGTGACATCAGCATAAAATTACTTCGGTCAGTGTTTTAATATCGATTTAATAGTTGTGGTAAATATGGTTTCCAAGAAAAACGAAACAAAAACCTCAATATAAGTTTCTTTAATTGATTGTCATGGTTCGTGAAACGTATATTTAACTAAAGCTTAACCAAAGAGTAATAGTGAAGTATAAATCTAGGTCGAAGCAAAACCAAATTTCATCAGATACCAAATCAAAGGCCAACCATTGGTTACCGCAGCAGCACCACGATAGTTCGTCTAAAACTTTAAATGAATTCTACCCAATCACATTGAGAAATTTCCTAAGATATATTCTCGCATTTAAACTGTTTGAATTATTCATTTATACTATTCGATGTGACGCTGAAAATTCTTATTATGAATTTAAAAGTTTCGGACATAAATTGTAACTAAAAATTATCAATTTCCTAACACAGTTTATCTTGCAAATAATTCAAACATTTTAAACAATCGTGACGCATTTATATATTGATATATTTTAAATATACAAGTGAAATTAAGATCTTGTATTTTAGGAGGAACCTGCAATCTTCATTCATTTCTTATCTTACATTTGCAACACATCATTCTGAAGAACAGTTGATTTATCTTAATGACATAATATGCTAGCACTATTTTTTATATTCCATAAAAATGGATTGTGATAAGAATGTAATCATTTTATTGATTTACAGAACAAATATAATATTATCAAGATGATTAATATTATTATTTTCAGTAAATAGTAAACTAGTCATTCATGTACGTCATCCAATGTTCCTAATTAATTGCTTAATTGATTAGAAGTTATGAAATATTACTAATTTCGTCTTCATACACGCTGATACAGAGTTTTGGGTTGCAAAAATAAGACGAAGCATATATCCTTCCTTGGTGAAAATAATTTCTATGTATTTCTACTACACAAAATTATGATTATTTACCAACAAACTATACTGTATTTTTTTTTATATTTGAAATACTTTTTACGTACTGTGCTAGGATAAAATGTAATTGTATACTGTTTTCATTTTAAACTGATGGGATCGACATAAAAGGAATAAATGCACCGCAATTACGTTTACAAAGGAACTCAAAATATGACCCGTTATAACTGGTGTCACAAGTTTCGCACAGGCTTGTATATCCCCATTCGCCGATACGTGTATTATAAAATCAATAAAAAATACAATCTTTAAATAAGTATATTTCCTTATTCATACGATCCAAGTATAACATATTATAAACATTCTATACAAACATAATTTAAAAATTTACCTATATTACTCAGTCTGATTCAGTAAAGGATATATAATCTTCTTATTGAGAAACATAACTGCTAATTGGATAATTTAATCCGAATTAGTAATTTTTAAACGGTCACTCATAGGTAAAAACAAGAATAATTTTAGGCTGAATACGACCCTTAAAAATTTACCTGTTGTGACCATCGTTAAACAATTTGGGGTAGCCGCACTAATAGATTTCATTGTAGTTATATGGTACAGGGACGTTTAATCATTTTTTGCCGATCGTTTAAAATAAAAATAAACTATTTGACTGAAATATCAGTTATACTTCATCACATGTTACTTTTCTTTGATTTATTTAAATCAAGTTTAAAATTATCTTTTATTGGTAGAAATGGCTTTAATACAATTAAAATTCATCAACAAGATTAAATTGAAATTTATAAATCATTAAAAAACTTTATGCAGTCTCATTGTTTATTTATAAATAAAATACATAATTACATCTTTTTACTCATTACTGGGTGTGCGAATAAAAGTTGTGCTATTTATATTGCGATATTTTTTCACTTATATAACACATGATAAACAGACACTACATAATATAATTAGAGATAAAAACATTCCAAAAATATCAGTAACTTTATTTTTCACCATTAACAAAGATAATATTATGTAATCCCAAATGTTTTTGATTGTTATTCAACAATATATACTGCATAACAATAATGACGAAAGCCCATAAAGTAACAAACAGTGAACTAAATCATAATGGCGAAAATGCGAAATTTAAATTACTTGCTCGTCGTCATACATCGCATCCCGCATTTTAGAATTCACATCATAGTTCATAGTTCTGAATAGAAATGTGTAACTATTTGAATGTTTGTTCAAAACTTACAACCAAGAAATAATATTTCACTTAGTCATGGCTGCATCTCAAGCAGTATTTCTAGCTCTGAAGATTAAACTTCTGTTGTTCGTTCTTCGATTAGACCAGCGATGTTTCAACCAGAGGCTACAAAAAGTGCAAAAACTCAAATAAAATAAATAAATAATATATTTACTTATTTTTAAATTTATAAGATATTGATTCACTTTGAATTAAAACCAATTTATTAGTATCAGAGCTAATATTATTAAGTTGTGTGATTATTAAAGGTAATCATACCTGTAGTTTTTGACTAAAGTTAATTTATATTATGACAGAAAAATTCTGATGACGCCTGGATTCGAACCAGGGACCTTCCGCATACCGCATATAAATTAACTTTAGTCAAAAACTACAGGTATGATTACCTTTAATAATCACACAACTTAATAATATTAGCTCTAAGCTTGGGTATGATTCCCTCATAATCAAAAACTGTGTCACTGTAGACGAACCCGGTTGTCAATGCCTATATAGGAGTCTCTCGGAACGAAGCTACGCTTAGACACTGTGACAGAAAAATTCAGTTGATGCCATATTTCGAACACAGGTGACGTGGTGTAGCGGTTAGCATCTCTGCCCGGTATGCGGAAGGTCCCTAGTTCGAATCCAGGCGTCATCAGAATTTTTCTGTCATTATTAGTATCAGTTCACCTGATGACGATAGCAGATTTTTTGCGCTATCAAAACGTGTTATAAATTGTTAAAAGTATTTTTTCACTAATAAAGATAATGGAAGTTCAAAATAAATTGATTTAAATTCAAAATAATATATCATCACGACTTTTACCCATTACTGAGTGTGGCACTCTGTTGTAAAAAATCTTGGTAAGTGACATATTTTGCGTGTAAAGCCATAAAATCACGGCCTCCAAAGATGTTAGTGGAGAAGGAACCATAAGATTAATTTTAATATCGTAAAAATCGGTCAGCTTTACGATTCAATCTCGGATTCTTAAATCCATACATACATACATACATAACATCACGCTATATCCCATTAAATGGGGTAGCACGAACCCGTCAACATTCTCATCCTGACACACGATACTCGTTTCGACCACATTAACACTTCCTCCATACGAACTCTTTCTTTTCTCACAACCAAAATCCATCATCACACAATAAACATCCATCCATTCGCTCCTATACACCTGTTTCGTAAATCTTTTCTTACGCCCACTTCTCTAACAACGAATCTATAAGAAACGAAGGCCGCATCTTCTGCGCTTGTTTAAAAATACATTTAACACTATTGCAGTTACACACTGTATAGTAAAAACTGAAAATGAAGAAAAAACAGATGAGGAAGGAAGGGAGTATCTTCCTGCGCTTGTTTTTGAAACTGAATTCCACACAATTGCAGTTAGACACTATAGTAAAAACAGAAAATGAATCAAAAAGATAAGAAAGGAAGGGAGCATCTCTTATCTTATCCATAATTTAAAATTGTTTTAATACTTCTGGCGCACTGTAATTGTATATCAACCCTACATCAAATACCGTTGAAACGCTCCTGGACCAACCTGACAAAATTATTTATTGACGAAATCAGACAAAGTTTGAAAAGTATTATGAGCGGTTTAATGAATCGAAATTAACTACGGGTAGATAGGAAAGAAATAATTACCTACTTTCTTCTTTTTTATTTAGTCTCATTATTTTTCTCTGCTAATATTTCTTCGGAAAACTTTTTTAGAAACTCTGTTATATTTTACGCAATTTTATACAGCTTGTAAACAATCAGGATAATTAAAAAACATCATTTTTGTTTTCTTTGTAATACTTAATAAATATTAAACACAAGCAATAATTTTCATTACACTGATTAATATTTACTCGTTATATAAATTGATTTTTACTGCAATAATTTCAGTTACTAACTACTTTACATAATTATTTTTTTATACATTTATTAAAATAATGTAAAAATATACACATTTTAAACTTATTGTTCTCTCTTCAAAAGTTCAAATTTAAATGTAAACTCTTTATTTTCTTCAAAAATTATTTCATCTTCATCAATATGAGTATGTGTATATTTTTTATACATTTATTAAAATAATATAAAGATATACACATTTTAAACTTATTGTTCTCTCTTCAAAAGTTCAAATTTAAATGTAAACTCTTTATTTTCTTCAAAAATTATTTCATCTTCATCAATATGAGTATGTGTATATTTTTTATACATTTATTAAAATAATATAAAGATATACACATTTTAAACTTATTGTTCTCTCTTTAAAAGTTCAAATTTCAATGTAAACTCTTTATTTTCTTCAAAAATTATTTCATCTTCATCAATATGTGTATGCCAATCAATAAAATCATCCTTTTGAACATCCATATCTTTTTTAATTCCCGTGTCACAAATTTCAAAAACACAAGAATATCTGCTTAACTGCCTACGAGTTAATGGAGAAATTACGCGAACTTCTAAACCAGACAAACTAATTTCATAATAACACAGAAGGTCACCCACATCACTCGAAATAATACGCCATTTTCTCTCTTCACCCAGCAAGGTTTTCCACGATGCTCCGTTTTCTAAAACGATGTCAAAGTGAGCTTGAGAACGATGTTCATCTCTTGTTGATTCTATGATATCCTTTGTGCAGATTTCACACGAGGTTCCAGCTTTGCAATAGTGCCATTCATGTTTATCAACTTTGGTTTTGATATCGATGAAGGTGCAGTTTGAACATGGTATTCTAGTTTCTTCAAATTGATTTGACCAGCGGTTTTGACTAGACCCATCGTTGTACAATAATATTGATACATTTTTGTTACTTGATATACAATTTAAATTTAGCTCTATTTCAAAATTTGATAATTTCTTTTTAAGTACAACTTTCTTTATATCTGCAGATACTTTAATATGTTTAATATTTTTATTAGCAACATTTAAATCATATGTATAATCAGTAGAATCAGCAAATTCATCTAAACAACTGATTGAATGAAAAATAATTCCAGATGACTCAGTAATTTTTATACGAAAAGTAAACAGTTTCTCAAATGCAGTGATTAGGAAAAACTCAAAAGTTTCTGTACGTATTTCAAATTCAGAAACATTTGTTAGAATTTTGTCTTTGTGTTCAAAACAACAATGATTAAAAATATCGTTATTAACACCAATCCAATCGCAGTTACCATGTTCTAGAAAGGGGCAAATAGCCTCTCGAAATTCGCAAACAGTTTCATGATCACTTTGATCATTGAATGGCAAATTCTGCTGACACCCGTATTTTTCATTCTTGCATGGGAAAAGCATCAACTGTGCCAGCTCTTCATACAGCGTAACTCGAATTTTGTCGTCAGGTGTGGAACAAAATCCGCAGATATGTTTTCCATTTTCTCGCAAACACACCGGAGGACTTGATAAATAGTTTTCACAGTCGTTACACTTTAATTTTGACAAAACTGCTGATGGAATTTCCATACTTGTTTGTTGTTTTAACTCTTCAAATAAATATGCAATACTGAATGCTTTTAGCAGATTATTTTACTTTCTATTCTTATCTTGATTGTGATTAGAATTATCGTTTCGATAAATGATAATAGTCAAACAAATAAAGTACAATACTTTCAACATAAGGAAATTATTTTTATCATTATAATTACTATTAATTTTAATTATGATTCCTTCTAGGAATATCTAAAATAGCTTTTATCAGCAAATATTATCAGAATTTTTAATATTATAAAATATTGTTTTTATTATAAAAATACATCTTATCAAAATATTGTAGATATCCATTTAGATTATTATGAAAATTATGGCCTGTGTAAATAAAATTCTTTCGAGTATTATTCATTTTATTTCTTAACTAATAAAGGTTACAGTTATAAAAAAAATATGAATACAATTCTAATGAAAAAAAACTAAAGAATTATATTTTGAATCTACGAGCCCCGATTCATATAAAATTACAAATCTAATTTAATTCTATTCATCAGCTAAATTTGTTGTGCAAAAGGAAAATAAATTTAATCTTTACTATTATTTAAATGCATTACCACTAATAAACTTAAAAGCAACGGTAATATTTTATTTACTTAAAGTATAAAGTACTAATTAATTTACAGGAAAGAAAACGAATTGCACTAATTACATACAAGTACATTACATTAAAATTAACATTGTATTATTTACTTCAAAACAGAATAAGTGAATCCACCTATATAGTAACGCGATTGTCTGAATTTGTTGAAATATAAATCAGAGGCTTTGAACAACGAATCTTTTGTAATTCTGCATTTACAATGCATGTATTTATTTACAAAAGGAAATGAAAAATTAAAAAAGAACAGTAAAGAATAGTAATAATATTGCCGTTGCAGATTATAAACAACATTATAAGCTAATTCATTCCCAGGTACAGTCGCGACTCACTATTCTTTTTCCAATGATGACATTATTAAAGTGTCCGCCATTTTATTATATAATAATATAACATATAGATTATTTTATGTGATTGTAAAGCAAATTTGCCGTGCTTTACAAAATAGTATAAATAACAAAATAGTATGTTCTATTTGGAATTTCAAAGTTGATATTAAATACTAGTAACCAAAAATGCTATCATGAACGTACATCTGTCCTTAATTAGCTTACATGTACATGTATTTTACATGAATCTTTGGAAAAATTAAATGTAAGTAATAATAATATATTATGTAATATGTTTTATATACATCTCTTTAGTTACGAGTGTACAGAAAAAGAGTATCTAAAGAGTTTATAAAACGAGTCACATACTATATTTTTTCTACGATCGTAAATTAAGAAATAAAAATATATATAGTTTGAAGAATTATTTGAAACAAATAAATAAATAAATATATCATCACGCCTTTTACCCATTACTGGGTGTGGCACTCTGCCTAAGCAGATCTCGGTAAGTGATATATTTTTTCGCGTGAAGTGCGGTTACCAGCCGTCAAATCACGGCCCCCAAAGATATTAGTGGAGAGGAAAACGTAAGATTAATTTACCATGATAGATGCAGGAAACTAACTTCACCCCATATTTAATATGTTAGTTATTATCTTCATGGCGTGATTAAAACGTTTGAAGCCACTGCTTGTCAACATGTGATTAAGATGTTATTTAGCGCCATGGAAACCAGTACGCTAAATGACATTTTAATAACGGGAGTAGAGAATATTATATAACAAATTTTATACTTATTATATAAAATTATAAAACAAATTAAAATAATAATATAATTATAAATTTCATTTTCAATTTAAATAATTTAAAGAAAGCAAATGAAACCTGAACAAGTTCTTTATATCATGATATTATGTAGAATAAAACTTTAATTATTATTTGCAAAAAAATGAGGTAGATATTTATTTGATTCTAGAAGTATAACAAGCTGATGATGCGTCTTTAATGTGTGTATAAAACGAGTCACATACTATACTTTTTCTACAATCGCAAATTAAGACAATCAAAAAATGTAAACTTTTATGAATTATTCGAAAAGTAAGGTTTGTTACAATGACAGATGTCTGAGGCTAACTTAACCCCGTGCTTAATAACGTTCGAAGCCACGACTTGTCAACATTTTTTTTAGATTTTATTTAGCGCCAAGAAAACCAGTACGTTAAATGACATTTTAATAACAGGAGTAGAAAAAATATATTAATACATTTATAGAAGATTTAAGTCTATTTTTCAATAAACAAGATATTTATTGAGCCGGGAAACATGAAATTTCTAGAAAACTGATCCTAAAAGCAGTGTTATCAGATCAAACACTGGAAATAATCCACGAATGCACCAATACCGGAACAAGCATTCCAGAAAAAAAAACTAAATGCATCCATGTGAGACAAAACACCGTAGAAAAGACATCTAAACAAATGAGAATCCACTCTATTTCCGGCGTGATTGTCGATGCGAGGTTGTTCAATTGTCCGCGCGATTACGATTGCAGAACAAATGACAAGGTTTGTCGTCAAACAAAACACAACTGAGATTAGATCGGTGGGAACTGGGGCGACTAGGGAGGCTTGGGGGTGGTTCTAGCTACCTTACGCGCCACCGCAATGTCTGTGTACACGGGTAGTTTGCGCGTCGCAGCCGTTAATTACGGGACGTGTGGACACTGCAGTGCCCCTGACAGCAGAACACACAACGGAGAAGAGCTCGATCGATAACTGACCACTCACGAAGCATTATCCACTATTTATTAATGACAAACATAAATATTAGAATTAAATATTAAAGCAAAGTGTTTACTAAAAGTTTATTCAAAGTTTACTACTTCCTTCAACAAAAAGTTGAAGCAAATTTATCACCATACCATTTTATTCTTTCCTATGGTATGTTTACTGAACTAGATCTCTGTGCATCCATTTTTTTTTAAATTGTCGACTACATAACAATTTACTACTATATTTATAAAATACCACATTATTTTATTATTTTCTTTCCAGTCGTTTTTATAAAAATGAATCAAAATTTTAAAATAATTTTTTCTACAATTGCTATGAAAAGTTGACAACTACGCTCTCATTTGTCATCGTAAAGTTGACGTTTTTTGTGGAACAATCGAAAAAGATGTTAAATGCGCGCGTTTCCAATGGCACCACGCGAAAAAGATATTAAATGCGCGCTTATTTCAATTGTTACCAGGGATACGAACAAAACAGAAACTTGACATATTGACAGTTGCTTGAACGAATTTATTTTCAGTACATATACGTTTTTTAATCATTTTAAGGTGCAATCGTAGAAAAAAATAATGTGTGTATCACGAGCGTAAAGTGTCTTTGTTCCTCTTACACTATTGCAGCTCTCGCCTTCGGCTTGCGCTGCAATTACCGTGCTCGAGTAACAAAAAACGTAAAAAATAGTTATTTGTTTTATTAGAACTAAAAATACAAGTTTTCAGGTCGAGTAATGAAGGTTACCGAACGATGTCGTAGCGAAGTCTAGCATTACTGCGAGACTCGAAATAGTATTTTTAATCCAATTGAAACATTTATAATTGTTACTCAATTATTTAGAAAATTTCGCAAATATTCAACTTATAATTCTCCAAGTCGATTTTAAATTAGTTTGTTAAAGTATTACGTAACACACATTAACCAATCACAATCTAATGTTGTTAAAGTTGAGTTTACCGTAGATTCGTCTTAATTTTTTTAGTTTTAAGCTTAAATATAGCCTTTTTACTACAGTTGTTATGGTGATAAATAAAATTCCTGAAATAACGTTCTTTACCTGAAACTGACAGAAAAGTACACATTTGCCTGGCCTTTAAGAATCAGGAAAGCTTCGTTTTGCATGACTAGGCAGGAAAATAACATATTGCCTGTCTAGGCAGGTAATGAAAGAAACGTGAGTATCTAGTTACTAAGCAACATAAAATACTGACTGAATATGTAAGTCAAATATTTATTTTAATTTTAATTAATTTAAAATATCCATTATTTGTTTATAAATTTCAGGTAAAGCTTTGTACAGGATTCGTAAACTGTTTCAAGCCTCGCTGTCGCTCGGCATGAAACTATCTACTCATCCTGTGTAAATGAACACTTTCCTGACTTTACGTATTTCAACAAAATTATTTTTGTTTCATGAGCATTGCATACAATACTACTACGTATATACCCTTCAATTTTGTTACACACTTTTAGCTACATCCTGTATAGGTCTACAACGAGAAATTTGTATTTAATCGGAAACATTTTCCAAAAGTTTCTTATCAATCTGCATGAATTATTCAGCAAATAAAAATTAATTTGCTTGTGTTCAATTTTCTGATAATCCTAGTATACTAATTGACGAAGAAGCAAAACTCAATCATAGCAAACAAGCAATTTCCATCTGTCGGAGTTATCAAAACAAAGTTGAAAATCAATTCAATTTAAAACTAACCAGCACACACTAGAGAATTGTAATTGATTACTTGGTTAAGTTACAAGTAATTAATTACCTCTCATCTCCGGATGTAAACTGCAAGTTCCAGAATTAGTATAAGTGAACTTCCATAAATCTTCAGATGACAGAACATCATCCGTTGCTATTTCAGTTCGTGCACTGATTACGCGTTGCTATACTGAAAATGTTTCAATTTCACCACAAAAAGGACATATCCAATTTATTAATTTAAGAGATATAACTATGCAAAAGCAAACAACAAATTCACGTTTGATATTTGTCAAGGTATGTTTATTCCTTAAGTCTTGAAACTTATTTAAAGTACACTATGTAACAATTATACAGGGTGTTTCACAACTTAGAGCAAAAAATTAAAGGGTATATTCTGTACGACGTGCTGATCATGAAACAAAAAGAATTTTTTTTAAATTCGAAAAATGAAGGGTTCACCTAAAACATTTTTTGTAGTGCTGCACTGGATTCGCTTTCCTATTAAACACAAACAATGAAGTAGGTATCAACTACGAAAGAATAATTACACAATTCAATTATTAACAGTTATTTATAATAGAATTTTATTTAATTAATAACTTTAATATAATCATCCACCCAGTGGCAGTGGCAATGACAAATTTTGGACTGGGAAACATGGAAAATAGTTTCGCGATTTAAAAAAAAAATTCTTTTTGTTTCATGATCAGCACGTCGTACAGAATATACCCTTTAATTTTTTGCTCTAAGTTGTGAAACATCCTGTATATATTATGTGTTCCATGCAGTCTTGAAGATGAAAATAAACTTTTTCTATTTTGCGTTCTTAAAGAATTCATAACAATACCCAATTGTATGTCGAAAGAGCGCTCATTAAGATACGCAACATTTTGTTTTAGACGGTTGGTAGTAGCGGATGACAAATTGAACCTATCAAGCTGAGAAGATCAAAATTTCAATATAACGTCAAAATCTAAACAACATAAATGTCAATAACAGTTACCAATTTCAACATTTCATATACAAATTGTCCTAAATTGAATCAGTTTAAGTATCGCAGATTTAAAAAAAAATTTATAATAGCCGTAAAATAGAAAAAATGGTATAAATAACTCATTTTATAAGGCTTTTATCACACTTATAAAACTCGGTCTTTAACATACTATTTTGCGAAACCCAGTTGGGTATCTATAGAGCGTTCAGTACAATACGCAACATTTTATTTTAGACGGTTGATAGTAAAAATTATTAACGGACGTTAACTACGAGTATTAAGAATTATTTGTATATGATAACTTTGAAGGTAATATCTTAATAAAATAATTATAATTAATTGTCAAAACCTAGTTGTTACCTAACTTGAATTTCATAATAACGGAGTCGCAATATTTATTACAGTATTAGTACTGTAAAGTCTCACTTTCAGGACTGAAATCAATACTGTAAACATGGACATTATGATACAGTATGAAATAAATAACTATTCTGCAAAATAAATAAACTGATCACCATGGAAACATTTATTTTCTGATATGTTTTTCCTTTCTTCTGATTGTATTTTAGAATTCAGAATGGACTAATTTTCTGAGCGGTCACGAAAAAAGTCCATTAACAGAACAAACTTTACTCATTTTATTTTTGTCATTTAAGTTTACATAATAATAATGGACACGCTGTAACATACAAAGTTTTCAAAACAATTATTTCGAGGTCAATCCATTCTATATTTTAAAGCCAAATTTCTCTTTTTTATTTACAAAATGAATAAATTTCAGTTTTATTGTTTATCATTTAAAATAATAAATAAATATATCATTACGCCTTTTACCCATTATTGAGTGTAGCATACTGCCGGAAAAGATCTCGGTAAAGCATGTGGAATTCGATTACCAACAGTCAAATCACGCCTTCTAAAGACGTCAGTGGAGAAAATTGTTTGACGGCTGTGGAAATTGAACCCAAGTTGTCAAATTCAGAATCCGACTCGATATCATTGAGCCACCATCCCCAAATAATAATAATAAAAGGTAGAATATTGCGAAAATATGTTTCTGTGCTCAAGAAAAGCAAGTGTAATCGCTATTCAATAGAGAGCGCTTCAATTCTAAATCGAATGACTGAAAGCTGATTGCAAAGAAGTACTTATTGTTTCTAACAACTTTTCATTCGATCATAATTCTTTGGAGAACAGTTTGCAAAAAGAAAAAAAGTAGTTCTTCTAATAAAAAGGAAAACACTTGGTACTAGTTCTACTGAAGTGCAATGAATAGAATATGAAGAAAAATAATGAAAAGAAATTATTGATAAAGTAAAATCAAATAAACTTTATCAAATAAAGTACGTCTGTATAATGAATTTATCAAACATTTTTATTTAGTGAAGAAAATCGGTCAACGACAGATTTCCAGATTATTAAAAAATAGAGAACGTCAAATATTACAGCTGTTCAGTTTTTTCTTTATTTTTAATTTAATCGCACTTTTAATCTATCTGAAAAATTCTTTATAGAACTTCGAAAACAAAAGTAATTTTCTTTAAAAGAATTAAAAAGAATTTCCCGTTAACTCTGTGCTGTACTAGCGAAAAAATTTCTAGTAATTGAAAAATTATTTTCATTCTTTTAAGCATTCTCTTCAATTGTACATAGTAAGAAAAACTTCATTAGAAAAATTTGAAGTGAATTCCATACAAAAGATTTTTTTGTATTAAGTGCGCAAAATGAGTGTTTTTTTGTTGCCCGTGAGAATGTTACTTTTAGGCGAGACCGCAGGTCGAGACAATAAAAGTCATTCGAAGGCGCCAAAATACAAGAATTTTTCCCACGAAATACAAACAACATTTTTTCTACAACTGTAAATAATGAATAATACAATAATTATTGATTTATTTAAGTAAATTGAAGGAAAACAATTAACGATAATATTACTATTGATGTGTTGTAACTAATAAAACCTGACAACAAATAATTTTGAGAGCGTGCGCGAGATACTCATTTTGCGCACTATAATACGAAACAGTGCCCAAAATACTCATCTTGCGCACTAGGGTGCAAAATAATGCGCTAAATACGCGTTGTCATGGTTATGTAAATGATGAAAAAATCACGTACTTCGCGTATTGATATTAGTGAAAAAAAATTAACATTTTTCGACAAAATATATTTTGTTCAGTATACGTATTGTGAATAATAAATTACTTTTAAGTAAAAAGTTTAAATTGTTTTATGAACAAATAAAACAACGTAAGGTGTACGTTCAGAGAGGTCATAGTTCGAATAAGGGAAACGGCAAAATCCGAGCGGTCAGCAAGTGTAGTTCGCAACGATTAAGTGAGATGGCAGCATAAACAACTGTTAATGAGGCCTGTCCAATGTTTCGGCGACAGAAACACATCCAGGTAATCTCATAGAAAGCCACCAGTTTCTAGCAATAGCTGTTTGGCTAGAACTCAGACAATTCCTAAGGAAACGGAGTAATACTGGTCGTATTAAAGCACATGAGCTTGAGAACTTGGTAGAGATTGTAGCAAGTTTTAATATTCTTTTGTAGACGAAACAAATATCATTCACAATAAAAAATATGAGAGGCATTAATATAACATAAATGGGGTAGGTGGCTCAGTGGTATCGAGTCGGCCTGTGGATCTTGAGAACCCTGGTTCGATCCCCATAGCCGGCAAACAATTTTCACCAATTTAAATCTACCCCTGTGCCTCCCCCTTTACTAATATCTTTAGGGGCCGTGATTTTACGGCTGGTAACCGCACTTCACGCGAAGAAATATATTACTTACCGAAATCTGCTTTGGCAGAGTGCCACACCCATTAATGGTTAAAAGGCGTGATGGTATATTTATTTATTTGTTACACACTAGTAAATACAAAATTAATAAATATTATACATTTTACATATTAGTTGAATATTACAGTCAAATTTTTTGCTATACATTTGAATTTGTTTAATAGAGTTTTCAAATTTCTTGCAAGGTATTTCATCATAATAGGTTATTCATGTACCTTAGTGTAGAAATTGCATGTTTTCGCACAAGCTGGGGAAATTGTTACACGAAGACAAGTTTTCCAACCACGCGATTTCAAACAAAACGAACAATTTCTATATTTTGATATAATCATGAGGAACTATATGAGTTTTAATAGTATAGTTTGTACAATGTAAATAAATAAATAAATAAATATATCATCACGCCTTTTACCCATCACTGGGTGTGGCACTCTGCCTAAGCAGATCTCGGTAAGTGATATATTTTTTCGCGTGAAGTGCGGTTACCAGCCGTCAAATCACGGCCTCCAAAGATATTAGTGGTGGAGGAGCCACAGGGGTAGATTTTTTAAATTGGTGAATGTAAGATTATTAAATAATATTATAATAAACATTTACCTTTTCGAGAATTTTACTATAAATAAATGCATAAATACATATTTCACAATGTAACATTAAAGCACATTCGTACGTAAAATGTTCAGGTAGAAAGATACTTACTATTTAAATTGAAATTTGACTGGGATTGCCAATTTGAAATTAGCTGCCAATTTTAAACTCAGAATTAATATTTTCCTTGAATTTAACGAGTTAAACAAGCTTGAATTTCTTTAAAAATAATAGATCTCATTATTTACTTAGGTCAATAATAATCCATTATTGACCGTTGTTAAGGACACGGTACAGAAAAACTATTTCACGACTAAAATCGAAGTCTATAATGGCATTTTGCTAGGCTAGTAGTGAAAAAGAATATTAATAAATGTTCAATTTATTATTCATACAGTGTGTCTACTTTATGTACCTAATTTTTGAGGTTATGAAATGTCAATTTTTTCATAACTGTCATTCAAGAGTTATGTAAAGAATTCTTTACATAACTAGTTACGTAATAAATGTTGACAGTTTCAACTTTCTCAAAAATGTTTGCAAATAACGGCAAAAACTATTTATTAAAATTTTTAGAATTTATATACATTTCATATTTTTTCTGGTATTAAACAGTTCACGGGCAAATTAACAGATTCTTCGATAGCAGAAGAAAGGTCTGTCTCGGATTCAGAACTCATTTTCAATGATGACATAAGATTTAAATTTAAATATTTTATTCATTTATTTTCACGGCAACGCTTTGATAAATTGATTTTGAAATATATTGAGCTGTCATAAGCCTAGAATTTTATGTATTTTAAAAATCATTTTAGCAGCATTAGATAAAATTTTGTACGTAATACGTTATGAAAACGTGATATTGTTTGACTCAAATAATTTGCAAAACTCGTTTCGGTCGTTTTGGCAAATATTATGTTCGTCAAACAATATCAACCTTTTTATAACTGGTTACGTAAATAACTATTGTGTTATACAGGAAATACAGTAGTAACATATTTACACACTTGTAGAAGAACAGTATTCTAATATAATTAACATCTACTGTAGATTATAGTTTTTAGTTTCCGTCGAAATAAAATCTATAAAATATTAACAACGGAAATGATAGCATATATTACTGGAAGTTTTTATCCATTAAATTATTATTATGATTTTGTGTTTGGTAGAATTTCTGAAATTTTATTACATTTTAATGATTTTCCTATAACATTATTGCTTCATTTCACCATTGATTCATTAATATATAATTTACTGTAACAAATATCATTATTGCGAGCAAAAGCTCTTAACAAAATTAATATGATTGCTAGATAAATCAATGTAACATTCTAAAAAGCTTTTCCGCAATTTAAGTGATACAAATTTTGATTACCGCCACATTGTTTATTTATTCATTTAGCGATTTTTGTTTTCAATTAAAAAATAATTGCCCATATTAAAATCAGAAATAACAGATTCACAAAAACAACAATGCGTCAAGTATAAAATCAATTAATTTTTTCCACTACAAACAAAAAGTGCGAAAATATCCTAAAACAACACAATATATTTTTTCAACGCCACCCAAAAAAAATCCTCTTTTTCAAGACTACGTCAAGCAAGCCAAATTCTATCAACCGTCTCGTATCTCGCATGTTCCGAAAACTTATAGAAAACAAGGCAAGGAATTGCTACAGTGGCTTCCCAAGAGGGGCAAAATACAGTAGCACATTAAGTGACAGTTGATACTTGGACAGATTTCCCTGGATTATCTCACGAAACTCTAAGATTCGTTGACATTATAAACAAAATCCATGAAATCCAAAAAATTCCTGGATTTGGTCAAAAATACGAGTTTTGCATCCAAAACGTAACACCAAAATATAAAGTTAAAATTTACATGACAACTATCAACACGCAAAATGAGTGTTTTTTGTCTACAGAACGCAAAAGACTTTTGCATGCAGGATGTAAAAGTTTTTTGCATCCTGCAATTTTTTGATAGAAGAAAGGCTCACAATTTAATAAAATTTAATACTTAATTTTTTTGCTTAGAAACAATACTTCTATTCTTTAACAAAATTTATATTTAATGTTCCAATTGAGCAATTATTCATATTTATCCCGCTTGAGGAAGCTAACTGGTATACTGGAATAGTTTCTTGAGAAATGCAATGCGAAATGCAATGCGAATCCCAATAAATCGCAGAAAAAAATTAGAACGTTTGTTTGGTTTCTATTGCCAACCAGCTGTCAATTGCTGGTCAGAGAATACCAGATTTGATAGCAAATATATTACATACATTGTTGTCATGCAGACATTAGATGTCACATTAATTAATCCTAAACGTCAAAATTTTCTCATTACATTATTTCTAATTTTGGGATATAGTTTTCGAAAAAACGTTGTTTCATTCTCGAATGCAAAAGTAACATTTCGCAATCTAGAATCAAAAATAATTAGTTTTGCTGAAAAATGTTGTCCATGACAATGTTTTTCAATTTTTGTCATTGTTATAAACATTTTATTTTATAATAATCGTGTAAATATATCTTGCAAACAACACCTCAAAAATGCAATTTTTTTTCTCAATATTATCGAGGTCAAATGCTATATAATTATTTGAAATATAATAGTATATTATTATAAGAGTTTTATAAGACGATAAATTGTGCACGAATGTAAAATATATTTGCAATTTTCAGGGCACGAAAAATTTTCGCACTATTGTTTACCTCACATGTGTATACATAGTAATTTAAAAATTTTCATGCAAATTATGTAGTTATAATATAAAATCTGAAAATGAAGATGTTGATATTTTGATGATTTAAATTGTAATATCGTTTTATATTGATCTTCTTATTAGGTTTTCTTAATAATAACATTATAAAAGAATTATCTATCATTGGAAATACTTTCAAATTGTTGTAAAAGAACATTTTTAAATATTTGAGGTTAACATTTTGAAATAACATTTATCGTATGGCTGCGTACTAGTACCAATCTTAAAAAATAAAAAGATACCAAAAACAATTTGATAATAGTCTTCATTGTTAAACTGTTTTCGATATAATAACGGACTGAAACGCAAAGTATAAAAATACATATTTTTAAATGAATTCATCCCAAAAGTTTTTGAAAAATGATATCAAAATTATTATCAATTATTATTTAAACATAAATTAGATGTTTTCAAATTTTTTATAATATTTTAAACTTTTAATTCAAAAATATAAATACATAATAATGTTTTTCTACTTCCGTTAGGAAATAGACGTTTTATTTCACTTATTTGAGTTAGGTAATGAAATACATTATTTAACTAGTGAAATACTGAGGTAACCTAGCAACAGATATCTTGGTAGACGAATTCTGATGTGTTATTCTTTTATTTTTTGAATTTAT
The DNA here is from genome assembly GCA_947425015.1 of Pterostichus niger. Lineage (NCBI taxonomy): Eukaryota > Metazoa > Arthropoda > Insecta > Coleoptera > Carabidae > Pterostichus > Pterostichus niger. The sequence goes on along the minus strand of OX380345.1, from coordinate 22,435,330 downwards.
AACTGTCATTAATATGTCAAAATTTCATAATTTCAAAAACGCTCTTTCGTATTTATTAGAACGTAAGTAGAAAAAATATTGTATGAAACTAGTAAGGAAATAGGTTATTACCTTACATATGTGTTTACATACGTAAGGTAATAACCTTCATTTCCTTACTAGTTTCATAAATAGCTATTAGTGATATCTTGTTTCAAAAAATTCAGTGTTCAGCTTTCAACTTCAGACTCAATCAGGCACATGATTCACCTTACATGAAAAATATTGAATAGTAGCAATGTTTAGAAACACATTTGTGACAGTTCCTTTTGATATTACCTTTTTCAGGAAAAACAAGTAACATCTGTAAAGATATTTGTAGCACAGAAGTGATTGAATCACAAATATTAACAGAATAAAAATCTAAACCAGCAGTTCAATCACTGTGAAGCATCATCTACCTCTTGTCAATATAAAATGTGTATTTTAAATTAATAAAGAGAATTATTAGTTTCATTATGAAAAACAATTTACGCAGAAATTTCATATATTTCACTGTATATTGTTTTGTATCCTTTAGGGGTTCATAAACCCCTAGTTTAGGACCTCTGATCTAAACTATTAAAATATTTAGTTATTGGTTAATGTCTGTCGAGTATCAGAGAAAATGTTCCATGTATAAGACCGCCGATACACTTCTGTGAATACAGTATGTGTACAAGATTGCTTGATGTTTAGAAGAGATTTCTATGCTGGCGAACACGAGAAAACTACATATAGTCTCCGTCAAAAGGGAGTCAATTATGTCATTGAATTTGTTTTACAAGAAATACTTGCATTACTTGTTTTGTTTTTGCTATTTGCAGTTAATATATGAAAAGAGTTTATCCGTAAAGTTTGCTTCCCTGACGATTTTACAGAAAAAAGCTTAAAATAAAACTTTTAGAAAATTTAATGTTACATCTAAGTTATCCAAAGGATTTAACTTGTCTAATACCTGTAAAAATAGGGGTTTGCACTTGTCTGTGGGTTCTTATTAAAACTGCAGTTAAAATGTGCAAAATATTGTAAAAATTAATTGCGTATAAATATATTTGTTTACATTACAATCCAGAATGTTTAAAAAAAATAAAACTGAAATTTCAAATTGGAATTTACAATGTGTTTAATCTCAGTGGAATTATGTTTTTATTATGCAAGTTAAAATGCATACGTTAATAGAGAGTTCACTGAATTTTGTAATGTTTAGTTTGTACTCGTATGTTATGCAACTAAATTTAATTGAGGCAGATATTTATAATTCTTTGAATTTGATATGCAGTATTCAACAAAATTTTTAAAAAAGCGATGTGTTCTTCATAAAATGCATAAAATATTTACAATGTTTTATAAATAACAGCAAAGCTTTTAAAATAGATACATAACGTTTTAAGTACAATTAAATTTTCATAAAATGTAATGCAGTCTTCTTTATAATCTACAGCTTTCAGTCAATCAAAAGCTTTAAAGTTTAAAATTTCGAATAAATATTTTAGCAGCAATCGTAGCAAGTATAAATAAATAATATGCAATTTCAAATCTCAATAAAAAATTAAAAAGTCCATAAATTTATTTGACGTATATGGATAAAAATAATATGGAAGAATGAGGTTAGATTTAACGACGTTCAAGTAAAAATTGAATATCGTTCGATATTCGCCTCCATCGGCAAGCAACCATCGCCTATTATCCATTTTATTACTCCACCGTAAAGTATCGTACTAAATCGAAAGAAAAGAAAAAACATAAACTTTATTTACAATTCCAGCAAAAAACAAGTCAAAGTGAAGCTACATAAAAGTTTTCAGTACACAACAAGTATCGCAAAAGCTAGCAATAAACCATGGATGCGTGAAACAATGAGAAACTTCCCTAAACGGGTATTACATCGATAGCCAGCGTAGCGTAGCTGTCCGATGGCTGCATATATGCTGACGCTACAGGCGAACACGTTAGATGAACATTCAGCAGTAACGAACGTAATTATTGCAAGCGCCGAACTATTATATGAAACACATTACATGACTGATAGCCATAACTACAAAACTTTCCTAATCCGGACTCTGGACTATGTCAAATTATAACGCTAGAACTTCTATTTGTTTCCTTTGCTTTGTGAATACCGTGAGTTTACTTTAATGTGAAACATGGGTTTTGCCATAGCCATCGTTACAAATTTGACCGTAAAGTATCAGAGCGAACATTTTCTAATGAAACATGGAAAGACAAACATTTTGTTTAAACAGTTATAAGAAACATAAATGATTAATAATTGTAATAAATTTTCAAAAATTCCTTCATTCATTGCAAAATAATGCCTTATTTAATTATAAAACTCATTCGTAACATTAAATATTTAGACAGCTGTGATACTTTCAGATACGTTTTGAATCTGAATTTTAAAATGTTGCCAATTTATAATTTGAATTTTAAAAATCCGCAAAAAAAACTTAAACCTATAGACCTAATTGTCCATCATTTGGTTTTAAAAAATAAAATATTTGAACAATGTTTTGAATTGCATATGATATTTACAGCTAGCTAATCGTTAATAATAAGTCGACACTAATTAATAAAAATAACCTATGTTTCATTTTAAAATAAACGCTCTGATACATTGGAATCAAATGGATCTGGCAAATCTCATGTTTCACGTTAAAATAAATTCAAGGTATAAACGAAACTGTTATGTTTATGTTTGTGATCCGTTAATAATAAATAGATCATGAATACTCTTAGGATTCCTTAATATTTATCTAGAAAGATTGTAACATTAGTGAAATCAAATAAAATTTGAATTTTGGATTGCAAAACTTGAGTGAAATTTAAATTTTAAATGAGTATATATTTTCATAATCTCTAGTGATTTGTGTGCTGTATTAAAAATTCATTTTTTATTTCACTTTATAAATTCTCTTGAAGTATGAATATATTATTGTCGAACATGTACAAAAGCAGAGAAAAATGTAGTAAAAGTGGTCGTAACCGACGGCAGCGTTAAGTAATGCATCTCGAAATCCTTGCAGCGAAAATAAGAGCATCGAAGCCGACGACGTGAAAAGAGGAACATTAGCAAGCGCACGGGGCAAACTTATCTTCCCAAAAGCCGTCCTGTCCCGTTCACGGCGACGGTATGAAAAATCACAAGCTCGTCCGACGGGAATCAAACTGGAAATACGTTGAATGCACGGCAGGAAAGCATTTACGCAGAGACGGGTAATAGTAGGAGCACGAGCGACCGAGACGCGTACATCGCAAACACCATGCCACAGACAGAGACACCGAGAGTGTGTCACGGAATTAATGGCATCTCGGTGACATGCTATCTCCCCCGAAATGAAATGTTTGGATTTACGAAGCGTTCGGGGTGGAATAACGGCAGAAAGCGGAGATATGAATCCGAATAGCAGAGTTACTTAGCGTTAGCGTACCACTCTCGACTCACCTTGAGATCATCCTCTATTCTCGATCCGGGTATTATCCGTTCCAGCGCTTCCGCAGCAAAAACAGTCAAACACACTCACAACACTCCTGCTGATTGAATCGCAACCAAATTTGTGTTGACGTTTCTAGGTTAGCACAGTACACACAGTACACCACAGAAACAGCAATTTGACATACACTGCTCGCAGTCATCAAATCACATTTTTTAATTGAACTAGGGTAAAGTTTGGACGACGCACTGGACACCAGCTGGCTGGTCACACTGATTGTTCTGAGATGGACACTTCACTGCGGCGGGTCGCTTAGGTGGCGGACGAGGATGCACGCATGTTGAGGTTGTGTGGGGCGGCGGCGTGGTTCATCCCGACGGCGGCGGCGGCAGCGGCGCGTCTTCTGCAGCTTGCCTCGCCTCGCGCACGCGACACTGCAAGGTGCGCGAACTGACTGAGCTGCGAGCTCCGGGTGCACCGACGCCTGCTGGAGACTGCGAGCTTCGCCGACGCTCCGCCAGAGGCGCTGCGTTCACGTACGCTAAAAATCGTTACCGTTTGCGCAAGGACCATGCGCTCATTCCGGTAATAACGGATGTTACGTTGTCCCGCGCTCAACAACATCTCTAACGAATTTTAATTACTACTTGATATTTTAATTTTATATTTAGGCTTTAGATGCTATCTGACCCCTGAATTCACAAAATTACTTATGCAAAATTTTGTATTGCCATTCCTATTGCTTAAATCCTAACCGGACTTTCTAAACGGAATTCTGCTTCGCTCTACGGACGCTGTTTCGGATTATCTCGTACGTTGGTCGCGCACATATCACAAAAGTTTCTAATTACATATTCAATTTCGAATTAACCTTAATCGTAACAATTTTTTAGGAATCTAAAAATACATACCTACATACATATCACGCTGTATTGCACTAATGCCCAATATTACAAACGTTGGTTTAAATTTAAGCTTGTACTTAAACTCTAAACTCTAACATAACACTCATTGCACTTATATTTCCACAGAAAATTTAAATCAACACTTTAATTTTCGTAGGTTTTCGTAAATGTCAAACTATCATTTGATGCTTATTCAATTTTTGTTAAGAATAACTTGAATCACAAGGATAAACTTTAAATACAGCACTATCTACTGCCATCCTGGCAAAACAAACCACGCTATAGTAGTTTCACCCCGTAGTAACATACATATCTCACAATCCCAATAATGGTAGTCTATGGCGAATTTTTTACCAAATATTATAATTATTATGGGGTAGATGGCTCAGTGGTATCGAGACGACCAGTGGATTTTGAGAACTCTGGTTCGATCCCCGCAGCCGACAAACAACTTTCACCAATTTAAATCTACCGCTGTGGCTCCCCCTCCACTAATATCTTTGCGGGCCGTGATTTGATGACTGGTAACCGCACTTCACGCGAAAAAATATATCACTTAGGCAGAGTGTCACACCCAGTAATGGGTAAAAGGCGTGATGATATATTTATTTATTTTATTTATTATAATATTATTACAATAAGAATAATAACAAAAACAGTCTTCATTTATATGTCCCTAAACATAAGCCTAAAAATTATAATATTTAATATTAATCATACATTCTTTTTAAATTCATTACGTACTCGTATATACTTAACAAATGCTAGCAGAGAAAGAAAAATTCTTTCCGAACCTATAGTTGTTGGAGCTTTTATAACCTATGTCAATTTTTTTGATACAAATGTTTTTAATCAATGGGGCGCCATTAAAAATTTTGCACACAGTCGCCGCTTGCTCCTGGCGCGCCACTGCAATTTATTTATATGGGTCATACGGTCTACAAATATACTATAATGATTCAATCGAATGTATTTGCTATTACTTGTATATACAAAATTAAAATGATGATAAAACGATTTTGTGGAGTAGGTGGCTCAGTGGTATCGACTGGGCCTGTGAATCTTGAGAACCCTGGTACGATCCCCACAGCCGACAAACAATTTTCACCAAATTAAATCTACCCGTGTGGCTCTCCCTCCACTAAAATCTTTGATGGTCGTGATTTGATGGCTGGTAACCGCACTTCACGCGATGAAATATATCACTTACCGAGATCTACATCTATAGGCGCAGTGGCCGAGCGTGTTAAGGCATATCTCTTAACATACTGTGACGTCATCCGAACCAAGGTTCGTCAGTTCGAATCCGCCTGTCGACAATGTGTGATTTATCGTAAAATATAAAATACAGTTACATGTATTTATCCCACTCGGGCGCTATAAGCTAGTCACTTATACGCCTTAAATAATGTAGCATTTAACTACGAAAACCGGCAGTATGGCAGTGTAAAAAAACTGCGGCTCGGTGTGTCCGGTAGGCCCAGGCCCGATTTGGGCTGTAGTGCCATCAGAAGAAGAAGAGATCTACATTGGCAGAGTGCCACACCCAGTAATGGATAAAAGACGTGATGATATATATTTTTTTTTATATAAAACGATTTCCAACCAATACTTTTCATGTTTGTGCAGGAACAATTTAAAATGAAGTTAGTACAGACTGAAACACATTTATCCTCCTAAAACATGTAACATGATCATGCGTGGTTGGTCGAAAGCTCGCCGAGAGAATACCCCGAAGAGATCACGCGCACGCATCACGCACCACACACCACGCGCTCACAAATCTTCGTATTTCAAGCATGACAGTTCGCAGATCGATCAAACAAGCACGTGTCAACAAATGCATCGCTGCAACAACCGCCTTGCAACCGTGAGTCAAGTAACAGATTTCGGTTGTTATTTTTCTTCGAAATGTTCTTAGCCGCTAGAAGATCTGATAAGAAAACGGAGACATTCGTTTTCAGGAAAATGCGACTGCAGTATTCTCTCATTCACACGAGAAATTGATGTTTTCGCTTACATCGAGAAATATTCTTATTACTCTTATTACTGGGATCGATGTTGGCAACGCATATAACAATAAATAAAATTAATAGAATTCTTTGTTGGACTATACAACGCTGTAAATGTTGTCAACTGTACTAGATAATGTTTTGTTGTACACAAATGGTCACTGCTATATTAATTATAAACGCGTAGAGTATATAACTTTTATTAAAACATTCCATTAATTAATGTTATCGATTTTTTACTACAGACGAAAATTTGTTATTAGTTTTTATTCAAACCACAATTTTACATAGATTTTCAATTACTAAAATAGTTACAAAAAATAACTCATGCGTCAAATAAATAATAAAAATATCATATTCTCGATGAAAATACAGAAGTTACAATAACTGTCATTTATAATGTGATATTTAGAAATTAATTATAACATATCAATATATTATTGTAATTAATATATTGTTGTAATCATTATATTGTTATAGTTAATATATTATTGTAATCAATATATTCTAGTAATCAATATATTATTTTAATCAATATATTGTTGTAATCAATATTTAGTAGTATTTAATATTCTGTTGTAATCAATATATTGTTGTAATCAATACATTGTAGTATTTAATATATTGTTGTAATCAATGTATTGTAATCAATATATTGTTATAGTCAATATATTATTGTAATCAATATATTTTTGTAATCAATATATAGTTGTAATCAATACATTGTTGTAATCATTATATTATTATAATCAATATATTGATCTAATCAAAATTTTATTATAATAAATATATTGTTGTGATCAATATATGGTTATAATCAGGGTTCGAAGATATATATCGATCGATATATATCATGATATTTATTTTGATATATATCGTCATATTTTTGCAATGATATATATATCCATTATATAAAAATATGAAATAGTTTTTGAGATATAGCCTCCGGAGAAGTGAAATTTTTCGAATTTTTCAGTTTTTCTACTTTTCCGAGGCTATATCTCGAAAACTAAATGTGATATGAAAACGCGCTCAACGGCATTAATTTTCTCGTGCTTCAGTTAACTTATAAACATAGTTTCAGCGATTTTTATTTTTTTTTCTATTTTCCGCCAAAAAAATCGCAAAAAGCGGTTTTTTAACATTTTCTCGAAAACCAGAAGTCATATGCATTTGAAGATTGCACCACTGGATTCAGTGGGTCAAAATACATATGTATGTAAATTTTCGTTTTAATAATCCTACGATTAAGGATTTTTGGGAAAATTGAATACCCCTTAGGAAATAATTAAAAATATTAAATTGCATAAAATTGTATGAAAATTTGCTTATAAGTTAATTCGGACACGGGGAATTCAACGCCGTTGAGCGCATTTCCATATCTTGTTTAGTTTTTGAGATATAGCCTCCGGAAAAGTGAAATTTTTCGAATTTTTCAGTTTTTCTAAATGTGTACAAAAACTAAAATTAAAAAATAAATATCCAAAAAGTGATATTTATCTGATATATATCCTATGTATATATCAGATATTTTGATATTTATTATAAATATCATGATATTTACGAACCCTGGTTATAATCAATACAGGGTGTTTCAGGACTAGTGTAACAAACTTTAACAACTTATTCCTGAGATCATTTTGAGCCAAAAATGTCATATGAACATAGGTCCTATTCCTTCTAGTTGCCAAAATACAAGAGGTTGAAGTTCTATAAATAACACGAAATTTTCAAATTTTTGTAATCAAGATACATTCGGAAAACAAAAATGCGCGCAAATAGGGGATGGGAAAGTTGGCTTCTATTTGGATATCTGTCTTGGTATTCTCTGGACCATTACCATTATATAATCCATAAATAAAAATCATATCTGCATATTCAGCAGTACTATAACCATCCATTGTGAAACAATAATACAATCAAAAGTACAACAATTTTTAATTAAGACAAATAAGGTATGACTTTTCAATAAAATTCTTGTTTTTCGAAAGTATCTTGATTATAGAAATTTGAAAATGTCGTGTTATTTATAGAACTTCAACCTCTTGTATTTTGGTAACTAGAAGAAATAGGACCTATGTTTATATAACATTTTTTGCTCAAAATAACCTCAGGAATAAGCTGTTAAAGTTTGTTACACTAGTCCTGAAACACCCTGTATAATGTCATCGTCATCGCCTTCGGCTCGCGCTGCAATTACCGTGTTCGAGTAACAAAGAATCACTTTACGCTCTTATTACACAAATTACTATTTTCGTATGTTGCCATTGACAACGCACGACAATGTTATTTTCAATCGTAGAAAATGTCAATTGCCATCTTAATTTAGATTTAAAGCATGCCTCGTTAAATATTCGCAACAAATAGTATAACACCGTATAATTTTCTTACTTTCGATACATCATTCGGCTGGCACTGCATGCTAGACAGAAAGAGTTCTGAATCTTAGTCTCTAAATCTACAAAGACAAGAACAAAAGATAATTAATTAATTTAAAGCACAAACCGCCTCTATTCCAATAGAGATAGCGGACCTACAAGTATTCATTGATGTAATAACTACATTTTTCGGTGATTTTATTTGTCTCAAAATTCAATGGAAAACTTAAATACAAATTAGTATAAGTAATAATTTAACGTCCCGTATAATTTGTGTTTTACATTCATTTATAAACGTCTCTGTAGTTACAAATATGTAAAAAGCGAGTATGTAAAGAGTTTTTAAAACGAATCATATAGTATACTTTTTCTACGACCGCAAATTAAAACAAACAAAAATGTAAAGTTATTAATTACTTGAAAAGTACAAGTTACAATGATAGATACAAAAAACTAACTTCACAGTGTACTTAATATGTCAGTTGTTAATTTAAATTCCATGACTAAAACGTTCGAAGCCACAGTTTATTAACATGTAATTAAGATGTTATTTATCGCCATGGAAACCAATAGATTAAATGACATTTTAATAACGAGAGTAGAAAATAGTGTATTAAAGAACGAGTTTTATAAGACATGTTTAATTCGCATGCATCCAAGTTTAGAAAACGAACCGCAGATGAATTTTCTAAAGGACAAGTGCGATAAAAGTAAAAGGATATATTTATATTATTTTTTCTGTTTTGCGTCTTTTATAAATTAAAATTAAAACAAAAAACCACGACATTTTAAAAGGAGTTATTTTAGGGTAATTTATATATGAAATATTGCGATTGGTAATTGTTATTGACATTTATACAATCGTTCAGATTTTGAGGTTATATTAAAATTTTGATGTTCTCAGCTTGACAGTTTTGGTATGTCATTCGCAACTACCAACCGTCTAAAACAAAATGTTGAATATGTTGTTTCCAAAATATGTACCACAGTTTGTACAATATTAAATTTTTCAATAATTCATATGATTTAGTAAACATTACTATAATCACATTACATTACTCTAAATTAACTTATGTTGTACCCCCAAACTAACAATATCCTGATGTTTAACGTTATTAAAATCTGCACAAGTGTGCTTCAAGCAATAATAAATATATTGGTATAAAATTAATTCTAATAGAAAACTGTTCCATTGTACAAATTGTTTTAAGACAACTAAATTTATCTTTAGTATCAATAACTTTTCTCAGCCACATATTTAGCTATTAATTTCCATCAGCAAAATAATTTCTTAATAACACTGACGAGTTCCTTGGGAACGCAGCGTCTTCGTACCCACATTTTCGTCCGTAGATAATAAAGACTCATTAATTTTTAAAACTCCCTAAGAACTTTATAACAACCCAGCATAAAACCTATAAAGTTGTTATGAATTACGGTGGCTTACTTTCCCTGAACTCATTTTATTTCATTTATTTTCTACCGAAAATGTATTTAATTAAAACTGGAAAAATAGATTAAAGTTAGTCGAGGATTAATTAATTTTTTTTTATTAAATGGCGATTCTTAAATGTCTTAATTTAATAAATACGCCCGTTTTCCTGAATGAGTATTTGTTAATTATTTCAAAAATATGTCGCTTGTTTTTATGGCAAACCCTTAAATCCATCTTTTCTTTTATATTTTTCCTTTTTAACGAGGTAGATATACATTATTTATTCTTTTATTTCTCAGGATTTAATTAATTTAATATCTATTTATTTTTCTTCATTTATTTCATATATTTATTATAATGCTATTAAAAATTTCTATCAATTTTATTTGAAGTATTTAAAATATTCATTTTATTCATTACTGGGTGTGGCATACTGCCGTAGTAGATCTCGGTAAATGATATATTTATTCGCGTGAAGTACGGTTACCAACCGCCCAATAACTGCCCCTAAAGATGTTAGTGGAGGGGAAGCCACAGGGGTAGTATTTTTGGTTCAAATAAATTGGAAATATTGAAGTTAGGCACACTTAAACGACGTTCATGCTAGCTGCGTATATTTCAGTTTAATCAAACACAATTAACAAAATTTTATTATTTTAAAAGTGCAAAATGTTAATGATAAATTCTAAATAAATGATTATTAAATAAAGAATAATGTAGAGCCTAATTTGTAACAATTTGTCGGCAGCAATTACTCCAAATAGTTAATTTCAAAGTAAAAGTCCGGCATCAATTTGTATTGAATACGAAAGCTGCATTTTTAATTTCGTCGGGTCTTCCATGGCTAAGTTCTACCGAAAATTATTTTATTTTAAATCAAACTGAATTATTAGGAGAAAAATTGAAATACCGCAAGGATTTGAACCTGGAACCTATGAACTTAAACCAACTAAGCTACGGTCGCCATATGATTTTATTTCAATTTTTTTCTCTATTTCGCTATGTCATAAATCTATTTAATTTTGTTTTGTTAAAGCAAGTAAAATTAAAAAATAATTATATCATCACTGAGTGTGGCACTCTGCTGTAGCAGATCTCGGTAAATTATATATTTCTTCGCGAAAAGTGCGGTTACCAGTCGTGAAATCACGACCGCTAAAGATATTAGTGTAGGGGAACCCACAGGGATAGTTTTAACGTGATGAAAATTGTCTTAATTATATAATAAAGTTTTGTACTACCAAAGTCATAATAGGCAGCATTATTTTGTCAGAATAGTAATTCTAGAAAACAAAAGCTATTATGAGGATTGAATTCCAGTAAAAGTTATGGTATATTGATTTAATATCATTGTCAAAACTTGGTTACTATTTTAAAAAGTATTATTAATCGATAAATAATATTACTATAGGTCTAGTGATACATAATTTATTTGGTTTTACTTAAAATGAACTTTTTTATTTATTTATTTTTGTAAAATAATATATATATATATATCATCAAGCCTTTTCCCATTACTGGATGTGGTACTTTCTTCGCGTGCCGTGAATCACGACTCCCAAAGATGTTAGTGAAAGGGGAACCACATTGGTAGTTTTAATGTGGTGAAAATTGGTTATCGTAACTAAAAATTCGAATATTTATTTTGTAGTAAGGGTTTAAAGTGTTTCATTTTAGTAGAAAATAATTAAGTATTTCATTGAAAATAAATTAAATAAGATTTGCAATTAGTGTAATTAATTTTAAGTATAATTCTTTAACTTGTTTATAATTTCTAGACATAAATGAAGATGAATCTTATTAACTCTAGGATGCATAAAGCTACTTCAGAACTAGGGCAGTCCGAAAGCAAATTCTGTTTACGAGCGACGCAGTTGAGTGCAATTTTGGTGGAGGCGCAAGTAATTGATTTTATTTATTTTTGTTATTTAGCTGCAGCTTCGTACTTTATATAAAAATGTGGTAACTTAGGTATCATCATCGTAGTCGTATTTCGAGAAAAATGGTATTAAAAATTAGAAATAATGTTACAATATTTATGACCATTGCCTAGATTACGCTATTATGTTATATATGCAAACAATAAATAACAAAATCTGATGTGGACACCACATGACTTCTTTGTACGCGTATTAAACTATAGATATTTTTTTAATTGCACATATTTGACATTAAATTTTTTATTTTTTTCTTATTTTTTGTTCTAATTCATAGCAAACTTAATTAATTTTTAAATTTACATATCTCGCTTATACAAAATGATAATTTAATGTGCTTGACGCAGAATTTAATTCACTAAAACTATTATTTGCAGCATTTATTTCTAAAATCAAATAATACCATTTTTTTCAAGAAAATCTGTTAGCAGCTTCATGTAATGTATCACTTCCGGTTAGTCCCTTTTAACCAAAATCTATTATGTAATTTGCATTGATATAGTAGTCTTATAATTCAAATTTGAAAAGTTTTTGATTATAATTGAATATAGTTTTTCATTAAAATCTATTATAGGCTTCAAGTAAAATACCATTTCCGGAAGTTATATAATGACCAAAAAGGAAGGAACTAGATGTTATAAGAGTTCTAAATACAAAATTTCATAACAAGAGTTAGAAGACAGCAGTTATATATAACGCTCTTTAAAATTTTCTGAAAAAAACTAAATGAAGGGCGAGCACTTGCCACCCGTGTACGACTCTGACAGAGATGATTATTATGCGCTGAAAGATTTTTGACATAAATTAAGATCGAACACGGATTTCTCTGTCTTCAATTCTTAAGATATAAATACAGTCGGGACTGTTTCCTGCTGAATGCACATTACAATCGCAAATATCGGTTTGTAGCTAATAAATGAAATTATTTCCGCATTGACTAAAAAATAATCAAAAAGTACAAAGACAGGGTATTCATAATAATCTCCTCAACAATGTACTTCCCACTATTGAAACCGAAACACAAAATTATTTAGACCCGAACCTGTTAATCAGATTTCATGTTCAAACATTTTTTTATATAAAATAATAATATTTTACAAAATAAAATTCATCAAATTATAACATGTATATTTCATGACACTGTGTTTTTTTTTTATTAAAACACTACTGACAAATGGTTGTATACATTCATCGGACTCGACTAAATTTTAACAATAAACAGCTAACAATTAATTTAATCTCGCAAAAAACACTATATATTCGAAGCACGACGCACAAAACATATTCGAATGAAGTTGTGAATGGGTCGATTTGAGCACAGGGCCGTCTTTGTCACTTTTTATGCCAACGTGCGTTATCTATAATTGGATCAAATTGTCGGATCCGGTACCAGGGAAACTAACAAGCTACCGAATTTGTGATTATTTTCGCAGTTTTATGTTTATTGTTATAACAGTGGGATTTATGTTTATGATGCGTTAAAAATGTTTAATACTCCCAGAAAGGACTACTTGAAGCAGAATAAATGCCGCTTACCACTAATAATGGTACGAAATGCACTCTTAGAGACGTTATTAAATGGAATAAACTGTTTTAGGCGGAATCATCAATTTGTTCATTACAAAACTTCACCATTTCAAATTACAGTTCATTACATTAACTTATAATTATTCTTATTATTATTCTTAATATTAGTTCAATCTAGAAACTTTGGTCTAATAATACCTGTATGTATGAATAAAAAAAATAGAGTCAAAAGACTATTTTCTTTACTATTAATTTTAAATCTATAATGTATATTACAAAGTTGGGGCGAACTTAAATGCCACTTTTTGGTATGGAAATGCTTTGAATTTTATTTCCTGGTTTGCCGAAACCAGTGATCGTTAATTTATTTAATGAAATGATATATATAAGGTGTTTCACAAATTAGAGCAAAAAATTAAAGGGTATATTCTGTGCGACGTGCTGATCATGAAACAAAAAAAAATTTTTTTTAAATCACAAAACAATTTTCCATGTTTCCCAGTCCAAAATTTTTCGTTGCCACTGCCACTGGGTGGATGATTATGTTAAAGATAATAATTAAATAAAATTATATTATAAATAACTGCTAATAATTGAATTGTGTAATTATTCTTTCGTAGTTGATACCTACTTCATTGTTTGTGTTTAATAGGAAAGCGAATCCAATGCAGTACTACAAAAAATGTTTTAGGTTAACAACCCTTAATTTTTCGAATTTAAAAAAAATTCTTTTTGTTTCATGATCAGCACGTCGTACAGAATATACCCTTTAATTTTTTGCTCTAAGTTGTGAAACACCCTGTATATAATATTTTCTGAAATTATTTTAAATTAACTTTGCAATGATGCAAAATACTTGCGTTTCCATCGGACATTAACCTAGTTATTAATTTTTCAAAATATTTTGACATTTATCTATTTTTTTTTACTTGAATATTATTTGTTATTTATTGTAATGATACGAAGTATAATATAAACAAGTCCATAACGACCAGAGTATTATAATTTATAACGCCCTATCCATTCATAAACATCAACATTAACTTTGTTTTAAAAAATCAACCAAATAAATAAACAATATTCTTGGCAATGCAACACCACAGTTGATCAATACTCTAAATACACACTACTATAATCATAATTATTACAAATTAAAACTATTCTAGTGATAACTATGGACATTAATAGATGAAAATGCCCTTTTACTTTTACACAATTCGAATTGTTCCTCAAACAAAGAAGACACAAATATCATGGTAAACTAATAATGCGTTTTAAAGTTTAATCATTTTTAAAAATTTATAACTAGGTTCATTTTATATAAGTAATTGATATCACTGCAAAACTAATTTAAAATATTTTCAGAAAATATATATTATAGAAGTAGAATTCAGAGCATTTTCACACCAAAAAGTGATATTTAAATTCGCCCCTAACTTTGTAATTTAAACTATAGATCTAAAATTAATAGAAAAGATTATTAGCATTTGTTTCTATTTTTTCAGACACTCTGTGTTATGTAATATTATGTATATATGTAATAAGTAGGTTATCTATTTAAATTCATTAAAAAAATTACGCAGATACAACATATTGATAATTATTTACGATTGAAACAATTATTGCAGGAATATAAACTAAACATTAAAAATGAGACAATAGGCAGCCGAAATCAGGAATAAAAGGAATAAAGAAAGAGGACACGAGATAGCAGCGAAAGCAGAGCTCCCACGAGGGTAAACACTGTAAAATACGATTTCGTTATGTGACGTTTCTAGACATCAGCCAATCGGGAAAAAAATAGCAAGACGACGACAACGGAACAAGAAATCGAATCACATTTTTCCGTGTAATGAAACAGCAGTTAGAGGGACGCATTGTTGCCAACTTTCTCAGTACATAAACTACAAGAATCGCCCCGCAAAATTTCCCAACTGAAGATAGATATATGATTATGAAACGGCCGCAAGTTTCAGTTGGTAAAGTCGGTCAGTAGATCGAATGGGATTAACACCGTAGCAGACCATCAGAATTCGATCTGGTCCGCAAGACAATAATAGTTGTCCCAAGACTTGAGTAATTTGTTCATCATAAGCCGTAGTTCGGACCACCCGCAAAGGTACGCGGTGCAATTTAATTATATTCCGAAATTGATTCGGGAATTCGTGCAATGTTTAACGTCGTCTTTCTACCCCGACCCCTGTCAACGGTTCTTGTACGCTCAACTTGGCCAATTCATCCGCGTCCCAAAACCAATCTCAATTCGGTGATATCTTGGTTTAATTTTCGCAGTTCCGTTCCTTGCAAATATTGATTCATTATTTATAAAAAAAAGTAAAATTAAGTAATTGGAACATCAAATAAACATGGTGTTACTATTACTGTTTTGAAATATAACAATTCTATCGCATACTTGTCTAATGAATTATATTTAATTTAAAGTTAAGTAACATAAATAAATTTAAGCAAAATTAAATTTATAATTGTTAGCTCGTCGGCTCACTCAAAAAGATTAAATAATCGGTACGGTATGGGCGATAAGTAAAAAAAAATGTCCCTAGATAATTCATTATATTATCTATGTACGCTGTTTACTCGGTTACTCGGTCGATTGCTTTTTTTGTCTCTCAAGCTTCACAAGTTTTTTTTAATATTGCCAACTTTGGACGGAAAAAATTGTAATTTTCGCAATTCTCTAAAAATAAAATATATCTATATATCGTACAATTTTTTCCTATTTTGTTTTGTCTTACTAGTAAGAATAAACGCCAGCTGGAAAAAGAGCACATGGTTTCTCGACTTCGCTATTGATATGTCCATAATCAGCAAAGTAGGAAAAGGAAGAAATAAAATAAAATTATTATGAAAAAATATTTAATATCGCAAATTAAATATAATAAATTTTAAACAATAATGTTCTCTCGTAAATAACTTTATTAAAAATATATAACGAGACAACAGTGTTATTTACATATAAGTTACAATAATAAATGTTATATTATTTTGTAAGAAAATAATCAACAATGGAAACTTATGAAACTAATAATTAATGTAATAGTTCGGAATTTTGAATTATAATACATAAAGTTAACATGTGGTACCCCAATTACTAATATTTATTTTAAAGTTAAAGCGGATGTTAAACAAAAATTACTACGCATAACATTTATAATTAAAAGGAAAATTCGCGGATATTACAAAATGACCACACAAATTAATTATAATCACAGCATTATAGTTAAAATGTTTACATGAACTTAGTTTAGAAATAACTAGGTAATAAAAAAATAGTTCTACCTATGATGACTATAAATAACAGCCCTAAAAATATGTCTTTGTCACAAAAAATGATAAACATTCCCAGATTAATACAAAAAAAAACTTTGCAGTGTAGGTAGCAAGATGATGTTAGTGGTGAAATAAATAAAAACAACCAAAAATAGTAATACAATTCATAAAATAGTTTCTCTAATATTGCAGAAATTATCTTATTTCAGAATAATAAAATAGTGCAGAAAATAAAAGCAAAGTATAACAAACACAATATAAATTTATTTAAAAAAATATGTAACACAAATTTCTTTAGTTGGAATAAAAAGTATCTATAAGTATGAGTTCCTGATTCAGCAAAAAATGAGACCTTTGGCCAAGAATTATAAATAACACAAAAAAAATACTGTTTGATTTTGAAAATATTTGTTCTCTCTATACATCAATTTGAGAATGAATACACGATTATGATTTACAATATATTTATGTAAAAATCTATATTTTGAACTTTTTAGGAGTAATTAACTCATCCAATGTAACTTGTCTTTTTCTTGGACTTGACCGAGTTTTACCAGCCGGTTTTTTTGGCTGAATGGAAGCTCTTGTTTGTCGATTTCTCGGATTGTTTAATTCCTCATGAAGTCTTTTTGCATATTCAAGATCCAATTTTTCTTGTAAATTCGCGTTAGTTGATACATCAACGACTGTCATTGTATCACAGCCATTCAATTTTTTCGGTGACAATCTTAAACTTTTTTTCGTTGAGAATCCTAAACTTTTTTTCGGAGATATTTCTAACCCTTTTTTCGGTGTCAATTCTAAAAGTTTTTTAGGTGATAATGCTAAATTTTTTTGTGAATTAGAATTTCGTTTATTTGCACGAGTTAAATTTTGCCTTGGAACTTCTTTTAGGACATTTTTTGAGTCTGAATTACGTGCTAAACATCTGTTTACGTGCTCAGACATCGTACTAACCAAATCACGCATTATGGTAGCATATTTTTGTTCACTTTGAATTTCGAAACCCAAACAAGGGGACGTCACTGGACTTACTGCACAGAGCTGAAATGTACAAGGAAGAGTATTTCGTTTTCTATTATAATACTGTTTAACTACTTTGCCACTGTCACTAACTACGGACGGTTTTTTTACTTTTTGAGGTGTATTGTTTGTTTCTGGGCTGCAACTTACGAAGGCGGACCCCGGGTGTGTTCCAATACGTACCAACAAATTGCTTTGTGGAGATCTATAATAATGTTTTATTTATTATTATTTGCCCTTTAAAATTATAAACACTTTACATACCTTATTTTAACAGAGTTGCTAGTTTTTGCGATGAGAGGTGTAATTTTTCGAAGTGGTAAACTTAAGTTTGTATCTCCACGAAAATCTGCTGTCGGTGCTAAACGAATTGGTTTAAAATATCTCATTTCTTGTTTGATAGAATCGCCACTGTCGCTTCCATTACTGTCAGCACGTTCATAATGAAGGGTTTTAGTTAGAAGTAAATGTTGATAAGCCTTTGAACATTGTTGTTTTACCCCTACTTTTTGACACAACACTGAAGTATTACCCTTAACAGAAGATTTTGTTGGAGTAGTTAAATCAGACTTCGCTGAAGATTTTGCTGTTGAAGAAACCTCAACAAGTTTATTTTTATTCTCATTTTTACTAGAAGATACATCAGTTTCAACTTTTGATTTGCTACCATCAGGTTCTTGTTTCTTTTTACTTAAAGCAATTAAATATCTATCAATTGAAGATTTTTTCGAAGATTTAGGAGTAGTTTGAGACTGACAAGAACTTGGACCTGCTTTTTCTTGGTCTGCAGCTAATCTCCTGGCAACTTCTTCATCCAAACGTAATTTTTCTTTTTCGATTTTAGCAGCATGTTGTTCTTCTTCAAGGAGTTTTTTTATTGCAATCTCACTAGCCTTGGCTTCAGAATCTCGCCGCTTTTGTATTTCAGACCTTTCTCTCTCCAACTGCAGCTCATATTCTCGCCGTATTTCTCCTGGATTCGCCAATTTGATAGGTATTTCTATAAACATACAGGAACAGTATATGAGTAATATGTTCATAAGTGTAAAAATATTGAATAACATAAATTATAAACAATACAATGAATAATTAGTACATCAAATATAACTTAACATACTTCTATAAGAGCTGTATTACTTGATTTATGAAAATTACCTTCCAGAATAAGCAAATAACATTATTAAAATTCTAATTGACAACTAAAAGTAGGGTTATGTTCAATTCACACACTTACTTTCTTCTAGCGTTATATCATCGCCTTCGAGCTTTTTTCTAATTTCTTTAGAAAATTTTAATTGTATTATTCGCCACAATACACCATTTATGATTTTGTTATCCTTTCTCGCTGATCTGAGCCAAGATCCAATTCTAATTCTACACAGAGGACATGTAAGAGTAGTATTTTCCATTGTACCATTGAAACAAGCCAAACAAAATCCATGATTGCATGGCAGTGTCACTGGTTCTATGAAGATACTTCGGCATATCGGACATAAAACGTCACTTATGATTAAATTTTTATATTTTTCACCGTTTTCTTGGTTTGTATCACCCTTTTTGAAGCGTTTGGGCGCCATTTCGTAAATTTCAGAAGCAAAACATTACTGCCAATGTCGAAATGTATTTTTTTTTCACATTTCAATTTAATTTATTGTTTACTTGTTTTATTAATTCTTCCGCAAGAAGATTGAAGTATCATATAAAATGTTACATTGAAGTTTATCATTATCCTTTAATTAAAACAAACTTTTTTTAATTATTTGTGTTTTGGATTTACTGATACCGCACCCCCACCCAACTATGTGAAAGCAGCAATACTTTGTACTAACAATACCCTAACCTATCTCAACTATAGTCGTACCGTTCAAATGTAGCCTGGGCTGTCAGGGACAGTTCCACAGCAATAATTTCATTATTTCCATAACTATTAAATTTCATCAAGTAAAATTTAGTACATTTATAAACAATAATGTTTATTACAATTAACTGAAAATTGATACATTGTTCCATATAGCAATATGATACGTTTATACCCAGCAATAGATTTAAAGGAGCACTGCAAAAACACAGCGAAATGACGTCATCAATATGCACGGCATCTGTGATTTCATTTATTTCACCCCTATTAAACTCTCAGCTATAAAATTGAGTACTCATATAAACAATTACATATACTTCAATAAGTAATGAACAAAAAAGTGACATTTTTGTTAAATGAGGTGTTATGGACACATTTATACCTAGCAATAGATTTCGATAAATCCACCCCTATTTAATTCTCAGCTATGAAATTTCTTACACATACAAACAATTACGTTTACTTCAATAAACTATCAACAAAAAGTGAAACCTTGGTTAAAATGAGGCGTTATGGTCATATTTATACGTAGTAATAGATTGACATAAATCCACTCCTATTTCATTCTCAGCTACGAAATTTCGAATACAAATAAACAATAATAAATACTACAATAACCAATAAACGGAAAATTGATACATTGATCTAGGTGCAAGTACGAAACAATTGCTGTAGCCATAGATGGAAAAACCGGGAGTTTTTCTTATCAGTAAACATTGGGATATATCATTACCATAGTTACAGTTACAAAGTTTGACAGCAATACATTACAGCGTTTATTTTAAAAGTAAACATAGGGAAAATAATATTTTCAGCAATGCATTGAAGTGTAATAGTCTATAGTCTAAAAGAAACATTTTAAGTTTAAACAAATTAAATTAATTTGAATTACTTTAAATTACATTAACTAAACGTTAGGTATAAATTTAGAACCTCAAAACAATCCAAAAGTTCTTTTGTGTAGAGCGATTTTTGACTTTTTTTTTAAGCTCAACTTTGAAAGCCCATAACTCAAAAACTAAAAGTGATATTGAAATGCGGTTTGAACGAGTGTATTTCTCGTGCGCTACTTAACTTGTACAGGTATTTTCAAAATTTTTCTTCCTCAATATTTCAAAAACTTGAAAAGATAATGAAAATCTGAAAACACCAGTGAATTTGTGGTGTGAAAGTACATAAGCATGCAAATAATAATAATAATAATAATGCTTTATTCGTTTTAAAGCTTGCGCTTTATACAAAAAGATTGATAACAGTTTGCAGCAATAGTATACATAGTATAAAAGTAGCAAAATTATAAATATAATACATATATATAATATACATGAATAACTAATGTTAATAATATTACATGCAAAATTTCATTAGCTGAGCATGCAAGAAGATTTCAACTGGTATTTATTTGAGTCTTTGAGAGTTTGAATATATCAGATTTATTCATTCAAGCAAAAGCTTCTTAAACGCATTGCACTAACCACAAAGTAGAAGATGTTATTTATTTTATTTTTATCTAAATTTGTTAGAATATAATACCATCCGCTATCAGAAACTTCCTGGAGATAACCTGATATAAATTTTTGTCTATAAGATGAATAGATTGGACATTCTGCAAACACATGGAATAAATTTTCCTGTTTCTGTGTATTACAAATTTTACACACATTTTCTGCCTCTATCTGATATTTTATTTGATTTATAATAATACTAAAGTTATTTTTGCGGGCTAGTCTTAGTTGTGCAATGACTCTCTTTTTGTTAAATGCCATGTTTATATCTAAATAGTTGTTACCGGAATTATACACAAATGGATAATAGTTGTTATATGTTGAATTATTTGCTTTGACAATATCTTTGTGTCTAGTTACGGTTTTGTGTTCTTTTATGACTTGATCAACTTCATCTCGAGATATACTTTGTTTTTCCCAGATCTTGGAGAATTTTAGAGCTTCTAGAATTGCTTTTAGTTGAGAAGACCAATTATAGTCAGTTTTGTTATTCGGACTCGTGTCCAATTGTATTAGCCGGTTATAAATACTTTTAGTAACCCGTCTTTCGTCTAATTTAAGGATTTTAGACCACCAATTTAGAGTTCGTTTTAATATTTCCGTGGCTGTGTGGTCCACATTTGCTTCTAGCCTGAGCATATAATTGGGTGTTGTTATAGGACATTGTAATATACGTTTAATGTATCTTGTTTGTGAGCTGTCTATTTTATCCATATATCTCAAAGCCCATATTTCTGATGCATACAGAGTTGTTGCTTTTACTATTGTATTTAAGAGACTAATTTTCTCGTTCCAACAGTTTGATTTACCCCGACCCAAGATATTTTGAACACTGTTTATAGCGAGTTTCGATTTGTTTAATGCATAATGACTTGTTTCTAAATATTTACCTGAGCCACTGAAGACTACTCCCAGGTAACAAAACGTTTTGACAGTTTCTATGGTCTGCTCATTAAAAGTAAACGGAGTATGTTTTGGTAAACGCCCTCTGTGGAAAGGGACTATTTTTGTTTTATTTATGTTTACAGTTAACTGATTAATTCGACAGTACTCTTGTAGTATATTTAACTTTCTTTGTGTGTCAATCGGGGAGTCGCATAGAACTACCAAATCGTCTGCGTACGCTAGCAGCATTAAATCCTGTTCGCCATCTATATTAAGACCCTTCATACCGTTTTTGCGCATATGTTCTTCTAAATCATTAATAAAGATAGTAAAAAGAGTTGGAGATAAAGTATCTCCCTGTAAAACTCCCTCCGTTATTTCTACGCTGTTGTTCTGCTCATCATTGTCGTTCGAGAAATAGAATTTAGCATTACTATACATATTCTGTAAAATTTTAATCATTTTTGAACTAATGCCATTCGTGTAAAGTTTGTGCCATAGAATGCTGTGGTTAATCGAATCAAAGGCTCTTCTAAAGTCTATAAATATTGCGTACACACGAGCCTTCTTTAAACGCAATTGAATGTGAACAATAGATGACAAACAGAAAATATTATCCAACGTACTACGAGTTTTTCTAAAGCCCATTTGGTTTTCTGCGAGTATGAAGTTATTTTCGAGATAGTTTTGTATCCGAGATTGTAGTATACGAGTGAAAATTTTGCATATACAATTAATTAGTGCAAGTCCGCGATAGTTTGAGCAGTCGAGTGGATCTCCTTTTTTGTATAGAAAGAATAAGTTAATTTGCGACCAAGACTCAGGAATATCACCATCTTCCATAATTTTGTTGAATAAATTCTGTAAGTAGTGGAGCCAATTGGGGGGTAAGAATTTGAAAAAGTCACCGTTAATACCATCTGTGCCCGGTGCTTTCTTAACTTT
This sequence comes from Pterostichus niger, assembly GCA_947425015.1. Taxonomy (NCBI): domain Eukaryota; kingdom Metazoa; phylum Arthropoda; class Insecta; order Coleoptera; family Carabidae; genus Pterostichus; species Pterostichus niger. The sequence goes on along the minus strand of OX380345.1, from coordinate 22,412,180 downwards.
AGTGTTTTTGATACTTATTATTACATAAGCATGCAAATTTTTACAATAAAATTCGCACGGATACATTTTTTATTACAAAAAACGAAAAATGGTCAAAAATCGTAAAAATCTTAAGAAATCTTCAAAAAACGCCCATTTTCGATTTTTTGTAATAAAAAATGTATCTGTTCGAATTTTCTTCTGAAAACTTGCATATCTATGTATTTTTACGCGAGGAATTCACTGGTATTTTCATATTTACATTATCTTTTCAACTTTTTGAAATATCGACAACAAAAAATTTCGAAAAAAATTTAATAATTTTCAAAATTTTCAAAATACATGTACAAGTTAAGTAGCGCACGAGAAATACACTCGTTCAAACCGCATTTCAATATCTCTTTTAGTTTTTGAGTTATGGGCTTTCAAAGTTGAGCTTTAAAAAAAGTTCAAATTCGCTGTAACTCAAAAACTAAAAGAGATATTGAAATGCGGTTTGAACGAGTGCATTTCCTGTACTCTGAACTATATAGAATCATATATCTTTTTGAGTTTTTGTACCCATGGTTCCTTCTACCGAATTCGCTTAAGATATGGAACGGGCTGCAGAGTACCTTGGTAGTTTTCTGCAAATAAATAAAATAAGTACATGATATTTTCCTTTTCTTCAAACATACGTACATAACATCACGCTATATCCCATTAAATAGGGTACCACTAACCCTTGAAACATTCACAGAACATCAAAATAACAGTCCTCGTCCAACATTTTCATCCTAACACACGATACTCGCTTCAACCAAACTAAAACTCCCTCCATACAAACTCATTCATTCCTCACACCCGAAATCCTTCATCATGCCACAAATCCTCGCTTCAACCAAATTAATAATTCCTCCATGCAAGCTCATTCATTCCTCACACCTGAAATCCTCCATCACGCTACAAACTCTCAATCACATCCATCCATTCGCTCCTGTACAACAACCACAGGGATAGTTTTAATGTGGTGAAAATTGTTTGTCGGTTCTCAAATCCACAAGCTGACTCGCTCCACTATTATTCTCAAGCAAATTAAGAACAAGATTCGTTACATTTTATTTTTAGAACTCTTGGTACACCAATTTAAAATAAAGTTTCGGCAAAATTGATACCACTGAGCCACCTACCCCATATGTTAAAAATTAGCTATATTTTTCTAACTTACATTTACATAATAGATACTATAATCCTGTTCTTGTTATAAAAAACAATTTGTACAGAATTTATGAATTTTTTAAATTCATTTTTCTGTAGAATAAATTTTAAACACCTATAAAGCAATAAATCTAATCCGGTGTCATTATCTTTCGAAGCTGGGACGCTGGAATACATTGTAAACATTCACGCTCTTTAAACACTTTTGTTGGGGGCTTGATATTTATGAGTGTTTGTTACTTTGAAGAAATGTCAGTCGCGTTTGTATTTTATTACTCTGCTATATTTATGAATAATATAACCGGGTAAAGAGAAGAGAGGGGCGAAGCAATTTGAGAAAATAGTTTTCAAAGCTTATTTTAAAGATATTTTATTATTCATCTGAGCAGACTTACTATTATTCATTTATTAATTAACTAAAGAACTTGTTTCTGCCCGAATTAGGTAAGAATCGTACTGGAGCATGTATGTTTCAATAGCCAAATATCACCCTCCACAAATATTAGTTGGTGCTACTAAGCATTAACTATTTGATTAAATTGAAATTATTGCAAATAATTTATTTATTTCATTTAATAAAGGTTGTGTTACATATCAATTATTATAATAGATATATTTAATACAATTCAAAATCATTAAGACAATAATTATAGTCAGATAAAAGTATAACGTAAACACTTGGCTATGTTTCACAAAATTCAGCCTCCAAGTCACCTTATGAGGGCATCGTCAGAGGCTGGCCAGCACAGTTCAGTTAGTAACCATAGACGCGTTTCGCTCTTATTAGAGCTCATCAGTATGGTATAACTCACTTCTTCACCTAGAACAAAGTTCATGTGAAGAAGCTGGTGACGAAGAACTGTGCCAGCAGCAAGTGTTGGATGACAATTAATTTTGTCTTTGTTGTTATTTAAATTGCTATTGCGTAGCTTTCCCTTTTTTCGGTAGATGGCATGACTAGTTCCACAAAACTTCTCATGTCATCTTACTAGTTTGTTAGAGACCTATTCTCTGCTGGCACAGTTCTTCGTCACCAGCTTCTTCACATGAACTTTGTTCTAGGTGAAGAAGTGAGTTATACCATACTGATGAGCTCTAATAAGAGCGAAACGCGTCTATGATTACTAACTGAACTGTGCTGGCCAGCCTCTGACGATGCCCTCATAAGGTGACTTGGAGGCAGAATTTTGTGAAACATAGCCAAGTGTTTACGTTATATTTTTATTAAACCTTGTTTCACCAAGTGTTGGATGACAATTAATTTTGTCTTTGTTGTTATTTAAATTATAGTCAGGTTCAAAGTTGAATAATTATTTTTTTTTAAAGTTCAATTATATAAAATATGCATTTCTATTTTATAATCCTGGGTTTAAATAATTTCGTGTCCCGCGTGTTGGCCGCGCGGGTTGAGGGCCTGACTCACGATCATAAGGTCGTGGGTTCGGGTCCCACCCGTGGCGGTCATACAAAGGACATATCGACATTATGACCCGTGTAGTTGGTCCGATATATAAATTAAAATAATAATAATAATTTCAATTTATTAAAATAAAAATATCAACAATTTCTAACAATAATTATAGCTGTTACTTTCTCATTTCTTGACACAAAACGTCTCAATCCAATGATATGTCTTCATTTCAGATTCTTTTTTCTTAGACCGTCGTGGAAAGTACAAACAAAATTGAAGAAATTGGGTAACTGAAACATTAGGTAGGAAACCGAGTGACAACAGCATCTGAAACAAAGTAATAAATAATAAACATACATATCTGCAATAAATCTTCCTCAATTTCGAGTTTTGAAATTTGGGGTTTAATCATAAATTTGAAACAAGTAATACGCAGCAGAGTTACTAATGTAGTGTTGTAATCTTGTTAAAAGGGTGTAAGATACCAGTCAATAATCGCCTCGGAATATAGTGTAAGGGGGTATTTTACCCTTATATAAGCAACGCCCACTTGTTAACCGAATCGATCGTTCATCCAATTACAACAAAGCATTCTGCTTTCAGGTAAATCGGTCAATGTTTCGAATATTTTGTATCTTTCAGGAATCAGGATTATTTAAAAGATTATCCCGAAATAAAATATAGATTTAGAACTCTTCAAATAATTAACTATAAATTGAAAACATGTGACGTATGTAGCACTCAAGGGGCCTCGTATCAAAGTACAGGACACTTGAGGCTCCGCCTATTTTGGGGAGGTGTTTCAGAGTCTAAAAATGGAGATTTTTAGACAATCTCATTTTGCTAGTTAGGATACTTATGTACTAGTAAAATATTTTTATCCATTGCGTTTTTCTATTAATTTTGAACCGATTAAAATGAAAATTTGTTTTTAGTTATATAAAACAATATATTTTCGTTTTAGAACATAGTTCTTGAGCTTTAAGTATAAACTTTTAATGATCCATTCATTTTATAATTATGTAAAATGTAAAAAAAAAAACATTGAAAAAATCGGTTCAGTCTCAGTTCGTAGTCCATCATACTTTGTCGGTTTGGTTTTTGTGCCGGTGTAAAGTAATATTTTTGAACAGCTCATGAATCGGTTTACAAAATCGGTTTGTTTCGACGGTTTGGTTCAATAACTTTTATTTAATTATTTTATAGAAACATATGTTGTTGGTAGTTTATAATTTTATTTTTTTAATTGAATTTCGAAGTCGAAGTTCAAATCGAATAGAATCTTTTGGATCAAATTCAGATGGATTTCAGATAAAATATTGGATCTGAAGTTCGGATAGTATATTCAATTCGAAGTTTAAATAAAATTTCTGTTCATAAATTCGGATGAATTATTTGATCCGAAATTTTCAAACATAGCTTAGAGTAAGAACATTTAAATTCCTATTTCTATTTCATATAAATATAACTCTACATAAAATTTAAATTTATAAGAATTTATGTATTATGATACAAAGGCTGATAGCAAAAGTTTCGTTTTTTCCTGTTTTAAGAGCAGTTGGGTATTTTAGTTATCTCTAACATGTTAAAACCGTGCTTTTATAACACCCAAAAACAGAGCTTGTGCTACCAGCCAAAATAATTAAATAACGTTATAATAAAATGTATAAGCTTTTTAAAATAAAGTTGTTAATTCATTTTTCTTTCGAATATGAAATTTTCGTTACAATTACCGAGTCAGATCGGATTTCAATTTGATTCTCAGATCGGATGTCAGAATAGATTTCAAATCTGATGTTTAAATCGGAGCTAGAATTGAACATTCAAATAGTTTCTATATTTATAAGTTTTTTTATTGGTAGAATCTTTTAGAAATACTACAAAATATTTCTGCAAAGAATTAATTACTTTTGTGGTTTTACTTCTAACTGTATTGGCTGGCATTAGTTAGATATTAATTTTAATCTGTTTTTTTTTATCAGGTTTTAAGAATAAATTAAATTAAGCATCTTAGTACTAATGGTAAGTTATAAAAGTATTGAAATAAGTTGTAAATCATATTTTGATAACTAAACAGCATTAATAAAGTGTAAAATATACCATACTTGTTCAAATTCTATATAAATGTCATTTATATGAGAAAACAGGCATGTAACAAAAAATCTTCAGGGAACTCAAGAATCTGGTAAATAGTAAAAAATAAAATAAAAATATCATCACGCCTTTTACACATTACTGGATGTAGCACTCTGCCGTATCAGATTTCGGTAAGTTATATATTTCTTATTGTGAAGTGCGGTTACCAGCCGTCAAATTTGAATGTTTGAACTGTCAACCTGCACTCTTTATGTCATTTTTTCAAAAACTACTCATCTTAGAATTTTTTAATTATGAATTTCGTAATTTTTATGTTTGATTATATTTATTTCATGTATCGATTTGTAATTTAAATAAAAACATAATAATTGTCTTAAAAATGGCTTATCCGCTGATTCATCTACGCCCTACGCTCTCTTTTTACTACATTGTTTCTATATGACGTAAGGGTATGTCCATTCTGTAAATCACTCCACGCAGGGATTTTGTACAGAGTAGACGTGTTGTCAGTTGCTCCCGGTAATGAATTATTTACCGAGGTTAATGAGACTTTAGCAAACAAAGTGATTAATAATTAATTAAGTGAAGTACTAAGTAGTGTTTAAAAGTAATTTTTGTGATTATAGTGATGAAAAACTTTATTTTGTGTTTGTTGACTGTTGCTGTGCGGCTGCCGTCATTGTGGATCATGTTTTGTTTTTTCAAACACAGATGACAGGTGGGTCATGGTATTAAATTATTTATTTTTGAAAGCTATTTTAATAATGTTTTCGGTCATTAAAATAACTTTTAAGATAAATATAATGAAAATAATTCTTTAAGGTTATATTTCTAGTTCTTTTTATTACATTTTTTCGGTATGGCAATTCTGCCAATACTCATTTTTGGGATGTCACTACCGTGTGACAGATACAAAGACATAAAAAATATTTGTTTGTCTTATTTTTGTAATATGAAGTCTTCTAGGATTGTGAGTACAATGTTGTATTTATTTTCAGAGGATGCTGTGGTTGCAGAATTGAAGTTAAACCCTTGCAGGAGCAGTCAGGGGTTAAAGGTTAGTAAATATTTCACTAGTCGTTTTGTCATACCCAGCCATTTACTCAAATGTTTTCTTAGCTACTTTGGATTTAATTTTTGTATAAACTTTTAATTAATTAAAAAAGTTGCTATTATATATTTGTCATTAACAAATCTTGTCTATTTTACAGAGTAGATAGTCTAATACAAAACTGCTTTCTTTCAGAGTAGATAGTCTAATACAAATTAATTTTTTTTCAGAATATATTTTCTAATCCTTTGCATGTCTTTCAGCAATATATTTCTTTTTCAGGATATACAATTATATAATAGCAACTATTTCAAAATTAGTAGGTTTCAACTGTTTCAGGTTTAGCTAGATATCCCAGTGGACAACATTAGTACAAATTTTAAGCCGAGCTTAGGCACCTATGGAGAGAAAGTTGCAGATCGCAGTAGCAGTTATACCATAACTAATTTGTTTTTATATTGTGGTAAAAATTCTTCGATCGAATATCATCATTTTATTTTTACTTTTGATTGCTGGGATGACAAAAACTTGTAACATTTTGACTTATTTATTTGTGATCAATTTTACAATGAATAAATAATTAGTCAAGATGTTACGAGGAAGACAACCATGTTTTTTATGTTCTTTTTGTTTCATCCGATGTCGTTTCGTCAGTCCGTTCGTTTCGTTCACACATTTACTTAGAAGTCCGGACTTCATTTTAGTTGTATTTGACCTCAGAGGTCACTCGCCGCTTAAATCAAAGACTTCGGGGTCGTGCGGTCTCTTCTACTACCACTATATTTCTATAACGAGTTTGTTATAGAAGTATAGTTAGTAATTGCATGTGTAATTATGGTAGTATCGAATGATTCGGTTGATTTGTTCGTCGATTCATCCCGGGATGATTTTAGATATTAAAATCGCGATGTACACTCGAATTAATAAATTAATTAAGATAGATTCACACAATTAGTTCCTGTTGTAGGTTAATCGAACGGTTACGATCGGTTCGGGTGTTTGACTGTGCTGTGCACTAACAAATGCTTAGTGTGCAGTATGGTTTATTTACTATGTTTAACTGACTTGTAACAAATAGTTACCAATACTTAGATGCAGGGACTTAGCTGTGCACTAACAAATGGTTAGTGTATGGCTATGTTATTTATTTTAAAAACAAATTTAGATATAATCATTTATGAAACTTGCGTGTCCCGTAAGTTAGGGCTTAATATAATATTTAAGTAAACTACGCGCCTTATATTGATGTCATGCTTGTTGTGACATATTATGGGCAAATATAACAAATAAAAATATAATATTCATTGCAAGAATAATTCAAATTAATACGGAAATGAAAACAGCGCCAAAATAAATAAATATTAATTAATACAGCGGTTTTCCAACATTTATTAGTATATCTACGAAACAAATTCAGCTTTAGGACTATTTTTTTTGTGAAAAAATGTAGAATCAATATTATAAAATATTGATCCTATAAAAGTGTATTGTTGAGGGCTTTGCTTTTCGGTGTAAAATATGTAAATTTATTTCGCAGCAATTTTTTTCTTTATACATATGTAGGGGTTTAAATTCCCAATTGTTTTGTTGTTTAGAAACGCATAGATTACTAACTGATTGTGAATAGATGTAATTGTTTATATGTATATGAAGTTTCATAGCTGATAATTAAATAGGGGTAGATTTATCGCAATTTATTGCTACGTATAAATATGGCCATAACGTCTCATTTTAACCTAGGTTTCACTTTTTGTTGATAGTTTATTGAAATAAATGTAATTGTTACATGTGTAAGTTTCATAGTTGAGAATTAAATAGGGGTGGATATATCGAAATCTATTGCTAGGTGTAAATGTGTCCATAACGCCTCTTTTAACTAAAATTTCACTTTTTTGTTCATTACTTATTGAAGTACATGTAATTGGTTATATGTGTACGAAATTTTATAGCTGAGAGTTTAATACGGGTGAAATAAATTAAATCCCAGATGTCGTGCATATTGATGACGTCCCTTCGCTGTGTTTTTAGTGCTCCTTTAAATTTATTGCTGAATATAAATGTCACATATTTCTATATGGAACAATGTATCAATTTTCAGTTAATTTTAGTAAACATTATTGTTTATAAATATACTAAATTTCATATGATGAAGTTTAATAGTTATGGAAATAATGATACTATTGCTGCAAAACTGTCACTGACAGTCAGCAATACATTTGAACGGTAGGACTATAGTTAAAATAGGAAAAAGAATTGCTGGTTTCACACCCGCAGAAATGTCCAACTCAACATCTGTCAAGTGTCATCATAACCTTTGAAATAATAAACCCAATTTTATAGAGAAGTTTCTTATTTTCTAGTGTATTGATTTTGAATTTTATACTGTATAAAAATGGAAAGTTCCTCTTTAGATGTTGGTAATCAAAAGAAGGATCCATTTGACGAATTATCAAAAGAAGAATTGGTAAAAAAATGTAGACAGTTCTTATCAATCGCTCAGAAAGCGAAGCAAGCCAAAGATGTTTTAAATGAAGAAAATACTTTAATTACAAAGAAATTAGAAGATTTAGAAAGTAGAGCACAGAAAGATATTAAAGCTATGCAGGAGATGTTGAATGTTTTAACTCAACAAAAATTACAACTTGTTACTGAAAACGACACTCTGTCTAAACAAAAATCGACTTTAAATGTAGAAATTAAAAATAACCAACACGAATTATTGTATGCTAGAACTAAAATACAAGATCTTGATACTGAAAATCAGCACTACTGTAGACAAGTTAAACGTTTATCTGAAGAAAACGATCAACTTATTTCACATTTGGATGCGTTGGAGAAAAGGATAAATGAACTAAATACAATTGGTGAACAACAGAGAGAACAATTGTTAGCAGTTGAAAAACAGAATTCAATAAAAGAAGAGAAACAAGATAATAATTCCGAGAAGAATTCAGATGTAGATTTAGATATTAAAGAAGAAAAGAACGACAGTAAAGATGTAGAGGAATTAATGATTAGATGTAATAAATATGAAATTGAGCTTAAAAATTCTAAATCAATTTTGGCAGAGAAAGATAAGAAATTGGAACATTTGTGTGAAGAAATTGATACGTTAAGAATGAAAAATGAACAAGTAAATCAACTGAAAAATTTTTGTCAATTAAAAAATAGTGAAATTGAGACAGTACATGCAAAAATTGATGAACTTAATAAGATAATTAATGATTTAAACGTAGATGTAAGCACTAAAAATAGCACAGTTGAGTTACTTACTAGGAATGTTGATGATCTACGGAATGAATTAGAAGTCACCAAAAAGGGCAAGGATCACTACAATGAAAAATTTAAATCTTATCATTCCAAACTCGTGAAAGTATTTACCGATTTGAAAGAAATAAAACAGTGTAAAAATAACTTACTATTAGTTATTCAAGATTATTCAAAATACATTAGTAAATGGCAAAATGAAATAAAAATTGTATCTGAAAGATTTAAACAAGAAATTGATAAACGTGATACTATAATTGAAACTTATGAATCTACTAACAACGAGTTAAAGTCAAAAATTTCAGTATTAGAAAATGAGTTATCTCATGCAAATGCCACTCAAGAAAAAATTACTTTAGCAAATAATTTAAAATTGGAATTAAATGAAAAAGAATGCCAAATTAATAATTTATTAAAAGATAAAAATAAATTACTTGTAGAGATAGAAAATGGGAATATAAGATTAGAAGAATGTCATTTAATAGATGAAAAAAATAAGAAATTAGTCCTAGAAATGAGTGATTTAGAGAGTAGATTGCAGAGTCAAGAAGAAAAAATTAATTCTCTTATTAATGAAAATAAAATTGTACTTAGTGAAGTTTCAAGTGTAAAAGGAACGATTAAACTATTAAAAAAAAATAAAGAAATTTTTGATAGAGATATGAATTTGCAAATAGAAAAATACACTATGTTAGAAAAAGATAATGAAAAACTGATTACAACCATTGCTGAAAAAGTAGAAAATCTGGATCAAGTTGAAGATACAATCCAATTTATGCTGGAAGCAAAACAAGATTTAGAAAAAGAATTAATGAATCATGTAGATAAAATAAAATCAAATGAGAATACAATTGAAACATTATTGGAGGAAAAGCAATCATTAATTGAATTAATTAATTCCAAGAATCAGAAACTTGAAAACATCGATAATATTTCGTCTACTGTAGAAAGACTTCAGAAAGAAAATTATGAGTTGAAAAATGAAATTCAAGAAGAAATGATTAAAAATGAACTTTTGGAAAGAGAAAAAGAAACCTGGTTGCCAGAAAAACAATCATTGCTTGAAACAATTAAAACTTACAATCAAAAATGTGAAGACTCCAATAAAATTATAAAAACAGCAGACAATCTTAAGCAGGAAAAGGATCAGCTGGAAACTGAGTTACAAAATGAAATTGATAAATATACTCTACTCATAAAAGAAAAAAATGATTTATTGGAGACAATAAATAATAATAATAGTGAACTCAATACAGTAAAATCAGCAGTAGAAGATCTAGAGGAAGAAAATAAAAAATTAATAACTTCAGCCACAGAATATCAGAATCAAATTTCAGAATTAAAAATTGCATTAGATGATCTTCGCGATCAACTGAAGTATACCACTGTAAATAAAGAAGAACTAATGAAAAATTTGACGAAAGAAAACTCTGAATTAACAGAAAAGGTAGAATTCTTCAACATCAATATAAATAAATATGAAAAGGAACTATCTTCTTATAAAATAGATTTATCTGAATTACAAAATCAGTTGTCTTTGAGCAAACGCGAAAATGTAGAACTTCTTAAGGAAATGAATGATATGAACCAAGCACTTAAAGAACGCGGCGAAACCATTTCCAAGCAACAGGAACATAGCCAAGAACTTGTCAGAAAAATTCAAAGTTTGGAACAAGAAGGTGTAAATCAGAATAATCAAAAAACTAAACTGGAAGAAGAAATCGAAGATTTAAAAACAAAAGCTACAAAGGAAGATTTGTCCATTCAACAACGTGATACTTTATTAGACGAGAAAAATGGAAAAATTAAATCCTTGGAACAAGAAGTACAACAACTTAAAGAATCATTTAATAATAGTATTGGTAAATTATTAATTTCTCAATTTTTTTAATAATCTTGTTTGTTATTATTTTTGCAGGTCATGATGGAAGTTATTGCGAAAGCGAAACAATGTCTACCTCAACAATATCAAGATTAGATGATGCAGCTCGTCTTCGAGATTTGGACGGATCTTGGGAAGAAAGATATTCGAAATTACGTACTTTAGCGTTGAAATTAAAAGGAAAAGTAAAAGAACAAAATGAACATCTAACACAGGAGCGTACAGAGAAAACTGAAATTCAGAATAAATTAACATCAATAACACGCAATCTTCAAAGTGTCCAAACTGAATATGATAAAATTCAAGATCAATATGAACTTGTAAGCAAGGAAAACAAGAAAAAAATTAAACAGATTGAATATTTGACTAATGAAAACGATAAAATTAAATTAGATTTGATAGCAAGTTCTGAAAATATATCTAAATTACAATCAGAGCTAGAATCTTTGAGAAAGGACAAAATGGGTTCAAGTACTGCAGCCAAACAATTTACGAATCAAATACAAAATCTGAAAAAAGAAGTTGAGGACAGCAGTAACAAAATAAAAGATTTAGAAAACAAAATATCTAAACTAGAAAATAACGTAAGTTCTAAAGAAGTAGAATTCCAAAATGAGATTAAAGCTCACAATAACACAAAAGAAAAGTTACAGAAAATTGAAAAGGAAATAAAGAAAAATTCCGTCCTTAGTTTAGAAATGGATGATTATGAACGATCATTAAAAGATTTGTCACAAAAGTTAGAGAAAAAGAACGATACTATTTCTAATTTAGAAGAGAAAAAGAACGCTCAAGATGTCACAATAACTGCATTGAAAGATCAAATTAAAATTTGCGAAGAAAGAGTTTTAGAAGAAGAAACATGTTGCCAATATTTAGAACAACAGTTACTCGAATCGCAAACAAAAATAAGTACCGTAGAAGCTGCTATAGCACAAAAAGAGAATCGTATTCGAGAAGTAATAAAAAGTTTAGAAGACTACAAAATTAGAAGTGAAGAGGAAAATTCAGATTTAACACAAACTGTCACTCAAAGTCAGAAACAACTCGAACAGTTAAAAACAGAAAAAGAACATCTCAAGGGCGTAATACTCGGATTAGAAGAAAAAACAAAAGAATTAACAAAGACTGCAAATGATCGGGAACAAGCGCTGATGCATTTACAAAATGAATTTTCTAATTACAAAGTTAGAGCTCAAAGCGTTCTCCGTCAAAATCAGACCCGAGACGTTGCTTCAGATGAAAGATTAAATGAAGAAGTAAACGAACTAAAATCACTGAATGAGCAACTAGCCGCACAACTTGAAAACATATCATCAAAATTAAAAACACTCTCTGCGCAGTGTGACCAAATTACTGTTGAAAAATCTCAAGCATTAAATCAGTGTCATGAAATAGAAAAAATGCTAGCAAAGGAAAAGGCAGATAATTACAATCTTCTAGAACGACAACAACAACTAATTACAGAACACAGGGAAGCTATACGGGCTCAAAAAGTGCATACAGATACTTTAACACAATGTTATAAACAACAACTTGCAGACCAAGAAGAACGTCACATTAAAGAATTAACAGAAATAAAAGCTACGCAAGTCCATTCAAATATTCTGGCTTTGACAAAAACACATGAAGAAAATCTTGACATTGCATCTATGCCTAGAGAAGATGCAGAAGGTTCCGAAAGTGTAGAATCAAACACTAATAATCAATTTTCAAAATCGACAATATTATCTTTAGATAAATTATTAAATTCAGATATAGAAAATAGTTCAACCCCAGATTATGAAGCAGAATTATCACAATGTAGAAAGCATCTTACAGAATTTGAAGCTAAAGTTACACATTTGACAGATCTTTTGGCTGATACAGAACAGGATTTGGCGAAACATGCACAGTTAAATCAGTTGTTAAAGGAAGAAATTCGTCGTCATCAAAGATCCGTTGAACGTGAAAAACATGCCGAGAATTTAGAATATTTAAAAAATGTAGTTTTTAAGGTTCGTATAGTAATTATTATTGATTTTAAAGATTATTATAAATTATTATTTTCAGTTCTTAACTTTAAATAATGGGGATGAAAAATCTCATTTGGTTCCAGTATTAAACACAATACTTAAATTAAGCCCCGAAGAAACACAAAAATTAAATGCTGTTGCAAAAGGTAAAGTTTTAAATTTCGATATTAATTATAATAATTTACGCAATTATTATGTAGGTACCGATATGTCTGTACGAGGATGGGGCAGTTATTTGCCCCTGTGGAGCGGGTCAAATAATCAACATTAGTGATATGTAAAATAATTATAATATATTTATTTGTTACTGTATAAATTTTACGACAATATAATTAATATTTTAAAAGTATATTACGTAATAATAGGAATCATTGATTTATATTTCTTATTGCGCATATTTATAGAGCAAAGAGAAGCTGGAGGTCAACGACACCCGGCTGTTCTTTTTTGGTTATGTGCAGTTGTGCACCATGTGTACAAATTATATCAGAATTCTACAATTATTTCCCCTTATTCTTCTTTATTTTTAAGTTTTATAAGTGCATAATTTAGTAAATTTTAAATTACGTATTAGTTTAAGATAAGCACATTGTTTCAAATATTTGAAACTAATTCCCGGTATTATTTATATTTATTTGGTGTCGCCACTTCCGCTGTTTATGATTCTGTTATTTCATTGGTTGATATTTCAAGAATTGTTTCCGTATGTAACTTTATTGTGTAATATTTCAGTATTTATTTGGCTCAAATGTTAATTTAGATTCACTTAAAAAATAAGCTATATTTTTTAAAAAGATTTTGTCTTTAATTAAGATTTGAATTGTCGTATTACGAAATAATCAATATTCAATGTTCCCACTACTTCCCGGACCGACATCCTCATCCTCTACGAAACTTGCGCATGTCACTTCACTTTGTACATCGCCCTCTTCTGCTGTGGAGTTCGGAGGTGAGTGTCTACTGTCGGTGTTATTAAGAATCATCTGCTTTTATATGTGTGTTTAATTATCATCGGCTCACAGGTAAAGCAAAATTTATTAGTTTTATATTTTCTTTCATTCGTGGTAATATTATTTTTGCTGGAAATAACATTATTTAGAATTTTTGATGAAGTATTGTGCCGGCATTAGATAGCGGTCGTTGCTAAGGACATATCAGTTTAAAACGTAATAAAATTGGCATTTGTTTATGTGTTTCGCGCATTGTGAAGAATTTTACATTACCTCATGTCATTTTCATTTAATGTCTTGCAAAAGTATTGTGTCTTTGTATAAATTGGTTTGGAATAAGCTGTAAAACTACGAAGGAAATTAAGTATTCACAATTCAAGTGTAATATAATAGATTTGCATTTATAAATTTGCACCTGTACACCGCAGACTCAGGTAATCGATTAGTTTAGCTTAACTTTTAGTTTCTCCATTTTTAAAGTGTTGATCTCCTTTATTAACAAATACAAATTCGTTGATTTTGAACTATTTGTATCAGTTTCAATTTAGACAATTTTTAAATTATGACATGTAATTTTATTTAAAAAAAAAATTATTGCACCACAAAATGGCGATCATGAAAATTAAATGCCATAAAGTGATCGTGCAGTCATATGTCTTCAATTTGTGAAGTATTTAACTTTGAGGAATAATAATTTAAAAAATAAAATGGAGAATTGTAGTATTGACAACCACGGTTTCCTTTTACAGCTAAGAGGAAACTTTCACATTCATCATGGGCAAGGAAAAGATCCATATTAACATTGTGGTCATTGGCCACGTAGATTCTGGTAAATCTACAACAACTGGTCACTTGATTTACAAATGTGGTGGTATCGACAAACGTACCATCGAAAAATTCGAGAAGGAAGCCCAAGAAATGGGCAAAGGTTCCTTCAAATATGCTTGGGTATTAGATAAACTGAAGGCTGAACGGGAACGTGGTATCACTATCGATATTGCCCTGTGGAAGTTTGAAACCGCTAAATACTACGTCACTATCATTGATGCTCCCGGTCATAGAGATTTCATCAAGAACATGATTACTGGCACCTCTCAAGCCGATTGCGCTGTACTCATTGTCGCCGCCGGTACCGGTGAATTCGAAGCCGGCATTTCCAAAAATGGTCAAACCCGTGAACATGCTCTGCTCGCTTTTACTCTCGGCGTCAAACAGCTTATCGTCGGTGTGAACAAGATGGACTCCACTGAACCACCATATAGCGAAACTCGTTTCGAGGAAATCAAAAAAGAAGTATCGTCTTACATCAAGAAGATCGGTTACAACCCTGCTGCTGTTGCCTTCGTACCCATCTCTGGCTGGCACGGAGACAATATGTTGGAACCTTCCGAGAAAATGCCCTGGTTCAAGGGATGGGCTGTCGAACGCAAAGAAGGCAAAGCCGACGGCAAATGTCTTATTGAAGCTTTGGACGCCATCCTGCCCCCATCTCGTCCAACCGAGAAGCCCCTTCGCCTCCCCCTTCAGGTATAGTTTTTGTAATTTAAAATTTATTTTATTTAATTATTTTTCATGATGAGTTGTTTTAATTTAAGACCAAAAACCATGGTTAATTTTTAAGGCTTAATCTTTTCTGAGTTTATATTGAAATTGAAATATAATATCTTATCTTATGTTCATGTTATACAAAAGAAATGTGAATTTTCCAGGATGTGTACAAAATTGGTGGAATCGGCACAGTACCCGTAGGTCGAGTAGAAACTGGTGTCCTGAAGCCCGGTATGGTCGTTGTGTTCGCTCCCGCTGGTCTCACCACTGAAGTCAAGTCCGTCGAAATGCACCACGAAGCTCTGCAAGAAGCCGTGCCGGGAGACAACGTTGGCTTCAACGTAAAGAACGTTTCCGTAAAGGAATTGCGCCGTGGCTTCGTTGCCGGCGATTCCAAGAATAACCCACCCAAGGGCGCGTCCGACTTCACCGCTCAAGTCATAGTATTAAACCATCCTGGTCAGATCAGCAACGGCTACACTCCTGTGCTTGATTGTCACACCGCTCACATCGCTTGCAAGTTCGCTGAAATCAAAGAGAAATGCGACCGTCGTACCGGCAAGACCACTGAAGAGAACCCGAAAGCTATCAAGTCTGGTGATGCCGCTATCGTCAACTTGGTACCCAGCAAGCCCATGTGTGTCGAAGCCTTCCAGGAGTTTCCACCCCTGGGTCGCTTCGCCGTTCGTGATATGAGACAGACCGTCGCTGTTGGTGTCATCAAGAGCGTCAGCTTTAAAGACACCACAGGTAAAGTAACAAAGGCCGCCGAGAAGGCGCAGAAGAAAAAATAACTAGATACGGGCCGAAACGCACTGACGGCAGTCGCCATGTATCCTGGCTGCCTATACACACACTCGAAACGGTTACTCCAGAAGCATTGTTTTCATCGAAAAGAGTTCAGAAGGAAAAACCAATTATTTATAATCTCGATATTTTAATTATTAATACGGCTTGTTTAATTAAATTTTAATTTATATTGATCGGAAAGGAGA
This sequence comes from Pterostichus niger, assembly GCA_947425015.1. NCBI lineage: Eukaryota > Metazoa > Arthropoda > Insecta > Coleoptera > Carabidae > Pterostichus > Pterostichus niger. The sequence continues at coordinate 22,395,788 of OX380345.1, read as the reverse complement.
ACGAGGGATTCTGTTACTGTCTGTAGCTTTTATTTTCTGTAGTTCGAAAGGAAAGGATCCCATGGAAGGAATGCTTTGATATTTTTTCATATTTAGGTTTAAGTTGTTTATTTTTATTAATTTTTGTGGTATCCTTTTCAACATGTGACTCGAGAATAAATGATATATTACTGTAACAGCTTCTGTAAATAACCAAATAAAGAAGCTCCCAGAAATATAGTGAAAATCAATGAAGTATTTATAATTCCTTGTCCTCATTCCAATCCCATTATAGTTTATTATAAGTTAATGCAAATATGATAAGCATGTGCAAAATAGCTAGCGATTTATTTTTGCAATAGATTAATGAATCATATGAGTCACATTTCATGCAATTATGTGCTCAGATTTTTCCACAATAAATAAAAAATTAATTTCTTTTTCGTTTATTATTTTGTTAATTTATAAATAGATTTACTACCAATACCTACATACGAAATGATAAAAATTATTAATATTTAAATACAAGTAGATTTTTGATAATTCCTTATAAAAGCTGCACTAATATTTAATCTTAATGGCATTATTAAAGCCAAATGTTTATAGTAATTCTGTTAAATGAAATTAAATGTTCTTCTATAAGTGTTATATGTTGGTATTACTGGGGGTATTGATTAGAGAAGATTTCGCAGTGTATCATGACGGTAGCAGCAATTTTTATTTATTTTGCTACTTTGTTTAAGCATTCAAAAATAAAATTAATAATATAATCATAATTATCATATAAGCATATTAAAAGTTGAATAAATGAATTATAATATTTATACATAGCTAACTTCAAGACAACTAATATTTCTGTTGTGATACGCTAGTAGCTCGCTACATGCACACCTCACATCACTGATTGTAACGCCACCTTGATGTAGAATTGAGTACTGGGGACGCTGTTAACACGCAGTCACACCTTGCGCTTGCATTCCGTCAAAAACAACAGTTTTTCGTGATTATTTTTTAATGTGTTTGATAAAATTGTGAGTGAACAAAATGTGATTAAATATTTGAAGTGTGTATGTACGCTGCAGTGCCTTATTTTTACTAAACAGTTTATTTTACATCCATATACAAATGTTTGTGTTTCTAAGGACAACTTTCTGACGTGTGTGAGGATAACAACAGGTAAAGTTAAATTTCTGTAATCTTAATTAACGTTTTAGGTTATTTAAGCGATAGTACAAGCTTAGAGGTATCTATTAAGTATATTTTAGTTACTTTAAACTTATTAACATACTTTTTGCGGAAGTTAGAAATAGTTCAAAAGTTATTGGACAGGTAAAAGTCAGGTTTACAAGCGCAAATTCGACACGCGGTGTTAAATGTCCAGTTTAGGTCAAGATCGAGGCTACCTGGTTAAAACATGTGAAAATATTCTATTTGTTACATAGTGTAATTCTGTAAAAGTTGTTCAAGTTCTTTAACAAACCAAAAAGATATAACACAAAGTTATTTGCTTTTCTCCAATAAAATAGAAAAATATATTAACTGTAATTTGTTTTTAATCGCAAAACGAATCCTTCTATTGTTTATTCTAATAGTTTATATTAAAATATATATAATATTTCATTTCTTATGTAGTGTAGACCATGAATATCAAATTCCAAGAATATATATTTATTATTTAAAAATTATTGTTTACTATATTTGTGAAATGGATAAAACAAAATTAAAGATATCAGTAACTATGCTGCGTTTATAATATTTGCATAATTACAGATATTTACAACATTTTTAACCACACGAAGTTGATATTATTTGAAAAGATAATTACATGAGACAGTATAAATTATTTTAAATTACAATTATTGTAAAAGTGAACAAATCTACTCTTTGTATAAGTCTTTTAACGAACCTGGCATACATTTCTGTTGAACAATCATTATTATTCAAAGTTTGTTGTACAACAGCTACTTAATATGAATAAAGAATCACAAACGTGTGACATTCTTTGAATCGCGTCTTTTCAAAATCATCCTTTGAATCTTGATGGGCATATCATTCTGTCAAGCGTGTTCATTGTTTTATTAACGTATTGTTCTTTGAAATAATCATACTTGTCAACCATCCTTTTGACTCTTAAGCAATCTAAAGTACTGCATTGCAAAATATCGTCACTATGTGCCATTTATTTATTGGTATAATTTATATTGTAAATTGTTGGAACAAGAATGAATCATTTGATCATTTGTAGTGTCGGGTAGCACAGGTTTTAACGCGTACAGCGAATAGCCTGGTCATTCATTGCTTGTAATGTTACTTGGAAAACCTTGCGAAATATGTCTTCGCACTTGAGATATAATTTAAACTTTTTTAAAGTTATATACGAATTAATTTCTATTTTAAAGAGATGGCTATGATTATGCTTAAGATGTATTTCTTTAGCGTCAGACATAATCTGACGAAAATAGTTTTAGTTCTAGTTTGCTAATTTAACTATCGTATTAATACAGAATAAAAACTTGAAATATGTTTTTTATATATAATTATAAGTATATTAAAAGTTTTTATTTGTCCTTCCTGTTTGCACGGAAATGACATCAAACTTATTATTAATAAATTATTAGCTTTTATTTTAACATATATTTATTATATCTCAAACGTCATATTGATATAATAACATCTAACCTGCATTATTAAACTATTTCTGGAGTAAGTGGTTCAATGGTATCAAATCGGTCTGTGGAATTGACAACCCCATAGACGACACCTTAAAACAATCCCTGTGGCTCTCCCTCCACTTACATCTTTGGTGGCCGTGATTTGTCGGCTGGAAACCGCGAAGAAATATATCATTTACCGAGATCTGCTCCGGCAGCGGACCACACCCAGTAATGGGTAAATCGTGGGATGATATATTTATATTTATTTATGAAATATTAAATGTAGTATGCAATTGTATTTATGTAAGTAGAATAATCTGAATTTATTTCAATAGTTTACATAATATATCAATAATAATAATGTTAAAAAAATCGTCCTTCACATTCATACATTAATAAAACTTTAGTCTGTATTTATATAAACGTGAGTAGTACGTCGTACGCATAAGGTATTGACATTTAGCAGATCATATAACACTTACTGAGATCTGTTTCACAGAACTCTGTTTATTCCTAAACAGGGAAAAGGCGTGATTGTATGGCTTCGCTCGGCTTGGCCAGCCTCTGTTGATCCTAAACAAACATTAAACTAATTTAGGAATATAAACTGTGTAAAAGAACTTTTAAATAAAAATGTATATGAATGAGTTCAAAGACTAGTTAATTGGTGGGATTTAAAAATCTAAATTATTGGAATTGTTTCAGCAGAGCAATAAAACGCCTATTAAATTTTATTTAACAATTGAATCATGTGTTTACTATACATGGCTTTGTTTTAAGTTTTAATCATTTAAATTTTTTCTAAGAAGTGTTAAAATTCTAGGTTAACTGGTTGATTTTTCTTACGGTGATAATTTTCATTTGACATTTAAAAATTTGACCTACTTTTTTCTCACAGACAAACTGATATTAACATATCATTTATTTCCATTTCGCTTGGGCAAAGAAAAACAAAACATAAACAAACGAATATGTGTGTTAAAAGGTTAACAGTCTAGAAACTCCATTCAGAAATGCTTGACAGCATGCGGAACACCTTCTGCCGCGGGCGTGCTGTTTTCTGTGATTTCGCCGGCATAAGCTGCATATTTGTACTACTTCAGCTATTCTTACTTCTTACCTCGAATTCCACCCTCCATAAGCTAATATTCTCACTAGAAAATGCGTTTCGTTGTAACGGAAAAAAATAAAAACATTTTTCAGAGCATAACAATAAAATGGTTCGCTAGTAAGTATTCGTATTTCACGGTAAAACTATGTCATCTATGGGGACCTGCTAGTGCTACATGGTTCATTCAGAAATGTGTTATATTATTATTATAAGATATGGTATCGAGTCGGCCTGTGGAATGAGAACCTGGGTTCGATTCCCACAGGCGACAAACAATTTTCACCACGTTAAATCCTACTCCTGTGGCTTTCCCTCCACCAACATCTTTGGGGGCCATGATTGACGGCTAATAACCACAGTTCATGCGAAGAATTATATCACTTACCGAGATCTGCTACGGCAGACTGATAGGTAGATGGCGCGATGATATATTTTTATATTGTTGGACATTTTACGAGTACGATTATTTGTAGTTATGTATTTATTTATTGTACTTTACTTTCTTAAACTACACTCAAAATTGTACAGGGATATTCTTAAATACATATTTATAAAATTAAAACTATAAATTATATTCAAGTATTTCTTAGAAAAATAATACATTACGTATTCTTACAAATATTTGAATAGAATTTATAGTTTATTTAAAAAATATAAAAATACATAAATATATATATATATATAAATAAAATAAATATATTATCACGCCTTTTACCTATTACTGGGTGTGGCACTCTGTTTAAGCAGATCTAGGTAAGTGATATATTTCTTCGCGTGAAGTGCGGTTACCAGCCGTCAAAACACGGCCCTCAAAGATATTAGTGGAGGGGAAGCCACAGGGGTAGATTTAATTTGGTGAAAATTGTTTGTCGGCTGTGGGGATCGAACCAGGGTTCTCAAGTTCCCAAGGCCGACTCGATACCACTGAGCCACCTACCCCATTTATAAAATATATAAATAAATAAATCATCACGCCTTTAACAAATTACTGGGTTTGACACCAGTCGTCAAATTATGGCCCCCCCAAAGACGTTAGTGGAGGGGATGCCACAGGATAAATTTAATTTGGTGACAAATTTTTATCGGCTGTGGGAATCGAGCCAGAGTTATCAAGATCCACAGGCTGACTCGATACCACTGAGCCACCTACCCCGTTTATAAAATATCCCTGTACAATTTTGAGCAGTGTATTTTTGCATATTCTGTATCTGCGGCTAAGTTGCGTGCGTTATTTAGTTCTTTTACACTAAGCTATTTGTAATTTTTCTTTGAGTGTCCGGTGATAATATTATCTCTTTAACTGTGGAATGTGCTATGTAAACATATGCGGGAGGTGTCTGGTTTATGTCAGAAAAAAAATCAAGTGCCTTTCGTGTGAATTTTTAGTCTAAATGGGCCACTTTTGAATTTTAGTTTAAGTGGATTTCACTTTTAAGTTTAATAGAAACCAAAGGGTTGCAGTCAAATTCTTTGTTCACACATTTATGTTGATAATTTGAATATACAATGTGAAAAATAATCCAATACTCATCAAATATGACAAATAATGATGTAAATTATACTTGTTGATTCACCTGCATTTAAATTGTAAAAACTATAAAAGTACCTATGATTCAAAGCAACGATTATAATTGTTACCACGTATAAATATTGAAAAAGTAATAACATAATAGTGGAAATTATAAAGTTATGCTTTTCTAAGAAATGTTTAAACGAATATTTAGTTTAAATAGGTGTATAAATACGTATTATTAAACCGAGGCAGTAAAATAATAAAGAAAATATTGGAATATGATTTTAAATTGTTTATTATTTTGAAGTTTTTTATTTAATTAGTATTATTAAATTCTAGTTGTTTACATTTTTTGTTGATTTTAAATATCAAACCGAAAGGTTAGCTATTTAAATAAACAATTTCAAATGTGATTAAAAAAACCCAGTAATATAGCATTTAAATTTGCCGCTTCAAAATCAATTGTTTACTAAATATGCGTGAGTGTATATTACCATAATTAATTTGCAATACACATAGTTGTGACCTTCATTGAAGACAATTCCAGGGCGTGTCTTAAAGAATGCATACTTAATTAGTAAGAATACTAATGTTTATTTATTTTTATGCTGATCTTCCATAAATTATATAGCTAGACGTAGAATTAATGTTTTTTTCGAGAAATGTAACACGTAGTAATTTCTAGTTCTTTGTTGCTAGTTATCTACTTCCTTTTGTTTTGTTGAATCTTTTAGAAAAATGTCTATTTCAGATTATTTGCTTATTTAGTAGGTTACAGTTTGATAACGTCTAATCTTATCAATATTTATTTATTTATTAATATTCACATAATTATTTTAATTATATAGTATACTTACATTTTTTCCCACATTTTGTTTATTTGAAATTTTATTATTAGTTGATTAAATTGTATTATCAAAGTTATTGTGAACTAAATCTCTCTTTTGTTTCTCAGATACGCACAAGACTTTCAATATAACAATAATTATATTAGTACCTAGAGAAAGTACAGTAACACAGAATTATACGGCATGTCAAATAGCTTGACAATTTCATCATTACAACGCAACAATAAACGTTGTTTTCTTGAGATGTATTGAAAATTTAAGTGACAGAAACAAATTTAGGCCATTGTGTTTTTCATATCTTTATTTAAAAATGTAATAAATATTTGAATTTTAATTTATTTTGATATTTATTATGTTAGGTTAAAGTCCAAATTTATAATTAGCAAGGTTATGTTATAAAACTATAGCAATATAGGAAAACAAATTTATATAAACATTTTTAAATTTCAGAATTAATAATCAAAAACACACATTTTAATATCTTTATTATAACATATTTGGGGGCCGTCATTTGACGGCTGGTAAACGAACTTCACGCGAAAAAATATTTCACTTACCCAGATCTGCTACGGTAGAGTGCCACATCCAGTAATGGGTAAAAGGCGTGATGATATATTTATAACGTTGATGCATGAGAATTAATACATTTAAGAACTAAATTAAAAAGAGTAACTTTCATCTTTTACGTTCAGTTCTTAAAATTAGAAAAGTGACAAATGATCGCAGTTTATTTATTTAATATCTGAAAGACCAAGCTTCATTCGGGAAATAATAGGAGATGGGAAGTTTAAAAAGGAAAATAAGAAACCGGAAAATATATAAAAACAACTTTTTTCACTAATTTTCTTTCGAATTTTCGCACGTTTCTTGAAAATAGTTGATAATATCGAGTTGATTTTTTAGGTCAAATTAAATAACCCTAAAGTACTCAAGTGTCTCTATTTTTAAGAATTAATTTTTTCTTCAAAATGGCGTACTATAGTTATTTTTGATTCTAGATTGTAAAATGTTACTTTTGCATTCGAGAATGCAAAAGCATTTCGCAATCGAGTATCAAACAACGTTTTTTAGAAAACTATGTCCCAAAATTAGTAATAATGTAATGAGAAAATTTTGACGTTTAGGATTAATTAATGTGACATCTAATGTCTGCATGACAACAATGTATGTAATATAATTGCTATCAAATCTGGTATTCTCTGACCAGCAATTGACAGCTGGTTGGCAATAGAAACCATACAAACGTTCTAATTTTTTTCTGCGATTTATTGGGATTCGCATTGCATTTCTCAAGGAACTATTCCAGTACACCAGTTAGCTTCCTCAAACGGGATAAATATGAATAATTGCTCAATTGGAAAATTAAATATAAATTTTGTTAAAGAATAGAAATATTGTTTCTAAGCAAAAAAATAAAGTGATAAATTTAATTAAATTGTGAGCCTTTCTTCTATCAAAAAATTGCAGGATGCAAAAGTCTTTTGCGTTCTGTAGACAAAAAACACTCATTTCGCGTGTTGATAGTTGTCATGTTTTTAACTTTATATGACAGTTTTCGAAAAAATGATTTTTCTATATCGTTTTCTAATCTCAAAAAGGATTAGACTACCAAGTTTCATCATAATCATTTCCCCCGATTAAGATATCGATGACACACACGCACAAGACGGACAAAAATTTCTTGTATTAGTGTATAAAGTACATGTTTAACTTCACCTTCTTATGTCCTGAAACTTATTATTTTGCAGCTAAAAAAATGCTAATTATTTTTTAAAATAAGTTATTATATTGTAGATACAAGCTAATAAAATTTAGATTTGAACTTAGGTCTTAATATAAATATCGCCACATCTATCGAGCATTTTCACCAATTTAAATTTACCACTGTGGCTCCCCTTCTACTAATATCTTTGGGGCCGTAATTTGACGGCTGGTAATTACACTTCACGCGAAGAAATATATCACTTACCGAGATCTGCTATGGCAGAGTGCCACACCCATTAATGCGTAAAATGCGTGATGATATATTTATTTTATTTTTTAGTACTTATCAGATTCTCGAGTTCCCTGAAGATTTTTTTGTTACATGCCTGTTTTCTCATATAAATGACATTTATATAGTATTTTAACACGCCGACTCGATACCACTGAGCCACCTACCCCATTTATAAAATATCCTTGTACTAATATCTTTAAGGGCCGTGATTTGACGGCTGGTAACCGCACTTCACGCGAAGAAATATATCACTTACCTTCTACGGCAAAGTGTCACACCCAATAATACGTAAAAGACGTGATGATATATTTATTTATTTATATATCGAGCATAAATGAGAGAATTGCAAAGCCACATTCATTTGAACCAAATTTCAAGAATTATAAAATAAAAATATGCATTACTACAGTAGATGATTTAAGTTTTATTATAGTAATATGATGCAACATTTTAAACATTGTTATTATGAATTCAAAAGTTACAAATTGCAAGTACACTAAAACAAAGCAATCAACTTTGGCATTGAAATGTAACTTCTCATAACAACCAACACATATTCATATATTCGCAACAGAGTTTCACGTCCTGACATCGGTAAAGAATGCAGCTTTGAGTTCATATCCACTTAGAAGACAACAAAAAAGTCTAGGTAATCTTGTTAAATAGGAATGCCAGTCGGTGACGTCATCAGCCGTGTTGGAGACGACGTCACCACACGTCGCGGTGTAAGCGAACTTCACGTCGCATTCTGGTAGGAGATACGCACTGGTTCTTACGAATTCTATGCGTCATTGGAGTTTAAATGCGTAGGTGCACTCGAATTGTGAATTGATTTCTAATAAAATGTTATAATGACTGTGTTATATGCTTACATACTTTTGTAAAATTATTATACAGATGTTAACATTATTTTTTGCATCTTTTATTTCAAGCATTTTACTTTAAAATTATTTGGACGACAATCATTGTATAAATACTGATTTCCTATATTAACATTTTTAAAATCTGCACAAAAATATTAACCTGACAATTCCACTCATAACGTTTCATCTAATCAAATTACAGTATTTTGCTGAATTGAACCAATGACAGTAGTATTACAGCGACAATTTCACTAGTGAAAATTGTTGCAAATCGTTGCTTAGATATACCTTTTGTTAACTACCTATTTTGAATAGATTACTTTCTGAGCGTACTAAATAATTTCGCGGCCTAGGTGCATACAAAATATTTCACGTAACTGGATAATTAATCACTTTACGCTCTTAATACACAATAGTTATTTGTGTATTAAGAGCGTAAATTGATTCTTTGTTACTCGAGCACGGTTCGCGCTGCAATAGTATAAGAGGAACAAAGATACTTTACGCTCGTGATACACACATAATTTTTTCTACGATTGCATCTTAAAATGATTAAAAACGTATTGAAAACAAATTCGTTCTGTTAACTGTCAATATGACAAGTTTGTTTTGTTTGTATCCGTGGTAACTGTTGAAATAAGCGCGCATTTAATATTTTTTTCGCGCGTTGCCATTGGAGATGCACAAAATTGTGCTGCAATAGTGTAAGAGGAACAAAGAAACTTTACGCTCGTGATACACACATAATTTTTTCTACGATTGCATCTTGAATTATTGAAAAAGTATACGTATTGAAAATAAATTTGTTCTGTCAACTGTCAATATGACAAGTTTATGTTTTGTTTGTATCTCTGGTAACTATTGAAATTAGCGCGCATTTAATATCTTTTTCGCGCATTGCCATTGGAGACGCGCAAATAAGATATGTTTCGATTGTTCCACAGAAAACGTCAACTTTACGATGACAAATGAGAGCGTAATTGTCAACTTTTCATAGCAATCGTAAAAAATAACTATTTTATACTAGCAACATCGGAGAACACAAAATTCGTGAAAATAAAATAAAAAAATAACAGAATAAATGATTTTAGTTTCAGAATGCCGAAGTGGTGGTAATCTAAGGAGTAAATCATAAAAAATAAGGGTTATCAATTAGCATTAATTTATTTATCGGTAACAGATAATAATAAAGTTACAGATAAGGGGCTTTATTTGCAGTTATTTACTGATACGATATGTCTACACTTATCTGTCAGATGAATTATCTTCTGCTGTCACTTGATTGATAAAAATCTGTGTTCGTGAACATTTAAAATATTAGCAAAATCTAAAACATTCTTCTTCGATAAAATCACATAAATTCGACTATCTTTAAGTTGTATCAATGAACTTTCTTAATAACTGTAAATTTGTTCCTGTGTGAATCAGGTTTCTTAAAAATCTAATTATTTTTTCCGTAAATTCTTTTTATGAGATAGGCTCAGTAGTATCGAGTCGGCCTGTGGATCGTAAGAACCCTGGTTCGATCCTCACAGCCGAAAAACAATTTTCACCAAATTAAATCTACCCCTGTGACCCCCCTTCACTAACATCTTTGGAGGCCTTAATTTGACGGCTGGTAACCGCACTTCACGTGAATGAGTATATCACTTACCGAAATCTGTTACGGCAGACTACCAAACCCAGTAATAAGTATAAATATAATAAAAATGATGATTTATTTATTTTATTTTGTAAATTCTTTACTACTCAACATCAGTGATGACTCTTCAATATTTATTTATAAATAATTTCACATTTGTTTTAAAATAGCTCAATAACGAAAATGCCAAATAAATTGATAAAAATCTGTGTTCGTGAACATTTAAAATATTAGGTGGCTCAGTGGTATCGAGTCGGCCTGTGGATCTTGAGAACCCTGGTTCGATCCCTACAGCCGACAAACAATTTTCACCAATTTAAATCTACCCCTGTGGCTCCCTCTCCACTAACATCTTTGAGGGCCGTGATTTGACGGCTGGTAACCGCACTTCACGCGAAGAAATATATCACTTACCGAGATCTGCTTAGGCAGAGTGCCACACCCAGTAATGGGTAAAAGGCGTGATGATATATTTATTTATTTATTTTATTTAAAACATTCCTCTTAGATAAAATCACATAAATTCGACTATCTTTAAGTTGTATCAATGAACTTTCTTAATAACTGTAAATTTGTTCCTGTGTGAATCAGGTTTCTTAAATAATGAAGTTATTTTTTTCGTAAATTCTTTATCAGTAAACGTCAGCGATGACTAACTCTTCAATATGTATTTATAAATAATTTCACATTTGTTTTAAAATAGCTGAATAACGCCAATGCCAAATAATTAATTATCATGTGGAAAAAATTGACCTTAACGTTAGAGAAACGTATTTTTTTTGTCAAAGAATTATGTTCTAAAAATGCGTGTCGATACTATAATATAATACTTAAACATTTAAAATCTATATTGAGCAGAAACAGAGGAGGGGGTATCTTGGTTCAATATTCGGTTCCATCCGTGCCAAGCCTCCTAGATGAGTTAATAAATATGGGCAACTACATATCATCAACGTAATCAGTGGTGTTGAAATATTACTTCATGGCAGGCGAAACAGAAAAATTTTATGGAATTTCTTGTGGCTTTTAAATATATGCTTTCCATCAATTTTGACAAATTATACATTTGAGAAATCAGCAATTATATTATTTAGTATGAATGATATTCAACATTTAACAAAGCATGCGAATTAGCCATGCGTTCAAAATACATTTTGAAATTACTTTCCCTCTCAAGAATCATATTGGAAGTTGACAGCTGTATTATTGAATTCGAGTGTAATTGTTACATTAATTTTACATTCTACTTTTTAATTTTTAAACCGCGGTATGCTATTTACTATTATAGTAGTAGCTTACCGCGATCTGCTATTTACTATTATAGTAATAGCTTATATGGGGTAGGTGACTTAGTGGTATCGAGTCAGCCTGTGGATCTTGAGAACCCTGATTCGATACCCACAGCCGACAAACAATTTTCATCAATTAAAATTTACCCCTGTGGTTCCTCCTCCACTAATATCTTTGGGGGCCGTGATTTTACGGCTGATAACCGCACTTCACACAAATAAATATATCACTAACTATCCACTTTAACTGGCCTTTTTTCTTTTCATGTCAAAAATGTGAGTTTGGCATTTCAACAAATATATTGTCATTATATTAAAATACATGTTTTAGAATAATATATAATATTAATCTTTATCATTTTTGCGTTTCATATTAAACTCCCAGTCCTTTAATATATCCATCAATTTTTTTTGTTGAAGTTGATACATGCGACTTCTAATTTTTTCTTAACAAAATGTTAAAAACTGTCTCTATATGGCCGAACCTTCTTCTACTTTATCTATATTTTCTAAAGATTCGGTGGCAAAACGTGACACTTTAGATTTTTTTTATAGAAAAATTGTTTTCTATTGTCAATTTTATTTGATACTTGATATAAGTTGCCATGGGCATATTATTCTATCATAACTTGACATATTTTTAATAACTTTTGCGTTCTTGCTTAAATATCATTTTTGACATTTGACTATGGATTATCAAAGTCGCCATTTTCGTATTAATTTCGAAAAATGTTTCTAGCAAAAAATTGATTTAAATGAAATTATCCTCCATTTTATTTACTACCCATTTTGTAATCCATTTACGAAATAATCATAAGAACTTTAAAAGACCTAACTATGAAGTACCCGTTACCTAACTTAACCTCAATATTTATTTCTTTTGGAAACTGAAATATAAGGTTTCAATCCAAAATTATTCTACTACTTTTTTTTGAGGTTCAATAGAGACGAAAAATTGAAGATACATCAAAATCACCATCACAATACTTCTCGTATACTCGTATATGTCGGGAAAATTAAAATTAAATCATTCAAGTAATTAAGTCAACTTTAGCTTTATACGAATACAGCCTAGATGATTCATTCACATTGCGTCTGAGAAACAAGAAAAAATATAGAAGATACTAAAATACGGCTTGCGGCGAACCGCGTCAATTGTGGAATTCAGGAAATAAATAAAAGAAAACATGGGAATATATTTTTAAAATTTATAATACAATGTTATATTTATAAAATTGCTACGTTATTAAAAATAATAATAATAAGCTATTAAATCCTTGTCATTGCTGCTAATAATTTCTAATGAGTCATTGATACCTATTTTATTCCATTTTAAAAAGGATGCCCTATAAAGTTTCTCTTTCTAATACGCCATTTATCGAAACCAATATCACTAATTACTAATTACGAGTAATAAGCTCCTTTACGGAATAAAAACTACGATACAATTAATATAGCAATCTTAATTACCTCCTAGAAATTCTGCCTAATAGCTTCACGTCAAATTATTAAAAATAATCGTAAATTGTCGTCCGTTAGAACAACAATTATGTGAAAAAATGTGCACTCACTGTCAAATGCTAAACACTTCGATGTCAAGCGACAACGGTATTCCAATGAACATTACTGTAAACACGTGGACAATGTAAATGTAATGTGTAAGTTGTGAAACAGATGTCAGTGACATTTTGAGATGCACTGAGCTCTGTCGCTTAGAAGTTGCGGAAAGTTAACTAGAAGATCGAAGACGCGCGGGATTTGGTTTTTTTCTTTTTTCTTTCCAGATATTTTTTTTGTTGGCTAAAGTTTTATTTTGTTTTCTTGTTTCAACAACTTTTTAGTTTCGAACTAGATATTGTTTGTAGATTTTTGTTATAACAACTTTAAAGTTTAAGGAAAAGTTGTAAAGGTCAATTAATTTATTAATTGAGAATAAGACGAGAGAAAGGAAATAATTTAATAGCGCTTCTTTCTTCGGATAATATTAATGAAATATTTCAAGATAATATACGTAATTTAGAAGAGAACAAAGCATTTTGAAATTTAAAACCAATTTATAATAATTTCTGAATAATTGGTTTATTCCGTAGATTGTATTTACTAATACACTATTTTACTTATGCCCAAATGTGTTGCCAAATGTTAAATTTCAAATTTGGCTTAAATAAATAGAAGCAAAGCCAAATTACAAGTCATACGCAATAATTTATATTACAGTCAAACATTCGATTTACTAAACTTTAATTTTGATAATATACGCATTCTATAGAATGAATACAATTTGTTCAAGAGGCTAAAACATCAATTTTAAACTTGATTTAAATAAATACAAGTAATGCCAAATTACATGTCATATGGAATAATTAACATTGCTCTCAAACATTCGATTTGCCAAACCAGCAGGTACTCTTTTATTTTGACTATATGATTTAGAAATAAAACAAAAGTTTGAAAGTCTAATATGGCAACTATCAATCAACAAAATATTACATGTCAAGCATACATAATATCACGTTATATCCCATCAAATGGGGTTGCACGATCCCCTGAAGTTTTCACAGAACATCCACTAACAGATTCATAAAAAAATCAGTCCACATCAACATTCTCATCCTGACATACGATATACGCTCCCTCCATACAAGCTCTTTCATTCCTCACACCTGAAATCTATCACGCAACAAACGTTCAATCACATCCATCCATTCCTGGACACCTGTTTCATAAATCTTTAACTTACACCTACTTCTCTAACTACGAATCAATAAAGAAATAAAGGGAACATGTCCTGCGCTTGTTTGAAAGTAAATTTTACACATTTGGAGTTAGACACTCTTTAGTAAAAACTGAAAATGAATCAAAAAGATAAGGAAGGAAAGGAGCATCTTCCGGCGCTTGTTTTTGAAACTGAATTCCACACAATTGCAGTGAAACACTATATAAGAACAGTAAATGAATCAAAAGATAAGAAAGGAAGAGAGTGTCGCTCAGCACTTTACATCAATTTTTGAGGTTATGAAATGTCAATTTGTTCATAGCTATCATTCAAGAGTTATGTAAAGAATTCTTTACATAACTAGTTACATAATAAATGTTGACAGTTTGAACTCTCTCAAAAATGTTTGCAAATAACGAAAAAAACTGTTTATTAAAATTTTTAGGATCTATATACATTTAATAATTTTTCTGGTATTAAACAGTTTACGGGCAACTTAGCAGATTCTTCGATATCAGAAGGAAGGTCTGTCTCGGATTCAGAACTTATTTTCAATGATGACATAAGCTTTAAATTTAAACATTTTATTCATTTATTGTCATGGCAATGATTTGGTAAATTGATTGATTAATTTTGAAATATATTGAGCTGTCATAAACCTACAATTTTTTGTATTTTAAAAATTATTTTAGCGGAAATAGATAACATTTTGTACGTAATCAGTTATGAAAATGTGAGATTGTTTGACTCACATAATTTGCAAAACTCGCGTCGCTTGTTTTGGCAAATATTATTTTCGTCCAACAATATCAACCTTTTCATAACTGGTTACGTAAATAACTATTACACATTTGTAGTTAAACATTCGAAAAATCTAACCAATGAATCCAAAATCAAGAATCATTCGCTGGTCCTTATTCATTACATTTATCCCTCAATTAATGTCAATAATAGTACAAAAATGATTTTTACAAACTTGTAGGTATTAACTAGCACTTTTTACTTCCTTGTACGAAGTAAAGGAAGTATTGTTATCGCGAAAATTTTCGGTTCTCAGATTTCAGTGGAAATACGCATTTTGGCCCTCCCTGAGTCCATTTTGACTAATTTCGTCGTGACGTCTGTACGTACGTATGTACGTATGTATCTCGCATAACTCAAAAACGGTAAGCCGTAGAAAATTGAAATTTTATATTTAGGACTGTTATAACATCTAGTTGTGCACCTCCCTTTTTGGTCATTATATAACTTCCGGAAGTGGTACTTTACTTGAAGCCTATAATAGATTTTCATGAAAAACTATATTCAAATATAATTTAAAACTTTCCAAATTTGGTATATAAGACTACTATATCAATGGAAATAACATAATAGATTTTGGTTAAAATACACTAACCGGAAGTGACACATTACATGAAGCTGCTAACAGTTTTCCTTGAAAAAAATGGTATTATTTTAATTTTAAAAATAAATGCTTCAAATAAAAGTTTTAGAGAATTAAATTCTGCGTCTAGCACATTAAGAATTTTTAAATTAGCCTTTTGCATAAGCGAAATATCTAAATTTAAATAGTATATATTTTGTGTTTTTTTTTAAATTAAGTTTGCTATGGATTAGAACAAAAAATAAAAAATAAAAGATTTTATGTCAAATATGTGCAATTAAAAAAATATCTATAGTTTAATACGCGTACAAGGAAGTCATGTGGTGTCCACATCAGATTTTTTTTATTATGAAAATTCAAATGCTTATAAATCTGTCATGATCCATATTATACATTTTTTTTCAATATAAGACGTCAAATAATTGCAGAAATATACGCCAGGTGTGCTACTGTATCACTCAACCCCCTCGTTGCACACTTTAGGACTTCATTAAAGCACAATTTTTGCAACATGCCTGTCCAGTAACCCTGGTTCAAATATTAATTCTATTTTCATAATAGTCGAAAATTAAATATATATACTACAAGAAATTACTTTTTACTTCCTTGTACGAAGTAAAGGAAGTATTGTAATCCCGAAAATTTTCGGTTCTCAGATTTCAACGGAAATAGGTATTTTGGCCCTCCCTGAATCCATTTTGACTAATTTCGTCGTGCCGTCTGTATGTACGTACGTATGTATGTACGTACGTACGTACGTACGTATCTCGCATAACTCAAAAACGGTAAGTCGTAGAAAATTGAAACTTTATATTTAGGACTGTTATAACATCTAGTTGTGCACCTCCCTTTTTGGTTATTATACAACTACCGGAAGTGGTACTTTACTTGAAGCCTATAATAGATTTTCATGAAAAACTATATTCAAATATAATTTAAAACTTTCCAAATTTGGTATATAAGACTACTATATCAATGGAAATAACATAATAGATTTTGGTTAAAATAGACTAATCGGAAGTGGCACATTACATGAAGCTACTAACAGTTTTCCTTGAAAAAAATGGTATTATTTTAATTTTAGAAATAAATGCTGCAAATAAAAGTTTTAGAGAATTAAATTCTGCGTCTAGCACATTAAGAATTTTTAAATTAGCTTTTTGCATAAACGAGATATCTTAATTTAAATATTATATATTTTTTGATTTTTTTAAAATTAAGTTTGCTATGGATTAGAACAAAAAATAAAAGATGTAATGTAAAATATGTGTAATTAAAAAAAATATCTATAGTTTAATACGTGTACAAGGAAGTCATGTGGTGTCCACATCAGATATTTTAAACGTGTTAATGCAACAACAAATCAATTACTAAATGTAAATGACAAACAGTTCAATGATGTAACTGTCAGATCATTTGATATGACTTATAGAACAGTTTGTAATAATGTTCTTATCAGAATATGAGATATCTTTCAAAAGTAAGGTGAAACTAAATACATGCAATTTACAATTCTCTAAACAATCAATTGCATTTTCTTGATTTGTATCTATTTTTCTGTCTCTCGTTTAATTGGTACATTCACATCAAGATGCTAATTAATTTCTATCCTATAACCTATATTTCTATTCTTTAAAAATTCACACAATCTGTTGCTGTGACCTGTGGGTTTACATTTCAGTAAAATGTGTGTTTGGCGTTAAATTGTGTCTTTGTAGACTTTCACTAAAACTGCATACAATTACATCGATTTGGTTCATTTGTTTCCTGTGTCAGGCTATAAATTTAGAAATATCCATTAGGTTGAAAATAATTGAAACCGGAGATAAGGATATCTGATCAGGGAAACGACAAAACGGACACATTTCAATTTTATTGTAGGTTTTCGCTTTTGAAATAACCAAATAATTTAATTTTTATTGTTTATTTATATCTCTGATTTTTTTATATGATTGTAATCAATCACTTTATAAATACGATCAAGTATTGTGATAAGATAAATTTGATAACTATGAGTACTAAAGTGTAGTGAAACATCGGGAATCGGGAACTAGTTTATTAAATACATCCATTTTTTTTTTTCAAAAGTTGATAACATTCTACTAATCTAATAAGTAAAAAATAGCATATATAGGGAGTTTCTATACCTCTGCACGAATATTTAATGACATATAATTTGATATACTCCGTCAATACGGTGGAGTGGATAGCGATATGGCATACAAATCCGGAGATCCCGAGTTCGAATCTCACTGAAGCTAAAAATGAACTACTACATTGCGGCTCGGTGAGTGCGGACCCTGTACTGTAATTGGGATTAAGTTCCTGTTGTATAGCGTAACATAAATAAATAAATAAATAAATAAAACAAAAAGAATTTTTTTGAAATTCGTAAAAATTAGGGTATTTCATTCCTAGCGAACATTTTAGTGTCACTGATTTAATTCGGAATTTTGCGCCGTTTCTCCATACAGTAACAGCATATCCACTAATTCACTGTTACTATACATTTTTCTCAAATTCCTTCCACAACAACTTATTCTTTCAATACCGTATACGAAATCAGACTAGGTACTCAAATAAAAATAAGGCATTACACCAGGTACCTACATAATACCTAATTAATAAATGATTATTTGTAGGCAGTGTTTCTACTTTTATTTCATTAGTAACAGAATTATAAATAATTAAATGTACTATTAAAATGGTTCAAATAAAATTAGTAAATAATTTAGTTCTGTACGTAAATTTTCTTGATTTACAAGTAAAAATGTTAGAAGCTAAGTAAATATTCTGGTGTAATTCAGCCTTATTAAGCAAGAGATAAGAAGTGAACATTGAGCATAGCTTCCACATGCACCCCTTGGCTTTACATTACAAACTAGCATTCATTACAACTAATAATACCCAGGAATAAATCCCGGCAGTTAACAAGCCCTAAACCCTTAACCATCCTTACAACAGCAACATTAAACACGCATAAAACCGGCGATCACGGTCATTTCCATGTCACATAAATTCATGTAGCTACAGAAGGAAAATTTACATTCATAAGAGTCGTGTAAAAATGACTCTTAAATTGAAGACATCGCGAGACGAGCACGCATCTGGTGCGACCTTTGACCCCTGTGTCTAGGTCATGAATGACCGGGCGTTTATTATACGGGCGAGAGAACGAACAACGACCCTCTCTCGACAGCGGAAAGCCTCTCGGAGAGAAGTTGGGCAGAGCACAGGAAGGCAGCATGGGGCGCTGTAGGGATTCAGTTGTCTGGTGCGGTTTGTCTGCGATTTCAACTGTCCGGACATTGAGACGATTAGACAGGGGCGTATTAGGTTTATTAATATTTTAATTAGCACAATACTTAAAATCAGGGTTCGTAAATATCATGATATTTATAATAAATATCAAAATATCTGATATATAGGATATATATCAGATAAATATCACTTTTTGGATATTTATTTTTAATTTTAGTTTTTGTACACATTTATTATCACAATAGGAAATACAAAATAAATTATTACTCCTAAATACAAAATTAACATAGGTAATGAAAAAAAGTAAATATACATTGAATGGATACACAAATATTATATAGTACTAAGAATAGTAAGAATATTTAAAAAATCCTATATCCTGAACATAGCGTTGCAGATAGAGACTCACTTGGCCAAATCCAATCTAAATTAGTTTCTTTTTTGTAGTTTCTTTTTGGTTTAAATATTTAAACATAAAAACTAATTTAGCGGCTTTGTCGTTACCGAGACGATTACGTAATTGAGATTGGACAATGCCATGTGTGTAACTGTTCACATAGTTCAATAAATGTACTTTTATTTGGCCACTCTGACTCATTGATAGTTACACTTTTCCACCATATTAAAGGATTTGTATTTCTAAAATGAGTACCAAATAAAAATTAGTCAAAAGCTAGTAAAATAACAATTATCCTTAGAATATAATTTTAACAGAATTAATGAAAGTAATAATGAGAGGTATACTGTATTTATTACACACTATTTGAAATTTTTATATAATGGATATATATCATTGCAAAAATATGACAATATATATCAAAATAATTATCATGATATATATCGATCGATATATATCTTCGAACCCTGCTTAAAACCGATAAATAATATTCTTCTAATTAAAACTTAACACTTTGAATGACTAGTTGATACTGCATGCACTTTCCCAGTTTGAGTCCGGTCAAATTGCTTTGAACATTTAAACCAGTTGTGGAGCAGATAACTTTGCTTTAGTATAATTTTGTAAATACAATATCCAGTTCGAATTAATCATGAGTAATAGGGAGCCAAGTACGAGTACTTCCACTAAAAATAAAATGTGATTTACCTGAAAACGTGTTTATATTGAATGAGAAACACCAAACGATTTAATATGATTCAGATGATGACAAAAAAACTTCCGCTGTGGGTTGGTCTATTTTTTTGGGGGATTCCGTATGTAGATTTGTAAATGATTAGGTTTGTAATTGAGAAATATTTATTTGGTTTAAATATAAAACTCTTATAAAATGTTTTATGTTTTTTTAATAATATTCATGTCGTGTATAAACGTCATCAGCTCACAGCTAAAAATTATATGTTCAACTCTTCCGAGTCCTTATATGTATTTAAAATCATTCACATAGCTATGAACATAATTTTAAAATTACAAAAAAAAAATTAGGTGGCTTAGTGGTATCGAATCGGACTGTTGATCTTAAGAACCCTTCTCCTCTACTAGATGTTATTCCAATTTTCTTTCTATTTTGTTGTATCAAATGCAGCCTCGATCAGCCTGATTCTTCTATGCTGAAGGACTTGACACAAAAGTCGTCTGCATTGACGCTGTTATTTAAGAAGAATATTTACCAATTGAAATTTAATTAATCATAGGATCGAAGCTGCCTTAGACACATAACAAAATAGAGAGAAAAATTGGAATAACATCTGATTTTAATTAAATAGCATTTATCCTTAATTCATATCCTGGCAGAATCACAATTTTTCCCTCTATACCTCAAATAAATGGTCTTTTACATTTCTAAATTTGATAATTTTTGAAGAAAAGAAATTGTTACTGAATAATCGGGACTATATACTCTTTTTATAACTTACGTATCGTATTATTTTGTGCTGTAAAATGCAATTTTCAAATTAGATTATTTTTATTGTTTTGAGATTGTATTTGCTTATTATGTACTTGTAGCTGCGAAAATGAATTTATAAACAAGTAACTAAATTTTGTTCCTAAAAAGTTGAATGTATTGTGATTAATTTGAAACTAATACATTTCTATGCAAATATAATAAATTTAAAAATATTTCATCACGTCTTTTACACTATAGGGTGCGGCACTCTCGTAGCAGATCTCAGTGAGTGATATATTTATATGCGTGAAGTACAGTTATAAGCCGTCAAATCACAGCCCCCAAAGATGTTAGTGGAGGGAGAGCCACAGGGATAATTCTAAAGGAGTATAAAATGTCGGCTGTGGGAATCCAACCCAAGTTTTTATATCAACAGTCCGACTCGATACCACTGAACCACCTACCTCACATAGTATGCATTATTCTTTAACAATACTATTTAAAATTGTCAAATTTGTCCACAAAATGTGGACAAAAATATTTATAATGTTTCAAGACAGAAGAATCCCAAAACACGTAAATG
The DNA here is from genome assembly GCA_947425015.1 of Pterostichus niger. Classification (NCBI taxonomy): domain Eukaryota; kingdom Metazoa; phylum Arthropoda; class Insecta; order Coleoptera; family Carabidae; genus Pterostichus; species Pterostichus niger. The sequence continues at coordinate 22,374,105 of OX380345.1, read as the reverse complement.
AAATTGTGATAATAGCTATAAACTTAAAATAAATCATATTTATTTTGTCTTTTATTTTTTGACTTGACTGAGCCCATAAAATAATAATAATAATGATAAATGGAAAAATGATTTAAAAATTTAATATAGTTCTCAAAAAACTTTTTAAAAATATTTTATTGCTACTATTTTTCTTTAAACAGACCTTTACAGATTTATAGCCTATAATTTAAATTGAACAAAGGTATTATTAAATACCATTAATTTCATTGAAATCTGTCAAACATTTTCTGAGATTTCTTACCTTCTTTTTTGTTGTCTAGATTTATAAACTAATTTTAATTGAATCAAAATAAATCTATGCTCAAAAGATTGTGGAAATCTGTCGAACAGTTTCTGAGAAAGCTCGTCGCCATATTGTTTTAAGATGGCAGCGAAAATTTATAGCTTATATTTATATATATAGCGGAACAAAGGTAGAAAGAAGTACACTTCAAACTTTATGAAACGCACTCAAACCGAGGTAGAAGTACACTCAAAATTTTATGAAAAGCGCTCAACCCGTTCTGGCGTAAGGCGAATACAAACAGAAATTTTATTTTATTTATACAAAAAAGATGGTAAGGACAATTTTCAACACAATATTTTATTAATAATAGTTAAGAATGAAATCCCAGTTTGTAGAGCTAAAATCCAATCGGTTTAATCCGTTCGAGAAATAAGATATCAATATCATTATTATTTCTTAAATTAATTTCTAAGATATATTTTAATAAGCGCATTTTCTACAATTTAATTTAGTTCATTTGATTAGATATGATTATTTAAAACCACAAATCGATTTATCGATTCATTGACTAATCATATTGTTATGTAATTTTATGTATATATTTCCATTTATATTGCTTTCCATTAATGTGCAAGTATTACGTATTACAGAAAATATAAATTAATATTATTCTAAACAAAATTATCTATAGACATAAAAACGTAATATGAATATTAATTATAAACTTTTAATAGAACAATATACAATCAGCAATAGAATTAAGCGCAAAGAAATTTACCTTGCAGTAATTAAAACTGTCTACTAACTGTAAGATATTAATTTAAAACTTTGAATTCTGAAAACGTATTTTAGCACAGGAGTTAGTAAGTATGTCTGTATGTCACATACGTAGACATCTTTGAACCATCACAAGAAAACGAGTCGAGAAATCTTATGTGACACATATGTGATGGTTTGTAACAAATTACTTTATACTTGAAATGTTTTACTCAGAATTGAAATTCTGAAATGGGGTAGGTGGCTCAGTGGTATCGAATCGGTCTGTGGATCTTGAAAACCCTGGTTCGATCCCCACAGCCGACAAACAATTTTCACCAATTTAAATCTACCCATGTGGCTCCTCCTTCACTAATATTTTTGGGGGCCGTGATTTGACCGAGATCTGCTTAGGCAGAATGCCACACCCAGTAATGGGTAAAAGGCGTGATGTTATATTTATTTATTTTATTTAGAAATGAAATTCAAAATCCGGGAAATACTGATGTCTGTAAATATAAGTTAATAGTTCATGGAAATCGGAAAATCGAATCATAAATTAATTTTAATTCTGAAAATAAATTAATGTTCTCTTCAATTATAATTAATTACAAATAAAAAAATGACCTGAGTAGTTAGCGATCTTAATCGAATTGTTAAACTGGAGAAAATTAGGTAAAGGCCAAATTAAATGATTTGATAATTACCTACGTAATCGAGTTTGTTTTTTATGATACAAGACATACGTTATACATTTTGTCTCTATCGTTTATATGAACGTATTTCTTTGATTGTTACCATGTTATGGTTTAAAAAATGATGTAATTTTGAAGTAATTTGACACGGTGTACATACGAGTATTATGTCTAGTTTTATCAATAAAACTCCACAGACAGATTCATGAAGCAGGTTAACTAGTCACATTATTTTTTATTTCGTTTTAGCTTCTTTGCATTAAACAAGTTATTTTAACATGGAATGAGTATTAATGCAAAATATTAATTTAATCTGCTTTAATTGAAAACAGATATATATATGAACAGAGACGGATCGTGAGTTTATAACGCCCTGGGCTAATTATTTTCGTTTGGTTTATTATTTTGTTGCAATTCCACGACTATCTTATAAAACTTTAAATCCGATTATTTCGGTTACGAAACATGCAAAATAATAGTTATTTACGTAAAAAGTCAGGAAAGTGTTCAATTACAGGATGAGTAGATAGTTTCATGCCGAGCTTGAAACAGCTTACGAATTCTGTACGACGCATTACTGAGGTGTTACGTATAACATTTTACTTGAAACTTATAAACAAATAATAAATATTTTAAATTAATTTAAATTAAAAGAAATATTTGACTTAGATATTCAGGCAGTATTTTATGTTGCTAAGTAACTAGACACTCATGTTTTGTTTCATTACCTATCTAGGCAGGCAATATGTTATTTTCCTGACTAGGCATGGAAAGCAAAGCTTTCCTGATTCTTAAAAGTCAGGCAAATGTTTATTTTCCTGTCAGTTTCAGGTAAAATGTGATTATTCACTTACGAGTAGATGTAGAATGTAATTATCTACAAATTGTATTTGAAACATATTTGTCTAAAATTAACTGGCCACTTTTGCGTCAGAAAAACTGATTATATATATTTTTAAATATATTTTGCGCTCTCTAAAATTTGGCGCACTTAATGCTATAATGCTCTACAACCGAGCCACCAACTGTTATTAACGCAAAAATTAATTTAAATAGTTGTTTGTAATTTCCACATCCGATAAGCTTTAAACTACATTAAAATTACCATTGTAACTCCCCTTCCACTACTATTTTTTTTTGGGAGGGCATGATTTGACGACTGGTAATCGCATTTCAAGCGTACATTTTTTTTTACTGAAATATGCTACGATAGCGTGCAACACCCAGTAATGGGTAAAAGACGTCATCATATTTTTGTTGTTGTAAGATATACACTGCTCAAAATTGTACAGAGATATTTTAAAATTGAATTGTAAAATTAAAACTTAAATTATATTTAAATATTTGTATGAATACCTACACTATTATTTTTCTTAAACATATTTGAAAATAATTTATAGTTTTGCTTTTATAAATATGTATTTAAGATGCCTTTTTATTTAATTAATATTAAGTTTTAATTGTGAACCCGGGTTCAATTCCAACAGAAGACGAACAATTTTCACCACGTTAAATCTACCTTTGTGGCTCCCCCTCCACTAACATCTTTGGAAGTTGTGATTTGACGGGTGGTAATTACAGTTCACGCGAAGAAATAAATTACTTGCCGATATCTGCTTCGGCAGAGTGCCACACTCAGTAATGGGTAAAATGCGTGATAATATATTCATTTTATTTTTTAATTTTACATTCAATGTTTAAAATATCCTTGTACAATTTTGAGCAGTGTATTTCTATACCTGTACTTAAATCTAAATTCATTCGTATGTTACTAAAAATATTCTGCAAAATACAAACTGAAAGTCTGAAGATTTGACAGAAGGGTACATGCGTTTCAAAAATTTAAATATATATTGTTATTGGATAATGGAATATTTTTTTCGCAAACTTTTAGATCCAGTACTATTCCTTTCAACCAGTTTTCAAATTTGTTTTCATTAGCCGGTCTAACCCTTAACAATAAGACATACAGTTTATATAGGGGATGATTGTATTCGTTTTAAATAAGAGAGCAACCCTTTTTATACCACTAATCATCATTCTCAGTCGGTTTTTTACTTCTCTTTACTTGCTGAGATTTATCACATATATCTCAACAATTTTCTAAGTGTAACAGTTTTAAAATTGTTGTAATTTCATGAAGAATTTTTTAATATTATGAGTTTTAATTTAGATTTTATGTAATTAGTAGAACCTACATTCCATTGGAGGCTTAGTCCAAAATTTTAATTGGTTGTTTGCCACTGAGAATTTTAGTCGTCGTAAATTTTGTCTGCTGTTGGTGTATAGCTGTAGCTGTAATCGGCGCAGTTTTAATTACGTGAAAATAGACTTGTGAAAGGATTAACAGTTAAAACACAATTTTGTTAAGCAATAGCCACAAGATATTTTAAAATGAGATAAATCTTACGAAATTCTGCTCTTCTGTTTTGGTATAAGAATCTAAAATGGTTGTTAAATAAATATATCAACACGCCTTTTTTCCATTACTGCGTGTAGTACTTTGCCATAGTAAATGTCGGTAATTTAGCAAGCAAAAGCAGATTCCTCATCAAGAATTTGCTATTTCGATATATCTTTTTTACTTCCTTGTACGAAGTAAAGGAAGTATTGTAATCGCGAAAATTTTCGGTTCTCAGATTTCAGTGGAAATACACATTTTGGCCCTCCCTGAGTCCATTTTGACAAATTTCGTCGTGACGTCTGTACGTACGTATGTATCTCGCATAACTCAAAAACGGTAAGCCGTAGAAAATTGAAATTTTATATTTAGGACTGTTATAACATCTAGTTGTGCACCTCCCTTTATGGTCATTATATAACTTCCGGAAGTGGTACTTTACTTATAGCCTATAATAGATTTTCATAAAAAACTATATTCAAATATCATTTAAAACTTTCCAAATTTGGTATATAAGACTACTATATCAATGGAAATAACATAATAGATTTTGGTTAAAATACACTGACCGGAAGTGACACATTACATGAAGCTGCTAACAGTTTTCCTTGAAAAAAAAGGTATTATTTTAATTTTAGAAATAAATGCTACAAATAAAACTTTTAGAGAATTAAATTCTGCATTTAGCACATTAAACATTTTTAAATTAGCCTTTTGCATAAGTGAAATATCTAAATTTAAATATTATATATTTTTTGTTTTTTTTTTAAATTAAGTTTGCTATGGATTAGAACAAAATTAAAAAATAAAAGATTTTATGTCAAATATGTGCAATTAAAAAAATATCTATAGTTTACGCGTACAAGGAAGTCATGTGGTGTCCACATCAGATTTTTAATTGACGGTTAAGAAAATAGCATTTATTTTATTGATAACTAAGGAAATTCAATTATAGTGACAATTCCACTCATAAGTTTTCATCTAATCAAATTACAGTTTTTGCTGAATTGAACCAATCACAGTAGTATTACAGCTACAATTTCACTAGTGAAAATTGTCGCAAATCGTTGCTTAGATATAACATTTGTTAACTATTTTGAGTAGATGAATATTGTTGAATTTTATTTGACTTTGTTTACTTTGCTTAGTTATGTCAAAAAATTAAACAATGTAAATTGATCACCAAAGTAATAGTAGATCAGACATTGTTTTAAAAATACTGCAGGTTAAATTTTTTTGAAGTAAATAAAATATTTCGAGGAATTGTCAAGCCGAATACCATACGTGACTATGATTTTCCTTTGGTAATTTTTGCCTAGATCATTCCTGCTTGTTGCTTTAAGAAAACCTACATTTGTGGTGGCGCACTCGTGCAGATTTTCATCGCAACAAGCAGTCGTGATCATGACGACAAAAAGTTCCGGCAAAATCATAATCACTAATGGTATTAAATATCAAAATTTTAACTTATTAATTTCACTAGTAGAAAACTATACTCTATTCCATTTAAGAATGAAATAGATGGCACTGTGCACGCGTCCGTTTTTACATGCATTAAATAATTTAAATTTTGTCGCCATTCATGATTTCATTTTTTATAATACATAATAATAATTTCGTTCAGGACGATTGACAACTTAAATTAAAATTAATAACAGATATAAACAGACGAACTGATTGATATAAAATTATTTGTTATAAAGAGAATTAAAAAGGAAATTTACAAAAAAAAAGACAGCAACGCTTGAGATGACATCCCGATTCTATGTTCCGTTCTTAACTGGAATGGACTATATCCAAATAGCTTTTATTTCATTGGTTCATTTTCATACAAATTTGTAATTCTATTAGTTCTCATATATACGTGATAAATTCTCAATTCAATGAGATAAACTTACGAGTAAGGATATTTGCTTGAATTCATATATTTATTTATGTTACGATGTACAACAGGAATTTAATCCCAATTATAGTACAGGGTCTGTACTCACCGAGCCGCAGTGTGGTAGTTCATATAATTTTTAGCTTGAGTGCGATTCGAACTCGAAATCTCCGGATTCGAATTCCGTATCGTTATCCACACCACCGTATTGACGGTATGAGTATAGCTTATATTTACAAAACCATTAAAAATTCCGAAAAATAAAGTCACAAGTGTAAACTTCCTCGAACTGGGACATGTATAATGTATACGCACCTAGTGTTCATTAGCGTAGCAACCGCGCGGTAAACAGGGGCACAACGCTACCACGCTAACCAAAACAAGGAAGGAAGTGTACCGTACCGTGGGAAAATAATTGTTGTCTTTCCATCAAGTGCAAAACTATAATAGACCTTCACATCAACATGGTCGGCGAGACACCCCTCTACGCGTGCGCAGAACCGTGACGGAATAGTTATAATCCGGTCTTGAATTTTGACCGGGGTGAACTAGAAAATGTTACCGAGTATCCCTTTTCCCTTTTATTGTGTTGTAAATAAATGTAAGAGTAATGAAAATAAAGGGGATTTGCGTGTTATGAGTAGGTATTGTTTGTGGAGTTCAAGGGAATTGAAAGGCAAGGTGATAAGTTAGTTTTTAGGAAGGTCAACAGATAGAGATGCTAACTTTAACATTTTTAGCCCCCTCTTGTGGTATTATATTTTATGGGTAAATAATTGCTGTTACGAATTGAAATTCAAGGATGGTAAGATCAAGTAAATTAGTTTTCTACAAAAGTTTATATTTAAAGTTTGAGGATTCAAGGTTTAGTTGCTTGTATACGAAATATCAAAAGGAAACGTTACACTTTGACCAGTTGCCGTATATATCATTCAGGTCCTTTTCATTCAAACTAGTTAATCAATTTTGTAACCCACAGGGGTATTCGTAGTTCAAATATTTAGCAAACAATTTCTCTTGGTGTTGGAATATTGTATTTACGATAATTTTATTATAAAACCGTTTAAGCTTTAATCGAACTATTATTCTAATTAGTGAAACAAACTTAAAATATTATTTTTTTATCATGAATAATATACAGAGAGATAAGAATGTATGGGTAAAATTATGAATAGTTGTTACGTTGAAACGAACAGACGAGTGTCAAAAATAACATAATTAGATCGCGACAACGTAGCTGGAAGGATTTAAATGTAATTTCTGACACTAATTACCGTTTCTAGGCAGGAATTTTGCCAAATTCATTCATGGCCCGAGTTATATTTGGTTGATTATTTCCTGAATTTAAATAAAAATAAACAAATGTCAAAATTTTCATTGTCAATAAATGGTTGCCTAGGATATGATACACGGATTTTATTAAAATGTTATCGTAGTAAAATCATCATCTCGGTGCACATGAAGCATTCTGATTAGCTTAAAATGTAATTAAGGAAATAATTATTTACAGAGCCAAAAAACGATTTCAATTAGGAACTGTTGAATTTCGACCAAACTTTTTGAACTAGTGTTTTGAAACTAGATATTTTAAATTAAAGTACCTATTATAAGTCTCATTCATTGTAGTATATCTCGCGCTCTGGTGTAAATTTATATTAATTGATTTTACAAATATAAACTGATTTTCTAACATCTTGTGACTTTAATAGCATTGGAACAAAAGTAATTACCAGCACCTACAGATTTATACAGTTTCTATTATGGGGTAGGTGGTTCAGTGGTATCGAGTCGGCCTGTGGATCTTGAGTACCCTGGTTCGATCCCCACAGCCGACAAACAATTTTCACCAAATTAAATCTATCTCTGCGGCTCCCCCTTCACTAACATCTTTGGAGGCCGTGACTTGACGGCTGGTAACCGCATTTTATGTGAAGAAATATATCACTTACCGAGATCTGGTACAGTAGAGTGCCAGACCCAGTAATGAGTAAAAGGCGTGATGATATATTTATTTATTTATATTATTGCATATAATAAGAACCCAGGATCGGTTCCCACAGCCGACAAACAATTTTCACCACATTAATACTGCCCTTGTGGTTCCCCTCCACTTACATTTATGGGTGTCTTGATTTGACGGCTAGCAATCGCACTTTATGCGAAGAAATATATCACTTATCTGCTACAGCAGAGTGCCACTCCCAGTAATGGGTAAGAGGCGTGATGATATATTTAATTTGTTTATATAATATATTTAACGAATGTTACATAACTATATTTCAAGTTTAAAGTTTTATGTTGTTTGTTGCGAATTGTAAACGGAAGAACTTTTTCTAAATAAATTGATGTAATTTTGTTTAATTTAGATGCCAGTAGCGTATCATACTTTTTCTGAAGTAATTTTAGCATTAATCTGTTACTAGATTATTTATAATTTATGTCATTTTATCATTAAATAAGCGAATTCTTATTAGTTACATTTCATTTTTAATTTGTTATTATAACTTGAATGATGCACCTTTGTGATGTGTAAATTATTGCAGTCACCTTGTCCGTTAAAATACCTGTTATAGAATACACCTACATCGAAAAGAATGTAAGGAATCTTTTAACATCCGTTTAGTTATGAATTCATAATTGTTCACACTCCGGATGAGCACGTTTACATGATAACATAAATACGCAATACTTCTGTGTTATAACAATCATAATTCGTATTTACAACGTTAGAGTAATTATTTTAAACGAGGTTTGCATACGTCTTAGGTTTTAGTTTTGTTTTATTTCTCATGCGTTGAACCGTATCTTACGAACACCTGTTCTTTCAAATGTTTTCCTGTTTTTACACTACATACTAAAACGATTCTGTTTTGTACAAGGTTTTCTGCGAATGCTCTATTTTGATATTTAAAGTTGCTGAATGGCGCATTTTTCATACTGATCTAGTTTCAAAACATGTTTTATCTTCTGCTGTTGTAGCAAACGAAAAAGAATTGATGCTGAAGAAAGAAATTGAAGCATTTTAGTCACGAATCTATTTGAATCAGTTTGTGATAGAAAATAGTGCACGCAGTGTCTAATTGTATATTGTTTTTGGATTTTATAAATAGAACTTGTTTATTCATCGTATTGAATTAGAGGAAGTTGGTATTTATCACGGTTCTCCGAATTTTCCGTTGATTTAGATCATTTCAACAATTTTCAATTAATTATTGACTGTTAGTAATTCAACTGTGAACAATAACGATAACACAATAAAATTTCAAAATTATATCTGGTTCTTTTCCTTATTTACAGTTCAAACTTGGAATCTTTAATCTTAGCCTCCAGACGTACGCTATTAGAAAATTTAAAAATATAAATAAAATTAGTGTAAACATAAATATTATAAATTGATAAAAAATGAGTAATATAATGATAAAAATACTAGTAGCTCGTAAAAATGTTATGAATAAATATTTACAACAATAATTTTAATCTTTCGGTGCATTATTAAAAAAAAGAGAAAAATGCAATTGTAAATATTGTTCTGCACTTATTATCTCTCCTTAATTAATGTGATAAATAGAAGGAAATATTTGTTATTAACTTTTTTTTAAATGATTCAATTAGGTTAATAGCGAGGTTAAAATAGTTATTAGAATTATCATCTCAAATATTTAAATAAAAGATCTGACAAAATAAAGAGATTCGGTTATTGGACTGCATAATATGTTGTATGTTATATTTTGTTGTGTGAAATTTAATTTAAAGTTTACTTGAAATTACTACATTCTGTTTAGTACAACGTGTGGAAGAAATTGCATTAGTATTGTTTTTTTTTTACTAATTTATGTTTGATTAAAGTTGTCCATTAAATTAAAGGTGTCCATTAAATTAAAGGTTAAAGATAATGCACTGTAAATTTGCTGTACTGACCTAACCTCAAAGTTTGACAGTTATTTTCGGTTTCAGTTCCCAGCGGGGTCGCTGAGCGGCAGCACAATGCATGGCAGCGCAGGCGATCGGCGCGCCCTGGAGCGCGAGGCCTTGAGGAACGTCATCGCGCAATGGAACGCCAACCGGCTCGATCTGTTCGAACTCTCCGAACCGAACGAGGTGAGTAAGAGTTAGTCATTGAGTCATTACTTGACCAAAAATTTAAAGAAAAGAGAACAAGAATAAAGACATAGTAGTAAAGACTCCTTGCTCCAATGAGAACCAAATTGCGCTTGCTTCCACCGATCTCTTAGCTTCATTTCATAAACAGTTTTTGTTCTCTTTTTTCCCTGACTACAAGACATAATACTTCTTGGAAGAAAGGAAAGGAAGTAATTAATAAGCGTTAGGGAAACTGTTTTCCCCACTACAATATGAACCAAAATGTTCTTGCATTCGTCATCTTTTCATTTCACCTAATTTCACAACATAAAGCTCTTTTATATTCCTAAAAGGAAATTCCTTAAGAAAGAAAAAGAGAGAATTGCATACAAATTTATTTGTCTCCCCGGTCTTCATTTCCATAGCACCGCAACATACAGTTTATATTGTCTTATTTTAATCAAGAATCAAAATCAATTGAACAAGTATATTGATCTGACATTAAGTAGAAATTTATTTTTGAAAATAACATTTTAATATCTCTTTAAAATGTCCTCTGTTTGTCCGGTTGTGTACTGTGCGAAATGGGTTATACGTTGAACGTGGCAGGCAACCTTCTAGCGATTGCGACCGTTTTTGGGGAAGCTATGTAGTAAAACGGAGATTAGAGGAAACATGGTTCAGCGACGGAAGGAAGCCCACACCCGTACTATTGTTTAGGGCTACTGGTCCGTGAACAGTGTAATTCGCTGTGCATACATATATACGTTACATTTAATTCGTCCTAATTGTTTTATCTGATTTAGAAATGTCAAGAAGTCAAAATGTGACCTCTTTTCGAAGTGACAATTTGATATATCGTATTAAACACAATTATTAGATTAGATAAATTGACTTTATTGCTACAGGAAAGTTCCATAACCCACCTTACATTAAGTAACGTGTGACGTCATACATACGTTTATTGTTTATTCTGATATTTTCCTCTTGTTAATCTTTCAAATTAACAGAATACAAATTTTACATAAATCTCTGTATAAAAACAAATAAATCTTAATATATTCTATTGGCTTTCAGTTTGTTAATGGTTGAGATACAATGAAAGGTGAAGGGAAAATATTCGCATTGTAAAACTAATTACACTGAACAATTCGAAAGGAACATATATCTTTAGATCAGCATCATTTTTAATCGTAATGTTTGATGCAAGCATTTCGGGGTCATGTACTATTACTAAAAGCATTCGGTCATTTGCCCTATTAGAAATTTCACGGATCTTAACTTCCTCGCTAATTTGATACATTTAAAACAAAAGCTGATTACATACTTTTTGTCAAACTGATTCATTACAACAAAAAAGTGAAATCTACATGACTTTACCGTTTAAGTCTATTATAACACAATGAATACTAGTTTGTTGAGCAAGTAGCTTACTTCCCTTTTGTCACACTAAAATGATACCTTTATACTACTACTTTCAACTTTCTCTCACATCTTGACATTGCCAGAAGTATAATCATCATTTCCACATTGTCTCAAATAACACATAATTTATGTTTTTGCAATTAAGAGTCATTAAAATATAATAATAATTTCGCAGGACTTGGAGTTCCATGGCGTAATGCGTTTCTACTTCCAAGACTCCGGGCAGAAGATTGCCACGAAGTGTATTCGAGTGGCTTCGGACGCCACCGTCTCTGATGTGATAGAAACGCTCATAGAAAAATTCCGTCCAGACATGAGGATGCTTTCAGTGCCTTCGTATGCCTTATATGAAATTCATGAAAACTGTCCCGAAAGGCGATTGGCGCCTGACGAGAAACCACTTCTGGTGCAGCTCAACTGGCATGTTGATGACAGAGAAGGAAGATTTTTGCTCAAAAATATCGATGATAAACCAAATGTAAGTTGATGCTGGTACTATTACAGTTTTTCCCTTTTATGGCTGTTTACATTGAATAAATTACGCTACTTTATAAGTGGTCGTAAACTTTCAATTTAGTTTGGAATGTTTACCAATTATTATTGAAAGAGAGGAAGAGAGAGAGAGAAGAACAGTAGTTGATTTATTATTTTTATCTTTCTAGATGTCATCGATGGGTCTCAGCGATTCTAATTCTAGTTTTAGAAGAAAATTATCAAAACGAGAAAAGAAGCAATTAAAAAAACAGGAAAAATTATCTAGATTAAAAGCTGAAAACGACGACTCGAACGAAAAAACCGATAATGTTGCTGAAAAGTTATACACAGGTACAGTTTTTACTCATACTTATCACCAAGTACTAACCTTAAGTAATAAACATTTTTATTTTTAGAATTACCGGAAACATCATTTACTCGATCAATATCCAACCCTGAGGCCGTTATGCGACGAAGACGGCAGCAAAAATTGGAACGAAAACTTCAGCAGTTCAGATCGAAGGATGGTGGACCGGACACCGGTAAAGGCACATTAATTATTTATTTATACAAAATTACATAAAAATATTATTCTATTATAATCAGTTTACAATTTTTCATTAAAAAAAATCATTTCTGGACGAAACTGTTCTATAGCTGCAGATAACTGTAAATAAAAGAACCAAACTTGCAGATATTAAAAAGTTATAAATTTAGAAAATTCTAACATTTTAATAATCAATGAAAATAAAGATTGACAGATTAGTTTATTCCAAAATGGTTAATTTGGTCAAACTTCTACATTTTATTAAAAAATTACTGTTAAACTTGTTCCGTTTATAAGTACCTACTTCTGATAGAATGTCCTCATTTTGATTTTAAGATACAGAAACAAAATCAGTAGTATCTATTTTAAGTTCATCTAATATAAAACTAGCTTCTAAATTTTGTAAAGGTTGAACAAGTCATTCTGAAGATATATGTCTATTATTTGGTTTCAAGGTGGTCAACACAAATTAGTAGTCTATATTTAAAGATAAGCAAAAATAAAACAACAAATCAAAATTTTAGAAAAATCTGTAGCCATTCTTGAGATAGTTCACCGCCACTTTGATTCAATATGGCTGACTAAAATTCATAGCCAGTAATATAAATTGCACCCTTTATTTATTTTAAATTAGACCAATTTTTGTAACCAATTTTCTAAAGTAATGTACTATTTATGTTAATAAAATTACCATCTCATGAGATCTATTCAGCTGATCCCTCCTCATCATAGCAACCACACTCACTACAACAAACACATTCAATTACGCAAACTGGCCAAACAGTATAAATTAATTCCCCTAATCTCTTTCAGGTGGGACATTAAAGATATACGGTGAATCACTTTGCCGAGACGTACCCTACAAGACCCTTCTGCTGTCAGTTCGCGACTGCGCGAGTACGGTGGTTCGCGAGATGCTGGACAAGTATGGGCTGTCGCGCCACGACCCCACGCAGTGGTGCCTCGTGCAGGTAACCACCCCGCCATCAGGACCAGACCAGGAGTACGTGCTCGATGATGATGAGTGCCCGCTAGCGATATTGATGAACCATTCGAGTGTTAGAGGTGAGTGACAGTGAGAGATTTTTCTAGTGGATGTGAGATTGCTATCTGGATTTCTACGGAAATCATAGATTATTTGATTATTTTTTAATGGCTGCTTATTTAATTTTATTTATTTGTCAGTTGATGATATCAAAGTCTTATAGAGAGAAAAACTTCTTACGTCGGGAATCAAATTATTTTATAAAGAAAATTTCGTTAAATCCGCTACTTACTTTTTTGTTCACAAATTTTATTGAATAAAGTTTTCTTTTTCTCCACAACTGTCAAAAAATGTTAATTTTTTTTATTAATATCAATACGCGAAGTACTTTAATTTTTCATCATTTACATTACCATGACAACGCGTATTTTGCAGTCTAATGAGTATTTTGCGCACTGTTTCGCATCATATATTTCGCGCACGCTCCAAAATTATTTTTTGTCAGATTCCATTAGTTACAACACATCAATAATATCAAATTCATGTTAATGTAAATTATTTTCCTTCAATTTACTTAAATAAATTATTGTATTATTCTTTATTTACAGTTGTAGAAAAAAACCTACGGTCTCGACTAATATTCTTACGCGTAACAAAAACACACTCATTTTGCGAACTTTATACAAAAATAACTATTTCTGTAATTTTAACAATTTGTTAGTTTTATTTTTTTAATCAACTATATTCAATTTTTTCATTAATCCTGCAACTTATCGCGTTTCTTATGAATTTAAAAAATGTGATTTTTTGAAGCAGTATTGTTGTATTTAATTTTTGTGTTATTCTTAAAAGTATCGCAAAAAAATGTTATACTTGGTATTTTAAGTTTTATGCTGACCCACTGTTATTTAATTTTTGTTTATTAATTTTACTGAACAAATATTTAAGTAGTGTTTAAATTGCAACGAAGAAATATTTTAGCTTCTCAATACCTGAACATTTAAATATTTTTCATTATTTTGGTTTTATATAAATATATTTATGTGCTGACATTATATCTAGTGTATCTAATAGATGATATTCATTTTATTTTGCGCAAGGTGATGCATTATTTATTCTAATGATTTGATTTAGGATTACAGAACGGTTTAGAAAGTAAAACTGTCAATATTTAAAAGCTATGATTTTAAATCAATGTCAATATCGTAAACTTATTTACTAACAAGTTGTTATTGACATTTAAAACCTAATCAATTATTTTTAGTATATTTTTTTTTGTTCTAGTGCTCATAAATAGGTAATAATTATCATTTTATTAATTTTAACAACTAAGTTTTCTAATATAATTAGATATTTGAAAGGTTATAAGATTGAATAGTGATATATGGATTTTAATTATATTCACGTGTAAATAACAACACATTTTTCATTCCTTAATGATGAAAAAATTATCAAGAGATAATAATAATGAAATTACTAATGACCGGTACTTCAATACGACTTGAATGCACGCAATGTCACAACTTTTCCTCTGTATTAAAAAGTCCCTTTACTAACAAGTCCCCTGAGAAAATTAACTTTCTTCCCTAAGTGATTCTAAGACCACTTGATTTTCTTAACAAGGCTACCTATATTTATACAACAAAATATCCAGAAACAATTCGATTATTTACACAGAATTTAACGCGCAATAAATGTCGTGTAATGTGAAATAATTATTTACGGCAACTGAAATAATTCTATATTTAAAGTTCATGTGCAGTAAATAAGCGTGATAGTTATAAATTAGCGAATTGACTGATCTGTTGTTTGTACGCTTCATTTGCAAGAAAATCCATTCGTCCTTGTTACTAATTCAATACCTTACTCATCAATTGAAGAGTTGTGGGCGATATAAATTGTTACAATTAACTTACAGAGTTAATTGGATTTGAATATTCAACCAGAATTCATATAAATCTAGTTTGATTTTCTAGGAACTCACCACACTATTTTTGAATGAATATATATTTTTTATACTCTGCTTTTATATATTATTATTTTATACATGTAATTATTTTCATATTTCGACCCGAAGAATTTTTAGAAAATAAATCTTCATTTTCTGGAAATTAAATATTTAACAAGTAAATAATTTAAACGAAATTATCAGGATTCTAATTATCTAAAAGCCTTAAAATTAATCAATCTTCTAATCTTTTTTTGGATTTCAATCAAATTATTATTCTTTATTTTATCGATGTTTCTGCTGACACTTCAACCTTCTACAGGATAAAATAAAATTAACCAAACATTCTTTGAAAAAAAATAAATACTGAAATTCGAAAAAACCTGTTACGATATTTTTGCAGTGCATTTATTTTTCTTTCTGAAATAAACAACCCTGATAAATTATAAAATTAAAAATTTTCAGTAACCTGAGCTGTACGTCCCCTGTACCTTTATAACCTCAAACGACCATCGTAGTGAGATAACGTAAGATCGCAAGAATCATTGATTGAAACGGACGAACTCGTATCTACTAAATGATGTGGGCTAACATCAATCTCAATTTGCTGGCAACATCTCTGAGTGCCCTAGTTTGATGTCATTACAGTCCGTGTCAAAATCGCTTTATTCAATTTTACACTTTATTCTTACTTCTATCACTGTGTTATAATTTTATTCCTTTTCATTGGAGACGTTTGACATATTTACTTTGATACTTGATTTAATTTTAGATTTCGAAGTACTCGAAGGTTAAGTCGTGCTTAAATTTGCAGTCATGTGGTTATTTGAGGTTAAATTTTAAATTGAGTTATTGAATTTTATATTTCTGAAAATAATTTTTACTCCAAACGAAAAGAAGTGTTGATTGATTTAATTTGATAGTCTGTCTGGCTTGATATACAAATATATTCCATAAAATGCTTGGATTAGTTTTAGTATTAGTGCTACGATTAATTTATTTAAATGTGAATGTTAATACAATGTTTATTTATACTTTATAACAAGAACTTAAACCTGATATAATGGAATTTTGTTGATATAATTTGAATTCAGAAACTCTTGCTTCATAGGCAAACGCAAGTTGCATCCATTCAATAATTATTCGTATAGCGATTATAATTGAATTTATTTATAGTTAGTAAAATAATTAAAATCCAAAAGATTGTAGTTCTTTTTAAAAAGGCGAATGATATAAATTTAATAATTGTTACATGAATTTCAGGCGTTAGTGAAAAATAAAAAAGGAATGTTTAATTTTCATTAATTTTCTCTTTTATTATTAATAATTAGCGACATTTCGGGAAATTTATTTTTCCATTTTCAAGTAATAATTTTTATATAAACTTTGAAATTATTTAGTTATTATAATCAAAAACTAAATTTTGAAAGTTTTTTTTTTATTATAATTTTACTATGTAATTTTAAAGTTTATATACAAATTATTGCTTGAAAATGTCCAAAATATTGTGCCGAAACATTGCTAATTATTAATAATAAAAGATAAATTTAATGAAAATTTAAGCTTTCCTTTTTAATTTTTTACTAAAGCCTGAAATCCATGCAACAATTATTATTTATATGAATTAATTTATTGACATTAAAGTCGAATCGCAGATATTTAGAAATAATTTTGAAAAATCTTGAACATTCGCAGGGATTTAAACCCAAAACTTATCACACGCCAAGTGTACGAAAAATTATGACTTCTTCACCGAGTATTTGTACTTTTAGAACAGTCACCTAACATGTGAAAGGTTTTGAGTTCTAATCCCGGCAGTAGCACAAGATTTTTCAAAATTATTTATAAATTATTATTATTATTATTATTGTGTGGCTTCTTGGCGGACCAACTACATAGGTCATATGCCACCATTACGCCCTTATCCGCGTTTTAGGTCTTCAGTCTAATTTATTTTTTGTCTATATATATCGGACCAACTACTAGGTCATATGCCGAAGTGAAATTATTATTTATAGTTATGTGATATAACCTTAAATTTATCTGTTTGAATGTGCAATTAAATAGCAAATGCCCTAGTAAAAAGAATTGGAGCAACGATATCTTGAACTAATATAAAATTGCTCCTCCACTTATCTTCCGACTTTAAACTTTGCTATTTGCTATAAACTCGTAACTACCGAAAGCGTGCTCATAACCTCACTTTAGTGCTTAACCTATACATTCTTAAATCTCACACCACCATCTCCACAATGGTTTCATCCAAAATCTTTTCCGCCGTTTTACAACCTCTACATCGTATCACAGACGGGATGTTAAAGCACTCACGTGTGAATAGATAGGAACCTGTGTGATTTCACCTGTCTCGATTTGTCCGTATGCCGTATTGATTTTACTTGCTCCACATCAACCGACATAATATTTTATACATGAAATTTCGACTAGTGCACAAGTGTCAGTTATCGTTTGTCACGATCAGCAAATGAGGGTGAGTTTGTTTCATCTGGATTATGCTTTAATAATATCTTATCTGATCTGATTTAGAATTAGAATTTTATGGAAATAGTATACAGTTGATTAATCAAGTAATGTAACAGTACTTATAGGTATTTTCTGTCAGGTTAGGATAGTTACGTAATATCAATTTTTTGTGTGTGTTTTAATTTCAATAGTATTAGTATATCAACTGTTATTATGAAAACTGATTTCAGTACCTATATTTAATAAGAAAATATTTTTATCAAAACTTTATGTCTAAAACTTGAGGATCAAATGTTATTTAAATCTACCCCTGTCCTCCACTAATATCTTTGAGGGCTGTGATTTGACGGGTGGTAACCGCACTTCATGCGAAAAAATATATCACCGAGATCTGCTTAGGCAGAGTGCCACATCCAGTAATGGGTAAAAGGCGTGTTGATATATTTATTTATTTATTTTATTTGTAAACTTGCTTTAATATTTTATTGTGCCTTAAATGTACTCATAAAAACTGTCGTGATTTTTTAAACTGCTATTGAATAAATAAAGTATTTTTGAGCCAAGTTTTATCTGAAGTTTTCAAAGATTTCTATTTTATTTATATAAGCTTTCGTTGTATCTAAAATTTTACGAATTTTTTCTCGTTTATAAATATAACACGTAGCTATCTCATATATTCTTTGCTTTTGTACACATTTTAAATTACTCTTTTCGTATATGTCTGAATATAATATAGTATACTTTTGAATAATAAATTTCTGTGAACATTTTATATTTACTTTTTGGAAATAACGGAAGCTGCAAAAGTTGAAATGTCAGAGTTCACGATTGTCCGATGTGCAATACACTCTCACGTATTTTCACGATGTAAGTACACATTTTACGTATAAGATAAAATTTCATTTTTATTTTTCTTGAAGTAATACTAGTAATCTGATCAATAAATCTACGTCCCATAAGGAATAATTCTGCTGCAGTTTATCTGTTTTATATTTACGACGGCTTATAATACTGATATTGTAGCAGACATATTTTTAAAGTCAATTACATTAATTATATTGTTTCCTATCAATCATAACCTGTACAAATATGACGGAAACTAGAAACTAAATCAATAACACGTAATTTTTATCAGGATTTTCTTTTAGATCTACATAATTATTCATATAAATAATTATGTTATGTTATATGTATAATTATAAATATAAGAGAAACAATTTTTCTCCCCAATTTTCTTTCGAATTTTTGCTTATATTTTCGAAAACAGTTGATGATATTGAGTTCATTTTGGCCTCAATTCTTGGCTCAAAGCACATTGCCCTAAAGTACTCACATGCTTATATTTTAATAACTATTTTTTCTACAATTGTCAAAAAAAATGTTCATTTTTTCACTAATATCAATACGCGAAGTACGTAATTTTTTCCTTCATTTACATTACCATGATAATGCGTATTTTGCGCATTATCTTGCACCTTAAAGCGCAAAATGAAAATTTTGCGCACTGTTTTGCGTCCTAGTGCACAAAATGAGTATCTCGCGCACACTCCCAAATTATTTTTTGTCAGGTTCCATTAGTTACAACACATCAATAGTACCACATTCACATTATTGTTGATTGTTTTGCTTCAATTTACTTAAATAAGTGAATTATTATTGTATTATTCTTTATTTAAAGTTGTAGAAAAAATGTTGTTTGTATTTTGTGGGCAAAATTCTTAATTTTTGTCTCGTTCGAATGACTGTTTTGTCTTGACCTGCGGCCTCGATTGAAAGTAACATTCTCACGCACAACAACAAAAAATTTGCACACTTATACTAAAATAACTATTTCATAAATTATCTTTCAAAATGAATTTTCCGGCGGATGAGATCTACCTAAATCTTTTTCTGTCTCATCAAAAACTTTAGAGCCGATACCAAAATCGTTGATAGACACAGACAGAGAATTTCTCGTATTAGAGTATAGGGTATTTTACAAAATAAGGGGGTTGGCCTGATTATATCATTTTTTGATTTTTTTTTGTATTTTATATTAATTTAATTATATTTCTGGTACAGAACAAAAGAAGTGTCTTAATAAAACATTTTTAAAGTTTCTTATAAAACTGATAAAATAAGTTTTAATATTTATTTATTAAATAAATTAATATTAAAATGTCTAAACATTAAATTTCATGTATAGTTGAGCATATAGTTTTTTAAAGTAATTTTTGTTAAAACTTGTAATGTGCAATAATAATCGAAACTACATATTTTTTAAAGGATTTTTTCATATAAATAGTCAAATATTATTAACTTTTATTCCATTTTGTGATATAATTTTAAAAAATATTTTTCCTATTTATATATAAATAATAAGGCCTATTAAATACGGATATTATATTTGATATTTTTATTATTTGTTACTTTAGTTAAATTAAAAAAATGACTTCAACAGTAATTTTATTTTAATAGCTATTAGCTTATTACTGACATAAATATTTTAATCAATTGTAAACTGTGACATTAGTCACAGTTCATAAACATTTGCTAAATTTGTAAGGATATGAAATGGTAAGCACTAAGCAGGCAGACTTCCTCTTTTGTAGTGGATATCCTAACAAATATGTGTAGTCGGTTGATTAACATTGTTCCATATACGTAACTTTTATGTCGTTAGATATAGGAGTAATTTTACGCTGTATTAAACAATAAAAATGTAGGTTAGGTCAAGAACTAATTGAAAATCAGCCGTAAAAGCAGAAATAATTACTGGATTTTCTTAGTTTAACGAACTTTTAGTTCTCATTCAATAACATCTGTGGGTGCCATAATTTAACGAATAAAACCAATATTTCTTGATTTAAAATATCTAACCAAGTAAATCTTTAATTTCAATTACAGATTACTGTTACTCAAAATTGAAAAAAATATTATGATTTGATAACAAATAAATATATCATCACTCCTTTTACCCATTACTGGGTGTGACACTCTGTCGTAGTAAATCTCGATAAGTGATATATTATGCTCGTGAAGTGCAGTTACCAGCCGTCAAATCACTGTCCCCAAAGATGTTAGTGGAAAATTGTTTGTTGCCGACTTGATATCACTGACCCACGTAACCCATATGATGATTTGATAATATATCATTTACTAATTTATGAGTAGAAAGAAAAATTCGACCTACGCGGGCATTTGAACCTCTATAATTCTATCAAATTCAAATGACGTCAAAATGACAATTAGAGACCAGCGTAGATTAGGTGGGAAGACTAGAATCAAAGAGTCCCGAATTCAAATCCGGGGATCAGCCGTATTTTTGCTAATATCATAATTGGTGTTATCAATATTTATATTTTAAATTTTATGATGATACATACTTATTTTGTGAAAATTGCAATATGATATTTTAAAGTTAACAAATAACTAAAAAAAAATAAATAATTAGCTACTGACACTAAAATATAGTATGATTATTTTCACGATTTAAAAATAGTATATTATAATACTAGTGAAGAAAGAGTTTAATTGCAAAATGAGTACGAAAGTATGAGTTTTGCAATTACCCTTTCCCACTTGTGCTACATACTATTTTTTTCTATATTTTTACATTTGGAATACAAGAAATTTTATAATTATTTTATAAAAATGAAAGAAGTTGTATATGCAAATGCACATCTCGTTTCCTTGGTCAATTTAGTTGATAAACACGAAAATAGATTCAGCGAGTCCAAATATTCCCGAGTAACTAACTAGTTTTGAACCTAAAACTCTATTTCAGTTGAATATCGCAATTTCATCCCCCATCCTCTTTTTAACCCCATAAAAATGTGCATATGATCAAAATGACGCCGAAAATAGATTTTGGCGATCCCAAAAACCCCTGGGTAACCTATGTTGAACGCGTAATATTTTGGTATTATTTAATTTCATTTATCGCGATTCTTGCTTTTACCACCTTTCAGGAATGGTTTGTACCCCTAAAAAGCAACTTCCGACAGAAAATAAATAGGGGTTCAATATTTTTTAGAGTTTTATTAGTGTGCCAAGTTTCATTTAAATCGGTGAGTGACAGTTGGGTAATGTTACTTGTCAACAGGAGTAAGATGGCTCCGTGGTATCGAGTCGGCCACTGGATTTGAGATCCCAGGTTCGATTCCCACAACCGACAAATAATTTTCACCACATTAAAGTTACTCCTGTGGCTCTCCCTTTACTAACATTTTTGGAAGCCGTTATTAAATGGTTGACAATCGCACTTCACGCGCATATAGTTATTTGTGTATTAAGAGCGTAAAGTGAGTCTTTGTTACTCGAACACGGTAAGTGTAGTGTAAGAGGAACAAAGACACTTTACGCTCGTGTTCCACACATCATTTTTTCTACGATTGCATCTTCAAATGATTAAAAAACTTATGCG
This sequence comes from Pterostichus niger, assembly GCA_947425015.1. NCBI lineage: Eukaryota > Metazoa > Arthropoda > Insecta > Coleoptera > Carabidae > Pterostichus > Pterostichus niger. Next base: position 22,351,758 of record OX380345.1, on the reverse strand, counting down.
TACTGAAAATAAATTCGTTCTGTCAACTGTCAATATGACAAGTTTCTATTTTGTTTCTATCCCTGGTAACTATTGAAATAAGCACGCATTTAATATCTTTTTCACGCGTTGCCATTGGAAACGCGCGCATTTAACGTCTTTTTGCATTGGAGACGCGCAAAAAAGATATTTTTCGATTGTTCCACAGAAAACGTCAACTTTACGATGATAAATGAGAGCGTAATTGTCAACTTTTCATAGCAATCGTAGAAAAAATATATTTGCTATGGTAGTGTGACACATCCAATTATTGGTAAAAAGCGTAATAATAAAAAAAATAAATAAACATACTCTCTGCCAAATAATTAACATGTTTTAAAGAAAACATGTAGTTTTTCTATCGAGAATTTGTTATAAAGATGATAGGAATTGTTTCGTGGATGTGCTGGAGGCATTACGCGCAATGTGTAGCAGTAAGTAGACGACTGGTTGTTCGTGCGAAGCTTGTGGCCGAGCGAGTCGGTCTGTAATGAGTTTTTCGAGGACTCTCAAGTGGCCCTTTCACAAGTGCGCCCAACCATTAGATCCTGTCACCGAATGTACAATGTTCCCAGTGTCTTATAGTCCTCATGTCAATTACTTCCCTCTCTTTCTCTCTTGCTACACTTCACCTTTACAACGCACTTTCTTTCATGGTTTCTTACAAATGAAAACCAGAACATAGAATTTGTTTCCTTGTTAGTTAATTCCTCTCATTTATTTTTCACTATTACGTGTTCACTAAATAGGTTTACTATTGATTCTTAATTAAATGTTTCTTACGTTTTTTCTTAGATCATAAATTTATTTAAATGAAAGCGAAAAGAAAAGATTTAGTTAAATTATCATATCATCAAATAACATAAATTGAGATAAATATAATTAATGAACATTGCCGCATAATTAACCCTTTGCACTCCGTTGTCGCCGTAATTGCGACATTTTTACATTACATGCATGTACTTGTATACTATGTATGTATGTAACTAATATAGTGTTGGAGTTATTGGTATCCTCTATAAGTATTTAGGCTGGAGTGAAAAGGGTTAATTATTGCAAAGTACTAAATAATCGTTATATTTTTATAGCGCAAATTTTATCAATTTTTTTTTATTTATTCTTTTTTCTATTTTGTTATATGCAGTAAATCAAAGTTGGAATTTTGTTTGCAGTTCCTTTGAATGACAAGTTATTTGTACAACTAGTAATGAAAGCAATTATTTTTTCACGAATTTGAAGGTGAAGTATCAATCAATTGAGTAAAAAATATAGTTTCATTATATGTTATACAGTGTATACGCAGTTTTTTTTTTGCAGATTGATATTACATTCATTATAATCATAAATTATTTTGATAGTTGTACAAATTATAATATTAATATTACGTTGGGAAATTTTAAATATTTAAATGATATCCAAGAAGATAATGAAAGTTGTAAATAAAGAGTTAAATTTAACCAATGAAATTGTAATTTATTTATTTATATATTTATGTTACGCTGTACAACAGGAACTTAATCCCAATTACAGTACAGGCTCCGCACTCACCGAGCCGCAGTGTGGTAGTTCATATAATTTTTAGCTTGAGTGAGATTCGAACTCGGGTTCTCCAGATTCGAATTTCATATCGCTCTCCACACCACCGTACTGACGGATTTATTTACTTATTTTCATTATATTTTTCTTTTTTACACGATTCTAAAAATAGCTGAAAATGTAATTTTAAAAAACTATATTTATATTTTTTCAATTTTAGACTTGATTCACTTTAGTTCTGAATACGCCAATTTAAAAGAAATTACAAAATTCAAAATACTGATTATTAAAAAGGTCATTATGGTTAATTGTACCACCTAATTAAATTTTAATGTTAGTTTAAACAAATAAAAGCAAAGCGAAGTTACATATCATATGGCATAATTGACATTGCTATCAAACATTCGATTTGCTTTTATTTATTTAAACTAAGTTATGGGGTAGGTGGCTCAGTGATATCGAATCGGCCTGTGGATCTTGAGAACCCTGGTTCGATCCCCACAGCCGACAAACAATTTTCACAAAATTAAATTTACCCCAGTGACTCCGCCACCACTAACATCTTTGGGGGCCGGGATATGACAGCTGGTAACCGCACTTCACGCGAAGAAATATATCACTTACCAAGATCTGCTACGGCAGAGTGCCACACCCAGTAATGGATAAAAAGCGTGATGATATGATAAGTTTCATATTTTATTTTTGGTGGTGTAGTTAGCCATAAATTGCGCTTAAAATTGACCAAATTTCTGTTAGCGTCCATACAGAACAGAAAGTTCCGTCTAAAGGAAATACTTTTTAAAAATTAAGGTTATTCCTAATTTAATATTTGAAAACTTACATCTAAATTAATATTAGTATTAAACTTGTCAGAGGTGTCAGATTATTGACGAATTAGTTTATGACAAATAGTTTGACACGTAAACTAATTTAGTAGAAGCGCAAATAAACATCTATTTTGGTACAGCAAAGGGATTCTTTGCTCTCCCTCAAGGCTTAATGTTCCATAAATAACTTCCAAGGTTCCCTTGTCCCTTCAAGGCAGACGTAGAGATGCTGTCTCTCTTGAAAGTCTCAAGAAATCTTAAAAGGATTTTTAATATTTCAAGAAGAGGTAATTAATAATAATGGCCTAATTATAATGATATTAAATATATATTTGTTTCTCTTAAGCGACTGGTTTGTAAAGGTTTTTGAAGTATTTTAATCTGTGTAGCTGTATCGCTTCAAGTATCTAACTGTAATACAAAGTAATGTTTGTTGCATTACTGCAATACGGTAATACCAGATTTAGATCATTATAAAGTTATAGTCAATATACAGTTGTACAAATTAAACTTTTATCAATACATTTCCCTGGGTGCAATGCTGCTGCAGATCTTGGTAGATGACATGTTTTATACTTTGAACATAGAACATTTAAAATATTTTATTTAAAATAAAACTGTTTATTAAGTTTTGTTAAAACCTGACAAATTTTACAATTACTTTTAAATTTGTTTACACACATTCTATTCTTGTCTAGATTAATTTTGAGAAACTTTCTTTACTAATTTCATGTCTATATAATTGACAGGTTTTCCATAAATTTTCATCTAGATCGGTTAAGTGATCGGATATATAGAAATTGGTTTTTGATTGGATTACAATAATTCCCTTTAGGGTGAATCAAACGCCGAATTAGATCTGAAGTTAGCTGCTGAATACTGATCTTTTAAAACAAGATACTATTCGTATGATAATTAAAGCATATTTATGTATTGAACATATTTTTGAAATTAAAAGTTGAAACATTCTATTTATTTGCAAATAGTATAGGAAAATTATTTTAAAATGTTTATTTTATTTCTCAAAAATGGCTGGAGGAACTAATGACTTTAAAGACAAATTATTTTTATTTTTAATGATAACCTAATATTATTTAGTTTATTAGATAGAGTATTTTCTTCTGATTTAAACGATTTTCCCCTCCTACATCCCTCCTAATAATTTTATTTTATCAACCATACAATTAAGCCCTACTCTTTGCTGTATAAGCCTATGTATTTATTTTTTCTTTAAAATTATTAATTAAAAACTGATTGGTTTCTTTTAAAAATTAATTCCTGTATACCAATATCAAAATGGGTACAAAATGAAAACAAAACTATTTTATGAGAATATAGGAAATAATTATGTCGCTTAGAAAATGATGTGATGATTTATTTTATTTATTTGTGTTACTCTGTACAACAGGAATTTAATCACAATTACAGTACAGGGTCCGCACTCACCGAGCCGCAGTGTAGTAGTTTCTATAATTTTTTGCTTGAGTGAGATTCGAACTCGGGATCTCCGAATTCGAATTCCATATTGCTATCTACACCACTGTACTGACGGGCGATTTGAAGTAATCTATTCTTCAGTCTTCAGTAAATTATAATTCTATTTGAAGTCAATATATATTTTATTTAAAAGACGTTTTTTGTCAGTTTTTGTATATCTTATTTTCTGTTTTCTCATTCGTCTTAAGCTATTCGCGTGGGAAGTAAAATTTTAATTATGTAGGTTTTAAAAAAATAAAGACTCATTTGTATATAACGTTTGGTATTTCTCTGAAAAATATTTATTTTTTTATGTGAAGTCATAAAAAATTTAATCCTCCAAAGTTTTAGTATTACAGTTTTACGTCCATATTAAAATTATCTATTAAAAAAATTAGTAGGAGTAATCCACCCGATATGTTTTTATCTTTACCCAAGGGTACACTCAATAATCCAATTAATATTGGATGAAATCATCGGCGTAATAAAACATTTTATCATACTCTGATGAGTTCTAATTAATCACATTACTATAAAAAATTCATAAAATGTTCGAAATTAAGCGTTGACATTCGCAAAACGAGCGGAGAACTTTATTTGTACTGCTACGTAGCAACGTAGACTGTTAATCCACTTTTGGTTTACTTTTAATCCACCGGATTAACCCTCTTCAAATATTTAAGCTTCTGATTCTACGTATGTAGGTATGTAGGTATAGGATCGATATTTTATGAAATGTTGCCAAATTTTGCCAGATGAAAGCAAGAATTTGATATTTTAAAGTTTTTGATCAAACGCTGTAAATGAAAATTAGTTTATGTATTTTTCATGCAATTACAAAGCTATGAATAAAGTAGGAATTTCTAGTACGGTTCTAACAAATACACTATCGTGGGTGCTCATGATTTTTGTTTATTTTAAAAACAAAAACATCAAAGTGATAATAGTTTTGTAGTCTTCTAAAAGCTTTCACACCCAGAAATGGGTACAATAGCGAAATATTTTATTTTCTAAACCCTGAATGGAAATAAAACGTTGTTGTTTAAAACTGTTTTCAGTTGACCACCTGGGGTGTAGTAATGATAATAGACTTACGCTGCAAAAATCTTTTCATTTTATCGCTTCCTTCTAAGAAGAAGGAAAAGTATATAAGAAAAATTTGTCGTGTTTTGTTCCCTGTTGAGACCTAAATTTACCGATAAGTTACTTCCGTCCTTCTGGGGTTAGTTCGTTTAAATCCTCCCACATTTTTTTTTGTTTTTACCTGTACCTAAACTCTTATACATTTTTTCGATTCTACAGAATGTCTTCTACGAGGGTCAGCATTGATATCTTTAGTAAAATTTACGACTACGGTTAAATAAGACAAAAGTTGTTACATTAGTAGGCCAATTTAACGATGTTTTTGTGTTTTCAAAAGTACATAGGTCACTACTAATACTAGATATAAGTGAAAATGTGGAAATAGATAATTTTTCAAATGATTTTAATTCAAAAATAGTAGTAGATAGATATAAAAGATTTAAATTAAAATTATACTGAAATCAGATTGACCTGTACATTTTTTAAATAATCTAAAATATTAAATTCGCTTATTAATGTCTTATAGTTCTCAATATTCCAATGATGGCTCTCTTGTAGCAGACACCCGATATATTGTATCCAGACATCGAATAGAATCATTAAGAATCCTATTGGGATATTCAACTATTAAGAGATGGCGTTGATCACGATATGTCAAACTTGAGACAAAGGTACACTTTTTGTTTGTCGCCATAAGCTTTGATTTCTTTGGTTTTTCTTGAATTTCAGTGTTTGCGAGTAGGGTTTTATAATTAATTAATTATAGAATATAGTTCTGTGTTGTCGTTAGTTGTAGTTTTAGTATTAGTTTAATTTATCTTTCAACTTTTTAAAGTACAAATTTAAATACATATTTCATTAGTTCTTTTATGACTGGTTTTATAAACAACAAATTAATTTATTTCGAAAGTAAATAAAATGTATTCTTTCAAATGACAGTCGAACTTTGACAGTAATGTTATGTATGCCATAAAATAAATAAAATTGATTCGAATTGGTAATTTAAATACATTTACTATGGAAGTCAATTTATTCTGTCATTTATAAAACTGGGCATTAGTATAATATTAGTTATTTATATTTTATTATACAATACTAGTTCATTCATTTTTATTTATTTTACAAGTAAGTAGTAAGTCATTAGGTTACAAGCAAACTGTACCTTTGAGTCGTTCCAATTTCCACCACTATGAGCGCATTCTTATTTAAAAATCACAACGCGAGCAATTCTTATCTGTCTGTTTGACTACATGTGTGTCAACGATATCGAAACGGCTCTAACGATTTTGATGAAACTTGGTACTCTATTTTGTGTGTCATCATCCGGAAATTTAATTTGATTTAAATTTGGAGAAAATTCATGGAAATTTAGTTATTCAAAATATAGGCATTTAAGCGAGGGAAAAGTAATTTGACCCAAGAAATCGATTGAGAACAAAACTTGATATCATCAATTGTTTTCGAAATATGAGCGAAATTGAATTATTTCTTTTATCTTTTTCTTAGTTTCTTATTTTTATATATGGGGTAGGTGGCTCAATGGTATCGAGTCGGACTGTGGATTTGATAATTCGGGTTCGATACCCACAGCCGACAAACAATTTTCACCATATTAAAACTACCGCTGTGGTTCCCTCTTCATTAACATCTTTGAGGGTCGAGTTTTGAGGGATGATAATCGCACTTCACGCGTTACAAAAACCATTTTCCGAGATCTGCTACGGCAGAGTGCCACACCCAGTAGTAAGTAAAAGACGTATTGATATAATTTATTTTATTATTTTTATGTTAAATATTGAGAAGAGCAGACTTAAGGATTATTTTTTGTATCTTTATTTAATATAATAAGGACTTTTCGAGCTCTAACATGGCTTATCTTCTGCTGTTTAAACAAATTAAAACTTACAGCTGAAGATGAACTGTGTTTAGAGCTCGTAACGTCCTTATTATATAACATAAACATACTCTTCTCAATATACATTTATTTAGATCCTTCCTATTTTACGAATTTCATATTTTTATTTAAACGGCTCATCTCCTGTTACTTTTTGAGCGTAGCTCAGTCTTCCAGATATTAATAATAATTCGTCACTCTTTTGTTTATAGCTCAATTAAATACTTTTTGTCATCAATATGTTTCTATTCAGTGATTTGTGATATCATATGCGTATTCATTATTGCTTTCTAGTTACAAAAGGGAGTTAATTGCTTTCTTTTTTGTTTATCATTTTACAAGAAAACAAGTTTGTTTTGCACGTGAAAAAAATTATATCGCCAATGTAAACAGAAGGTATGTAGGTACAGAGACCGCGGAACCTTTTTTCGAAATTTTAAAAATAGAACACAGATAAATTTAGGTAATTAAAATGAATAATTAGGTTAGATACATTATATTAATAATATAATTTGTTTTTGTCAATTAATGTAACCGTTTTATAAAGTTTTTACATCTGTATAAATTGAAAAAGACAATTTTACTCTATTGCTCCGAAAATTGTCATTCGCTCTACGGTTTTATTGATGAATATTTTCATCACCTTATTTAAATCAATGTTCAATGTTTTAATTTTGTGTATATGAAGAAAAACTAAATGAAACAGTCGTTTTTGTAACATTGAAGTACGGTTCCAAGTCTAAATTCGACGAACCCCGCTGAATGACCTTTCGGCTGATAATTCTGAAGCTGGAATTGAATTTGTACTCGTATTTTAGTTAGGTATTTTGTTTTATTTTTTGTGTCCTGAACGGGGGTTGCGGGGCAACCCTCAAAAATGATCAGGGATTGCAACTGCAACCCCACTTTCGCGGCCACTGGGAAGGTAAGAAAAAGAATGAATATTAATTTTTGTATGTAGTAGGAGGGATATTTACATGCGGTAAGATAATGTGGGTATTGTATGCATGTTGACGTTGAAGATGGCAGTAAGACGTAGGTTTAATGAAATTCACGTGAGTCATCGGAAGAAGTCATTGAAACAGTAAAAAGATACAATATTTTTCCAGATAGATATCAGATTACTTAAAAACACTCGCAGCGAAATGCAAAACCCATAAATCTGCGTTTTGTTTATTTATTTAAAACGCAAACAGTTTTATGTTATATAAGCAAGTTTCAGAGGCGTGTTTAGGATTTTGCAAAAGACAAAAAACTGATTTCGGTTCATTTTTTCGTTTTTAAATAATTATTTAACTATTATACAAGGTGTTTCACAACTTAGAGCAAAAAATTAAAGGGTATATTTTGCACGACGTGCTGATCATGAAACAAAAAGATTTTTTTTTTATTCGAAAAATTAAGGGTTGTTAACCTAAAACAATTTTGTAGAACTGCACTGGATTTGCTTTCCTATTAAACACAAACAATGAAGTAGGTATGAACTACGAAAGAATAATTACACAATTCAATTATTAGCAGTTATTTATAATAGAATTTTATTTAATTAATAACTTTAACATAATCATCCACCCAGTGGCAGTGGCAACGAAAAATTTTGGACTGGGAACATGGAAAATAGTTTTTCGATTTTAAAAAAAATTCTTTTTGTTTCGTGATCAGCACGTCGTACAGAATATACCCTTTAATTTTTTGCTCTAAGTTGTGAAAAACCCTGTATATGGATTTGAGAACCCGGGTTCGATTTCCACAAGCGACAAACAATTTTCACCACGTTAAAACTACCCTTGCCCTTCCACTAACATCTTTGGAGACCATGGTTGGACGGCTGGAAACCGCATGAAATATATCACTTGCTGAGATCTGCTACGGGGATAATATACTAAAAATATTCATTCTAGTTTCAAGAAACAATAGAAATTATAAAATTATTAATAAAACTGTCTCATACAAATATTTATTTTATTTGGGATTGTATTTATAATCATCAGGCGAAACAATACTACGACTATGTTTTCTAATAAAGGGGGAATACTGTAGCACCCTAAGTACTTTTCTATGTACGCCACTGGCGTAATACGTCAGAAAAAAAGGCGAATCGGTGCACTGCATTGCAGAGAAAGGAAAATAGTTCAAACAGAAGAAAAAGAAAGCCTACTGCAGAAAAACCAACTTTATTTTTAATATGATGAAATAAATTAAACGTATCATGTATTTATAAAATTTTCAGGTGTGCCATTCTATTGTTGCAGATCTCGGCAGATGATAGATATGTCTGAGTGTAAAGTACGGTTACAGCTACACTACAAGCGCAAAAGTCTAGTTATAAAATAAATTACAAAAACTCATCTATCGGGCCTTTGTTGATGAATGATTGCAAGTAAGGCTTGAAGAATAAACAAATATCTCTTTGTGTGATTTTCTTTCATCTCTGAAGAAAAATGAAAATATCTTATTGTAAAATAAGCAATATTGCATAGAATAAAGTGCAAGAACGGTGTATCGCTAGCATCATCGCCTCATCAGATGTCAGAAAATAAAGTGCACAAAAACCAACTTCATTTGTTTGTGTTTGAATGCACCGAAGTTGTCCGCAAGTGGCGCGCATGCCCAGCTGACCGCGACCGCTCGCGTCTCGGTCGCTCACTCGCGTTTTAACCGCGGTGGAGGGCGGTACGTGTTTCTTCCAGCTCTGTTACCTTCTTGTCGTTGTCTTGTACACCCACGCGCCGTGGGAACGTTGTGTCTAGCGTCTTTGTTCAAAATGTGTGTTGTCGAACGCAGGTGTGCAGGTCCCCGCGAAAATCATGAAGTTCAGTGCGACTTGATAAAATATAGTTCGGTGTAAAGTTGTTGTTGACTACAATAAGAATCACGTAGAATGTGATTGAAGCCGTCTAGAATCTAGAAAATGATGGACTGGGGAATCAGACGTATGTATTTTTTGTTTTGTTGTTGTTTGTGTTCGTTGTGGAGCGGCAACTAAAACTGGTCAGTGTGTTCTTCCTCTTCGTTCTTGTCTTCAGCGCGTCTGTTGCAAATACTGCCTTCGGATAACTCGTTTCTTCGCTTTTTACGTCTTTAATGCTTGTTTGATTTATAATGAAGTTTACTTTGGAGACTGGATTTTGCGTCTAGTTCAACTGTTACATATTCACGAGATTTTAGTCTACGCAGCTAGAGTTAAAACCAAAGACATTTTAGAATTGATATTTGAATCTTTAAAAGATTTCATTATTCTTTACACAATGATTACAGGAAATAGAGCACTTATTAAAATAGAATCAGTAACCGCATTATTAGTTCATTTTAACTGGAACTAAATTTGATTGCGGTAAGTTAAACATTTTATGAAGTCATTACGATATGGATATATTTTAATGACGATGCTTATCTAAGTATTATTGTAATTGAAATTATTTAATTTCATAGCTATATTATATTACCAAATTACCACTTAGTATTGAACTAAACAAACTACATTAAATTTGAAAGTAGAAATTGTAATTTCAAGAATCCTAAAGCGACAATTTGAATATTCTAAGCGTGTATCCTTTGTTTCCGCCTTGCGCTCACCTCCTATGATGTTCGTATGCCCTTTACAGTATATTTGAACCTTTATTAAACTTTTCCTATTATTAAATACTTCAACTTTTTGAATATATTTACATCATATTTACTTAACGCACAGAGATTTCAATGTTTATTGATTAATTAATCAAATTATTTTGATACAAATTGAAAATTAATTATGTGTCTCATTGTTATCCCCGTTGAATCTCGTTCATTGTTTCATTCTCTGAATTTTGACGAAATGAATAATTCTTTCGTCGGCTGTAGAAATTCTCGCCAGCATAACTTATTCAGTATGAGATATTTTCAGTTTAAAACTCGGAACTTATTTGCACCACATATGACGTCATATATAAGAAGTTAATTATTCACTTGTCGTTATTTTTAATGCAGTATTATCGACTTGCCCTCATTTTTACTCAAAATTGTCACACTGCGTCAGAGTCAACTATTGCGCGATTTGAATATTTTATACTCCGATTTACCTGTTGCGATATAAATAAATGATATAAATTCCACTGATTTTATTTGGTTTTATTGGCATTTCAAACACCAACGTGAAATAAGAAATCACAGGTGCGCTGATTTTCTAACTTGATTCACGTTAATATTTATGCGCCATGAATAACAGAGATGGTGACCCTTGCTGCCTTGCAGTGGCAGATGTTTTTAAGCGCCGGAGGCTGAATGACTTTTTTTGTTATTATTTAATGAAGAAGTTGAGCCTCGAATCAGGTGTTTGAATATTTTGGAGGCACCTGTAGTCTGGACTTAAATTAATCAGGGATGTACACAATTTTTAATTATCATTAATAGTGAAAGTTAAAAATACACAAGAACTCTTTATGGAATAAAAACTTATCATCACATCTTTTACCCATTACTGAGTGTGGAATTCTGCTGTAACATATCACGGTAAATGATATATTTATGCATGTGAAGTGCGGTAACCAGTTGTTAAATCACGGCCCCCAAAGATGTTAGTGGAGGAGAAGCCATAGAAATAATTTTAATGTGGTGAAAATTGTTTGTTGACTGTAGGAATCGAACCCGGGTTCTCAAATATACATTTCGACGCGATACTACTGGCCCATGAATATGGAATATATTAAAATATATCTTGAAAATGCGTTACACAAAAGTTATAAACATTAATTTTATGTTATTTAAAATTGTTTGTTAAAACTTATAAATAAATATATCATCACTCCTTGTACCTATTACTGGGTGTGGCACTCTGCCGAAGAAGATCTCGGTTAGTGAGCGTAAAGTGCGGTTACCAGCCGTAAAATCACGGCCCCATAGATGTTAGTGGAAGAAGAGCCACAGGGGTAGTGTTAACGTGGTGAAAATTGTCGTCTGTAGGAATCGAACCCGGGTTCTGAAATCCCTAGACCGACTCGATATCACTGAGGCACTTACCTCATTACGAACTTGTATTATTTAAAGTTATCGAGTCGGCTTGCATATCTTGAGAACCCTGGTTCAATCCCCACAAACAATTTTCACCAATTTAAATCTACCCCTGTGGCTCTCCCTCCACTAACATCTTTGGAAGCGGCTGGTAAACGCACGTCACGCGAAGAAATATATAACTTAACTAGATCTGCTACGGAAGAGTGCCACACCGAGTAATGGGTAAAAGGCGTGATGATATATTTCTTTATTTGTATTTCTTATATTATTATTTTATGCAACATTTGAAATTTTCTTTTGTACTGTTGATGTTTTTTTGATGTTTACACATGTGTAAAAATATCTTTCTGGGCGTTTTAAAATTGTATGTAAAGTTTGAAGGCTACGTATACATTATTGATGTCAAAAAAGGGAGCGTATATGTACGAAGTAAACCCACGTACAATGTACACCTATTAAATAAATATTTTCGTAGTTTATTCACAAAATGATTGTACTTGCTACTTTTTTTTTTATTAAAAAACTTGTATTTTAATTTATCGATTTATGTTTCGTATAATTTGTTTGTTTATACAAATTTAAATTAAGTTTGTTAACATTGAATCAATTCAATAGTAATTTTAGAGTTATGATAATAATTTAAAAAAACATTTTATCATCACAAGATTTTATTAAGGGGAGGTATTCAAACATTTATGAATAATTATTCTTGATATTACGGAATCATAAACATTAGATGGGGTAGGTGGCTCAGTGCGACAAACAATTTTCACCAATTTAAATCCACCCCTATTGCTCCTCCTCCACTAACATCTTTGGGGGCCGTGATTTGACGGCTGGTAACAGCACTTTACGCGAAGAAATAGATCACTTACCGAGATCTGCTATGGCAGAGTGCTACACCCAGTAATGGGGATATATTTATTTATTTTGTTTATTTATTATAAACATTAGAGAAAAACATATTTTAGAATTTGTATTTTATTGAATTATTCTTGTTGTGATGACTTAGGTAGTGACTCGATTAGAATTTATTAGAAACTGTCTTTGCAACATTACAGTGTACTACACGGATCATTAACTTTGCCTATGCGACATAAACACAGCACTACTGCACTTTACCTGTTTTTCTTTGAAATATGACGACAACTAATTAAATATTATTAAAATTAATTTGAAGTGATCTACAGGAAGCCTTTTCATAGTTCATACAAATGATTAAATTTCCTTTTTTTGCCACAAATTTAGGTGGTTCCGATTTTTATAAAATGTTTGTTTAATTTCTTGCCCTCCTGCCGACTGTTATAACATTTATATTTTTTCGCAAGACGGTTATCGGCTGTCAAAGCACAGACCCCGAAAAAAAGTTGTTAAGAAGACACAACAAAATTAATTTTAAAATATGAAGCAATTTTCTTGTTCACTTGCGGGCAGTGAATAGAATTCGTAAAAAAAACTAGATATGACGGTCACTGAAAACGAGATTTTTAAATTGCATTAATTAAAGAAGATATGATTTTTTAAAGCTGTGTTGTACTAGTTGGTTTAATAAAACCAAATAAACATTTTTATAAAAAAATATGATTTTTTTTATGTAAACAATATTTTATAGTAGTTAGCAAACTTGTTTACTTGTTATTTGTTTCCAAGTTACTTGTTTATAATTACGTTTTATTTATTTATTATGTTATTTTTTTCTTGGCGAAAGAACATGTTTTATGTTCAAAACTTTGAATTTAAATAAAATTACAGAACTCAAATAAAAAATTGGTTTAAAGTATTTAAAAAATTATTTATGTATGATAACCATTAAAATATCAGGTTATTGTTTTTTCATTAATACTTTGCTGACTCATTGAGTGCCAATAAGGTTTCCTTTTAAACCAGTGCTTCTCAATGTGGGCAATATGGTCCCTTTGTGGAGCGTTTCAATCTCGGTTTCAATTATCCAAAAGGGCACTAGACATGACTTGTGCGTTAGATATAACGGTAGGCTACAAAGGGGCATCGTATATTAAATATTGAAATATTAAATTTATTAATTAATTTAATTACTTATTTACTAATTAAAAACTTAATTTACTAACTTTAACATGCTATAGCTATAACTATAACACTTTATTTATATAGTTGTATTTTTTTGTGAAGAATCAATATATAAACAAATAAATATATCATCACGCCTTTTACCTATTACTAGGTGTGACACTCCACCGTAGCAGGTTCGGTAAGTGATATATTTCTTCGCAATAAATAAATTTGTGTTCAACTGCATTTAATATATAACAGTGTTTATCATCCATAAAATAGTACTTTATTGGATTAGTACGATAAAATAGTAAATTTATACTTCCGGGAATGTCAAAAGTTTATATATTATTTGAAAAGTAAGGTTAAATTACAGTGACAGATACAGGAAGCTAACTTCACCCCGTATTTAATATGGCATTTATTACCTTTACGTCGTGTCAACATTCGATCAAGATTTTATTTACCAATACGTTAAACGACATTTTAATAACGGGAGTAAAAAAAATATATTATTATTTAATGTAATAAATAGATTAGTAGGTTTTAGTTTTTTCAATAATTTATTATTGGACGACGTTTCAGCACATGGATAGGGCCATCTTCAAGTTAAGTGAAATGTAAGTGTTTCAAGTGACATAATAATTATAAGTTGTTTACATTTAAACAACGAATGGCTATACAATATTTTTTGCATTAGGATTGTCCACTGCAGCTTGTCACTCATTTTCTGAACATGCTGTATATAAGGTTCGTGCATCTACGTCATCAAAGATGGCGTTAATCACCTGATTGGAGGGCCAACAATTTCAAACCATTATTTTTCACTATTTATGTTGATTTGTAAAGGTGTTAACAGTTTGTTCGTCAATGTCTTTGAGATTATTTATGTGAATCCATGAGTTCTTTAAGAGAATACTTTCATACAGTTTGAGTAAAAGTAAAAAGTAAATATCTGTTATAAATAACTAAATAAATATATCATCACGCCTTTTACCAATTACTAGGTGTGGCACTCTGCCTAAGCAGATATCGGTAAGTGATATATTTCTTCGCGTGAAGTGCGGTTATCAGCCGCCAAATCACGGCCCCCAAAGATGTTAGTGACATAAATAACACAGTTCCATATTCGTCAAATAAGAAGGGTTTAAGTTCATAAGTTCAGAGGTTAAAAGACTTACCTCAAATAACGTATGTTAACATATACAATTATGAAATATTTAAAAAGTGCATATGCACAAATTTGAATTTATATACATTTTTCAAGTACGGATGGGTGAAAGAAGTTGTCATAAAGACTTTGTATGACGGTATTTTAATTCTAGGAAAAGTTAGTATAAAATATTACTTGTATAAAAACTACCATTCATACTTATATTTATTGTTTGCCCCCCAAACAGCTGATGGAAGCCATGTTGTGACGTCAGCTGCACGAACGTTAATGCGATTACAGTATATAAGCCCCATTCCAGTTAATTTAATTTATCTCTCATGAGAATTTTCCCATAATCTAACGATTTTATTGCATGGTCTCTTGGGCCAGTCCGTCTCTGTTGTTTACAGTCAAATATATCACATCTCCCAGAGATGCTGAGGATAGCAACCCATAGCCCACTAGGGATGGTAGTCGACGTTTAAAATCTATTTTCATTTGGGATAAAACAGAAACTAATTTGAAGATGAATGACTTTTGTAATAGGTTTAAAATTGCTTTCATGAATTCTATCTTTTCATATAAGTCTTAAAAAAAAACTATTCTTTATAGAAATTTTATTTTCTTTTCGCTTATAAAAAGCAAGTAATGATATCATGCTCATTATCTGGTATTTATTCTATTTGATTTATTTTCTTCTATATAACAAGATATTTTCTTAGTATGCATGATGGTAACAGTATCATTAATACGGTTTATTGTATTAAAGTAGGTTTCTAACTTATATTTTATATTATTTTGAATTGCGATTCATAAATGGAAACTGTAATACCGGTATAACCTTATGCTGCTTTAATTAATTAATTACGTTGGTTAATCAAGAGATGGCGCCACAAACAGGAGCTTATAAGCTCACATGTTCACATGTTATTGGAAAATATAGGTGTCGACATTTTTATTTGATATTTTATTAATATTATGTTATGTTGATAATAATAATACTCGTACAGTTTTGTAATGCACTAATATACGGTTTATCAATTGGCTTTTTAGGAATAAATAGATTATAGTATATATCGAGGTATATATCTAGTTTTTTCATTTGTTTTTGCGGTTTTTGTATTACAATGTACAATGCAAATGATTGCAGATATAAATTCATTATATCTTTATTATACAGGCTATTTTCTTTATCATCAATTTTAGTTCTATTTTTTAAATTACAAGGTTGGGGGTGAAATGATTCTAAATTCTACTTCCGAAGTCATCTGATGTCATTTTTTATTTTCTAAATGGAAATTTGTATATTTTGTATATTTTCTGAAAGTATTTTAAATTAGTTTTACAGTGATGTCAATTGCTAGCATTTTTCTCAGAAATAACCCTAATTATTAATTTTTCTAATTTATGAAATTTTCATGTATTATCAGTTTGCCATGATATTTGTACCTTCTTTGTTTGAAGAAATATTTTGACTTTTATCTAGAATATCATATGTTTTAGATTTTTTTAAATTGCCAAACAATTAAGAAATTGTTATTTTTGATTCTAGATTGCGAAATGTTACTTTTGCATTCGAGAATGCAAAAGCATTTCGCAATCGAGTATCAAATACCGTTTTTTCGAAAACTATGTCCCAAAATTAGTAATAATGTAATGAGAAAATTTTGACGTTTAGGATTAATTAATGTGACATCTAATGTCTCCATGACAACAATGTATGTAATATAATTGCTATCAAATCTGGTATTCTCTGACCAGTAATTGACAGCTGGTTGGCAATAGAAACCAAACAAACGTTCTAATTTTTTTCTGTGATTTATTGGGATTTGCATTGCATTTCGCATTGTATTTCTCAAGAAACTATTCCAGTACACCAGTTAGCTTTCTCAAGCGGGATAAATATGAATAATTGCTCAATTGGAACATTAAATATAAATTTTGTTAAAAAATAGAAGTATTGTTTCTAAGCAAAAAAATAAAGTGACAAATTTTATTAAATTGTGAGCCTTTCTTCTATCAAAAAATTGCAGGATGCAAAAAACTTATGCATCCTGCATGCAAAAAACTTTTGTATCCTGCATGCAAAAGTCTTTTGCGTTCTGTAGGCAATAAACACTCATTTCGCGTGTTGATAGTTGTCATGTAAATTTTAACTTTATATGACAGTTTTCTAAAAAATGTATTTTATTTAAATAACTATTATAAACAATTATTTTACTTTCTATTGACTTAGACAGTTCTAATTGTTCTAAACCAATGTATCTTAACTGTATTGAAAGAATCGCCCCCTTTCCCACAGTAAAATTATTCAGCCCCAAAATGCCCACAAAGAGGCGTTGACGCCCCGGTTAAAAATGACTGTTCTGAACAATCAAAAACAAGTGATATATCAAGTGTCAAAATATTTCATAAATAATGAAGGTACAAATATCATGGCAAACTGATACCTTAACGTTTAATAATTTAAAAAGTTAATAACGAGGTTAATTGATAAAAATGTAACATCTCTGTTTAGCTAATTAAAAATACATGACTTCGTTTCCGGTCAAACCAGTAATGGAATTTTGGAACATTTCGTTCGTCGCAATATTTTTTTAATTTATAAAACAATACTATATACATACCTGTAAATTTGATTATATAAATATTATTCACCTGAAACTGACAGTAAAATAAACATTTGCCTGACTATTAAGATTAGGAAAGCTTTGCTTTGCATGCCTAGTCAGGAAAATAACATATTTCCTGCCTAGGCAAGTAATGAAACAGACGTGACTGTCTAGTTACTTAGCAACATAAAATACTGTCTGAATATGTACGCCAAATATTTCTTTTAATTTAAAATATGTATTATTTGTTTATAAGTTGCAGGTAAAATGTTATACGTAACACGTCAGAAAAGCGTCGTACAGGATTCGTAAGCTGTTTCAAGCCCGGCATGAAACTATCTACTCATTCTGTAATTGAACACTTTCCTGACTTTTTATAAATAACTATTATTGAAACAATAATAATAATAAATAAGGCATTATTATTTCCAAAAAAATGCAAATATTTGCAAAAAAATCACGTGTTTTAAAACAGTATATGATATTACATTTCACATAACGACAGCGCCTGCAAGCGACTATTTATAATTTTGAATGTCATCCTGTATAATTAAATTAGTCTATAGTTCGAAATGTAATTACAAAACTTCATAAAATTTGCTTTAAATAGTGCCAAATAAATCATTTGTGACATTCATGAAATTTTACAATGTAAATCACTTAAAGTATGCAATAAAAAAAACGGTTAAATCAATATGCGTTGGCATCAAATATTTGTACTCTAAGTAGGATTAAAATAAATCAAATTTAATTTCTCTATTTATATTTTTAGTAAATAGTCTTTTATTTAATAGTTATTTACATCAAAGTGTTTTTATACTGCCAATTTCAAATATCCACCATTTTAATTTTTTATTTTTACTTCCCCGATCTGTGGAGTATGGGGCAATTTTCATTGATTTTGAGATTTTGCTGAATCTAAAAAAAACAGTCTGTCTATATACAGGATATTTTAAATACGCATTATTGCCAGACTCCGCTACCTCGTCCAGCAATAATACTAATGAAAGTGATATATTTCTTCGCGTGAATTGCGATTCCCAGCCGTCAAATCACGCCCCCTTCCCAAGATGTTAGTGGAAGGGGAGCCACGCGGTAGTTTTATCGTAGGGTAGGTGGTTTAGTGGTATCGAGTTGACCTGTGGAATTGAGAACCCATTGGCGACAAACAATTTTCACCACGATAAATTGAAATTAATTGTACATATTCCAGTGTAAAATAAAATTATGTATTCATCATGGACGTTACTAGATGATAATGTCCTCGGGCTGAATACTATATCGCCCTCTATGCATTATCATACCTAACGCCCTTGATACTTAAATTTCTCTAATATTAGTTTGTGTTAATTACTTAAACTGGAAGTGACAAAATAAATGTACATTTTCTACCATTTACAATTTTATATTGCAATACAAATCTATTATTTAGCTGTAATCAATAAATACGCGAGATATTTGATGTATTCTGTATTATTGCTCATCCTCATTCATCGATATTTAACAAGAGAATATCAGCAATAAACGAATCGTATAAAAAGCTCGACATAAATATTCGTATTTGCAGAAATTTAATTAGAGCGCTATGCAATTTGAAATATTATTAAATATACCTCGATTTTAGCTTTTTAAACTATTGATTTTTGAATGCCCTTTTATATTATTTATTGGGGAATAAAGTTTAACGATGTTCTTTTATTACAGATTTTATTTAAATACTCCGAATAAAATAACAGTTATACTTGTCAACATTCATAAATTTGTAATATTTCATACGCTAATAAATTTACTATAGTAACAACAATAGCTATTATATTTATAACTTTTACAATTGCACCGAATGTTTGGTTATTTTATAAAATATCCAGGTATTTCGTAAGCTAATTAAACGTTTTGTTATTTTATCAGATATACAAATAATAATAATAATAATAATAATACATTTATTTGAGGCAAAGTTCAGCTAAAAGCTGCTCTTCCACCTTATTTCAGCAGATACAGAAATATGTATATCAAGAAGTACATAATTATTTAACATGTTTATAACTAAATAATAACAATTATAACATACGTTTACACATTATGTATACATGGGGTTGAGAAGAATAAATGAATAGTTCACAATTTTAGTAATGTACAAGAATAATGATAAAAATATTAAATAGTATACATATATTGAATTATTACTATTAGTGAAAAAATAGTTGAAAGTAATCTTTTATTTCAGATATATAAGCGATTAAAGTAGGTATTGATGCGTTCTGATTAGCCATTTTTCTTTTCGCGCAAAATATAAGAGGCATCTGTCATATTTGTATACGGGTCCAACCTCTCCCCACCGAAATATTCGGAAAATTTCCAAAATGATTTGAGTGAAGAACAGCAATGTTTATTGTCTTCATGAAGTCAGATATCAGAAATGATATTCAATCTAATGTTATATTGGAGCTACCCTGCCTGTAACCGTAGCGAGTGTGGAACGTAGTTTTTCAACTTTGAAACGTATTAAGCTATACTTACGTAACTCAATGGGAGAAAATCGTCTGTCCGGACTTGTGCTATTGAATATTTATAGACATATAGTGGTGGATACTGAACAAGTCTTAAATGTTTTTGCGCAGAGGAAAAGACAAATCTTATTATAATTGTTCCTTTTACTTATTATTTTTATTTATGTTATGTGTCGTTGCGAATCTAGTCAATGTTATCGTATTCATTGTAAATATTTAGTCGAAATTTGTTTTTATAAGATTGAAATTATTTAAAATATAATGTAGGAAGTTATTTATTTTTAGCAAATTTTCAAAGAAATAAAGAAACGTTAATTTAACACTAGCCGATTATTTTTCAACCCTCTAAAAATAATGGTCGGCAACTTTTTCTGAGACTAGAAAACATTCAAGTACATATTAACTTCTGTCTCACAATGTACTTTCTTTATTTTACCTACTATTATCCAATATTCAGCACTCACATTAAGTACTCAAAATGATAATATACATTTTCCTGAAACGTCACGAGTTGTTTACTTCACACAAAAGGGTTGAGTTACTCGTTACTGTTACATGCAGCACGAAAAAAATATTCTGTTTGTCATGTCTTATCACCCATACCAGCCAGATGTTCCCAGCCATATGGCCTGTATGTATTTGTTATCAAATGCTAATAATATACTGCATCGAACGCTGATAACTGCCGGAAAATTATCCAAATAAACTCTGATTTTTAAACGCGACGGTGGCAGTGGCGTACTTATCATGAAATAGGTTGCGCTGGATGACTAAAAAGTAAAATGTAAAAAATACAAAAATCAGTATATCAAATTATAAATAATAAATAAATATATCATCACGTCATTTATCCATTACTGGGCGTGGCACTCTGCCTAAGCAGATATCGGTAAGTGATATATTTATTCGCGTGAAGTGCGGTTACCAGCCGTCAAATCACGCCCTCCAAAGATATTAGTGGAGGGGAAGCCACAATGGTAGATTTAATTTGGTGAAAATTGTTTGTTGGTTGTGGGGATCGATCCAGAGTTCTCAAGATCGACAGGCCGACTCGATACCACTGAGCCACCTACCCCATAATTATGTCTTTCAAGTTTCATGCAGAGGTATAGAAACACCCTGTATAAGTTGATATACTGATTAAGAACAAAAATATTTTTTTTGAAATTCGCAAAAATTAGGGTATTTCATTTCTAGCGAACATTTTATTTGCCACTGGGTCAATAGTATATTTAAATATTTATAATTATGTTACTAATGAAATAAAAGTATAAACATTGGCTTCAAATAATCATTTATTAATTAGTTATTATGTAGGTACCTGGTGTAATGCCTTATTTTTATTAAAAAAAAATTAAATGTATTAAACCAGTGACACTAAATATGTTCGCTAGGAATAAAATACCTTAATTTTTGCGAAATTCAAAAAAAATATTTTTGTTCTATAATCAGTATGTAAAATTATGTCATTAAAGTTTCGTGCAGAGGTATAGAAACATCCTGTATATATATAAATATGATTATCAGTTTTAATAATTTCATTTATGAGTTATGAAATAATTTTTCTTTCATTCAAATACTTTTTACCAAGTAATTTTGCGTGACAATATTTCTTAACTGTTTTATTATTAAATAGAAACACCAACTGCTAGAAATAATCTTTTAACACTCATAAATACACGTACGCCGAAAAGAATAAATAAGACAACGAGTACAGTCACCTTTCAAACATTTGATTGTCAACTAGTTCGTATCACAAACACTCTGAATACTGCCCCGCTCCATCAGACGTATCCGCTATTTATAACGTCACACTATTATAAATGTCTTTTATGGGCATTTGAATAGCAAAGAACTGTTTATTTAGCTCTGTCTCTAGGGGTTACGAGACTTTTAACGGGCTAGCCCGTGTAAAATTATAACGGACTGTTGACATTGGTTATCATGACAACATATCTAATTTGAAACGTTTGACACTTAAATATCTTTTGGTTAAACAAAATCTATCAGATTTTCAAAGTCTACCTGGATTAAACATTTTAGTTATTGTGTTATACTATTGCAATTAATTTTATAAAATATAAATATATTGCGATTGAAATGCCCATAAAACATTGTACAATGCTTGACCGTTACCTAAAATTTACAAGCTCACACACATAGTTTTATATGTTCGCCTGTAAATTTCTGTATAACGGTCTTGCAATGTAAATAACTATTACAATCTTTCATAACTTAATAATAATAATCTTACACAATATAAATTTTTTTTCCTGTTTTTTTGTAGGAGTGTTAACTAATTATATTTGCGTTTTATTGTCATTACTACGCAAATTGCGTGAATACATGTCATTTTTAGGTCATTGGTCATGTCCAAATCTAAAACATAATACGCTAGGGTTGTACTTTGTAATCCCATATCGTGTTTTATAGATTTTAATATTAATATAAAATCAGATAAAATGTAAGCGCAATTATTTTTGACAAGTAACACGACATTATCATTATATGTTAACAAGAAATATTGACATTTAAAAACAAAGTTAATGTCCAGAAATTTGAAACATCACAAAAATAATCACCAATTATTTCTCTTGGAAAATCAATTTTCCATTTTATATTCAGTCTCACTCAAATTAAACAATCACAGCAGATTTCTAATAATAAATAAATTTAATATTCTACTGCATAACCATAACCAGAGTTAGTATTTTTAAAAACATGTTTCAAATTTTGATATTTTTAGTTTGAAATTTAATTTTAAAATGCCAATGCGACATCTTAATAAATGTTAATTGATCCACAAGAATTATTATGTACTGAAATTTGTGGTCGGCGCAGGGGTGAAAGGTCGGATCAAATCCAGACAGTGCCAGATTAAGCTTTTAACGAACCCTAGGTAACATTTTGCGTGTGGGCTGCTCTATTTATACAGCGTGTTTGCGAATTCGAACAACATATTGTCAGAGGTGAAAAACAATAGTATATTAAAGAACGAGTTTTATAAGACATGTTTTTTCGCACACGTCCAAGTTTAGAAAACGAGCTGCAGGTGAGTTTTCTAAGGGACTAGTGCGATAAAAGTCTTATAAAATGAATTATGTATACTATTTTTTCTTTTAGGATAATTTGTGCGACATTTATGTTATTCTTTAGATTTTGGGTTTGAATTGAAATTTTTATGTTCTCAGCTTGATAGGTTCAGTATGCCATCCGCTCCTACCAACCGTCTAAAACAAAATGTTGCGTATCGTAATAAACGCTCTTTCGATACGCAACTGGATTTCGTAATGACTTCCTTATGAACGCGAAATAGAAAAATATATATTTAGAACTTTTTATTAATAAAATAAATAAATATATCATCACGCCTTTTAGTATTTCCTGGCTGTGGCACTCTGTCGTAGCTGATCTCAATAAGTCATTTAATAAAAACATTTAGATCAATTTAAATTCTTTTCGATGTTGAATTGGGCCCTAAATATTTGTCATCTATTCGCTAGGCTCTGAATCTCATTGATATATTATCCTGCAGTACGGTAGTGGGAGTAGTGTTACGGCATTCGAATTCGATGATCTCGCGTTTGAGTCCCGTTTAAACTAACACTACTGTTGAATGTGTACTCGAACCCTGTACTATAATTGGGGTTTTAGTTCCTGTTAGTAACATAAATAAATAAATATATAATGAAAAAAAGTAAATTGACAATATCAATGAGTTACTTAAATAACAAAAGTAACATTCTTATAATTTTTAGGAGTTGTAAGACTGAAAGGCTATTATTGTTAATTGAAATGTCATAATAAGAAATAATTTTACGTAATTCACCAGAGTTTCCTAAATTAATCAGCAATTATTTGAACCTGACACTGAAAATCAATTATCAATTACCAGTCATCACAATGGAATCTAATAATACGAAAATTTAATATTCTACAGAAATACAATCTGAGATATGAACCCAATATAACTAAATAAATAATCAAGATTAATTCCTAAAGTATCTATCGATTTTCGTCTGCGATGTGTGTATGGTCATCACGTACACGTTCACGGACACATGTCCAACCACGCGCTCGTTCGATACGTTACGTGTTACGTTTCTGTCAGTAGCTTTGCGCCGGCGGAGTCCGTAGTTACGCCTCCAGTGCACCTGTGAACCTAGCGCTTAGAGTTAATTAGCTTCATTAACACGTGAGCGTCCGATGGAGCTCAGTTTCGCGCGGCGCTGAGCGATAGTCTTTTGTCAGTCGACAGCGTGACGCCTTCGTTTGTTTTGCGAAAAGTTGTGGTTTTTCTTACTCGTGGCTTATGTTAAATTGGGTGTCGTAGGTCTTTTGTTTGGTGAAGTTTGGAGTTTGTTTTGTCTCTCACGTTTGTTGCCGTTGTTTTCTTTTGTTATTTATTTTTTGTTTTTGTTTTTTTCTGTTTACTTACATAAAATATTATGTTCATTTTTTATTAATAAATAATTAAATTGTTTTTCTTTGCGCAAGCATTTTTTTAAACGAAAGTGCTTAAAATATTTTATTATATAAATTTTAAGTATTTTAAATATGTCACCAGATGTTTAAAATCATTTTAGATCATAAATTTAATATAAACATTCTTCTTTCAGTTTTTACAAAAATAATTGTGGAGATAAAATAAATTTATTTTTTATATTTTAAAAGCCGAAAAGTGTTCCAAACAAAATGTCAGTTTATTTTTAGTCGTGTGAATTATCAATAAAATGTTTAACTATCATTTCAAGAATCCAGCTTTGCTAAATCTAAAATGCGAAGTGCTTTTGGGTATGTACCAAAATTGTAAATAAAAATGCTTTTAACGCTAACTATCTGTAATCCGAATCTAGTTCTTGTACAGACTTCAAACTCTCTTTTCTAACATCGCGCGCTTGAAAAAATGTTTGGGTTTCGGTTTAAGAATCCCGCTCTCCGAAATGCCAAATGCGAAGTTATGCTGGGTATGTACAGTATCAGAAAAGTTTGACAATGACTGGTCCACTGCACGAATGGTATTTTTTCCCGGCACCGAGGTAGTTGACACTGTGTGTTGATTTTTGAAAATATTTGTTAGTTTTGAATGTATTTGTGTATGATTTCAATATTTGTTTTCTCCCAATGATAATAAAACGCATTCAAATGTTTTAAAATAGAATGTAAATGCACGAACATATAAATTATTAATTTTAACAAACAAGACACAGACCTGTATTAAGTTATTTTGAAATATAAATAATAAATTATAGCGACAATTAACCTTGAGAAGTACATTTTAACCTAGTTTTTATTATATTATCTAGTTGAAATAATCAAATATAAAAATTGTACGTTAGAATCGTGCAACATGTAGAATTGAATCAATTATGAAATTATTATCTTTGAATAACAGCAAAATCGATCATATTTTGATTATATACTATTATTTATCATACGTATTGTTGTAGTATATATTTATTTTTTGATTAATGTGTGAATCGGAGTTTTTGTCTTGAAATGGTTCAACTTTCTCGCTAACATTTTAAAAGTAATTCTGTGTATCTTGCTAATTATTGGTGACTTACTTTGATGTGTCCTTTTAGCTCTAATTTTGTCTCACCTTTAAAGGTTAACTGCTAACGATGTTATTAAGACCTTTCTTAAGAAATCTGTGTATTAAATAGAAAATCGACTAATTCACTTTCATTAGAAGGTATTAATCCTTTTTTAATTCATCATTTCTAATTTTAATTTCTTTCAAGGAATGATATTATTATTCGTTCAATCAATGGTGTAATGCATCTATTTTTGAATATGGGGCACTATTTTAATTGCGGTGTGTAAGAAGCAAGCATACGATTTCTAAAAATACAAATATATTGAACAGTTATTCATACAAGCATTTGACTAAAATAACACAAATAATTTAAACTTGAGACTGGTTTATAAATAAATGCATTGAAAGTATATTTACGTATTACGTTTATCTAAAACTTAAACAACATACTAGAATAAATTAAAATTTTATACATTATTTAGAAGTAAACACTAAACAGGTTTGCGGCTCACTCTCTATTTATTATCTGTTAGTGTGTGATTTGATCTACAATTGTAGATTATGTAAAAATAAGTTGTGATGTATACAGGGTGTATCTGTACTTCGGGAAAAAATTAAAGGGTATATACTATAAGACGTACGGATAATGGAACAAAAATATATTTTTTCAAAAACTGTCAAATAAAGTTAAAATTTACATGACAACTATCAACACGCGAAATGAGTGTTTTTTGTCTACAGAACGCAAAAGAATTTTTGTATGCAGGATGCAAAAGCCTTTTGCATCCTGCAATTTTTTGATAGAAGACAGACTCACAATTTAATAAAATTTGTCACATTATTATTTTGCTTAGAAACAATACTTCTATTCTTTAACAAAATTTATATTTAATGTTCTAATTGAGCAATTATTCATATTTATCCCGCTTGAGGAAGCTAACTGGTGTACTGGAATAGTTTCTTGAGAAATGCAATGCGAAATGCAATGAGAATCCCAATACATCGCAGAAAAAAAGTAGAACGTTTGTTTGGTTTTTATTGCCAACCAGCTGTCAATTGCTAGTCAGAGAATACCAGATTTGATAGCAATTATATTACATACATTGTTGTCATGGAGACATTAGATGTCACATTAATTAATCCTAAACGTCAAAATTTTCTCATTACATTATTACTAATTTTGGGACATAGTTTTCAAAAAAACGTTGTTTGATACTCGATTGCGAAATGCTTTTGCATTATCGAATGGAAAAGTAACATTTCGCATTCTAGAATCAAAAATAACTATTTTATAAATTCGCGAAAAATTTTGTATCTTATTTAATGGCAACATTTTGTTAGCTACTAGTTGATCGCTATTTTTAATAATTTTATTTAAATCTTCTTACAAGTAATTGTTTACACAACAACAAATAAATATCTAATGTTGTGTAATTATTAATTTAATTTAGTTAAATGCAGCAGGTCAAGTAATAAAATACACTAATTCAGTGGCCCTAAAAATGTTAATTTCAAGTAAATCATCCTTAATTTTGCGAATTTTAAAAAAATATTTTGTTCCATGATCAGTACATCTTATAGTATATACCCTTTAATTCTTCTCCCAAAGTACAGACATACGTTACTTATATATTTATAATACATTTTTGACATCGGGCTCAAAATTAACACCGCAGTTGTTAAATCTGATCGTTCTTAACAGAGTTTTTTTAGTCACAAAAAACTTTTCCGCAAGGTAAAACGGAGTTTCTGTGTTAAACACTTCGACTGAACGTACAGTAATGAAGATAATTTTAAAGTTAAATTTTTATGATTCAGAACTGTGTCGCTGTAGACGAAACCCGTGGTCAATGCCTATCATAGATATAGGAGTCTTTGGGATCGATGCTACGTTAGACACTATGACAGAAGAATTCGGTTGAAGCCATACGTCGGACACAGGTGACGTGGTGTAGCGGTTAACATCTCTGCCCGGCAAGCGGAGGGTCCCTGGTTCGAATCCAGGCGTCATCCGAATTTTTCTTTCATAAAAATTTAACTTTAAAACTTATTTCCATTTTTTAGTTAACACCCTGTATATTTTTATTTTAAAAAATAAATTAAAAAATTGCTTTAAAAAATCTAAATCTGAAATAGATGACTGAGTATGGATTTAAGAACCCGAGTTCGATACCCATAGCTATTAAAATTACCTTTATCAATTAACATCTTTGGGGGCGCTGATTTGACGACAGATAACCGCACTTCACACGCATAAATATATAACTTACCGAAATTTGTTACGGCAGAATGTTAAAAATATAAATATTAATACTATATCATCACGCCTTTTACCCATCACTGGGTGTGGAACTCTGCCTATGCAGATGTCGGTAAGTGATATATTTTTTTCACGTGAAGTGCGATTACCAGCGGTCACATCACGGCCCCCAAAGATGTTAGTGGAGGGGGTTATAGAATGTTATACCAAGTAATGGATGTAAAGCGTGATGATATATTTCTTTTGACGGCAATTGTATGATGTTTCTGAAACGAAATTACTGAATTAATTAATATGACGACATAATTTATTACACTACATTTAAGTTTCTAAGTTGCAAATATAAAATAATTTAAGAGCGAAGCAGTAGCGTAGTAATAATGTTCTTTGTTGAGTAAAAAGAAGTGTAAATAAAAATTCTGAACAAAATTAAAAACATGAATATAACAGAACAGATTTTTCGTACCAACTTGATTACACCAGTGTTTCATAATATTTTTAATTATCTGTACCATAGCAACATTTTTCTAATTAAAAATTTAACCCTACATTTCCCAGTTTGCATCCCGCGGTGCTCACATCAGACTAATAAGGCGCAATTTTCCAATTCTGTTTTCCAACACCTCACATTCTAACACACGTATATAGAATTTATGTTTGTTCATTTCGTGCATGGAAATTAATTAAAACTGATCTGGATGTGTTCTGTTTATTTTATGACGCATAGTCGTCCGTTCCCAGGGGCACTGTGCCCTTATCTCCTGCATTAGTTTAATAAAAACACGCATCATCAGCGGAGAATTGGAGACAAAGGGCATATTTGCATGATATGTCTTTCCTCTTTCTAGCAAATTAGCTAGCGGTGTTCTGCAGGGAATACTGGGCCGAATGAGTCTTTGAGATGTTTAGAAATTACGCATTTCATTTTACTACTAATGAAAGATAATGGAATAATTTTAGTTCTAGAATTTATTATGATATAAAGTGGAAATTTGGCAGGCGGAGAATTTCTATGGTGCAATAAAGTGGAGAATGTGATATTAGATTTGAACTTGACATTCCGACTTTCGTAGAATGAAATAGTTCTGGTTTTGTTAACAATATGAAAAACATACTTTTTGTTATTTGTGACGACATATGATGCATTTCCTGTCCACGGTTTTTGTTATTATCTTTTTATTTTTGTTTCAATTTTTATATTAAAATAAAAGATGATTCGAAAAAGTGTTCACCGGAAACTTTTTTTCTAGTAATTGAAATTATAATATAAATAAACAAATAAATGTATAGAGTGCTTCAATAAATCCTTCAAGAAAAAAAAATTAAATGGTAGATAGGATACTACATGATAAATTGATAACGGATCAAGCAGAATTTTTTTATAGAAAAATTGTAAAAAAAATGCATTTCATTAAAGACTACATTATGTAGTAACGTTTCAATATTGAATAAATATTATTTTATGTTGTCTATTGGCCTTAAATTCTTGTAAATCCTGAAAAAATATTTACAGTCAAAAAATAATGATTTAATTTAGTTTCCTTTTTTATACAGGGTGTATCTGTACTTCGGGAAAAAATAAAAAATGGTATATACTATAAGACGTAAGATGGAACAATAGGATTTTTTTTTTAAATTCGCAAGAAATTTTGTATCTTATTTAAAGGCAACATTTTGTTAGCCATAACTATTTTTCATAATTTTATAATATAATAATTTAATTATTAAGTCAAGCAATAAAGTACGCTAATCCAGTGGCCCTAAAATGTTCATTCTTAATTTTACCGAATTTTTAAAAATATCTTTTTGTTCCATGATCAGTACGTGTTTTAGTATATACGTATATTAATTTTTTCCCCGAAGTACATATACACTCTGTATATAGGTATTCAGAGAAAATAGTTTTTACGCAGCAATTGTTTCCTAATTAATTAATAAATAGCTATTTCTGGCAATTTTTCGTCCAGTTTTTAGAGTACTTAACCAGATAAATTTCAAACTATTTAGATAAACATACACCATATAAAATTATTAAAATAAATGTTACCCTTGAATATCAACA
The DNA here is from genome assembly GCA_947425015.1 of Pterostichus niger. Lineage (NCBI taxonomy): Eukaryota > Metazoa > Arthropoda > Insecta > Coleoptera > Carabidae > Pterostichus > Pterostichus niger. The sequence goes on along the minus strand of OX380345.1, from coordinate 22,321,771 downwards.
AAGAAACAAAAAAATAATTATTTTAGGAAACAATGGAATCAGTAAATTGTGTTGTTATTAGTAAATAATCTAAATATAATTGCCACATTTTAAAAATGCAAATTAAAATTACCGCTATGACCTTTCCTGCACTCTTTGGAGGTCGATATTTGACGGTTGGTAACCGCACATCACTCTCAGTAATCTATTATAATAATATCTATTATAAATATTTAATTCTGTTTAGTGTTTCCAAAGATTGGAAACGTACATTAAATCAAATATTAAAATTAAAATTAAATATTTATTATCAGTAATAATAATAATAATAATAACTGTGATTATAGTAATGGCATCATAATGTCATTAATTATATATTTAGATAAATACAGAACTTTTATCTAAACAATTCAATCATTTATTCTGTTGATATGCAGTGGAACGTACAGACTATTTACAATGTTGTCAATGTGAACTTCAACTTCGCACATATTTCTGGAAAATTCAGCTAGGTCAATATGACGCTCATAAATCTCAACTTGTCATTGTCATTGATACGTCTGACACTGAAATACGCCCCGCTATTTACATAATAATATAATTATGTCAGTTATCGGGATTTGCCTTCTGGCTCAACTGACATCGATGCCAAATGGATGAAAAATTTATTTTCAAGAAAAAAGTTACCCGTTCACGGGAATAACGGATAATGAGACATATGAGAAATTTTAAAACTGAAAAGTTCATAAGTTAATCATGTTCACTTTTTTCTTTCTGTTTATGCCATTCGTATCTACCCACATATAGTAATTAGAGCAAATTTTATTATAAATTATACTTTATTATTTTTATTTATTTAAATTCAGACTGATGAAAGATAATAATTATTTTACAATTTCTTTTATTTCTTTAACTATTAAATATTGTAATTAAAATTTATTCAGATTTTTACCTTATCATATTCTTCATCGAAATTGGGTTTTAAACATCCGAATATATGGGGTAGGTGGCTAAGTGGTATCGAGTCGGTCTGTGGATCTTGAGAACCCTGGTTCGATCACCACAGACGACAAACAATTTTCACCAATTTAAATCTATCTCTGTGGCTCCCCCTCCACTAATATCTTTGGGGGCCGTGATTTGACGGTTGGTAACCGCACTTCACGCGAAGAAATATATCACTTACCGAGATCTGCTTACGGCAGAGTGCCACACCCAGTAATGGGTAAAAGGCGTGAAGATATAATTATTTATTTATTTATTTTTAATATTTTAATATACTCAACATTTCGAAAATTATTTTATTTAATGTGTCAATTTCGAAAACTATGATCGTTTGTATGAATATCGATTAAGGGTGATTAACTATCAATTGACTAAAGTAGTTTTTTTTTGTTATAAAAAAATCGTGATTCATTTGAAAAATCTTTTAAATATAAAATACAGAAAACATTTAAAAATCTAAAATACTGATCGTTGAAAGCAGTGATATAGTCAGATATTTCTAATGTAGGGAATTTAGAATTCCGAAACAATGATCGCTCAATCTCTCTAGAGATTTTGATACACACGTGGACAGAAAGTCTTACATAAAAACGTCACCATTGCTCCAACTTTTTTTATTGAAGAAATAGAGAGAAGTTAAGGCAAAGTAATTTCAAATTGAATGGTGTAAAATTAAAAACATTTCAAGAACAAATAAACGAGTTATAACATTTTTTGAATGAAATGTCATATAAGAAATATTTCAAAATTTTATTTGCTAAATTGAAATTACTATTGGTTGATTAAACCTCATAACCCTTCTCAGAAGACATTAATTTTTTAATTCTAATGGCCAATTGCACCACCAGAAGTTACATTTTAAATTTGGTTTAAATCTTGAAATAAATAAAAGCTAATCAAATTTACATGTCATTTGGAGTAAACCACATTGCTGTCAAGCATTAGATTTACTTTTATTTGTTTTAAACCAAATTAAATATTTAATTTTTCTTTTACTAATAATTGATGGTTCATTTCATGTCTGAGGCAAATTAAATCAAAGATAATACAAATAAATAATCTTTGCATGAACTGTCATTTAAATGATTCATTTTACATGTGTTTTATGGAAATACCGTTCTAATTTTTGTATTGAAACTGGAGTTTGCTAAGGATAATTTGTATAACAAAGTTATATTATTACTTTCTGCAATAATTAACAGATGGAGCGAAGTTGTAATCTATAAAACCCTTACTGTATCTTGAATGAGACCTATAAAGAAACCATTACCAAACAGGTGCAACACATAACCAACAATAATAAAATAATCGCAGTTATAATTACTCTGGAACTAAACTAACATTGACGGCGAAGGTTAAAGAAACACGTCATTTGAAGTAATTAATGAACCATTTAACTGACGAATTAACAAACCTTTAATTTATCTCCAGCTACTAATCGGTAACCGCCTAGCTATTTTAACCCACCGCTGGTGTGTGAATGCAGAAACAGGTGGAACTAATCGTAGTGAGTTTATGATTCATCTAAAAGCAGTGGAGCGTGAATTATTTAACTTGTATGTCAGCGACTGAGATGTCATGTGGATTGTTATTTTCGTACTGAATGCCATAAATAACATGATGAATTATTTATGTACAGGTAAGAATAGATGAACAGGAACAAAGGATGATGATAACTACTTCAATTGTTGGGGATTTATTCCGGGCAATCTTTATGGTAATCTACTAAGTGTATAATCGAACTGTTTAGATTTAGAAGTTATGGGAGATGATGACATACTGAGATTACAAAGAACGGAAGATATGTATGAGGAGTACGTCGCTATTTGCGATGAATAGAAAACTGTTTCTAATTTAGAACCGTGTATAATGTAAATTTGTTTGTTTTCAATGCTGTTATGATTATATTTTGTCATTTTATTAAAGTTACTAATTAAATATATCTTTTTCAAAGAATAGGTTAGATACTCTGTGGTATTGAATCGGCATATAGAATTGCGAACCCGGGTTCGATTTCCACAATTTTCACCATGTGAAAACTACCCCTGTGGCTCCCCCTCCACTAACATCTTTGAAGGACGTGATTTGAAGGCTGGTAGCCGCACTTCACGCGACGAAATATATCACTTACCGAAATATATCACTTACCGAAATCTGCTACTGTAGAGTGTCACACTCAGTAATGGGTAAAAGGCGTGATGATAATTTTTTTTTATTCAGGAAAATCAGTTTTTACGCAGCAATTGCTTCTTAATTAATAGGAATAGTTATTTCTGGTAATTTATTCAGTTTTTGCAGTAATTATCTAAAGGTGTCTACAAAATTTAATTCCCTAGTACTTTTTTTCTGTAAAATAATTTTGGCGAAGTTTTGCGTGAAACGCAGACTTTTGCTATGAAACTGCCTGGAATTTCTTGTAAATATATTTTAAAATTCTTTATTTTACTGTAACTTTATATTTTGAAACATATAATCATGAACATTAAATTTTTTGTACTTAAATTTCATTATTTACAACAGTAACTTAATCCCAATTACAGTACAGGGTCCGCACTCACCGAGCCGCAGTGTTGTAGTTTATATAATTTTTAGTTTGAGTGAGATTCGAACTCGGGATCTCCGGATTCGAATTCCGTATCGCTATCCACACCACCGTACTGACGAAGACATAAGTACTACGAGTATTTTTTGCATTGTACTTTTGGAATAGTATTCCTAATATCCGAGAAAAATATTCTTAGAATACTTTTCAATAGTAGAACTCGTACTTGGTATTCGAGTTTATTAATTGGGTAATTTGGGCCAAATCTGCTAGAATACCTCATGATATACGAAAAATCAGAATATAAATAAATCATCGTTGTCTTGAAACCAGTTGTTATTGTATTTTTATGTTTTAAATTCTTAAGTGTTTTATATAAATATTTGTCTTACTTTATTTCTATTCTTTTCATCGGAAATATTTGTTTCAGTATTTTTATAACATAAGTTTGATAGAGCAAATCAATTAAGAACAGGCAGCAAGTTGTTTATATAGCAAAAAGGTTATTTTGAAATATAACAATATATCTACAGCTAAGAAAATGTATTTGATTTTTTACAAAAGTGAACTGAATAAAAAGTTATATAGAAGAATTATAAAGTTAGTCTTTGTAGAACGCTTGATTACGGCACCAATGGTGTTGAAATGGATCAAAGGATAAATTATTTTGGTATTAAACTGTAACATTGAATCTGTGAGTCTACCACCTAAACTATTTTTTGTTTATATTGAAAAACCTTTAATACTCTCGTTCATAAATTAATATTTTATTCATGTTTAAAATTAGAGCAATGGCAAAAGGGATTATATTTAACTAATTAGGAGATGTGTGTAATATTTTTCGATTAGTAAATTTGTAATTTAGATAATGGCTGACCTTCATTCATAAACAGTAAAATATATTTCTCTCTCATTCCCAAATATTATTGCATTAATTATTCCATAAAGATTAAAAAATATCGATCTAAATTCTAGTTACCATAATATTGGAATACTAAAACAAATTTCCCACTAAGTACATAATTAATAATTAACTAAAATTAATAATGAAATGTATAAAACTGAAAACTTCATGATGGAATGTTTAAGAAATGAAATTATCGACTTATTTAGAGATATTTTTAGAATACATGCAGCGAGAAGAGATTTGAATATTCGTCAGTAAAATTGTGGCATTTTGGGGTCATCATCGTAAATGGTTCTCGTTGTTTTATCCGTTAATTAATTTTAGAAAATGTTAATTGAAATGACAAGTGCTGTGCAAGACAGCCTTGTTTGATATACGGATAAAAGTATATTTTAATTAGGAAGATAAAGAATACTCATCGGTTTTCTGAAGAATTTTAACATTTTTGACAAGAAAGAACATAACCTTTAAGGACCAATTATTTTGGTATATATTTGTTATCTTTAATGGGAGAAAATGAGAAGTAAATGACGTTTAAAATTATTATTTGATAACGCAAAACAAGAAAAAGTCTTGAATTGTAACCTCGGTATTCTTAGAATAAACAATCAAATAAATTTGAATTAAAATAATAATGACGACAGTTAAATAAAATTATAATATTTTATTTTTAAAAATATAGTAGAACTATAATGCATAATGATGTAAATTTGGGTCTCAACGCAAATGACCGATCTTGAAACACATTCGATTATGGTTGTAACCAAGGTTATTTAACGTACGTTCTATTGGGCTTTTGATTTGATTTATAAAAATGTGAAGGCGACCATCATTAACTTTTACCTAATTAAAAAGATAAGCGTAAATATAAGAAGTAATAGAAATATACTTAAGATTCAAAAAAGGAAACGGGATATGGCGAGGATGTGGCTCCATTCCATGCGACGTGTCACTTCGATCACTCATTTATTTGTTTTAACATAGCCGCAGTTTAACAATTGCATAACAGGCTGATGACTACGATGATGCCGATAACATTAATAATATTGAAAATTAATATTAAACTTTAACTATCGCTGAAAAGATAATGTGTTCAACAAGGCAAAAAGCAAATTTACTGCTACATTCTCTAGCCGCGACTCTAAATCTGCTACTTTTTGCCTAGTTAAATAAGTAACTATTTGTTCTATGATCAGTACGTCATTTAAATACCTTTAATTTTTTTTAAATTATTGTTAAATGGATTTCAGGGTTTAGCGAAAAGAAAAGAATCCTTAAATTGTTTTATTTTGACTTTAAATATTAAGTTTTAATGAAACTTTAAAGTTATTTTATATGCTTTTTATTGATAAGTTTATAATTTCTGTTTACAAGAAAAAAAAATTGTCTCTTTTGTTTTATAGCTTGAAAATGGCCAAAATATTGTGCCGAACCGTTGTCAATTAATAGTAATAAAAAATATGAAAATTTAAATTGTTTAAATTTTCTTTCTTTTCCGCTAAAGCCTGAAATGCATTTAACAATTATTTAAATTACATCATTAGGCTTTTTAAAAAGAACAAAATCTTCTTTTGGATTATTTAAAAAAATATATTTATATGGTAGGTGGCTCAGTAGTATCGATTCGACCTGTGAATTTAAGAACCCGGGTTCGATTCTCACAGTCGATAAACAATTTTTACCCTATTAAAACTACCGCTGTGGCTCTTCTTCCACTAATATCTTTGAGTGTCGTGATTTGATGAGTAATACCCAAACCTTACACGGATAAATATATCACTTACCGAGATCTACTATATATATTTTTCCTCGAACTACATATAAAAACAGTATATAAATTTTGATCATTATTTTTGCTTTATTATAACTTTATTATTATTAAAATTACAATGTGATACAATTGATTTTTTTAAAGTTTTTGGATGATAAATCTTCGTTACAGTATAAATGAATAGAGTCTATATTTGTATATGAAAGAAAATACAGTCATGTTATGGTCGACTATAGCTGCAGACGACTGAAACTGAAATCATTAGAATGAAACAAAGACCTAGTTCAGAAGATATATAACATTTACGTTTGCATATAGTCGTATCAAACGAACTATTTAATTATAAAAGCAAAACTAGTATTTCCATACATTTGAACCAAGTTTCTCTTCATACCTGAGCGATTTCGCATTACAATATGTCGGAAATCAATGCTCCAAACGAATCTGTTTTATGTAAATTTCACACAGATTCATTCGCGTCACGGGCAAAAAGAAAGATTACAAAGAACGGAATTAATTCAACGCGCTTTACCTAAATAATTTGCGCTTGTCTGAAAAAAGGATAGAGTAATTCGTCTTTCGGACCAGCTCTTGAATTAATGTATGCTAAATGTCAAAAGAAGTTCTGCAAGAAGAATATTTAACTTGTGCAAATCTTAATACACTTTAATAATCACTCTTTTGTATTTAAAACATAAGATAACTGTTAATCCGTCACGTAAACTTATTTTTCACGCAATTGTCAAAGTTGATAATACCGTACAAAATTCTCCCCACGAATTTCAACTTTTTTGTTAACAGTCCGAGAAATATTCATTACTGGGCTGTCAGTTACTTTGGCGAGTTGTTCTAATGCGTCAAAAACATGATTACATATTGCCGCCGATAAATAAACAACTTGTTATTTTTTCTGAAAATGTCTCCTTGGTTGCAGATTAATATTTATAATAACCATCATTTCGAAATTATTGTATGTTATGTATCAAGAGAGGGAAACAAGCGATTATACTCGAGCCCTCGGCCCTTGCTTACCTCTCGATTTGCCAACTTCACACAAGGGATAATCGTGCCCTCCCGTGAAGCATATTATACCTTTCGTAACAAGTGCACAAAAATTACTGTCCTATCGGGACAAATGTCAAATATGGGTTGCGTAACTAGTTACCTAGGAATCGCCGTAAACAGCTAATAATCGTAGTCTCTAGGGAGAGAAACATCTCTCTAGGGAGAGAAACATCGTACCTAGGGAGAGAAACATAATGTTTTTCTCTTTAGGGGAGAAAAGCAGTGTTTCTCTTTTTAAAATTAGGGAATAAGATCTTGTTTCTTGTGTTACGAAAAATTTGTAATACATTTTGAAGTTTTTTAATGAGCATAATGCAGTTGCGTGAAAAATTTGGTGCGCTCAGAAAATAGTCTACTTTTTCATGACGCACACAACTGTCAAAAAAGTTGACATTTATGTGCGCAAAACAACCTCGAAGTGTAACTTTATTGTAAACAGTTTATATAAAAATTATTCTAAACCAATCAAGTAACATTGTGCGACGTCAGTATAATTGTTATTTTTTCTGAAATATCTCCGTGGTTACACATTCGTATTTATAATAACTATCATTTTGAAATTGAATTTGTAATAAATTTTTAAGTTTTTTCATGAACATAATGCACCCAGAATATAGTCTGCTTCGGCTTCCAATCCTGGTCGTCGAACACAAAAATATTTGATTTCATTTGCTATTTAAAAAAAAATTTAAATGATATTATTTTCTATCACAGGAAATTTTAAAAAACGTAATTATAATAAACAATGTAAAATCCATATTAGAAAAAATAAAAAGTACTAATGTGTTATGATCAGTTCTGCTATTTTCTGAACGAATGAATATGTATTAAGGATATCTCTTTTACGCTAAATCTAAATTAAGATTTCTGTTTTATAAGTATTAATCTATTCACTTTTGTTTTTAAGTTACTGATGCGTAGAAGAAAAAAGAAAGTAACACAGGATATACGTCGTTAACAGAATGTTTTATTTAAAGAGCAATTGCGATATTAAGTTCTTGCATAATAAAATGGTTAAACTACTAATAAATTTAAATACGATTATTACCTCAGTATCATCAAGCTAAAAAGAACTATTTTTGAATTGTTTTAGCTGTATTTAAATATTGTTAATATTTCAACATATGTCAAGAGTATAATATATAATAATTATAAATCAAAAGTGTCGTGAACTAACGGTGAAAAACCGCATTTCATGATCATAAAAAGTCATACTGAGGTCTACTGCTATAGCAGTCAGAATTGTATAGAATTTGTCTTTAGGATTCTAGGAATTGAACGTTTCTAAACTATTGGCTGGTAACAGGAAATCATAAATCAATTTACCCTCTCATCTACAAAGAAACAAAGTTATTAACAGTAATTATCCGTTATTATACAGTAATTGCTTTTAACAAACTTTTAAACCTTTCAAAAGATTTAAATATATTTAGCATCTTATGTTTTCTCTTTTGAAACATAGAGCGCAAACGAAATGACCTTCCAAAGCGCGCCAGGTGGCATGTGAAGTAATATTCCCCCTCAATACGCATGCGCAGTTTGAGATCGTTGCGTTCATCCAGTGTATTTCGAGGAGAGGAAGTATGAAGACATATTTTAATGCTATGCCAACGCAAAATTAATTGCACTTTACATGAAGTAAACAATTTTAGTGTCACTAGTTACGTATTAGTAGAGTGATAATTATAATTTAATTATTAATATATTAGAAATATCTCTAAAACCAATGACACTAAAAATGTTTACTTCATGTAAAGTGTAATTAATTTTGCTTACGTTGAGCACTATGTGGGGGTAAAATAAGTGCCATAAGTTGTGAAACAGTCTGTATATCAAGTTTACTATAATGGAAGTTTGGCTTTAAAATTATGTACATTACATAAAAATAACAATGATATTTTGTTTCAAAGAGAACAAGTGAGATCGTCATTCTAATGTGGTTATCTCCAGTTTGGATGATTCACGAAAAATGTAAAATAGCATATAATTTCAAAACTGTTGATTGTCACTGATCCGCCGAAAAAAAGTGAAAAAAATAAATTTAAATTGTTCACTGTTAATTTATACTAGAATTATGTTTGATAATGGCCGATACGTCGCCTTCAACGATAATAAAAAAGGAATTAAAATTAATATTTAAATTTAAATTTTTTTCTAGTTATTAAAGCCTGAAATCCAACTAATAAAAAATGTTTCATAATAAAACTATAATTAGCTAATATTATACTAAACAAACTAATTTGTATTAAGAAAAAACTTCATTATTAAAGAACCTACGCACAATATACTCAAATTTGTACTTAAATGTTAAAAGATAAATTAAAATATTACTAAATCTACACCTAACGATCGATAACACGGAATTATATTTTACATGAATTAATTTAAAAATAAAAAACTACTATTAGCAAAAACAAAATAAAAGAAAAACAAAGAAATACAAGTGATAGCCACGGAAGCTTATGGAGACCAACTGAAAGTGTACATTTATCTCAAATTTGACATATCTAAATCAACGTCATATCGAATATATCGTCGAATATACCAATTCTCAACGAAAATGGAGTGAAAACTTATGACAATGGAAAACATGGAAAAAAATACTAAAATAAGAGAAATTTGAAAAATGTTGAGTGTCACTGTTCCGCCGATTCTTCTAATCAGCAGTACACGATTAAGAGTCCGGAACGAATCTGCCAACAGCGAACACTCGCTCATCTACTCTGCATGGCTAACGCAATTACACCTAGCTTTTAATTAAGTTCACGGTACAAAGAGGTGCCTCATCTCATCCATCCTCTGCCATCGCGCCTCTTTCATTCGTTTATTCGCGACCCGCGAGAGCGCGCGCGCTTTACTCACTTTTGTCTATTCTAATTAACTTTTTGTTAATATTCAACAATCTACCAGTTTACCAGCTCGAGTTTTGTAAGGGTTGAAAGTTGAGATAAAACAATATTTTTCTCGCTTTGATGTACGTTTGTGTTTTTGTATGTTGATTATGAAAATTTTTAGGTTTTATAGAGATACTTGACATTTTAAAAAGTTGGTTTATCAAACGTTACATTTTTTTCTAATGGATATTGTAAAATCTACATATTTTATTTTAAAACCAAACATCTGTGAATGACTTAAAATATTTTTCTGTGATCATTAAAAAAAGTGTGCTTTTTCGAAAGTCATTTGGTGAAAGTGAACAATTGCGGACCAAGATTCTTTACAAACCGTTTCCATTTTAAAAGATCTCCTAGGCGATAAATAAATAAAAAGTAGTGAAAAAAATGTAAAATTTTACCAATGAAAATGTACTATATAATTTTTTTACTATTTTGAAAATACTTTAAAACTGTATCACTTTCTTTCGTTAGAAAAATCGACTTTCATGATCAATATGCAAAAAAAAGTATTTTTTCTACGATCGTATAAAAAGTGCATCATTATATATTCATTTCATACATACCTACATAACATTACGCTATATCCCATTAAATGGGGTAGCACGAACCCCTGAAACATTCACAGAACATCCACTAAAAGATTCATAAAAAATTTAAAAAAACAGTTTACGTCAACATTATCTTTGTGACACACGATACTCGTTTCAACCACATTAACACTTCCTCCATACGCGCTCTTTCCTTCCTCACAATCAAAATCCATCATCACGCAACAAACCTTCATTCACATCCATCCATTCGCTCCTGTACACCTGTTTCATAAATCTTCACTTACACCCACTTCTCTAACAACGAATCTATAAAGAAATGAAGGCAGCATCGCAGAAAGGGGCGTAATTTGACTTCTGATATAATCGTACTTCACGGGCAAAATATTTCATCTACGACAGAGTGTAATGAGTAAAAAACGTGATGATATATTTATTGATTTTAATTTATCTCATTCATCCTGCAACAAACTATTTTTAGCACAGGACTAAAAATAAAATTTGCACAGTATCCAAGTTCAGTTTTTCACCCTCAAATTAAACACCCTCCAAAATTGGAAATCAGCCACGACAGTCCTACACAGAGATAAAATGCCAAATGGAACAAAACAAAATCGTTCAACTTCGACTTCGACAAAATGTAATCAGCAACATGATTGATTTGGCACGACTATTGGCCTGTGATGTTGTTTTGTCTGGTGCTTGGGTGCTTTCACTGCAGCCTGAAACCGGAATTGGTAAAACGCGTCGTGAAAGAGTTAGCGTGGATGATTATCAGTTTTGATACGACACGATTAATTAGGAAATTGCTCTGATTATTAAATGAACGACACAATTACCACATTTTAAAATTTTATAGGAGAATATTCTATTCAATGATTAAATAGATGGAAAATATTTGCGTTTGACACATTGCAGTATGACATCTGATGATAGAACAAAATATTAGTATCTTTGTGCTATCAAATGTATACAATTTATTGTGTTTTTAATGTACAGGCTGTTTCACAACTTATAACACTTAAAGTACTTAAAGTATTGATTATGAAACAGATAGATTTTTTCGAAACTCTCAAAATTAACTGCACTTATATAAAGTAAACATTTTTAATGTTATTGTTTTTGTGAGTTATTTTTAATATATTAATAATTAAATTATAATTATAACACTACTAATAGGCATTTATCTGATGTTAAATAATTCTAATTTAATTATTAAAGAAATAACTCTCAAATCAGTGGCACTAAAATGTGTACTTTATGTAAAGTACAACTAATTTTTCCAAATTTTGAAGAAAATCATTTTTGTTTTATATTAAGTACGTTGAGTACTATATGTGGTTAAAATAGGTACCACCAAACTTAAACCATAAATTAAAACACCTAAAAATAAGAAAAAAGTTCATTTGATTAAAATGCTCGTAAATACTTTATTTCAGTGATATTCATATCCTGTTATAATTGCGGCAGCGTGTTACTAAAAATATCTAATTATAACATTGAAATACAAAATATTTTCTTATTAAGATTAAATTATGACCAGGACTTACGAATTTTATTTATAATATAACATAACTAATTGCATTAAAAAAAATAATAATATCGATTCCAAGATTGAGTGAAATTGTCACATAATAAATTAATTTTACAATACAAGGTCCTAATAAGATAATATTTATTATTTCATTGTTGCAACTAACAATTTAAGTGATACGCTGCTGCAATTATAAGCATAAACATTTTCTCAAATGAACTTTTTCTTTTATTTTTAGATGTTTAATTTATGCTCTAAATTTGGTGGGTTAAATCTGGGACACCTTAATTTCAAAATATTCTCCCATATGTTAATCGTAAATAGTTCATTATTAAAATTGCGTGCTCATATGTTAATTTATATACTTGAAAATCTTTTGTCTAAAGTAACACTTCCAAGAAATGTACCCTTTTAGATACTCACTGTGGAATATCTGAAAAAAGTAGAAATTTCTTTGTGAAGACAGCAACGAAATAAAATGGCTACATATTTCCGATTTTTTTATTTTACACGAGTATTTCAAACGAATATCTACAAAGAATAAAAATAAAAATACTCTAAAAGAAAACTTGAAAAGGAAATATTTGTTACATTATTAAACGATGTTTGTATGTAGAATAACTTCGCAATTCTGCTTCATCTGTCAGTTGTTTTCATTTGCAGTTTTTTCTTTATTATTATTTCTCTGCCAATCAAAACCCAGCTTTACTAGGTCAAAATGTGAGTTCATGCATATTCGATGTTGATCAACAGCCCTTTTTAATTGGATTCCTGTGACTATAAACAAATGCAAAGCGTAAAACAACGGAATGTACGAACACGAATGAAGCAACTAAAACGCAGGGTATTATTTTAACGCGAAAGATGTAAACTTTGCAATCAGTATGTTTAGATTGGCTTCGAATTGTAAATTAGAAAAAAATTTGAAATGTTTACAGTGCAGATATGGAACTGTTTATTTGTATATAGCTGTCTAGTATTGATTTTTGTTTTTACTCTAATGATGGAATACTCACAATTGTCATTAATGGCGTTAGAAGTGATATCAGTCGATTAATGAGATTTTAAAATAAGAATGTTCATAGTGGCGAAACTTGGAACTATAGCAAATATACAATTTGCTATTAACCTCTTAACTAAGCACTTAAAAAATAAATAAAAATCGATGATAATAGAACTAATATTTATGATAAAGAATATAATAGAACTAAGTATAATTTATAAAAATCAAAAAGATTCTAATTCTTTTTAATAAGTCGAAGGTGTAATTTTAAAAAATCATTAGTTTTATTTTAGGCTTTAATAACTAGTAAAAGGTAAATTTAAATATTCATTTCAATTCCTTTTTTATTATCGATGAAGGCGACATTATTTAGGCCATTTTCAAGCAAAATTTTAGTATAAATTAACAGTAAACAATTTAAATTTATAATAAAAAAATAACATTATTTTTTTCTAACTTTCAAATATTGTTATTTTTTTATTATAAATTTAAATTGTTCATTGTTAATTTATACTAGAATTTTGCTTGAAAATGGCCTAAATAATTGTGCCGAAACGTCACCCTCGACGATAATAAAAAAGGAATTAAAATTAATATTTAAATTTACATTTTTTTACTAGTTATTAAAACCTGAAATCCAACTAATACAAATTTTTTTATAATAAAACTATAATTAACTAATATTATAGTAAGTAAAATCTTCAATATTAAAAGAACCTATGAACATTATATTCAAATTTGTACCTAAATGTTAAAAGATAAATTAAAATATTACTAAATCAACACCTAACGATAACACGGAATTATATTCTATATGTATTAATTTAAAAATAAAAAACCACTATTAGCAAAAACAAAATAAAAGAAATACAAGTGATAGCAACGGAAGCTTATAGAGAGCAACTGAAAGTGTACATTTATCTCAAATTTGACATATCTAAATCAACGTCATCTCTTAGTAGTTGAATATACCAATTCTCAACGAAAATGGAGTGAAAAACTTATGACAATTATTAAACATGGAAAAAATAATAAAATAAGAGAAATTTCTGCGTTTTTGTTTGTCAGAACATCCTTGTTACTTCAGTTTCCAACACAATTAATTGACAGAAGATCAAGGGTATGCGTGAGAAAATAAATTGAAATGGAGTTAATTAACACGTCATATAAAAAGAGAAAAAATACAGAACTTCTGATGCTACATATAACATTAATATCTACAAATTTTAGTAGTAAAATGTGATAACAAAAAATAAATTTACTTTCACACTATTTTACCCATTTTGAGTATGTTTACCAGTCGTCAAATGATGGCTTTCAAAGATGTTAGATTAGGTTAATGTAGACACAACAAAAACAGTTTCAAATAAGTTTTCAATTTTTATATCATGGAGACAAAACTGCAGCTATGTTTATTTAGTACCTAACCAAAGTTTTCTTTATATGCAATATCTGTAACGACAATATTCTTTATATTAAAAACTTTTATAAGTTCCATTACTTGATACGTACACCATAAGCAATTTCTTTTTATCTGATATTCTATTATTTGATTAAACGTGATTCGTTTTCTGTATCTGTAAATAACAAATCATCAATTTTAGCAATCAGATTATTATCCATAATGGAAAATGATTGATTTCAAATGGTTTCCAACTCGGAAGATTTCACATTAAATTCTTAAACGTAGTTATACTGCGCGTGATTTTGCGAACCACCTCGACGAACCACGAACTACATGCTGTTTGATACAGGCAACGCTTTTGGCTCGCAGTTCGTTATGTGTTGTTCGCAGGCTCCTCTAACTGTTTTTCGCAGATCACAGGAGCTAAGTACTTCGATTTTTAAAATGTTTAAAACGTACAGGTTCGCCTTATCACGCACTTGCAGTTCAATTGTACTGTTTCGTTGTTTTATTTGAAGAACTGCAATTAGAACTGGTGATAGGGAACCCAAAACGTGAGGGCCATATTGTGCATCATTTTTTGACTTTTATTGCAATCTCATCTCTTCTCAGTTTTTAAGTTATTTTTGCAACAATTGAATAAAATAAATTATTATTCCATCAAGTTTTTGGCACATTACTAAGTGTTTCATTCTGCCATAGCAGATTTCAGTAAGTGATATATGTATGCTCGTAAAGTGCAGTTATCAATCGTCAAATCACGGCCCCCAAAGATATTATTGAAGCGGGGCCCAAAAGGTTAATTTTAATCTGGTGAAAACTGATGGCAGCTGTGAAAATCTCAAATCCACAGATCGACTCGATACCACAGAGCCACCTATCCCATAACATTAACAATCATTAAATAACATACAAGCAAACAGACTTGTTGCCAATATCCATGATTATGATTCAGTTCTAAAACGACAATATAAAAGGTGCCACATTATTTCGACGAATTAAATGTGTCACAAATCTGAAAGAATCACTTGCCATGTTGTTACCTCTGGTTTGCCAGAAGGCAAATTATTGGAACTGCTCTCCAGTTCACTAGTTCTACGAACCACGTGTCTTGTAATTGCACCTTTAGAAACATGATTAGTTGTGTAGTGATCATTTTTTCATCGTTTGTGAAACGTGTATTTCCTACACTTTACATTATATTTGCTTTACCGAATTCTAATCCGGAATATTACTCAAACTAAAATTATGTATGAACTACCATACTGCGGATCGGTGAATGCGGACCCTGTACTGTAACTGGAATTAAGTTCTTGTTCTGCAGCGTAACAAATAAATAAATAAATATATTCCATTTGACATTTGGATTAGATCTAACTTACTCTTACTAAACCTGCTCACTTTACAATCACAGTTCTAGATTTACTAATTCGGATTTAGCTTCAAGTAATATACCCCAATAATTACATTCATTAGTTTGCTTAGTTCAGTTTATTTAGTTATTTTGCTTAATTTGTCTAAACCAATTTAAATGAACCGACAGGTAAATAGAATACAACTAATGACACAAGGGCTGGTAGCACAAGCTCTGTTTTTGCTTGTTTTAAGAGCAGTGTTTTTGGGTGTTTTAGCTATCTCTAACATGTTAAAACCGTGCTCTTAGAACACCCAAAAACAGAGCTTGTGCTACCAGCCAAGGTATTTAACGCTCGCTGTTATGGGCAGCGTACATTATTTTTATGCAATGTATATGATGATTAAATAATCTGCTGTTCAAACCTATTTTTTTTTTGACAGTTTTAATTATTTTGTTTAGTCTTTAATATTATAATTCGGCGCCCTCAAGTAAATATTTGACTGCAAGTTTTCACTCACAAATAATTTAGATACTTTTTGATTTTCAGTTTTTGAGTTCAGTATATTTACCGACAATATGAGTTCAAATTATTATTATGTTTTAATTTGAAAGTTAGATTCTTATTAGTTGTCGACTGGATTTATATATTTTTATGACATAAACTTCACTAGTCGAATGAATCTACTATTGAATAAAATATCTAATATGTAGAATTTTTAAAAAATTATAAAAATTTAGGTAATCGAAAAAAAGCACGTAACGTAGTCTTTCACAATACTACAAAATTTTCATCACAAAACAAAGTAACAATAAAATTGCTCCAAGTTTCATTTCAATTACACTTTCGTAACACCCGCACCCAATGCTACCAACATAACAAAAACCATTCCCACGTTATTAATGACATGCAAACTTCCCAGTGACAAACACAAAACTTTCAATCCAACCCTGGGTGCGTGGGCGTGTCACAAATACCAACATACGACACACGATACTCTGCCGAAGATAACGACTCTCGTAATCAGTTTGATGGGTTTGTGGAATCCGCGGCGGGCAACGACCATCGACTGGCAAAATAGGGTCTGGCACTCTTGAAGGGTGTGTGACCACGTAATTGTGTTAAAAGCTGTTTGCTTGTGTGTAGAGTAGTACGAGTGAGTTCCCGCCCTACACACTGATTTCTTTCTAGCTAAGTGATTTTGTTGGCGTGTGGAAAACAAATGAGCACGGGAAAAAATTGAAGGTGTGGATGATGATTTTATGCAGGAAAAAAATACAAGTCTGCGGGTTTATTTTGTTTGAGTCTAAGATTTTATCAAAGTAACCGTGGAAATGAACATAATATTGTGACATACGTATTGTTTGTAACATACATGTGTTTGTATGTTAAGGTCAATTTTTTCTACTTTACTCGCTAAATTTATTTGACTAGTTTTGTATCGTGACATACAATAACCAACCGTCAAGTAGCAATCATTGCCTTCAGATATATATCAGTAGTTTTTCTTTCATCGCGTTTAAAAAGCGAGTTTTTGTCAAAAACATTGCTACAGAGTATACAACTGTTTTTACTTCCTTGTACGAAGTAAAGGAAGTATTGTAATCGCGAAAATTTTCGGTTCTCAGATTTCAACGGAAATAGGTGTTTTGGCCCTCCCTGAATCCATTTTGACTAATTTCGTCATGCCGTCTGTACGTACGTACGTATCTCGCATAACTCAAAAACGGTAAGCCGTAGAAAATTGAAACTTTATATTTAGGACTGTTATAACATCTAGTTGTGCACCTCCCTTTTTGATCATTATACAACTACCGGAAGTGGTACTTTACTTGAAGCCTATAATAGATTTTCATGAAAAACTATATTCAAATATAATTTAAAACATTCCAAATTTGGTATATAAGACTACTATATCAATGGAAATAACATAATAGATTTTGGTTAAAATAGACTAACCGGAAGTGGCACATTACATGAAGCTGCTAACAGTTTTCCTTGAAAAAATGGTATTATTTTAATTTTAGAAAGGAATGCTGCAAATAAAAGTTTTAGAGAATTAAATTCTGCGTCTAGCACACTAAGAATTTTTAAATTAGCTTTTTGCATAAACGAGATATCTAAATTTAAATATTATATATTTTTTGATTTTTTTTAAAATTAAGTTTGCTATGGATTAGAACAAAAAATAAAAGATTTAATGTCAAATATGTGCAATTAAAAAAATATCTATAGTTTAATACGTGTACAAGGAAGTCATGTGGTGTCCACATCAGATATTTTACTTCCTTGTACGAAGTAAAGTAAATATTGTAATCGCGAAAATTTTCGGTTCTCAGATTTCAACGGAAATAGGTGTTTTGGCCCTCCCTGAATCCATTTTGACTAATTTCGTCATGCCGTCTGTACGTACGTACGTACGTACGTATCTCGCATAACTCAAAAACGGTAAGCCGTAGAAAATTGAAACTTTATATTTAGGACTGTTATAACATCTAGTTGTGCACCTCCCTTTTTGGTCATTATACAACTACCGGAAGTGGTACTTTACTTGAAGCCTATAATAGATTTTCATGAAAAACTATATTCAAATATAATTTAAAACTTTCCAAATTTGGTATATAAGACTACTATATCAATGGAAATAACATAATAGATTTTGGTTAAAATAGACTAACCGGAAGTGGCACATTACATGAAGCTGCTAACAGTTTTCCTTGAAAAAAATGGTATTATTTTAATTTTAGAAAGGAATGCTGCAAATAAAAGTTTTAGAGAGTAAAAATTCTGCGTCTAGCACATTAAGAATTTTTAAATGAGCTTTTTGCATAAACGAGATATCTAAATTTAAATATTATATATTTTTTGATTTTTTTTTAAATTAAGTTTGCTATGGATTAGAACAAAAAATAAAAGATTTAATGTCAAATATGTGCAATTAAAAAAATATCTATAGTTTAATACGTGTACAAGGAAGTCATGTGGTGTCCACATCAGATATTTTTTAATATGTCTGTGTGAACAATTGTCAAGTTGTAAAAATGTCAAATATATTTTTTAGTTTACATGTCATCGCTATGCTCATGTAACATTATTGCAATTATAGTTTTTGTAAATAAAACTTTATTAAAAAATAAAGGTATATAGTTTTATAACCATAATCTAGTCATTTGATCATTAACCTAATTAATAAATGTCAAAATAAATTATTTCAAATATTTATTGACGTGTCAGTGAAACCATCTTGAAATTTTATTATTATTATTTAATAAAATTTTTAACTTAATAGTAAATTAATAGGATATAAGAAAAATAATATGAAAAATATGTATTGCAATGGCCTATTGTAACACTTAATTTTCTCTATATTATGTCATTGTTGAAACAATTTCTGGCATTCCGGAAAAGTTTCAAAGTTATTAGACAGGCTGTTCAATTTAAGTGTGTCACCATTGCTATCTCGAGAACTACGAGAGTTACGAGGTTGGTTAAATTAGACAATTTATATTTTGTAAAAATATTATAATGAGACAAGAAATTTTGTTTTTCTACCAGTAGGTCTCAAAATACGGGACACAATTTCTTATTTTAAATGAGAATATATATTTATATATTTAGGTTATTCAATTCAGTATTTTGTTCTAAATTCAACGATGTAAACATATCATATCTATATATAATAAAATAACTGAGAAAAATGCAAGTTAAAAGTATTTTATTTATAAGAGCGCTTTACGTAGAAACAAATATATATTTTGTTTATCGTAATAGTCTTGAAAAATATAAATTATTAATAAATAAATATATCATCACACTTTTTACCCATTACTGGGTGTGGCACTCTGCCATAGCAGATCTATTTCTTCGCATGAAGTGCGATTATCAGTCAAACCACGGTTCCCAAATATGCTAGTGGAGGGGGAGGCACCGGGGTAGTTTTTTAACATGGTGAAAATTGTTTGTCGGCTGTGGGAGTCGAACCCCGGTTCTCAAATCCACATGCCGACTCGATACCACTGAGCCACCTACCCCATAGAAAGTGTTGTCTAATAACCAATCTGGTAGTTTTTATAGTTTTCGATAAAGCAATGGTAGTACACTTAAATTAACGACAACCTGTATAGTGTTACATTTTCGTAAGAAGAAAATTCGAATCATTCCATACAAGACAGTCCGGATGAAGAAATAACTTATATATACAGACAAATTGTATGCAGCACGCAGTACTATTAGTAACAATTTTATATAAGATGCCTTCATTATATACATTGTCTGTATACTTAGTTCATGCAGTGGAATAACAGCAAACTCTCTTCCTGAACTGATTGTATATAAATAAAATAAATAAACATATCATTTCCTTTGGCCATTATTGGGTGTGGCACTCTGCCGTAACAACTTTCGGTCAGCGATATACTTATTATTGTAACCTGGTACAACAGGAACTTAATCTCAATTAGAGTAGAATTTATGCTCGTGAAGTACGGTTACCAGCCATCAAATCACGGCCCTCGAAGATTAGTATCGAATCAAAGCTACAGGGTTAATTTTAATGTGATGAAAATCAGTTTGACGGCTGTAGGCATCGAACTTAGGTTCTGAAATTCATAATCCGACGCGTTGCCACTGAGGTATCTACAGCTGTATCGAAATAGAATAATTTTAATTAAAAAAAGGAAAATATAAAGACATATTTCATTTGCCAGTCACTTATCTACAGTATTTTACATTTAACGATAAAATAGTCAAAAGTACAATGTAACTATAAAAACATGTTTAAACAAACCAGTTGTTAAAATTACAATTATAACAATAATTTACAACAAATTCTTTATTTTGTGCAATATAGTAGTTACAAAATAACAGAAGTCAAAAAATATAATTATTTTATTTATTCTACTTTATATAATAAGAACTTGATCCTAATAACAATATAATACAGTATGGACTCAGTAAACCGGAGTGTATTTATAGTTTGAGTGGGATTCGAACTCGGGATCTTTGGATTTGAATGCCGTAACGCTAACCATACAACCCGTGTTACCGACTAAATATGAATCAAAACAAAAAAATCTTTATTTTAGTCCCAAGACAGACAGTTATAATAAAGCAAAAATTATGATAAAAAATATATTTGTTTTCTATAATCGAAAGTTGGCATTTGCGCTAACATTTATCAACGTCACTTCCTCGCTCATGCGCGACAAAACATAAAAAAACCCTCGCTCACCGAATTTTTAACTCTAAATGAATCGTTCATTGAACGTTACGATAACAACCATTGACAGCAAATAAACAATTTTTATTTTTGATTTCCTGTAATGCTGAAAACGTGTAAAATTAAATTCTTAAAAAGGATTCATTGAGACAAATCTTATGTGTGTTTCGAACGCAAATGTACATTGTCGATTTCGAGAGATGCCGGCGCGCAAAATCCTCTCAATGGACAATGTACCATTTTGCACTCTTAATACACAAATAGCCATTATATAATAATAATTTTCACGTGTTCTGTACGTATACTGTCATTTGTATTAATATAATCCCACACTTACTGCGCCATTTCACTCAACAACAGATACCACGGAAGAAACTTGTCATTTCTTACTTCTAATATTAACTAATATGGTTGCCCAATAGCCATAACAGATTTATTCAAACTTTATAAGTTTATTACTACAATACTGAACACAATGGCTGGTAGCAGAAGATATGTTTTTGAGTGTCCTAAGAGCACGGTTTTAACATGTTACAGCTAAATAAAACACCCAAATATTCTGCTCTTAAAACAGGTAAAAACAGAGCTTGTGCTACCAGCTTTTGTAGCTAAACAAAAAAATGAAGTCTAGTAATTTTCCAACGATTATTTTTTCAACCCCAATTTCGACCAATAAGAGCGTGGCATTTAACATCACGTGGTACAACTAGGTCTAAATTATATCGATAATTCCCGGCTAGGTTGCTAGGCGATAAACAATCATTTTTCTGACAGTTGTAACCTATGCGCTATTCAGAATCATCAAAAATAATCAGCCGAATACCCCTCGAGCTTGAAAATTAATCGGGTATTTCCCTCTTGTTTCCCTGCGTAGCAACGAAACAATCGGGAAATACCCGATAATTTTCAAGCTCTCGGGGTATTACATATGAAATATTTTTTTTAATTAATACGAATCAAAAATGTATGTATTAATAAAAAAATCATCACACCTTTTACCCTATAGCCTATTTGCCGTAGCAAATCTCAATATGTGATATACACTGTTCAAAATTGTACAGGGATATTTTAAAAATTGAATGTAAAATTAAAACTATAAATTATAATTAAATATTTGTAAAAATACCTATTATATTATTTATTTTAGAAATATTTGAATATAATTTATAGTTTTAATTTTATAAATATGTATTTAAGAAGCCTTTTATTATTTGATAATAAGTTTTAATTTTACATTCAAATTTTAAAATATCCCTGTACAATTTTGTGCACGTGAAATGTGGTTACCAGCCGTCATATCAAGGCCCGCAAAGATGTTAGGGGACAAGTTATAGAAGTAGTTTTAATGTAATGACAATTGTTTGTCAGCTGTGGGAATCAAACCCGGGTTCTCAAATCCACAAGTCTTCTCAATACTACTGAGCTACCTAAACAGATATGACAGTGTTGCAAATAATACAAGTCATAATTTCATCAAAATTATAATAAAAAACTTTCTTGGCTTCTTGGTACTTAACTTTCATAATTTATGGAAGCATTTCCTCTGGCTTCTGTTTTTACTGGAAGTTCCTGTGTCGCGTTCTGCAGTATTTCCTGTCGTCACAAATTTACACTTGAAAGTAAAACAAAAAATACAAGTAGATAAATGTCAGCAGTTGTAGAATACTTCACATAATTTTCTTAAAATGACCTAAAAATATTTTATAACAAAACCAACTTGCTCTGAAATGAATGTGTAAATAATAGCATAATGACAATGTCGTGTTATGTCAAGTAAATTTAGTCCATCATACATAATAATAATTAATAGATGGTTATCAAATACTCAACTAAATGAAGGGTTCATTATAAAATTGGCTATGCATCATGCATGTTTTATTCGCGGAAAATTAAATAAATTATTCAACTGAACAAAAAAAATTAAGCAGAAGAGATACGTCATCAAAATTTGTAACTAGAATAATAACGTCAAAGACGGCTGCGTTTATAAGATATACTGCAATGATTGTTGCATAATGTACAATATATTTCTTAACATTTTAAATGCTTTAGGCATTATTTATCAAATATATAACACAAATCACAACAAAATTGACAAACAACAACGCAAAACAAAATGGAGTTAGTGTCGGATACAAATGTAAAAGTTTTCAAAACTAATAGGTACTAATGCCTCGTGAAGAAATGAACTTAAATTCTTTTAAATAAATTTAAATTTCTTGAAAAACATTGGCTGGTAGCACAAGCTCTGTTTTTGCCTGTTTTAAGAGCAGTGTATTTGGGTGTTTTAGCTATCTCTAACATGTTAAAACCGTGCTCTTAGAACACCCAAAAACAGAGTTTGTGCTACCAGCCATTATATTTAATTATGTTTTAATTTTAAATAATTGTAAATATCATTAATGTATACTTTCCTTATTATACGAGTATGTATAAATATAAATGTATTTATCATTCTATCAGTTCGGTGCAAGTAAATTTTCATTTTGTACAATTTTATCCACGACCTATGACGCCATTCCTCTGCTTTTTTTTGTATATTTACTTTCCTGTATATAGTGACTGTGGTATCGCTGAACTAATATTGCCATTATCAGATAATCAATATTCTGATTACCACCTACTGTATATTGTATAAATTACGTCTAATAATGTAACTTCATATGAATTTCAAATGAGCCATTAAATTAGGTCAATTTACATAGTCGTATATTATTTTGGAATTGCACACTGCTCGTAACATGTCCAAAAACAGTTCTTTGAATAAAGTTGACGCTTAGGCAAAACATGTTTGTCTCATTTTTAACTCGTATTGCAATTTTGAGACGAAAATAGCTATATTTCTCGGAGATGAAAAGAAAATTGCTTTTATTGAAAAAATCTGTACTGATATTTGTTGCCAAAAAAGTTAAGCTAAGTTTAGCAGTCTACTAAATTAATATATTAAATTACTAATCTAAATTTAAAAGATAGAAACTATTGTTTTTAATTTATGAATTATATATTTTAAACTTTTTGATTAATTTCTTAATTTTAAGCTAATTTTTGTTATATTATATGATTATTAAAGGAAAAATACCTTTAGTTTTGAGCTAAAGTTATCCCAATTTTTATGTCATAATAAAATTTAACTTTAGCTCATTCTTAATTTTATTTAATGTGAAGTAGGTGGCTCAGTGGTATCGAGTCAGACTGTCGACTTGAGAACCCGGGTTCGATTCACCACATTTATATTACCGATGTGGCTCTCCCGCCACTAATATATCACTTACCTAGATCTGTTACGGCAGAGTGCCACACCCAGTATGGGTAAAAGGCATGGTGATAAATTTATTTATTTATATTTTATGTAATTGTAAAAATACAATTTATAGTCGTAGACCATATTTTCGAGTATATTTTACTATAAACAGTGTAAAATTAAAACATCATTATTTATTTATTTATGCTACTTCATACAACAGGATCTTAATCCCAAATACATTACTGAATCTGGAATCACTGAACTGCACTGTGGTAGATCATATATAGAATTTTCGTTCTTGTCGTGAAAACAGTTAATGATATTGAGTAGATTTTGATCTGAATCAATTTCTTACCTTATGTGAAATTACTCGCTTCCTTATATTTTGAATAACTAAATGTTCATGAACTTTCTTTCAAAATGACATACTAAATTAATAATTCCATTCTGGTTTAACCACATTTCTCCTTGATCTATAAAACTTACAAAGTATTATAATGCATTCTTCTTGTACTCCAGATTTGACTCTTAAACTATAAACTGAAATTACTCATGCAAATTTTTATCGCAAATAATTTATTCAACTATAAAATATGCATTTAAAAGCTACTCT
This sequence comes from Pterostichus niger, assembly GCA_947425015.1. Taxonomy (NCBI): domain Eukaryota; kingdom Metazoa; phylum Arthropoda; class Insecta; order Coleoptera; family Carabidae; genus Pterostichus; species Pterostichus niger. Next base: position 22,296,685 of record OX380345.1, on the reverse strand, counting down.
GTTACATTTTTCTAGTTAACCAAGTGTCATTTAAAATTATAAATAATTACTTTTGCTAACACTTGAACTAGAAATACTCGATAATAAAGCTAGACGCAAATGTCAGATTGCAAGAAAAAATAAACTGTTATCGTTAACAAAATAATTACACAGTTACAACCTACTCATATGCATAATAATACTGAAGCAAATTACTGGAGAAATAAGAAAGTTCAGTAATAATTTCTGTCAAAGTATAATTTGCTTATGTATAACCACAAAATGTATAGAATTTGGTCGCCTTTAATGAGAACTTCGCGTGTGCATATAGTTAAGTTTGAATCGATAAGAAAGAAGTTATGTTTACAATAATTTTGGCTGTCGTCTTATGAAAGCAACACGTTGAATTGAATAAACAAATATAACCTTATTTCAGATTAATCTGACAAAAATATCCAACACTGAACTTGAAGGAAAAGTATATCATCAGAACTTATTTAATTATACTTCTGTCAAATACAGAAATATTATGTTATGCGAATCTTGTAAGAAGTTGCTGAATTGTAGAAAATACTTTTAATTGAAAGAGCAAATCAGTCTCACCTGTACCTAAATAATGAATTAATGTAGTTCTGAAGATTGAATTCTTTTGTTTCACTTTTATTTGAAAATGTTTTTTCACTTGGCTTAATTTAATTTTGTACCTTAAATAATTTGGTAATTTAGTAGTTGCACATCGCGTTGCATAGATGAAACTGGTCACGTGTTACTAAATAATAGTTATTGGTTATCGTAGTGTGAAAATAGCCAACATCACCGATATTAACAACAGTATTATTGAACTGTGAAAACAGAATATTAACTGATTGTTCTGTAAACTTTTACATTTGGAAATCAACTAGGAATATAAAGGTAAATTTCATTTGGAAATAATCACAAAATATGTATATTTGTAATAATAATAATATATCATCACGCCTTTTACTCATTACTGAGTGTGGCAATCTTCCGAAGCAGATCTCGGTAAGTGATATATTTCTTCGCGTGAAGTGCGGTTACCACCCGTCAAATCACGGCACCCAAAGATGTTAGTAGCGGAGGAGCCACAAGGGTAGATTTAATTTGGTGAAAATTGTTTGTCGGCTGTGGAGATCGAACCAGGGTTCTCAAGATCCACAAGCCGACTCGATACCACTGAGCTACCTACCCCATATGTATATTTGTACCGTAGTAAAATTATCCCTGTGGCTAATATATTTGAGGGGCTGTGTTTTGACGGCTGATAATCACACTTCATTCACTTGAATATATTACTTACCGAGATCTGCTATGGCAGAGTGTCATACCCATTTTAAAAACAATAGTTTAACATTGTCTAAAATTGATTAAAAATTGTAAATCCAAGTATAAAGATAGAAATTCTTGGAAACGTTAAGTCTGCAGAAAACAAACGAAAATAATATTTGTTCCTGGTATTGTACAAATGAATTGTTTCGTTAGCAGTGAATTTATCTTTGTTCCTAAATATATGAATAGAAAGTTCCAGAATAAATGAACTGACTACCGTCAGTATTTCGTATTTAATAAATTAAGTTTTGCAATTTGCTCTCGACGAAATGTTAGCTGTACAACTTATCATTCTCTTTTGGCCTACTAGCTACTAGTACAGTTAGCAGTGAGGAAGCGGAGCCCCAAAAATAAATTCCATACTTAACACGAGATACCTCACAAACAAAAATAAAATTCAAAATTCATTATCACGCCTTTTACCCCGTAGAGTGAAGTGAAGTGATGAACTTTAAAATCACAGCTTCCAAAGGTTTTAGTGGTGAGGAAATCACATGGCTAATTTTAATGTGATTTCGGGAATCGAATTCGGGTTCTTAAATCCACAGGCCGACATGCTTCCACTGGGTTATCTACCTTATAAATAAAAATAAGTAAACAGGATTAACTAATTCATTTTTAGGAAAAAAAATCTTTTTTTATTTTTGATATTATAAAAACAGTAGACAGCAGTTATTTTTTCTCTTAAAAATATGGGGTAGGTGGCTCAGTGGTATCGCGTCGGCCTGTTAATCTTGAGAGCCCTGGTTCAATCCCCACTGCCGACAAACAATTTTCACCACTTTAAATCTACTCCTGTGGCTCCCCCTCCACTAATATCTTTGAGGGCCGTGATTTGACGACTGGTAACCGCACTTCACGCGAAAAAATATATCACTTACCGAAATCTGCTTAGGCAGAGTGCCACACCCAGTAATGGGTAAAAGGCGTGATGATATATTTATTTATTTTATTTAAAAACAAATTCAAGTTTAATATCCACATTTCTTTCGATTGTTTTCTATTGAACATATAACAATAGTATATTAAAAAGCAAATATTACAATTGGTTATATTGACACACGTGTTTATCATACTATTTTTCTCATATCATATTAATTTACTTTTATTTGAAAATTTTTATTAAAAAAATAATAATAAAATATCAAGGTGACACATTCAATAAACATTTAAAATATAATTTATTTTGACATTTATTAGTTAGGTTAGAGTTGAAGTATAATTATCTAGGTTATGTTGTAAAACTAAATGTCTTTACACTTTATTAAATAAGTATTGTCAGTTCCATGTAAGTATTTTCGTATAAAACATAATTGCAATAATTTTACTTAAACTAAGAAATAACACCTAAACTGATACATATATTTGTCTGACATTTTTACAACTTGACAACAAAATTAACATAAATATCCTGTAAAACAGATGTACAAAGTTGAACTTTATAGCACTGTTATTGACAAAAACATTTGCACAAATTTTACTCGATATAAGAAAGAGTATAATATACTATTTCTTTTTTTTTTACTTTGCGTCATTTATTTCATCGATATTTTATAATTTTAATTGCTAATAGATTGAGTTACAATCTAGGATTAATGTGACATTGTCATGTGGTAACGCTGCCGAATATATTTTGACGTAAATTCTAAAGATATATACTTGAAATTTTTAAGGCCCGAAAAATTTTCACTTTTCTTTTTACCTCATATGTGTATAGATAGTAATTTAGTAATTTTCGTGCAAATTATGTAGTTATAATATAAAATCTAAAAATAAAGATGTTGATATTTTGATGATTTAAATTCTTAGGTTATTTATAGCTTACCAAATTGTTAAATTGTTTATTATTGAGTTTTCAAATAATAACAACATTATAATATAATTATTTGTTGTTGGAACTACTTTCAAATTATTATAAAATAATATTTAAAATATTTCAAATTATCATTTTAAAATGATATTTAATGTATGGCTGTGTAGTAGTACCAATCTTACATAATAAAATGTTACCAAAAAACAGTTTAAGAATAGCCTCCATTGTTAAACAGTTTTCGATGTAATAATAGACTGATTGTAAACACAAAGTAAAAAAAAATTGTTATAACATAAAAATATATTGTTGTCGTGTACAGGAAAGTTCCAAGAGAATAATAGTTCAGGTTTCTCTGAAGATATTCAAGATTTCCTCTCAGTTTGAGATTCGCTGATTTAACAAATTGACGCTCTCACGGCTCGCAGATATATTAGATCATACAGGGGTCATATTGCACTGTGAACTACGAGAACATACATTCTGAATGTGCGCCTTGCTGACTTTGATAAACCGTAGACATAATAACACAACGCAGACGGGGATATTAATCCTGTAGGAGTTTCAGATACACGTGCTACATGTTGTTTAGTTGTTCTGTATTAGCTGAGACGCCGACAGAGATCAAACCATAAATTAAAGCTTCTAATAAATGGCCATAAATATTAATTTGTAAGCTGGAAGATATTAACAAGATGCTTTATAAATTGAATAAAATCGAATATGATGCTGGAGATCTCGTAACATTTTCTAATTTAATTACTTTCAAATATATTTGAGAAGATTTCGTTAATACCTACTTCTAAATTTATTTCTGGTAACAATTAATATCTTTTTTTAAAATTTAATATGCTGTGTTATTTACAATCTGTTATTAATAACAATAAGTAAATGATATATTATTACAGGGTGGCGACTAACCTGGAAAACCGGGAAAAGTCAGGGAATTTTATATTTCTGGAAAAGTCAGGAAAAAGTCAGGGAATTTTATTCCATGTCGGGGAAAAAAGTTTTTTGTTCTTTAAATTTTTTAATTTAATTTTAGAAAAATAACTACAAACTTTTATTTCAAAATGTATTTAGTTATTTTTAGATTTTATTGGCAGAATACCCTTTATTAGATAGATAGTATACCTTTATTGGCAACAAATACCCTTTATTGCTTCTTAAAAGTGAGAACCGCCATCTATGAAAATATAACCGAAGGATGTTTACTAATTGAAAAACTGTTTTGTTTTGTCTAACGTTTCTACCGCGCTATGTTTTTTCTATATGCAATATTTAAGGTTGTGTCTTTGCCTGTTTAGAAACACAAATTGATTTTGCTTTTACTATAAATTTAATAAAAAAAAAACAATTATATTACAATATATGATATAATATATGAAATGTAACCATAAATTCATAAATAAGTCAATATTCTAGAAGTCAGGGAATTTTTTTACTTAATCAGGGAAAAGTCAGGGAATTTATTAATGTTACTTGAATCGCCACCCTGTATTACTATTCTAACATGGGGAAGTTAGCGTCCAGTGACGCTTCCTTCTATACTTAACTTAGTTTAATATTTTTATTGTTGGAGGTTCTATTTTAGTTGAATCTGTAGGGTAGGTCGAGCGGGCTATGTCTCTTTAATCTATGACTCTCTGTGCTGTTGTCCAGAAGGTTGACTGCTGTGAAGTTTGGGTGTGTTTCCAATCGTCTTATGTATTTTCCGCTGAGGTTTTTAATTTCCTCTTTTACTGTGTTTATATTTAGGTCGTTGTATATGGTGGTGTTTTTGACGTACCAGGGAGCGGATAGTATTGTTCTTAGGGGTTTCGACTCGAATCTTTCGATTATTTGTATGCTTGAGTTACTTGCTGTGCCCCAGAGTTGGACGCCGTATGTTCATATTGGTTTTAATGTTATTTTATATAGTAAGAGTTGGTTGTTTCTAAATTGATTTTAAAACTGAATTTAAGGAAAAATATGCTATAAAAGTCTATTGCAGACAGTATCAATCTACATAGCAATGACTAGTGACTTATATAAAACAATAAAGTCGTTAAAATGATCGGCTAAGGTGACGTCTAATTTAACCGAAGTCGTAGTTTTATTGTTCTCTTGATCCCAATGTGGCCTCGTGTACAGTTATTTGTAATGTGTACGTCATTACTTTTCGATTCTAAAAATGTCAAGTAAATCTCCTTCTTTATCGGAGTGTTTTTAAACTTGATCAAACTTCGAGGCTATATATCCTGATAATTGAACAAAAAGATTTTTTACCGAATGACATTAAAAGTGGACTTTTGTTGATAATTGATAGGCTGTAAAATCCCTGTATTACTATTCTAACATGGGGAAGTTAGCGTCCAGTGACGCTTCCTTCTATACTTAACTTAGTTTAATATTCTTATTGTTGAAGATTCTATTTTAATTGAATCTGTAGGGTAGGTCGAGCGAACTATGTCTCTTTAATCTATGACTCTGTGCTGTTGTCCAGAAGGTTGACTGCTGTGAAGTTTGGGTGTGTTTCCAATCGTCTTATGTATTTTCCGCTGAGGTTTTTAATTTCCTCTTTTACTGTGTTTATATTTAGGTCGTTGTATATGGTGGTGTTTTTGACGTACCAGGGAGCGGATAGTATTGTTCTTAGGGGTTTCGACTCGAATCTTTCGATTATTTGTATGCTTGAGTTACTTGCTGTGCCCCAGAGTTGGACGCCGTATGTTCATATTGGTTTTAATGTTATTTTATATAGTAAGAGTTGGTTGTTTCTAAATTGATTTTAAAACTGAATTTAAGGAAAAATATGCTATAAAAGTCTATTGCAGACAGTATCAATCTACATAGCAATGACTAGTGACTTATATAAAACAATAAAGTCGTTAAAATGATCGGCTAAGGTGACGTCTAATTTAACCGAAGTCGTAGTTTTATTGTTCTCTAGATCCCAATGTGGCCTCGTGTACAGTTATTTGTAATGTGTACGTCATTACTTTTCGATTCTAAAAATGTCAAGTAAATCTCCTTCTTTATCAGAGTGTTTTTAAACTTGATCAAACTTCGAGGCTATATATCCTGATAATTGAACAAAAAGATTTTTTACCGAATGACATTAAAAGTGGACTTTTGTTGATAATTGACAGGCTGTAAAATCTGCTATAGCAGAGTGCCACACTCAGTAATGGATATAAGGCGTGATGATATATTTATTTATTTATTTCAAATAATAATTGGAAACACTATTATTTTACATTATAATTTAATTATCAATACATATATTAGAAATAACTATCCAATTAGTGGTACTAAAATGTGTATTTTAATACCAGCCTCATTTCCGCGAATTGTAATAGTAAATTAAAGAATTAGTTTTATAAGTCTTTTTTTTTCGCACGCGTCCATGTTTAGAAAACTTTTAAAATGAGGTTTTTATACTATTTTTTCTATTGTGTGTCTTTTATAAATTAAAATTAAAAAAAAAATGCGATATTTTAAACCGAGGCAATTTAGGGCGATTTGAATATGAAATGTTGTGGTTGGTAACTGTTATTTACATTTATGCAATTGTTCAAATTTGATGGTTGGATTGAAATTTTGATGTTTTCAGCTTGATAGGTTTAGTATGTCATCCGCTACTACCAACCGTCTAAAACAAAATGTTGCGATATGTAACTGAGTTTCATAATGACTTCCTTATTAACACAAAATAGAAAATAATCTTTTTCTTCCGTTATTAGTACATCATGTAATATACACCCTTAAAATTTGATCATCAAGTTTAGAAACACCCTGTATACGTTAAAACCATCTTTCACTCCTGCTACTTTTCATTCAATCTGTATGAATAAAAAAAATAAACTGTATATTAAATTTTTGTGATATATTCATCATATAAATTATAGAAAGATTGATACTAAAATATGATCACAATCATGAGACATCAGAATGTCATAAATATTGTAGTGGAATAAACTTTATTTAATCATGATACATTTATCCCAGCACGATATATTTCTGTTTCGGAGACACTGTGACAGTAGTGACAGCGTTCAAATATACGAGCGAAGCGCTGTGATTGAAAATGAACACAAATCAGATCAAACGCACACGCAATTTTCACCTAATACATTTCAATCAAATTGACTCAAAGTTTCTTGATACAGAGCTTGATTTTATTTACATCGTTCGCGAGAAAATTTTACAACAAACACAAACTTTTCCAAAGGGCTTTTCAGCGCTTTTGAGTTTTGGAAAATAGGTCAACTGGAAAACCTCGTTGACTTGCTTCTTTATTGGTGATATTCGTTTGACGCACCTAATTTGAAAACAGTTTTTACACTACATTTAATACCCTAATTCCATTATTAAAATGTCAGTAATTTATAACGTCAATTTAGGTTACATTAATAATGAGTTCCATCATTCCGTTTCGGAACATAGGGGCCGGACACACCGAGCCGCAGTTTTTACACTGCCGTACTGCCGGTTTCTTTAGTCAGATTATTTAAGGCGTATAAGTGACTAGCTTATAGCGCCCGAGTATGATAAATACATGTAACTGTATTTTTATATTTTGCGACAAATCACACATTGTCGGCAGGCGGATTCGAACTGACGAACCTTGGTTCGGGTGACGTCACAGCATGCTAAGAGATGTGCCTTAACACGCTCGGCCACCGCGCCTACAATTTAGGTTACATTAACTAGTATTTATTTCAGTATTTTGCTGTCTGGTAAAATTAAGTTTTATTGTGTTTCAATGGCGGAGAAAGAACGTGAAATATAACCATTAACCGAAACCTGATCTGCTTTTATTTGTTACTGCGTCAAAAGGAAATGCCCGATAATTAATATAGGAAAATCGATACAAAACTTCATTTCGCGTTGCTGTCGCTAATTTCTTCTATGAATTTTATGCATTACTGCTTCACTTCACTTTTCACATTTGACATTTCATTCAAAAGTAGGGTTTAGTTCTTGACTGGAATATTTTATTTCAATCTCGACCGGTTCAAATCCCATACGGATTTCGATCAATAGCATACATACTTACCTACATAACATCACGTTATATACTATCAAACGGGGTAGTACGAACCTCTGAAACAGTCACAGAACATCCACTTATCAGATTTATCAACGAAGCTACAGTGTGTAATAGAAATTATTTATAATATTTTTTGTTTATCAAGACTGAAATAAAGTAACAAATGACAAGTAATAAAAAAAAACATCGCATATAAATTGACTCTCAAACCATCTTAGGTTTTGCAAGTGTGAATCAAAACTAAATACGCACCTTTGAAATATATTCAAAATAGAGTAGAGAACTCGGGTTCGATTTCCACAGCCGATAAACAATTTTCACTACATTAAAGCTACCTCTTTGCCTCTCCCTCCATTAACATCTTTGTGGGCCATGATTTGACGACTGGTAACCACACTTTACACGAAGAAATATATCACTTACTAAAATCTGATACGGAAGATTGACTGACCCAGTAATAGGTAAAAGGCGTAATGATACATTTATTTATTTAAAAAAAGTTCGTCTTGTAAATATTGCACAACACTATACTATTTTGCTGCTTACTTTTGTAGCTGAGTGTACATGGCAGGAACCATTGCAACCAAGACGCACGGCATGCAGTATTTATGTAAAACATGAGCTTTGTTTTCCTATGAAAATTGTAATAAATATTTTGATAAAGGCTAAAATTTATCAGATCACTATAGGTATTGGTTTGACAAATGACAATTTTATAAAGTTTTATGTTATATTTGAGTTATAACTTGATACAATTTAGATAAACTTTCAACGAAGAAAAATAAAAATTAAGAAGAAGAAGACAAAGTTGGAGGCAACTATAGGAATTTTTTTTGTTTTTGTTTCATAAATTTTAAGTTTGACATTTGACACTAAATCTTAATTGTCAAGTTTATTTTAATATAAAAACTAAACAGGGTTTCTCGGCATTTAAGTTATTGATACGATATTCTTTCAACTATCTGACAAATGAATTTTCTGTTTCCAATTTTGACCGGCTATATAGACAGTTCAAATTTTCACCACTTTTAAATTACTCCATGGCTTTCTTTCTACTATCATTTTTTGAAGGCCGTGATTTGATGAAATTTAAACGTGGTTTAAGCAGTTCGTATCCATTGTTACGTGAATAAATAATCTTGGTAGATCACTGGGTACGATTAAATTTAAGCCTACTTTATACTACTTATCTTTTTACTAACTTTATTTGGCTGTAGTCATATATGTATCAAATAAAATTGACAGAAAATTTGTATTATTTAACATCTAAAATAATTTATTAATCTATAACTGCAAAAAATAAAATGTATCCTTACTCGACGCTTTTACTATCGGACAGTAAGATTTGATGAAGACGAAATCTATTTCAACCATATTCGTATTTTGATATGTGCGATGGCTACAAGACTAAAAAGTTCTAGATTAGATTTCATGTCAAAATGAATTATTCTATAAAAAAAAAAATCCTTCAACATCTGTGTGGCCAGTTCGTTATCCAGTGAAATCAGAAATGACTAAATTCTCACACCCAATATTTGAATAAAGAGCAAGATAATAAATAGAAATATTTTATCCGTACATCATAATTTCTACTACAAATATGTAGCAGAAACAATCATAATACATCTTTATTATAATAGGAAAACAAATTTCTATAATGAACATTATAACGATCAAGTTATTTGTTCAATACTTACGTGATGTTATATTAACCCAATTCATACTTTCATAAATACATTTCACAGTTTTATTGACACACAAGAATCAATATTTACCTTATCAAATACGAGAAATGGCACCTCTATTGAAATGCGTAATATGCACCAACAAACGAACAGATACTTATAACTTAATTTACTTTGCAGGCTTATAAAATAAACTATATATATATATATATATATATATATATATTATTTACTATGGAAACGTAATTTCCTTATTGTGAAAATTAATTACGAAATAAAAACCGGTTGATTATAATTACAAAGTAAAACAATTAAGAAATTAATCTGTTTGTTTATTCTGATTCTTGAATGATTGATGAAGATTTAATGAAGTTTAGACATTTATAATTTGACTCCATTGATTTTTTGATACATTTATTATGGCATTTACTTTATTTGTATTTTCATGGAGCTGTTACGCTTTAATTTATTTCTCATTTTATGTTTCACATGAAAATTTAATTTTGATAGCAACTTATAAAGTTTGAACTATTTACAAATTATAGTGTTTATTTGTTCTTATTGTTTGACAAATCAAATCAAAATTGAATTAATGAGTTTAGGTTTTTTCACCTACATACAACCGAACTACAATCTACAAATATGAAGAACTGTAAATAGTATGTTTTATGGTCCAGAAATTAATTAAATATTATCTTTTAACCATTTCTATTTGTAGTATTGTTCTTCTTTTTCTGGAACAAATATTCATTTTTAGTCATCAACTCAGGAATCTTTAATAATGATGTCAGTGAAAGATGAACTATGATGGATTAATATGAATTTCTTATTGTTAAATATAAATTATTTTTTTGTTTCATAATTAATCTTCCTGAAACATCTGAAAATCCTGAAAAAAGTCTGGAATTGAAAAACTTCAAATTTGTTTATAATATAATGAAAAAAAAAAATTGTTTATTTTAGTTTTCATGAAAATCAGCGTTTTACCATAGCAATTAATTGAAAAAAGCCGCTATTTCTATCGATTTTTAAATCATTTGCAGTAATTAACCAAATATATTTTAAAATAAATAAATATCACGCCTTTTACCCATTACTGGTTGTGGCAGATCTCCGTAAGTGATTTATTTATGTTCATGAAGTACGGTTACCAGCCGTCAAATCACTCTCCCCAAATATGTTAGTAGAGAGAGAGAGAGCCACAGGGGTAGTGTTAATGTCGTGAAAATTGTTTGTAGGCTTTGGGAATTGAACACGGGTTTCAAATCCACGGGCCGACTCAATACCACTGAGCAACCTATCCCATTAAATTTTAAAATATTAAAATTATATGCTAAATTATATTCTTTACAAATTATATTTTAAGCATTTTTTACTACAATAATTTTGTATTTTTATAATATACACTATGCAATCCTAAAATCTACTGGCATTTTATACTTAGAAACAGGTGGACACTATATTAATCCGTCGTTATTAAATTCTAATTTTGCCAAATACAACTAATAACAACAACAAAATCAACTGCATTTTATTGATTCGCAGTGTAATATACAAGGAATAATATCCTGTTGCGCAGTCAAATAAACAACTAAAAAAAAATCAATTAATTCTTCATTTCTCAACAGTTTCCGTAAATAATTGATTAGACATTAAGACAATACACCAGAGACACAAACCGTGTAACAACATCGTTCTTTTGTTATTAATTTCTAAGTTCGCCAACTTTAATGAGCATGCAGAACAACTGAACAACGTACCGGCTTGAACAGACACTAAAACAGGTCATATGTACACAGCGACTACTACATAAATCAAACAACCCCTTTCAGCTCTTGAAACTGTAATGCGATCTAGTTAATAAAGGAAGCGAGAACCAGGTTCCACGTAAAAGTTCTCGTCTTGTTCTCAAGCACAAAAGCGAGTACAAAGTAAACACCAACCTGTCCTTTGAAGTAGTTTTAGTTTTGATGTATGTAATTTATTGTTGCGCTTGTTATTATTGTCGACGATGTGTATTGTGTATTCTTGCTTCACTCGTTAGAGTAAATAAACACATGTGGAACAAACATGCAATTATGTTCAGTTTCAATAAAGTTTTCATCAAGCTTTTCCGCGAAAGTTGTCGCATTGTTGGTTGCGCTTTTGCTTCACTACTGAGGATTTAAACCTTTATTTTAAATTTTATTGAATTAGTATGTTTTTATAATTAACAATAATTGATGATATGAAATTGAATTATAGAGAGACAAAATGAGATACTGACATTGACCCTACAAAAATAGATAAAAAAAACTTGAATAACGTCAGATTTGAATGACATGGCGACAAAAACTCAAGACATATGACCGAAGTATTGTGATGGTGATTTCTCTTGACCCCGAGATTTTCTTGAAATTCAAATTTCACTGAACCCAAAAAATATAGTCTCAAAAAAGTCTATCTTATTGATAACTCGTTTTTATGTTTATTTAATAAACGGTTCATTTGTTATAAGTAGTAACATTTTGGAAAATTTTATTATTCTAATACAATCAAAAATATATTATCACGCCTTTTACACAGTATTGGGTGCGACACTCTGCTGTAGCAAATCTCGGTAAGTGATATATTTCTTCGCGTGAAGTGCGGTTATCAGTCGTCAAATCACGGCCACAGGGGTAGATTTAATTTGGTGAAAATTGTCGGTTCTGGAATCGAACTCGGGTTCTCAGATCCACAGGCCGATTCAATACCACTGAGCCATCTACTCCATCAAAAATGATTATTAAAATATAATATAAAATTAGATTTCTCATAATTGAATGTCAAAAATGACATTAAAGCGTTCGTCAATTGTTTTTTCAAACTTTTTCAAAATATGTCGAATTTGGTATCAAATTAAAACAGGAAATTCCAGTAAAAGTGTCACAACTGATATTTAAGCGATTGTCAATTATTTCTACAAAATTTGTGTAAATTAGGTCGTGTTCAGTAAATATCAAATTAAATCTTTCGGGAACAAAATTCTAGTTAAAATATAAAACATGACATTTAAACTATTGTCAACTATTTTTTCAAAAGTTATATAAATTATACTGAGTTTTTCTAAACTTATAGTCAGGAAAGTTCTGTATAGCCACAGCAGATTTTTGTTCTCTATCATTCTATTTGATTTTATGTTTATTGAAAATTCTTCTATAGCTTTTAGAATCAAGAAGTATTTTGATTTTGGCAAAGTTTTGAATTAGTGTAATATTTTACATTTAAAAAGAGTATATTGTGCATAAGAAAAAAAACATAAAGAAATATTTTATTTAAAATTTAAAGGTAAATGTTATCAACAAATTTACAAAATGATTGTTGGGCGATTGATATAATTTTATAAACATAAATTATGGATACTATCAACAAAATCAAAAATATTTGTAAACATTAAAGAGAAAACCGTATACAGGAGACTGTTGTGATATTCAATTATTTATAAAAATATCATCTTTCCTATTTAATGTTTCGTCTTGAATTTGAACCGATTTGATATCATTTTATTAATAAATAACTCAAACAATAATTCATCCAATTTATTTAATGATAAGTTAATGAAATAATTCATAACTAATCACATGAAATTAGCCTGACTTATCTCATTGATCTAGGTTCACCTACAGTAATTATTCATCCATTTTATCCTAATGGATTCTGAACTTAACCATAGGATTCTGAATGATTAGTCAAACGTAATTAGTAGGTATGTAAATGTCCAACCGGTATAACTTAATAATGTTCAAATATTCTGATTTTGATTACACCCAGTTTCACATTCAGTGAAAATTGTCAAACATTTAACTGAATCAACGAATGTCTTTGTATTTATATGTGCATGCCTTACACCTTGTGTGGAATTTGTTTTTTAATATTTGCTAGTTTCACTTGTGTCTACAATTACTATAAATATTTGACAATAATATGTTTAGAATCAAATGTTTTTGTGATTAAATTTGTGTGTGTTTGTTTTGTGTTTCTGAAATATTTGTGTATTAATAACTCACATCAATTTAACAAAGTAAAATATGTCAATTGATAATATGGTCAAATAAATATTTAAGTATTAAGGGGCGGTATTTCTACTTTCCGATAAAGTGTCTGATAACTATAAATCAAGTGAATAAAAAGTATCGCATCAAAAAGTAACATTCAACTTATCATTTATATTTACTGACAGATAGTTATCAGCTTCCTTTATTCAGAGGTGGAAAAAGCACCCATTTTATAAATAATTGTCAATCTTGAGATAAAGTGACTGATAATAATTATCAGGTAAATGAACAATATTGAATCATTAAATAACATCTAATATAATTTGTGCAGTTTCTACTATAATTGCAATTTTATTATATAGTTATTTTTTGACGTTTTTTAATACCAATGTACTGTTTTATTCATTATCACGTGTGTGCATTTTAACCAATCTTGTCAGTGAGAATAAAACTCTTTCTTGAGATTTCTTAATTATTTGCAATTGTCAACCATGTAAAGTAAAATTCCTCTGTTTGAATCAAATTTATGAGTTAAATAATATATAAATAAATAAATATATCATCACGCCTTTTACCCATTACTGGGTGTGGCACTCTTCCGTATCTACTTAAATATTATTCGAGATTTAAAAAAATTAGAAAATAGTTTTCCAGTTTCTTTTTCAAACTATTGCCTGATAATAAGTTTTTAATTTAAAATCTGTCGAATTATTTTTACTCTCTTGTTATTATATTATTATTGAGAAAAATATTGGATAAAATTGAGATTACTTCAGATTTGAATTACATGGATGCCGTAGCTTAGTTGGTAAGAGCATTTGACTGGAGTTTACAAGTCCTTAACTCTTGGTGGTATTTCATTTTCTCAAAAAAAAATAAAAAAATTAGAATCCTAATTTATGCCATCTTAATATTGTTTTATTTACCTGACATAATTTTCAGTCATTTTATCCTAACGTTGATACACGAGTCTTAAATCGTTTTAGTATATATCAAATAATTAAAAATATAAAATAAACACTTGGCTATGTTTATTTTATATGTTTTATTAAACCTTGTTTCACCAAGTGTTGGATGACAATTAATTTTGTCTTTGTTGTTATATAATTTTTATCTTAGCAACAACCTTACAAAATGATTGTTGGGTGGCTGCTATAGTTTTATAAACATATATTATAGAGAGAGGGACAAGTAGTACACCAGTATTTTTTGATATTAAAATTTCTCCAGTCTCCAGAAACAATCAAATAATTCATCCGCAATCACATCGCACGAAATTGAATTCTTACACCCCTTCATCTTACGATAAACATTTAATTTCCGATTTTGTCGTAGGCTCTATTATGTTCCACGTGCGTCGGCGGCCCGCAGACTGCGCGCCACGCAAGCGCAAGAAGAAGCCGGCGCTCAGCGGCGGCGGCAGTGGCGGCGGAACGAGGGACTCCCGCGGGGACACTGCCCCACTACTGGTGGAGCTTGGCCCCGACGGTCAGGTGCCCCATCCTGGAGACATGACACGCACGCTGAGGCTTACAAGTGACGTCATGGAGGTAAGTGAGATTGATTCTCAAAATGTTTGTGGTTAGGTGGTTACTGCTCTTGCTTCACAAACAAGAGTTAGCTGCAAATGGTGTACTGGTTTACTATACTGTAGTTAACAGTGACGTAGCTAGCGCTTGGTGGGCCATATATTAAACATTTCCTTACAAGCTACAAACTCGGAGTAAGGAAGTAAATTGAGTTTAGATTGCCCAATTTAATAATACTCGAATAGGAATGAATTTTGAAACATGCTTTATCGTGTTACGTTGTAATTTAGTAATTTGAATGATACTTGAACATATATCAATTAAATAAACAATAATATAGAAAATATAATTACAAAATAATAGTTTTCCCTTAAACTTTTTGAAAACTTTTCCGTCAGCACGGTGGTGTGCATAGCGTTATGGAATTCGAATCCGAAGATCTCGAGTTCGAATCGCACTCAAGCTATGCGAGTGCAGACCCTGTACTGTAATTGGGATTAAATTCCTATTGTACAGCGTAACATGAATAAATTAATTATCTCAGGAACCTTGAAAACGAGAATTTCGTTCAGCCTAACAAATATTTTGCAAAACCGACCCTTTTCTACTACATAAGAAAGTTTCCTTTCAGTATATACAAACAAAAAACCGGTCGAGTAGGAATGAATTTTAGTTTTTCATGTTAGGAGATTGTAATTAATTAATTTTAAGGACAAGTACTTAACATTTTAATCTTAGTTTAAATTAATAAAGGTAAATCGAAGTTATATATTATATGGAATAATTAATATTTCGGTTCAACATTCGATATGTTTTTATTTATTTAAACCAAGCTTAAAATTTAAGTTTTCTGTGTCTAAGTCAAGTAAATAAACAATAATATATAGAATATAATAAATAATCATAATTTCAAAGACCTATAGCAAAATATTTATCGTTTTGATATACGTATGTACACTATCATGTTATCAGCTTGTTGTCTGTTAAATTAATTTATTTACTATAAATGATAATTTTTGTATTTCAATATTTAAAACACTTATCTATTTAAATTTAAATATAAATTATAGAACAAAGATTTTCAAAATAATAATAAATGTTTTTTGTTAACTTTTGTTGCCTGATGTAGCCTCTCGATAAATTTCACGTTTTAGACCCTATTAAATCTAAAAAAAATAGTTTCAAAACATGGTTTAAATTCAACCAATGGGAACATAATTTTGTTGATAGGTCTTTTATAATTTTTAGATTTATTTCGTAAACGACAAGGTTATCACAAAATTCTAAATAATTAAAATATATCATATCAAAATAAATAAATATGACATTACGCCTTTTACTCATTGTTGGGTTATGACATTGTGATATATTTTGCGTATGAAATACGGTTTTCAACCTTCAAATTATAGTTTCCAAAATGTTAGTGGTGGAGGAGCCATAGGGGTAGTTTTAATGTAGTTAAGTTTGTCGGTTGTGGGAATCGAACAAAATACAACATTTTGTAATGTTATTATACTCGTAGAAAGTAAAGTTGGTATACTGCCAGAATTTTAACCTAGGACCTTTGAACTCCAGTCAAACGTTCTTACCAATAGCTATTTAAACCTTATTATGAAATCCAAAAGGATTTTTACTTATAAAAATTTTAAGTTTTTGAAAGTTTTTGTTTACTTAAACCTTGAAATCCAATCAGATAAACTATTTAAATAAATCTAATTGTATTTACATTTTTCTCTTTGGCTATGTGCCAAAAACAGCCATAATTAGATTTAAAATAAGTTTTACTTGAAATACGTCTCGAAATTATATATTATTTATATTATGGGAAAGGTGGCTCAGTGGTATCGAGTCGAGCTTTGAGACTCCTAGTTCGATTCCCACAGCCGACATACAATTTTTTATTTATTTATTTATGTTACGCTGTACAACAGAAACTTAATCCCAATTACAGTACAGGGTCCGCACTCACCGAGCCGCAGTGTAGTAGTTTATATAATTTTTAGCTTGAGTGAGATTCGAATTGGGGATCTCCGGATTCGAATTCCGTATCGCTATCCACACCACCGTACTGACAGACTTTTTACCACATTTAATATTTTATAATTTATAATTTAGGGGTCGTAATTTCACGGTTGGTAACTACACTTCACGCTCATAAATATATCTCTTACCTAGATCTAATACGGCAAAGTACCATACTCAATGCTGGGCAAAATGACATTTATTGATTTTTATATTTAAAAATTATTATAATTTGTTGCGGGGGTAGTTCAGTTTAAAGTCATAGAATCCTTGTTTAAAATTATAGTCACTTAACAGTATTGTGACTATAAAATTTTGTACAGTAGTTTATCGCTCGTATAGAACTGACGTAATGTAATTTGAGGAAGAAGGAATTTTAGCTTTAGTTTCCGCTCGAAATATTATACAAAATAAAAGTTTGAGGAACGCGGAACTAAATGTTTTGTAGTTCTAGTTAGTAACGGATTATATTTCACTGGTCGGAGGTCTTAGCTGCTGGAATTATTAATGATCTCGGTGCAACTCATTCTACACAGTCTTATAATTAATATAATATGGTGGGTTAATATTTTATAGGGGCTTTAATCATTGTACTAGGTACAATTATGTTCTATATTTAGATATCGTTTTTCTTTGTCGAACTAAGTAAATTGTTTTACAACCCGACCTTGCAAATTTGCAATTCAGTTTTATTTACAAACACTTATTAGAATATATGGGGTAGGTGGCTCAGTGGTATCGAGTCGGCCTGTGGATCTTGAGAACCCTGGTTCGATCCCACACAGCCGACAAACAATTTTCACCAATTTAAAAAATCTGCCCCTGTGGCTCCTCCACCACTAATATCTTTGGAGGCCGTAATTTGCCGGTTGGTAACCGCACTTCACGCGAAAAAATATATCACTTACCGAGATCTGCTTAGGCAGAGTGACACATCCAGTGATGGGTAAAATGCGTGATGATATATTTATGTATTTTTTTTTACTTATTAGAATATAAATATAGTTCGGAGTTTATCCAGACATTTTCTTTTACGCTTTAATTCTTCTCTTAATCGTGTTTGCAAATGTAGCTTTAGAATTGCTAATATTGGTGCTGGTGTCTCGTAATGAACTTGCGTCACTGTTATGTTACATTATGCAGATAGCTCCATAATATCCATAACCTTTACATACCCCTAATAATTACATCCATACTATTCAAATTGTTATCGATTTCTTATCCACACCCTGGAAATTATAATACATATTTATATCTATGACATAAAATCATCCTATTCAACACCTCTTATACTATATTTATCTGATTCTCACATTCAATGTTGGTAGTAAATAATTTCTGTATGAATGGTTGAAAAACTGAAATCTTTTTCTGTTTACTGCTGCATCATCCACGTATATTATCTACTGCAACTACTTCAAGCAGACCTTGTTTAAAAGCCCTTTGTTTTAATGCTCACTCATTCATTTGACATTTTAAAGTTCTATTTTACAGTTTTCTCTTGTTCGAGTTAACCCTAACAACTTGTAATTAGCTAATTAATAATAATTATGAAATAAATTTCTCATTATGTCGTGTTCTATTAAAACCATAATATTTCAGTAGTCTTTAAAATGTGCCTATCTAATATTTTATACGGTATATTTTCATATAATTAAGAAGATTTTGTTCGATCATTTGAAACTGTTTGAGGGTCTGACATCAATCACAATTTTTTACTGCGCGAACAGGAAGATCGAGATACTTAATTCACAAAAAAAAACCACTAAAAATATTTCTTTTGCTAACTTTTCCATTTTTCTCTTGTAGAATAGAAAAAATGTTAATGAATATTTCTTTATCAATTCTTTTTAGGTGGGCTCCGCCAATGGCATAGCTCTCCAGCTTTATGGTCCCCACATTCAACCTCGGCACTGCGTGATCGCCAACACCGATGGCTTGACGTCTCTAACACCTTGCCACGCGGACGCGCACACCTACGTCAACGGGCAGCGCATCTACCAAACCACAATCCTTCAACACGGGAACCTGGTGAAGTTCGGACACAGCAACACCTACCAGTTCTTGGATCCAACGCAGGAGACGCGCTCCAGGCATCCGAGTACCATTGATAGCACGTCTGTATACGATAGGTAAATTTATAAATGTCAAGTAATGGATTGCACGAATTTTAATATTAGAATACGTTGCATTAATTGCACGATCGATGTTTTTAGTTTTGTTATTGCTAGTTGGGAAGTTTACCTAAATGAAATTTTGTCTTTATATACGGTTGTACAAGCAAAAGTTATTTCATGGATTTCAAAATGTTAATATTAGCCCAAAGTATCGAAAATATATATATTTTAGCATTATTTCATTTAGGTATGTAATGTACATATCTGTGCCATTTTTAATTTCTTTCCTTTATTATATTCTACATAATATATTTGTTTATATCATACATAATGAAAACTAATTTCACTAAAAATTTATATTTACATGATAATACTTCCCATATGATACCCATTATAAATTTATAGCCGATTAATATTATTTAAATCAGAAACATATCTTACACTACTGTTAGTAATTTAACTTCCTTATAATTCATGAGTTTTAATTTATTTTTGCTTAACATTTTGTTCACTTTGGCTTTGCTTGTTGTGATTGTCGCACTCAGATCTCCCAGAGCTTTAAGCCCTACTGAAACTTCACCACGTGAGAATTACGAAACCACCTTTGATCTTGAGGGTAACGTAGAAACTGTTTCCACCGCCAGTGTCAAGGAAGATAATCGGTCACTTGGTTCGGTTTCTGAAAATAGGTAAGTAAAACACTGTTTCATTATCTTGTGTTGTTTAAAACTTATCATAAACAGTTCACAATAATTTTGTACAGAATCTCTAATGTATGACTAAAATAACTTTAATAATAACAGTAGAGTAAAGTATATTATAACATAAATATCTTGTTAGGATGCCAGCAATAGATCGCTATCCACGAGGCCAAGACCCGATTCTTCCAGCAGTTCTCGAATTTCCAGAAGAACCTCAAGAACAGTTCTTAGCACGAGTAATAACTCACCTGGATGTAACAACGCCAAGTTTCAAACTGTCGCCCGCCTACACACTGTACCTCTGTGCGAGATACCGCGCCTCGACTCACTACCGACCTGAACTCACTCCGACTGAACGAGCACATAAGCTAACTTTACTCCTTCAACATGCGGCGATGTTGATCCGACACACGGTGCAAGAACGGAGAGCCGAGAGCAGCAGTCAAGCGTTCTGGCTAGCCAATGCATCGGAATTATTACATTTCCTCAAATCAGATAGACATGTTAGTGCTTTCTCTCTTCAAGCGCAAGACACTTTAGCGGATGCGGTTCAATCAGCTTTCCGGAATTTAGTAGCCTGTCTCACTGATGAACTAAACTTAGCTCTTGGAAGTTTGGTTTCTGACTCAAACGATGAACATCCAAATCAGATTATTTCTGTGTTAAGTTCTGCTATGTCTCTACTGAGAAAATGTCGCGTGAATGCTGCTCTGACGATACAATTGTTCTCACAATTATTCCATTGGATATCAGCAAGATCTTTATCAGCGATTATCAACAATCCAGCATTTTGTACAAAAAGTTTCGGGCAAAAATTGTTTAACCGTTTGAGAAATCTTCAAATCTGGGCTGAGAGCCAGGGCTTGGAACTTGCTGCTGAATGTCATCTTGCTAAAATAATTCAGTGTGCGCATTTGTTACAAGCACCGAAATACACAGCGGAAGAACTTGCTAATTTGTCTGCAGCGTGTTTCAAACTGAACTCGCTGCAGTTACGAGCGCTGTTGACTCAGTACAAAGGTAATATTTTATTTAGATCAAATAAATATTTTATTTAATCACTGATTGATTTGTTATGCAGGTGAAATTGGAGAACAAATTCCCTCGGCTGCGCTGATCGAACAGACTGCCAGAGCTGCGGAAGGAGTTGCTGATGAGTTGACCAGAGCAGACGGCAGAGAAGTTAGATTACACGAAGATACAACGCTTCCCGTCCAGCTGCTTCTCCCTGATGACGGCTTTAGTTGCGATGTGGTAAGTTTAAAATATTTCTGGAATATTGAATACACTAAAAATAAATGTTATTGTTTGTGAACAGGTTCAGGGTGTTCCGCAAGGTCTTGCAGAATTCCTGCAACCTCTGCAAAGTGCCGGATTGTGTCGTCTCGCTGGTCAACCAACAAGTTCAGGTCATTGGACTGTCTATATGAGTGCACCAAGAAGTCCGTCTGCTCTCAGTACTACTCAACCAGAAGTGCAAATCATCAGATTACACAAAGCTGGTGGCGGCATGGGGCTTTCTATCGTAGCAGCCAAAGGTAAAATTTAGACATTTCATTATTATTGTAAAATAATAATTTTCTACTTCTTTTCTATAGGTGCAGGACAAGAACGTTTGGGAATATACATAAAATCTGTAGTTCCCGGCGGTGCTGCTGATTCAGATGGCCGCCTGGCAGCTGGAGATCAACTTCTGTCCGTGGACGGGCAATCTTTACTTGGAATCACACAAGAGCGAGCTGCGGAGTTCTTGGTGCGAACCGGGAACACTGTCACCTTGGAAGTCGCTAAAGGAGGTGCAGTGTATCATGGATTGGCCACATTGTTGCAACAACCATCTCCTACTCCACATAGAGGTTAGTTGTATTTATATTGTATTTATTTTTTAATAGCGTGATTAAATGGATATGAACAAAAAAATATTTAAAATACGCATATTTAGGAACTCATACAATTGTCTCAAAATTCATAGTGTATTAAACCCAAAATAGTTTTCTATTTAAAATAATGAAACAATAACTTAAAAACTGAATTAATTTGGAATACAATATTGAATTGAAAATGAAATAAGTGGTCTTGAAGTGTTCCAAATGTAGAATGTTTAAAGATATTGTGACTACTTTTGGGGCACTTACGGAATAAATGTAGCAGGTTATTAATGCATTGTTCCGTTGTAATTTCAATGCAGCTGAGGATTTCTATCCAACACTGCATAGATATCGAGATAGATATCGTGGTTCTCAAGATTCTTTATACGGTTTCACGAAGCAAACTATTTTTTCTCCACGACAAAAATCTTCAGGTTTTTTTTCATCTGATGATAGTTTATACAAAGCCGAGCTTAAGAAACTAAATATACCTCGTATTTCTATCGAACCTGAACCGAGCTTTACCTTAGAGATTACTGATTTTTCTGAGCCTTGTCCAAGAGATACTTATATTATTGATGAATCTTTATTAGAATATCCAAAACTGGATTTATTAGATGTTAAAAACTTAAAGAAGAAATGTGGACCACTTAGTCAGATGGGATCAAGTATACCTAACATACCTAAATTAACTTTAGAATTACATGATATACCCTTCATAGATAGTGATATTAGGAATCATTTGGATGATATACCAAGAAATGACGAATTAATTTGCGATAGTAATTTAATGTCACAAGAATTATCCAGCTCTCAGTCAAGTATAAATAGTTCTATCGCTGGAAATCAAGAATTGGCTTTGGATTTGACACTTTGTGATAGTGAAAACGCGCCTGAAAAACCAAGATGTTGGAAATCACCTGACCAAGTTAGATTAGGATATGTTAAAACTGTAGCAAAACATTTTGAAGATATTTTTTCTAATCGGAATGTTACTGCTGCGCGAAGTGTAGAAGAATTAAGTTACATTAAGAGAGAAACAAAAAAGAAATCATATAGTGAATTAGATTTAAGTAACAAATTATCAGAAACAGAAAGATTAGAAGTATTTAAATTATTGCAAGATTGGTCAACTTTTGGATCAGATGCACCGAAGTCAAATGTTTCTATAAACATTGCAATTATTCAAGAAAATAGTATTATACAATCTAATGAAAAAGCAGCAGATGATACGGAAAATATTATAATTGAAGAAATTATTTCTGAGCAATCAGTTATTGAAGATAAATCTAAAGATACTGAAAATGTATCACCACAAAGATACAAATATAAATCTGAACCAAACATAAAAGTTGACCCTAAACTTACAGAATTACCTCTTGATTCGAATTATAAATATAAATCGGATTCAGCATTATCTAAAATAATATCTGATAATTTTGATTGGCATACACACAAATGTCAATTCAAGAACTGTATATTTAATGTAGATTCTCTTAAAAATATGAGTAATGAATATGATGAAATTAATGAAGAAAATACAGAAGACAAAAGTTTAATTGAGGGCACAGAAAAAGAAACTATAAAAGATAGTACAACCGTTAAAGGAATATTAAAAAATACTACAGAAAAAATAGTACAACAAAGAGAAACAAATAAAAATAATATGTTAGTCAATTCCCAAAAACCTTTTAACGGTCAATTAGTAAGATGTGATAGTTTAGATAACGTAAATCGTTGCAAGAAGAAATACAGTGCTAGAGTTTACTCTGCAAATGAAATAAGAAAATTTCCTGAATCTTATATCGTTACACGGAAAAGCAATAAGAAATCTGATTCCGCAGAGAGCATGCACATTTGCAACTGTCTAGAATGTCGATATCAAGATGCGGCTCGTAGACAAAGAGGCTCTTTACCAGTTAATATGTATCGACCCATTGTGGAGAAGCCCACATTAAAAACTAGCCCGAAAATTGTATTCGTCCATAAAAAAGTCCGGCCCAAAACATGGAAAAGTTGTACAGATATTTATAATAATAAGAAAAAGGCTGTAAAGAAATGCTGTCGCTATGCAAAAAGAACTTGTCCAGTACTAAAAAATAGCTGTCATTTGAAACGAGATAGTAAAAGTTGCGCAGATATCACTGACGATATTTTCGAGAAAAATAAAAATAATGAGTGTCCTTCTATCGTTTATGAAGATAATATAGGTAGTGAGAAATATTACTTTATGATAAACACAATGTTTTATTACGTTTGATTATTTTTTATATGTTTTTAGCGTTAAGGAAATTATGTTACATCACCAGTTTTTAGTAAAACCAAAAGTTATTTTAATATATCTACCAGTGCATGTTAGTCATATTTGTATAATCGTTAGTTGTCTGGTAAGTCGCAATCATCTGTACCAGATTGGCAAATTTATATTGATGTATTTTTTAAAATTTTCATAAAATATTTTTTGCATGATAAAATATCAATTTTTACCATAGCATAGCTGTTTTAATATGTTGTCACATTGCAAATATAAATAGTTATGCACCCGATTTTTATTATAGACGTGTATATGTATTTTTGTTTCATTATAAAGTGCTAATCTTAATGTTTAATTTGCAGGACCGCGTCGAATGTCTGAACGAGATCTTCCATCTAGAGTAGATTCCGAACGATCGATCCCATCATCTAAATCAGTTCCTGCACTTCATCATATATCACAAGGTGCAGGGGAGAACGGTAGAACATCTCACGATGTTTTTAATCCCGGATACAGTCGCACTTCATCTAATAACAGCATAAATAACGGCGTTCAGAACGGCATGCAACAACCTACACAACAAAATCTGCGCAGCAGATCCACCCACAATCTTAACCAACAAGATGCCGGTTTCTATCAAAACCTTAGTGTTTATAGAAACAAAATGCCTAGCCCTCAACAATTGGGAGATAGAACGTCAGTATTACGAAGTTCACAAAATTCATTACATTCAACAAATACTCAGAGGCCTGCTTCTGCCTACTACCCGCCTTCTGTCGCTAGCCAAGCTCGCCCTTCAAATTTACATCAGTCAATACCGAATCTCAAAAGTCCGCCTTCAGTACATCGACTTCACCAGGAAGATTCTCGGTCCGGTTCGTACCCCACTGTGAATTCGACCGGAAGAATCGATGATAGACCTCCGCACTATCCCCCGCATCAGAATTATCAGATGCAGAATGCGAGGTCCCAAAATGATGAGATGAAATATCCTCATTATCCAGCGGGGGCTCATCCCATGAGTCCGCCTTATGGAAACCCAAGGCAGGATGACATCCGATCACCTCCAGGTAGAATTTCATTAACAAATCCAATTACGTGTTTCATTTTTATCTGCATAGTTGTTTTTATTTTCAACACAATACGAAAGTAACCCGTTTGGCTTTTAATTATGTTGGTTTTCATTTGTAATCATCTTTGCGTTTCTACTTTTTTTCAGTTAATTCATATCCCAGTCCACATCATAATATGAGCCAAGGCTATTCACCCGCACCTCAACATGCAATGCAACACATAAATAATAATCAAAGAGGCCATGAAGAATTAATTAGACAGCCAAGTAATGATATTAGATATCAGCAAGGTCTTTTACGCGAAGAAATGTACAAGCAATCACCTCAAGGCCGAATAGAAGAACAACGATTAACAACCAATGGCATTGCGAGAAGCGAAGATCTGAGAAATATAAATCACATGAGAAATGAAGAAATGATGCGGTATCCTAGTACAAACAATATCAAATCACCAGACATGCAGGGTCGGCCGAATGATGACATGATGAGGCAACAAAAATTACAAAACGAAGACGTTATTAGGAATAGTGATATGATTAGAGGCGAAATGCGCCCTTCGAAAAGCGAAGACATGCTAAGACAACCAACAAGAGAAGAAATGATGCGATACAATAGTACGAACAACGTACGAACACAAGAAGATCCAAATTTAAAAATAGACGAGAGATTTGTTGCTCAAATGCATCCTAATCAACAGCAAAATCAAAATGAAATAGTCCGTCAACATCCAGTAAATGCAAGTCTTCGCGGTCAAGCTAAAATGGCTGAAATGGGCGAAGAAGTCAGACGCCGACAAAACCGAGTTGGTTCTGGGTACAACCAATACCAACCAAATACCAGTAATTATCAGCAATACCAGCCTCAAAACACCAGTTCTCCTTATTACCAGCAGTCGCCTGGAATGAACCAAAGCTATCCGCAACAAGCACAATATTTTAATGCCGCTCAGCAGGCGCCACAACAACCACCAGTGTCACAATACAATCAGCAGTACCAACAACCCATGTCTCCTTCGTATAACCAGACATCAAACGCTTATAACCAGCCAACAGTGAATGCAACTACTCCGAACTTGCGTAGCTATCCATCTACTCCACAGACTGCAATGGCTCAAACTCAAGCAGCTATGGCTCAAACTCAAGCAGCGATGGCTCAGACCCAAGCAGCAATGCAGAATCTTACTCTAAATACTTCCTATCCTCAAAGTGTCACAAGTCCGGGATATAATCAGAGCAATTATGCATATAATAGTCAGTTATCACCGCATAGTGCGTATCCAAAATCACCGCCAACTGCTCCGAAACCTAAGCAGAAGATGGACGAAGTGGCGCCACCAGAGTTACCGCCTACGACTACTCATCCTCTTTATTCGGCGAGTATGCAAGAACCGCCGAAAGGTGCTTTTTATCCTAGTAATCCGGTGCAAGGAAAGGCGGGGCCGGCCAATCCTTGGGAACGAGAGGAACGGGAAAAGGTAAGAAAAATATATCATTAGAACACGAGTTTGGTATTTATTATGAATTTGATAATAAATAGTAGTTATAGATTTTGTTAATCTCTTATTTATTTTGGAATCTAGTAAAAATAATAAACAAACAAAATATTGTTTAAATCATTATATTTGTCGCTATGTGAAGGAAATGGAAGCGAGAAGAGCACAAGCACGTCAGTGGCGAGATCAACAAGTTCGAGATCTTAGCGCTTTACCTCAGCGAACTTCTCAACAAGAAGAGCAACTACGAGCATTGAGACTCGAAAGAGAATTCGAAAGAAGAGCTCAAGAAGCTGAACAAGAAGACGAAGACGGCGAAAAGGTAAACATTTTTATTATGTATATTATTTACATTATATTGATTTTCTATTCATGAAAAAGTAAACATTAATTATGAATCTATTTTAGGAGAGTCCACCTCCACAGCCGCCATACCTACCCCAGTCGGTAACCAGTCCAACAGTAAGCTCCGCAATGGCTAAACCTGAACCTCCAACTTCCATCTTAAAACCTGGGGCTATTCCCGTAGTGACGCCGACCACCACAAACCAAGTGGTGCAGGAAGTTGAGGCGCCGCCACCTCCAGAACGAGGCTCCAGTTACGCCATCATGTCCATGCGGGTCAAGGAAGGAACGAAGAGAGTTTCCTTCGACACTTCGGGACACAACCCAAATCAGGAAGTTGTTCATGAAGATCCCAACGTAAGAATAATAATAAAAGACAATATAATTGCAATAAAATAATTATTTTTGTAGCAATTTATAGCTCAAGCCGAGTCAATGCTTGCGTCACCTACCACACCAACAGAATCTCTCCCAGGACAGCCAACAGCAACCCCTGGAGTCATTGGCGCCCAAGAAGTGTACAGAGACCCGCGAACGAGACGGCTTGCCGAACAGGCCCAGATGAAACCTCAAGGTCCCATACCTGAAAAACTCACATTCAAGGAGAAAATGAAAATGTTCGCTATGGAGACGGGTGAAGGCGGCACACCCAAAGACAAGAGCAAGATTTCCCGAGCACAGAGGGATATCGACAACATCTCAGCACCCAATTCCAGCCTCGTCCATTGAGATGATGGGAATCGCATCTTTTGAGAAGATACGCCGTCCAATTACAACGAAGTGGCGATGAGTCGAGGGGTCTTATTGACGTTGTAGATTAACTGCACTGTAGATTGTTCACAGACACGAAGGCCAACATTCAGCGTTGGCGTTTTATTTTGCTTGACACGAGCAACGCGATGTTGCGATTAGAGCTTATCACGTCACGATGTTCTAAACGAGGAAGGACCAATGTTGATCTGCCAACTTGTCTTGATGTATCACGTTCTATTATACATATTTACTATATACTTTATATATCTGGCAGCTACTACATATTTATATAAGTACTAAGAGTAAATGGATATTAATATATACATACTATATATACATATAAATTATAGTTAAAATAAAAGAATAGAATATAATGAAGAATAGAAATCGTTCTATTTGTTTTTAAAGAGTCACATATATTTTCTACATGGTTTTGTTCTATACATAGCACTGTTAATAAATAAATATTATAAAGCGAGAAGAGGAGGAGTAGCTATTGATGTTGGCAGCAATATCATCGCAGCATTCCAGAATCCAAAACACCACGTATTTACATTTACAGCTCTTCTGATGAATCACTATATACATTTTTTTATATAAAGAATTGAAAAGTTTTCTAGGCGATTGTTACTAAAATTCGAGACCAAGCCAGTGTGCATACGAACTACTCTAGTGCCCTAAATCAGTCTTGTAGAATGTAACTAAAATCTTGTAATTTTTTCGAAAGCTCAAAGTGATAGATTAGTATTAATTGTTCAATGTATATACTTATATGGATCATGTATATTGTTAAAAGTGGTATTGGATCTATATTTTATCATGTATTGTAGACAAAATATTATAGAATCTGAAAACTCCTTATTTTATTAAAAACTGACAAATAAGATATATGTACGAACACGTTATTATTCTACAGAATAAATAATAGCTAATAATATTCATCAGAATTCTATTTAACTTCTTTTTTTTTCTAGGATGAAAAATTATTTTATCGGAGGCCAAGAAATATGTGAATCAAATTGTACCGCATTTTGTAGATTTAATAGGATCATTGGAAATATGATCAAATTCATAAGGTAAGTTAAATAAAAATAATATTTCCACGTCAGATAATAATTATTTATAAATTACATTTATATGTACAGCAAAATAAATAATTTACAGCGAATATTGCACTTGATAATATATACATCTCGTTAAAGCTACGTAAATTGTCGATAGGTATGCACGATAAAACGAGTTACCTAACTATAATTAATGATTCATGTTGTCGGCCGTCAGTGCCAATGTAGTGAGAATGCTTCTTCGATGTGGATTGACTCCTAAATTCTCCCAATTTATCCACGATAATCTTGCAGTTAAATCTGTCAAATATATAAAAAGTGAACAAAACAATCAAAAGTGATATATGAAGTAAGTATTTGAATTTACTTTTCCGTACATTTAATTTCAGAAGCAAAGTATTGACTTGCATAATAATGTGTGATAGGTTATTTTTTTTGCAAATATAACAACCATTCATTCTGAAATATATTTCATCTGTAAATTGTTATTAAAAGAACGGGATGTGCATGTTAAACGTATATCGAATAAAAGATTGAAAAATAAAAATTGTGTTTGAAGATTAGTTGTGTGAACGAAAAATTTCGAGTTGGAGAAATAATCGAGCTTGCATAAAAAGTATTATGAATTTACAAATTAAATACAGGATATGGATGTTTGGTGAAGATTTGATTTATTGAATGAATTAAATGTAAAGCGAATATTTCTTCATCAGAATTCTATTTAACTTTTTTTTTCAAGATGGAAAATTATTTTATCGGAATACAAGAAATAATAATATGTGAATCAAATTGTACCGAATTTTGTAGATTTAATAGGATCATTGGAAATATGATCAAAATCATGAGGTAAATTAAATTAAAATAATATTTCCACGTCAGATAATAATTATTTATAAATTACATTTATATGTACAACAAAATAAATAGTTTACAGCGAATATTGCACTTGATAATATATACATCTCGTTAAAGCTACGTAAAATGTTGATAGGTATGCACGATAAAACGAGTTACCTAACCGTATAATTAATGATTCATGTTGTCGGCCGTCAGTGCCAATGTAGTAAGAATGCTTCTTCGGTTTGGATTGACTCCTAAATTCTCCCAATTTATCCATGATAATCTTGCAGTTAAATCTGTCAAATATATAAAAAAGTTAACAAAACAATCAAAAGTAATATATGAAGTAAGTATGTTTTAATTTACTTTTCGGTACATTTAATTTCAGAAGCAAAGTATTATGACTTGCATAATAATGTGATAGGTTATTTTTTTTTGCAAATATAACAACCATTCCTTCTGTAATATATTTGATATCTGTAAATTCTTATTAAAAAAAAACGGGTTGTGCATGTTAAACGTATATCGAATAAAAGATTGATAAAATTAATGCTTGAATTGTGTTTGAAGAGTAGTTATGCGAACGAAAAATTTCGAGTTGGAGAAATAATCGAGCTTGCATAAAAAGTATTGTGAATTTATAAATTAAACGCAGGATAGGGATGTTTGGTGAAGATTTGATTTATTGAATGAATGAAATGTAAAGCGAATATTTCTTAGCTAGTCAATTTTAGGAATATAGTGTAATGTTACGTTTTAACTAAATTGTAAGCA
The DNA here is from genome assembly GCA_947425015.1 of Pterostichus niger. Classification (NCBI taxonomy): domain Eukaryota; kingdom Metazoa; phylum Arthropoda; class Insecta; order Coleoptera; family Carabidae; genus Pterostichus; species Pterostichus niger. The sequence goes on along the minus strand of OX380345.1, from coordinate 22,265,981 downwards.
TGTAATATCGAGTCTGAGTCATGACAAATTATTAGATTTCTATTAATTACTTACCACTCGTGTTCCAATGTGCCCTGTCTGCCTTGATTTCTCCGCGTAGGCATTTCTCCACGTATGTGAGAGGGTCATAATCTGCATCCAATACTTCGCGAAGTAGTGCAATGTAGGCGATGGCTAGACGCAACGTATCTATCTTGCTCAATCGTTTTTCATACGGGAACGTTGGGACGTGGACCCGCAGTTCGTCGAATGCAGAGTTTATACTGCTAAAAGATTAATCACGGTTTAAATAGACATCTTTTAATAGAAGAATGTAAGCAATAAATTATCTAAAAGTTTATAATACAGTAAAGTCTAGGTATTTATTTTGATGCAGTAGTGTATCTAAACTAAAACTGATTATTTTTTACTTAGATTGGAGAGTCGAAGTTATTGTTGGCAAACTAGTTTAAGATAGATAAAATTTAGATAGATTATATTAATGCGTTTCTAATAGATTGCTATGTTTCTATCTATTTTATTAAAATTCATTCCGGAGATATAGACGGTACATGTAACAATAAACTTTTATAGTAGATATATTTTTATATTAATTTTTAGTTCTTAATTAGACAGTAGTTTGGTTGAATACATAACAAATAATAGGTATTTTTAATTGGTTTGGGCACAAATTTTTTAATTTATTTATTCTATTATATTAGAAATATTTTATTATATGTCCTGTTAGAAATATGTTATTATATTATGTCATGTTTTAGTAAAAGAATATTATTTCTAATCATTTATCGCATAGTGTAAACTTTGTAAATTCAGTTTACTTTTAATATTTAATATATACTGAAAACTTTAATTTAGTGACAGAAACAGTTGTACTTATATATGAATAAATATTGCTCGAATTCCAATCGATTTAAATAATAAAAAAGAATATATCATTACGCCTTTATCTATCTATGAGTAAATGTAAAACTCTTCTGTAGCAGGAAATGTATTTTACGTTTCAATTGGCTGTTTTTTATGTAACGTAACATGCAACGTGTTTATATATCCGGAATAAAAGAAGGAATTTCTTTATAGGCTAGGTATACCCATTGGGCCCTCCAATAGCAGACCTCAGCATCCGTTTCCGCTCACGGATGTTGGCGGCATGACGCTGCACCCGATACGGTGAACCGCCAAAGTATTCGCCTCCTGCTGATGACAAGGCGCCGCCGCCGCCACTGCTGCTCTGCGCGACGCCCGTCGATTGGACGCCATCTTGTCGAGGAAATATACAAGGTTAATTACTTTATTTTATATTAAATACACAACTACATGCAACAAGACTTTCGAGTTGCTATATTGTAAAATACGAATAGATACAATGATATTTTGACCGTTTCATTTAAAAATAATTAATTAAACGATGAAGCAAAGCTATTGCTACAAGACCAAACGAGGGAATTATCGAAAGATTTTAATTTGATTAAAAATAAAATGCAATAATTCACTAACGTTTTCATTATAAATTCTAATTAATCGTATATCCGTGCTGTCAGTTTTTAGTTATTTTAACAAATCATTTATATATTAATATTTTATCAACATGTATTTATAAAACTGAAAAAGATTTGTTTCTTTTGCCAATATTCATTCATTCCAATTTATTTATTTTTACTTTGACTTATCTATTGACATTTACAAAACATTAAAATTTAACAGTTATTTTTTTGCTTTGTTCAAACACTAATATTTATTAACCAATATCTCCATATTTTAAATCAATTTATTTATTTTTAATGTAATGTATTTATTAACTTTCATTAAATATACACAAATTTCAATAGTATTCTTAGTAATTTTATTATTTGTGCATGAACTAATATTTATTTAGTAATAGACAGATAAAATTTGTATATTATAAAACTGACTACACAGGTAACCTGACAAATTATAATGTAGCTTGTCTGCTATTATTTCTTCCAATAATATTTACTTAATTTTAATGTTCTTTTATCATTTTATCTACCGTTTCTTTTATGAATGAAAACTAGCACTTTTTCATTGTATGCTTGGATAAACAAATTAATTACTTACCGGATGATATGTGTGAATGATGTAATAAATAAGGACTAAGCGATCCGTGTGCGCCTCCACCAGCGGCTGACCTAGACGCATACACACAGCTGGGTAACTCAGCCACGTCATCTTCAGATAAATCTCCATTTCCAGTGAATGCAGATCCATATTGTAGACTGCTAAACATAACTTTGCTATTAGAAAACGAAAAGATTAAAACAAAGATATAGGATATTAAAAAATATTGTCAATATTTTACATTCAAATTCAAATAACTAAAAATAAGTACTTTGACACTTGGCGTTTTAAATGTTTCGGTGGTAAACTAATATAATTCAATACTATTAAAAGTATTATAAATAAGGAAATATATTTAAATAGAATAGATAATTACTTTATTGGCGGTGAAGATGACGAATCGGGCACTTGTGTTCTATTAGCACTCATTTTAAATAATTTTATTATTTTATATATCACAACACTTTAAATAAACTTTATTTATTATAACTGTTTTGATTCTGGTTTTCTTCAATCACCCAATCATATTGGGAGGTATTAACAACATAAAATTTCTGTTATTTAGATATTTAAATCACTTAACTGGTTGCACATTGTCAAATGAGATTAAATCCCAGGGGGGCACAATTTATATAGCAAAATTCTCTAGACAAATTGATACGCAACAATTAACCCTCTCATAGAAAACTAACCCTTATATTCAACGTGTTTCAGTTCAAAATTGAGTCCAGTTCGGTAGTAAATTATTGATTAGGGGTTGAACCAACTGCATAGCGACCAATCAGAAGATGTCGTATATATTCTAAGGGTTGCAAGTATTTCTGATTTGTTGATGAAATATGATCTCTATGTTAGGGTAGTTTGAGGGTTATTTTAGGGGACTAGAAGTGTAGATCTGTGCTTGACAGCTCTGTTAAGTGACTGTAAAATTGCACATCATTTGCAGATGCCCGCAATTCAATGATCCCGCACTTTGTTTAATGTGAGATATATCTTTTATAAAGAGGTAAAGATAATAGCACAAAGTTCTCGTTGTATATGTTATTGTTTTTATAGGATAGTTGTAGGGATTTTTTTCAAAATTAATTATAAATTTCAAAATATATTATTCAACACATCAAATAATACAAATACTTTAGATTATATAATTATAATTATTAGGCAATTAACGATAATATATACAGGGTGTAGAATTAAAATACATAATATTGGAAATATAATGTATTTTTGTACAAAAATTGGTGTTTGTTGCTTCTCTAGTTAAATTAGGTGAAAAATGTAAATACAATAGAATTTAAAACTGTATCTAACAAGTACTAAATTATCCCTCAATTATTTTTATACATAAGTAAAAAGCGAATGAAAAACGTTAATATATCAGAAGATATCAATGTTTACAAAAAAAACTCTCTTGCAATTTTCTTCATAAAAGCCATTTTTAATTTGTTTCTTACTCTTGCATAAAAAATAATTGAGATACAAATTGGTGCTCACTGGATGCAGTTTTTAATCCTAAACATCTTTTTTCTACGATTGCTATGAAAAGTTGACAATTACGCTCTCATTTGTCATCGTAAAGTTGACGTTTTCTGTGGAACAATCGAAAAATAATGTTGTTGTGCGTTGCCATTGGGAACACGTGAAAATTATAATAAATGTGCGCTTACTTCAATAGTTTCCAGGGATACAAACAAAATGAAAACTTATAATAACAGAACTAATTTATTTTCTGTTCATATACGGTTTTTAATCATTTAAAATGCAGTCGTAGAAAAAAATATGTGTATATAACGAGCGTAATTGTTTGCTGAACCTGTCATCGTACAACAGATTTTTGATTGACCAGTTGTTAGTTACTAACAGTACTGTAATCATGGTCCTTACAACTGGCCCTAACTAGGCAAAAAAGTTACAGATTTATTGAATACATCATTTTTAATGGGGTAGGTGACTCAATGGTATCGAGTCGGCCTGTGGATCTTGAGAACCCTGGTTCGATCCCCAAAGCCGACAAACAATTTTCACCAAATTAAATCTACCCCTGTGGCTCCCCTTCCATCTTTAGGGGCCGTGATTTGACGGGTGGTAACCGCACTTTATGCGAAGAAATATATCACTTACAGAGATCTGCTTAGGCAGAGGGCCACACCCAGTAATGGGTAAAAGGCGTGATGATATATTTATTTATTTATAATTTTTTTGCTGATTGTTTAAAACTGGTATAACTTTTATAGTTATAAATAAATTTTATAAGCGGTGGCTATGTTAAAAAAATTAACTTATAATTTAATAAGTATCATTCTACTTTTTGTGAATGTTGTAAATCATTCATGAAACTTACATTATACAGGGTGTTTCACAACTTAGAGCAAAAAATTAAAGGGTATATTCTGTACGACGTGCTGATCATGAAACAAAAATATTTTTTTTTAAATCGCAAAACAATTTTCCATGTTTCCCAGTCCAAAATTTTTCGTTGCCACTGCCACTGGGTGGATGATTATGTTAAAGTTATTAATTAAATAAAATTCTATTATAAATAACTGCTAATAATTGAATTGTCTAATTATTCTTTCGTAGTTGATACCTAACCTACTTCATTGTTTGTGTTTAATAGGAAAGCGAATCCAGTGCAGTACTACAAAAAATGTTTTAGGTTAACAACCCTTAATTTTTCGAATTTAAAAAAAAAATCTTTTTTGTTTCATGATCAGCACGTCGTACAGAATATACCCTTTAATTTTTTGCTCTAAGTTGTGAAACACCCTGTATAATGGTAAAAAGGAATCTCACAGTTTTTGGAATGGCATCCCTTAGTTTGTAAAGTGATCTTAATTTAATAAAGCTCTTTTTACATGGTTTCGTAGCTGTTTGTGTTTTATTCAAATATTAATAATGCACGTAACTATCTAATCCAATGCTGATATTGTGTAATGAACCAAAATGTTTGTTGGTATATGATAAGAAAAATCAGCACCTACTCTAAAACTTTTATAGAAAGAGTTTTCACAGGCTGGTTTAATTTTCTCAACGTTAAAGGCACATTCTTCATTACCTACTTTAGTTTCTATGTAGGCTTTGATGTCATTTTCGGTTGCACTTTTTCTTACTCTGGAGAGAAAAATCTACACTTTTTGCATCTCTGTATAATGTGAATTGAATATAACTCTGGTTCTAGTGAATTTTTTAGATGCATTTCTTCGTTTTTTACGGTTAGAAAGCCCTCATTATCAACAATATTTTCTGCTGAACTAGAATTACTTAATATTTCAGGTTTATTTGAATTTATTTTATTATTTTCTTTAGATGTAGAATTTGCTTTAATTGTAGAGTTAGATCTCAATTTAGTAGCATAAAGTGATTGTTTCTGTTGAAATGTTTGCTTCGGCAGATTTCGTGGTGTTACTTTCGTTTGTATTGGAAATAATTTTATTTGCAATGATTTTTTGATCCAACAGGTGCTGCCTTTTGACTATCGTGTGCTTCATTTGAAATAATTATTGGATTAGTATTTATTTTATATATGAGTTTAGTTTGATCATCGATTTTTTTATCTTGCTTATTAATTAAATAACATTAAAATCGCATTATGTAACGGCAATATTTTGGTTATTAACGGACTTTGTATATCTCATAGGTTATTGAAAATCAAAATAAAATACAATTTCATTATTCTGTACAGTTTATTGTTCATATTTTCAATATAATAATTGATATAAAGAATAATATATTAATATAAATATTTGTTATTACATTTAATATTAAATAGTTATATAAAGCATTATTTGTAATACAACTAGCTCAATATAATGTAAAATCTATATTTAATTTTAACTTAATAGAATCTTTATTTATTATATCTTTTCCTTGCAAAAATATTTATATCATATAATCTGTCTGAAAAACTACCACCACCGAAAAACGATTTTACTTTCCGGTCCGTATTATGAAAACGTGCAACTAGGTAATTTATTACACTATCATAACATTTCATTGCTATATCGTCTTCATTTAAAAATATAACGTTATTAGTTTTAGGAATTTTTTCTCTGTAAATTGTACATGCACCTATTTGTTTCTTGAATTTCTTATAAATACTTAATGATTCTGAACAAGGATTAACAACTAAATAAAATATAATATGACAAATATCTTTTACATTTGGATAATCAAATATTGAAAATCCTGTCAATACAAGTATATTATAATGAAAATCGGTTAGTTGGCTTTTAATAAATTGGAGACCAGTAAGTAGTTCACGTTCATTATTTTCATATCCATGAGCAGTCCATTTGGTGTACATGTTGGTCAGCATGCGCATTAAACTGTCGGTGTTTATTAAATTTTCAATGTCACCATATAATTTTTCCATATTTTTTCTGTTATTAGTATCCACATATTCTTCTTCTGATACAAGATTAATTTCTGGTATTAATGTAATCAATTCTTTAACAAATTGATTTCTTTCTTTACAATTGACACCTTGTATTCCGATTATCAACCACTGTTTTTCCATTATTAAATAATAAAATAACAGGTTAGCAAATGCGTCACTTTGGAAGTTTAACGGACATTAGTTGAAACACTGGCGCTACACTGCAAATATTGTGAAGCATGCCTTAGCATCTAAAACCGCTATGTCTACATCCCACATTGTTGACAAGTTTCTATGAGATTTTTAAATGTAATATATAAAAATAATATTCATATATCCCTTTAATTGCCCTAGCAACGTGAAAGTAAATATGATTAAAAAATTAACAAATACTATATGAAAACAAACATTAAAGATAATATTATATTTTATCGATTTTATATATAACTGAAAGAGTGTAAACACAGATTAAATTATGATTTATTTTATCTTTTTCATTTAGTGGCTCTTCCTCCACTAATATCTTTGGGGACAGTGATTTGACGACTGGTAACCGCACTTCACGCGAAAAAATATATCACTTACCGAGATCTGCTTAGGCAGAGTGCCACACCCAGTGATGGGTAAAAGGCGTGATGATATTTATATATATATATATATATATATATATATATATATATATATATATATATATATATATATATATAAATTAAGTGAAATATTCTTCAAATTTTATAAATAAAAATACAATTTCATTTAATAGTTTCACTTTAAAGCTGTTTCCAAATTTGAAATTTACAGAAATTAAATAAAAGTAAAATAGAAGCATACAGTGATAAGTGGTAATCAGTCAATTTTAAAATATTTGCAATGAAATATTTCGAATGTTTTCTAGAAAAATATAAAATCATTTATAACTTGAGCAGCAACAAATGATTAAGTAAAAAACAAGTAGGTATTCCAGTGATACTACGATCAGATATAGTTTCCATACGTCTTTAAAAACAAACAACAACAAAAACTAATTATAAATCTATCTCATTTTGAAATTCCAGGCTCCGTTCTTTTGTCGCCTCGTCTGAAAACATCTCACACGTATTGTAAAAATGTATTTACCAGATTTATAACGTAAATAACTATTCCTACCATAAATAAACTGATCTGTACAGCTTTCGAGTAAATTCAATTAATTATTTCTTTGCCCAAATTATTGTAGAAAAAATAATTCAAATAAAAGTTTGTAGAGAATAAAATTCTATTTCTAAATCGGTCAACATTTTTTATTGTACTTGTTTAATTACTGTAAAAACTGAATTTAAAATTGCCTAAAAACAGATATTTTATTTGTAAATATTGCTGACCTGGAACGAAACATATAATAATGTTAATATCAAATAATAATTATATTATATATTGTAATAGTACACATCATAATTGACATTTGAATAAAATAATAAATAAAACTCGATAAATGCCTGATGTTGGTAATGAACAATTGTGATATAATTTTGATAATAAATTTTAATTATTTTGTTTCTTTGAAATTTAACCACTATTAGTTTTGTGAATTAATAAAGAGTATATTATGTGTCAAGTTTATGTTAGTCTATTAATAGTCATCTTACACAAGTTGCATACACGAATTATAATTTTCGATTTGTATTTAAGGAAAAAAATACAAATTCTTTCGTTTTGAAAATTATATTTTATTTATTTAGAATCTTATTACAACTGACGTGAATACGTTCAGCAACAGTACAAGAGTGTTCTAATCTAGTTTTTTCAAGCTTATATATCATTCTCTTATCATAACATAGTTCAAAGAAGTATGAGTCAGACAATGGAACCATTGTCTAATATAATAAAACACTTCGTCATCAAAATACAGATATCATAATTAAAATACAGATATCATAATTCCTCCCCTTCAAGTTTTTTATTATATTACTCGAGAGGGTGAGTCTTTATTAATTCTAAATCTTTTAAAGCAATTAATTTCAGTTTTCTTTCTTTTATATACTTATAAATCTTAAAACATATATAACTAATTATCATTATACTTATAAAGGAATATATAATAAAAAGATGATGATCGTTATTCTTTAAATTTAAATTTTGTATTTCTTCCAAATGATATTCAGTATTATTTACTTTATGCAATTCGATTAATTGTCTGCTTTTAACGTTTAACCCATTTATTTTATCAATTTTTCCTTCATAGATTAATTCTTTATAATTTTGTTCTATCTTTTCAAAATGATAATTATTTAATGTGCATTGTTGATCGTTATTAAATTTGTAAATTCCTATTATCTTTTTGTGAATTTCATTACTTTTACAATAAATTATGAAATTTTGTAAAATTGGGCTTATTATAATGATTTCATTTGTATTTGGTATTTGTTCGATATTATTTTCATTATCCATTAACAAGTAAGAACAATCATCATTTTTATATCTTATTGTTAAATCATTAATACATTTCTTTATTTCTACATTATCAGTTTTACAATAATAATTCTTATTTCTAACACAGTTATTGACAATAATATTCTTATTCATTTTATTAATATACAATATATTGGGTTCATCAAGGATATACATTTTTGTGTTATTCATAAAAGGTATTGACGTAAATTGATATAAAGGGTATACGGTGGTGCTCATAATAGGGATCTCGATAATATAGTAGATCATTTGTCCATCGTATTGACAGTGAGTTGTTATAAGTGACATAATTTCAAAGATATTTTGATTTTTGATAAAGTTCTGGAGTCTATTCATGGAAATTATAGTTGAATGTAATTTATTTAAGGAACAGAACGTAAGACTAGTTTCAATTTGTATAGCAAAATTTTGGATATTGTTCAGAATATTTATTATTAACTGGATTTTTCCTTCAGATTCTATTTTTGTTTCCCAAAGTTTATTTTTCTTCAAAATTTCTTTTATAAAGGTTAGTTCCTTTTTCATTTCTTTTTCGTTTATTTTAATATTTTCTAATTGTATATTAAATTGTTCCGTTACTTCTTTTAAGTTTTTAAATAATTTATTCTCATTATTACTTAAAATTTTTTCGTTCTTTTTTATAGTCTCAAATAATTTATCATATCGTTCACCATCTGAACTGTCCAAGTTACCGGAAATTGATTTTATAACACTTCCTAAACCGTTTATTAAGCCTCTTTTCCTTCTTTTGTTAAGTTTTAATTTGTTTAATTGTTCTTGTGTATTTTCAAAGGTGGAATTTAGTAATTGTATATAATTTGGGTTTATGTGTTGAACTGTGTGTATTTCGGTTAGGAGTTCGTTAATTATAGTTTCTATTCTATTAAAGTTTTCGTATAAAGGTGTTACGTTATAGTAAAAGTATGTATGTAATTTTTCCTGTTCAATGTGTGTCGATCCTAGGTTTGTCAGATGATATCCGTTGCCGTGTGTTATGTCTGTCAATTGTTGACCCTGCGCACTGGGAACAGAGATAAAGTTATAATTTTATTCTGTTGATACGTATGTTTCTAATTTTCTTTAAGGTTTTACTACGTTGTTTATATGGTTTCTCGACTTTTACAATACCTAATTTTGGGTTATATGCTAAGACTTTGCTTTTTATATACATTGGTTTTTTAAATTTTTGTATTCTCCTTACTTCTTCTTTTACGTATACGTCCTTTGGTAATGCTAACGGGTTTATGTTCTCTTGGTGACGTTTCTCTTTTTCTTGTTGTATCTTATTATTTATTATTTTGTATAATTCTTTTTGTTCTTTCAGATGTTGTTGTATCATTTCAGAGTTAGTTCGTATTTCTTTGGGGTATTTATACTCATGTGTCTCTCCAAATATTATTTCTGTTGGAGTTTTTTCGGTTATGGTGTGTTTTGAGTTATTGTAACTAAGTATGCATTTCTTTATTTTTTCATTTTGATTAAGATGTTTGAATTCTTCGTTATTTTGAATTAGTCTAAGGTGTTCTATTAATGTCGAATGAAATCTTTCGACCGCGTTACTCTTTGGATTGTTAATACAAATATAATGGGGTTTTACATTTAATGTTTTTAAATAATCTTTTAGTAATTCGTTGTTAAATTCTAGTCCATTATCCATAATGATTAATTTTGGTAGGGTATATGTCTCGAAATATTCTTTTAATGCTTTTAATACGTTTACTGAATCAACATTTATTGCTTTTATTTGTCCGAATTTGGAAAATTGGTCAAATATTGTGAGGTATTTTTGAGTATTTAATGATAGTATGTCTATGTTAATTGTCTCGAAAGGTCTTGTCGGAGTTATAGTTAAATTTTCATGAATTTTTATAGGTTTTCTATCGTATTTATTTTCTTTACATATTTTACAATTATTAATAAAATTTTGGATAGTTTGTACCATTTTTGGCCAGTAGTATTTCTTCTTCAGGTATCTGATTGTTTCCAATATTCCTCTGTGGTTTCTAAATCCGTTATGATCGTCAGCTACAATTTGTTTTTGTTCATCTATTGTAAAGATATCTTGTACAAATTTATTTACTCCGATTAATTTTAAAGAATTTGGTTCGAAATTTTTCTGTAGTTCTTGAGATATTACTTTATCCAGTTCGTCATTAAATATAGCCAGATATCTAACTTTAGGTACTAAATAGTCTTTCAGAAAATTATTTATTTCGTTTTTTAGATTATTCTTTGAGAAGGTTATATGAATTCTTTGTTTAGGTTGTACTGTTTCGAAAGGTAGTTTTTCTATTTTTAATTTTGAATATTCTCCTAATTTGAATATAATTTGGTTATCGGCAATATTCAGTCTATCTTCTTTATATTTTATACCGTTTACGATGTTTTCTGGGGAACTATGTATTGTTGCGTTTGTGTCGTCGCTGGTAAGGAAGTTTTGTGGTAATGAATAGATATTCACGAGGATATTAGTTTCCGTGAAGGTTAATTTTAAATATTTTATTAAGTCTTTATAGTCCATTTGGTCTAAGCCGCAGGCAAGTTTTGGGATATTAATTTCATACAATTCATTTTTGATGCAGTAATCTCGAAGTTCCATTAATGCCTTTTTAAAGTTTTTTACAGATGGTAAGTCGTTGCATTTCTGCTTAGTAACTAAGTGTAATATAGTTTTGCCGTTTATAATTTGTGGTATTAGTTGAGAATTTTGATCTATATAATTTTGACAATATTTTTTACTATTATATGTTTGGTTTACTTGGAGTGCGAGTCCTTGACTCATAGCATAATCTCGTGATATGAAGTGTGAAAATATTGTTGTTTCAGTTACGTCTCCTATTTTTTCTACGATTTTAAATGGATTTCTTTGTCTACTAAGAAAGTCTGCAATTTTATTAGTTTTTCCCATGATGTGTTCAATTTCGAAATTGTACTCTCCGAGTTCGATCTTCCAACGCATTAATTTTTGATTACCGTTTTTCATATTAAATAACCATACTAAAGGTCTATGGTCGGTTTTTATTCTGAATTTTTGTCCGTAAAGGTAAGGTTTAAAGTTGTTTATTGACCAGACGATACTTTTTAATTCTTTCTCTATAGTAGAGTAGTTTTGTTCGGCGGAGTTAAATGTTTTTGAGGCGTATGCTATAGGTTTTTCTTGGTTTTCTTGTACTTGTGACAAAACGGCTCCCATGGCGAAGTCTGAGGCGTCTGTAGTTAGTATAAATGGTTTAGAGAAATCTGGTGATATCAATATAGGTGGGTTTGATATTAATTGTTTCACGTGTTTAAAGGCTTTCTGATATTCTTCATTTTCTATTTCTATGTGTGAACCCTTTTTTAAGCTATTTATGAAAGGTTTTATTATTTTCGCGAGATTTGGAATAAATCTTCGGTACCAAGAAAGTTTTCCTAGGAAACTTTTAATTTCTTTACTAGTTTTTGGGATGGTGATTTGATTTATTGCTTCTATTTTCTTTTGATTGGGTTTTAAACCTTCGGATGATATTACGAATCCTAAGTATTCGACTTCGTTTTGAAAAAATTCAGATTTATCAATTTGGACTTTAAGGTTTGCTTTTCTAAGTGCTTCGAATATTTTTGTGATATTTTCTATATGTTCTTGTTCAGTATATCCGAAAATGATTATGTCGTCCATGTAGACGAGACATATTTTATTTATATATTCTTTTAATATTTCGTTCATCATTCGTTGGAATGATGCCGGTGCATTTACTAAGCCGAAAGGCATCCTAGTGTATTCATAATGTCCAGATGGTGTGGAGAAAGCCGTTTTTTCCCTGTCCGATCTTTCCAAGGGTATTTGGTGAAAACCTGAGTGGAGATCTAAAGTCGTGAAGTATTTTGGTTTTCCTATTCTATCCAATAAGTCGTCTATATTAGGAAGAGGGAATTTATCTTCTCTGGTTTTTTGGTTTAATTTTCGGAAGTCTATTACCAATCTAGTTTTCCGTTTCCCTGACGCATCTATTTTTTTTGGTACTATCCAAATAGGTGAGTTGTATGGTGATTTAGATTTTTGAATGATCTGTGCTTTTAATAAGTTTTTAATGTGTTCTTCTATATCTTCGTCATAACATTGGGGTAGTCTGTAGTTTTTTGTATATATGGGTGTTTCGTCTGTGGTGTGAATTTTGTGTGTGGTGACGTTAGTGGCGGAGAGTTGTTCTCCTTCTTTGGGGAACAAATCCTCGTATTGTTTTAGTAATTTAGCAATTTTTAGTTTTTTATTAATATCTAGATTTTGATCTCTAAATTGTATATAGTTTAGTTTATTATTGAGTTTATTTTGTGTTGTAAATTTCATCTTTCTGTTTTCAAAATAGATTTCATTTGTTTTAAAATTTAGTGTTATATTTAGTTCTTTTAATATATCCATACCGAATAATAGGTTACATAAATAATGAAAGTCTGTAATATAAAACTTAAATAATTTTTTATTTATTTTTAGATTAACTGAATTTGTAAGTGTTTTCTTTCCATTTGCTGTGTGAAAGGTAATTTTATCTTGATTGTTAATTTTCAGATTTCTTGATTTTGCGTAATCGGGTGATATTAAATTTATGTTTGATCCAGAGTCAATTAAAATAATGGAGTCGTGATCGTGTAATATCGGGATCGAATTTTGATAATTAGCCATTACGTATCTTCGTTTTCGACCAATGTGTCTTGAAAATCCTCGAAGGCGAATTCTGTTTCGTCTTCTTGTTGTTCATTATATTCGTTATTTGGTTCATTAGTGGTTGTTACGTCGTTTTCGATGTCTGTTTGGTAATTCTGTCTTGGTATGATTGTCTGTGTTGACATTGGGCCGGTCTGTCTAGTTTGTGTGGACATTGGGTGAGGTGTAAATGTCCTTCTTGTGTTTATGTCATTTACTATGTTTTGTCTGCCGAAGTTATTCCTACCGTGTGGTTGAAAGTGTCTTTGAATCGTGACTGGTTTTGAAGGAAACATTTGTGCCGGGAATTTCTGTGGTGGTGTATTCTTCTGTATGTTATTATGTGTTGTTTTTACTTGGTTTTCAAATCTCCTTAGGGGAGATTGATGTTGGGCGTAATTAAAATCGTTTACTAATAGCTGCTCACATTCTTCAAGAGATTTAGGATTTTTGACCGTGAAGGATCCTCGAATGAGATGAGGTAAACAATTTATGAAGTGAGATACTACGATTTTCTGATTTTCCGCGATAATTGCGTTTTTTGTTACTAATTGATGTTGTGTTAGCATGATTTTGTTCTTATATTTATTAAAATTATTAGTGATGTCTTTGAGAAACAAATCGGAATTGTTATTTTTGGTATTGTATATGATTTTTAATAATAAAGTTTCGGCTGTTGTTTTATCTTCGAAATTTAGTTGTAAGAATGATTTTAATGTTGGCCAATCAGCAAATGAATTCTCTGAGAGATATGTTTTTGCAGGTCCCTTTAATTTATTTTTTATTAATTGAAATAAAAATATTCTTTGAACGTTTGTCAATACAATTCCTGCAAAACATAATATAAATTCGTCTACAGTATTTATAAAATATGGTAGATCTTTAATATTACCGTCGTATTCAGGGATACCTTTAGAGAGCATTTGAATTTCGTTGTTTGTGGTTGTGGCCATTTTTGAGTTGAGTTGTAATTTACTGGGCGTTAATATTAAATTTCTTATAACACTAGGTGTTTGGTTTGTTTCTGAATCAGAATCTGATGGGTTTGATTCTGGTTCACTATCGCTATTGTACATATGATTTGTAATGTGTGTGGAACTGTGCCGGTTCCTCGGTGTCTTTATTACTAGTTATTACTAGAGACACCCCTTTTGTGTAATATATTTAGGTTTATAATTTGTGTTATGCCTTGTGCTGGGGCTCGTTTTGATTCTTAAAAGCGTTAGCCTTTCCTCAAAACCCTTTAGTGTATTTTGTTACATATATTTTACTTACAGTTGAAGTAAAAGGATGATTAACAAGATAATCATGTTTGTTGAGAATCAGCTAGAGATTTTCTTCTGGTTTTCTCTGGTAATCGGGATCAGCGAAGTTGTGTTGTCCTGGTTTCCCGGAGAGGTGGAGTCAGCGAATGTGTGTTGTCCTGGTCCTCCTTGACTGCTTGCCTGGATGATGGTTAGAGATGGGTTGTTCAACCTCTGATGGGCCACTGTTTAGGCCTGAGCTGGTGTTTCGCTCATAGATTCTTGTTCGGATGCCAAATAAATCGATGGAGATCGAAAGAGATTTATTTATTTTGCTTAAAACTCTTTTGGCATCCTACCGACTGCGCCAATTATAATTTTCGATTTGTATTTAAGGAAAAAAATACAAATTCTTTCGTTTTGAAAATTATATTTTATTTATTTAGAATCTAATTACAACTGACGTGAATACGTTCAGCAACAGTACAAGAGTGTTCTAATCTAGTTTTTTCAAGCTTATATATCATTCTCTTATCATAACATAGTTCAAAGAAGTATGAGTCAGACAATGGAACCATTGTCTAATATAATAAAACACTTCGTCATCAAAATACAGATATCATAATTAAAATACAGATATCATAATTCACGCACTATTTTTCTACGATTAAATTCAATATACAAAATTATTCAAATAAATGTCACCATTGAATAGCAATAGAAAAAAATCTGATGTGGACACCATATGACTTCCTTGTACGCGTATTAAACTATAGATATTTTTTTAATTGCACATATTTGATATTAAATTTTATTTTTTTCATATTTTTTGTTCTAATCCATAACAAATTTAATTTTAAAAAAACAAAAAAATATATAATTTTTAAATTAACATATCTTGCTTATACAAAAGGCTAATTAAATAATTCTTAATATGTGCTATAAAACTTTTATTCGCAGCATTTATTTCTAAAATCAGAATAATTAAATTTTTTTCAAGAAAAACTATTAGCAGCTTCATGTAATGTATCACTTCCGGTTAGTCCCTTTTAACCAAAATCTATTATGTTATTTCCATTGATATAGTAGTCTTATATACCAAATTTGAAAAGTTTTGGATTATATTTTGATATAGTTTTTCATTAAAATCTATTAAAGGCTTCAAGTGAAGTACAACTACCGGAAGTTATATAATGACCAAAAAGGGAGGTGCACAACTAGATGTTATAACAGTCCTAAATACAAAATTTTAACTTTCTACGGCTTACCGTTTTTGAGTTATGCGAGATACATACGTACGTACGTACAGACGGCACGACGAAATTAATCAAAATGGATTCAGGGAAGGCCATAATGCGTATTTCCACTGAAATCTGAGAACCGAAAATTTTCGTGATTACAATACTTCCTTTACTTCGTACAAGGAAGTAAAAAGAAGTTATTTGTGTATTATTCCTCTTATACTTCGGCTCGTGCTGCAAATATCGTGCTCGAGTAACAAAAAATCACTTTACGCTTGTGATAGATAAACAATTGCATTTACATAATGAAAATTAAAATATAGGAGCAGAAAAAAATCTTTACATCATGTGATATATATCTTTAAAGTTTGTTTATTAAGTTTAGAATGTATAGAATAAACGAGGTATTTTACTATTTATAGGCAAAAATAATAGATAAATTTATTTTTTATTTAAAAAGTGAATTTTTATTCTATTCATATTAAAAAATAAATATATATATATATATATTTATATATATATATATATATATATATATATATATATATATATATATATATATATATATAAAACTGCATCTTTTAACAAAAATTAGAAGAATGCAACACAAAAGCTATATTCGTTAATTTTGAAATTTTAGTTGATACCTACGATTGTTTTTTAATGCAAATTAGCATATATCTTCTGCCACCCAAGTACACGAGTTGAAATCACATTAAAAATTATCCTCCCCATAACAATGCTCTAAATTCCCACAGAAACATATTCGTTTTCAAGCTGATTAATAAAACACAATTGGCAACAAACATAAACGACAATGACGCAAGCGAGACTAGCTATTTACAGTTGTCATCGGCCAGATTCTCCCTCTTGTACTGCCGTAGGCCTCGGGTGCTTACGGGCGCGTGGCCTACTAATTAAGGGCCGATTTGCACCCCGGAACTGATGTGACTGCAGGGGGTTCCGCTGCTTCCCAGGGGGTCGGAGGCGGGGCTCCGGAATTGATTATTCTCAAGTGTCAACAGCGGATGGTTTCGAGTGCTGGTACGCGTGTCTCTGACCGCGCATTTCACGCTACTTGAACGAAACTGATTGTTTATAGTGTTAATTTATTGTTTATGTGACAGCAAGGGTCATCGTGGGTTCGCTGGATAGAACTTGATATAAATATTCTGCGTTATATAGCGCAATGGTAACCGCAATTTACACGCGAAAATATAACATTTATTTATGTAATTTTTAAATATTCTCATACTTTCTTATACATATTGTGGAATGTATGTAGAATAACACACAGGTGAGATAGATAAACAAAATGTCTACTTTATTTGCATTACATAAAATAAAATAAATAAATATATTATCACGCCTTTTACCCATTACTGAGTGTGGCACTCTGCCTAAACAGATCTCGGTAAGTGATATATTTTCTCGCGTGAAATGCGGTTACCAGCCGTCAAATCACGGCCCTCCAAGATGTTAGTGGAGGCGGAGCCTCAGGGGTAGATTTTAAATTGGTGAAAATTGTTTGTCGGCTGTGGGAATCGAACCAGGGTTCTCAAGATCCACAGGCCGACTCGATACCACTGGGCCATCTACCCCATTTGCATTACATAACAATACAAAATTTATTTATAAATAAATATATCATCATGTTTTTTACCCATTACTGGATGTGGCACTCCTCTTGAGCAGATCTCTGTAAGTGATATATTTCTTTGCGTAAATTGCGGTTACCAGCCGTCAAATCACGGCATCAAAAGATGTTAGTGGAGAGGTAGTTTTAATGTGATGAAAACTGTTTGTCACCTGTGGGGATCGAATCCGGAAACAATTATTCTTGACTCTATGTTCAGTCAAACATATAATTGTAATAATAATATTATTTGAATTGAATTTGTTTGTACATACTGTGATTTTTTACTTACAAAATCTATTGAATAGACTTTCAAAGTCAAATGATCAGTATGAAAAATCCGCTTTATCGGAAATCTATCACAACAAAATTCTGTCAATGCTTGAAAATCATCAGTGATCCAGTTTACTCCTTGCAATTTCACACACGTTGCTAACAATACCTTCGAGAATAAATAATTTAAGCGTAACAGCGTCAACAAACAATAAATTTAGTTAATATTCATGGGTGGTGGGATCACATGAAAGCAGCTTTGCGGCTGGTTTACAAAGGGGTGGCGCGCCACGAAAACTAACATCAAATAATATCCCTACCCTTACGAATAATCTTTCCAAACAATTGATTCCAAGCACACTCCCATATAGTCCCGTGTGTACAGTGTACTCTTATATGTATGTCGTGGTCGTGAGTGATGTGAACAAGATTTTCTATTTCGATTGCAACAATAAATATATCATGATATCTTTTACCAATTACTGAGTGTTGCACTCTGCCGTAGCAGATCTTGTTAAGTCAAATTACAGCCCACAGGGTAATTTTAATGTTGCAGTCCGATTCGATACCATTAAACCACCTACTCCATAAAATGGTTTTAAAATAAAATAAATAAATATATTATTACGCCTTTTACCCATTGCTGGGTATAGCACTCTATCGTAGCAGATCTTGGTACGTGATATATTTCTTCTCGTCAAGTGCGGCTATCAGCCGTCAGATTACGGATTAAGATGATAGTGGACGGGGAGTCACAGGGGTAGTTTTAACGTGGTGAAAATTGTTTGTTGGCTGTGGGAATCGAACCCGGGTTCTCAAATCCACAGGCCGACTCGATACCACTGAGCCACCTACCCCATAAAATGGTATTAATAAATAAATATATCATCACGCCTTTTATCCATTACTAAGTGTGTGGCACTCTGCCGTAGCAGATCTTTGTAAGTGATATATTTCTTCGCATGAAATTCGATTGCCAACCGTCAAATCACAGTCCCCAAAGATGTTAGTGGAGGGGGAGCCACAAGGGTAGATTTAATTTGGTGAAAATTGTTTGTCGGTTGTGGGGATAGAACCCGGGTTCTCAAGATTCACAGACCGACTTGATACTACTAAGCCACCTATCTAATGAGTGAATGTGTTTAATAAGATATATCGAGATGCTATGTATAATAATTATCTTAACAACATATTTATTATTTATAATAACGATTCACTTTAAAAATATAATGATGAATCGTTATCATATGTAACACAATACTATTAAAATTTTGTTCAATTTATTTATTTCGACGTTATGATATACATGCACATGCACCTTGATCAGAAAAGAAAATAATAAATAATAAAACGTAAAAATATGGAAACGAAGCTTTATTTTATTGTGAAATGTTATTAATGTTCTTAATAAATAATACACATATAACAATTATTTTACATATGTTTGTAAGGTAAGTATATAACAATAATATAATTATTGTTTATAATATTATCAAAAGTAAAATTATAAATATTGTATTTGAAGAGTAGATTCGTATATCTTGTGTATTGCAAGGTAACTTCTATAAACAGTTGTTATGACTTGTCTAAACAATTGGTGGTTAATTAATTCGTCCGAGCCTGCAACAATTTTTGTATTATATGTACGCTATTAGACAGGTTGTCTGTCTCTCTCTAGTACATTGTAATTATCCGAGTGGTTTGTGAACGTAAGTTGTGTCGGTACGAGGCAATAATGGAACGGTCACATGAGGTTCACTTGTCTTGCATCGTTTGTTGAGGAAACATGCGAGCAACGTATATTTAACTTAGTGAATTTCTGCCTTAGAATTCCTTCATATCTGCGTAGATCGATATATTTTAGTGGGTTTGATTGAGAAAGAAGTCAGCATTGAAAATAACATTAAGAACAAGAAGTATATGCTGAATTCCCGTAACATATCAATTGTTCTATTGTACTGTTTTGTGTTGTGAGTTTATGTTCCAAGTTTATTAATCATCATAATGTCTTTAAGTACGTTTTATTCCTCATGTTTTTAGCTATTCCACGTTACTAATACATTGTTTTTATGTTTATAGGGACATCATGGACCTGCAATCATCTCCTGCTAGCTCAGCAGCTAGTGATCATAAAAGTGTCACCGAAGCCTGTATCATCGTGCACAACGTCAGAAGCCAACATCTTCTCTTTAGACATATCAGAAGATGACTACAAAGTCAACGCAGAATGTCGTCAACATCAATGTAAGAAAATGATTATTTTTAAATGAGTTGTATTTAACCGAGCACTAAAATTTCAGCCCTAATTTATTTATAATCGGTATAAAAAAAAAGAAGTAGAGTCTGCTAATCTGTTTGAACATTAAATATTTATTTTTGTTATTGGCATTTAATTTTTCGGAAAACTTATTTACTATTCTTGGATATTTAAAATTATATTAAAAAGATCGTTTAGCATTTTTTGTGCCCAATTATTATATTTAGTATTCATTTATTATTTCAGGTTATAAAATATTATTTGACTGATTTTTCATTAGGTGTAATTTATACCTATATGCTAATATTTACGACCTAAGTAAGATTAAAAACAAATATAGTAATTTTAAAATATAATTTATTTATGGTATTTTTGACATTTATTAATATAACAATTTTATTTTTACTAATAATTTTATTATTAGTAAAAACCAATTTTTTTGTCAAATTACATTATATTTCTAGAATCACAAGAAAAATTGTTGCAGTTTCTGCAGCTGTTTTTAGGTTTCTATTTGATTCATTGTATTTTACATACATTTGATAGCTGTACTAAAAATATAAATAGTTGATAAAAAAATAATTGTCAGGGCACTCTAACATAAGTTCTATTAAAAACAAATCATGCTATTATTATATAAAAATAACTCAAGGATATCTATTTAATTTTTAGAAATGTTTTAAAATGGGTTTAAGAGGATCTGAAAGGTAGATGAGTGATCTACATAGAACAACATTGAAGAAGAAAAAAATGCATGAATAAAATTAATAAGATGTGTTGTAAAATGGGATGTATGGAATAAGTGGTGTATACTGTATGCAGATTTACTATTAGTTTCTACCACATTTAATGGGCCATAATGTCAAATGATTCTTTATTTAAAATTTGCACGTAGAAAAATGAGAAAAGCAAATATGAATAATTCTATTTTTATGAATTTTAGAAAATAATTAGTGATATTTATAAATGGTTTAAACATATAATTTTATTTTGTTTATTTTCCGAGAAGCTTATTTTCTATTCTTGGATATTAAAAATTACTTTTAAAAATCGTTTAGTATTTTTCATGATAGGTGCTCATTTTAAATTCTTTTTTGCAGTTTACGCAAATTGGCTGAATTCGGCATTGAGTCCCAGAAGTCGTGCTCCATGCTCAAGTTGTCCACGCTGTCCACCGGTTGCTTCACACAATTCAGGAACAAAAGATAAGTAAAAGTGTCATTTATTTATATTTTAATTATCAGCTACTGAAACATTGTGATACATTGACAGTTTGTACAAAAAATCAAAATACGGATGATTAACTAGATTTTTCATTGTTAAACGGTCCGGAATTATTTTATACAAATATATTTCAAGTAAATAATAGATATAAATAATTTTGAATCACTTTTATTTTAAGTATTTTTCTCTAAACAATTTTTGATCGATTCAAAGTAGAAA
Organism: Pterostichus niger; assembly: GCA_947425015.1. Lineage (NCBI taxonomy): Eukaryota > Metazoa > Arthropoda > Insecta > Coleoptera > Carabidae > Pterostichus > Pterostichus niger. The sequence continues at coordinate 22,244,307 of OX380345.1, read as the reverse complement.
AATAAATTTAATTAAATCATCATTCAACGATTATTTATACTAGCGGTCATTGTATTTCATAAATAAAGTTCACAAATACTTTTATCCTTTTGGGTAATTGTTTCACATATTTCAAATATATGAGTTTTAAGAGTTTTCTTTACAATATTTAAATGGAGTGTATCTTTTAAATTTGAAGAGGATTGAAAATTTGGACTGCCTATAGTTTTTTTTTTGTAAATCTGGCGAATTTTATTAATTTTTTGAGAGAAAATATGAATGACAGTTTTTCGTGCACATATAAACAATTACATGTACTACAATAAGTAATGAACAAAAAAGTGAAATTTTAGTTAAATGAGGTGTTATGGATACATTTATACCTAGCAATAGATTTCGTTAAAACCACCCCTATTTAATTCTCAGCTATGAAACTTCTTACACATATAAACAATTACGTTTACTTCAACAAACTATCAACAAACATGTGAAAAGTTAGTAGAAATGAGGCGTTATGGACATACTTATACCTAGCAATAGATCCCGATAAAACCATCCCTATTAAATTTATTATTTTGATTTTTTTTTATTAAAGTACGATAGAAATTCAAGAATTGTGTCCCTATTTCTATGTTGTAAATTTAATCATATTTTAAGTACTAGTTTTTTTTAAATTCAATGTTTACATACTTATTTCTGTATTTAAATATTTTAATTACTGATGAAATTCATAAACACTAATTAAAAAAACAATTTTTGAATTAATGTTATTAAATATATGTCATTTTCAATAAATAATAATTTTTATACATAAAATACACTCCAAGACATTTTGATATGCACTGGTTTGCTCGGAAGGTCGCAGGCGCTGCGTCGACTATACAGTTCATAACTTGCAAGCGTGGTAGCTAGATTTGCTGCTAGAAAATTAGTGGTTTTAAGTAAAAATATCAATAAATATTAATAAAATATAGTGCATTTCGTAAGTATAGATGTTATTCTGACGATTTTGATACAAATTTCACCTGGAAATATAGTGTTTGATAATTAAAAATGTATCAACATTTTATTACATAAATTGCTTTGTACGTAACACATATATAGGATGCGATAACATAGGAATATTACATTTCAACAATTAAATTTGATATAAACGGCTTTAACATCATATTTTAACATGATTTTTAATAAGTTTTCTTTAAAATCACAATAATATTTTTGCATATCTTTAGATTTTAACAGTTATAAATAGTGTTTTTATTTCGAAAAGCGTGATATATATTATTTATTATTATTTACATACATATTTGTACTTAAAAATAGTGTAAAATGTACTTTGTAATACATAACAGCTACAAGTGTTACGACATCTTAATAATGTATTTAAATAGTTGGTTTTGCTAATTGTTATTATTATTTCAAAACAATATTCTATTCATTTTAAGTATCTTTCTCAATTTTCATTTATAAAAATTTAATTCAAATATTGTTAATGGCTAAATACGTATTCATGTTATTTATTATCATTTGCTTTCTATATATTTAAATTGGATTTGATGGCAGCTGAAACAATAATTAAACAAGTCTGTGCATATTCAAGTTCACCTGCACTCAACAAGCAGCGTTTACAAATACAGTCTTAATCATATTTACTCAATTCAGCCATTTTGTAGTTGGAGATGGCATTCGAAAGCCTTCTAAATGGTAGGTTCTTTTTTTAAAGCATTTTCGAGCTATTCTATTAATTGTTTTCTCTGTTATCATTATTAACTTTAATAAATGAAGTGTGTTACTAATATATTGTTTTTATGTTTATAGGGACATCACGGGACCTGCAAGCATCCTCAGCGTGTATCAACACCCCGCAGGCATCAGCAAAGACGAGTTTGAATATTAAATCTGCTGCTCTCAACATCAATAATGTAAGAACATTGTTATTTTTTAATTATTTGTTTAATATTTATTTGAGAATTTGTGAAATAAATTCATATTCAGTTTAAAATAATAATGATGAATAGTAACTAGATATTTGTTAATGATAACGCTAGTAAATTGTTAGCTAGTGTAAGTTATTATGAAGGGTAATTAACTATATTTTTAATTGTTAAACCTTCCGGAATTATTTTAGTCAAAAATATTTCAAGTAAAAGTTGGATATAAATAAATGTTATAATAAGTATTTCTGTCCTAAAATAATGAAAATGAATATCCCTGAATAGTCTAGCGGTCATTGTATTGTAGTGAGTGCTGGTGAATAGGGGAATGAGGGGGAGGCACCTGGGAGGAAGAAAGCCATGTTTATTATCGATTAGCTAAACAAAAACTAGCGGTAATTAGCAATTACAATTAATAGTAACTGTTTATTGTTTGTTCCAGGAGTAATCGGAGAGAAATGCGAGCACTGGATACTCATCCACAACGACATGAAACCCTCCGTGGAGAGAAGAGATTGGAACCTGCAGAACCGGAGTCGAGGAATTTAAACAAAATGAGCTTCGCCAGAGAGCAGCTGTCCTGCTCTTGTTGCATTCCTGCGCTAATTGGGAATTGGTACCGATCGATATTTTAAACAAATCATTAGAAATATTTGGAGTGCTGGTGTTGACTCAGACAGCAAACACCGTGGTGATGGTGTCGACGGCGATCGCTCTTCAGAAACCTACTCTTCATGTCGGCAGCAAGAGAAGAGAATGGAATCAGACTGAAATGTTCTGGCATTGGTGAGAAACTTATTTATAAATCAAATCATGCCTTTTACCCATTACTGGGACATATTTTTTAATTTAATTACTTTTTAAACAATGAGTGTATCTTTTAAATGACTAAATGTGGGTTTCCTTTTACTATTTCTAGTATACTCACTCTCAATAGTTATTTGTGTATTAAGAGCGTAAAGTGATCCTTTGTTACTCGAGCACGGTAATTGCAGCGCGAGCCGAGGGCGAGAGCAGCAATAGTGCAAGAGGAACAAAGACACTTTACGCTCGTGATGCACACATAATTTTTTCTACGATTGCATCTTAAAATTATTTAAAAACGTATACGTACTGAAAATAAATTCATTTTGGCAACTGTCAATGTGACAAGTTTCTGTTTTGTTTGTATCCCTGGTAACTATTGAAATAAGCGCACATTTATAATCTTTTTCGCGCGTTCCCATTGGAAACGCGCGAATTTAACGTCTTTTTCGCGCGTTGCCATTGGAGACGCGCAAAAAAGATATTTTCCGATTGCTCCACAAAAAACGTCAACTTTACGATGACAAATGAGAGCGTAATTGTCAACTTTTCATAGTAATCGTAGAAAAAAGTTATTATGATTATGAAACTTAAAATAAACATGATGAAGCGTGCTATGCTATGTTACTAATACCTACATTGTTTTTATGTTTATAGGGACATCATCAAGATGTTGAAGCAGCTGGTGTCATTGGAGCTGCCGCCATCCAGAGCTTGGAGCAGCTCTAGCTGGTATCACCGTGGACATTATCATCAATGTAAGTACATTGTTATTTTTTAATTATTTGGGTAAAAACAATAATAATAATGATGGTGAGTAATTAGTAACTGACAATCTACTAAATATTCATTAATGATAACGGTAGTACATTATTAGCTAGTCAGTTAATATTAAGGGTCATTAATTATAAAGTTTGTCCCAGAAAAAATTGTCGGCTATAATTTTGAACTATAAACCATATAATTAAATGAATTTTTTTAAAACTATTGAAGACTTTATTGATCAACAACTAAATAGTACATAATAGCAAATATTTACATTTTATTTATGATTCATCCAAAAGTTGCGAAATTTCCTTTTCAGCCCTTTCATTAAAATTTGTACAGCATAATCAGATATCTTTTGTAATTTGTTTCCACTTATATTTGAAATTATCGACAGAATTGGGTGGTTTCTTATATTATAATAACTTCTGCTTCATATGGGCCCAATATTTTTTGATTGGGCGCAATTTAGGATAATTTTTAGGATTTTCAGATTTATGTGGTTTTTTTTTTATACCAATCAATGACATTTTTTGTGTAGTGACATGTTGCCAAATATGGCCAAAATAGTATTGGTGTGTTATGAAGGGCAATAATCATCTTTCAAGACACTCGCTTAAATATCTTTCGCCATTGATTGTCTATGTCGAAAAATAAGGCATACTGCGTTTGCCACAGGAACAAATGGCCTGCCATACAAGCATCTTTTTTGAGAATTTTTCTATTTTAATTACCTTCAATTAGCTACTAACAGATTTTCTGAACTTTCCAGAATAATAATAATGACCTGGTCGAGATTTTAATTCAAGTTAACAATACATAATTTTTTTGATATCACTTTCAAGTAAAGTTTTCTTGATCTTGATTTTGTGTTAGTTTCTTGCTTAGTATCCCTGTTTGGCACTTTTGTTTTTTTAATGACTTTATAGAATTCTTTAGCTTAATTTTCTGAACTGTTGATTTAGTAGTTTCAAATTTCTTAGCCAAATCTCTCACAGAAAGATTTTAATTTTCACTCAAAGCCTTCAAGACATTTTCTCAATATTTTAATTTACAAATCCAGGTTTATGGGGTAGGTGGCTCAGTGGTATCGAGTCGGCCTGTGGATCTTGAGAACCCTGGTTCGATCCCCACAGCCGACAAACATTTTCACCAATTTAAAAAAAAATCTACCCCTGTGGCTCCTCCTCCACTAATATCTTTGGAGGCCGTGATTTGACGGCTGGTAACCGCACTTCACGCGAAAAAATATATCACTTACCGAGATCTGCTTAGGCAGAGTGCCACACCCAGTGATGGGTAAAAGGCGTGATGATATATTTATTTATTTATTTTTAGGTTTGCATCCACTTCCACATTTTTTTTTTGTGTATTACCCGTTTCTCTATATCTTCTTAATACCCTTTGAACAGTCCTTGTTGTAGATTTTAACTCTAAAGCTACTTTTCTTGTCGATATATGCCTATTTTGAACACATTTGTACAAAATATTTTCGCGTAATTCTTCGTATTTCGATGGCATCTTTGTATACTAAATTGTATGGAAGTTGTCAACTAATTGTTTTTGTATAATGCATAGCCAACTAATAAAAACGCATCACATTCAAATTTGTATATCTATAAATGCAGTACACGAAAAGGCCCAAATCTAAGCGACAATTTTTTCTGGGGCAAGCTTTATTTTACTTTTACAATTATTTTTCTCCTAAAATAATTGATGTCCGGTTCAGAGCAGAAAATTTAAATTAATTTCGTTTAATAATTTGATTTTATTAGCGGTGACTTTTACCCAATATTTAAAATATGAGTTTAAAAAATGTTGTTTACAACATTTAATTTTAAAGTGGTTCGAAAATGTGGACTGTCTATAGTTTTGTTTGTAAATATGGCTAATTTTATTAATTTTCTGAGTAAAAAATATGAACGACAGTTTTTCTGTAACTTTAGATAAACGGCTGTAATTTAGTAACCAATCAACCGGGTTTCAACATTGAATTCCTCATCTATTGACTATAGTTTCATCCCTTAATATCAACCCTCCAGAAAAGAATTAATTTTAAAATAAACGTTATTAAAGCGAGGATGGTGTGTTGGGTTGAAAATGTTCTGTGAATGTCGTAGTGGAGAATTATTCACAATTGGTTTAAACATATAATTTTATTTTGATAATTTACTATTCTTTAATATTAAAAATTACTTTTAAATATTGTTTAGTATTTTTAATGATAGATGCTAATTTTAAATTCTGTTTTGCAGTTGACGCAAATTATCTGAATGCGGCATTCAGTCCCAGGAGTCGAGCGCCATGCCCACGTTATCCACGCTGTCCACCGGGCGCTTCAACACACTTCAGGAACAAAAGATAAGTAAAAATGTCGTTTAGTTATATTATAATTAGTCTAAAAGAAATTATTAATAATTTGTTTAGAATTTTATTGAGACACAGCCTTGACATACATCAGGTGTCTTTTAATTTAATTTATTGTTTGATGTGATAAATATTTGTTTCACGGTTTAAAAGTAAATTGCTAAATTCTAGAAACGTTATTATTTTACTTTTGTTTATACTAAATAATAATATATTAATAACCTTAATAATTTCTAATAATAATAACAGTAAACTGAGTAATATTGTATTTGAAGTGTATGTTAGATGTGTATATGTTGTGTATGTTTCAAATTCACTTTAATTTTAAGTAGGTCGCTGCGAGTCCGCAACAAGAAGTTCACTTGCCAAACAAACGTCGTCGTCGTGTAATTTAACTTTTGTCTGCCTTATTTAAAGGCCTTCATAACTTCATAACCGATATCGTATCGTGGGCTTGATTTATAGTTATACTATAAGATCAACTTCTCGAGTCGATATCGTGTTTGTTTTTATTGTTTACTCACTACGTACATTTTAATTTAGTTAGTTAGTTGCTGCCTTAATAGGAGGCCATCCTAACTGTGTGTAGTTCTTTTCGTGGGGTTGATTTATTACTATAAATCAATTTTACGAATCGAAATTGTGTAGATCGATATCTATCGTGGGTTTGATTTGAAATCAACCTCACGAGTCGATATCGTGTATTTTGTATTTTCCACCAAAAAACGCTGGCCCCACGTGGGGCCCCAACATACATACCATCACCAGGAGGCAAGTTTGTAAGCGTTTCGTGATGCGGGTGGGGCGAGTCCCTCGCGACCGTGCTGCTGTGTGTAGCTAGAAGGTGTAAGCCGATGTCTTGGGTGGTCGAGTTATCGAATCACAGGAACCATATTGTCCAATGAGTCATTGGGAGATCTAGACATAATTCGACTGTTCGAGCACTGCGAAATCTTCCCAGCAGTCGGGTAGGTTGGTAGGCGGTGAACCGAGAGGTCGTGGGCACGGAATATGCTCAACGTTTTTGCTAACTTGACAAGCACGCTTCGGTTGCTTTGTCGTAGATTCGTAGCTAGTCGTTGGCAAAAACTTAGGTAAGATAGGGTAGGTAGGGAGAAGAAGATGGCACCTTTACTGAAGACTACGTAAAATGTGAGTCTCTTTCAGGTTCTTCCTAACACTTGACCGATATCTTATCGTGGATATGATTTATAGTTATACTATAAGATCATATTCACGAGTCAATATCGTGTTTTTTATCTACGTACATTTAAATTTAGTTAGTTTAGTTTCTGCCTTGTTAGAAGGCCTTCCTAACAACTGTGTAGTTCTTTTCGTGGGGTTGATTTATTACTATAAATCAATTTTACGAATCGAAATTGGTTAGAACAATATCTATCGTGGGGTTGATTTATTTCCATAAATCAATTTTACGAATTGATATTGTGATATCTATCGTGAGTTTGATGTGTAATCAACCTCACGAGTCGATATCGGATGTTTTGTATTGTCCACCATAAAACGCTGGCCCCACGTGGGGCCCCATCATAGCGTTTCGCGGTTGCTTTGTTGTAGATTCGTAGCTAGTCCTTGACAAAAACTTAGGTAAGATAGGGTAGGTAGGGAGAAGAAGGACACCATCATTGAAAACTTACTGTTTTTCAAGGAGTATTTGTACTTGTTTTTAATAATATTTTGTTGCTAGGTGCGGTGGTGAATGAAGAAAACCAACGTTTCCTGTTGGTGATTACATCAACATGCTGGGAAGATTCATCAGCAACAGAATCAACAGCTTCTCTTCAAACATATCAGAAGATGACTGCAAAGTCAACGCAGAATGTCGTCAAGACCGCTGCCTCCAACATCAATATAAGATAATTATTAGTTTTAAGTGGGTTGTATTTAATCGAGCACCAAAATATCAGCTTTAAATAATTCATATTCAATATCCAAAATACTAGACTTTGCTAATCTGTTTATCAATTTAAATATCAAATATTTATATTTGCTATTTGCCATATTAGCATTTAATTTTCCATGAAGCTTATTTACTATTATATTTAAAGATCAGTTAGTATTTTTTTATGCCTAATTATTATTTTTAGTATTCATTTAATTATTTCAGACTATCAAAATATAATTTAACTAGGGTTAAAAATATATATTTTTGGTGTTTAATAAATATATTTCTGGCAAGAGCAACACAGTTCTTATTGATTATTTATGATACAATGATTTCGGTGCTCATTTAAATTATTCCCTTTTTAAATTATTTGGGTAAAAGTCTGTTAAAAACAGTAATAAATATGTTGTTTTAAATTAATATAAAATAGCGCAATTGTGTACAAGGGAGAATGTAAGTGAAAGTGGACAGAGAGTGATTGATTTTATTCTGTGTGATGAATGATTGATGCACGGTTTTTCAGTACATTCTGACATTTATATGTCATAATTATTTGTCACAATTTTGTTGAGCGACTTGGTCGTGTTAAAAGAACTAAAATAATTAGAAATATAGTAAAACCGTCAGAAGGGTATCATTAGAAATATATTACAATATACACTTTTCTATTTACAATTTCATATACAATTTAATTCTTTTATTATTGAGTTAATTTGTAATTTTACGTATTCCTCCTTTTTGCCAATTTGCACCAATTTTTAATTGTCTGTCCTCATTATTTTTCTCTTTTTAAAATTATTTAAACTTGTGCTAGAATTTTAATGAACACGTACCTGACGTAGAACTTAAATTTAATCTGTTACATTATTAATATTTTATCTTTGGACTAGAGAACTTTTAAAATTTTGGCCCTACAGTAAATGAGGCAGAAATTTCCTCCCAACACTTTTCTTCTTCACCTTAACACAATACTTTATCAGTTTTTTTTTTTCATTCTATACATGTTTTTAACTCTCACTAAATCTATTAATAATTCAACTTCATTGGTGGAAAAATTTGCAGCTCTTTTAATATTTTCCATCATGTGTATATAAATATATTTCTGATTTTGCCTATAAACTGAGGCAATGATTATAATTTTCTCAGAATCCCAAATTACACAACACCATAAAATTATGTTGACATTCAGTTTAGGTTCAGCTGAACTAGATTAATTTGATGAAGTTATAAACAAAAAAATGTTCAGACTCAAGTTCAAGGTTCAACTGAGAAACCGAGCATGAGAAGTTTATTTGATGGTGTCGCGTATACGTCGGGATAAAAGTTGGTGAATAAGGGTGTAGAATGAGGATGTTAGAGATATGTCTATTGAGTAAATAAATGACTGAATGAATGAATGGTACGAATGATGAATTATATTGTGGAATGAATCAGATGTTAGGAATAGATGGTGTAAGTATTTTAGGGGTTTGTATGGTAGCGTAAATGGACTGAATGGTTGTAGTGAAATTACAAGAGAAAATGTTAGAGCTGAGAATGATGTTGCGTGTAAAGAATGGCAAGACTCCCGGCTTGAATGAGATGTTGATGTATGGAGGTGAGAGGTTATTTGACTCCTGATGATTGGAAATGCGCGCACGCAGTTAGAGTGTTTGAAGGTAGCGAGGCTGCGGTAGTGTCTGCGTTACCTGGTGCGGATGATGTTGTTGTAAATGATTTCAATAAATGAAGCAGAAAACGATTTAAATAATGTTAATTAATAAATAAAACCACTTAGTATTTAGTTTTATAAATTTGGCAATAACATTTATTGGTAGAAATGGTTTACAAAACAAATTTACAATCACTTATAAATTGTACAAATACAAAAACATTGTTAATAGAGAGAGAGGGACTGTTTAGGGAATGTCCTTTAATGACAAGGTCTATGAAAGTTGAGTTTATAACATCTAAATATTTATTCATTAGTTTCTGGTCGGCCCTAACGGCTTTCTTAATTTTAAAAGCTTCAAGGAAAGTGAATCGATATCCTTTCCTTTTATATGTAGAACTGACAAATTACATATAGAACTTTTATGATAAAAATCTATCAAGTGTTTAGCTAGATTAGACTGGGGACTTTTGGTCATATAATTATAACAATACTCTTTAAATCTAGTCTGGAAACTTCGCCCTGTTTGCTCTATATAAACAAATTCACAATCTTTACATTTAATTTAACAAAGGGTCTTTATTCATTAGTTTATTATTATTAGTATATAATGTCAAATTTGCTCCAATTCTTGGCCATACTACGATTCATGTCATTAACATAATTTAATTTTTTATAAATTGATTTAAATCTAGTTTCAAAGTGTAACAGGATAAAATTAATTTCTTGTAATTGATCTAATTTTCTTATTTATTAGCTTCACTTTGTTTGCTGCAATATTTAAAATGATTATAATTCAGATCATCAGATAAATTATAAAACGTTGCTAGCTTTATATTACATGGGTGATACAAATTAGTGGGTTTCCTGTAAATATTAAAATTAAATGTATTGTTAATGTGTTGGATAGTAATGGCCAAGATATTTATGCTTTTATGAACTTTCACTTCAGTGGTGAATTATGTATTTTAATCAAATGAATTAAGGACATTTAGTAGTTGTTGCTCCTGGTGTAAAGGGATTAAAACATCGTCGATATATCTATACCAAAAATGTAAATATTTTAGGAGGTATTTATTGGAATTTAGGCATATATATTCTCAAAATTGTTTATGAATATTTCGGATAATAAAGACCCTCATTTTGTTAATTACAAATGTCACCAAAGAGCAAAAATAATTTGTTTGTAGACAAACTTCCACCATTTTTAAAGTTACATGGTTAACTTCAAGCTGTTTTTAATGATGTTTAGAAATTTGAAAATTGAAATGGAAGTAAATTCCCATTACCTCCCTCTCTCTATTAACAGAGTTGGTTTGTATTTGAACTACATATAAGTGTTTGCAAAACCAAGTGTTTTTATTTATTAATTTTAAATCACGTTTCGCCGAATGCAAACAGCTTCATTAATTGAAATGATGAATGTGTTAGTGTTTGAGAAGAGCGATTGCAATGTTTCGGTGATGGATGATGTGAGATTGGAGATGAAATGAATGTGTTTGTATATTAGGATAGTATGTGATCGAGGTATGCACGTATTAATTGAGAGATTGAAAGAAGAGTATCAGTGGGATGCAAGGTGCTCTGGGAACATTTGTTCAGAATACATTGGTATATGTTGTAAGATGACTCTGAGATTGACATGAATGTTGTTGAAAGAGTGAATATAAGTCAGATGAGATAGTTTAGGAATATGGAACGTGTGTCGAATGGAAGATATGAATGAACTTGTATGAATGTATATGTATGTATTTATGTATGAAGAGCATGTGGTTGAAGCAAGGATGACAGAATGTTTCTGGGGTTCGTGTTACCCCATTTAATAAGATATTATCTTTACAACATATTTATTATTTGTTTAAACTATATAATAATGAATGATTCACTTTAAAATTATAATGATGAATCGTTCTCATCTGTAACACAATACTTTACTAGCTGACAATTTATTATACATATTTATATATTTTTTTATTGTAACATTAGCAGATTGTCAGCTACTGAAACATTGTGATACAGTGACAGTTAGTATAAAAAAAAACAAACAAATTACGAATGATTAACTAGATTTTTCATTGTTAAACGTTCCGGCATTATTTTATACAAATATATTTCAAGTAAATGATTGATATAAATAAATTTGAATCAGTTTTATTTTAAATATTATTCTCTAAACAACTTATGACCGATTTAAATAAAGTTAATCAAATCATTCTCCATCGATTATTTATACTAACAGTCAACATATTTTTTAAATAAAGATAATGAAATACTTTTACCCAAAATAATTGTATCAAAGTATTAATTCTAAAAGTTTCCTTTATAATAATTAAATGGATTTCTTTTTAAAAATTGGGAAAACTGACAGAATTGATATTTACTAATGATAATAAATAAATATGTTTTAAGTAGATAGTTGACAATAACTTTGTTTAACACATATTTATTCTTTAAGAATAAGAAATAGAGACCTATTGTAATAAGGTATACATACATCTTATTACAATATACTTTATTTTTAAAAAATAAATATGTGTTGAAGAGATTTATTCTGAATTATTTAATTTAAAATATAGTTTTTATTATTTAAGATAAATAAGTAAATAATATTATTGTAATTAAATATGTAAAAATAATAACAAATATGTTTTAAATAGGTAGTTTACAATAACTTTGTTTAACACATATTTATTGTTTAAGAATAAGAAATAGGGTACCCATTGTAATAAGTTAACATATATCTTATTACAATATTCCTTATTCTTAAAGAATAAATGTGTGTTGAAGAGATTTATTGTGAATTATTTAATTTAAAATATAGTTTTTATTGTTTAAGATAAATAAGTTAATAATATTATTGTAATTAAATAGATAAGTTTACAATAACTCTATTTAAAACATATCTATTCTTTAAGAATAAGAAATATTGTAATAAGAAAACATACATCTTATTGCAATACGTCTTTATACTTCAAGAATAAATATATTTTAAAGAGACTTATTCTAAATTTATTTATTTAAAAAATAGTTTGTATTATAAATAAAATGTACTTGTAGTTAACAATTCTAAAATAAAATGTTAGTAAAACTTGTACACAACTTTGCAATGATAATAAATATTGTTTATATTTATACATACCTTGTTGTTTTTAATTTTTTTCTCACGGGGTTTTTAGGACTGGTGCTGCCATCTGTTGGTGAATTTGCGAACTAAGTTAATTTAATTAATTATTTTAATGTTGGTTTCTTTTACTTTAAATGTCAATGGTTGAATTTAAAATGGCGTCTATTTAATTATTTACATTTAAATACTTCCATTTAAATTTCTATTAATCAGCCATTTTGTTCCTCCCATATATAAAATTAAATTCAATTAAGTTTCAATTATGAGGAGGAGCAATAGAAGAAATGAGGGCGGTAACACAACCAATTAAGAAAGCAGTGATGCCAATTCACTATAACCAAAAATACAGTAAAGATACCTCCTCGCCGTTCTGCGCCCCGGATACAAACCGACCAAATTGGAGCAGATCCTGACAAAATTTCAAAGTTTTTTTTCTTAGTTCTAAAATTGGTCACCAGGGGGCAGCATCAATCATGTATGCTTGGTGGTGCTATCTATTGTTCAGTTTTTAAACTAGAAAAAAAACTTCGAGTTTTTGGTCAGGAATTGCTCCAAATTCGTCGATTTGTATCCGGGGCGCAGAACGATGAGGAGGTAACTTTACTGGATTTTTGTTATAGTGAATTGGCAACCCTGTTTCTTAATTGGTTGTGTTGACTCCCATTAAATCTTTCGTGGATCCTCCTCTTCATTGTATTTAATTGAATTTCATTTAATATATGGGAGGTACAAAATGGAAGACAAGTTAATTGAATTTGAATAAAATATTTATATTTACAGAAGGAAATAAATGAAAGAATGGCAGCCATTTTAAAAACTTTTATTGACGTTTTAAATCAGTATACAATAGAAACTAACATCTGTATTACAATATTTATTATAAATACAATATTTAAAGCATTCATTACAATTTATTTATTACAAATTTATATTATAAATACAATGTAAAACATAATTATTACAATTTTTATTAAATATATAATATATTATTGAAAAAAATATTATTTAATTTCTGGGGTGTCTTTTAGAATGTAGGATTGCTTTATAAGTTATTTGAGGAACTTTTTAAGAGGGTGATTATTTTATAAATGGATTTGAGGGACATTTAGTAAGATGGCTATTTTATAAATGATTTGAGGGAGTTTTTGGGAGGATGATATCTTATAAATGAATTGGAGGAAGAACAATTTTATAATTGATTTGAGGGACTTCATGGAAGGGAAATATAAATGTATTGGAGGACTTTTCGAGAGGATTATATCTTGAAAATGAATTGGAGGAATTTTTGGGAGGAAGACAATTTTATAAATGATTTGAGGGACTTCATGGAAGGAATGAAAAATGAATTGGAGGACTTTTTAGGAGGATTACTATCTTACAAATGAATTTAAGGACTTTTGGGAAAATGATAACATTACAAAAGATTTGAGGGAGTATTCAGAAAGATGACAATTTTATAAATGATTTGAGGGATTTAATGAGGATACCTATCTAAATTAATTTAGAATAAGTCTCTTTAAAACATATGTATTCTTGAAGTATAAGACGTATTGCAATAAGATGTATGTTTTCGCAAACAACTTGTTGTTTTTACATATTTAATTACAATAATATTATTTACTTATTTATATTAAACAATAACAACTATCTTTTAAATTATTCTTTAAGAATAAGGAATATTGTAATAAGATATATGTTAACTTATTACAATGGGTACCCTATTTCTTATTCTTAAACAATAAATATTTGTTAAACAAAGTTATTGTAAACTATCTATTTAAAACATATTTGTTATTATTTTTACATATTTAATTACAATAATATTATTTACTTATTTATCTTAAACAATAAAAACTATATTTTAAATTAAATAATTCACAATAAATCTCTTCAACACATATTTATTCTTTAAGAATAAAGAATATTGTAATAAGATGACTGTATAACTTATTACAATAGGTATCTATTTCTTATTCTTAAAGAATAAATATGTGTTAAACAAAGTTATTGTCAACTATCTACTTAAAACATATTTATTTATTATCATTAGTAAATATCAATTCTGTCAGTTTTCCCAATTTTTAAAAAGAAATCCATTTAATTATTATAAAGGAAACTTTTAGAATTAATACTTTGATACAATTATTTTGGGTAAAAGTATTTCATTATCTTTATTTACAAAATATGTTGACTGTTAGTATAAATAATCGATGGAGAATGATTTGATTAACTTTATTTAAATCGGTCATAAGTTGTTTAGAGAATAATATTTAAAATAAAACTGATTCAAATTTATTTATATCAATCATTTACTTGAAATATATTTGTATAAAATAATGCCGGAACGTTTAACAATGAAAAATCTAGTTAATCATTCGTAATTTGTTTGTTTTTTATACTAACTGTCACTGTATCACAATGTTTCAGTAGCTGACAATCTGCTAATGTTACAATAAAAAAATATATATGTATGTATAATAAATTGTCAGCTAGCAAAGTATTGTGTTACAGATGAGAACGATTCATCATTATAATTTTAAAGTGAATCATTCATTATTATATAGTTTAAACAAATAATAAATATGTTGTAAAGATAATTATTATACATAGCATCACGCTATATCTTATTAAATGGGGTAACACGAACCCCTGAAACATTCAGTCATCCTTGCTTCAACCACATGCTCAATCTACCATCAACTCTTCATACATAAATACATACATATACATTCATAAAAGTTCATTCATATCTTCCATTCCACACACGTTCCACATTCCTAAACTATCTCATCTGACTTATATTCACTCTTTCAACAACATTCATGTCAATCTCAGAGTCATCATACAACATACACCAATGTATTCTGAATTAATACGTCCATACCTCGATCACATACTACCCTAATATACAAACACATTCATATCATCTCCAATCTCACATCATCCATCACCGAAACATTGCAATCGCTCTTCTCAAACACTAACACATTCATCATTTCAATTAATGAAGCTGTTTGCATTCGGCGAAACGTGATTTAAAATTAATAAATAAAAACACTTGGTTTTGCAAACACTTATATGTAGTTCAAATACAAACCAACTCTGTTAATAGAGAGAGGGAGGTTTTGGGAATTTACTTCCATTTCAATTTTCAAATTTCTAAACATCATTAAAAACAGCTTGAAGTTAACCATGTAACTTTAAAAATGGTGGAAGTTTGTCTACAAACAAATTATTTTTGCTCTTTGGTGACATTTGTAATTAACAAAATGAGGGTCTTTATTATCCGAAATATTCATAAACAATTTTGAGAATATATATGCCTCAATTCCAATAAATACCTCCTAAAATATTTACATTTTTGGTATAGATATATCGACGATGTTTTAATCCCTTTACACCAGGAGCAACAACTACTAAATGTCCTTAATTCATTTGATTAAAATACATAATTCACCACTGAAGTGAAAGTTCATAAAAGCATAAATATCTTGGCCATTACTATCCAACACATTAACAATACATTTAATTTTAATATTTACAGGAAACCCACTAATTTGTATCACCCATGTAATATAAAGCTAGCAACGTTTTATAATTTATCTGATGATCTGAATTATAATCATTTTAAATATTGCAGCAAACAAAGTGAAGCTAATAAATAAGAAAATTAGATCAATTACAAGAAATTAATTTTATCCTGTTACACTTTGAAACTAGATTTAAATCAATTTATAAAAAATTAAATTATGTTAATGACATGAATCGTAGTATGGCCAAGAATTGGAGCAAATTTGACATTATATACTAATAATAATAAACTAATGAATAAAGACCCTTTGTTAAATTAAATGTAAAGATTGTGAATTTGTTTATATAGAGCAAACAGGACGAAGTTTCCAGACTAGATTTAAAGAGTATTGTTATAATTATATGACCAAAAGTCCCCAGTCTAATCTAGCTAAACACTTGATAGATTTTTATCATAAAAGTTCTATATGTAATTTGTCAGTTCTACATATAAAAGGAAAGGATATCGATTCACTTTCCTTGAAGCTTTTAAAATTAAGAAAGCCGTTAGGGCCGACCAGAAACTAATGAATAAATATTTAGATGTTATAAACTCAACTTTCATAGACCTTGTCATTAAAGGACATTCCCTAAACAGTCCCTCTCTCTCTATTAACAATGTGTTTGTATTTGTACAATATATAAGTGATTGTAAATTTGTTTTGTAAACCATTTCTACCAATAAATGTTATTGCCAAATTTATAAAACTAAATACTAAGTGGTTTTATTTATTAATTAACATTATTTAAATCGTTTTCTGCTTCATTTATTGAAATCATTTACAACAACATCATCCGCACCAGGTAACGCAGACACTACCGCAGCCTCGCTACCTTCAAACACTCTAACTGCGTGCGCGCATTTCCAATCATCAGGAGTCAAATAACCTCTCACCTCCATACATCAACATCTCATTCAAGCTGGGAGTCTTGCCATTCTTTACACGCAACATCATTCTCAGCTCTAACATTTTCTCTTGTAATTTCACTACAACCATTCAGTCCATTTACGCTACCATACAAACCCCTAAAATACTTACACCATCTATTCCTAACATCTGATTCATTCCACAATATAATTCATCATTCGTAACATTCATTCATTCATTCATTTATTTACTCAATAGACATATCTCTAACATCCTCATTCTACACCCTTATTCACCAACTTTTATCCCGACGTATACGCGACACCATCAAATAAACTTCTCATGCTCGGTTTCTCAGTTGAACCTTGAACTTGAGTCTGAACATTTTTTTGTTTATAACTTCATCAAATTAATCTAGTTCAGCTGAACCTAAACTGAATGTCAACATAATTTTATGGTGTTGTGTAATTTGGGATTCTGAGAAAATTATAATCATTGCCTCAGTTTATAGGCAAAATCAGAAATATATTTATATACACATGATGGAAAATATTAAAAGAGCTGCAAATTTTTCCACCAATGAAGTTGAATTATTAATAGATTTAGTGAGAGTTAAAAACATGTATAGAATGAAAAAAAAAAACTGATAAAGTATTGTGTTAAGGTGAAGAAGAAAAGTGTTGGGAGGAAATTTCTGCCTCATTTACTGTAGGGCCAAAATTTTAAAAGTTCTCTAGTCCAAAGATAAAATATTAATAATGTAACAGATTAAATTTAAGTTCTACGTCAGGTACGTGTTCATTAAAATTCTAGCACAAGTTTAAATAATTTTAAAAAGAGAAAAATAATGAGGACAGACAATTAAAAATTGGTGCAAATTGGCAAAAAGGAGGAATACGTAAAATTACAAATTAACTCAATAATAAAAGAATTAAATTGTATATGAAATTGTAAATAGAAAAGTGTATATTGTAATATATTTCTAATGATACCCTTCTGACGGTTTTACTATATTTCTAATTATTTTAGTTCTTTTAACACGACCAAGTCGCTCAACAAAATTGTGACAAATAATTATGACATATAAATGTCAGAATGTACTGAAAAACCGTGCATCAATCATTCATCACACAGAATAAAATCAATCACTCTCTGTCCACTTTCACTTACATTCTCCCTTGTACACAATTGCGCTATTTTATATTAATTTAAAACAACATATTTATTACTGTTTTTAACAGACTTTTACCCAAATAATTTAAAAAGGGAATAATTTAAATGAGCACCGAAATCATTGTATCATAAATAATCAATAAGAACTGTGTTGCTCTTGCCAGAAATATATTTATTAAACACCAAAAATATATATTTTTAACCCTAGTTAAATTATATTTTGATAGTCTGAAATAATTAAATGAATACTAAAAATAATAATTAGGCATAAAAAAATACTAACTGATCTTTAAATATAATAGTAAATAAGCTTCATGGAAAATTAAATGCTAATATGGCAAATAGCAAATATAAATATTTGATATTTAAATTGATAAACAGATTAGCAAAGTCTAGTATTTTGGATATTGAATATGAATTATTTAAAGCTGATATTTTGGTGCTCGATTAAATACAACCCACTTAAAACTAATAATTATCTTATATTGATGTTGGAGGCAGCGGTCTTGACGACATTCTGCGTTGACTTTGCAGTCATCTTCTGATATGTTTGAAGAGAAGCTGTTGATTCTGTTGCTGATGAATCTTCCCAGCATGTTGATGTAATCACCAACAGGAAACGTTGGTTTTCTTCATTCACCACCGCACCTAGCAACAAAATATTATTAAAAACAAGTACAAATACTCCTTGAAAAACAGTAAGTTTTCAATGATGGTGTCCTTCTTCTCCCTACCTACCCTATCTTACCTAAGTTTTTGTCAAAGACTAGCTACGAATCTACAACAAAGCAACCGCGAAACGCTATGATGGGGCCCCACGTGGGGCCAGCGTTTTATGGTGGACAATACAAAACATCCGATATCGACTCGTGAGGTTGATTACACATCAAACTCACGATAGATATCACAATATCAATTCGTAAAATTGATTTATGGAAATAAATCAACCCCACGATAGATATTGTTCTAACCAATTTCGATTCGTAAAATTGATTTATAGTAATAAATCAACCCCACGAAAAGAACTACACAGTTGTTAGGAAGGCCTTCTAACAAGGCAGAAACTAAACTAACTAAATTTAAATGTACGTAGATAAAAAACACGATATTGACTCGTGAATATGATCTTATAGTATAACTATAAATCATATCCACGATAAGATATCGGTCAAGTGTTAGGAAGAACCTGAAAGAGACTCACATTTTACGTAGTCTTCAGTAAAGGTGCCATCTTCTTCTCCCTACCTACCCTATCTTACCTAAGTTTTTGCCAACGACTAGCTACGAATCTACGACAAAGCAACCGAAGCGTGCTTGTCAAGTTAGCAAAAACGTTGAGCATATTCCGTGCCCACGACCTCTCGGTTCACCGCCTACCAACCTACCCGACTGCTGGGAAGATTTCGCAGTGCTCGAACAGTCGAATTATGTCTAGATCTCCCAATGACTCATTGGACAATATGGTTCCTGTGATTCGATAACTCGACCACCCAAGACATCGGCTTACACCTTCTAGCTACACACAGCAGCACGGTCGCGAGGGACTCGCCCCACCCGCATCACGAAACGCTTACAAACTTGCCTCCTGGTGATGGTATGTATGTTGGGGCCCCACGTGGGGCCAGCGTTTTTTGGTGGAAAATACAAATACACGATATCGACTCGTGAGGTTGATTTCAAATCAAACCCACGATAGATATCGATCTACACAATTTCGATTCGTAAAATTGATTTATAGTAATAAATCAACCCCACGAAAAGAACTACACACAGTTAGGATGGCCTCCTATTAAGGCAGCAACTAACTAACTAAATTAAAATGTACGTAGTGAGTAAACAATAAAAACAAACACGATATCGACTCGAGAAGTTGATCTTATAGTATAACTATAAATCAAGCCCACGATACGATATCGGTTATGAAGTTATGAAGGCCTTTAAATAAGGCAGACAAAAGTTAAATTACACGACGACGACGTTTGTTTGGCAAGTGAACTTCTTGTTGCGGACTCGCAGCGACCTACTTAAAATTAAAGTGAATTTGAAACATACACAACATATACACATCTAACATACACTTCAAATACAATATTACTCAGTTTACTGTTATTATTATTAGAAATTATTAATGTTATTAATATATTATTATTTAGTATAAACAAAAGTAAAATAATAACGTTTCTAGAATTTAGCAATTTACTTTTAAACCGTGAAACAAATATTTATCACATCAAACAATAAATTAAATTAAAAGACACCTGATGTATGTCAAGGCTGTGTCTCAATAAAATTCTAAACAAATTATTAATAATTTCTTTTAGACTAATTATAATATAACTAAACGACATTTTTACTTATCTTTTGTTCCTGAAGTGTGTTGAAGCGCCCGGTGGACAGCGTGGATAACGTGGGCATGGCGCTCGACTCCTGGGACTGAATGCCGCATTCAGATAATTTGCGTCAACTGCAAAACAGAATTTAAAATTAGCATCTATCATTAAAAATACTAAACAATATTTAAAAGTAATTTTTAATATTAAAGAATAGTAAATTATCAAAATAAAATTATATGTTTAAACCAATTGTGAATAATTCTCCACTACGACATTCACAGAACATTTTCAACCCAACACACCATCCTCGCTTTAATAACGTTTATTTTAAAATTAATTCTTTTCTGGAGGGTTGATATTAAGGGATGAAACTATAGTCAATAGATGAGGAATTCAATGTTGAAACCCGGTTGATTGGTTACTAAATTACAGCCGTTTATCTAAAGTTACGGAAAAACTGTCGTTCATATTTTTTACTCAGAAAATTAATAAAATTAGCCATATTTACAAACAAAACTATAGACAGTCCACATTTTCGAACCACTTTAAAATTAAATGTTGTAAACAACATTTTTAAAACTCATATTTTAAATATTGGGTAAAAGTCACCGCTAATAAAATCAAATTATTAAACGAAATTAATTAAAATTTTCTGCTCTGAACCGGACATCAATTATTTTAGGAGAAAAATAATTGTAAAAGTAAAATAAAGCTTGCCCCAGAAAAAATTGTCGCTTAGATTTGGGCCTTTTCGTATACTGCATTTATAGATATACAAATTTGAATGTGATGCGTTTTTATTAGTTGGCTATGCATTATACAAAAACAATTAGTTGACAACTTCCATACAATTTAGTATACAAAGATGCCATCGAAATACGAAGAATTACGCGAAAATATTTTGTACAAATGTGTTCAAAATAGGCATATATCGACAAGAAAAGTAGCTTTAGAGTTAAAATCTACAACAAGGACTGTTCAAAGGGTATTAAGAAGATATAGAGAAACGGGTAATACACAAAAAAAAAAATGTGGAAGTGGATGCAAACCTGGATTTGTAAATTAAAATATTGAGAAAATGTCTTGAAGGCTTTGTGTGAAAATTAAAATCTTTCTGTGAGAGATTTGGCTAAGAAATTTGAAACTACTAAATCAACAGTTCAGAAAATTAAGCTAAAGAATTCTATAAAGTCATTAAAAAAACAAAAGTGCCAAACAGGGATACTAAGCAAGAAACTAACACAAAATCAAGATCAAGAAAACTTTACTTGAAAGTGATATCAAAAAAATTATGTGTTATCATGGATGTCGAAACGTATTGTTAACTTGAATTAAAATCTCGACCAGGTCATTATTATTATTCTGGAAAGTTCAGAAAATCTGTTAGTAGCTAATTGAAGGTAATTAAAATAGAAAAATTCTCAAAAAAGATGCTTGTATGGCAGGCCATTTGTTCCTGTGGCAAACGCAGTATGCCTTATTTTTCGACATAGACAATCAATGGCGAAAGATATTTAAGCGAGTGTCTTGAAAGATGATTATTGCCCTTCATAACACACCAATACTATTTTGGCCATATTTGGCAACATGTCACTACACAAAAAATGTCATTGATTGGTATAAAAAAAAACCACATAAATCTGAAAATCCTAAAAATTATCCTAAATTGCGCCCAATAAAAAAATATTGGGCCCATATGAAGCAGAAGTTATTATAATATAAGAAACCACCCAATTCTATCGATAATTTCAAATATAAGTGGAAACAAATTACAAAAATGATATCTGATTATGCTGTACAAATTTTAATGAAAGGGCTGAAAAGGAAATTTCGCAACTTTTGGATGAATCATAAATAAAATGTAAATATTTGCTATTATGTACTATTTAGTTGTTGATCAATAAAGTCTTCAATAGTTTTAAAAAAATTCATTTAATTATATGGTTTATAGTTCAAAATTATAGCCGACAATTTTTTCTGGGACAAACTTTATAATTAATGACCCTTAATATTAACTGACTAGCTAATAATGTACTACCGTTATCATTAATGAATATTTAGTAGATTGTCAGTTACTAATTATTCACCATCATTATTATTATTGTTTTTACCCAAATAATTAAAAAATAACAATGTACTTACATTGATGATAATGTCCACGGTGATACCAGCTAGAGCTGCTCCAAGCTCTGGATGGCGGCAGCTCCAATGACACCAGCTGCTTCAACATCTTGATGATGTCCCTATAAACATAAAAACAATGTAGGTATTAGTAACATAGCATAGCACCCTTCATCATGTTTATTTTAAGTTTCATAATCATAATAACTTTTTTCTACGATTACTATGAAAAGTTGACAATTACGCTCTCATTTGTCATCGTAAAGTTGACGTTTTTTGTGGAGCAATCGGAAAATATCTTTTTTGCGCGTCTCCAATGGCAACGCGCGAAAAAGACGTTAAATTCGCGCGTTTCCAATGAGAACGCGCGAAAAAGATTATAAATGTGCGCTTATTTCAATAGTTACCAGGGATACAAACAAAACAGAAACTTGTCACATTGACAGTTGCCAAAATGAATTTATTTTCAGTACGTATACGTTTTTAAATAATTTTAAGATGCAATCGTAGAAAAAATTATGTGTGCATCACGAGCGTAAAGTGTCTTTGTTCCTCTTGCACTATTGCTGCTCTCGCCCTCGGCTCGCGCTGCAATTACCGTGCTCGAGTAACAAAGGATCACTTTACGCTCTTAATACACAAATAACTATTGAGAGTGAGTATACTAGAAATAGTAAAAGGAAACCCACATTTAGTCATTTAAAAGATACACTCATTGTTTAAAAAGTAATTAAATTAAAAAATATGTCCCAGTAATGGGTAAAAGGCGTGATTTGATTTATAAATAAGTTTCTCACCAATGCCAGAACATTTCCGTCTGATTCCATTCTCTTCTCTTGCTGCCGACATGAAGAGTAGGTTTCTGAAGAGCGATCGTCGTCGACACCATCACCACGGTGTTTGCTGTCTGAGTCAACACCAGCTCTCCAAGTATTTCTAATGATTTGTTTAAAATATCGATCGGTACCAATTCCCAATTAGCGCAGGAATGCAACAAGAGCAGGACAGCTGCTCTCTGGCGAAGCTCATTCTGTTTAAATTCCTCGACTCCGGTTCTGCAGGTTCCAATCTCTTCTCTCCACGGAGGGTTTCATGTCGTTGTGGATGAGTATCCAGTGCTCGCATTTCTCTCCGATTACGCCTGGAACAAACAATAAACAGTTACTATTAATTGTAATTGCTAATTACCGCTAACTTTTGTTTAGCTAACCGATAATAAACATGGCTTCCTTCCTAGATGCCTCCCCCTCATTCACCAGCACTCAATTCAATACAATGACCGCTAGTCTATTCAGGGAGATTCATTTTCATTATTTTAGGACAGAACATTTATTTATATCCAACTTTAACTTGAAATATTTTTGACCAAAATAATTCCGGAAGGTTTAACAATTAAAAATATAGTTAATTACCCTTCATAATAACTTACACTAGCTAACAATTTACTAGCGTTATCATTAACAAATATCTAGTTACTATTCATCATTATTATTTTAAACTGAATATGAATTTATTTCACAAATTCTCAAATAAATATTAAACAAATAATTAAAAAATAACAATGTTCTTACATTATTGATGTTGAGAGCAGCAGATTTAATATTCAAACTCGTCTTTGCTGATGCCTGCGGGGTGTTGATACACGCTGAGGATGCTTGCAGGTCCCGTGATGTCCCTATAAACATAAAAACAATATATTAGTAACACACTTCATTTATTAAAGTTAATAATGATAACAGAGAAAACAATTAATAGAATAGCTCGAAAATGCTTTAAAAAAAGAACCTACCATTTAGAAGGCTTTCCGAATGCCATCTCCAACTACAAAATGGCTGAATTGAGTAAATATTATTAAGACTGTATTTGTTGTAAACGCTGCTTGTTGAGTTAAGGTGAACTTGAATACGCACAGACTTGTTTAATTATTGTTTCAGCTGCCATCAAATCCAATTTAAATATATAGAAAGCAAATGATAATAAATAACATGAATACGTATTTAGCCATTAACAATATTTGAATTAAATTTTTATAAATGAAAATTGAGAAAGATACTCAAAATGAATAGAATATTGTTTTGAAATAATAATAACAATTAGCAAAACCAACTATTTAAATACATTATTAAGATGTCGTAACACTTGTAGCTGTTATGTATTACAAAGTACATTTTACACTATTTTTAAGTACAAATATCTATCGAAAATATTAGAATAATGTTCTCGTTAACTATTTACCAGTATTTTGTTATAACGTACAATTATTTATCCAGCAACATTCAACAACACAGCGTCATACAAGACTAAATTTATGGAATAAACAGGTTCACTTCGGTAAATTTATCGTTTGAACAAATCAAATACTTTTATAAATTTATATAAAATAAAGAAAATACTTTCAAATTCAGTACTTTTACACATTTTCATGTATAAAAAGTAATATATATATGTATGTAAATAATAATAAATAATATATATCACGCTTTTCGAAAAAAACACTATTTATAACTGTTAAAATCTAAAGATATGCAAAAATATTATTGTGATTTTAAAGAAAACTTATTAAAAATCATGTTCAAATATGATGTTAAAGCCGTTTATATCAAATTTAATTGTTGAAATGTAATATTCCTATGTTATCGCATCCTATATATGTGTTACGTACAAAACAATTTATGTAATAAAATGTTGATACATTTTTAATTATCAAAAACTATATTTCCAGGTGAAATTTGTATCAAAATCGTCAGAATAACATCTATACTTACGAAAGGCACTATATTTTATTAATATTTATTGATATTTTTACTTAAAACCACTAATTTTCTAGCAGCACATCTAGCTACCACGCTTGCAAGTTATGAACTGTATAGTCAACGCAGCGCCAGCGACCTTCCGAGCAAACCAGTGCACATCAAAATGTCTTGGAGTGTATTTTATGTATAAAAATTATAATTGATTGAAAATGACATATATTTAATAACATTAATTCAAAAATTGTTTTTTTAATTAGTGTTTATGAATTTCATCAGCAATTAAAATATTTAAATACAGAAATAAGTATGTAAACATTGAATTTAAAGAAAACTAGTACTTAAAATATGATTAAATTTACAACATAGAAATAGGGAAACAATTCTTGAATTTCTATCGTACTTTAATAAAAAAAAATCAAAATAATAAATTTAATAAGGATGGTTTTATTGGGATCTATTGCTAGGTATAAGTATGTCCATAACGCCTCATTTCAACTAACTTTTCACATGTTTGTTGATAGTAAACGTAATTGTTTATATGTGTAAGAAGTTTCATAGCTGAGAATTAAATAGGGGTGGTTTTAACGAAATCTATTGCTAGGTATAATTGTATCCATAACACCTCATTTTAACTAAAATTTCACTTTTTTGTTCATTACTTATTGTAGTACATGTAATTGTTTATATGTATACGAAAAGTTACGGAAAACTGTCATTCATATTTTCTCTCAAAAAATTAATAAAATTAGCCAGATTTACAAACAAAACTATAGGCAGTTCAAATTTTCAATTCTCTTCAAATTTAAAAGATACACTCCATTTAAATATTGTAAAGAAAACTTTTAAAACTCATATATTTCAAATATATGAAACAATTACCCAAAAGGATAAAAGTATTTGTGAACTTTATTTATAAAATACAATGACCGCTTGTATAAATAATCGTTGAAGGATGATTTAATTAAATTTATTTTTGTACTTTGAATCGATCAAAAATTGTTTAGAGAAAAATACTTCAAATAAAAGTGATTCAAATATATTTATATCTATTATTTACTTGAAATATATTTGTATAAAATAATTCCGGAACGTTTAACAATGAAAAATCTAGTTAATCATCTGTATTTAGATTTTTTATACTTAACTGTCACTGTATCACAATGTTTCATCATCTCATCATCTGTGGCGCTACAGCCCAAATCGGGCCTGGGCCTACCGGACACACCGAGCCGCAGTTTTTATACTGCCGTACTGCCGGTTTTCGTAGTCGAATGCTATATTATTTAAGGCGTATAAGTGACTAGCTTATATATTATAGACAATGTTTCAGTAGCTGATAATTAAAATATAAATATATGACACTTTTACTTATCTTTTGTTCCTGAATTGTGTGATTCTGCAACAAGTGACTCAACCGGTGGACAGCGTGGACAACTTGAGCATGGGGCACGACTTCCGGAACTGAATGCCGAATTCAGCTAATTTGCGTACACTGCAAAAAAGAATTTAAAATGAGCACCTATCATGAAAAATACTAAACGATCTTTAAAAGTAATTTTTAATATCCAAGAATAGAAAATAAGCTTTTCGGAAAATAAACAAAATAAAATTATATGTTTAAACCAATTGTAAATATCACTAATAATTTTCTAAAATTCATAAAAGTATAATTATTCATATTTTCTTTTCTCATTTTTCTATGTGCAAATTATAAATATAGAACAATTTGACATTATGTCCCATTAAATGTGGTAGCAACTAAGAGTAAATCTGCATCAGGCCCGTCTGCATATTCTGCGCCGGGGTGCCGGGTGGTCAGCTCGCGCCCCAGCTCTTGTCAACCAAAAAAACGCAATGTAATTTTTAATGTTTTATTTATTTATTTGTCAAAATTCTTAAATTATACTAATAAAACAATAAATAGTACAAATTTAAAATCAACACTTTTTGTTTCAATTTAAAAGCCCGGAAAAAATACATCAGTAATGTTTTATTTTATATTATTATTTAATAGGTACCAATTTATTCTGATTATTATTATTTATAATATATATTTTAAAAAAGGATTCAATTATATAATATATTAAATAAAGAAAAGGCTTCAGAATCCAATGTTTTTATAAAATATTTATTTGTGGACGTTTCGAACAAAAATATTAGCTCATCATCAGCACCTTCAAATATAAATACAATAATTATAATATAAAACTAGCAAATTAAACAAAATGTCAAACCTTTAAAAAACGTAAAAATATAAAACAATATTTGTAAAATGTCAATAATAACAAAAAAGGAAAAAGATACATATGAAAAATAAAAATAGAAAAAAAAACAAAAATCATAAATAATTAAAATAAAATATATAAAAATTAAATTGTTAAATTCCCTACAAAAATTTGAGCATATTTTAAATTATTATACGCATCAGTTTGATAATTAATCGAGGTATCATGGTGTAAATTTATATATATTTATATTTATTCTGGTTTCAGAAAAAATAAAAATATGTCCAGTCTCCTGATGGTGACACTATGATTTGGATCAAGAAGCTTGCAATAATAATGTAACATTTTCCTCAAGACCCACATGGAATTTTGTGTACAACATTTTTATATTTAGATTGATTAATTTTGTCCTTAGTTTGTGTATAAAGCGAATTAATATTAGTGAAGTTAGTAGTTATAATTTTAATATTGCAATTACTAATAGTTTTTCTAATTCCAGATATTAATTTGTTATCAAAAGGAATCATAGCTACAACAAATTTATCTTTATTATTTGGTAAATTAACTTGAAAATTGTTATTATCATTATTATTTCCATGAACCAATTTATATAGTCTGTCTTATATATGTTTTTTTTTATAAAAGATGGAGGGTAACCATTACGAATTAAGATGTTATTAATAAATTGTAAATTTGAATTGTGATAACATGGTTCAGATAGCTTAAAACAACGGTCAACTAAAGCAATTACAACACTCTTCTTGTATCGTATATCAATATAAGAATGAAAATTGAGATATCTACCAGATGCAGTATTTTTTCTAAACCAATTCGTATCAATTTTATTATTAAATTTAAATAAAGTGACATCCAGAAAATTAATAGACTTATTAAATTCATACTCAATTGTAAAATTCAAACCTGGAGACTGGACATATTTTAAATTTTACTGAAGCCAAAATTATTGATGTTATGGAAAATAAAAAGCATAGACTTATTTTAGAAACATTACATATAAATTTACACCATGATACCTCGATTAATTATCAAACTGATGCGTATCATAATTTATTATACTCAAAATTTATTAGGGAATTTAACAATTTAATTTTTATATATTTTATTTTAATTATTTATTATTTTTTGTTTTTTCTATTTTTATTTTTCAAACGCATCTTTTTTCTTTTTTGTTATTATTGACATTTTGCAAATATTGTTTTATATTTTTACGTTTTTTAAAGGTTTGACATTTTGATTAATTTGCTAGTTTTATATTATAATTATTGCATTTATATTTTAAGGTGCTGATGATGAGCTAATATTTTTGCTCGAAACGTCCACAAATAAATATTTTATAAAAACATTAGATTCTGAAGCCTTTTCTTTATTTAATAGATTATTATTATTATTCTGATCCATTAGCAACTCGAATCTCTCATTTAATTTCGAGATAGCCGTGTCAAGTAAATAAAATAAAAATTTATTTTCAATTTTTTTCATTGGGTCTAAAATGGGTTCATCTGTAGCCTCGTAATTAAAATATCTTTTTCGGGGACGTGGACGAGCAGTTTCGGTAATTGTTAGGTGTGTAGTAATAAGAGCTATTTTAACTTGTACATTGTGAGCGGTATAACAAGTGCCGAAAGCGGTATGAGGTGTGTTTAATAACATAATTTATTATTAGTGTCTATATTTTTTTTGTGCACGGAACGGTACAATGACGTTGTTATTGAATGACTTAGAGTTTAATGAAATATCGAAATTCCTAGCGCTCCACTTGTGTGCGCCCCTAGGACTCTGCGCCCGGGTGCGCCCGCACCCCTTGAGCCTCCGGGTAAAGACGGCCCTGATCTGCATACAGCATACACTACTTATACCATACATCCCATTCTTACAACATATCTTATTAATCCTATTCATGCATTTTTTTCTTCTTCAATGTTGGATTCTTTGTTCTATATTTATTTCAAGATGTATAATTTTAAGTCTTAAGTTTAATTAATTAATAAAGGTATTCAGCATATTCTTCCCGAATTTTCACAGTTCTTGTTTGTTTATGTATACAGTATGGTCCAAAATTAAAAATACATTTAAAATGCGTCAAATTGAGAATAAATGCATGCATTAAAAACTATGATTTCTATCTTTTTAATTTAGTTTAATAATTTAATATTTGTAATTTAGTGGACTACAAACTCAATGATTATTATTTTTAATTTAATATATAAATAAACAAATAAAAAGCATGTGATACATACATGCAGATTCTTAGTTATTTATGTTCAATAATAATAATAAATAAAACTGAATATAAAGTTGGTATCATTTTGTAAAGCTACTCACATTTCGTGTAGGTATGTTCTTCTCGGCAGATCATCCTCTCTGATTCTGTACGCCAACGTCATATTAAAATCAATCTGCTAGAGCGTCGGCGTCTCCATGGAATACTTCACCCTTTCTTCACCTACACAACCAATAAACCCCAAATATTATTTACAACCGAAATAATAACAAGATGATTGAAGTACTCACCAACATGAGCACGAGGATACTGTACTGCATTCGCTTCATGGACTTGTTGTACGGTGACGACATGAAGATCTTGTCGTAGACCACCTCGTAGAGCCAGCGCTGTTTCTCGCACGGCGTCAATTTCGTCTTGTTGTTGAACACAGACTTGTCGAATTCTTTCTCGTACTGTTTGGTGGACAGCTGGAGTACTCGGACCTGAGGACTCGATGTCGGTGGAGCAGATGAGGTGCAGGAAGTAGAGCAGAGTAGGAATTAGCTGCAAGATCATCAACAATTATTTTTAAAATACTCAGCTAGAATTTAGGATAGAGTTTAAAGACTTTATAATGTTACTCAAGGATATAAGATCACTCATCTACCTTTCAGTTCCTCTTAAACCCATTTTAAAACATTTCTAAAGAATTCCATAAATTAAAAAAATAGTCATTTAAAACTCAAATAGATATCCTTGAGTTATTTTTATATAATAATTGCATGTTTTTTTTAATAGTACTTATGTTAGAGTGCCCTGACAATTATTTTTTTATCAACTATTTATATTTGTAGTACAGCTATCAAATATATGTAAAATACAATAGAGTACAATGAATCAAATAGAAACCTAAAGACAGCTGCAGAAGCTGCATCAACAATTTCTTGTGATTTTATGAGACATCATAATTCGTTCAACGAAGCTTGCATGTCTTTAATTCACCGCGCTGCATTATGTATGGCAGAGAATGACAACAATTTTGAGCAATTTTTGTAAACATTATTCGAATTGTATGTGTTTTATTTATTTTGACATGTCAATTATTTTGAATACATAATAAACTATAATTATCGTTTCATTAAAAATAATTAAATTTTGTTTGTTTATTTTACTAGTATTATGTAATTTAAATTGTTGATTGCCTACTTCATTGTTTGTGTTTAATAGGAAAGCGAATCCAGTGCAGTACTACAAAAAATGTTTTAGGTAAACAACCCTTAATTTTTCGAATTTTAAAAAAATTCTCTTAGATTCGTAATCAGCATATCAAACAACATATAACATTAACGTATGTACTCGAAGTTATGAAACACCCTGTATAGGTATAAATTACACCTCATGAAAAAATCATACATTTCTCTCCCTAGATGTATAATATACTATTTTAACCCCAGCCAAATAATATTTTATAAGCTAAAATAATAAATTAATACTAAATATAATAATTGGGCACAAAAAATGCTAAACGATCTTTTTAATATAATTTTAAATATCCAAGAATAGGAAATAAGTTTTCCGAAATATTAAATGCCAATAACAAAAATAAATGTTTGATGTTCAAACAGATTAGCAGACTCTACTTCTTTTTTTTATACCGATTACAAATAAATTAGGGCAGAAATTTGAGTGCTCGGTTAAATAAAACCCCTTTAAATATAATCACTTTCTTACATTGATATTCGAGCAGCAGACTTGACGACATTCTGCGTTGACTTTGTAGTCATCTTCTGATATGTTTGAAGAGAAAATGTTGGCTTCTGACGTAGTGCACGAAGATACAGGCATCGGTGACACTTTTATGATCACTAGCTGCTGAGGCAGCAGGAGATGATTGCAGATCCATGATGCCCCTATAAACATAAAAACAATGTATTAGTAACGTGGAATAGCTAAAAACATGAGGAAAAAACGTACTTAAAGACATTATGATGATTAATGAACTTGGAACAGAAACTCAGAACACAAACCAGTAAAATAGAACAATTGATATGTTACGGTAATTCAGCATATACTTCTTGTTCTTAATGTTATACCTAATGCTGACTTCTTTCTCAATCAAACCCACTAAAATATATTGATCTACGCAGATATGAAGGAATTCTAAGGCAGAAATTCACTAAGTTAAATATACGTTGCTCGCATGTTTCCTCAACAAACGTTGCAAGACAAGTGAACCTCATGTGACCGTTTCATTATTACCTAGTACCGACACAACTTACGTTCACAAACCACTCGGATAATTACAATGTACTAGAGAGAGATAGACAACCTGTCTAATAGCGTACATATAATACAAAAGTTGTTGCAGGCTCGGACGAATTAATTAGACAGTAATTGTTTAGGCATGTCATAACAACTGTTTATAGAAGTTACCTTGCAATACACAAGATATACGAATCTACACTTCAAATACAATATTTATAATTTTACTTTTGATAATTTTATAAATAATAATTTTATTATTGTTGTATTCTTACCTTCCAAACATATGTAAAATAATTGTTATATGTGTATTATTTATTAAGAACATTTCATAATAAAATAAAGCTTCGTTTTCATATTTTTACGTTTTATTATTTATTATTTTCTTTTCTGATGATGCATGTTAAGTGTATCATAACGTCGAAATAAATAAATTGAACAAAATTTTAATAGTATTGTGTTACATATGATAACGATTCATCATTATATTTTTAAAGTGAATCGTTATTATAATTAATAGATATGTTGTCAAGATAATTATTATACATAGCATTTCGATATATCTTATTAAACACATTCACTCATTAGATAGGTGGCGCAGTGATATCAAGGCGGTTTGTGGATCTTGAGAACCCGGGTTCGATCCCCACAGCCGATAAACAATTTTCACCAAATTAAATCTACCCCTGTGACCCCCCCCCCCCACTAATATCTTCACACTCAACTCAACCCAAACATTCTTTTTTTTATTTATACTAAAATCAATCGTCCATATTTCACTCATCAAATCATCAAAATGCGCCTCACTTACTCTCTCTTTACACATTTATTGCATACCTGGTCAATTTTAAATAACATATTTATTACTGTTTTTATAGACTTTTACCCAAATAATTTCAAAAGGGAATAATTTAAATGAGCATCGAAGTCATTTTATCAATAAAACTATGTTGCTCTGACCAGAAATAATTCAATGAATATTATAAATAATAAATGAGCATCAAAAATACTAAACGCTCTTAAAATACAATTTTTAATATCTACGAATAGTAAATAAGCTTCCCGGATTAAATTAAATGGCAACGGCAAAAAAAATATTTGGTGTTGAAATTGAGAAACGGATTAGCAGACTCTAGTTATTTGGGTACCATTTTACTATTTCTCTCAGAAAAATAATAAAATTAGCCATATTTACAAACAATTTAAATTTAAAAAGATACACTCACTTGAAAAAGTAATGGAAGTGAAACGTCCGGACACGCCATCAAACGTCAAGTCCCCGTGGCCATCATCTCCATTGCTAGTTCCTCCAGCTCGGCTTTCTCGTGCTCCAGATTCTCCGTAGACTTCCAAAGTCACCTAAATGAACACAGAGAGGTTATCAAACATATCAAGTTTTTCAAAAACCAGTCGAGTAGAAATAAATTTTAAAAAGTAATGTCTCTTGTGTTAGGATGTTCGAATTAATTGAAAGTATCACACCTTTTACCCATTACTGGGTCAAAACACGGCCCCGAAAAATGTTAGTGGTGAAATTAGTAAGTCAATGTTTTAAATGATGATTAAATTATTACTTCTAAATACAATCCAATTTAAATATTGTAAACAAAACTTTGAAAAGTCTTATATATTTTAAATATTGGAAACAATTACCCAAAAGGGATTAAATCATCGTCTGAGCCAACACCAGCACTCCAAGTATTTGATTTGTTTAAAATATCGATCGGTACTAATGCGTCACCAATTCCCACGCCAAACTAACTTTTGCATTCCTAAGCCAATTAACGCAGGAATGCAGCCATCTCTCAATAACTAATCGATAAACAGAAGACTTAAATATGGAATCAGATCTCGACTCTGAAATCAGCCTTGAAAAACAAGATGAAACATTACAAAGAAGACGTTCAGTGTCACTTATAAATCTTACAAATCTGGAAATGCAAACGGAAAACGCATCCATACATGGCCAACATGAAGGTTCAGGGGAAAAAAATATCCAACAGAAGAAAAAACAAAAAATGAATTGGAAAAAACCGCACAAAACATCCAAGAAAAACAAGTAAATAACAAAGCCCCTCTACCATCAACACCAAAAGCACAGGAAAAGAAAATCTTGAAGAATGAACTGGTTAAGCTGATAGGTCCCCTAGATAAACACATCCAAACGAGATCGCGTTCTCAGACCATCTCTCGGTCCACCTCAAAAAACTAACGCGCAAAAAACACCCAAACAGCAACTATAATAAAGTCATATTTTGGAATATTCAGGGATACAGTAACATCTACAAATTAAATGACCTAGAGCAACAAATATTACTGCAACACGACATAATATGCCTCTCCGAAACATGGCTAAATCGAACAATTGAAGAAAATCCACAATTCTTAAACAAATATTCAAGATTTGAACAACCGGCAATTAAACAAGCCCAATCTGGAAGAGCAATAGGTGGTTTACTTATATTTTCTAAAATTCAAACAGTAAGAACGATACAAGTAATTGATAAAGCAGTACACTGGAACCTATTAAATATAATAACAAAATACCAGAACCTTATTCTAGGAATAATCTATCTTTCACAATCGTATGAATACTCCACCATGTTGGAGCTCCTATCTGACAGTCTCGAAAATATAATTAACTCGTACCCACATCACTCAATGATTATAGGAGGTGACTTCAATGGACGGATTGGCATGCTAAACACCTGTGAAGACATTTTAGTGATGAATACCAAACTCAACGCCTCACGGGGTACCCTGGATAACAAAGTTAACAAAAAATGAAAAGAGTTAGTGCAAATGATGGAAGAAGTAAATCTACTTGCAATAAACGGAAGAACACGAAGCGACAACCCTGCAAACTATACATACATAGGAACAAACGGGAAAAGTATAATAGACATAGTCTGGACTAACATAAATGGATTTCAATGTGTGGAGGATCTTCAAATTCTGGACGATATAATTTTATCAGATCATTTAATATGTTCAGTAAAACTAGTACATCTAAACCAACAAAATAGAAGCACAAGTGAAGAAATAACTCTACATAAAAATAGAATTAAGTGGGACAGAGCATGCGAGACAACTTTTAAGATCGAAATGGATAATCTCCAAATACAGGAAAATATTAACGATAAATACAACTATATAACTGAAAAAATTATGGAAACTTCAAGAAATATAGGACTAATAAAGAAAATTAAAACCCCAGCAAACAACCTTAAAAAATCAAATTGGTACAACAAAACCTGTACAGAGCTGAAAAGGAAAGCCAGAAAAAACCTACGCATATGTAGAGCTAATAACTTCGCAGAAAATAGTACTAACCTCTATCTACAAGCCAAAGCAGAATACAAACAATACATCGAACAACAGAAAAAAACCTACAGCCTAAATACAAGAACTAAATTAGAAGAAGTTAAAAATCAATCCGAATTTTGGAAAACAGTTAAATCACTAAACCCAACAACGCCCAACAATAATCCAATAGACATTAATAGTTGGACAATGTACCTGCGAGAATGGTATGGAGAAAAAATAGTGAACGAAAACATGTTTATTGACGCTAGACACCCTTACCTGGACTCCCCAATAATAAGAGACGAACTAAATACGGCCCTCAAAAACTTAAAACATAGCAAAAGCCCAGGAACTGATGAAATTATAAACGAACAACTAAAAAATTTACCAGAAAAATGGAAAACATTTCTTATTGACCTACTCAACCAGTTTCTAATTCAAGGAGATATACCAAAAAAACTAAAGAACACAAAATTAACGTTAATTCACAAAAAAGGAAACCCCATGATAATGGACAATTATCGGGGCATAGCGGTTATAAATACCATTACCAAGCTTTTTACTTACATATTAAATAATAAAATACAAATATGGGTCGAATCATACGATATACTTCCTGAAGCACAGTCCGGCTTCAGAAAAAAAGATCTTGTACTGACAACCTCTTCGTTCTCAACTCAGTAATTAACTCCTCCTTCATAAGAAAACAAAAAAGGAATCTATGGAATCTTTATCGATCTAAGAAGAGCCTTCGACTCGGTACCCCACAACTTATTATGGCATAAAATCTATTCTTTGGGAGTGAGTGGAAAACTTACTAACTTGCTAAAAAACATTTATAAAGAAGCCACAGTGCAAGTCAGCATAAACAACAACCTATCAGAAGAAATAGCAGTGAACAGAGGTGTACTCCAGGGGGAATGCTTGAGCCCAATGCTATTCGCCCTTTACATAAGCGACCTGGAAAAATACATGAGAGAACAAAATCTCGAGGGATACTATATTAACCACGAACGCGATATCCTGTCACTCCAGTACGCGGACGATATTGTAGTTTTCGCAAATTCACCAATCGACGTTCACCACAAACTGATGGCTCTATCGAAGTACTGCAATGAACTACACTTAAAGGTAAACTCAGAAAAAACGAAGATCCTTCACTTCCATAGAAGCCGTCCACCAAACCGCATTATAAAATACATGTGCCAGGACGAGGAAATAATACACACCAATAATTATAAATATTTAGGCGTCATTTTTGAATCCTCAGGCTCCTTTAACCAAAATTCAAAGGAAAACATAACAAAAGTAAACAAGATAGCAGGTACGCTGAAAAACACTCTGGCAAAAGCAAAAACAAACTGCTGGGAAACTAACATGCAATTATTCAACTCTCTAATCCTTCCAGTATTAACCTACGGGGCTGAGATATGGGGCCCGGCACAAAAGGAATCAATTGAAAAAGGACAGCTACAATACTTCAAAAAACTAGAATCCTGGCAAAAAACAACTCCTGGATACATAATTCGAAGAGAAACAGGACAAACAAAAATAGAATTATTAATTTTCAGAAAAATCTTAAAATGGTGGTACCAGATACTCCTAATGCCTGACGCACGATATGTAAAAACATGCTACGAAAAAATGAGGCTGCTGCACACAAATAAGACTGAAAAACAATCTAAACAAATATGGACTAAGAACTTAGAAGTCATACTAACCAAAATTAATTTCAAATGGATCTGGGAGGAACAAAGCCCTTTACAAATAAAGGCGCAATTTGAAAATATGTTACATGCATATAACGAAATATTATACAATGAAGATACAGAAAGAATAATAAACTCTTCCTACAATCCTACCTATAAAACATTTAATATTGCAGCAAACTACCTATCCTTAAAAATTCCATACAAAGTCCTAAAAATATTCAGCCTCTTAAGAACTGGAAATCCAAACTGCCTTTACATATATCAGGACAATATCTGCCACCAATTTAACCAGTCAGAAATATGCAGCATTTGTAATACCTATGAACCAAATGATATTCCCCATTTCCTTCTCCGCTGTCCAATCTATGCTCCATTTAGAGAATTTTATCTTCTCAGGCACCTTTACACAGACCAAGACACCTCCTCTCTACTGGCGGAACTGACCACGGAGAAGTCTTACGATATCTACAACTACGTTTCCAAAGCACTAAAACTTCGGGCGTTCGCTATGAATCTATAATAAAATATTATACTATATATTATAACAAAATGTATTATCCGTTTATCTTTAAATCCGATGTTACCAATACCTTTGTACGAGATTTTTCTCTTTAACAAATAAATTACATTACATTACATAAACAGAAGAACCACTCTCTCTGACAAAATTTATTTAAAGAAAAGAAAAGTACCTGGGCGAGCGTCAGTAGAGAGTTGTACATGTCGCCGTAAAAGCACCTCTCTTGCACTTCGCCACAGAGCTAGCTCTGTGGCGAAATTAATTCTGTTTAAATTCCTCGACTCCTGTTCTGCAGGTTCCAATCTCTTCTCTCAGGATGGATCCGAAGATGTCAGCTTGGTCCAAAAGATAGCTCTTCGACGAAGGGTTTCATGTCGTTATGGATGAGTATCTATCTTTTGTTTGATAATAAACATGGCTTCCTACATTCCAGTAGCAGTCGAACACACAGGAAACGCATCATCCACCTGATGCACAACGGTCAATGGACGACAGCCGACGCCAGAGGTGAAGCTGAAAATGAACAAGACATATTCCATCTTAACATTTTCTATTCTATACAGATGATAAGCTACAACCACTCACCCCCTTAGACGAAGACATTCGCCGGTGATAAACACGGAATGAAATAGTCGTTTTGGAGCTCTGGGCGGCCGTAGTAACCTGCTGAATGCACAGGATTCGTAACGAGCTCCTGCAAAAAAAAAGAAATTATTTTCATTATAGCATAATGGCCATGGCACAACTCGTTAGTACTAGGGAGCTATAAAACGCGGTTTACGGTCTAAGTAGAAGATGACTGTTGAAAAAAATATTACTCATGTGGAATCTAATCCAGATATCCAATAACTCTCTCTCTCTCTCTAACCCTCATTCACCAGCACTAAATTAAATACAATGACCGCTAGTCAAACAAACTATTAAGGGAGATTCATTTTCTGCGTTGAACCGGACATAAATTATATTATCAATTACCAAGTGCATCTTTGTTCAAATTATGAAAGCGAAACAATACAATTTTGATAATGTTTTTTGTAATTACTAGATGAGTTTCACTAAAACACACACAAGATATACACTTCAAATACAATATTTCTCATTTTACTTTTAATATCATTATAAATCATTATAGTTATTGATATATTTTGATTTATGAACAAAAGTATGAAAAGAATTATGAATGTGGTTGAAGCAAAAGTGGTGTGTCAGGATAGGAATGTTTGGAGAAAATTAATTGCGGGATAAATATGATGAATGAAGACAAGCGTATGATTCTTGATTTTAGATTAATTGGTTAGATGTTTCGAGTGTTTACCTGCAATTGTGTGGAGACCATCTTCAGAAACAAGCGCAGTGTACACTAGCGAATGGATGAATGTTTGTTGTGTGTTGATGGATTTTGGTTGAGAAAAGAAAGAGTTTGTATGGAGGAAGTGTTAATGTGGTCGAATCGAGTATCGTGTGTCAGGATGAGAATGTTGACGGGTTCGTGCTACCCCATTTAATGGGATATAGCGTGATGTTATGTATGTAGTAAAATAATAACGTTTCTATAATTTAAGAATTTACTTTTAAAACGTAAAACATATATTTATCACATCAAACAATACCAGAATACCAGAAGGCCAACTAAATTAAAAGACACCAGATGTACGGAAATTATTCATAACTTCTTTTCTCATTTTTCTATACTGATTTATTTTAATGGATCACATACTCTCTAGACTATCACTTATCTTTTTACTTGAACTTGAATGGGGTCAAACAGTCGGCTCGACTCTCGGAACTGAATGCCAAATTTAGCCAAGTTGCGTAAACTTGCAACAAATCAGAGAATACAAGTTAGTGGATTTGAGAATTCGGATTCGATTCCTACAGGCAACAACGCAAACAGCACGGTACCGAGATCTGCAACGGCAGTAATAGGTATAAGGCGTGATTAGCTAAAGAGATCGAGATGTGCAAGAATTTTATTACTTTAAACAAATAACTTAAATGTATTTTAATTTTTAATATTTATCTCTTTACTATTCTATACTATTTTATAATTTACGTACCAGACTTTAAAGATTTTCTTGTAGCACGTTAGACTACATTGGAATACCAAGAACCTTTCTCGAATTCGTTTCACACCTTCTTCTAGGGTCAGCAAAAACACCTGAAATAAAAAAAATATTTTTATTTTTTTCTGTTATTTAATTATAGTAATTCGGAACAACTTGATTGAGCTTCGAGAAAATAAACACAAGAATTTTGTTCCATTTTAGAGATGACAGCTGTCTTCAAGATGAATTGGGAGATTGTTGAGGAAGATGGCAGTCTTAAAAAGATGTTGAGACTTTTTGGAGAAGATGGTTGTCTTTCAAGACATTTTGGAATACATTTAAAAAATTTCTATTCGATATTACTCACCGTTCGCATTTATTAAATGGCTTTCCTTGTTAAACGCAGGTGAACGCACAGACTTGTTTAATTATCGTTTGAGCAGCCGCCAAATCAATACTGTTACCAATTTAAATGCATAGAAAACAATAATGTAAATAATAATAAATAACAAATATAAAAGAAAATTGACAAAAATACTCAAAATGAATAGAATATTGTTTTGAAATCATAATAATTAACAATTAGTAAAACCAACTAGTTACATGCATTAATATGATGCCGTAACACTTGTAGCTGTTATGCCTATGGCACACTGGTCGAAGAGCAACACAGCGTCATACAAGACTAAATTTATGGAATAAACATGTTCACTTCGGTAAATTTATCGTTTGAACAAATCAAATACTTTCATAAATTCATATAAAATAAAGAAAATACTTTAAAAAACAATACTTTCACACATTTTCATGTACAAAAAATTATATTTATGTATGTAAATAATAATAAATAATATATATATATCACGTTTTTCGAAATAGAAATACTATTTATAACTGTTAAAATCTAAAAATATGCAAAAATATTATTATGATATATTAAAAATCATGTTCAAATATGATGTTAAAGCCGTTTATTCTAAATTTAATTGTGCAATGTAATATGTTATTGCATCCTATATATGTGTTACGTACAAAGCAATTTATGTAACAAAATGATGATACATTTTTAAGTATCAAAAACTATATTTCCAGGCGAAATTTGTTTTAAACTCGTCAGAATAACATCTATACTTACGAAAGGCACTATGTTTTATTAATATTTATTGATATTTTTACTCAAAATCACTAATTTCTAGCAGCAAATCTAGTAGTCACACTTGTAACGTTTGAACTGTCGAGTCTTGCGTGTCTGCGCACAACGTGATTCTTCCGAACAAACCAGTGCACATCAAAATGTCTTGGACTGTATTTTATGTATAAAAATTATTATTGATTGAAAATGACATATATTTAAAGAACATTAATTCAATTTTTTTTAATTAAGTGTTTATGATTTTTATCAGTATTTAAAATATTTAAATACATAAATAAGTATGTAAACATTCAATTTAAATGAAAACTAGTACTTAAAATATGATTAAATTTACAACATAGGAATAGGGAAACAATTCTTGAATTTCTATTGTACTTTAATTAAAAAAATCAAAATAATAAATTTAATAGCGATGGTTTTATCGGAATCTATTGCTGGTATAAGTATGTCTATAACGCCTCATTTAAACTAACTTTTCACATTTTTGTTGATAGTTTATTGAAGTAAACGTAATTGTTTATAGCTGAGAATTAAATAGGGGTGAACTTATCGCAATCTATTGCTACGTATAAATGTGTCCATAACAACTCATTTAACTAAAATTTAACTTTTTTGTTCATTACTTATTGAAATACAAGCAATTGTTTGTATGTGTACGAAATTTTATAGATGAGAGTTTAATAGGGGTAAAAAAAATTAAATCCCAGATGTCGTGCATATTGATGACGTCACTTCGCGGTGTTTCTGCAGTGCTCCTTTAAATCTATTGCTTGGTATAAACGTCTCATATTTCTATATGGAACAATGTATTAATTTTCAGTTAATTGTAGCAGACATTATTGTTTATAAATATACTATAAATATACTAAATTACACATGATAAAGTTTAATAGTTATAGAAATAATGAAACTATTGATTGCTGCGGATAGGTTAGGGACTTAGATTTCTCAAAAATGCTAGGCACGATTTTGATTATTATTTTTTGTATATTTAAGAATATGGTCCTCTATAATACATACAATTTTTATCCAATTTGTATGTGTAATTTTTGAGCAAAAAAAATATGCGAAAAAACGCTCAAAAGCAGACATTTTCGGATTTTTTTTTTCAAAAGATACGAATTCAATTTGGATAAAAAATTATGTGTTATAAAACACCACATTCTTAAATATACAGATTTTTTAAAACAAATTTGTGCCTGGCATTTTTGAGAAATTCAGACTCGAAATTTAGATATTTTGTTCTACTGTATTTCAATTCAAATTTGTTTGTTTTATAAATATTTTACATACTTTTAATCTACATATCAAAAAGTAGTATGTTGTGAGATTATTCTGCACTACTTGTTCCTCCTTCATTTAGATGAGAAGAAGAATTTAATTCGCCTTAAATCTGATTTAAAACATAACTTTCGAAAATAATTTTGAAAAGATTGCAAGTTTTTTAAATTGTAAAAATTATTTTTTTCAATAGAATGCAACAGAACTTGTTCGCCATATACGAGAAAAAAATCAAACAAAAGAAGACAAAGTATTCATGAGCCTAGAAGAAGGTGTCAAACGAATTCGAAAAGGGTTCTTCGCATTCTATGGGGACACGCCTTCAATGTACACGAACCAAAGATGTGCATCTACGTGTAATCTTTAATTGTCTACATCTACACGTAGACAATGCGTCGACAATTCTAGCGACGTAGACAATGTAAACAATGTAGATAATGCATCTGACAGTTGTAAAATTCAACATAACCTAAATTTGTAACTATTACATGTATTCGTATTCGTGAGCTCGGGTCATTATCAGTCTTCATATAATAAAACTAATAAAGCAAGTGCTCGTACATTACTAGACGAATGTCTGTCTTGAGTCTTGGGCAAACTGTCATATTTTTAAAATCGATCACCAGACGGAGTTTTCTTTGGCGCTATTTTTAACAGTTACCAGTTGACAAATTTTGAATGTTTTGCCCTGCACAACTCATTTTTTTTTTCATGTAATCCCTAGAATAAAAATAAAAATCTCTACCAACATTTAAAATTCCCTAGTTCTAGGGATAAAATTTTAATATGACTTAAGTGAACACAGGTGTTTTCATTGTCTACATAGTCTACATTGTATACATGAAAAATGAAGACGTAGACTACATGATTGTTTACACGTAGAGAATTGCGTAGATTACTTGCAGTAGACTACACGCACATCCCTGACACGAACATAGGAATGACCTTATGTGAGAGAGAAAAATGTAGTCTGAAAAATATCCAATATATAGATGCCAGCCAATTTTGGTTGCAGTGAAAGAAGAAAAGTACCTACAATGAAATCTTTAAAGTCTGATACGTAAAACATAAAATAGTATAGAATAGTAAGTGTCCCGCGTGATGGCTGCGCGGGTTGACGACCATAAGGTCGTGGGTTCGGGTCCCGCCCATGGCAGCCATACAAAGGACATATCGGCATATGACCTAAGTAGTTGGTCCGATATATAAATTTTTAAAAAAATAGTAAAAGTGTTAAATAGATAAATATTAAAAATTAAAATGAAAAAAAAGTTTAGTTTTTCTTTATCAAATATTTTAAGAACATATGCACATTTTTGAGAACGTTGCCGTGTTAAGCTCTTATTGATCTTGATCTCTTTAGAGCCATCGCTAATCTATTTATTTCATTAATTAATAATTAAAAATAAATATACTATCATATTTTATACCCAATACTGGGTGTAACTTGCAGTCACCGGTCATCAAATCAAGTGTAGATTTGGATATCTTGTATGTTTCAAGATAACATTCGTTTACAGTGGTTTTTTTATTCTATACTTCATTGATGTTCTTGT
This sequence comes from Pterostichus niger, assembly GCA_947425015.1. Lineage (NCBI taxonomy): Eukaryota > Metazoa > Arthropoda > Insecta > Coleoptera > Carabidae > Pterostichus > Pterostichus niger. The sequence goes on along the minus strand of OX380345.1, from coordinate 22,200,677 downwards.
ATAAATAAATTACAAACATTTTAAAATTCTTATTACATCATCAACTTACCAATCTCAAATTCCGCTCCTTTGGGCGGTGTTGCTGACATTGCACGCGCCAATTTTCCGCAGTTGTTTGCACCGGGCGCGCAACAATGTTTGACATGTGTAAATGGGGACTCTGTGGCCACGTGCTACAGATCGGGTCACGTGCTGACACGTGGCAAATGTAGACACGCGCGGCGGACTATTATAAGTCCGCCACTCGCTGAATGTATGTTGAACTGACAGTTAGAAGATATGGATGTGCTGTGTGATTTTTGTACAAACAGATTCAACGAGTAACAAATTTTTACTATAGAGTACTAGCAAAAAAATAAATTTTGAAATTTGTTCGTTCATTCGTTAAGAACAATCAATTTTGTATCAAAAATATACCATCAGTAAATATAATTATGTGTAATGCAGTTTCCTCATATTAAAACTAAAACTTACTATAATAAACATTTATATTTAAATATTATTACGTTAATACTTTTATTGCAAACTCAAATACTAATCAAATCGAGAAGTTACAATCAATAATAATACAAAAATATATATAATAAGTAAATTCTCAAAATGGTTAAATATACAAATGCATCTTCAAAACAATTAACAATACACATTCATTAAAACTCAACTAATTACTTATTAATTAGAATTATATACAAATATACAAAATATATTATTCATAACAATGAACGAGATAAAGGTTTTGTACCAGATAAAAGATATAATTTACTTTGATTTATACGTTCTCCACGTAAGTTGCGGGAAATATTCCAACACAACCGTTGCATTCTCCCAGCCACCAGCCATCTTCCTGTTTCCGGTAAACTGACAGAATGTCTCCGGGATGAAGGTGTAACTCATCGGGAAGATTAGCGGTGTATGCGTATAGTGCTTTGCATTGTCCCAAAGGAACGTTGTGGCATTCTTCGGCTACGCTGCTTCCTTGGGAACTAAATTCATCTACAAATAAACGAAGAAAGCAAAGATTAATGGTCAGCCAATACTTAAATTTTAAACTTAGCTTTAATAAATTGTAGCATATGAATGTTTGACAGCAATCTCAATTATTCCATAAGACATATAACTTCGATTTGCTTTTATTTATTTAAACCAAGTTTAAATTCAAGTTATTGGTGCAAATGGCCATTACAAAAGTTTTAAAACTCATACTTTAAAATAAACCTACAAAACTTCAACCAAATAATGTTTTACAATAAATATTATGTTTATTTCATCAATATTAATATCAGTTCTTTCATACTTCAAATTCAAAATAACTCGTCTACATAATTTAAATTTATAAAAAAAATAAATAAAATAGATTTACCGAAATCTGAATCATGTTGATTTGAATTTCCATCAGCCATACCTCTATCGGTCCAGTCTGGTAATTCAGTTTCACAAACTTCCGTTTGTGAATTTTTTTCGTGATCAATAAATTCTTCTCTCAACCACTGAGGCACCTACAAAAAAACAAATAAATCAATTAATAACACTCAAGAAAAAGACAATATTCATTTCCCCCAAAATAAAATAAAATAAATAAATATTACTGGGTGTACCACTTTTCTGTAGCAGATGATATATTTCTTGCAGTGCGGTTACCAGCTTTCAAATCACGGTCCCCAAAGATGTTAGTGGTGGGGAAGCCACAGGGTAGTTTTAACGTGGTGAAAATTGTTTGTCGCCTGTGGGAATCGAACCCGAGTTCTCAAATCTATACGCAGACTCGATACCACTGAGCCACCTACCCCATATTTATTATCTCAAATAATAAATGTGTTAAATTATTAATTACAATACACAGTTAATAATAAATTATATCATCTCCACCTCCACTAACATCTTTGAAGGCCTTGATTTGACGACTGGTAACACTGCACTTCACGCGAAAAAATATATCACTTACAGAGATCTGTTTCGGCAGGTGCCACATCCAGTAATGGGTACAAGGCGCGATGATATATTTATTTATCTTTTTAAAATAGTATGATCATTTAAGTGTGTAATACAATTACAGCAACAAAATTAAATCAAAAAAGCAACACTAGGTTAGTTTCAAATAATGTAAAGTTTATTTTACAATACGTATTTCGGTCGACTAGACCATCATCAGGTGAACAAGATAAGAATGTATTTTTCCCAAACAAATTGTACTTATAACATCTGTTTTCAATCATGTATCTCCCACTTATTGTGTTAGAATTCTTGTGTACCTATACTATTTATAAGTCTAACTCAAATGCACAAATTCATTCTTGTCTTGTTCACCTGATGATGGTCGACCGAAATACGTATTGTAAAATAAACTTTACATTATTTGAAACTAACCTAGTGTTGATTTTTTAATTTAATTTTATTATAAAATGTTTCAACGAGAACCGACAGTTAAATTTATCAAATTTATTCATTACTGTAACCGTAATCAATTCCAAACCGCCACTAAACTATTCAAAAGTATTCTATTTTAACATGTTAAGATTTGTAATTATTGATAACTGTCACATCCAGAAATGAATAAAATTCTAAATTAGTTTCAAATTGCGAAGAAGTTATAATAAGACTCGTTTATTCTTTGATAAATACGAGTATGTTATTAAAAAAAATAATTGCTATAAAATATTATCGGTAAAAAATGAATAATTAGATAAAATTAAGTTGAAAAAAAGGTGGAAACAAACAACTCACTTTTAAAATGCTCTGCTGAAGTCCAGATTTGTCTCTGGTAATATTGATATGCGCAGCCAATGGGTGACTAGTTCGCTGCCTGTTTTCCAGCTCGGCCAGTGCACTCTGTACCTTGTAACGGCCGCCTTCCAAATAAGTTAACATGGAACGCATCTGCCAAAAATACGTCATATTAGTAAACATTGCAAAAAGTTCAATAAAAAGGCTCATAATTACATGGTAGAGTTTTTCTGTAACATTCTGCTGAGAATCTTCGGCCCCGAAGTTTGGTGTTTGTTTGATAGCCCGAGAAAGGTTTTCTAAACCGTTTTTGGATTTACGTTCTCTTTCTAAATCTTGTCGTATTAAATGAAGAAGTTTCACAAGAGCCTATAAATTTAGTCATTAGTAAATATATCGGAATTTTATAAAAAAGTTTTAACGTACCTGTTTTCTTCTTTCTCGGTTCATGGCTAAAGTAATGTGTTCACAGTAGAAATCTGGAAGAAGTTGTTCCGAAACATGTTGAGATGAATTACGAAGATTTATAAATGCGGACATGTCTTTACAAGGTTCACCCTCCATGATTGGTTTTCTTAATTTTTCTGTGCTCTATAAAAATATAAAATATTACAAAAAAATTATTATTTATTAAGCAAATAGTAGTACCTCTAATAATTTCGGGCACATTTCGCTACTGTGACTTAAATACGAATTTAATATTGACTTTAATTGATTTAACCGTTCTTCTTCCAGTTGTTGGAACGATCTCGAGCCTCTCAAGACTGCAGATTCCCATTCTAACCTATGGATTCATAAATATTTCTGATTAGAAATTTGCTTTTATTGAGAAAGATGTATAAGTATGTACCTTGCTCGTTCGGCTCGAACACACAAAGTATAATATTCGATATCAGCTTTTTTGACAGCATCTTCGGCTTTTCTCTTTTTACCTTCCAACTACAATAATTAATAATAAAATAATTATAATTTAAAATAAAATTAAACATTATAATTTACCTTTGCACTTTCTTTATCTGACAATGTTTTATGATTATGCATGTGAGCCAGCTGAATTAAACTTGTACTTCTTGACAATCTATAATAAAAACAAAATAGTTTTACTCTTTTATAAATAGTTCCGGGAAAACGTATCGGATTGTGGAAATGAGAATCCGAGTATGTTATCTTTTTACTAATAAATTTGAGTATCTTGATTTGACAATTGGTAACTGCATTTCAAGCACAAAAATATATTACTTACTGAGACCTGTTATACCACAATCATATAATGGCGTAATGATAGACGCGAATTGTGAAACAAGAGTTCGTTATACAGTATCTCGAATAAGTAATTCTTGAACAGTTACTATATATCGTCACCATAAAAGCCGTCAGTACGGTGGTGTGAATAGCGATACGGAATTCGAATCCGGAGATCCCGAGTTCGAATCGCACTCAAGCTAAAAATTATATAAACTATCACACTGCGGCTCGGTGAGTGCGGACCCTGTACTGTAATTGGAATTAAATTTCTGTTGTACAGCGTAACATAAAATAAAAATAAAATAAAATAAAATAACGTCGTATGCAACAGTTTTACACATATAGCGTTATATATACAGGGTGATTCTGGGAAGACGAACCCCCCCTTAACTTTTTTATTATAAGAAATAGAAAAATGTTCTTCATATGAAACTTTTATTTTTCAAATGGGAACCTAGAATTATTTTATTAAAAAAAACGATGTATTACTTGTCATAAATGTATATGAAAAAATTCGAGATAAATAAGGTAATTGAGAAATATCAGAAATTATTTTTATTCAATTATTCTAGGTGGCTATGCGAAATTAAACAAATTGTAACAAGTTAAAATTAATGACAACAATGCAAATATTTATTTGTTACTTGTTTCACGTATTTTGTCATTCATTTTACCTTGTTACATATGAAGAAAATGTTTCTATTTCTTATAATAAAAAAGTTAAGAGGGGGGTTCGTCTTCGCAGAATCACCCTGTATACATAATATCACACTATATCCCATTAAATGAGGTAACACCAACCCTGAAGCTTTCACAGAACATTCACTAACAGATTCATACAAAAATATCAGTTCACATCAACATTCTCATCCTGACACACGACACAAGTTTCAACCACACTAACGCTCCCACTATTCACATACAAGCTCATTCATTCCTCACACCCGAAATCCATCATCACACAACAAACGTTCAATCACATTCATCCATTCCTGTACACATGTACACTATAAGAGCTACGATTTCAAGTAAATTAGACAAAAGTTGTCACTTTAGTTGGCAATCTTAATGTTGTTTTTAATAATTTTCAAGTATTAATTTCAGTTAAATAAATTCTCCTTTATAAGTAAGGCTTTAAATAACCACAATGTATATTTGAAACTTTACTAGCATCTATTCGTCGCCTACGTGCCTAGGCCTAAAATGGCTCAAAAAACGGATAACTGAATGCTAAACTTAACCGCTAGATGTGCCTTATTCTGAAAATAATTTAAGCCACATTTATTTTATAGGATATTTTTACATAAACACGAATAATATTTACATAATTATTGTATGTAAAATTATGAAAATTAGGAGAAGTATTTGTTTTATTTTATTCTCACTGTCATAAGAATTAACAGAAACAACTGAAATTTATACATAAGAAGACCTGAGGAACCGATCACCAAAATCGTCGGAAAGAGCGCTGCTTGCGGTAAAATTTTGCAACATTTGTTCCTCCATTTTTACTTGCTAACCAGCGTGACATTCCAGGCCTTGTATATAAATTAAGCAACGATCTATTACTATTTTCTAATTAAAATTATTTAAGGAAAAAATTGCTGTTTCCGCATTTTCACTTGTATCTAATAATCTATGCATTTTTATAGAAAAACAAAAACCGTCAAATTGGCCTAATATGACAACTTTTGTCTATTTTCACCGAAACAAGTTTCGAGATCCCAGTGGTGGCCCCCAAATATGTAACTAATTTCCATAACAATCATACGCTTTTCATACTTGCGCATTCACTATCACACATTTAATTAAGCACCAACATACCATTTTATAAATATTCAATCGCGCTTCTTTTCTCTTTCTATCTGTCAATAAGTCAGATCCTTGACAAAGCGAGATTTATTAAAAATAACGCAAATAAAAACAATAAAATCTTTCTCTACCTGACATCTAGAAGGGCATCTTGCAATTTCTCATTATCCCTGGCACACTGGTGTGACTGCTTCTTACTTTTAGCTTCAGCCGCTCTCCAGTCCGCTAATCCTCTCGCAGTTTTATCCACAGAATTTTCCAAGGTTTTTCTTTGTTTGTGTTGAGCTTCCGTCAACTGCTTCAACGGTTTTACGATGTCATCACACAGCGCTGATGAAAACTGTCTGCAAGAGGATACAGAGAAAGATAGAGCGATAGTGTAGATAGAATGTAAGAATGAGATGGGTTGTAAGTACCTATGAACTTCGGACCGGGATTCCATGTCAGCGGCGACGGATTTCCAGGACTCGTTGAGACCGCCTACTCCATCGCGACATGCGCGAGAGAGCTTGCCGCTGAGTTTGGATAAGCTTTTTGCGTATTGGAGTTCTGCTTCAGATCTATACACACAAAAATTCACTTTATTTAGAATTGCTTTTATATTTTTCATAAATTATTTGCTTTAAAGATTCACTTAGAATTCTAGATAATGTTCTATCATTTAGAATATTTCTAAATTATTTAATATTGTCTATATCTTTTGTTTGAAGCATTTTTATCTAAAATAATTTTTAAAATTTTTTCAGCGAAAATATACAATAGCAAAATCAACTAGTTCATTTGAAAATTCTATACACATTTGGCTGGCCTATAGATTTGTGCATCCGGGTTCGATTCCCACAGCTGACAAACAATATTCAGAACATGAATTCACGCGCATAATCACTTACTAAGATCTGCTACAGCAGAATGCCACACCCATTAATGAGTAAAAGGCATGAGAACATATTTAAATAAATAAAATAAATATATTATCACGCCTTTTACCCATCACTGGGTGTGGCACTCTGCTGAAGCAGATCTCGGTAAGTGATATATTTCTTCGCGAAAAGTGCGGTTAACAGACGTCAAATCACGGCCCCCAAAGATGTTAGTGGAGGAGGAGCCACAGGGATAGATTTAATTTGATGAAAATTGTTTGTCGTCTGTGGGGATCAAACCAGGGTTCTCAAGATCCATTGGTCGACTCGATACCACTGAGCCATCTACCCCATATTTATATTAATTAATTTATTCATTTATTTACGGTGTAATTTAACCGTATTACAAAATTTAAAAGTATTTAGTATTGGATGCACTGATCATGAATTAAAAAGAATTTGGTTGAAAATCATAAAATTAACAGTAGTTTACAAAACAATATTTTGGATACCACTGGTGTACAATGTACATAAGTGTAATTAATTATAATTAAATCAATTAAATCTCACTACGTTGCTGTCAAAGATTAACCGACAGAATAACAAAATTATTTGATTCATTAGTGTATTACACAATACCTATTTAATTTGTAATTACTTATTATCTAATGTTTATATATAATATATTGTAATATTAAAAGTAGCCCATTTTTCAATTTACAAATTTCAACAAAATTCTTTTTGATTCATGATCAGCGCGTCCAATACTGTAAGTATATCGGGTATAGAATTAAAATATGTAACTGGAAATACAATGATTTTTTTAATATGATGATTGTTGTTTCCCTAACTAAATTATAAACTGCATATAATGAATATCTACTTGTTGCTCGATTGTTTTTTATGCAAGACTAACAAGCAAACTAAAAATAGCGTAATTCCAATTTATAAATATGTAAAATTGTATTATTCTTAGAAAATATTTCCATATTTTAAACATTTTACAACAATTAATACTCTAATACGTTAACTAAAACTTTCAGTGTTATTTTTCAAGCATTTCACGCTAATATTTCAGTCAAAGTTTATAATGACAATTATTTTGTTTCGATGTTTTTTACAGCACTCTCAATCCCAAATTTTCTTTATAAAAGCCATTTTTCATTTGCTTGTTACTCTAAAAACAATTGAGTAACAAGTAGATTACTCATTAGGTGCAGTTTTTTTATACTTAACATTTTTTGTATTTACACTTTTGGTTTAATTTAATTAGAGAATCAACAATCATCATATAAAAAAAATACTCTTGTATTTGCTATGTTACATATTTCAAATCTACAGTCGGTATATATTTCTAGTGTTAGCTCTCATGCAATCGACCATTCCAGTATACATTGTAGGATAATAATGATATGACAATTAAAAAAATTAAATCATATTTTTTAATTTACTTGTATTCTTTACCAATAGTTGAACAAACTTCGCATCGATTTGCATTTATAAGTATTTATTGGATTGAGTAACTTATCGAGCTAGTATTTCCCAAAGCCTTTTCTTACATTTTAAAGTTGAAAGCAAGGGTGAAGAAAACCAGATAAAAATAAAGTTAATTATAGATCATTAACCTTTAAAGTATAAATGACTACAGAAACGAATAATTATGTTCAATATTTTGCATGCTATATTTTTAGTTATAAACTATTTTAGAGAAAAATTTAAGTGAAACTGGTCGAAAATAATGTTTTCCGAAATTTTTACATGAAGCATTTTTCGTAAAAAATAATTAGAAACGTTTGACGAAAAAAAAAATACAATTCTAAAGTCGGTTCAGTGTGAGATTACAGTGTGGTCGTATAGGACGTATTTTATGTTTTATTCTAATTGCCTGATAAAAAACATCAAAATGAAGACATGCTTAGATAGCATAACTTGTAACAGTGACAGAGCTGTACTAATTTTATTGTTTCACATTTTTATAAATTGTTGATACATAATATTTAAAAGTTTCATAAAATGAATCTATAGGTATTTTAAAATATGTAACCAAATTGTACACCATGTTTATTTGAAGAACAATTAGCGCTGTCAATGTCGCAATTTTTATTTTTTGAAAATATGCGTTCAATTCGACGTTTCGGTCATCTAATCGAAATCAAAATAAAATACGTCGTATGAAACCACACTGTATTCTTTCACTGAACAAACTTTGAATTTTTAAGGAATTTGAAAATTATCGGCAGAGTATAAAATCCAGATAATGTACAAAATTACGAACGCGAAAATTATATATTTATCAGTTATTTTTTATATTACAACGAACTTCTGTGGCACAATCGAAAAATAACTTTGTCACGTGTCTCCAATAGCAACGTGCGAAAATGAGATTAAAAGTGAGTGTTTCCAATGGCAACGCGCGAGATAGATATTAAATGCACGCTTATTTCAATAGTTACCAGGGATATAAACAAACCAGAAACTTGTCATATTGACAGTTGACAGAACGAGATACAAACAAAACAGAAACTTGTCATATTGACAGTTGACAGAAGGAATTTATGTATATTTATCAGTTATTTTTTTATATTACAACGAACTTTTCGCTCGCAAATCCTAAGCCCGTAGAACACGATACTCACAAGTAATGCCTATGACACACTGGTCGAAGAGCATCGATGAGCATCAGTGAGCTCTTCGATGAAACAACAGAACGGTCCTTCATTGACAAACAATAAAAGCATGACCAGTTCCACAGAACTTATCATGTCATCTTACCAGTTTGTTAGAGATCTTATTCTATGCTGGCAGAGTTCTTCGTCACCAGCTTCTTCACGTGAACTTTGTTCTAGGTGAAGAAGTGAGTTATACCATACTGATGAGCGTCTATGGTTACTAACTGTGCTGGCCGGCCTCTGACGATGCCCTCATAAGGTGACTTGGAGGCTGAATTTTGTGAAACATAGCCAAGTATTTACTTTATATTTTTTATTAAACCTTGTTTCACCAAGTGTTGGATGACAATTAATTTTGTCTTTGTTGTTATTTAAAGCTTCTAAAGTTGAGAAAGAAACATTAAATTTCAAAAATTTGCTAACGTGAAATGAGACACAAAAGATACGAGTGAAATGAGATACGTTCGTTTCATCGATGAGATCTTCGATGGAAATAGAGGAGCCTCTAATTTTCGTCGATGACGGGTGTGTTCTGTTGTTTCATCGAAGAGCTCATCGATGCTCTTCGACCAGTGTGCCATAGGCATTAGTCATTATATTCGATTTTAGTTGAAATTGTTAGGAATTTCATACATTTGTTTAAATATCGAACATGTTTTTGGTAAAGCTTACTTCGATCGCGAGTTAAACAGACTCTAAGTTTGTCGGAAGAACGTTTCAAATTCGCTTCATATTTGTTTTTGACAAAATTTACATGAGAATACTGCATGTTACATTTTGTTGATAATATATTTGTATTGTCTTAGCTTAATGAAATGTTATTTCTTGTTACAAACCTTTCTTGTAAAATAGCAGACAACTCTTTACAAAAATCTCCCCCTTGCTTGACAAACCTCCTCAGATCTTCAAACCCATTCTGTCCCTGTAACAAAACAACTCCAATTACAATCACAACAATCATACACACATCACACGTTGTAATAATAACAATCATCACTCTAACTAGGGTCCGTCTAAAATCTAGGTCTACGTCATCCTATGCTAAATACAAGGTGCTTCTCTAGTACACGTGACGTTGTCAAAGTCGGACCATAGGGCCAATCAAAGGGTGCAGCGCGCATGACGTTTCCACGCCTCTCGTTCCCGCTTATGTCTAGTGCGTATGTGTGTGATAGAAGCATTTCCGACCAGACCCGGATGTGATTCTTTTGTTACAATTGAATCGTTTCCGCGTTCGTTCGCACGGAATTATTTGTGTTAAGTGTGGTATGTTAATTGGTTTTTAGGGATGAATCATTTGATGGAAAATTGATTACGCTATAAATATTCATTAGTACTAACCCTAATTTGGAAGTTTTTTAAAATAGTTTTAAATGAAAATATCACTAGAACGGGGAGATAGCTTTAGGTGCTTAAACAACTCATCTAGGGTTTAATATATTTTATTCGAAAAATGTACGAAAATACAGGGTTATTTTATGAATATGGGATACCTCGATTATTTCCATTATTATTGTGAATAAAAGAAAATCATGCAAATAAAAGTTGTACGAGATCGAGAGGGACATTCAATTAATTATTTTTTTAAAGTGGTTCTCAAATTATGACATAGATGTTACAATTTCAAGGTGGTAATATTGGCAGATTCAATAAACATTGAAATTTAATTTATTTTGACATTTATTAGTTAAGTTAAAGTTCAAATTCATAATTATCTAGGTTATGTTATAAAACTAAATACCTGTAATTTTAATTAAAGAAATGTTTTGCAGTTTAATTAAATTATTCTGGAATAGGTGGCTCAGTGGTATCGAGTTTGATTGTGAATATGAGAACCCGAGTTCGATGGCCACAGCCGACAAAATGCAACCACATTAATATTATCCCTGTGGCTTTCTTTCCATTAATATCCACGATTAGAAACCGCCATTCATGTGCATGAATATATAACTTCATCGAGATCTCTTATCCACTAATGAATAATATATTAACTTTAATAAAAAATTAATGGCAATAATTTTACATGAATCGCACATTGATAACTAAATTAATATATCTATGTTTCACATTTTTACAAGTAGACTAGATAATATCCCAAAAATCAGTTGCACAAAGTTGAACTTTGTAGCACTGTTTTTAACAAATTGTACAGTTGTACAAAATTCCCTTTGTAAACGCGAATTAGGTCATTTGACAGAGATTTTTTTACTGAAACCATCCATAATTTTTTTATAAACTTGCATTATAAAAATAAATAAAAGAAAAGTGAAGTTACATATATATATCATTGATGATATATAGCATAATTTAAATGACATTTGATTTGCTTTTATTTATTTAAAAAAGTTAAAAATATTAATTTAAATATGAGTGATAATATATTTTAGTAAGTTTAAATAATATGTGATACAAATAGCAAATGGCAAAGTGTAACCTATTCCGTGTCCTCTAGGGAATCAAAATAATTCCTATAAATCTATGCTTTCTAAACTTTCAGGATTCGTATAAAACCGCAAGATAATTTTTCTACGATTTACGCTCTCATTTGTCATCGTAATGTTGACATTTTCTGTGGAACAATCGAAAAATAACTTTGTCGCGTGTCTCCAACAGCAACGCGCGAAAATGAGATTAAAAGCTAGTGTTTCCAATGACAACGCGCGAAATATAGTTATTTGTGTATTAAGAGCGTAAAGTGATTCTTTGTTACTCGAGCACGGTAATTGCAGCGCGAGCCGAAGGCGAGAGCTGCAATAGTGCAAGAGGAACAAAGACACTTTACGCTCGTGATACACACATAATTTTTTCTACGATTGCATCTTTAAAGTTATTAAAAAAACGTAGGTATACGTCTAAAACTAAATTCGTTTTGTTACTGTCAATATGATAAGTTTCTGTTTTGTTTGTATCCCTGGTAACTATTGAAATAATCTTTTTCGCGCGTTGCCATTGGAAACGCGCGAATTTAACGTCTTTTTCGCGCGTTGCCATTGGAGACGCGCAAAAAAGATATTTTTCGATTGTTCCACAGAAAACGTCAACTTTACGATGACAAATGAGAGCGTAATTGTCATCTTTTCATAGCAATCGTAGAAAAAATATTAAATGCACGCTTATTTCAATAGTTCCCAGGGATACAAACAAAACAGAAACTTGTCATATTAACAGTTGACAGAATGAATTTATTTTCAGGACGTATACGTTTTTTTAATAATTTAAGATGCAATCGTAGAAAATATTATGTGTGTATCACAAGCGTAAAGTGTATTTGTTCCTCTTATACTATTACAAGTAACTATTTCTACAACATTAAAATTAAATCTTGCACTATTGCAGTTCTTGCTTGACGCTCTTAATACACAAATAACTATTGCAATCGCCTAATGTTCGCTGTTTCCTATTTGTTATGTAGATCTCTCTACCTACTACAAACATTTCTCATATTTATTTTTGTTATTAAACAGTTACAAATATTTAGCTTCTAGTAATAAACTGAATATCAAAAGAGCTATTCATGTTGAAATTAGCATTAACATACGAATATTAATCAATTCAATTTTACATATTATTATCATAGTTCATGTCAAACCAAATATCAACATATTGTAAACAAAATTAAAATTTGTATCCACACAAATTCCCAACCCACAATCAACCGGCAACCACCAACCCAGTACAAAATGCGTGGTTGCATCTGCATACTTGTACAACCAAACATTACATCAACTCAACCACGAGAAACAAAAAATCAAGAGGGTTCTCGACAACTAGATTCAAGGAATTCTAAAACTATTATCGTGTTAACAACACTAGAACTTGAAGAAATGTTGTCTAGGGAACTCACTGAACTCAATGGTTGTCCTAACAATTACATGCATGGTTGAACGGTTAAAGTGGTTGAGTTGGTTAACTCAAAATACCGTAACGTCTAGTGTCGTTAAACTTTTTTCTGTTAGAATGACACCTGGCAATATTAAGTGCATTTTGGATTTGACAAGATTACAGGATGTCATATGTCACTTTATATAAAAAGAAATAAAATGTATCAGGCCTGCAATTGTTATTTAGTAAGAGTATTAAAACTATTTTAAGTTTTATTTTGTTAATTTTATACTACTGTTCTAAAGTTTATGGTACATGATATGGGGTAAATAGCTATACTCAGAAATGGCATAAATTTGAAAGTCCATACTTAAAATTAAAGAATACTTTATTAGTATTACATAAGAAAATACAATAGTAAACTTTTCATATATGATAGTATTTTCTATCCTATTATTTTTAGAATAAAGTTATGCATACAAAATATATTCAAAATTAAAACTGTAGTAATTTAGACCAGAATAATTTTTTTCAAAACACATGCACAAGAAACACGTTCTTATTCCCTAATTTTAAAGAGAGTAAAACTGCTTTTTTTCCCCTAGGGAGAGAAACATTTAGTTTCTCTCCCTAGGTAGGATGTTTTTCTCCCGAGGTAGCATGTTTCTCTCCCTAGGTAGCATATTGCTCTTCCTAGAGACTACGATTATTCGCTGTTTGCGGCATTTCCTAGGTAACTAGTTACGCAACCCATATTTTACAGTAATTTTTGTGCATTTGTTACGAAAAGTATAATATGCTTCACGGAAGGGCGCGATTATCCCTTGTGTGAAGTTGGCAAACCTCCACTTCAGCTCGAGTCTTCGGCCCTAACTTACATCTCGATTTGCAAACTTCACACGTGTGAATAATCGCTTGTTTCCCTCCCTTGATGCATAACATACTATTAAGTAGGTGACTTTTATTTAATAAATGCAAAATAAAATTGAGGATTTGAAGCAACAATATAATGCTACGAATAGATTGCCATGAAACAAATGCATGACTTAATTCTGTCAAATATTTCGGCACATTGAAGTTTTGCATTAAAAAATTAAATGTCAAAATATTATACAGAAACACTTAATCAATTTGTTTGTTATTTTGTTTTAATTCCTATTGTAATTTTATAAATTTTTATATTTAACTTCTGCCGTTTCAAAACATAAGTAATGAAATTAGTTTATTGATTTAGATGCAGAATTTTAAGCTCTACAATTTTTATTTGAAGCATTTTTATATCAAATCATTTGGAAAGCAATGCGAACGGAAAAACTTTTTCCCATTTTAAACGCCTATGCCCTGCTTTTCAAGACATACCTAGTACACATATTTTTTCACTACCCTAACAATGAAGTAAAATTTTCAGAAATAAATTAAAAATTTAGTCAAAGCATAATGTTGTTTTTAAGTTTTACTTTCTTCTCTAGGGATGAGAAGTATTACTTTCTTCTTTCAATTGAGATATATGTCTTTCTGTTAGATCTGTCCATACAAAACTTCAAGTTAATTGTTTCATTTCTTACAGATATCTGTAAGTAGCATCAAATTGTCAATTTTATTTTGCATCCAATTCGCGAATGAAGCATATTTGGCAAAAAATACGGCCAAATACAAATTTTAATATTGTATTTTCTACATAACATAAAAAATAGACATTTATATTACCACGCTCTTGCCCAATTTGAAGATTGACAGATCTGCAATTACAGATTTAGAGACAATATTTCCATCTCCTAACAAAGGTTCTAAACAATTTAGCCGTCTAAACAATCAATAAAGATCACATCAAAAAATGACCATAATTTTCATAATTTAACCTATAATTTCGATGCGATAAATTTATAAAGAACTTTATAAGGAGATTGAAATACCAGCATTTAAATAAATAAAAAGTATTTGAAGTGCAAATACCGGCCGTCAAATTACAGCAGACTACCACACCCAGTTATAGGGTAAAAAAGACAGCATGATATATTTATTATTTATTACTTTATTTCATATATGAGTATGATAAAATAGTAGCTAAGTGAAGTGGAACCCGAGTCCTCTACGGGTACAAGTTCTCGTTTTAATATAATTCATTTTCAAAAATAAATTTTATGTACAGCGTGCATTTTATTTTACGAGTAGTATTCAAAATACAGGATGTTTCACAACTTAGAGCAAAAAATGAAAGGGTATATTCTGTATGACGTGCTGATCATGAAAGAAAAAGATTTTTTTTAAATTCGAAAAATTAAGGGTTGTTAACCTAAAACATTTTTTGTAGTACTGCACTGGATTCGCTTTCCTATTAAACACAAACAATGAAGTAGGTATCAACTACGAAAGAATAATTACACAATTCAATAATTAGCAGTTATTTATAATAGAATTTTATTTAATTAATAACTTTAACATAATCATCCACCCAGTGGCAGTGGCAACGAAGAATTTTGGACTGGGAAACATGGAAAATAGTTTTGCGATTTAAAAAAAAATTCTTTTTGTTTCATGATCAGCACGTCGTACAGAATATACCCTTTAATTTTTTGCTCTAAGTTGTGAAACACCCTGTATAAATGAAATTGAATTGAATGAAACATTTTCGCAGAATGCTTTATGATATTTGTGTTTGTTACCAGCAGTTTCATTCGTCGGTAAATTAACATTTTCCTGTGTTTCTACCCATGTGTAACATTGTTTTTGTTTGCAAGGTCCCGTTTCGACATCACAACACAATCATTATCATCAATGAATAGAAATTTTTATATTTTTTGTTATTGTGTGATAACAGTAGATCCGTGTATTCGCACACTATTATAGTTTCAAGTACAATAAATAAAATTTGAAATATTATTCTGTTTGTGAGTTACATTGAAGTTAATCGCAATCGTTGAATATATTGTATTTAAGTATCTAATAAAATATTAATTGTATAAATATTTATGTGTAGAATATTAATTAAAATATTTAAAATAGTTTATTCAGATACATACGATCAATATCAAGGATATGTAATTACTGAATCAAAAGTTAATTAACGCTTACATTTAGTAAATAATTAATATTAATTTATATTTACACATATTTATTGCTACAACAGTTATTATTGAATAATAAGTATTTCATGTTTATACTTTTCCGACCCATATATAATAGGGTAGCTGGCTCAGTGGTATCGTATCGGTCTCGGGTTCGATTCCCACAGGCCACAAACAATTTTCACCACGTTAAAACTATCCCCGTGGCTCTCCCTTCACTAACATCTTTGTGGGCCGCTATTTGATGATTAGTAATCGCACTTCACGCGAAGAAATATATCATTTACCGAGACTACAGCAGAGTGCCACATCCAGTAGTGGGTAAAAGGCGTGATCATATATTTTTGTTATATTAATTTGAACAAATTTTACAAAAACAATTAACAAATAAATAAATAAATAAATATATCATCACGCCTTTTACCCATCACTGGGTGTGGCACTCTGCCTAAGCAGATCTCGGTAAGTGATATATTTTTTCGCGTTTTAATACCATTTTTTATAGATTTACATAGAATATTTTGAATAATTTTTGAAAAACAATCGACGAACTCTTAAGTAATATATTTCTTCGCGTGAAATGCAGTTACCAGCCGGAAAAACACGGCCCTCAAAGATATTAGTGAAAGAAGGTACATGAATAGTATTAACGAGGTGAAAATTGTTTGTCGGTTGCGGAAATCGAACCCGGGTTCTTAAATCCACACGTCGACTCGATACCACTGAGCCAGCTACCTACCCCACTGTTCAATATAAAATTAAAGCTCTCGGGCACATTATTTTTGTTAAAATATGAACAATTATATTCACCCTATCGTCAAACAGTTTTTCAAAAGTTAAACTAATTATATAGACAACAAACAATTGTAGTAAATGTGTAAAAATTGATATTAAAGCGATTGTCAATTGTTTTTCAAAATTTTGTTAAAATTAGGACGAATTTAGTATCAACTTAAAGCTCTCGGGTATAGAATTATATTAAAAATAATTTTAAAAAAATGCCATTTATACAAATTACTATATTAAGTTTATCTAAACTTATTGTATGAAAAGTACTGTGGTGGCCACAGCTGATTTACTAATCTGCAACACAGTTCTGATAAACTAAAAATTCACTAATTCGAATTGATTTTTGAGAGTAAAACTGTTTTTAACAATGCTTTGATCGGCTTTGACATATTAATCAAATATTTATTTCTATTCACCTTTTGCAAATTATCACTTCCGGTAATCTATAATATGCATCTTATTATTAAATATACTTAGTTTGCACGAGTAATAGATATACTGAGAAAATATTGCAGTATAATAACTATATCTGTGTAGAGACATTTATAAATTGTACTATAATGGCGTTTAAACAATAATAAAGTATCTTTCTAAAAAATACACATTCTCTATTTGCTTCATTTATTGTGAGAAACACGACGTTTAGTCAAACGGGGAAAGTTTTACAATTCTATTCATAAAAGAAAGCTATTTAAGATAAAAAAATACATTTTTCTACCGTAACAGTCAATGACACTTTAAGTTCAAATTGTAAAAGCATTCAATTACCTCAGTGAACATTCTGCTTCTTCTAAATGCGCTTTTCAGCGTACTAAAATCAAAATCACTTCGTTCTTCATCTCGTGCAAGAGACAAAACAGTCTTAGAGTCAAACTTATCACTTTGTTCAACAATAGTATCACTACTATCACAGTCATCACAATCATTCACTTTAGCAAAGAACGCGTCATTTTTCACTATTTGCGAAGAGGTATCACTACAACAATCGACGTTAGGATCAACGTTTTCTTGGCCACGTTTTTTACTAAATATTTTTCCAGATTTCTGGACGAATTTTTTACATTTATTACGAGAGTTTTTATAAAATTGGTCTAAATTAATCACTTTATCGCTTGATGTATTTGCGCCTACTCTTTGCGCAGCTGAGTGAGTTGCAATTATACTACTAACTTTACTTCGAAGATGAGACCACGACTCTGGTGCTTTTAAACGCATTTGCGGTCTTCGCAACAGAGTTGCTCGTCTTATTTTCATGGGAAGTTTGCTTCTAGCGTTGCAGTAATCTAATTTTTCTGAACTGTTTTCCAAACTTTTATCTATAGATGGAGGTTTATCTAGAATCACATGATGTTGTATTATTTGACTGCGGGATATTTGGCTACCTCCAGAGGTTCTTTTTACTTCTTCGTTGTTTGGTGAAATAATTGTGTTAAAGTCGTGAAGGGATTGAGATAATCTCTTGTAAGGTTTAGTAGGAACTTTGTAAAGTCCTTCTTCATCATCATCGTCATCATCATTTTCTCGTAAATCTATACTAGGTTCACTTCCGCATTTCATTAAATTCGCGAGAGCTAAATCATCAAAGCTCAACCTGGAAATGTCATATTCGACAGTTTTTTCGTTACGTATCTCGCATTTCGATTCTGAGAGTGACACATCATCATCTTGACATGACATTTTGTTGTCATTCGCACTTTCATTTGTTCCGATATCTACATCCGAATCACTATCGTTTATCGGAGAAGGCGTTGCTAAAACAATTTTTACTTCAGATTTCATTTTGGGACTTGAACATAGAGGTTTTACGTTTAAAATTTCGTATTCATCGGTGGATTGATTGTCCGCAGGGTCTTCAAAAAATGAGAAACTAATTTTAGGAATGTCGTAGACAAATTTTTCGGATATTTCATCGCTCTCTTTTGAAGTATTTAAAGAGTTCTCAACGTCTGCGTATAGATTTTGGTCGAATTCTTCTGGAGAACTGGCACAAGGAAGTTCTATTTTTTTCCCATACATTGGACTGGCATCCTCATATCTCGACTCTCGGTCAGAATCACTTTCTTCATTTCCTTCAACAATAACAATGCTATTCGTCACACTTTTGCTTTTATCGCTGGTTTCGCTGTTAATTGTTAGGTAACTTCCTGAATTTTCGGAACTGTCTATCGCATCGTTTAAATTATACGATCCTTCAGTATCTGATTTTCCGTCAGGACTTGATGCACTTCTTCTAAAAAGCGTTGAATTTATATTCGGGACGCTTACTCGCCACTGTTGTTTGGAAATTCGGTTGCAGAATTTTTTCATTTTTACTGCGATGATACGCGTTTTTTACATAACTATATTAGTTTGACCTCCAATTTATCTCGTCTATTTACCTGTCCTGTAATTAGTATACGTATGAGCATATGATACTTTTGTTACGTCACGTAACCACAACCTTTAACCACGTGATTTTTTATTATTATATCAACAACATTTGATTTACATGTATTTGTTAACTACACAAGTAAATGAATAAAGAAAAAAAACACTCGTAATTCAAAAACCTTTTACATCAATATCTTACATCTTGCCAATTATATTTTTAGAATTGCACTTTTTACGTTACGCCGATTTGAGATAATATATATTTTTATCGCTTTACTTACAATAGTTTTTTTAATAAACGCGATAGGAACATGACAAAACGTTTCAACCAACTGTCAAACGAAAACAAATCATAACCTAAAAACACTTTCACTTTACGTAAATCACTTCATATCTGCAATTATTGATCCTGTACACACGAAATCACATCAACAATCACTGAGTTCACAGATGAACGATGCTTTCTCTGTGCGGTACTGTTTGTTAACAATAACCCCGACCGGTTGATCGTGATTGACTAATGGCTTGCGTCGTCGCGTGAGTGACACTACACCGCGAGGTTTAGGCCCGTAGGACTGTCGTAGTGTCGTAATTACTATCCCACTGTCGTAGGAAGATGCAACGGGTTGGCTGAAGTGGGTAGCACGATGCCAATGCAGGGATAGAGAGATCGTTGCTATTTAAAGCTAACACCACACTCGGGAACCGAAATGCTATAATTAACAAACTTCGTCCACATGTATCGCTGTGTTTGGAATCGTTACAGTCATTCTCAAACTTTTTAGCGTACAAAAACATGTGTTTAAATTATGCTCAATTTTTTTCGGCTTGTTTTTCGGTTTTTATGAATTAGAATCAACCTTGAATTATAAATAATTTTGTGTAGGAATTGTATGAATTGCTAATTACAACAAATAATGCAAAGTTAAATATGCAATTTGATTTAATAATTTGTAATTGAAAGATTTATCTACACAATTTTTGGGTTGGTAAAATGGTTGACAGCTGAGGTACATAAATACAAAGGTGTGAATCACGGAACAGGTTAAAATTATATTCTTGTAAACAATAAACGCACTTCCTGTAAAAAACAAAAGTATTACCAAATATTATAAATTACTCTTTAAAAAAACAATTATTCTACTAATATACTAACTGTATATTGCTCATAGCTAGGTGCAATAGTACTGCAATTGCAGATTTGGAATTATTTTTTACTTCTAAAAACAATTAACATTTAATATTCAAATGAGTGCAGTTTTTCTATGATCGAGTTTTATATAACTATACTAATAAGATTAATAGATGGATCAGTGGTATCGAATAGGCCTGTGGATTTGAGAACTCGAGTTCGATTCCCACAGCCGACAAACAATTTTCAAAACGTTAAAACTACACCTGTGGCTTCCCCTCTACTAACATCTTTTTAGGCCGTGATTTGACGGCTGGAAACCGTAATATATTACTTTCCGAGATCTGTTGCGGCAGAGTGCCACACCCAGTAATGAGTAAAAGGCGTGATGATATATTTATTTTATTTAGAACATAAATTCGACTTCGTTCATATAGTTTACTATAAATAATGTAAAATTATTTTATTTATTTACATTTCAAACGTCAAAAAACATTTATTTTGTAGATTATGTTATTAAGCTTATTTTGTAGTAACTATTTTTCAGCACAGTTCTCAATAGTAGCGTGGAATAATACTTTTTTTGCATGCTTTACAATAATCAGTCATTTTTTGCACTGAAAATTAGTACATAATGACACATTTTTGCACGGTAGTAGAAAAATATAAATATAGATAATAACTTTTTGAAATTTATATAAATGTTACCTTAATCCATCTCTGTTTTTTTATGTAATATACCTGAAAATTTTGGAATAATCTCCTGTTGATGGTGTAATGAGAACCACAATCAAAAGTCAATATACAATATTCAAAATTTTACTATAAAGAGTCGAGCTGTGGACGACTTTTTTGTACATAATTTTCAACAATGTTACTCAATTTTTCTTACATATTCCAAATTTTTGCACTACATACGCATAAAATGTACAATTTTTATCCTCTTACTGCGCACTAATTCAGTTATTAACTCACCTATTTTCATAATTTCATTGTTAAAAATGAAATTTAAACACACATAATAATATACCTGTTTTATCTTATACTGTTATTTCCAAATATCTTATTAAAATTGTTATAAACTGTAAATAATCAGCAAAATTCATTTGTTCTTTGTTTGTTTAGTCTTCTATTATATTATTTGTTATGCTACAATTATATTTTCTGTTTTTGTTTAAGTATAATCATTTTATTTAGTGCCACTCCGTTTTTGGGAGTGGCTAAATTAGTAATAAATAAGTAATAAATAAAAAAGTTATTATTCCATTTACAAATTTAATTATTTAATAAATAGGTAGGTAATGATGTAGATTAATTTCAAAAGGCATGCATGCTATTCATATTCTACACTATTCTATCTTCAGTTTCTATTTACATATTGATTATATTTCTCATACTTTGCCTTGTAAGTTTGTATTTGACAGAATTTTCTGAAATGTACTGAGTATTCTTGTAAAAAGAGAGACATTCATTTTCGTATTATAATTATTTAAATTTAGAAATTACACTATAATTTAAAATTTCGCACGATATTCCTAATGAAGTCATTAAAATTATTTAACAATTATACATTTAATAAAGTAGATTACACAGTTTTGGATTCCCTGGTGCGTAAAGTAAATCATCTTAAATAGTTTACACATGTAAATACCAAGTAGTAGATAAATAGATAAACGTAAATAGCAAGTAAATATTTAATTATTCATATAAATCTCACTACCACACAGATATCACCATATTTAATTACTTCGTAACAGTGTAACATAATCGTTGACCGTCGTCAGACCGAATATAATTCAAAAACAAAATAAAATCACGCGAGAACTAAAGAAAAACCGGGAGCTTCTTTGAAAAACAGCAGATGTTTTACATTGCTAAAACACTGGCTTCACAGAGAACACTCAATCAAGCGGAAATTAAAACAATGACTACACCAAAGGATACTTGATCCATGTGGTAGCGTAATGTGATCTATAAGTCAATGAAATGTTATACTTACAGAGGCGGATTCAAACGTTTTTAAATGAATAAGACCGAGGGAAATACGAATTATATGAAATAAAATAATTATAAAATAAATATAAAAAAATAAATAATAAAATATATCATCACGCCTTTTACTCATTACTGGGTGTGGCACTCTCCCGTAGCAGATCTTGGTAAGTGATATATTTTTTCGCGTGAAGTGCGGTTAGCAGCTACAGGGGTAGATTTAAATTGGTGAAAATTGTTTGTCGCCTGTGGGAATCGCACCAGGGTTCTCAAGATCCACAGGCCGACACGATACCACTGAGCCACCTACCTCATCAAGATTTTTATCCATTAATGGGTGTGTCATTACCAGTCGTCAAATCATACCCTCTATGATACAGCAAAGGCAGCCACAGGAATAATTTTGAATAAAAATAAATATGCTATCACACCTTTTGTTGATTACTGGATGTGACACTCTGCCGTAACAGATCTCAGTATGTGATATATTTATACGCATGAGATGATTTTGAATAAAAATTAAAAAAATATATAATATTTTATTCATTATTCGATGTAGAGCACTCTGCAGTGGCAGATTTCGGTAAATGATATATTTCTTTGTGTGAAATGCGGTTACCAGCCGTCAAATCACGGCCCTCATAGATGTTAGTGGATGGAGAACCACAGAGGTAATTCTAATGTGGAGAAATAAAATAGCGAGTTATTTTGTCACTTTTCTCGTTATTTATTTATTTATTTATTTATTTATGTTACGCTGTACAACAGGAACTTAATCCCAATTACAGTACAGGGTCCGCACTCACCGAGCCGCAGTGTGGTAGTTTATATAATTTTTAGCTTGAGTGAGATTCGAACTCGGGATCTCCAGAGTCGAATTCCGTATCGCTATCCACACCACCGTACTGACGGTAAATAAAATAAATAAATATATCACGCCTTTTACCCATTACTGGGTGTGGCACTGTGCCTAAGCAAATCTCGGTAAGTGATATATTTTTTCGCGTGAAGTGCGGTTACCAGCCGTCAAATCACGGCCCCCAAAGATGTTAGTGGAGGGGGAGCCACAAGGGTATATTTAAATTGGTGAAAATTTTCTCGTTAATATGGAAATATTGTAACAATACTAAACTACAAGTACATTACACAATAAGATTATAATTTAAATTTATACATAAAAAATTTGAAAAATAATGGATTTGTTTTAGTATATGACAATAAAGCAACAAAAGAAAAGTTTGTTGGCTGCGGGAATCGAACTCATGTACTCATATCCCACCGATTAGTAAAATTACTTGAAAACAATAAAACTTTTATTATATTAATACCTCTGGATGCTATTATTTGACGACTGTTAACTGTATTTATAGGTAAAACTACAGCTACTAGGAATCTATACATACAGAGATCTGCAAGTTCAAATTTATTACATTACATTCAAAAACACATTTATTTCTTATTTCAGAAGGATCCGAATTCGATTACTAGCTCCTGCTTCTTTAATATCTTTGACAACGAAGATTTGACAGCTGGTAACTGTATTTCACGCGCATAAATACATCAGTTACCAGGAGCCAATATTTATTTATTTATTTATTTATATTACGCTGTACAACAGAAATTTAATCCCAATTACAGTACAGGGTCCGCACTAATCATGTATAAAAATAGCGTCATAATATATTCTTTTAAAATAAAGTTGACAATGAAGTACATCTTTAAACACAATGGCAAATAAAAAAAAGTATGTAAAAATAGATTGAAATCACAGACGGTAAAGTTAAATATAGATTTAAATCCCATGGCGTATTTGTTCTCTACAAAAAATGCGACCTAATTTGTAAGTAGCTTTTTTTTAGTTTTGAGGTATCTATCCAAAATTAAACTGCAACTCAAACAGTAAGTAACTACACTAAATTTAATATAGCATTTTATTATATCCAACATTTATTTTAAATTTACTCCTGAGCAAATGGTGATGCAAATTTCAACTTAACCCAACAATGAATTGTCGTACACGTCACACATTCACAAAGTAAACACGATTGGCCTCAAAAGATGAATTAAAGCACTTATCACAATTACTTCATGCACGCATAAGGTACAGGTTAAAGGTCAGGTCAAGTTAAAAGTTAATAACTGGTTCACATTTTTCAAATGTATTAATTACCGTAACTATCATCATGTAAAAGTAATTTTCAAAATTAAAATTTAACTCTTGACACTTGAAAATAGGTAACACAGATATTCTAAAATAAAAGTATTTAATTATCTTATTAACCTCTTTAATAATGGTTATTGCAGTATTGTCAGGAAAATTTCATAGAAAATTTGAAATATTTATGGGCCATAACATAATAAAACATGTTTGTTTTGATTATATTTGTGGTTTTTGCGAGGGTTTTTTAATACATACGTACATGATACAAAATATTGTTTGTTTGTTTCTTATTTGCCTTTATCGTGTTTCTTTTGTTTTTGACGGCATACGGGTTGTGGTGACGTCATAGAACCACCCACAATATAGAGTTTCACATCCTGCTCAGAAACTTTTTTGTGCCACTTGATACTTGAACATATGTATTAGTGACATCGTGTTATGATTATGAGATATATAAAATATAACAAAAGCAAAACAATATTTCAAAATAACGGATATCCGTTAGAAAATTGTTAATCAGTTATGCATTTCCTTCGCTATAGTACCTAATAAACTATATACCATTTAGTTCATATATACAATATTTATAATTTTAGTGCTTTAATTTGCATTTTTATGGGGTAGGTGGCTCAGTGGTACCGACTTGTGAATTTGAGAATCCAGATTTGATTGCCTCAGCCGACAAACAATTTTCACCACATTAAAATTACTCCTGTGGCTCTCTTTCTATTAACATCTATTAGGGCTATGATTTGACAGGTGGTAACCATATAAATATATCACTTACCAAGATCTGCTACGGCAGTGTAATGAGTTACAAGCGTGATGATATATTTTGTGAATAGTTTTGGAATCATCGATATTATTTGGCACAATAAAATAAATCCTCACAGCCGACAAATCATTTTCACCAATTTAAAAAAATCTACTCCTGCGTCTCCCCCTCCACTAACATCTTTGGGGGCCGTGATTTGACGACTGGTAACCGCATTTCACGTGAAGAAATATATCACTTACCGAGATCTGCTACTGTAGAGTGGCACACCCAGTAATGGGTAAAAGGCGTAATGATATATTTATTTTATTTATTTATTTAATAAAAGAAATTTAATAATTCTGTTCAAATTCACACTTCCTAACTTGTACAGAACATTTTAGTAACTGGTTTACAGTGAAAAATGTTTTGGAATCGCTGGTAATATCAGACGCAGATTTTTTGTCGTTTTAATTGTACTTATGTCATAAATTACAACCTTTATTGTTACAGTTCCCATTCTCAGCATTGAAATAGATCTAAAAAGTGTCCTTGAATAACCTTGAATATGACCGAAAAACAAATTCATTTACAAGTAGATAAGAATTAATATTTTTTAATTAGTCACTTACTAATTTTTTAAAGGTACTACCAATATTGTTATATATTTTGTTTTCTTCAGTTTTAACAGATACTTCATTTCGTTTTATCTTTTAAATTTACCCGAAAAAGTATAAATTATCACTAAAATAGTACGATTTTGTTTTAAAAGCAAAAATAAGAATTATATTTAAATAAAATAACAGTAAAAAATCAGGTGTAATCTTGTAAGTTACATATATTATTACATATAAATATTTAGCGTATTAGGATAACAGAAGTTTGATACATACACCACGGCTACGACCATATCTTCCACTTTTTGAAGCCCTGTTGTTTTTTCCAAGTATTTTACATCTTTTGTTCGCATTTTGATTTTATTTATAGATTTGTTATTATTATTTAAGTCAATTATATATACATTCTACATTTTTCTAAGAAATTGTTAATTTTTTTAACACGCGGAGAAAATTAATTTTTAACACCTTTTCAGTTTTTGTCGGCAAACATTTCAAAAAATTATAATATTTCTATTAGTAGTCGTAAATATTGATTCTAAAACAGTTTCCAATATTTTTTTACACAATAATAGTTTCTTATGTAACAAATTAAATTAAAATCTAAAATATCCTCAAACAATTTTTTGTTTATTACTAATTTAAATATCAATTTCAGTAATTGTTGCACCGCTTTTGGCAACTATTAACAACTAATTTGAATAACAAACAAAACATTTAAACATTTACAAAATATAATTACATGCAAAGTTTAATAATACACTTAAGAATGACAAAACAATTAAGTTGTATCCTTGACATTAATAATTAGAAAATAAGGAATAAGAAATAAAAAAAACATTTGTTGTTCTTGACAGACATCAATCAAAATGACACGTTTTGAGCGCGTTACACAGGTGTAGGTAACAGGGTAGCAGCCCTTATGGGACATTGTACTTTGCTGTTTACCCGCCCTTCTAGTTGGCATGACAACCACGACACCTGGAACGGGTGATCGATAAGGCGCGCGGCACAAGACGCAGGAATATTCGCCATTTTTAACAGCAACTTATCTTTAAATATTACAAACCAAAATAACATAGATTAATTGTTGGATTTATGCAGTCAACTAAATTGAGAAATTAGAGTAAATACAAAATATAGAAACAATTGTATGTGTGTTTATAGCTGTGAACTAAAAAAATTAATAATGAAGCTGACTATTTTCAACTTGAATAGTTAATTTATTATTTCTACCAATACGGAGGTGTAATTAAGAATTTAGTTTAAGCGGTGACATTTGTAACTTGTCCCCCGAAGGCGGATATAATTCAGATTGAATCAAACATCTTCCCGTCTGATCAAGATCACTCAAATACGATGCTGAATATAGAATTTCATTTTGTCATTTTCATTTTTAGTATTTCTTAATAAAACAGCAACCTCTTTAGTTTGGTTATGCTTTCTCATTGTTTCAAAAATGACTTAATTGTCTAGCCAATTGACATAGTTATATATATATATATATATATATATACAGGTGTTTCTATACCTCTGCACGAAACTTTAATGACATATATAATTTGATATACTGATTATAGAACAAAAAGATTTTTTTTTTTTGAAATTTGCAAAAATTAGGGGATTTCATTCCTAGCGAACATTTTGTGTCACTGGTTTAATAGTACATTTAATTATTTATAATTATGTTACTAATGAAATAAAAGTATAAACACTGCCTACAAATAATCATTTAATAATTAGTTATTATGTAGGTACCTGGTGTAATACCTTATTTAAAAAAAAAAAATATACTCATAAACCAGTGACACTAAAAATGCTCGTTAGAAATGAAATACCCCAATTTTTGCAAATTTCAAAACAAAAATTTTTTTTGTTCTATAATCAGTATATAAATAAATAAATATATCATCACGCCTTTTACTCATTACTGGGAATGGCACTCTGCCGAAGCAGATTGCATGAAGTGTGATTACCAGCTTTCAAATCACGGCCCCCAGAGATGTTAGTAGAGATACCCACAGGGGTAGATTTAAATTGGTGAAAATTGTTTGTCGGCTGTTCTTTACACACGTGCAATAAAAAAATCGTGTTAGTAACCCATTGAAAACGATTATTTGAATAAAAAATTTTGTTTCCGTATAATTGTAATTCTAATGATAATTTCATTAAAAATAATTACATATTAATTTAATCTGGAACATCTTCTTTGTCTTCTAATATAAAAATAAACGCCTCAACATATTTTTTACATATAATTAGTTATTAGATGACAACTGTGAGATTATATTATACTAACAAAATTAACCTAAATTCAAAATCGGTGTCACTATTTTCTACGCAAGTTAAATGTGGCCAACAATAGCACGCAACTAACGACAAATTTACCGCTAATTGAACAACAAATAATTTTAAATTTTTAATTCTACTTTCTGATTTCCACGACTCTCAGAGTGAGATAAGAAAGTTTACTTACAGCATTTGAATAGTTTTCATATATGTTATTTTCCATACTGATATTTCGTTTATTTTAGAAAACCTTAACCTAAAAATTAAATTTTATTCTCATCAAATTACTATAATAGTGTTCACAAACAAACGAAAGTTATTCGCGGAGCTAAACAATGATTGACACTATAATTATTAAATTATTTTGGATATAATTAAAACAACAAGTAATTAATTCGTTTTTAAATTAGGATATTGATGGCTTAACTGGTAATTTTACACTACAAGGATGCATAGTTCCTGTAATACGTTATTAAACAAATGTTCTTGAAAAAATCAAATGAGTTTCACTCTTTAATGTCGAACACATTTTAATAACACAATAATATGGCAATGTTAATTGCTTTACAGCTAGAAAGATATAAATTTTAGTACATTTATAGTATAAGATGGAAGTATTAAAAAACATTTATAAATATTATTTTCATGAGGTCATACTTAATTGATAAGTTTTTTTTTTTTAAGTATTTCATAAATATATGTTGCATTTCCGGTTTTGTTGGAAACGATACACTTTTAAAGAGCAAACAAATTTTCGCAAGTATAATATATTAGTATGTTATGCATCAAGGGAGGGAAAGTCGAGATTTGCCATCTTCACACAAGGGATAATCGCGCCCTCTCGTGAAGCATATTATACTTTTCGTAACAAGTGCACAAAAATTACCATCTTATCGGGACAAATGTTAAATATCCAAACTTGGGACAAATGTCAAATTTACCATTTGTTAAAAAGAACAAGTGTCAAAGTTTCCAACTGTTAAAACTAGTTCATTGTTCACTCATCTAGATGGCGTGTTCGACGCCGCAAACAGGGAATAATCGTAGTCTCAGGGAGAGAAACATTTTCACGAGGGACAGAAACATCTTACTTAGGAGAAAACCAATGTTTCTCTCTCTAAAATTAGGGAATAAGAACGTGTTTCTTGTGAACGTGTTACGATATATATTTTAACAATTATTTCTTTGAAATTACATAATTATTGCAATAAATAAACTAAAAATTGTAGATCGCCAATTATCCGTGATATTTGGGAAATACTCCAGCCCGCATATTTGAAGAATACAGTTAATCCGAATGTAAATTTTATTACGTTAAATATAGAAAAATATGTATAAATATTCCAAACGAACTAGTATTCTTAATTGGTACTTCTAACAGTTTAGGACCTTGATTTGTAATTTTCAAAACATGAATGTTCATTAAAATAAAGCGGGTTAACTATAATATCATTGTTTATTTTATTTTTAACTTTCTTTCCAATTCACGCAACAATTTATTGTAATGAGAAAAATAATTATATCATCATGGCTTTTAACCAATTATTGGGTGTGACAATCTGTCGTAGAAGATCTTAGTAAGTGATATATTTATGAACGTGAAATGTGGTTACCATCAAATCACGGCCCTCAAAGATGTCAGTGGAGTGGAAGTCAAGGACCACTACGGCAATTTTAATGTGGTGAAAATTGTTTGTCGGCTATGGGAATCGAACCCGGGTTGTCAAATTCACAGTCCGATCCGATACCACTGAACCCCATAAAAGTATATTTTAACCTGGATTAAAATAGTGTTAATTAGCATCAAATTAATATTTTTTCGTAAATTTGAACTTTCCGGTTTATGAATCTGCTTTTATAATACACCCCAAGACATTTTTATTCGATTTGACCTCAATCATTTTGAGAATAAAAATACATTAAAATATCTCGTGTGGAGACAGAATTAAGCGCAAGTTTCATCTAAAGTGTATATTAGTTCTTCAGTTTTGGGATAGATGGCTCAGTGGTATCGAGTCGATCTGTGGATCTTAAGAACCCTGGTTTGATCTTCACAGCCGACAAAGAATTTTCACCAATTTAAATCTACCTTTGTGGCTCTCCCTCCACTAACATCTTTGGGAACCGTGATTTGGCGGCTGGTAACCACGCTTCATGCGAAGAAATATATCACTTACCGAGATCTGCTACGGCAGAGTGCTACACTCAGTAATGAGTAAAAGGCGTGATCATATATTTATGCATTTATTTAGTTACTAAAAAAATTCCCTCTACAAAAAATCTCTTACGTCACAATTAAAAATGATTAATCTACTTCTTAATTAGCAAAAAAGTAAAAGTGTCGTACCGGTGAAATACTTTCCATATCTACACCTAATTAATTCAAAATAAATCAATTTACATATTTCCGTAGGTAAGAAAATCATATCTCCTTAACTATAAAAGGCACAAGTAACTTGTAGTTAATTGCAAAGCCGAAGATAACCTTGTTAGCCATGAGGACGTTTGGTCGCGATCACGAAAATGAAAACCAATCAGCTAAAATATGCAACGCTGCTATAGCATTTAATGAGAAATTTGTTTTAATGTGAAGGTTGCTTCTTTTCACCTTGCGCTCCGGCAAACAAGAAGTGTAATGGAAAATATTTAAATGGTTTATCACGATTATTTTTTAATAACTTCCGTTTAAGGTTTATAAATGGGTGGCCATTAATAAATTCTTCAAAGATTTGATGGAACTATGGCATTTGAACTTTTCTATTATATCAATTATAGTAGAATATAGTTTATTTATTTACCTTCATTGAAATTGAAAGTTTATAGTTTAATACTATTTATAAATTAAATCACAAAAATAAATATCATACAGTTATACTGCCCGCCTAAGCAATTACGCAGTACGCAACAAAATGGTAGTTTTACGAAAATTAAACTTTGATTGCTATGGTCAAATGTTACAATAAAGAGACTTAATAATTTTGTTTTTACTTCCTTGTACGAAGTAAAGAAAGTATTGTAATCGCGAAAATTTTCGGTTCTCCGATTTCAGCGGAAATACGCATTTTGGCCATCCCTGAATCCATTTTGACTAAATTCGTCGTGCCGTCTGTACGTACGTATGTATCTCGCATAACTCAAAAACGATAAGCCGTAGAAAGTTAAAATTTTGTATTTAGGACTGATATAATATCGAGTTGTGCACCTCCCTTTTTGATCATTATATAACTTCCGGAAGTGGTACTTCACTTGAAGCCTATAATATATTTTAATGGAAAACTATATCAAAATATAATCCAAAACTTTTCAAATTTGGAATACAAGACTACTATATCAATGCAAATAACATACTAGATTTTGGTTAAAAGGGACTAACCGGAAGTGATACATTACATGAAGCTGCTAACAGTTTTTCTTGAAAAAAAATGAATTATTCTGATTTTAGAAATAAATATTGCAAATAAAAGTTTTAGAGAATTAAATTCTGCGTCTAGGACATTAAGAATTATTTAATTAGCCTTTTGTATAAGCGAGATATGTAAATTTAAAAATTATATATTTTTTTGTTTTTTTAAATTAAGTTTGCTATGGATTAGAGCAAAAAATGAGAAAAAAAAATAAAAATATAATTTCAGATATGTGCAATTAAAAAAATATCTATAGTTTAATACTCGTATAAGGAAGTCATGTGGTGCCACATCAGATTTTTTGACATAAATTTACTGTTTAGAGTTGATTGCAACAATTTAAATATTTTAAGGAAAGTTTAAGTTTTTTTTAAATTTAAAATGTACATACATTTATTTTTCTAAAAGAACTGCCGGTAAAGTACTTTAAAAATCGCAGTAAAAGCAACAAGATTTATACTCAATGCAATATTAAAACTTCACGTCTAAAAGTTTTTAAAGAAATACAAGCAGACAAGAAATTAAATCAAATTTATACAATAATCTTTAATAAAAATTATAGATGATGTTTGTAGATACAACAATTTAAATCAATTGCTTCCTAGTGCAGTAATGCTGGTTTACTAAGTATCTTCTAAAGTTATACTATATGTTTGTTTCATAATCATTATATACTGTTATTTTTTTTGTAATAATCGTAATATTGTCCGGTAGTACAGTGATTTTTCTAGCGTTACGACATTCAAATCCGGACATCCCGAGTTCAAATCCCACTCAAACTAATAATATATGAACTATCACACTGCGGCTCGGTAAGTCCGGACCCTACAATGTAATTGGGATTAAGTTCCTGTTGTACAGAGTAGCATAAATATATAAATAAATTTTTGACGTAATTACTGCATGTAATAAAAATAGAGATGTGTTTTTGTTAAATAAATAAGTATAAAAACAATCTAGATTCCAAATAATATCATTGGTTCGTTTTTCAAATTTTTAGATACTGTTGCTTAGGAGGGCATATCTGTGGGTCATCTTCTAACATCTGGAGACGCTAGAATCGTAATTTTACGAGTGATAATTACAAACCACTATAAAAAATATGTCATTTATCGAGACCAACAATTTTATAGCTGCCATATCAAAATTAGGTGAAATAAGCAATGAAATATTTATGTTTATGTATTTATATTTTCTTTACTAAATGCAACACTAAAACATGTTAATAAGATGGGCAATTCAGGGTAACTAACGACAATAATATACAGGCGCGGTGGCCGAGCGTGTTAAGGCACATCTCTTAACATACTGTGACGTCACCCGAGCCAAGGTTCGTCAGTTCGAATCCGCCTGTCGACAATGTGTGATTTGCCGTAAAATATAAAATACAGCTACATGCATTTATCACAATCGGGCGCTATAAGCTAGTCACTTATACGCCTTAAATAATGTAGCATTCGACTACGAAAACCGGCAGTACGGCAGTGTAAAAACTGTGGCTCGGTGTGTCCGGTAGGCCCAGGCCCGATTTGGGCGGTAGCGCCACAGATGATGATGAACGACAATAATAGTTGATTAACTTTACGTTCTTGAATCACGTTGAATTAAATACTTGATTTAATTCATTTTTAGTGTACTTTCTAACATTAACAGCATGATTCCTAAAAGGAAATTAACTAATCCTGAAATTTGGTTCAGTTAAATTAAGTTGAACAAAACTACTAAAAAATGTTTAAGCAAAATATTGACATCTGAAGTTCTTGTTTCAAGTTCTAGAGACATGGACAGTTTAAAATTTACCATTATTATTTCAAAATATTTATTATTGTTAATGAATATGTAATAAGGCAATTCAAATATTGCATCTTTGAAAATGTATTGTATTTTTACTTGAAAACTTGCGGATAAAGTGTTTATTAAGTACTATGCTAATTAATTACATAAACATTATGTCAATAACAAAATGAAACGTCAAATATTATAAATGTCTTTAACACTATTTAAATTTCTTTCAGATAATGTAGATTCATCTATTATTTTCCTATTACTATTTAAGTTTCTTTCAGATAATGTAGATTCATCTATTATTTTCCTATTACTACATTTATCAAAATTACTGTTTACTTAAGGAAGTAAATTGCAAACTAAACTCAGCAAAAACATCATATTTGTACATGAACTTGCGAGACTCATAATTAAATGAGCATTATAGAAAATGTGCAAATTATTCAAAAATGAAAAATGTATAAATCTGCAGAAAGTAGTACTGTCATTTGTAGGTCATTGCAGAGTGATATATCGAGTATTTCTGTCTACTAATGTGCTTTTTAGATGGAGAAAAGCTTTAATAACCTCTTAAATGAATGCAACTTAGAAAAATTGTACTCTCAAACCATTAATGATTCTTAAGATTTTAATGATAAATGGAAGTATAGTACGTTCAAGAAACATTGGAACAAATTACTTTTAAATACTAATTAACGCTATTGTGAAACATTTTCATTTTCTATTAGTACGAAGTCAGTCTCATTACTTTTTTTTTGGGAAAGTAAAAATAATCTTAAAAACCAATTTTTCATTTATTTTCCAATTTCCAGTCCTATCACCAACTACGAGTAATATTTCATCATTTTCATCTTGGTATATACAATTTCAATCATTCTGGTTACTGGTACATTTCTGATTTAAAAAAAAACAACTGATTAGTAACTATTATATTGGACTCACGTATATTAAATTACCTGCATGGAATACAAAAAATATTTAATATAAATATTTAAAAAATATATCATCACGCCTTTTACACATTACTAGGTGTGGCATTCTGCCGAAACAGATCTTGGTAAGTGATATATTTTTTCGCGTGAAGAGTGGTTATCAGCCGTCAAATGACGGCCCCCAAAGATGTTAGTGGAGGGAGAGCCACATGGGTAAATTTAATTTGGTGAAAATAGTTTGTCGTCTGTGGGGATCGAACCAGGGTTCACAAGACCCACAGGCCGACTCGATATTTAATATTTAATATCTGATTTATTTGCAAAGTGTTAAAAATTTATGTATATTTGATTTGGAGGGCGCAGTACAATATTAACAAGGGTTAATCGCGCCCTCCCGTGAAGCATATTATACTTTTCGTAATAAGTGCACAAAAATTACTGTCTTACCGGGACAAATGTCAATTATGGGTTGCGTAACTAGTTACCTAGGAAACGCCGCAAACAGCTAATAATCGTAGTCTCTAGGGAGAGAAACATCTCTCTAGGGAGAGAAACATGCTACCTAGGGTGAGAAACATCCTACCTATGGAGAGAAACATAACGTTTCTGTCCCGAGGGGAGAAAAGCAGTGTTTATCTCTCTAAAATTAGGGAATAAAAACGTATTTCTTGTGCATGTGTTACGAAAAAGTCATTTGTTCAAATGGTCGCTGAACGTACTATACACTCAGTGAATGTGTTGCGTTTTTGTTTCTACAATTGTTAAATAGGTTCAAAAAATTATCTTCACTTTTACCGACATTCATAATTTCTGCTTGTTAATTTGACCAATTATTCTAACTGTCCATTGTATTTTTGTAGTACTAAACTAGGATATATTTAATAGTCAGCCGTGTCTCATAAATCATAAGTGTTAACTACGTAATTGATCATTTTCCGCATGATCAAAATTTTAATTTTAGTTTGACTCGCTTGTTAGGTTGAATATTATTTATTGTTTAAAATGTAATATAATCTAATTAAATAAATGATATAACGATTACATAACTTGTAGGTATATGAACTATAGTGTAACAAATTTTAAATTGGTTCTGACTTTAGTAAACAATTGCTAAATAAAATTCGTTGTTTTCCTAACACACCCAGAACAAATCAAACGGAAACTAATTAATCAAACTGGAGCAATCTGTCGGATTCAATAAAATGTATCGCTATATACAGGCTGTCCCAAATAACATTACGTTCTTGAATATCTCGAAAAGAATGCATCTTAACAACAAGTGTGCCGAATCAAAACCTTCATAGTTTTGGGGGATATCGGATTCTGACAAGATGGCCCCCCACGCCCCTAGGGGGGGGGGGGTTTAAAGAGAGTCGACTTAAAAATCTTAAATGGGAACCCCTATTTGTTATTGCAGATTCGGAAAGAGCTTAAAAAATTGTTGTTGGTTTTATTCGGAAACTTTTTTTGTACACCCAACAGGTGGCGCTGTAATCGTAAAAATATGACTGCTAGAAAAAATTAACTAATTAATATTGTGTCATTAACTTGATAAAAAATTACGTTTGTTGTTTCAATAAATGAGGAGTAACATTTCTACTGTTTTATGTATTTATTGAAACAACAGACGTCATTTTTTATCAAGTTAATGACACAATATTAATTAGTTAATTTTTTCTAGCAAAGTCATATTTTTACGATTACAGCGCCACTTGTTGGGTGTACAAAGAAAGTTTCCGAATAAAACCAACATACTTTTCTTTCCGAATCTGCAATAACAAATAGGGGTTCCCATTTAAGATTTTTAAGTCGACCCCCTTTACAGCCCCCCCCTAGGGGTGTGGGGCCATCTTGTCAGAATCCGATGTTCCCCCCAAAACTATGAAGGTTTTGATTCGGCACACTTATTGTTAAGATGCATTCTTTTCAAGGTATTCAAGAACGTAATGTTATTTGGGACATCCTGTATACAATAAAACTAAGTAGACTTGATCCACATGTGATGCTTGCTTTCATTTCAACAAATTAACAAATATGTATAGGAATATTTCTAAAAGATAATATGTATTATTTGTTTATCACAGATATAATCATAATGTCAATGTGGTATTGTTTTGTTCAAATAATAAAAACAAAATGAGTAACATTGTTTTGTTATAGAAACAAGTTCGATGTCGTAACTATTTTACGAAATGAAATGGACTTTATCCAAATAAAAAGTAAACAAAAAAAAAATATTGATTATCTATTTACCTCGTAACCATGGTTACATTTTCATGGTTGTCTTTTCAATTTACCATAAATAAGAATCAATTCATTAACTGTAATATCTCGCGTAAAATACGTGACTAGTGCTAAACAAATGAATTAGAATGTAAGTAAACAAACGTAATAGCACTTGTGTCCTGAGATTGGATAGAACGCTAGCGTAAAGTGATGAATGTTATCAAGAAATCTGAGTTATTCCATTTACTGTTTCACATTTCAATAGAATTTAATATATTCCAAGACGTACTGATTTCTTATTTTACTCTTGAAGTGTTAAAACTGATTGAGAAAGTGAATTATTGATAGATGACCTGGTTTTGGTCAATGTTGTTTTCAATTTGTGATTTACATATTTTAATGTACTTCTCTGGAATATTTTATAGAGTTTACGAAATTGTTTTTATTGACTTTTTAACGAAATACTTACAAATTTAACATTTAAAAAGTTAATAAATATCGAAAGATACGTAATTAATTTAGATACAACCTACGTAATTTAAGATTTTACGAAATTATCTTAAATTTATTGAAACCGTTAGAAAAATAATGTTGAGTTGTTGACCTATTTAAATGGGTAATTTATTACAATGCAGAAATTTTGCTTCAATTATTTATACTTTATGCATTCACTGTACCATACTTCCGTTGTATTTTTATTTGTTTAAACTTAAAACGGAAATTCACAAATAAAATAAATGTTTCTAACAATTGAAATACATGATTCAATTAGGATAAAAATATGCATTTCCAATATATTAATCGACAAATAAATGAAAAATTTTGAATTAAATAAATATATCATCATGCCTTTTACCAATTACTGGAAGTGGCACTCTGCCATAGTAGATTTCGGTATATACGTATTTATGCAGTTACTAGTCGTCAAATTATGACCCTCAAAGATGTTAGTGGAGGTAAGGCCACAATGGTAATTTTAATGTCGTGAAAAGTTTGTCGGTTATGGAAATCGACATAAATTGAAAAAATACAGTGTTTTTAATGTTTTACAAGCAATTTATTTTTATTTTTACTAAATTTCTTATTAAATATATAAGCTTTATGTAAGCACATGAGAAAATACGAGAAAAAATAGCCATTTACGACGTTACAACAGCTCTAAAAATAGTCTATTGTTTGTAGTATCAACAACTATTGTTTCTTAAACAAAACATCTTTTTCCACTTATTCTAATGAGACTACAGCAAAACAAATGAATAAAAAGCATAACAACCTTCGATTCTATAACGAATGTCAACTTTTCAAGAGCTTCTTACATTTAATAATAAGAAAAACCTTTCATTCTATTGTATTCCGGTTACGTATATAATTCTATCTACTTTCTCTCCACTAGAGTGTACACTGACTTGCACCTCTTACACCGTGATTTGAATAACTGCACCAGGTGTACATAAAGTGCCTGATGATTAAGCAAATAACAACGTTTTAACTTCATCGAGTTGCTTGAAAAATCATTAATGGTCGTGTCAAAAGGTTTGAAGGACGAAGTAAATATTTGTTTACACTTAGTTTTGTTTGTAATTGTTTTGTGGAGTTATTTTTTAAATACTATTATGCTAAATCATTAGATAGTAATAATATTAATAACTTCAAGCTAAAAGAAAAGTTTTTAAATGTTTTCTTGAGAGAAATTTTAAATTGTGTATAGAATAACAATTTTGAATTATATATGCCCATGTATTCCTTGAAGAAAGTAGGAAATGCAGAAAGAATATTCGCAAATCTAGTCTTGCGTACTAATCATGTAGTGCCATCTATACTTTACTTGAATATACACGCACCTCAAGTTACGAATGAGTTGGATTTCAATACAACGTCCATAATAAATGATTTATTACTGAATATTAAACAAGCAAAAAGGCTTTAGGACATTCATACTTATTTATTAAATTGATACGTGCAATGACTTAAAATAGGACGTAAATCGTACATGTATACGTACGCTAAATATGATATGTGAAAGTATTTGCTTACCATACTAGTTGGAAACATTATTGGAACGAATCAAAGAACAACTGTCTTACCTGGAACAAATAAATACAAAATTAGTATTACGGATGTAAAATAGTTATTTGCGATACTAGTTCGTAAAGCTAGTCTTTAATCGCGAGTGTTTTAAAATCCGCGACCGAAATCATTAACAAAAATATCCAAATAATTAAAATATCATCCTTGAATACTGAAAATAAATAATTTTTTTCCTACATCAGTGCGGAAAGTGCTTACTTTCCGCATTAATTTACATGATTACTTTCTGTACTCATTTATCAATAGAATGATATTATTGTTTTCGGTTGTCATAAATATAAAAAATGGGGTAGGTGGCTCAGTGGTATCGAGTCGGCTTGTGGATCTTGAGAACCCTGGTTCAATCCCCACAACTGACAAACAATTTTCCCTAATTTAAATCTACCGCAGTGGCTCCTCTCTACTAACATCTTTAGGGGGCGGGATTTGACGGCTGGTACTTCACGCGAAGAAATATATCACTTAACGAGATCTGCTACGGCGAAATGCCACACCACGTAATGGGTAAAAGGGTTGATGATATATTTATTTATTTATTTTATTTTAAATACAAAAAATGACTGCGAGACAATAGAATCCGCAATAACCTTCCATATTATTTGAGAAAATAAGAAAGACCTAAAAATTTAATAATTTGTTACACTTTCTTACTCTCGTGTTCTTTTTCTTACACACACGTTGACCAGTGATACTCTATCATCACTTGTATTACAATTTACTATTATAGAGCCAATCATGATAAACAGTGCGTAATAGTACATTATATTATAAGTAAGTGTAATAAATCATTATAATGCTCACGAGCATACGAGGTACTAAAAGTTCCTGAACTTATTTTTTTTTTAAATTTCAAGTTTGAATATTGAATTTGTACCAAGGGACGTGGACGTTTTGATGCGTTTAAGGGAAAATGTGACGCAAAAACGCCCTGAACTTTGGGCAAGCAAATATTGACATTTCTACCACGTCAATGCACTGATCCACACATCTCTAGTTGTCCACGAATTTTTTACATTCACGCAAACAAATGTTCTTCCTCATCTCCCGTACTCACCATGCAGACCTCGATCCTTGCAACTTTTTCGTCGTCCCAAAAATGAAAACCAAACTGAAAAGTAAGAAATTTGAGACTGTTGTGGAGATTCAAACTATATCGCAGGAGGTCCTACGCGCTATTGAAAACAATGACTACAAAAAGTGTTTTGAACAGTGGATAAAAGATGGGACAAGTGTATGTAGGTGGGGATTATTTTGTTGGTTTGAAGTTTTAATAAATGAGTTCGGGAACTTTTGAGTAGGACCTCGTATAATGCTATTTCCCTCACGTGCGATATACAACAATTTGTCTTACAGTACTGGTTTTTCTATAATGAAGTTAAAAGAGAATCAAATTTAATTTGTAAGAAGATGCTGTCAAATAAGTTAAATAACGCTGTTGTCAAGTAATAATATTTTCGATATGAAAATATTTGAGAAGTGGTAGATTAAAAAGTATAATTTTCAGTTACGTCACTAAATATGTTATTGCATTGTAATTATTTTTTGTAAATAATGTTACTGACATTTTGACATGATGTATTTTATATTATACTATTCTATACTTAATTATTCAAATCACAATTGTTATGCTAACAATAAATATTTTCAACTGAATTGAGTCATCATATACTCGTAAGTACCAAAATATTAACTTTTCCTTTTGTTACCTATAAAGTATTGGCTCTAAAAATTTGACAATTATAATTATTACATCTTGTTAGAAGTACTAAAGAATATTGCACAAATTAATTAAACTAAATATGAATACAGCTATTTTAAACTCTTCCTGGTCATTCCAAAAGTAACCATTCCATCCCATAACAAGAAATCGTCAACTCACAAAACGAAATGGAAACTAAATCAAGATAAATGAAACATCTAAATCCGGATAGCCATGAAACCATGAAACAGGTGCAACACAACACAAACAAAACACCAACACGGACATAAGAAAATCACGATACTGCCACTGCCTCTGTTCCTCCGTGCTGCAGATGCAGTCGTTTGATACCGGAGAAGGCTATGAACACTGACACTTGACTCACGCAAACTGTTAATTATTGCAGAAGGTATTTGTACAGATTGCGGGTTCTGGGTTTTGAACGGATACGTTAATTATGAAATGCCAAATGCTATATAAAGTTATCCGTTCTGTTTTGTCTTAAGTGTAAAGGAACATATGGTTGATTAGTTGCGATTGATGGAAATTGTTTTGAAATGAGAAGAAATTAAGTAGACAACTAGATAATATATTCTAATAAGAGCAAGTTTTTAGACACATCTTATATTTAATTATCTGAGTGGAGTAGGCGACGACTTGTAATGTAGAACAGGGACCCGCAAACTTTTCACATTATTTTTTTATTTATGCTATTCTGTAGAACAGAAATTTAATCACAATTACAGTACAGGATCAGGAATCACCGAGACGCAGTGTGGTAGTTAATATATTTTTAGTTTGTGTGGGATTCAAACTCGGAATCTTCTGGTTCGAATGCCATAATCATTTAATAAGTAATATCTTATTACTTATTAAATGCCATAACAGTAACCACAGCACCGTACTGCCAGGACATACAGGGTGTTTCTATATCTCTGCACGAAAGTTTAATGACATATATAATTTGATATACTGATTATAGAACAACATTTTTAGTGTCACTGATTTATAAATTCGATAGATTTAACTGTCGGTTCTCGTTGAAACATTTTATAATAAAATGAAATTAAAAATCAACACTAGGTTAGTTTCAAATAATGTAAAGTTTATTTTACAATACGTATTTCGGTCGACTAGACCATCATCAGGTGAACAAATTCATTCATATCTTGTTCACCTGATGATGGTCTAGTCGACCGAAATACGTATTGTAAAATAAACTTTACATTATTTGAAACTAACCTAGTGTTGATTTTTAATTTCATTTTGTCACTGATTTAATTCGGAATTTTGCGCCGTTTCTCCATACACTAACAGCATATCCACTAACTCACTGTTGCTATACATTTTTCTTAAATTTCTCCCACAACGCCCTTTCAATACCGTATACGAAATCTACGTATTCAAATAAAAATAAGGCATTAAACCAAGTAATTAATAAATGATTATTTGTAGACAGTGTTTATACTTCTATTTCATTACTAACATAATTATAAATAAATAAATGTACTATTAAACCAGTGACATTAAAAATGTTCGCTTTCAACTTTCAATACCGTATACGAAATCAGACTAGGTAGTCAAATAAAAATAAAAATACGGTATTACACCAGATACCTACATAATAACTAATTAATAAACGATTATTTGTAGGCAGTGTTTATACTTTTATTTAATAGTGACATAATTATAAATAAATACATGTACTATTAAACCAGTGACACTAAAATGTTTGCTAGGAATGAAATACCCTAATTTTTGCGAATTTCAAAAAAATATTTTTGTTCTATAATCAGTATATCAAATTATATAATATATGTCATTGAAGTTTCATGCAGAAGTATAGAATCATCCTGTATACTTCCATTTTTATTTCATTACAAGTATACAGTAATTATTCATACTGATATTGTCAGTCCAGTACGAAATTTCAGACCCCTGTACTGATTATTTCAAAAATATTTGTACATATCTTTCGTAGGTTATACCATAAGTGATTGTACTGATTTTTAATTTGTCTTCATATTTCTACTCCCGTTATTAAAATGTCATTTAACGTTCTGGTTTGCATGGTGTTAAATAACATCTTAATCACATGTTGACAAGCCATGGCTTTGAACATTTTAGTCACGACTGAAGATATGAAGTACAGGGTGAAATTAGTTTCAGATATTTATCATTGTAACTTAACCTTGCTTTTTAATTTTTAATTTAATTCATAAAACTTGAAATTTTTAAATGTCTTAATTTGCTCAGCTCGTAAAAAAAACTCGTATCTAAAGAAACGTTTATAAAATCATACTTATTCCTAAATATACAGACATTTTTTATAAATTCAAGTCAAGTTTTGAGTCGTTTTCCTTTTATTATTTGTACATAAATTTAATATGTAATTTATTACAAAGTACACCTTAAAGTTTTGGATTCAAAATTATATACAACTTATTATAAGTTTTATTCATAATAACAAAGATATTTTATTTTAAAGAAATCAAGTCAGATTAAGTATTCCGCAGCTAATTTCAGATTTAACTAGGCGAGTAATTCAACTTAATTTATACCTATCGGTTTAATTTGTAAATGCAGTTTAAACTAAAAGTTATTTTAGCTTTTGTGTGTATATTTAGAGAATTATGTTTAAATATTTATTTCGAATTACGTTTGGTCATAAAAATTGTTTTGTTTACATAATTTTGAAAAGTTACGAACTGAAAACTGAGTATGTTTATAGTTTTTTTGCGGACAAACGAGTAGATGAATGAACAAATTTGAAATTCGCATTACAATCTCGAAACTCATTTTTGAAATCAGTTAATGACATTAAAACAACTTCCGGTATTTAACCTATGTAGTTAATTACACGTTAAATGAAACGAACCATAATGTCAACATTGAGTTCTTGTGCCAAAATGTCATTGCCAACAAATGTAACTTAACACCAATATTTATTTCAAACACAAAATACAAGAGAGCTATAAAAAAACGTTCTACTGCCTATAAACTTGTTGAAATTAGAAATCAAATTTCTATCAAGGTCACAGCAATCCCCATTTCTTCATCTTCATTAACATATTTAAACCATAAACACTAATTTACTTCTTCGAGATGTTATTTAACTTCCACATAAAGAAAACATAACATAACATACAACCGTACCAATCAGCGTGAACGCAACATGACGTGAGATACATTTATTCATAGAATTTCAAAATCTGTAATCTGTTGTTTTGAAACTAATCAGGCAATGTAGATGCATAAGAACCCGGAGCGATCAGAGTATAGGGATTGAAATATCGGTGTCGCGAGTTATGAAATACCGGGTTAATGACTTTCTATTCTGGTTTTTGTCTTTCCAAAAGTGGTACAGTGGCTGTGTGGATTCGTCATCTTGCGTTTACGCACAATCGACTGGCCGAATGATTTTATGAATTAGCCGATAGCGGATTTAAGAAAATGTGCTGGGCATTTCACTTATTTGTCCTCAATTTGATGGGAAAATATACATTC
Source organism: Pterostichus niger (assembly GCA_947425015.1). NCBI lineage: Eukaryota > Metazoa > Arthropoda > Insecta > Coleoptera > Carabidae > Pterostichus > Pterostichus niger. Next base: position 22,156,738 of record OX380345.1, on the reverse strand, counting down.
ATTTCTTCAAAATGACTCAAAAACAAAATACTGTCTTGACAATATACGGGGTTTAAATCCGGCAGTAATACTACCGATTATGAATGTGGATGAAGCTACAGAGATGTATCAAGAAAGGAAGAATCTAATAAAATAAAATAAATATATCATTACGCCTTTTACCTATTACTGGGTGTGGCACTCTGCCTAAGCAGATCTCGGTAAGTGATATATTTATGCGCGTGAACAGCCGTCAAATTACGGCCCCCAAAGATATTAGGGGAGGAGGAGCCACAGGGGTAGATTTAAATTGGTGAAAATTGATTGTCGACTGTGGGGATCGAACCAGGATTCTCAAGATCCACAGGCCGACTCGATACCACTGAGCCACCTACCCTATAAAAATCTAATTAATTTATATTTTTTAAATATGATTATTTGTGTGAGTGCTTTGGATTCGACTTTAATCTGTAGGCCCTCTATACTCTAATTAAACTTTTTCCCCATTTTAATCCTTCCCAATAATGAGGTTTACATCATTAAGATTCATCTAATTAGTTCAATCAATATAGATAGATTTACTATAACCATCATGAATTTTGTTTTAACATCTTGATTATGACAAAAACAAGAAAATCCAGCTATAATGACTATAAATACCACAATAAATAACACTGTGACATGCAGTTTATCAAAATACAATACGGTGGTGTGAATCGAATACGGATATGAATGCGGGGATCCCGTGTTCTAATTATATTAACGGCTCAGTGAATCAAGATCCTGTACTGTAATTAGGATTAAGTTACTGGTGTACAGCGTAACTTAAATAAATAAAATGGATGCTGTTTATTTAAATTTATGTAAAATCTTATAATTTCTTGGATTCTAGATTTATAGATTAGAAACAATCATAAACAGATGTTCTTTTATTTAAAAAAAAAATATCAGTTCGGAAAAGTAAGGAGTGACAATTAAAGATCAAAATAAGTTAAAATTACTTAATCAACAATTGTCCGCAAATTATTCATTTCAAAGTATAAAAAAGTACGAAAATCCTTTATAAAAAGATGCGAAACCTGCGTTAAAATGAAAAAGGAACCACCTGTTGTGAACATTCTAAAATAACATATTAATTTCATAGCACATATTGTTTTTATGCAGTTTTTTTTAGAAACAATACGACAAGTAACATATCAATATATGTATTTATACACCTGACAACATTGAAAGTAGCTCATATATTTGAAATAGTTAGTTATTTGCGAACCTATGTTCATGTTGATTAATCATTTTTAAATTACTTTGGTTTGTATTTTACGCTCTTAATTATCAGTGTGGTTTTTGTATAATTTTTAATTTACAGGTATATATTTATCCGGCAGTAACCCTCTCAAGCTCAAGCCGGCAAGTACGGACCCTGTAGTGTAATTGGGGTTAAGTTCCTGTTACAAAGAATAGCATAAATACATATTTTTTACTTCCTTGTACGAAGTAAAGATTTCAGTGGAAATACGCATTTTGGCCCTCCCTGAGTCCATTTTAACTAATTTCGTCGTGACGTCTGTACGTACGTATCTCGCATAACTCAAAACCGTAGAAAATTGAAATTTTATATTTAGGACTGTTATAACATCTAGTTATGCACCTCCGTTTTTGGTCATTATATAACTTCCGGAAGTGGTACTTTACTTGAAGCCTATAATAGATTTTCATGAAAAACTATATTCAAATATAATTTAAAACTTTCCAAATTTGGTATATAAGACTACTATATCAATGGAAATAACATAATAGATTTTTGTTAAAATACACTAACCGGAAGTGACACATTAAATGAAGCTGCTAACAGTTTTCCTTGAAAAAAATGGTATTATTTTAATTTTAGAAATAAATGCTGCAAATACAAGTTTTAGAGAATTAAATTCTGCGTCTAGGACATTAAGAATTTTTAAATTAGCCTTTTGCATAAGCGAGATATCTAAATTTCAATATTATATATTTTTTTTTAAATTAAGTTTGCTATGGATTAGAACAAAAATAAAAAATAAAAGATTTTATGTCAAATATGTGCAATTAAAAAAATATCTATAGTATAATATGCGTACAAGAAAGTCATGTGGTGTCCACATCAGATTTTTTTAGATTGTAAAAGCGATACTAGCGACACACTTCCCAGGACTTATATCTTTTTTCCAAGGTGTATCTAGGCAGTAGAATCATCGCCTAAATATTCTTCGTCATCTTCAAACACAAAATTTACATCACCTACTCCATTTATTAACTACGTTCTATAAATTCATTCACATAATTCTCATTAACAGTGACATGACATAATCATAACAATATATCAAAAACAACATCTCATAAAAAAATTGTTTCCTACATTCGTCCTTGCAAAGAATGCGCCAACACTAATCCTTCCTACAGTACATTGCACAGTATATTTAGTTAGTTGCAGAACGAGGATTGTCGCTGTTGCAGTGTTGACTGCAGATTGCAATGCCGATACGAGGAACACGGCAGGAAATGAACGCATATGAACACGCGAGCATTGCACAATCAGTATGATAATCAGACATATGAATCGTATAACTTGTGCCGTCATTGAATGAACGATTGGTATTTCATTGCGTGAGGAGATTTAAATGGCGAGCAATTCAGAGTAGAATTTCACTAAATTTGTTGTTGTATAAATCAATCAATAACTCTTTTGTACCTTTGTATATAATTTCATGTTATTGTAATATGTAAATCGTTTGTTGTAATCAATATATTGTTGTATTAAATACATTGTTGTAATCAATACTTTTATATTATTATAATAAATATATTGATTCGATCCCCACAGCCGCCAAACAATTTTCACCAATTTAAAATCTACCCCTGCGGCTCCCCCTCCACTAATATCTTTGGGGTCCGTGATTTGACGGTTGGTAACCGCACTTCACGCGAAAAAATATATCACTTACCGAGATCTGCTTAAGCAGAGTGCCACACCCAGAAATGGGTAAAAGGCGAGATTATATATTTATATATTTATTTAGTTACTAAAAGAAATCCCTCTCCAAAAAAATCTCTTACGTCAAAATTAAAAATGATTAATCTACTTCTTAATTAGCCAAAAAATAAAAGTAACGTACCGGTAAAATACTTTTTATATCTACACCTAATTAATTCAATTTTATTTATAATCAACTGTTTAATTGAAACAAGAATAATTGTTTCAAAATTCGCAAAATTAAGACTGGTTTACAGTGAGAAAACATTTTTAATAAGTCTGATTTGATATATATTTCTAATATATTAACAATAAATTATAATTATAAATACTACAATAGTCAATTTATTCATTTTGCAATATCAGGTAAATTATTGTAAGGTCGGAGACCAGTGGCATTAAAAATGTAAACATGAAGAACCATGTTCTTAATTTTGCGAGTTTTGTTAAATTATTTTTGTTCTATGATAGGTATAAATAAATAAATATATAATCACGCCTTTTACCTATTATTAGATGTGGTACTCTATCATAGCAAATCTCTGTAAGTGATATTTACTAAGCCGTCATTTCATGGTCCCTAAAGATGTTAGTGAAGAGAAAGCCACAAGGGTAGTTTTAACATGGAGTAAATTGTTTGTCGGCTGTAGGAATGAAACCCGGGTTCTCAAATCCACAGGTCGACTCGATATTATTATGTAGGTACATCATATAATATGTACCAGTGGTACTCAAAGTAAATGATATCACTCCCTGGGGGGCGTTTAAATTATCCAAAGGGACTCTAGATATACGGATGAGCACCAGAGGGGCATTAAGCTAGGCAGGAGGTGTTAGGCATGATAGTGGGCTATAAAGAGGTGTCGAACTAAGTATCTATTTAAATATTATTAAATATTTTTATTAATATATGGTTGTTGCTAAAAAAACTGCAATCAGAGAATCGGTAATGCAAAAAAAGTTTGAGAATTTTTTTTTCTATATTATATATTGTTGTAATTAATAACATATTTTTGTTATCATTACAAGGTTACAATTAATTCAATAATACTGATTGTTTTTGGTATTTCATTGATTGATATTAAAATAAAAACCAATCTACAGAAGAATTACACAAAATTTGTTATTATTTTATACATAACATCATCTACATGTCTATTCTAGAACAAAATATAGTAAATGCAAACATGATCTTTTAGTATTAACTTTCCATTGTTGATCGGGGGTCCTACCAATTGCTATATTTAGTAAGTTGGGTTATACGGTTACAGAATGGGCCATATTGTTGTAATCAATATATTGTAAAAAATATATTGTTGATATTATTATTGTGTTTGCTATTTCATTTTGTGTTAGGAGATTTAAGTGAACAGCAATTCACTGTAAAATTTTACAAAATTTATGATTGTATAAATCAATCAACAATTATTTAATATATAACTTCATATTGTTGTAATAAGTATATTGTTGTAATAAATATATAGTTTTATTCAATACATTGTTATAATACACATATTGTGGTAATCAAAATATTATTGTAGGCAATATGTTGCTGTAATCATTATATTGTCGTAATCAATATCTAGTTATACTCGTATTTAATATATTGTTATAATTACTAGATTGTTGTAATCAATATATCGTTATAATTAATATTTATTTATTTATTTATTTATGTTACGCTGTACAACAGGAACTTATCCCAATTACAGTACAGGGTCCGCACTCAGCTAGCCGAAGTGTAGTAGTTCATATAATTTTTAGCTTGAGTGAGATTCGAACTCGGGATCTCCGGATTCGAATTCCATATCGCTATCTACACCACCGTACTGACGGACATTATATTATATATTATTATAATAAACAAATAAATGTTCCAAGGCCAAAGATGCTTAACCTTAATATTATGCTGGGGATATATCCATGTACATTATTAGGAAAATTCAAAAATAACGTTATTATCAATATAAATCACATGGTACATAGACAAGTCTTTAAAAATATTTTTAAAAAAAGTACATACCGACAGGACTATAAATAGATTCTAATATGTTTTTAAATTAAAACTCTAACATGATTGTAAACAATAACAAAAGCTTAATAAACTCACTTCTATTTCCTATTTAAATAAAATTTGTCTAAACTAGAATGTAGGTACACTTTTGAATTAATTCACATATTTTGTCATCGTTTTCATGATGCATAAGATTTAGTCCGATGGAAATAGCGGTCTATTTTTGCACATGACACGAGGGCACGACGTGTTTCATTAAACATCGAACAAAACAAATCATATAGACGTGAACATAATATCATCTTTAGCCATAGCAGCCGAAGTGCTCCTAAAATATAGATTAATAAAAAAAAAAAATATATATCATCTTTACTTAATTTGTATTATTTTAAGTTAATTATCTAACAAATAAGTAAAATACTATTATACTAGTGTGAAACTAATTATTTTTTCTTTAAGATAGGACAAGTGACTCACTGGTATCGAGTCGACAAACAATTTTTACTTTATTAAAATTACCCCTGTAGCTCTCACTCCACTACATCTTTGGGGGTTGTAATTTGACGGCTGATAACTACACTTCACTCGCGAAATATATCACTTACCGAGATCTAATACAGCAGAGTACCAAACCCAGTAATGGATAAAAAGCGTGATGATACATTTATTTATATATTCTATTTTATTTCTTCAAGAAAATTTTACACAAAGGACAAATTTTGCCATTAAGATTAAAAATATAAAATTATAACAAATTTCATTTAATAAACACGTCAATCTATTCCACGCAGAATATGATTAATCATTTGCATGTTCCTGTCTATTGCTTTCAATCATAAAATTAATGACTATATGTATTACTTCTTTAAAACTGTCCATAATTATTTAATAAGGAAACAACGAACTGCAGCAATGACCTATAGCTAGAATCTAAAATTTTGCAAGAAACGAAAATAATTTATAGTTGTGAACAAATGATGCAATCACATCAATCACAACTTATTCCCATGAACATTTAAATTCAAATTAAAACGAAATGTTAATACATTTCTAATTTATTGCACTAAAGAAGATATTAACAGATGGTATTCAATCCAATCTAACAAAGGTAACATTCATCAGGATTACCGCTAATCGTCAGTCAATTTTCTGCAAGTTGTGGTGTTTAATTATAAGTACAAACAGTTGAATAATAGACGAGAAACCTCGGAAATATTTTGATTCAAGTGTTATTATTATATAAGCTTAGTAGGCTGTAATTCAAGGCCTACACCATCTCTAAATGGTCACCACTATTGTGAAAACAAATGATATACAGACGGAATTCTGCATAACTGCCAACAAATTATAATAATAACGATAATTATAATATTAACTGTAAATATACGTGTCGTTTTCAATAACAAAGCTTTTATCTAAAATATAAAATATATCTGCGATCTCAATTTGATTTCAGTTTCAGTTCATTCACTTTTCCAATTTAGGTGTTTCTGTTCATGGTATCCTGCTGATATATTTTGTTAATATAACAACACTGTAGTGTGTAAAAGTGTAAATGCTTTGTCTGCCATATACAGAAAGGTTTGCCATTTTAACAGAGACACGTCATTAACAACTCCAAAATTGGAGTCGTAAATCGAGATATTGGATTTTTTAGTTGTAATCTGCAAGTTCATTTTCAGTTTGGGACCATCCTACACGAAACTGTTTTCTTTTTTGAAATTAAAAGTTTGTTGATCCTATAGTTTACAGTTTGAATTCGTCTACAAATTATAAGTTATTAAACTCTGATTGATAATTACAGGAGATAACCAATTTTTTATCCAAGTTTTAATTTTGAAAACACTTCACTATTTTATTATTATACGGTAGATAATTGAAATAAGACTTGTAAAGAAATATTATTACTTATTATTAATTGATTCTTGAGGCATACACCTTAATACCTATAAATTTATTTTGTAACAAAAAACTTTTGACTTAATTTTTGTTAAAATTGTAATTTTAAGTTTAATTGTTTTATTGTAATTTACAATATTACTTGTTTAATAATAGCCACAACCATAGCCGAAATGTTGCATTAAGTAATGTAAAATAAAAGTATTTCTAAAAAATATAAAATAAACAATTTGTTAAGTCTCACAAAATTCAGCCTCCGAGTCACCTTATGAGGGCATCGTCAGAGGCTGGCCAGCACAGTTAGTAACCATAGATGCGTTTGCTCTTATTAGAGTATGGTATAACTAAAGAAGCTGTGTGACGAAGAACTGTGCTAGCAGAGAATAACTTCTTCACGTAAACTTTGTTCTAGGTGAAGAAGTGAGTTATACCATACTGATGAGCTCTAATAAGAGCGAAATGCGTCTATGGTTACTAACTGTGCTGGCCAGCCTCTTACGATACCCTCATAAGGTGACTTGGAGGCTGAATTTTGTGAGACATAGTCAAGTGTTTATTTTATATTTTTTATTAAACCTAGTTTCACCAAGTGTATGGATGACAATTAATTTTGTCTTTGTTGTTATTTACAAGTATTACACTTTATTTTCAAAAGCTAGAGTCTGAAATCTAGGAAATATAGATTTTCAAATCTCTAAAATAAATAAATATACTCGTATTTTATAGACTAACTCACAGCTCTTAATATAGTCATTGTTTTAGTCTTTATCTTTGTTGAGTGGATTGAGCCATTTCCAGTTGTTGACACAAACATTGTTTTTGTTTTATGTATGTTCACATGCCTGTATACAAAATTATATAAAACACATTTTTTAAATATAGAATATTAGTAAACGTTAGTAATTAGTTTGAATAGTTTAGTACTATTTTTAGAGTAATGTATAACTGAAGAAATAAAACTACAATAAACTATTTTAAATTAAAACGACAAGATTTTGAACTTTACAAACGTTTATATTTGTGTTTATGCTTATGCCTAATTTTCATTTTTATGGGGTAAATAAGTCAGTAGTATCATGTGGATTTGAGAATCTAAATATATATATATATATATATATATAGAAACAAACAAAAAATATCGCACCGAAATTATAATTCAAATAATACATATTATAACCGTACTAGCTATGTGCTATTTTTTGTTTTTTCGCCGGATAAATGTATTAGAAACTTTGTTAGAAAACTGAAACCTCAGCCCTAAAATTCGATATAATAAAAGCAGTGTATTTATGAAATCCAGTCTTTTGATCTATTTTCAAAAATCAACTTGAATGTTAGTTTATCACGGTTCGCTAACTAACTGACGTTTGTTTTGCTGTAAGTAAACAATTGAAATAATTTTATTTTAAATTAATAAGATTTTACAAGATTTGTGACCAGCTGGCACTGCCAAACGTATATCTTAAAAACATTCGTTTTGCTTTTAAATAAATCAAGATTAAAGTTTTACTTTTGGAGGTCACTAAATTTAATACATTAAAACATATTGTATTATCTTTACTAGTATACGAGTATATAGATGTTATTTAAAAGCTTTTGCTGTGTTAGTGCGGCCGACTTTTTATTTTGTACTCTTTTGCGCAATTTTCCTTTTCTTCGATAATGATCGTTTAAAATAACCACTGGTTTATTGAAGCCACAGCGATAACACTTCAATAAATTATCACAACATACATTTAATTACCGATTGAGCACGAGTGAACGTTGTTTAACTGAACGCCGTTTTTGGAAATTGTATTTATACGTTTTACAACAAACATTGTTTAAAAATCATACTAGATATTCATTTTACGAACCCAAATTTCGAAAACCATAAGATATATGAAGTCGGGCCTTTGTCGCATTATTTGCTTACATTAATAATAGTTTTGTTTTTCTACAAGAATATATAAGTCACTAAAATATGAGCAAAAATGAGGGAAATGCACTTTTTTAAAATTAATTTTAATTCCCAAATATTAGAAGAATAGTATTATATATATTAAAGTCCTCTTTACAATAGAGAATTAATAGTTATTTTTTATGAATGTAGTCTTTGAGAAAAGCCCAAAATATATAGGCACAATTCTGTACAACAAATTAAATAAAAAATTGAAAAAAATTGTGAATTTAAATAAGTTTAAAAGAGAACTAAAATTATATTTGTTGCAGAATTGCTTTTATAATGTACAAGAATATTTGAATTATGTATACTAATTTGTAATTACTTGACTTGTTCTATATCATTTGTACTATGATCATTGAACTAATAAATTCTATTCTATTCTATTCTATTCTATGAGCTTATTTTTACTCATTTTAATGATACGAAGATGATTTAATTAACATAATCAATACATATAAATAATTTAACGTTTAGGTGGCTCAGTGGTATCGAGTCGGCCTGTGGATCTTGAGAACCCTGGTTCGATCCCCACAGCCGACAAACAATTTTCACCAATTTAAAAAATCTACCCCTGTGGCTCCTCCTCCACTAATATCTTTGGAGGCCGTGATTTGACGGCTGGTAACCGCACTTCACGCGAAAAAATATATCACTTACCGAGATCTGCTTAGGCAGAGTGCCACACCCAGTGATGGGTAAAAGGCGTGATGATATATTTATTTATTTATTTATTTATCAAGTAATTTTTGAATTAGATTTTATTCAAATCCACAGGGCGACTTGATACCACTGAGCCACCTATCCCATATGACCATAAAAAATTACTAAAAACTTGAAATTATATTTCGCTAGCAAAATATAATTATTTGCTATTAAATCAGATTCAAACTAAATATGGGGTAGGTGGCTCAGTGGTATCGAGCCGGCCTGTAGATCTTGAGAACCCTGGTTCGATCCCCACAGCCGACAAATAATTTTCACCAATTTAAATCTACCCCTGTGGCTCCCGCTCCACTAATATCTTTGAGGGCCGTGATTTGACAACTGGTAACCGCACTTCACGCGAAAAATATATCACTTACCGAGATCTGCTTAAGCAGAGTGCCACACCCAGTAATGGGTAAAAGGTGATGATATATTTATTTTTCAAACTAAATATTTGATAATACATAAAATAGAATATAAAAAATAATGATTATTAAAAAAAAACTACTAGATAAAGTTACAGATAAAACTTGATATAACTTTTAAGGGGTTTCATGGACGCTTTAAGATTATTTCATGGGCCTCTAGCGATCTGAGGACCCCTGGTTAAGAATTACTGGATTAACTAACTAAAGATGCAATTCTATTTAACTGTCTTTCATACCAGTACTATTGGTCCTAAAGTAGAACACAAGCCAGCAAGTAATATCAACAAAAACACTGAATAATGGGAATGCATGTCATAATATTTAGTATTATCGCAAATAAAATGAGTTATTTCCTTAAGAAAGTAGGTAGACTAGTTTATAAATATTACTTTATGTCATGTTACTGCTAATAAACAGTAGGTGCTCAATTAAAAATCAAAATAATTATCTTCATTCTCAGTTTCCTTCTAACTAAGCTTCTTTCAAACTTAAAGGTTAACACTAAGTGACAATAATGACGCATGTAAATTTCAACAAATTATTTGTGTGTAAAGAATGCAAGTTCTGTAAATAAACTTAAATCATTTTAGAACTTAAAACTATGAAATCACCTTACACAATCTTATACAACTAATTTAGTATCATACCATATACAGCGGTTTAGAACATTTCTGCTTTCCCTGTTCAACTATTCATAATAGCTTCATAGCATCATAGCAGGTTCGATTCTCGATTCATCTCAGGTCATTGTGAAATATCTAACATCGTTACGTAATGCCGAAGCATCTAGATTCGAGATTTCGTGTGTGATGTTGATTAGCCGAAGAGCCTGAGGTATCTTACTCTTAAGATCTCAACAGAACATGTAGCATACACGATGGCAGTGACAGGATCCGATGAACAGAGCACGTTGTAGTGCCCAAGAAAAGTGGAACACTGGTTTATTGTTTTATCTTTGTTTGAGGAGATTTTGGTGATTTTTATGGATGTGTGAATTAACTTTCTTTGACGGAATGGAAAACAATTCTAGATATTTATAATCCTTCAGTGAAATTATTTTATTTGTAATAAAGTAATTAAGTAAGTTTATAATAATTATTTATTTATCGATACATTAGGGACTTTTTTGTTTTTAGGAATTTTTTTTGAGGCGTCGTCAAGTTGGTTAGTTGCAAAACTGTCAAACATAAATCTGTTTAGCTGTCACTGCTCAATTCATAAATAATTATTACAATTTTTTTTTTTATTATAATAAATTAATTACAATGCACTTTATTAATTAACCTAACTAATAAATATCAAAGTAAATTAAATTCCAAATGTTTATTGAATCTATCAGTGTTACCATCTCGAAATTTAAATATTATTTATTATAATAAAACTTTTGAAATAAAAATACATGCCAGAGATATAAGGGCAAATAGTATCAAAACATGTGTTACAACGACCAATTTAAACACTTGTTTTTCAATATAATATTGGAGACCGTGATTTGAGGTCTGGTAACCGCAAAATACAGAATGTTTTTATTCTTTGGGAACAAAATTAAAAGTATATATTAAATGGCGTACTGATCATGGAATAAAAATAATTTATCAAAATTCACAAAATGAAGAGTCCCTTTTTAGTGCTACTGGCCAACATTACAAACAGTTATATATTATCGTAGTATTTATAACTATAGTTTAATTATTAATAACTTTCCAATATGTGCTAGTATAAATGTTTACTTAAGATAAACTACCCTTAATTTTACGAATTAAAAAAAAATTGTTTGTTCCATGATCAATACATTATATAATATATACCATTATTTTTTTCCCAATTTCTGAACCTGGGTTCAATTCCCACAGCCGACAAACAATTTTCACTATATTAAACATAACTCTGTAACTCTCACTCAACTAACATCTTTGGGGGCCGTGATTTAACAGCTGATAACCGCACTTCACACGCGGAATATATCATCTACAGAGATTTGCTACGAAAAAGGGCCACACCCAGTAACGAGTTAAAGGCGTAATGATATTTGTTTTTATGTTTATAACTATTCAATTAATAATAACAACTCACGAGCGTAAGGACAAAGGGCATATGGCCGTAGTAGTTGGTCCGAGAGAGAGAATGAATTGTTAATATTGCTTGCATACACACCGATAAAATCAAGATATTAACTGTAAGTATTAAGTGAAATGGTTGCAAACTTACAATTTAAATTATCGTTGTCTAGGATATTTATTTTGACAATGACAATTTAAATGCCAATTAGATTTCAACTACTGAACTCTCGCTTGTGCAGCAATTGTTTTATCCACAGATACAGAACCATAATTCCAATAAATATTTAAATACTTGTATTATTCCGTACTTATTACAACTTTTAACATTATCAAATTTAACCCAGTAATTTTATGTAGGTACATATAATATTATAAATTTATATCAAACAATAAATACCTTTACTTTGCTTCTAGTTTATCATAAATTTCATCGTACAGGTACCATTATACAAATAAAAATGTAAAATAGCACATAAAACAATCTTCGATCCAACACTGCTGCTAGATATAGTTGTACTGACTAATATGTTCAAACCTTTGCCGTCCGGACAAGTCTGAACATCGTTTGTTAATTAATGAAATAGCTGATACAATGACTGTAGACTTTATTACCAATTTTTATAATAGAAAATATAATAAATCGATTCTCACAACAGACTGATTAATTTACATATACATATACCGGGTGTCTACTTTTTTTTTCCGAACATAGGAAATTCAATGTTAAAATTTTGATTTAGTGATATCTCTTTACCTATTAATTTTAAAACAAAATTGTACCGAAGAAAAATGTTCAGAATGAAAAACTGCATCCATAGAGTATAAGTTTGTTGTTCAATTGTTTCTTATGTCCGAGTTAGAAGCAAAAGAAAATACACGCTTTAAAGCAATTATCAAAATGCCATGAGAAATAAAACAAATTAGATAACTTAATAATAGGTATTTATTTGTCTAGATTGTGTAGAAAAAAGAAAATAATAGTTGCTATAATTAATTTTATTATTAAATTAAATGCTCGAATAAATAAATAAATAAATTAGAGTAAGCTTCCAATTCTGGTCCAATATGTCAAATAATGTCAGACACAACAAACAAATTATTTTATTTCTCATGGCACTCTGATAATTGCTTTAAAGCGTGTGTTTTATTTTGCTTCTAACTCGGACATAAGAAACAATTAAACAACAAACTTATACTCTATGGATGCAGTTTTTCATTGTGAACATTTTTATTTAGTACAATTTTGTTCTAAAATTAATAGGTAAAGAGATATCGCTAAATCAAAATTTTAACATTGAATTTCCTATGTTCGGAAATAAAAGTAGACACCCGGTATGTATTACAATAATTCAAAAAAACTTTTTACTCGGTTGTAAAAAACTGATACATTTCTAGACCGGTTATTGTCGTCATTTCCCATAACATATATATTTTGAAATTGTATTTCTACTTCAGGTTACAAATAAATATGTTTGATTTAACAACGTATAAATTAAGTAATAAATATTTTTAGCAACAAATATTATCTGTATATTATAAACTTATATCAAACACTAAATACCTTTATTTTGCTCCTAGTTTATCAAAAATTTCATTGTACAGGTACCATTATACTAATAAAAACGTAAAATCACACATAAAACACTCTTCGATCCACCACTGCTGCTAGATACAGTTGTACTGACTGATATGCCCAAACCTTTGCCGTCCGGACAAGTCTGAACATCATTTATTAATTAATTAAATACCTGATACAATGACTGTATACTTTATTACCAATTTTTGTAATGGAAAATATAATAAATCGATTCGCACAAAAGACTGATTAATTTACATATGCATATATGTATTACAATAATTCAAAAAAACTTTTTACTCGGTTGTAAAAAACTGATACATTTCTAGACCGGTTATTGTCGTCATTTCCCGTAACATATATGCTTTTAAATTGTATTTCTATTTCAGGTTACAAGTAAATATGTTTGATTTACAACGTATAAATATCTTTATCGATAGATATTATCTGTATCTCTTTGAGAAAGTAGGAACAAAAATCAAGTTGACAATTATTATGAAATGTAAATAAATAAAATAACTATATCATCATACCTTTTACCCATTACTGGGTGTCGCACTCTGCCGTAGCAGATCTCGGTAAGTGATATATTGCTTCGCATGAAATGTGGTTACAAACCGTCAAATCACGGCCATCAAAGATGTTAGTGGAGGGAGAACCACAGAAGTAATTATCTTCTTCTTCTTCTTAATCTATACTCTTTTACCTTACGGTGTCGAGCGAGAAGTAATTATAACATGGTGAATATTTATTATCGGCTGTGGGAATCGAACCTGGGTACTCAAATCCACAGGCCAACTCGATACCACTGAGCCACCTACCCCAAACACAAAAAAATAGTGACTATGTTAGTTAAAATACTGAAGGAAACAATAGCAGATATTTAAAATCTCATAACAAAATTTTTAATAATTATATCTGTTAAACAAACAAAAAATATCGCACCGAAATTATAATTAAAATAATAAATATTATTATTGAACTAGCTGTCATTTTTATAATATGCTATTTTTTGTTTTTTTGGGCAGATAAATGTATTAGAAACTTTGTTAAAAAATTGAAACCCCGGTCCTAAAACCCGATATAATAAAAGCAGTTTACTTCTGAAATCCAGTCTGATTGACGTTTTGATCTATTTTCGTAATAAAAAGCTTATAAATGGTTTAATCAAAAATCAATTTGAATGTTATTTTATCTCGGTTCGTTAGCTGACGTTTGACTCTATACCACTGAGCCACCTATCCCTGTGTTTTATATTATCTTCAAATTATCTTACCTGTAATTATTACCACATGTTCTAAAATCAGTTTATGAGTTTATTAACACAAACATTTAATTTTAATTTTACGACATTTAAAATTTTAGAAACCAGGTTACTTTCTTGTTTACGAAACGATATCTCCAAATTTTATCAACCAGAATCTATATTCGTTTAGTATAGTTTATTTATTTATCTATAACAGTAGTACAGTTTTGCAGACAATGTCGGGTAGATACATTTATATTTTTACAAATTCATTTACATTATAAAAGCTCTTAGATGTAAGAAAAGCTTTAATTACCCTAACATTATTTAGTAGTAACCTCAATCTTAAAATATTGTTTATTTCCCCACAAAATGCAAGTAGATTCACTTTTACTGCCTCTTAAAATCGAATATATTAAGTTAAACATTAAACTGAACAGGAATCCTGCCTCGATAAACTTAGTTGTTAGTTTAATGCAGTGGTTTCCAAACTTTTTCTCTCAGCGGCCCATTTTTTCCGTAAAAAATTGTCGCGCCCCCCTCATTTTTTATAACAGCCTAACTTCAAAAATCGTAAATCATTTATTTTATAGAATACAAAAAAATGAGTACTATAAACAAATATTGTTATTATATAAGATATTTGTTATAACAAATCTTTTTATTACAACATAATAATAGAACAAAATAACATTTATAAACATAAAATTGTAATAAGATTGGAAAATATATTTAATTTAAATTAGGCATATTTAATGCAATATAATCATAATTTTTGAGTGTGCTGAATGGGCGCTTGTTTTTCAGTTTCTCGAACCGGGGAGTCATTGAAGATATCGCCACTCGCAATTTTTTTTAAACGAATAATCGAGTTCGATATTATGTCTTTAAAACAGCTACAGCGGAAACACCTGTTTCACACAAACAAGATGTTACGAAACGTAATAAAATTTCTAAGGCTTTGTTTGTTAAACTAGGGATATTTTACTGCGAGCGCAAATTAGAAACACGTGTGTGCTATGATGTAAATGGAGAATGTGTTCATAAGCCTCAATTATATTTTTAATAGCGCGCCCCCCTAAGGGGGCGCGCCCCACAGTTTGGAAACCACTAGTTTAATGGACAGTAGCATAAATTATTTTTCAAGATGTTTTGGCATTCTGCCAAATTACCCATGAAAGGTTAATATAAACTCTGACAGTTTCAAAACAAAACTGGTTAGCATCTGAAGCTCATGTGAACGAACAACGACTCTATGCGTGTTTAGAAATTAGCTGGCAGTAGAAAATGTAAGTAGCATGTTAAGTCTAACCTTGAAACTTCAAAATCTACTTTTAAACTTATTAGTTTTTATTTATATTTAATATTGATATGAGATGAATGTTAATAGAGATTGATCTTTTGACGTCATGACAAGGAACGTGAAATATGGTGTCATTTGTTTCTTCTATTACAACTATTATTACATTAACTTTTTTATTTAACTACCTTTTTGTTTTATTGATTACTGCAAAAAAAACAAAAATCGATTTAAAATCATGTAATAATTTTCAGTTATAATATCTCAAGGCCTTTGCTAATACGAAATGTTTTTTTTTACAACGCGGTCAGAAAGAATTGAAAGAAGAAATTGATACTTTTCATACATTTATTTTCTTCCCTGAAGAAGGAAAGTACAGAGCCATATCCATGGTATTATTTGACATTAATGACATTCAGGTGACATCTGTTGAGAAAACCATAAATCATAAGATTACTACATATAAATGTAAACATATCAAAATATTTCATTTATTTTTGGAAATTTTTCTTTCTAATTACTAGAAGTGACACTCTGCCGTAGCATATCTCGGTAATGATATATTCATGCGAGTAAAGTGCTATCAAATCACGACCTTAAATATTTTATTTTATATGCATTTTTATTGCTTGAAAATGACCAAAATATTATGCCGAAACGTCGCCAAAAAAAAAAATATTTAAATTGCTTAAAATTGAAATTAAAAATGAAAACACCTAAATCTAATTAACAATTAAATATAAAAAAATAATAATTTAGTTGTGAAAGATCTTTGGATTAGATCCGAACCGAAAGAGTTCTAATACGATCTGATCAAATATTGAATATTTTCCAGGCGGAAAAGTCGCCTTTTCAAAGTCAAAGTCAAAGTCAACTCAAAGTATATCTTTGCTATCCATGTAAACATAGTCTATATGTCTGATACGTTTTTTGTCTTGAACATTTAAATTATAAGAAACAGATGAAAAAAAGAATGAAATTAGTTATTATATTAAACAATAACAACATAAGTTACTGCTGTGGTAAATAAATTAGCATCTGCATATAGATTGATATATTTATTACTAGATTAAATTTCTTAAGAATTAATTAATCAATTAATCAATTCAAATTACGCCATAGGTAATTTACATTATTTAATTTGTTTAATAGGTCACCAAATTACAACTTACACTGCAATATTTGTAATGACGTATTTTTTCTAAAACTAAATATCGCTAATAAACAAAACAATAAGTTACCTAACAAACTCATAATATATGAGTTCTACCGACCTGTTTAATTGCTAAAAATATGAGTTGTTATATTTTCTACGGTTATTAGTTTCAATTGATTATATTGTAAGTTATGTTCGTTAATTGAAGGTTTCTTTGGTGACATTTACATTACTCTAATAAATTCAAAAACGTAATTAGTAATCAATAAAAATATTGTTAACACAGCCAATTAAAATATATCACTTTCTAGTTTTCTTTATAGGGACAATAAAAATTACAAATTGATATTCTTAAAAATTTGCTTTCGAATTGCGTCTAAAGTTGTAATAATTATTTATATAATTGCCATTATAGTTACACCTTTCTAAAATTCAATTCTGTATTTTGAGTCACTACTATTACGCATGCTAGTTTGCAGTTTGATTAATTTAAAAGGTTTCCATATATATCTAGAGCATATTTGCATAAATTTTGTAATTTCAATTTTGAGTTGTTACGTATTTGGTCTTTATGTTTTCATATGCTAAATAAATGCAAATTAAATAACAGGATATATTTTAGTAAATTTTAATTAATATTGCTAATGGTGCAAATGATACTAATTTAAATTTAATTATAGTGTTCAGGTAATTGCAATATCGCTAGCTCGAAAAGATGCAAAAAAAGCAAGTCGCAGAAAATTACACTTGAAACAGAAACAAGTATAGTTGAACTAATAACTACGGTTTAATTTGCATTAAAAATATAAATATAAAAGTTTGATTTATGAGCGTAAAATTAATGCAAAATCGATAAATTAACTTTTATTGCAGAATTTTCGCAGAATATATTAATAATTATCTTTAGAAATTCACTAATTTTTGCATATATATCTTCAAATTATTTTTTCAATGCGATCACAAGGAATTATTGATATTAAATTTATTTACATAATTTCTAAATAAATTTTGAATATATTTATTTGCCAATTTGATAATAAATAAAAATAAAGTTTATTTATGATTCGGTTGTCAGAATTGAATTATGATATTTTTTTTTAAAATACGATACAATTTTATGTAGCTTTTTCAATAATATTTAAAATATCTGTTAGTGTTTCACAAAAAAATCAATAAATAAATCTTGTTCTTGATAAAAATCAAAAGGAGAAGCTTTTATAAAATATAAAGAATTATTCTTAAGAAATCTTGACTTAAATTTTACGTGAGGAAAAGATATTTAATTAATAAAAATATAGAGCACAAATTTATTTTAAAATTATTAAATAATTTTAATAAAAACGAAAACAAAAAGCACCTTTTATTTCTTGAAAAATCTACATAATATTACAAATTAGCAATTTAAATAATAGGTAAGTAAAATATAAGTAGAATAGCAGTATTTACTAAATTTTGAAATACTTGTTAAAATAAAAATTAAATATCTAGAAGAATGAGTTTCGCTGGAAAAAACAAAGAAATTAAAAATGAAAAATAAGGACCCAAGAAATAGATAATTTTCATTCGAATTTTCATTCTGGCCTCGAAAATATTTAGGCATATCGAGTAGATTTCGGTCTTACTATATTCAATATTTCAATACTCAAATTATTTTACCCCAAAGCACTCATATACCTTTATATTAAAGAAATAAATTTTCATTTAATTTTTTTTCCAATTGTCTTTTAAAATGACGCACTTATTAAATTTTCTAGAGGATGAGGCACTAGACTTAGCTAGATCATTTTCTGATGTAAAAACACACCAAGATTCATCAAAATCGTTCGAACCGATTTCAAGATTGTTGAAACAGACAGACAAACAAGAATTGCTCGTAATTGAGATATTCAACTACTAAGAGATAGCGTTAATCACGACATGTCAAACTTGAGACAAAAATACTCTTTCAATTGGTCTCCATAAGCTTATCATTACTGTCACTTGTATTTCTTAGTTTTTTCTTTTTACTAGTCGAGTTTTTTTAAATTAATTTATATAGAATATAGTTGTGTTTTCGTAAGTTATAGTTTTCGTATTAGTTTCATTTATCGTTTAATTTTTAGGTACAAATTTAAGTATATATTCATAGTACAGATTTTTTTAATAATCTAGGTTTTCTTAGTAGAAATTAATTCTTTTAGTACAATATTAGTTAATTATAGTTTTATTACCTTCTTTATTGTAAATATTACTTCTATTATAATTCATTTTTATGTATTTTAAAAAACTTATTTATTAAATTAGTAACAAACTGTGCCTTTTTTCGAAATTCTAATTTTTGTTACTATTTAAAAATTGCAATAGAATATAAGTAATATTTTTAATTCAACTATAATCAAGAGGTATTTCTAACTTTTGAAGCTGCTTAAAAAAATTATGTCACCGTGGTTACGGTAGTTATTATCATAATTTGTTTATATCATGACATAACAATAAAACTATCAAAATATAAATGACAATGCAAAAAAGATAATTCTATGTTACAACTTATTCAGTTCAAGAACCAAAAAGAAAGAAACCGTACTTAAAATTAAAAATACCGCAAGTAATGAACAAAACATCAAAGCAAAAAAACGAAAAATGCATCAAATTTAAATAAAATTACGTAACGGTATGCGATTCTTCGAAAACAAGTTGACATTTAATGTACACGCACACATGCACGCATTCTAATTCATGCAATTCTGTTATCACAAAGCCATCTAAATATATCGAGACATAAATAAATAAAACATTTTATCGGCGAAACCCTACGGCATCCGCTTTTCGTTTTACGTAACTACCGGCATGGGATATCTTATTCTACCCACTTGTTACACTATAATAGATAACAGAATAACGTAATATGTGTTCCCAATAGCGTAGGCTGTGGAAGTGATTACAAATGGAAATGAATAGCAATAGCTTTGGAAACAGATGAACGTTAGTTGTCATTGAGAAATATTTCTAGAACTTATCAAACAAATGAGTTCACTTCCCACAACCGACAACTAATTTACATCCCCTCCACTAATATATGTGGGTGCTCTAATTTCATGGCTGGGAACCACGTTTCACACGTAAAATATCTCAGTTACCTAAATCTGATATGGCAGAGTTCCATTCTCAGAAATTGAGTAAAATTTATTTTATGAAAATATTTATTTGTGTAATAAGTATATAAAGTGATTTTTTATTACTCACGCACGGTAAATGCAGCGCAAGCCGAATGCGAAAGCTGCAATAGACACTTGACGCTTGTGATACACACGTAATTTGTTCTACGATTGCATCTAAACGTATACGAACTGAAAATAAATTCGTTGTCAATATGACAAGTTTCTGTATTGATTGTATCCTTGGTAACTATTGAAATAAGCGCGCATTTTATATATTTAACGCGCGTTGTTATTGAAAATGCGCGGCTGCGTTATATTTCGATTGCTACACAGAAAACGGCAACTTTACGATGACAAATGAGAGCGTAATTATCAACTTTTCATAGAAATCGTAGAAAAAAATCTTGAACCACCATATTGCGATTTGGTGAGTCCTGTACTGTAATTGGAATTAAGTTTCAGTTGTACAGAGGAGTATAAATAAATAATGACAATTTGAACCACTAAAAATTAAAATTTAAACTTGGTTGAAATAAATAAAGGCAAATCAAATATTTGACAGCAATGTAAGACATTTAAAATCCCTTTTCTTTTATTTATTTAAACCAAGTTCTTTTGGCTGTGGAAATTGGCATACATATTGTTGTTATTTTATATAGTTACTATGTACGTTACTTAGATTTTTATATGGAACAAATTTAAATTATTTAAATAAATAAATAAATATAAATATACCATTGGGGGGGGGGGGGGGTATGGCACTCTACCACAGCAGATCTCGGTAAGTGATATATTTCTTCGCGTGAAGCACGGTTACCAGCCGCCAAATCACGCCCCCCAAAGATGTAAGTGGAGGGGAAGCCACATAGATAGATTTAATTTGGTGAAAATTGTTTGTCGCCTGTGGGGATCAAAATCAAGATCCACAGGCCGACTCGATAACACTGAGCCACCTACCCCACATTTAGAATATTTAGTAGAGATTACTTATTAAGTGCGCGAAATTAATGATATTAATGCGTGAGACTAGAATTAAGTCAATTGAACATATTAAAACATTTCGCGCGTAATACAGACAATATTTTTTCTACAATTGTATATAATATTAAAGGCCTGAAATAAATTTCGAGAAAAAAGTTTTACTAAGCAATGAAAAAAACCTTGGTAACTTTATATGATCATCAAGGCAACATAACAAAAACTGTTACTGTTAAAAAATTGACACTTTACAATATAAAATTAATCAAAAAAAGCCTACTTTTATAATGACCGTAGAAAATAATATTTCAAATGATTTTAGCATTTATTATATAGTTCGTTTATCAAAAGATGAGAGCATAAAATATATAGGAGGTATTTGATCTTGACCATGATTGGCTACCAAAAAAAGAATATGAAGATAAGAGTTTACGTAGCACGAAATGATTCTTCAATTATATCCGTCAGTACGATGGTGTGGATAGCAATATGGAATTCGAATCTCACTCAAGCTAAAAACTATATGAACTACCACACTGCGACTCGGTGAGTGCGGAATCTGTACTGTAATTGGAATTAAGTTCCTGTTGTATAGCGTAACATAAATAACATAAATAAAATAAAAATATAATAGACTTATAACCATATAATTGGTATAAGTGAAGTTTTGTCAACTAATCAGGATCAAAGTCGCCCTATACCTTTCACCCTATAATCTCTCGCCGCACGAAGTATTTTTTTTTTGCTATTATCAAATGTATTTTAATATGTGCTTCAAATAAAAGAACTATGACAAAAAAAAAACCATATGTGTCCCTCAAAAAATATGCGATGCCAATATGTCAACATGTACTAAACAGCTGTATTCTATTGGCTATATTGAATATTCATGCAGTGTTTCTTTCATCTTTGTTTTACAGAGTGGGCGTTGAAGAATGTAAAAAGTGAATTTTCTATGCTTTATTACTGAATCATGTGTGATCTTTACAAGGAGGATACTAGCCTACGATTATGTCAAGGTTAAGCAAGAATTGATTTAAATAGCTTTGAATGTTGTAATAATTATTATAATGTATTAACTCTTTATAAATAAAGCAAATGAGATATTTTGCAAGGATTTACCGTGTTTTTAGTTTTGTAATTTCCTTAAATGCTTAACGAACATGTTATAATCACCTGTATGAAAACATATAAATATCACCACGCTTATTTGTCAGTTTTTGTATACATACATATTAATGTGGCACGTAATGTTTTCTGTTATTTTGATTGGCAAAAATTATTCTTTCATTAAAAAATTAAATTAGTATAATTACATATTAATAAACTGCTATGTCCAACAGATGACTTCTCTAACCACAAATAAATTATAATAATTTCGAAAGTTGTTTCAAGTAAAACATGTTTTGAATTATATTATAATAGTTATTTATATTTTGTTGGATATTTTATCGTTTTCGAAATAAACGTACAAATAAAGTTAAATATGTAACCCATTATTTAACTTAATTTTGGTATTATTTAATTTTATTTACGGCAATTCTTGCTTTTACCACCTTCCAGAGGTGGTTTATACCCCTAAAAAGCTAACTTGGCACACTAATATAACTCTAAAAAATATTGAACCCCTTTTTTTTTTCTTCCGGAAGTTGCTTTTTAGAAGTACAAACCACCCCTGAAAGGTGGTAAAATCAAGAATCGCCATAATGAAATTAAATAATTTCAAAATATTACGCGTTCAAAGTGGTACCCTCGAAAATAGATTCAGCAACCCCAAAAACCCTCGAGTAACTAGTTTTGAACCTAAAACTTTATTTCAGTTGGATATGGTAATTCATCCCCCATCTTCTTTTTAACCCCTTAAAAAGGTGCATATGATCAAAATGACCCCGAAAACAGATTTTGGCGATCTCAAAAACCCCTGAATAACCAATGTTGAACGTGTAATATTTTAATATTATTTAATTTCATTTATGGCGATTCTTGCTTTTACCACCTTCCAGAGATGGGTTTGTAGCCCTAAAAACCAACTTCCGGAAGAAAAAAAATAGGGGTACAATATTTTTTAGAGTTCTATTAGTGTGCCAAGTTTCATTTAAATCGGTGAGTGACAGTTGGGTAGTGTTACTTGTGAGTTCAATAATATTATCATCCAGGGACGCAATTAATGAAGTTTACCGCTTATTATATAACCTCAAAAATGTATTATTTTTCTCAACTACGGCCTAAAAGTGCAATTTCGTCTTGAATGCTCGTGGAAGAAGTATAACATTCAATTCACGTGTTATGGTAATAACCTACTATTTGGACCGCAAACTTACCCAATGGGTAGGTAAATCAAATTTAGGTATTTATCCGGTATTTACCCGAGGTTATATTTACCTACCCAATTGTAAAAATTGTAAGTTTTTTTTTTTCAGTGTCGAACAATGTAATTTTCTAAGTTTGAATAGAAATAATCTACAACAAGAAGTCGACAATCATTTACAAATAAATCATATGAATGTAACATAATAAAAATCGAAATATATATATTTTTTTTTATGTCTGTGATATTCTTTTGTATTTATTGTGACTTCAAATATTTTACAATGATACTGCAAACCCATATTCTTACTATTTGTTATTACTAAATTTATACCCACGTATGGGTAAATACTCGAGTATTTACCCTGGATATTTACCTTGAAAAATAAATACCTGGGTATCTTGCATCACTACGCAAACTGCATCCTCATGAATAAATGCTATCAAAACACGCTCGTAGAATAATATATTATTATGTCATTGAAATTAGCAAGTTTTATAATGAGAAAATAAAATTTTGTTAAATGTAAGCTTCAAGTTCCCAAATTTAAATAAATTACATTACAATATAAAATTTCTGGAATAGCTAAACACCTTTTACGCATTTACATTCAGTCAAAAGAGAAAAGTAATTAATAAAACTAAATGCAAATCAGTGATGAAATCTCAAAATGTCAACAAAGAATTAATACATTAACTGTTACCGTTAAACTCACAACCATGAACATTTAGCAAATAGCTTGAATTCATCAAATTCACATAAAAATTCAACGATGAACGATTCTACGCAGCTTTCACTCCCTGGTTCTCATGGTATCAAGAGATATTTTTCACAAATTTAAATCTTATCTAAGAGTGCATCAGTCCATGACTCATTCGCTTAAAAGAAATACTGTGTCGAGTGAAGTGTTCTGCATTAGACACCTACATATTTATACCTTACCGTCTGGGTGGTAATGGGTTTATTTGGGCTGTTGTGTGTTCGTGTGTGTCGGTCAACGGTACCATAGGCGTGCGGGTCTAGAGCAGAATTTAAATTACTCCTACGTCATGACGTGCAATGTTTAAATATATTTTAATATTTGTTAAAACAATTAGTCTTACGCCGCCACGTCAAATAGCTTGGCTATTTAAAAACAAGACAAAGTACAACAAATAAAATACGTTGTTGTTTTATAGATACGTAAGTATTGAAAATGTCAATAAGAAGAAACAAAATAAATAAATTAATTCTATGACGCAATTCTCACGTCATTTAATATGGTGTATACTTTACTCTTTTTAATTTTTCTAGACAAATAAGAGTTATTTTTGATCTTTTTTGAAACAAGATATTATTGTAGTTAATATATGTTTAGCTTGAGTAGGATTCAAACTCGATTATTATAAATGAAATATTATGTATTATACCTCCACAATTTTATTGTGAAAAATTGAAAGTATTGTAATAAATTTGAAAAGATTATATTTATATTAAAATAATAATAACAGAAAATGATTTTAAAATTTTGACGAATTCAAACACAATACAAATTTGCTAAGATATAGTTTCAATTATTATTATTATAATAAGATTCTGTCTTTACAATTGAATAATATTTATACATTATTGAAATGTTACATAATATAATTTTTATATTAAAGTTGTAGTTATATTATTATGTTAAATTGAAACCAATAGCACTAAAAATGTGTACTAAAATTTAACAAAATTTGCGAATTTATTAAAAAGATCCCAGATCAGTATGTCATGTAATACCTGTCACTTATTGTTTTCCTGAAGTATTGAAATAGCCTGTATATATGTAAGTATATTGATGTTTTTAATTTGCTAACAGCTTTTGAGAAATTTACTTTTTCATTATTATTTAAACATAAATTTAATGTTTTCAAATTTATTACAATACTTTCAACCATAACTTAAAAAATAAATAGAATTCATAATATATATGTTTAATTCATAATAACAATAGTATTTTGTTTTAAAAAGATTAGTTTCTCTCTCTAAAATTAGAGAATAAGAACGTGTTTCTTATGCACGTGTTACGAAAATACAATACACTAAATCGAATTCAAACGAAAAATTAAATAAGACATAAAATATTAAAAAAATAATAATTACGAACAAAAATGTCGAGATACAATTAAAACTTGAGATAAGTTTCAAGTTTCGCGGACCCTTTGAGATCTTTTCACAGACCTTTAAAGTCCACGGACCCCCGGTTCAGAATCACTGATCTAGAAGATCTGCTATTATAACAAAATATCACAACAAGTTATATATAAAATATCGCGATTTACTTTCGCCATTATATCAAAATATAAAATTAACTGACTTAAGTCAGCTTAAGTCAATGTTTTTCAACACCTGAAGAAGCGGTTGATTCGTTCAAAATGCATGTTTTGGAGATACCTCAATCAAAGTGAATAAAGTCCTTTGAAAATCAATTCACACGCATGCAAAAGTGTATTGATGTTCACGGAGAATATTTTGAAAAACAATAAAGCTATTTTTAATCATAAATATTTGTTTTTGTTCTCCAATCCCGAAGTATAAAAGGCAACCCTTGTAATAATTTTGGAGTGTAATTTAATATCTATTAACTGTAAAAATACAGCATCGACAGAGATCTACATTTGCAGAACTCCATATAATCACCTAACAGCAATATTTCAAAAACAACAATAGATGTGTTCATAAGGAAATGACCACAATAGAAGTAGATTAAAAAATTCAATTTAGATCGCAGATGCTCATGCATCTTGCCACACCCTGGGCCCGGCCCTGTGTAAATTTATAGGTACTGTTCTAGGCATAGCGGGTAAGACATATATTTAGTCGGTTCAGTGTTTTAGATAAGGAGAAAGTTCCGAACGTGACTATTAATATCTCCTATGCTATGTGATACGCAGATTATGGAATCATCTCGGCATACAAGTAGATTTTATTTAATAAGTAGCATTATTTCTTTTAGATAGATCATTGACCTTTACTACACGTGGAAGACGATGAACTTAGCTTCTATATTTCTTCGGAAATTAATCAATTATTTTGTTAGGAATCAAATAATTAGTTACTTAAAAACACTTTTTTTTAATAATGCAGGATTATAATTTTAGATATGAATGAGCGATTCCAGTACAAACAAATTTCCGCTGTCTTGGAATGATATGCGTCAATTTCATTTTGACGAATGACAATTTTATTGTTTAAATTCAAATATAAATAAATAACATAGAAAATAAGTATATCATCACGCCTTTTACTCATTACTGGGCGAGGCACTCGCCCGTAGCAGATCTCGGTAAATGATATATTTCTTCGCGTGAAATTCGGTTACCAGCCATTAAATTACGGCGCTCAAAGAAGTTAGTGGTGGGAAAATCACAGAGGAAGATTTAATTTGGTGAAAATTGTTTATAGGCTGTGGGAAGTGAACCCGGGTTCTCAAATCCACAGGCCGACTCGATACCACTGAGCCACCTACCCCAAGGTTTATTTAAATTTGATAATAGTTCAAATTTTCTACAGACAGATGGCTTCAAAATTATATATTTTTTTAAATATTGTTCTAAAACATATATTGTACCTAAAATCCTTATCAAGCCTAATTAATATATGACAAATTTGTATCAAAAATGGAAACTGCCTATTTAAAAATTATTTATTAATTATTAATAACAAATAATTATCACCACATTATAATTACTCTGATGGCTGCATCACTCCTAACATATTTAAGGGCCGTGATTTGACGAATGATAATCGTATTTCACGTGCTTGAATATACAACTTACCGAGATCTGCTACGCGGCATTCAGCTGTCAAAATCTCAAAATGTTTAGAAATATAACAAATAAATATTTCTTACTTTCACACTTAATATAAATATTAAACAACTCTAAATTGAAATGCCTATTTAAATGTTTAGCAAATATAAAAAGAATTAAACAAAAATATCATTATAATCAACTATTTTAGTACCACTGTCTAAAACAGATGATGTGACAGATCAATTTTGAATTTTAAAAATTTATATCTTTAGGTAGGTGACTCAGTGGTACCGAGTCGGCCTGTGAATTGAGAACCCGGGTTCGATTCTCACACAGGAAACAAACAATTTTCACCAGGTTAAAACTACCTCTGTGGCTTTCCCTCCACTAACATATTTGGGAACCGTAATTTGACGACTGGTAACTACAATCTAGAGATTTATTTACTAACAACTTTGGGGATGCGTGATTTGACGGCTGGAACCGGAATCATTTACAGAGATCTGCTTCGACAGTAATGAGTAAAAGCCGTGATGATATATTTATTTTGTTCATATCTCTCTTTATATTAACAATTTGAATCAAAGCTTTCACTGATCAATATATTTATTTATCAGGTTTTATAAAAAAATATTTAAACAAAATTGTTGATGAGCCAGTTATTTTATAAATAATAATGTTGAACAGTTTTCTTATTTTCACCTAATTACAATTAACCTTGAAAAGTGACAATAAAGAAGTATTTATATGTAGATAAATATTACCTGCATACAAAGTAGAAGTATTACAAAACTCTAATTGAATATATAAATGGAAATATTGCATATTTTAATGATTTTAATAATAACTTACAGATATACTACAAATTAACATAGTAATAGCAAAAAAATAGTCAAACAAAATTCTACACACTTTGATACTTAATTACCTTGCTAATTCGCTCACATTGCAAAACACCTGCTAGCTCAAAAACAAGTAACAATCTACGATTTATAAAGAATTAAGTGTGCTTCATTGAAGATCACGATGCAACTGTTATAATTATCTGCCTGTTCCATTGTTAATTCTGACCTAAATATGCTGCAAACAATTGACAATTTCAGATTGGTTTCAATGTTTCATGGCAAGCTATGATTTCTACGACTAATGTGCGAATTGTGTTGGATGCGGTCTATTTGATGAAAAGGACACGATGTTTTAATAATTCTATACATTTAATTTATTTGGAAAATTGTTATTGATAAGTTGAACTTGAGCATTCAAGTGTGAATAATATTATTTAAATAAAATGAAAGGTCGCAGGTGTAACATAAAAAAAGCGTAACTAAATATATTATAAATATACCGGTGCTTAAATGTCAACATAAAATTATGCACAGCTCTTAAAAATTAAGTGTATTTACAAAAACATGTACTTATTTAACCGACAGTATCAGCAGTACTCCAAATATATCAAATTTGAAATATGGTCTATTAAAAATTGAGTGCCTAGAAGTGTATATAATACACTAATAAATAATACTAATAGTTTTTTGTTTTGTTTGTTGAACATAATATTTTTGCGCGGTTACAAATTTCTCTTTCCTTTATTTGCATAACCAATTGTTTAATATCTATTTAATTCAATTTATTCAAATTAAATGTTCTTGGCAGTGCGAAAATTTTAGAAAATCTTCCGAATATATTTAAAGTATAAACAATTCACTATTAACCATTTCCGGTGTAAGATTTCTATAATAAATTAGTCATTGTGGAAGTAAACAATTCTTCTTATAGTTTCACAGGAAATATAAGTTTTAGAAAAATCACATAATTAGAGAATGATTTAATAAACACCCTAAATTTAATTGAATATAATTACTTTATAGTGATAGTGTGTTATATAAAAGTTATTTATAGTAACCAAGCCCATTAAGAGCTTTGCGTCATTTAAATTATAGATCACGCATAGATTTATGTAAATTATGTGTGGAAAAAACAATAAATATTTATAAAACAATTTAATATGATTCATTAATTAGTTTTGGAATATGGAAATTGCCACTGGGCGGTGCTATTAGATACTATTATTATTTTAATTATATTAATATAATATTGAACATTATTATTTATAATAGTTTACTTATCTATTCTTAATATTTGTGTATATGAAAACAGTTGATAAATAATACATTGTTTTTAAAGTAATTATTTACTAATTAGAAATGAATCATACTTCATACTCGAAATATAATGACAGTAAAATGTAAATTTACCTATGTGGCTATGTGTTCATGAAACTGCGCACCATTTTGTCATTGGAAAAACGTTTATATACGATATGTTTAATACATAGTTTTAAATACATCATTGAAAATATATTACACCTTTTGCTAGGTGTGGCACTCTTCCGAAGCAGATCTCGGTAATTGATTTATTTAAAAGCGTGAAGTGCAGCTACCAGCTGTCAAATTACAATTCCCAAAGATGCTAGTAGTGAGGTAGCCACAGGAGTAATTAAATGTGGTGAAAATTGTTTGTCGCCTGTGGGAATCGAACCCAAGTTCTCAAATCTACAGTCCGACTCGTTACCACTAAGCCACCTATCCCTGGATTAATATAAATCCTTAAATCTATACATCTGGACTGAATACGTGCTAATAGTTACGGTGCACAAATGTTGCGCACTAACAAAGAATGAAAATAATTCCAAAATTTAATAAATCTAGGGAATTTAATTTATTTATTTATTAATTGTTCGACATTTGTTTCTTAACAAAAACATTTTAACTGTTTGTGACTGACTTTTTTCTGAGGTGGCACGTGTCAAAAATATTAAATAGACACCTGTGTACAATATAAATCTTATACTGTAATACAAGCATTTCTTGTCTGTCTGTTTAGCTACGTTTGTCAACGATTTCTGAATCAGTTCTAATAATTTTGTTGAAACTTGATATTCTAATGTTTTTTAGCTTTAGAAAACTATCTAGCTAGGTTTCATCTTACGAAAAATTCAATTAGTATGTATCTTGTAAGAAATTTGTAGAGAAAATAAATATACATTTAGTTCTTCAAAATACAGATAAGGTATGCGAGTACAAGAAATACGAGATATGAAATATGAACTTAATGAATTAATTATTATATATCAGAAAATGAAAATAGTAATATAATATAAATAAAATAGTAGGAGAGAAAGAAACAGCCTGTATATCATTTATTTCGAAAACTGCAGTGCCATCTATCATCTAGAATTGCAATTGAGCTAAATGGCCACTAGAGACCCATTAATTTAAAATTAGCAACTAAATCATTTTGCATTTCATCATTTTTATAATTGTTTTAACAAATAAATAAATAAATATATCATCACGCCTTTTACCCATCACTAGGTGTGGCACTCTGCCCAAGCAGATCTCGGTAAGTGATATATTTTTTCGCGTGAAGTGCGGTTACCAGCCGTTAAATCACGGCCTCCAAAGATATTAGTGGAGGAGGAGCCACAGGGGTAGATTTTTTTAAATTGGTGAAAATTGTTTGTCGGCTGTGGAAATCGAACCAGGGTTCTCAAGATCCACAGGTCGACTCGATACCACTGAGCCACCTACCCCATTTTAACTCGCAAGTTATTATTAAAAGTTTCAAAAACATAAAAACTACAGAAGAAGACATTAAACAAATCACTACCAATCTTCAACAACTTCTAACTCTTCCATTTCTATTTAATTCTATCTTATTCATCAACCATTCACTGTAGCCTGCGGCAAGGCGCACGACTTGATCTGAATCACCTCCAATCACCGCCTGATCATCAGTTGATCATCACGCTGAACGCAGTCACCGGGTACACATCCCGTTCACTTCCGGTCTATCTCTGCGGTGTCCGCCATTGTTACCAACGTTCTGCGAGTTGAGTACTTGTGTGGTATGCGCAATGGACGGAACGAAGAATGGTAAATGGTTATTGACGGTTTCGTTATGGAAATGTGGTTTTGTTTGTGTTTATGTTAAGATTTGAATGTTTTGTTAATTGAAAATATGAACTGATTCTATTTCTGTTTTTATTATTATTATTTTTTTAATTTAAATATCGGACCATCTACTCAGGACATATGCCGATATGTCCTTTGTATGGTCGTCACGAGCGGGACCCGAACCCATGATCTTATGGTCGTCAGTCAGGCCCTCAACCCGCGCGGCCATCACGCGGGAATATGTTTTTATTATTATTATTTATGTTACTCTGTACAGCACCGAGCTGCAATATGGTAGTTCTTATGCTTTTATAAAAAATATAAAATAAACACAAAATTCAGCCTCCATGTCACCTTATGAAGGCATCGTCAGAGGCTATGGTTACTAACTGTGCTGGCCAGCCTCTGACGATGCCCTCATAAGGTGACTTGGAGGCTGAATTTTGTGAAACATAGCCAAGTGTTTATTTTATATTTTTTATTAAACCTAGTTTCACCAAATGTATGGATGACAATTAAATTTGTCTTTGTTGTTATCTTATGCTTTTATTTGAACACGAGATCTTCCAATTCGAATCCCGTAACGCTAACCACACCACAATTATTATCTACGATTTATTTATTATTGTAAGAATAACAACAACTATCAAAACAACTACAAATTTTGCAACGGGCATAGTAAAATGCGTTTCACGCGTATTACTTGATATCGCATATTCGTAGGTGGATCAGTGGTATCGAGTCGGCCGGTGGATCTTGAGAACCCTGATTCGATCCCCACAGCCAACAAACAATTTTCACCAATTTAAATCTACCCCTGTTGGTCCTCCTCCACAAATATCTTTGAGAGCCGTGATTTAACGGTTGGTAACCGCACTTCACGCGAAAAAATATATCACTTACCGAGAACTGCTTAGGCAGAGTGCCACACCCAATAATGGGTAAAAGGCGTGATGATATATTTATTTATTTTATTTATTTTTTTTTTTTTAATGAGAAGAAAAACTTGATTTCAATCTCAATTTAATTTGTTTTTCTAAGACAGGTAGTAATTTTCAAATCGCGAAATTAGTACACTTGTAGAACAGTACTTATATATTCTGCCTAATTTTATACTCAATAACAAATAAAAATTGTTTAATTTTAAAGATAGATCTTCTCATTATGTTTGTTCGAAGATAAGAAAACAATTGAAAAAAAACCAAGTTAATTAAAAAGTAGTTGGTAGTTGATTTCCATTTTAAAACAAATAATTAATTGTTGAATAGTTAAAACTACTTATTGGTCAAGTAATTAATAGTTAATTTTTGTTTGAAGAGTTTGTCCAGCTCTGCTGTTCGGCTATGGTATTGTCATTAAAAATATTGTCAGCAAAAACTAAAACACAAGGACTATCAAAAATAAAAAAACTCCATCAAGTCCATGCGCGAGCGACAGTAAATTACTTTCTGTTCTTTGCAGGATATAGATACTTATTAATTAGGAAACCATGCCCAGTTCTTTAAAAATTATAAATAAGAATAAAAATAAATAAATATATCATCACGCCATTTACCCATTACTGAGTGTGGCACTCTGCCGTAGCAGATCTCGGTAAGTGGTATATTTTGACGCGTGAAGTGCGGTTACCAGCCGTCAAATAACGGCCTCCAAAGATGTTAGTGGAGGGGGAGCCACAGGAATTGATATTAAATTGGTGAAAGTCAGTTTGTCGGTTGCGGGAATCGAACTCGGGTTCTCAAGAACCGCAAGCCGACTGCGTACCCACTAGATCACCAACTCCATTATAAATAAGTAGTATAAGAATTAAAATTGCGTTCATATTTTAATTCCAGTTTTAGATCAAAATGTTCGATGGAGTTCAGAGTTCCGGTCAATGATGATAATTAAAAGTGTACCGCAACAAACACTTGAAGCGTGCTAAATATAAATAAATGTTCGTGGCAGTCACGAATAAAGAATCAGGAACCGCTAGTGCAGCTAGCGACTACGTAATTGTTTACACAATAACGTCTAACAGTACTTGTCTATGACTGTTTGACTACCGCGACTACTTGGTAATGGTAACTTGGTGTCAGATGCCCTAAAATCGACATGTACTGAAGTATTGAGTTCAAACGCTAATGTAATTTGAACATGATGTAATGTAACTGCGTAATTTGCTACATGCCTGCATTCATTTCTTTTAGTTGGCAATAAAATTGTGATGTTTTATTTTTTTGTGAATGTACATTTCCATTTTTAAATCATTTATCTAATTTGTTTTTCTACTATAATATTAGTAATTTAATAATTAGTAAAGCTACATTTACAGCTGCCTAATTAGTAATACAATTAACAATTATAATGCTAGAGTTACTACCAAACAAATTTAAACATTAAGTGAAATGTTTTCAAACAAAAAGATCTTCTATTGTTACTTAAGATTTATGATTTCTTTTTACAGTAATTTTTTTATTGTAACCGCACTTCACACGACAAATATATCACTTACCGAGATCTGCTTAGGCAGAGTGCCACATCCAGTAATGGATAAAAGGCGTGATGATATATTTATTTATTTATTTATATTTCATTGTCAACAGAATTTTATATATGTAAGAAAAATTGAAGTAAAAGTACAAAGAAAAAGATGCAGACGTTTTATGCTATTTTTAGATGTTTTTTATTGTTTATTTCTGTTCCTTTTCATAGTTCTCTACAAATGTCATTTCTCATTCATTCACTTATGGTGTAATAATTTGAATGCTTCCATTAATTGATAATTATAATTGATAATCATAATTACTAATTAGGTCGTTGTGAGAGGAGCTTTATTACAACAATCCAGTTACTACTTTTCTTTTAAAACAAAATAATAACATAGGGGAAAGAACAGCATTCAACTGAACCTTAACCTTGATTTTTTGTAGTCAATAAAGTAAAAAAAATTACAAGAAATATAAATAAAATAAAACTTTTTCTCAAAAATAAATTAGATACATTTGCCAATTAGAAAAAAAAGTTAGTTAATTTTACTTTACAAGTAGTAAATTTCTGTGGTTTATTTATTTATTTCTAATTTTTCCGGATGAAAGTACCAGTTGAGTGTAATAAAACGAAAATTTAAGAAATAAAAAAAAATTAAACAAAAAATTGTTTTTATTTCAATCTTGATAAAAGTAAAATCCGAACAACTGAATTTTTGGAAATCAAGTGAAATCAATGAGACACAAACATCTCAGAAACCACGACTGTCTGTGTTAAAAAAACGTTATTTTTCGTAGTGCACTCAAATCAGACAAGTTTAGCACCGTTTGGAACTTAGTGCGATGATATAATCAATTTTACATATCCATTTTTGTTGTGTACAAAATTGGAAATAATTAATTGAAGAAAAAAGATACTTTTAAATTCGCTGTGTGACATAATATAGGAGGAAGAAAAGCATTCGGCTGAACCTCGCCCTCGCCATTCGTGGTCAATAAAGTAAAAAAATATATCGATTCTTCTAATATGAACAGCTGATTAAGGGTGAATAACTAGTAGTTGACTAAGTTTATTTTTCACTAACAAAAGCTCGAGCAAAAGCTTCTAAATTACATAAACTAACGACCCTAACCTCAATATATCTCTAACCAACAAAATCACCACTGTGTGTCGCCTAGTGCGTATATCCTTCGTGCATAAAATTGATGAGAATACATTTCGCGTCCATTTTGTTAAAATTGATTAGAAAATTGACGTTTCTGCCTGTACGTTCAATTATTTATTTATGGATATGAAAAATTAATCAAAACACTAATTTTATTAAAATTCATAAGAAAATTGACGTCCCTGTCTGTATGTTTAATTGTTTACTTATGAATATGAAAAATTAATAAAAACATTGATTTTATTAAAATTCATTAGGAAATTGACGCCTCTATCTGTACGTTCAATTATTTAATTATGGATAGGAAAAATTAATAAAAACACTGATTTTATCAAAATTCATAAGAAAATTTACGTCTTTGTCCGTTTAATTGATTACTTATGAATATGAAAAATTCATAAAAACATTAATTTTATTAAAATTAATTAGAAAATTGACGCCTCTGCCTGTACGTTCAATTATTTATTTATGGATATAAAAAATTTATAAAAACATTAATTTTATTAAAATTCATAAGAAAATTTACGTCTTTGTCCGTTTAATTGTTTACTTATGAATATGAAAAATTAATAAAAACATTGATTTTATTAAAATTAATTAGAAAATTGACGCCTCTGCCTGTACGTTCAATTATTTATTTATGGATATAAAAAATTTATAAAAACATTAATTTTATTAAAATTCATAAGAAAATTTACGTCTTTGTCCGTTTAATTGTTTACTTATGAATATGAAAAATTAATAAAAACATTGATTTTATTAAAATTCATTAGGAAATTGACGCCTCTGCCTGTACGTTCAATTATTTATTTATGGATATAAAAAATGTATAAAAACATTAATTTTATTAAAATTCATAAGAAAATTTACGTACCTATCTGTATGTTTAATTGTTTACTTATGAATATGAAAACTTAATAAAAACATTGATTTTATTAAAATTCATGAGAAAATTGACGTTTTTGTCTGTACGTTCAATTATTTACTTATAGATATGAAAAATTGATAATAACATCGATCGAATCTTACATGCTTGAGACACTTCCCTTTTTTTATAGGCTGAAGCTGGCTTTTAGGAATAGATTCATTGCCTTATGTGACGGATAATGTAATATTAGAAAGTTTATTGATTGAATAAATATAGCACTTATAACACAAAAGTAATTCTAATACCTTATTCGTGACTACCTAAACAATAAATTACCCAGAAACGGAAGTACCAGCTGCACAACCTATCATGAAACCACTTAAATCAATTTAATCATTACTGCTATCCATTTCACACTTACATAGAATATCAAATAAATCACAGATCACAGTTAGCCAGGTCATATCGACCCAGAACACAACAGTCGACAATCTATATTATTATCGTTCTTTAGTTTTATCACTCAGTGCCAACTTTGCCCTAAATAACACACGAATGATAACGCAACGTAGTTGAGCTAACTGTATTGCGGTGCATGATTTTATTTACTCTATTGTGATAGATAAATGGTTTACGGTGTCATACGGTGGACTTTTGGCATGATTTATGTGGTGTTAGTAGTGTGACTGCTATTGTTTTATGCCAGAATGGCTTATGGACTGGTTTCAGTGGCCTGACCACATTTTTAATGGTTTGAACGAGGCATGTTCTTCATGAGTTCATGGCGACAAAGACGTTTGCGTTAAGAACAAGTCAACATATTTGTCCTCAAACTACAAGTTTCATATTATTTCTTTGCTTAGAGTTTGTTTTACTAATTTATGGTTACATATTTTATTTCAAACTAAACTTGTCCAGCCAACCGAGCATAACTGCCATATTGTATATAAAAAAGATTTATACGAAACATAGTTTAATCTAGATTAAAAGAAGTTTAGCTAAAGAAAAATACAGGATTAGTTGGTTGCTCTACTGGGCAAACTAGTAAAAAAAAAGTACAGCTGTCGCTATTGTTTAAAAATGTAACAAATTTGCAGCTAAGCTATATTTTGAAAAAAAAAAAACAGTGAAGCTACAGCTAAAAACTACTATTTACATATTTACCAGAATGCAAATTTAAAATATTCATGCGTTATAAATTTTAATTAACAATTTTTCTGTGGTTCAACAAGATTCGATAGTTTCTGATTCGATCTTAGACGATAAAAACTTGTCCTTGTCATTAAATAAAAACATATACAATGCACACAAGGCAAGAGTAAAACGAAAAAAGTAAATTGTAATTTAGTCTTAATTTCTACAAAATATTTCAAATTTGATTACTAATATTGAATAACCTCGATTGCATAGAAAACAGCAAAATACTCGTATTGGTAGATTTTTATGAACTATCATTTGAAAGAGCACGGTTTTAACATGTTAGAGATAGCTAAAACACCCAAATACGCTGCTCTTAAAAAACAGAGCTTGTGCTACCGGCCATATTGTTAAAGTGCTTTTAAATCTATTATAAACAGAAAAACAAATACTAACTTATATAGTACCGTTAATATATATTATGTTTTAAAGCAGTGCTTCTAAACTTGTTGGGACTATCGTTCCTTTAGGTTGTAGTTTATAATAGTAACGCTCTGTTCCGTATATGTACTTGTGTATATGTAAGAGTCTCACCAGAAAAACTAAAGACCTGTTTAGCACAAAAATCAGAACTTGAAATGAAAAAATTTTACAGCAATTTAAAATTATTGTATGATTAAAAAATCAACATGACCAAGAAAATGCGTTTAGTTCAAAGATCATTTTCGCTGCAGGTTTCAACCAAATTAAATCTATCCCTGTAGCTTCCTTCCACTAATATCTTTGGGAACTTCACGCGAAGAAATATATCACTTACCGAGATCTTCTACTACAAAGTGCCACACCCAATAATGGGTAAAACCGTGATGATATTTTTATACCAACAAAATGCAATCACCATTCATCAATCCATTCGAAATTGTAATTATTGTTATTGTTAGAAATCTAATATTAATACATTTCTTGTTAAAATATATAAATAAAAAATAGATATAAAGATGTTATGACATATTTATTTTATTATTTAAACTTCTTACTATTCTGTTTCTATACAAAACAACATATTTATTTTAAAAAAACCTAATGTTGTGATCTACAACTGGCTACATTAATTTAATTGTAAATTCATGTAAACAAGTCATGAAAAAGATAAAATTTATAGTTGCACATAAATTTTATACTCGAGTTTAGTTTTTAATATGCAAAAACTTTATTATCCTAACAGTTATCTACATATTTCTAATCTTCCACTTTAAAAATATCTAAATTGCTTACAGAAAAACAGAAGCACGCAGTTTTTAATATAACCGCATGTTAGAAATCAAATATTACCATAATTGCTTCAAAAAACTAACAAATACTCGATAAGTTTTACTTTATAAGGTGTATAGTTGCAATGGAAAGTTCATTTCTCATAATTTTGGAAAATAAATGCAGAAAATAATGATAGATCTGTTAATTATAGGCAAAATATTCCGTAGAAATTCCTATTAATTATAAAATATCTAAATAAATAACGTGTATTATTAATTCATAATAAGATTTCACTTCAAAGGTCTCTGGAGAATTTTATTGAAAAAGTGAAAATCACGGTGAAAATGAAAGGATCATCAAAGACGTTTGATTAAGTTCGTAACACTCTATCTACTATGTAAACACGAATATAATTTTCTGAATATCACTACTTTCCAACGTATTACATCGTTATTATCTGAACAAAGCTATTTATAACGAAATGTCAAGATGCGAAACGCGAAAAGCGAAATTCATTAGCAATATGTACTGTGAAAATATTGTTGTAGTTGATCTCTTACGTAAAAATTTCATATAGAACAACATAGGTGATTACTTCCTTATTGAAGAAGAGCACATTGCTGATCAAACACTAGATTGCAAATGCTACAGGCTTACAGGTAACGTTATTGTGTAACTCGTAACATAAAAGAAAAGGTAGTGATATATCATCTGTATCTTTCATAATATAAAAATTGTTATGTTATTTTATACCAGTCAGTAAAATATTTTTTATACTTTACGTTCACAGTCGATACACTATTATACCGAAAATAGTTTAATAATGTAGGTTATTGTTAAATTGTTTTTAGTAACTTTATATATTGTAAGATTGGTACTACTGTAGCATTAAATATCATTTCAAAATGATAACCTCAAATAATTTAAATTGTTCTTTTTTAACAATTTGAAAGTATTTTTCAACGACAAATAATTATTTTATTATTAATAATGTTATTAATAAGAAGGTCCATGTAAAACGACATTACAATAACATAACCTGGAAATTTAAATCATCAAAATATCAATATCTTTATTTTCAGATTTTATATTATAACCACATAATTTGAACGAAAATTACTAAATTACTATCGATACACATATAAATAAATAAATATATATATCATCACGCCTTTTACCTATTACTTGGTGTAGCACTCTGCCGAAGCAGATATCGGTAAGTGATACATTTACTCGCGCGAAGTGCGATTACGTTGTTAGTTGTTAGTGGTGAGGTAAAAACAAACATGTGAAAATTTCAAGTATATTCTTTTGAATTTTACATAAATCCCTAGGATTGTAGTTAGATATTGTTTGCAATTGAAATTGTAAAAATTCGATTAAATAAATAACGCCAAGTAAAAAAAAACAGTATAATGTTTTCGTTTTATATGACGTATTATCTTGTAAAACTCATATAATAATATACTATCTGTCAAGTTATTGGGAAATTGGTAATTATATTTCACCATTTTAGAAAATGGATTTAAATGATTTAAATTATAAAAATTGGTAACATAAGTGAGCATAATTAAGTCATGCACTGGTTGCAATATTTGCCCTGCAGTTGCATTGTATTTGCCTGAATGCAAATCAGATCATGTTTCATGTTCAATACAATTACAAAAATTATTTTTTTTCTGAACGATAACAATTAAATAATTTATAATTAAATAGTAAGTACCGGGGTAAATATAAATTCACAATTGACATATAAATATAATTATATAAAACATAATCCACATAAATCTTCCAAAGTGGCTCAGTGGTATCGAGTCGGCCTGTGGATCTTGAGAACCCTGATTCGCTCCCCACAGCCGACAAACAATTTTCACCAATTTAAATCTACCCCTGTGGCTCCTCCTCCACGAACATCTTTGAGGGCCGTGATTTGACGCCTGGTAATCGCACTTCACGTGAAGAAATATATCACTTACCGAAATCTGTTTAGGCAGAGTGCCACACCCAGTAATGGGTAAAAGGCGTGATGATATATTTATCTTTATTTATGTATATAACCACGTTAATGTAAACTAATAATAACAACAAAAATGAATTAATAGAAAATTTGAAAACTCAAAACACAATTAATAGTGTACATTTTACACGAGAAAGATATCACTATTCTATTGCCAGGTGTCAAACCCGAATACTAAAATTTCACTTGAAATATTAATGTGTATCAAGTAATTATGAAATATCTAAATAAAAATATATCAAGTTATTTTCTGCGTATATCAATTATTTTTCGGATTTAACTATAAGCTATGAGCGCCCTGTACTGTAAATGGAATGAAGTTTTTTTTTTGTGAAACGTAACAAATAAATTAAGAAAACTAATAATTAAATTAGAAGTTAGAATAAACTCATTTAAGGCAAAAGCCCAGATATATGCTTGAAAGAACTCACCACTAGTACAATTCTATCTCACCACCACCAACGATCAACTGCAACTAAACTACCAACATCGAAACAATAATCAGTCATGACATAAGTCCCTAAATTCGTTCTAACAAAAGGGGATGACATAAGCAAAATTAATTTAATAAAACTCATTATGATAGAAGGTAGCTGATGATTTAGTCTATGAGGACAAGATTTCTAAACCGAAACAATTTTTAGACAGATTCGGAATAGGAAGAAACCTTGGAAGGTTGAAGATTTTGTAAAAAGCCACAAAGAATAATTGTTTAATTACAAATTTGACATATATACATAACATCACACTATATCTCATTAAATGGGGTAGCACAAACCCCTGAAACATTCACAGAACATCCACTAAAAGATTCATAAAAAAAATCAGTTCACGTCAACACAATGCTCGTTTCAACCACATTAACATTTCCTCCATACGAACTCTTCCTTTTCTCACAACCAAAATCCATTATCACGCAACAAACATCCATCCATTCGCTCCTGTACACCTGTTTCGTAAATCTTCACTTACGCACACTTCTCTAACAACGAATCTATAAAGAAATGAAGGCAGCATCATTGTTATAATTTAATTAAATAAATAAAAATAAATAAGTTGAAATTAATTTTCAAACCAGGGTCATAAATTTCAAAATATATCCTCAACAATTAAGGTCGATTTCAATTAAAAACAAAAAAACAACCAATTATTTTAAAAAATCAGCAATTGCAAAATCAAAGTAATCACTGCAATCTCAACAAAAGACAATTCTTAAAAATCTCAAATCACTCACAGCAAAGTTAATAAGTTTTACAACGACGTGATCGGTTCGGTGTACCGAGCATTGAACACTTGAAACCTAGACATTGAAAGTCAGAAAGCAGAACTGCTTCACGTACACGTACAGCAACAAGCAACATCCGACGACCGACGTTCAAGGTAATTCGTGATGACGAAGTCACGGCTTTCCATTTTATAGGAATTTAATATGCACTATCATGCAGTCTACCAATTCATCTTTCAATGGAATTCTATGGATTAGATACGTTTTATATTTCTTTTCAACAGAAATTTCATCCCAATTATAGTGCAATGAACCTATAGTTTTTAGTAAACTGTGAACCATTCTTATATTGATCACTTTTTTTGTTATTGGTATATTGTAATCAACGAGATTGAATCACAATTATTATTATCCCTATTGCGAACAAATAAACGTTCTAACCTTTTATTTAAAACACTTTAAAATAATTTAAAAGTATTAGACTGTTAAAAATATTTTTAAAGTACTATAGAAGATTCTAATTTCAAAACAATGGTTATTTATATATCAAGGGAAGAAAGTTACACATTTCTCATTTATCGAACAGAAGGCGAGGGAGATAAAGCACCTGAAGGAAAAAAGATACATTCTTCACGAGGTATATTTATAATTTTTTTCACTACCCTATCAGAAAGTAAATTTTAAGAAATAAATTATAACTTAATATAGTATTTATTATTCTCTTGACAGATGTCATTAATTGCAACATTTTACTATTGTTTTCCAGTTGCCATACATATGGCTTAATTCTTCTACCTTAGAAGAAAGAAAAAATTACTTTCTGTCCTAGGAATAAAACGTATCATTTTCTTCTCTCAATTGAAGCAAAAATAATAGGACCGTGAAAAATTATTTTTTTGACATATGAATGAAATATTCTAAACGCAGATCATTTAAATATAACAAATAAAATAAATAATTAAACTTTAATTTGTTTATTTATTTAGACGAAACTAAAGAGGGCATGGCCCTTATATGCGTAAGTTAAAGACTATAGGTACTTCTAGAAAAAGGAAGAATACTTATACATACATACATACATAAATATATATATATATATATATATATAATTCTACAACTTGACAATAGAATA
Organism: Pterostichus niger; assembly: GCA_947425015.1. Classification (NCBI taxonomy): domain Eukaryota; kingdom Metazoa; phylum Arthropoda; class Insecta; order Coleoptera; family Carabidae; genus Pterostichus; species Pterostichus niger. The sequence goes on along the minus strand of OX380345.1, from coordinate 22,114,010 downwards.
TTGATTAACTGCCACTGTAATTATTTTAAAATATTCAACGATTCATTACAACTAATCAAATATAAAAAAAATATAATGTAAAAAAAGTAAATATATCATGGCTTCATTCTGCTTTTATCTCGTAGCAGATTTGCGCGTGAAATGCGCTTACCAGCCATCAAACCACGGCCCTTAAAGATGTTAGTGGTGGAGGAATCACAGGGGTAATTTTAATGTGAAGAAAAGTTTGTCGGTTGTGAGAATCTAACTCGGGTTCTCAAAACCATAAACCGACGCGATAACATTGAGCCATCTACCCGAGGGGAAAACTAAATTAATTGTATACGTTGGAATTAACAAGAATTAAATGGAATTAATAAAATAAATAAATTAGTTGAAATTCGTTAGAACTTGTATTTATTTATTAAATAAAATATTGTAATACAATGTAAGTATTTTAATCCAATCAAAAATCAAATACCATCTACAAATTTACATTTCTCCAATATAAAAATACCTCTCTTAAAAAATGATCTAAAAAGATAAAATTAATTTATCCATCATTGGATCAATAACCAAAATTTAATTTAAAATTCAAAAGTTCCTTGCACTAGCCAAATTCAATTTTTCCATTCACAAAAAGTCGTACACGAATTCAATGAGGCATGATATTGAAAAGAATCTTATTAATAATTATCTAATTTGGGTACGAAACAGAACGTGTCAGAGAATGAGGCCCTCCGGCAACTTTCTATAAACATTAAACATTACACACAAACTAAATGGACATATGCACACTCATTAGATGTGCACAATTCAACGTAGTATAATATGTAAAGTTGAGCTATCATGACTCATGACGACTAGTAAGTTGTTATAAACTGTAGAAGATTTCCTGGTTTTACAATTTTCGTAAAAATCTCAGATGAAATGAAAGAAGAAGATATTAAATTTTTCTTGACATTTGACGTTATATTATTATCATCGCTATTATGTAATGATATAAATTTGAATAAAATTCAAAGAGTCAGAGATTTACACGAGGAACTGTAAAGTTTCTACATATTTTCAGTAGATATTACGTTTTCAAATAGTTTTGTAATCAAATGATTAGCTAGTTGATTGCAACCTACGTAAATGATTTGATGTTCTCAAAATATATCTTGAAATTACGAAATAAAAGTAGTATTTGAAATTAGGATTGTGGATTGAGGTCAATATCATATTTGAAATTCAGTTTCAGTTTTAAATTGAGATTATAATCATATATTTTATAGCGTTGATTAAATACATTCGGTTACATTAAACTGATAAATACTGGAAATGTAGCAAGGGTAACGACTTAGAGAGTGCTCCAATGCACTTATACAAGACGAATAAACGAATGCATTGTACCAGAAAGTCAATTAAATAACTTAAATTAGAATGTGCATAGAATGCTTTTGTGTGGAATTTTCTTTCAATACAAGCGCAGGTTGTCGCTCACTTTTTTTATCTTTTTATGCCCATGGCACACTGGTCGATGAGCGTCGATGAGCATCGATAAGCTCTTCGATGAAACAACAGAACGCACCCGTCATCGGCGAAAATTAGAGGGCACCTCTATGTCCATCGAAGAGCTCATCGATGAAACGAACGTATCTTATTTCACACGTATCTTTTGTGTCTCACTTCACGTTAGCATATTTTTGAAATTTAGTTTTTCGTTCTCAACTTTATAAGCTTTTATTGTTTGTCAATGAAGAGTGCGTTCTGTTGTTTCATCGAAGAGCTCATCGATGCTTATCGACGCTCATCGACCAGTGTGCTATAGGCATAAGAATCGTTCTTAGAGAAAAGAGAAGTGAGTGTGAGTTATTTAAGAAGTTCTAAGCATGTGAACCGTTGTTGATTTATGGAAAAGTTGTATAGGATTGAATTGATGGATGTGATTAAAGGTTTGTTGCGTAATAAATAAATGAGCTTTTATGTAGGGAAACTAGAAGTTTTGTTAAGTCGAGTCTGGTGTGTTAGGATGAGAATGTTTGACTAGGAACGATTATTTGATGAATGTAATAAATGAATATTTCTAGGGTTCGTGCTACCCCATTTGATGTATATAAAAAAATGTATTGCCAGATTTTTTTTAATCTTATTAATTGTACTAGGATTTCAAATATGTTTTGTTCATCTTAAAGATATTTACGCCAAAAAAATATATTAGGCATCAAGAAATTTGCAAATGAATATATAAATAGAATCAATTTAGTGTAACATAGTTTTAATATTTTATTCTTAAAAGTTTTTAACTTACTTACTCTAAATTGAAATTTATTTATTTAGTTTCTTGCTTAAATAATAAATATGATTTTTTATTTCAGTTCAAACAGGTACAGGTATGTATCTACTTCTTTGTTTTTTCGTATACTCAAATAAAAAAGTAGACATGTTTTTTTGTTTATTTCGTTTTTATAATAAATAATATTTTTTTGTGTAAATTCCGAGTCTGTGTCTCTTGCACCCATGCAAATAATTGAAACCTGTCGCCCCTGATCTATAGTAAAACAACAAAAATATTAAATTAATTTTATTGTTTTGCGTAGTTGGTATTTTAGATGTTACGTTAAAATGAGTAACGAACCATATATTTCACCTGTTTTACTGCAAAATTATCTAAAACATAAATTTTAGTAATTTCTGTAAAATTATATGTAACTCGTTATAAATAAGAATTTTATTGTTCCAAAATTTGTTACTTATGATTAGTGTATAGGGTCATTTAGTTTTATTACTTATTGTATAAAAAAAATCTGTCACCTGTATCATTTGTTTGTATTTGTTTATTGCATAACCTACTTTAATATTGTAACATTGGCTGGTAGCACAAGCTCTGTTTTTGGGTGTTCTAAGAGCACGATTTTAACATGTTGGAAATAGATAAAATACCCAAATATACTGCTCTTAAAACAGGCAAAAACAGAGCTTGTGCTACTAGCCATTATTTCTAATTTTTAATATAATTTTTATCTAAATAATTGTTATACAAACATAATATTTATCTCGTCGACTAAAATATATAGGCTACATTTAAAAAATACAATTTTGTTCTACCATTAGTTGAATATAAAGTTTTATACATATAACATTTTTCTTCCTATCAAAAAGCAACTGTTTGTTTTAAAGGAAACACCTGTATATTAAACATAAAAAAATGGTCTACTTTTCAATACCATACATTTTTCTGCCCAACAGAAAATAAAAACAGACATCTTTGATCATTACGCCAATTTACCAATATTTGATTGTAAGACTGTACAATAGCGGCGAAATTTATTTACCAGCTGTCAAATAATGATCTTCAAAGATGTTAGATCGAGAGTCACAGGAGTAATTTAAATGTGATAAAATTAAGATATCAATCAATTTAAAGTTAAATTTATGACAGAAAAATTCGGGTCACGCCTGGATTCGAACCAGGGACCCTCCGCTTGCCGGGCAGAGATTCTAACCGCTACACCCCGTTACCTGTGTCCAACTGAATTGTTCTGTCATAGTGTCTAACGTAGCATCGATCCCAATATTCCTATATGATAAGTATTGACAACGGGTTTCATCTACAGCGACACGTATCTGATTAAGATATCAGCTAATAGATATTGAACTCGGATTTTCATGTTCATTGTCAAAAAGCTATTCATATAAAACAAGAACATAGAACTTGAATTTATTATTTAATTTTATTGTCTTAATTCTAAAGTTGAGAAAGCTAGCTTTAAATGTATAATAAATTATTCGTACATAAAACTCGACATAAATAACATAACAAATTGATGTACATTTCCGTTTGATCAGCTCTAATATGTTCTTAAATCACCGTTATACCGCAATAAACTAAACCTTTCAAGTAACAAGTAACTGAATTACATTTAATTACGACTGTACATATTCTACACCATCACCTACTTTTACAAAAACGTCCAATCTACCTACTTTTTATCCTATCGAAACTAAACTTTATAATCTCAACAAAAAATCACAAAAATCCTTTCTCTTTCCCAGTTCAAAGTCATTACAATCAAAACATCATCACAACACTATAATTAACGACCAAACATTGATTGTATGCATATCAGAATGAAAAAAAATATCTTCTCTATATGTCAAACACATCCTAACCTAATCTAACATTGCATTGTTTCGAGAATCAAACTGATTACAGCCCTGAAGAAAATATATTTTGTGTTATGTGGAAATCTGTCAAAGGAAATCCGTTGAAAGGTTTAATAATCGTTCAAGTAGAAAATTGTCCGGTAAAAAGTAAAAAAAAAACTGAGGATATTACAAATGTAAGTGCTTAAATTCGCGTAAAAATCGAAATTTAATTCGAAATACTTTTACTGTTTTATTACCAGAAAAAAATGAAACTTTATTACATGTTATACAGTGTAATTAAGTGTAAAATATATTTTTAGTTCATAAAACAACAAAAATATAGTCATGCGAATTTTTCTAAACGAATGATTCCGATAAATGTTATTAATTAATTCCTAGAATAGTTATTAAAATTATTTTGTGAAATCGCGTCTTTAATAAATTAATTTCGATTTATATGTAATTGATTGTATAAAATATTGTAATTAATGATCTCGTTATGATACCTTTCTAACGACTGTTTAAATGAAATGATTCTCTCTTCAAATGTCTAGAAACGCCATGATTTCTACCGATTAATCATTAAAATATGCATTTATACTCATCATTAATATTGCTTATTAATTCTTTCATACATATATTTCTAATAATATTGCAGAAAGTTGACATTTCTTATCATTATTTCCTGTTACATTTCTTACAAAATTGCAAAATTATAACGGTACGACCCAATTAAAATACTTCAATATTTTTCTGTAAATAATATTGCAGTTACACTAATATTTTATACATACTTTCAGCGCAAATATTAATAAAAATTTCACTATAATTATGGAAGAAACAGCGCCATACAAACTCTTACTATATTGTTATTAATAATTCTGTATAAATTAAATGCGTGCATTGTTATTCTATAACGGGAAAATTGTGACTTTCCCTTTTCTCATATGAATTGTTTAATAATTATAAGAAATAATTTAGTTCTCTGTCACTGTCATGATCTCATGATAAATTATATTCTTAGTAGTTATTCTATTAAAGAAATTAAAATATTTGCATTGTTTATTATTGGAGATGAACCAGGTACAAGAACGATTAAATCATAAGTTTAAATAAATAAATCATCACGCCATTTTATCCAGTATAAAGTGAGGCATTAAGTTAAAGCAGATATCGGTAAATGATATATTTTTGCGTTAGCCTTACAGTTACTAGCCGTCAAATTACAGATCCGAAAGATGTTAGTATACGTATAATAAATTTGAAAACGTAGTTTTAATGATTTTTTTGGCTTAAAATTGTCAAATTCAATGTTCAAATGGAATTAAAATTTACTAAAGTTATTAATCAATTATATTTATAAATAAACTATATTTTTTATTATTCTCAATCGTTTATACGCAATTAAATCAGAATTTTTAAATAATTTTTAATTATTAAGTACTTACAAATAAATTTCATATTTTACTTTAAATCTTTAACATACAAAATATGTTTTATTTTTCTTAATTACCTTCCAGATTATTACATTTTTTTTTATCTACCAGTATATTTTGTCTTGAATCTTTATGTTATTTTCATTCTTTTTACTTGTTTATATACACAGCAGTTATTATATAAATACATGATCACATCTTTTATCCATTACTGGGTGTTACACTCTGCCGTAGAAAATGATATATTTACGCACTTAAGGAAGGAGCTACAGGGGTAGTTTTAACGTAGTGAAAATTGTTTGTTGGCTGTGGGAATCGAATCCGGGTTCTCAAATTTACAGGTTACCTACCCTACAGCTGTATCATAAAAAAAATAATAGCTCATTCTCAGCATGGTTCAAAGTATGGTTAAAAAGTAACAATTTTTATGCTGACAGCTTCGTACGAGAGTGAAATGCATAAAAATAAAATTATCATTAATTTATAGATCAATAACACATAATGAATCAGTTACAGAATAGAAGGGAAAATCTTGTTTCAAAAATGTCAATATTTAGATGTTAACTTCACACCTATTAAGCAAATGATTCATCAAAGATGATTTTTAACTATTTTTAGTGTTAATATCTATAGCTACTTGGAATTGAAATGATTGTCAATGATCAATGTCATATTTAATTAATGTAGATTGAAAATAAAAATAAATCAATAAAATTCAAAACAAGTTAAATATAAATTAATAATTGTTTATACCAATGACAGCAAAAAACAAATAAATTATATATTAATACTATTGTAGCCCATTAATCAATTCAAAAAATAATTTCATAATTAACAATTTTGATAAATAGTAGCTAAAAAAATTTGTTGTACTTAATTAGCACCAACACTTACTTGTTTTAATTTTGTTTAACAGGTGAAAAAAATGAAATTAAATTTCTAAACAATTACAATCATATAAGCTGGCATGTTCTTATATTAAACAATAAAAACAAATATTTAAAAAACGAATATTATATAGGCAATCGAGTTTGGCAGTTTTATAAACAACAATTTCTAAACAGGTTTTTTGCATTACACCTGAGACTTGACATTTTTCAAGGACGCTCTTTAGTCTTTATGCAAACAGGTGGCAATTAAAAATCGGTCTTGTCAACAACAATGATATAATAGTTTCTTAACGCCTTAATCTTTCTAGTTGGTTATTATTTTGCTTCTGTGATGAACGAAATAAATACAAATTAAAATTTATTAAAAGACCTACATTGCAGTTAATACAAATAAATAAATAAATATATCATCACGCCTTTTACCCATTACTGTGTGTGGCACTCTGCCTAAGCAGATCTCGGTAAGTGATATATTTCTTCGCGTGAAGTGCGGTTACCAGCCGTCAAATCACGGCCCTCAAAGATATTAGTGGTGAGGGAGCCACAGGGGTAGATTTAAATTGGTGAAAATTGTTTGCAGTTAATACAAAAGATATATTTTGTAAAATACTTATTGCTTAATACCATCTAAAAAAATAAATACACTTTTGAACAAACATTGTTTTGTTTAATCTAGCTAAAATATTATTCAAATAATAATGGAATCTTAGTAAATCTCTGTTGTTACAAATTATCTCGATAAATTTAAGGAAATAGAACGTCCAAATGAAGTCAGTTATATTTATTTATTTTGTCGTATAAATCAAGATAAGATTATGTATTTTTTTCTTCGTTTGTTTTTCAATCATAAAATTGAAAAATGATTCAACAATACGCATCGAAATATGAGTAACAATACTGTTTGACTCATATAATAAACTTCTTACATATTTAACCACATAAAACCAATAAATATAAATAAACATTTGGCTTCTGCTTTCCGCAGTGACCTTGGTAATGAAGCATTTGTTTCAAAGAATAATTCTGGTACCAGTTCAAACGTGATTAATGCCATTAGATTCGTTCGTAATATATTTTAAATAGCAATGCATCTTAATAGAAGTTTACTACACAAAAACAGTATTCCAGTTATTTAGAAAATATCATATATCGATTTATATTTACTGTTAGAGTTTCATAAAAATCAAGAAATAAATCTTAATTTTAACATAAACGAAAACATTTCAAAATTCTTTTAAAGAAATCATGATTCAAATTTTACGTGAAAAATTATATTTAATAATAAAAAGACGGAGCAAAAATTTATTTTAAAATTAATAAATAATTCTAATAAAAATAAAAACATAAAATATATTTCAGTTTTTTATTTCATTTGGAAATTTATATAATATTACAATTATCTATTTAAATAATAGCTTAATAAAATGTAATTAGAGTATCGCTACAAAATTTTTGAATACTAATTCTTAACAAAATGACCCCTCATCACTCTAATATACGTAAAATCTTTCAAAATTGCTCTAAAATGTCTAATATTTGCATAAATATTAATTAAAAATGTGACACGTTCACTGACAAGCATCAGATGTTGTTAAAAAAATCCTAGCTTCTACACTCTTAGCTGATTTTGCATCCATTTTGCTTCAAAATAATGATTGATGAATTTAGAAACATTTTCCTTCTTTTTTCTTTCGAATTTTCGTTCAAATCTCAAAAACAATATATAATACAAAGTTGATTTTAGTCTCCATCGATTTCTTGAGTCAAATTATATTGCTCTAAAATACTCACATGCCTATATTTTGAATAACTAACTTTTGATAAATGTTTGCTCCAATTTTCTATCAAAATGACATTCTAAATGAACTTTCTGGAAGATAAGACCTAGTTAGATCGTTTTCTGGGACCAAAATCATTAAAATACCAAATTGTTGGAGTTTATTGCGAGATCATATCAAGACAGACAAAAATTGTTAATATAGAATTAAAGCAATAATTTGCAACAAAATTTAATTTTATTTAGTGTTTTCACACTGCAAGGTTACAGAAGAATCAAGAAAAATCATGTTGAATTTCAAAATGCAAAATGCATGATCAAAAGTACAAAGACTAACAAAGTCAAGATGAATACGATTCTTCTATGCAAAATACTATCATGACAATAAGTCTTGTTTTGGTGTAACAATACTTACTGTATTTATATTTTAGAATAAGAACAATATCAATTATAATACAACAATAATTATTTCAAATTTTTCTATTTTTTTAAACAACCTCAATTAGTATATCTTAGAAAAATACCTGTAATTGTATCCAACTTATATTAAAGGACATTCGGGCGCTGTATTACAATTTTAAGGCTAGCAATTTAAATTTGAAAACCATGGATCCGTTTTTCTTTCAACTCTTATATTTTTATAAATAACAATTGTTACATTTTCAAACTTTTCTAGAATCATTTAAAGTTAAATGCAATAACTCGAATCAAATATGAATTTTTGCAGACAGAAAAAGATAGAAGATAGAAAACAAACTTCTGCCGTGACCTAGACGTATCGCGCTGCTCAAGATAAACCATTTTACCATCGATGGACGATGTAGACTCACGACGAAATTGAAAGAACTCAAGATGTGTGTCAGACAACTAAAGCCCCCGGCGAGGCTGTCTGAGATATTTGCGAAAAATTCTTCAAGTACCGACAAAGAAGAGTAAAACAACATCCAAAGGCAATAGATTTCAATAGTATCAAAAAATATATGTTCATTGTTTATCTATACATTAGATTTGATTTATGTCTACATATAAGGTTTGGTTTCTGGCAACGAATTGATTTATATCTTTGTATGATCTCAATTTTCACACTGAATTAAAAATAATATAATAATAAGCAATAATTTAAAATCGAAATTTAATGTACGACTTCATATATTGTTTAATTTGAGAGTAAAATATAATAATTTAATTAGCAGTGAGTGTACTGTTTTCAATAAATTCTTTATAATGTTTTGTTTATTATGATAAGAAGATAAAGTTATTGTTTAGATAATTGTATTATTCATTTTGTATAATAAAAATACAACAACAAAAAAATTGTACTTACCCAGGAATTATCCTTAAAGATCGACATTGTCCTCGAAATTTCGGCGTTATCCAGAAAAGTCTGTAACAATGAACATTGTTGTCACTCACTAATTTAAATTAAAAGCTTATTTAAATTTTAGTCATAGTTCTATTAAACAACAATTAACATTCGAATAATTTTTTTTTTTATTTAAGCACTGTCATCACTCAAAAACAAAACCATTTAACACTACAATATACAACATATTAAAATATTTGTCAGTATATTTCATAGAAAAAATATTTGCAAATACTATAACGGACTATTATAAACACGATACTATCAAGTTACATGCCGCAAAACAACTGACAGTTCAACCGAAAACATTTTTATTAAAACCACCTGACACTACCGCTCTACTTTCTCATTGGCGCTTAAAAGTACCATGTGACTCGCGCTAAACATTCATAATTGGTTGAAAGTTTAAATTTTGAATTGATACTTCCTTATCAATTGAATTGTTATTTACACTAATTTATCCTAACGTATTCTTTAAATAAAACGGTCTCATACTCATTTATAGTCGTAACAAAAATTAAAACAGTATACAGTATTGTTGGTTATATATGTAATTCTTTAATAATTATTAATTAATCAGTTGATACTTAATTCTTCAAATATAATTGATAAAACATGTAAAATTTATCGAACATATTTTTTGACGTTTCCATGTAAATGTTGAAATAACAAAAATGACTTTTTATCAAACAAAAAATATTTGTGCACATTGAATCAATTTGCCAATACGTCAGATACCACATATTTGCTTAAAAAAAGTAATTTTCCAGAATAATTCACATTTAAAGCAGAGATAATTTGTAAGTAAATATTTCTAAATAATGTGAAGTTATGTGCAGAAAACTGTAAATGATTTTTATACGATTCATTTTAATAATAGAAATTTTGTAGGTTCTCAAAATAAATCAAATTAGAGTTACTCACTCTATTATTTGCTATAATACTCAAATCAGTTATAATATAAATTTTTAATTTATAGGTAAGTTATTTTCGATTTTGGTGCTGCTTGTTTCCACTGAACTACAGTAACAACGCTCACTTCAAGTCATTTATTCCGGTTTTGTTGTAGTGCAAAGCGCGAGTCCTGAGAAATATTTAATAAAATGACTACGCAAGAGACGTAAGTATATTTAATACTGTATGGAATGATTGCCTTATTCACTGCATGATATAAGTTTATTGATACATGTTTAAGATATGTAGTAAATACTAAATTAAATTATAAAAGTTCATCCTCGTGCGAGGTGTGCCGGCCATGTTGAAAACAAGACATTTTATTGATCAAAGAATGTTCTAGAAGGAAATGATGATCGTTACAAAATATAATTTGCAAGCAGTCATTTTATTTCTGAATACCTTGTATTCATTTTTCATAAATTAATATTTCGTTTTTATGCATAAAACAAAATAAGTCATGTCATTTCCGCACTCTGAACTTTAACCTTACTTTTGTAGAGCGCCGCCTCCTCCTTCGGTAATGTGGGCCCAAAGATCTGGGGTCATTTTAGTCACAATTAATTTAGAAGATTGTAAAACCCCAGACATTAAGTAAGTAATTAAAATCTATTACTCAAAGACAGATATTTCTAAGTCATTCTTATAGGTTAGAAAAAGATGCTGTACATTTCAAAGGGGTTGGTGGATCAGATCAAAAATTACATGAAGTTACAATTCCTCTATATAAAGAAATCGACCCCGAAAAAAGTAAAACATTTAACCGGGATAGATGTATCGAATTAATCCTAGCAAAAGCATCTACGGAAGGTCCGTACTGGCCCACATTAACAGCAGATAAGAAAAAGTATCATTGGCTTAAATGCGACTTCAACAAATGGCAGGATGAAGATGAGTCAGGTGACGAAGGTATCATTAATAATTTAAATAGTTTGAACAATAAATATAATGAATAATTTATTACAGGCATGGGAGGGGGCGACTTTGAGGAAATGATGCGTCAAATGGGCGGTCTAGGTGCTGGAGGAGATAAACCATCGTTTGATGATCTCGAGGCTGGCTCAGGAGACTCGGACGATGAAGAACTTCCGGACCTTGAGTAGTGACTACATGCTGATTGAACTGTAACTTTTATACTGAATTCGATGTGTAATCGTAGCTACAAACCATTGAGCCGTTGCATTCATAACATTTTATAGAGTTTCGTTTTGAATGTCTTTATGATTTTAGCTGCGATTACAAGCGTGTATTACCAAAATTATATAAGTTAAGATAGGTTTTTTTTTTCGAGTCTTTTTTTTATTTCAATCAAAGCATTGGAATGCCGGATGTAAAATATAAACATTAGACCTATTCCGATTGCACATTCATTTATTTTTTACCTAACCCAAGTGTCTTAGCAGGTAATATGTTAATTTAGTTCAAAAAGTTGCATTCATAAAAATTATATTCCACCAAACGGTTTAAAGGGTTGTAACTACCAACTTAAATATAAACGAAATTTTTAAGTTAAGTAAATCAAACTTAGAAAACATTACAATTTATTGTTGATTGTATTTTTGCTGTATCAGTCAAATACAAACGTAATAAAGCTGTCATTGTTTAAATCAGAAATATTCATTTTATTTTCCTATCCTTTGGGTGCTTAAAAAATGTTCCAATCTTTTGAAGTATCATACTTTATTTCAGTGGAGTGCATATTAAATATGAAACATGACAATGTACAAATGCACCTACCTAAATGCTTTCAAATCGCAATCATTCTTTTAATGAGTAAATTAAGCAGCACCTTTACTTTCTTGTTGCTCGAATTTAGGATATTTACTCTCTACATCCGACCAGAGTAATTTCCTAAAGGACAGATCTCGTACAACAGACGATACGTCGTCCAACTGTAAAAAATAATAATAATGCCACTCAAATGATTACTTTCATTAATATCAAAATATTTAAATAAATTGGTCTTACGGGCATTCGAACTTGTCCCATGGAATCACGCTCTCTCAAAGTAACTGTATGTGGCTCTTTCAACGTATCAAAATCGATCGTTATTCCATAAGGAATAGCAATTTCATCAGTTCTGGCGTAACGTCTACCAATCGATCCAGAACTATCATCTACTTTATGTGACATGTCCACAGTTGTTAGGCTTCGCGCTAAAAACATTACAAAAAAATAATAGAAAAATTACGTTATTTATAAATAGATTATAACTTACACAATTGTTTGACAAACGGCTGGAAGTCAGCATTGGACGAAAGTGGCAAAACACTGCATTTAATTGGAGCAACAATCGGAGGAAGAGTTAAATAAGTACGCTGTTCATCATTTTCTCTTGTGCGGAAATTATGTTCAAAAATAGCGTACATCACTCGACCAACACCTAAAAATTTAATAATTTTAATAATTAGTAATTTAAAAAAAAATATGATAAGTGATATTTACCAAAAGATGGTTCAATAACACTGGGAGTGATTTCTTCAACATGAACAGTTTTCTGATATTTCTTAACAGAAACCATATCTTTTCCAAGAGTAATTTCATTATCTCCAAGTTTAAATTTGTATCCACTAAAACAAAAACCGAAATTAGTACTCATTAAAATTGTATAAAGCAAACTTACTAACCCATTCTGAAGAGCTTTTTCCAATTCCTCTACTTGACTTGGTTCCAGCATAGCCAAATATTCAGTAACAGCTTTCGCCTCTTTTTTAAAAGCTTTTCCAATTACTCCCTTGTTAGGCACTGGTTCCACAACATCAATTATTTTTGGTTCTGGCAGTTTTTTTTCGGCAGCCAATCGGACACCTGTTGCTTTTGTATGTTGAGTTAAGTCGTAGGCTGATCTATCTGCGCAACCTACGCATTCAATCCATCCCTAAAAAAAATAAAATGCTAAATATTGAGTAAAATGTAAATTAGTTAGTATTTACTTACATAACTTGTAAGACATTCGGCATCCCAACAATCACATGCATAATGAGCCATTTCATTAGCCATGTGTTGTCGGAATCGTAATTTGTTGGGATCAACTCCAACACGGACCATAAATTGTTGGATTCGGGCCATAAAATAACCCAAAGTTTCATTTGCTACAAGGCCCTATATACAACAATTTTTTAAAATAATAATTTATAGTATAAATACAAAATATTTTAACTTACAGAATCGACCGCTTTTCCGATAGTATGCCTTTCAGCAGATTTGCCATCCATTTGATTGCAAGCAGAATACAAAAGTAATTCTGTATCCCTGACAGAATTAAATTTAGGATGGTTTTTATCAACTGGATCACAAAAATGTTCAATTTCTGCCATCGTAAATTCTCTAACGCGAATTAGACCGGATCTAGGAGAAATTTCATTACGAAAAGCATTTCCTGCAAAAATACATGAAAAAATCATATTATATGTAAATAGTTTCATTTATTTTCGTACCTATTTGAGCGGCAGCAAACGGTAAACGTCCCTGATTAAATTCCAATAAACGTTTGAAATTGACAAAAATTCCTTGAGCAGTTTCAGGTCTTAAAAATCTGAGAAAAAATATTGTTTATTGTTTTTTAACATCCTATTTCCCTCATCTTACCCTTTTATTAATCCAGATGGTCCAATTTGAGTTCCAAACATCAAATTGAATTCAATCGGTTCCGTAAGTTCGTTACCAGTCAAAGGACTTTTCATATTATATTTTTTCATAACAGCTGACATTTCATCTTTTGTCATACCGTCTAACTAAAATATTAAATACGAGTTAACATTAAAACCGAAATATAAGAAGTAATTTTAAGGTGTATGTTTAAATATTATTGACGAAATTGAGAGTGAGACATTATGTAGAAGCCCTAGAAATAAATAGATGAATAAGATTTAAAGTTTGTTGCGTGAACGAAAGATTCCAAGGGGGAGGAATAAACAATTTTGTGTGAAAGAAATTATAAATGTGAATGAAGTGGAATTTAATTGTGGGATGAGCCTAATGAATGTTTCAAGGGTTCGTGCTATCCAATTTGATGGGATATAGTATGATGGTACGTATGTATTTTATACATACTTTTACAACAATGTCTCTGCATTCAGCTTTAACATCATCTGTAGTCTTTTTGTCTGCAGCAATTTTTTCAAGATGAGCTTTGATTAAGTGATCTAATCGAAAACATTCACCGGTCGCAACATCTTTTGTCATCAAGTCAGCGAATCGATCAACGTGACCTGATGCTCTAAAGCAAGTGAAAATTCATCAAATAATAATAACAAAAACTAATTAATTAAATTACTTTAAAACAGATTCCGGTGTGAGAATCGAACAATCAACCTCCAACATTTGTTCTTCCAAAACAAAAAACTGTCTCCAGTTGTGAAGAAGATTTGCTTTGAAAGCGCATCCCATGGGCCCAAAATCAAATTGACCAGTGATGCCTCCGTAAATTGCGAAAGACTGGTCAAAAAAGAATCTTCTTTTGAGGAGATCTTCCATCTTTGCTCTATCGAAAGTAGCAGCATCAGGTACCAAACTTAATTCTTTATCTTCTAGTGCTTTTTTACGAAGCTTTAATTCTGCTACAGCTTTCTTAACATCTAATTCAGGGGCTCCTTCGATTTTAAGTTGTCGGACTAAATCACCCTACAAAAAAAAATGATGCAATAAAGCATAACCCCATAAACATATGTTTCAAATAACAGATAACTTTATGTACCTGTTCTTTAACAATTGCTCGAAAAGGAGCCAAAATTTCTTCAATCTTAGGATCTGCCATAATGTCCACTGAAAAATTTAATTTTATTTGTCGATGTTGTTTTTTACTACCCCAGTGTTGACAGCAAGCCGGTAATAAACTAATATTTCGTTGTACTGTAGAATTCACAAATTTTGCACTAACTGCAAGTATTCGTGAGAAACCAACGATTCCTCTCATTAATGACACCGTCTGTCAAAAACTGCCACGAGGTTAGAGAGAAAGAGAAAGGTTTTCTCACAAACTGTCATTATATTATGCAAACGAAATTGATCCTTGCGTAACATACACATAGAGAAGAAGTAATTCCATTGTTATATACAGCATTAACCATAAGTCGCGCACAACTTATTTTTTATTTGTTGCTGTGTATTTTCCAACAATAACGAGCAGAGATAGTGAGGTTCCGTTGAATAGTCACCACGTGACTATTATTAATTCTTATGATTTTTGTCCTGTAGATTAATTCGAAGACTGTTTTAAGAAATATTGGTAAATTTATAGGAGAAATAAAATCGCACTAAAACAAAATTATAAAAGAAACGGTTCAACGTATTAGCTACAGTGAGATGGAAAATGTTTACAAATGGGTGATGATCATTTCGAACATAATATCTATTCTATTTGTTAAAATATTGTAAGCGACTTATTATATACTGTTTCATAAAAATTCGTATTCCTGTTGCAAAAATGTTAATAATGAAAATTCGATATTTATAAAAATATATTTATTTATAAATATTACTATTAATATATAACTTAGTTTTAAAAATAACAATTGTGCCTATTTACAAGTATCTACACATCTATATTTTTAAATTCCATGGAATGCAAACTACTCCATCACTCAAAACTGAATAATATGTAGAAATATTTAAAAATAGCCCTGCAAGCAAAAATAATTCAGATTTATTTTCTAATAGCATTTCGCAACATTTAATCATAAGCTCTGGAGTTACATTATCATCTTTTCGTAAACCTGCTAACTTTAATTCTTTGATGCACAAAGCATGAAGAAATTTTTCAATGTGTTTATGCCTGAAAATATAACATTAGAAGTATTTTGTAAAGATAAACTTGAAAATAATTACGCGTTATATTCTACTGTTTTCTGTGAAGCATATTCCAAATTATCTGTTATAAAACTGATCAAAATATATCCTGGACAAGAAGATGGGACAATAAATTGTCCAGTTGGAGATACCATTAATGGACCAGCTTCCCTAAAATTGATTAGTAAATATTGTTTACAATTTAAATTTTTGAAACAATGTCTTACGTTTCTACTACAATTTGATAATTTTTCAATGAATTAGGCCAATTTTTCGGATATCCTCTATATCCGCAATAATCATTTAAATTCGTCATTAACCGACGTAAATGTTTTTCATATTCTTCAGCATTTATTTTAGGCATAAATTTTCTATAACAAAATAAGTTTAACATGTTTAAATCATCTTTTAAAATAAATCACATACCTACGTACAACTTGAATCTCTTTAAGAACCTGTGAAACTGCTTTTTCAAAACTTGGTATACGTAACAAAGCGACATCATGCTTTTTAATATTTTTTATAAGCTGTGAAATTAAATATGAAAATGTTATAAACATTTTTAAAAATTATCAATTATTATTTTAGAGAAATATTCGGCCAGCTCCGAAATTTTAAATTTCAGCGTTGCCGAAGTTTTCCCTTTATAATAATTTATAAAATATATATTTTAATATTATGCATTCACTTACATCTAACCAATTATGTCGCACTTCTCCACTATTTAACATGATATGTCCATCTAAACTTACTCCAGTAAATGGAGCAAATACTAAAACTCTATCTAAACAGTAAATAAGTATAAGTATATTTCTATACCTTCAACTATACAATAAATTACTTTTTAAAATACTCATTTTATCTGGATGATCGTTAGCTAATGCATTAAAACTTTGAAGACAACCCCGATAATGCATTTCATTCCAACCGCAATCCCATTTTATTTCTTTTAATTGGAACCTTTTATGAATTTCATCACTGATAGTTTCAATATCTTTTTTTAATAACTCATTTCCTTCATACTTTTCTAATGCGCTCTTGTAATTTTCCTTTATAAAACTCCTAAAAAATATTAAATTATATTCAATATTTCTTTATATTTTATTGTTTATTATACCTTAAAGTTAAAGCTTCTTTAACTTTTTCAACCCGTCTTTTAATTGAAACTATATTGTTAACATTATATTCATCAGGGTACATTTTCTGGTACGACTGAAATTGTTTTTGTGGTGTATTCGGTGTAGGGGCAATTGTATCGATATATTCTGTCGATAATTTGCATGTTTTTAAAATATGTATAATAGTACTACGAATATTTCGTTCTTTCAGAGGAATTTCGACTAAACGAAATTGTGTGTTTTCATTATTTTTGGATTCTCTCAAATAGAACCGAATGGTACATGGTTGGAATGTTTTATATGATTGAACTTTTTCTATATATGAACTGAGCTGTTTTAATGAATTTTCATTTGTTGCCTAAAGAATATAAAACATAGATGTGTGTTAACATTGTTAAATTGACAGCTAGAACTTACTCGTTGGTCTGGATATTTTCCAAATAAATCTGGATGCACAGAAAAGTAAAATTGGCGTAACGCTGTAGTTATTTCTTTTGCTGATAAAAAACGTGTTTGTATTAATAAATTAAATATTTTTACTGGTTTCTCAACACTGAAATTAAAGAAATATGTTTGACATTTGACATAACCTTCAAATAATTAAGTCCACGCGAGAATTATACTATAAACAATAATAATTTTCTACTACTACATACCACTTTGATAGTGTATTATACATATTTTGCAATTTGTGATCAACTGATCTATAAAATATTACATAACCAATTTTCAGAATATTGTTCCGTTCTTTTCATCGATTACGATCAAATGGTAGTAATTTGATTGTTGTTATAATATTAAAAATACTTTAAAATTCATTTGTAAAATTTATAATTTTGCTATAAATATAATTAATGTTATCATTTCGTATTTGCTTTACATTAAAATAAATATTAAAAAATACAAATAAGTTACAAAAAACATTCCATATCCCACACGATATTTGTATTTGAATGAAACGAAATTTTAATACATTCGGAATCGGTATGGACGAGAGCATGAATAAGAAAGGTTAAAAATTACAAAAAGCCTTGTTAAATTAACACTAACTTAACGAATCATTTTGCAGTTGCTCTTGTTGAGCGAAATCCAGCTCCAAATGGTATACCACTAGTCAGTACAGCAGCAGTTGCTAAAAAAGCTCCAAATGATTTAGTAGAACTAGCAATGGAAATACAAAAAGTATACATTAAATATTATTTAATGCAATCATTTTTTTTTATTAATTTTTCAGGCTAATGATTTTGTAAATACAACAGCATGCAGCAAACTAAGTATCATAGCTGAACAGGTATTTAATTTTTTTTTTAAATATTGAATCTTTCTATAAAATTATATTATTTGTTTTAAGGTACGGTTTTTACATGAACAAGCACAGAATGTGCTGTTGGAAACAAAAAGAAATTTAGAATTACATGAAGTAGCTTGTAATTTTAAAAAAATTCCTGGAAGTACTTATTATTTATATATAAGACCTTCTGGACAAAGATATATTAGTATGCTTTCACCTCAGGTACTAAAATTTATGATCCAGAAATTTAAATTATTATTAAATTTATTTCAATTCAGGAATGGCCAAATCATCCGCATGAATTTGTTGGTGGATATCGTTTAGAAGCAGATCATTCTTGGACACCAGAAGACAAAATCTCAAATAGAGATTCTCAAAATTTTATGCTTAGTAAAATCCTAGCGTCTAAGAATAATAAACCATCAATAACGTTTGGAATTGAAGAATCTCCAATGGAAATCTAAATATGATTGATTAATTAAAACATAGATAATTATTTTAAAAACATCTTTATATTCACTTATAAAGATCTAACAAAAAATGAAAACAGCGTTGTTACAACTTTATATTTTCCATCAGACATTAATAATTATTTGACGAAGACTACAATTAAAACATTTGAGGCATATTGTTTTACTGAAAACAATACTGAAATAGCCATCTACAAACCGTGACTAATAATTTAGGACTTGTACAATTGTTTAACAACACTGAGGTGGTAACAATAGGTGTTGTAACAACAACCGCAACTATGGACTGCTGCACACCCGTAGTATTTACTAGGTAACGTTTGTACGATGAGCTAGAAAGAAACATTTCCTATTTATTCTGCTATTACTTATTAATTTCATTGTTACGTACAAATAAAAAATAATCAGCAAATATCTCGGTTTATTTATTGTTTTCGCGATTTTTATTCGTGTTAATGATTTATATCTTTTCCAATTTTCAATTAACTAATACCAACTGTATTATTGAAACACACTAAAATTTGCTTTACAAACTAAAAACATTGATGTTATTAAAAGTAGAGTATGCTTAAAGAAAACTAAAATAGTAGGACTTTGCAATAAAACAGTAATTATATTACAAACATTACAACTTTAGGAAACCATTAGAAAAAAAAAATCCTCTATCGCTTTTAATAATTCGTTTATAAATGACAGGAATGAAAGGGACATAAAAGTCTACTTTGATTTGACTTCACTTAGAACATACAATAGTAATAAACATAATTGAATGTATTCTGTAACTTATTGATTAATTTTTCTCTTATAGCAGTAGGCAATACTAAATTAAAAAAGGGAAAACTACGGCTGCTAAGTCTGTTTTCATTAGCTAAAAATTTTAGGTGGCGTTAAAAATTAACAGGGCTATATACAGAATACGCCTATAAATGAAAGAAATTGCAAAATCAATAAATAAACGAGATAATGTCTGCTTGTTTTTTGATAGTACATTCTGTATATCCGCTATTCTACAGTAAAATGTTAAATAATTTGAACACTATTCTAAAAGCAACTGTTTCTATACTTTTAACGAACGCAATAAATACATTAATAAAAATTACTTACATGGTTTAGGTATTCTTAAAGACTCGTTATCTTTAATTGTGACTACGTAATCTGTCGAGTGATATTTGTACTCTATATGCAACCATTTATCTTCGCCAACGCATGGATCAAAGAATCCAGGCAACTGACTCTACAAAAAAAATATATTCAAATAAGTGCTTAAAAAATACAACCGATATTTTTACCTTGGACTGTTCATGTAATATTAATTTACTGTCTTTAACAAGGCACTGTAATGGGACTGCTACATCAACAATTTCACGTTCAGGTTCTCCTCCTCCTAATTCATCTATCTCTGTGCCTTCATCTATTTTTCCATAAGTAGCTTTCACAATAATTAATCCTTTCTTAGTTTCTTCATCGTCTCTGATTCTTGAATATGTCGCTCGCATTAATTCAATAGCTGCTTCGGCTTCACGTCGTTTTTCCATCAACCTGAAGAAAAAAATAAATAATTATATATTTACTGAAATGAACGGCAAAGTAAAACGTATGACAATACTTCGTTCTGTTATTTTCTCTCTGCTTCTCTAATTTACGCTGTTGCTTTTCTCTTAAGAATGGTTCTACTATTGCTTTTTTAACTACAACATACACTGCTAGAGGTACAATTGTTGCATAAAATATTGGCGCTGGCATGATTTCTTCACATAAATGAATAGGAAAAGTATAAACCTGATTTGCTCTAGTTAATCTGTAAAGTATATATTAAATAAAAAATTGTACTATTCTTTAATTGTTTATTAATTACCTAATTTTTAGTTTGACACCGGCAGGCATTCCAACAACAACAGTTGCTGATAAGTTACTATGTTTAGATACTTTTTTTTCCAAACCATATTCAACTACACCTCCAAATGTGCCCATTCTTAAATAAATATCAATTATTAAAAGTTAAATCATATAAATAGTGCATAAAAGATCTTACTTGAATGCTAGTCGTAATTTTAATTCCAGTTTCAACATTTTTTTGGCATAACTAATAGATGCATATGAGTGCGGAAGACCAAACTGAACTGATACATTATAATGGCCAAATTCTAGAAAAAAAATAAAATTTAGTATTTGTATTAAAATAATCTCCATGTTATTTATACCTGTATCCCTAACAATTGAAGTAGATAATAATGACTGTATTCCACCTCTATATGTAAAATATCCTACTGAATATTTGTCAATCTGCATAGCAAGAGCTGCACAAAATTAATAATAATAAGAGTATAATAAATAATATTTTACTAATATAATTACTTGACATAAGGCCTGGACGAATACCGGCAGGAGTAAATTGTAAAATAGCACCACCATTCCAGAAAAATCTTTTGGTAAGCGTTCTAAAACCTTTCAATGATAATGTTGGTCCGTTTCCAGCTCCAATTTCTGTTTCTATCCATCCTTTATGTGAAAATAATTTTCTCCATCCCAAATTTATGCCCCCTACACCTATAACAAAAATTGTTGACGGATTATGTGTTGCGTGAACGAAAGATCTGAGAGAAGAATAAACGAGCTTATGACTGTGGAATGAAGAGGAAGTTGTATGCTACGATAGAAATATGTGGCGAATATTAATTGAAGAATGAATTTAATGCATAAATCATTAAATATATCAAGAATACGAGCTACTCAATCTTAAATTAAAAAATAAATAATTTAAAAGTTTTTTTGAACGCATTTTTGGCAAGGTTTGCTTCGTTCGCGTTGAAATAAATAAACTCTAAGTCCCTTACAAGACGAATGTCTCGCAATCACATACATTTATGATTAATTTTGACAAAATTTACATTACTTATCAATACATTTTACATTTTTTACAAATATATATTTAAATTTTGATTATTAATATATTGTTGATAAATACCTGTGCCGTTTTGCGTTTGTAATTGTCCAGATAATGTGCATGTGTCCTTCTGAGTTAAGGGAAATTCTACAGATTGTGAAAAACTCATACCAGACACTTCGATACTGGGAATGAGACTAGGTCCTCCACTATAAAATAAGTAATAGAAAATTTGTAAATTAATACAGAGGGTAAAAACTTACAGATCTAGTTCTTCATAATCTGATTCGTCAAAATATGGATTAAAACAATCTGTTGCATTAATATTTACTGTTACTGATCCACGAGGATTCGTGCTCTGTTGCATACGTCTGTCAGCCCGTTCTTGAGCCAGTTGTTCATATTCTGCTCTTATTTCAGCAGGTGTTTTTGTTCTTTGTACAATTTCCCACCCTTCAGTCTCCAATCCACGGACTCCAAGACTGTCGTAAATTGCACGTCGATGAGGATCTGACAAAACTAAAATATTTCTGATTAGAGAAAAAGTAAACGAATTTATTCCATAATATAAAAATTTACTTTCGTATGCTCGCTTAGTTTTATTGAATAAAGTTTCGGCTTTCTTTTTCTTTTCTGGGTCCACATGTTTGTCAGGGTGATATAATCTACTGAGTCTTCTGTAAGCATTACTAATTTCATCATTTGAAGCCTGAAATCATTAGATAAACATGTTAACCTCACTTTTAACTAAACATAAATTTAAAGACATTTTAATTGCGTTTAACTAAAAATAATAGTTCTTTATATGTAATGATAGTTTACAAAAATATATATGATTTAATATTTGATATAAGTAAATACTTTCATTAACAAAAATAACTAACCTACCAAGGCCACTCGAAATTCTAATTTTCCAGTATTAATACATTAAGCTACATTAATGATATATAAAATAATAAAACATGTTCCATTTTTACCTCTTTTGACACATTCAAGAAAGCATAATAATCTTCGTCAATCACATTTTCATCATCCGAATCCAAATCCATGTTGAGATCTACTTCGAGCAAAATTTCACGAGTGACTGACAGATAAAGCAACAATGCAACAAACAGGAGATACTACATGTTTATGACTGATTTTAATTTATTGACTAAAAAAAATAGTTTTATTAAAAATTAATGTTCATATAAAATTACTTTATTAAAACCACCTAATGAAATTTTTCATTTGTTATGTAAGATTTTAAAAGTCAAATATTAGATTGACAAACATATTTATTATAATGATTATAATTTCATATTTAATACATTAATTAATCACTTTCATGTGATTCTGAATCAGAATCTCGAATAGCTTTAGTTTTATCATTTTTCTTAACTCTACGAGCTTCAAAATCAGAGCCTTCTTCGTCGGATGAATAAATATTTGCGCCACCTGAAATTACATTTTAAGTTAAAATATAATTATGTGAAGACAAATATTTGATATTTACCTTTAGTATTGGCAGCACCACTCTTATACTTATTTTTAATTGCAGCCAATGAAATGGCGCCTTCTTCGTCACTTCCTTCTTCTTCTCGGTAAGGATTACTGCCGCTGTGAGCCCTTGCTGATGCTGATTCTCCACGTTTACGTGGTTTTGTTGTTCGCGCAGTTTGTCGTAACTTTTCTTCTTCTTTCTATAATTTGGTTGATTTATATGTATTCCTAATTTTTTATATTGCAAAAATCTAACCTTCAGCAAGGATTTTCTGTCCTGGTCAGGATCAATTCCAACCTGAGATAAAATCTTAATACCAGATGTTTTCTGCGAACGATCTGCCAAAGAAAGAGTCATCTTGCGATGAGTGAAACTCTCAGTAGAATGAGGTCTGAAAGACAGTTTTGTGCGGAATACTGCTTGGCCCTGCAAACCTGTTCCTTGTCGAATGAATAAATGATTGTGATCACCCTACAAAAGTAACATTTAGAGTGTGGATACAAATATTTTATATCTAATTTACCTGAAGGGGTTGTTTATAAACATCGAAAATTTCAGAACCAAGATGTAAACTTAAACTACCGTCTGACCATTTTATGAATCGCGCATTTGATTGTCTTTCTACGTTACCGTCTTTGTCAAAATTTTCTCTCCAGCGAATAGTATTTTCTACTTTTAATTTCAGTCTTGCACGACCCTCTTCATCCAATGTTTCTTCTTCGTCAATTTCATCTTCGTAAGTTTCTTGATCAAAAGGCCGTGTTTCCACGGACAAGAAATTTGGTAATTTAACAAAATGTATGTCTCTGCCTAAATCAGTTGTAATTTTTGGTATTTCAACGTCGATTCTTGTTTCTGGAATAGGTTCAGGTTCCTTTTCTTCTTCCTATAATTAAAAAATAAATAATTTGAACAAAAAATAATATTTTTAAAAATTACTTCATATATCATAGCTCGCTGTTCTCCAGTTTCTTCATCATCATCTGATCGACCTCTATCTCGGTCTCTGTCTCTATCATCATCATCGCGATCATCTCTGTCTGATACTCGTTGATCCTCTTTGTCTTGCTTATCCTCTTTATCTTCATCACTGCTAATATCATCAGCATCACCAAATAAAGCAGCTGCATTTTGTTGCACTTCTGTAAAATATGGGAAATAAAATAAAATTTAAGAAACTTAGTTAAAAACCCAAAACATACCCCCATTTTCTTCGTTCTCACTTTCTGAACCGATCGGTTTTCTTTTATTAGTCTTTTCTTCAGAATTTTCCCGTTTTCTTTTTCTGCCGATTTCTGAAGCAGGCGATGAAGCATTAGAACCAGCATCAATTTGTAAGTTCGGTGAATTTGAACGACTATCATCATTTTGTTGTCGTTCTTTGGAAGGCGATCTTGATCGTTCGCCACCTGATTTACGTGAATCGTGTGATTTGGATCTTGATCTATGTGAATCGTGTGATTTAGATCTTGATCTATGTGAATCGTGTGATTTAGATCTTGATCTATGTGAATTGGCACTTTTAGATCTAGATCGAATAGATACTGCTGATCTTTGAGATCCTGCTGATCCAGATCTACGAGAACCACCGGATCCAGATCTGTGGGATCGTGGAGAAATAGCTGAACCTGATCTTTTTGATTGTACCGAACCAGATCTTCTGGAATGAGCGGAACCTGATCTTTTTGAGTGTGCAGATCCGGAACGTCCTGAATGCACAGAACCTGATCGTCTTGAATGCACAGAACCTGATCGTCTTGAATGCACGGAACCTGTTCGTCTTGAGTGAACAGAACCTGATCTTTTAGAATGAACCGATCCTGATCTCCTTGAAAGAACAGAGCCTGATCTCCTTGAATGAGCCGAGCCTGATCTCCCTGAATGAGCCGAGCCTGATCTCCTTGAATGAGCGGAGCCTGATCTCCTTGAATGAGCCGAGCCTGATCTCCTAGAATGAGCTGAGCCTGATCTTCTAGAATGAGCAGAACCTGATCGCCTTGAATGAACAGAGCCCGATTTTCTAGAATGTACAGATCCTGACCTCACTGAATGTGCAGAACCTCCTGAATGCGCTGATCCAGATCTTCTGGAAATGGCCGACCCAGATCTTCTGGAAGCTACTGATCCAGATCTTTTTGAAACTGCAGATCCAGATCTAGATCTTTCGGAGGCATTGGATCCGGATCTATTAGTTGCCACGCTTTTAGATCTAGATCTACGTATAGCCGATCTTGATCTTCTAGATCCAACTGATTTATTTGATCCGGAATTGGATCGAGAACGATTTGATTTGTTAGATCCCGCAGAGTGAGATCGATTTGAAGCTGGTGTTTTTGACCTGGATCTGTTAGACCCAGGTGACTTGGGACTTCCTGACCTATGTGAACCTCCTGATCTATTTGAGGCAGGTGAATTAGATCTACTACCACTAGCCTGAGATCGAGATCTATTTGACTCTGCACTCTGTGATCTTGACCGGTTAGATACGGATACACTTCGCGATCGGTTTGATACTTGACTTCCAGGCCTTGATCCAGAATGATTGTCAAATGGAGAATTTGACCTATAATATTTTCATAGATATAAATTCATATTTAAGTACCATGATAAAATTATTTATATCTTACCTGGAGCCTTGATCTAACCCATTGCCCGGTGTAGGGACTGGTCCTTGATTTAAACTAGGTGTTGGACTTACACTACGACTCGAATCACTATCTGATCCAGAAGGCATTTTTCTTACTATTTATTAGATTTTATCATAGCAAGTGAAAACGTAGCTGTTGAAAGTTGAGTTCATAGAAAAGAGAGCTTTCAATCAAACTAATACATATAAACATAAATCTATGTGAATCCAGCAATATTTATCCTAGCAATATCCTAACCTATCTCAACTATAGCACTACCGTTCAAATGTATTGTTGACTGTCAGTGACAGTTCCGCAGCAATACATTAGCCAGCAATAGTTTCATTATTTCCGTAACTATTAAACTTCATCATATGAAATTTAGTATATTTATAAACAATAATGTTTCCTAAAAATAACTGAAAATTGATACTTTGTTCCATATAGAAATATAGGACGTTTATACCCCGCAATAGATTTAAAGGAGCACTCAGAAACACAGCGAAATTACTTCATCAATACGCACGACATCTGTAATTTAATTTATTTCACCCCTATTGAACTCTCAGCTATAAAATTTCGTACATATGAACAATAAATAAGAAAAAATTAAAAGATTTAATATCAAATATGTGCAATTAAAAAAATATCTATAGTTTAATATGCGTACATGGAAGTCATGCGGTGTCAACGTCAGATTTTTTTAATTAAGTATTTATGAATTTTATCAGTATTTAAAATATTTAAATACAGAAATAGGTATGTAAACATTCAATTTAAATGAAAACTAGTACTTTAAATATGATTAAATTTACAACATAGAAATAGGGAAACAATTATTGAATTTCTATTGTATTTTAATAATAAAATCAAAATAATAAATTTAATAGGGATTATTTTATCGGGATCTATTGCTAGGTATAAGTATGTCCATAACGCCTCATTTCAACTAACTTTTCACATTTTTGTTGATAGTTTATTGAAGTAAACGTAATTGTTTATATGTATACGAAGTTTCATAGCTGAGTGTTAAATAGGGGTGGATTTATCGAAATCTATTGCAAGGTATAAATGTGTCCATAACGTCACGTTTAACTAAAATTTCCCTTTTTTGTTCATTACTTATTGAAGTACATTTAATTGTTTATATGTGTACGAAATGTTATAGCTGAGAGTTTAATAGGGGTGAAATAAATTTAATCTGAGATGTCGTGCGTATTGATTACTTCACTTTTTGCTTGTATAACCGTCTCATATTTCTATATGGAACAATGTATCAATTTTCAGTTAATTGTAGTAAACATTATTGTTTATAAATATACTAAATTTCACATGATGAAATTTAATAGTTATGGAAATAATAAAACTATTGCTGTCTTATGTCTTGCTGCGGAACTGTCACTGACAGCCAGCAATACATTTGAACGGTAGGACTATAGTTAAGATAGATTAAGGTATTGCTACGTAAAAGTACTGCTAGATTCACATGGATTAAACATAACCTGAAGAAACTTGACATTTTATTGGTTCTATACAGTTCGAACGATAGAGCTAGCGGAGTAGCGGGAATTTCAAGATTTAATAAATAAAATACAACTCAGTTTTATTTCATATATTCAGATAATAAAAAAAAACAAAACATCCCAATTAAATGAAGAACAAACAATAATATAATTAAGAAAGTTTATTAAGCACATACTTTATTATTATAAATTATAAAATCTAAAAAAACAAACGATTTTTCATATAGATGTTTTCATTTTTTTTAAATAAATTACGAGGTCTAGTGGATGTTATTCTGCAAGGGTGAGTTAATGATGTCTTAAATGAGAAGATCTTTCAAAAGACTGATTACAGTCTTTACTATATTTGTGCATGTGTTCGTGTAAACATAGGTGCTTGGAATTTCGGGTTGTTTTACAAGTTATACATTTCATATGTACACGTAAATGCCGTTTTAAACTTGAATGGGTTGAATACAATTTTGCACAGGAGGGACATTGGTAATAGTCTATTGTAGTTTTATTTTGTACAAGAGTAGTATTATCTGTTTTAAAATGTTTCCTATTTGATTCGTTGCAAGACAAATTAGTGGATGTGGATGCTGACATTTCTTCTTTCATGTGAGACTCAAATTGTTGTTTGTCGTCAAATTTCATTTTACATTTATTACAATACAAATGTTTAAAATGTTCGTTTAAATGTAAACTTATATTCTTTGATTCTAAACCGCATAAATAGCAAGTACCCGAAGTTTGTTTTTCATAATTATTATTTGCTTTTGGTAAATGTTTAGCTACAAGATGCATTTTTAAATGTTGTTTATTTTCAAAGACGTAAGAACAGAAACAACACTGATTTACAGGTTTCCTCTGTGTATTGTTAATTGATTTTTTTTCTTTTTCTCTGTAATGCTTGCTAGCAGTATGCTTTTTTAATGTTGCTTCCGTTAATACTGCATGATCACAGTACAAACATTTGAATATATTTGCTGAACTGGTTTGTGACGTTGCTTCATTTGGTTTTTCACTGATTACTTGATTTAAGTCTTCTGATAGTATGTCCGAATCATAAATACGTTTCTTACCAATTTGGGATAATTTTTCAATTTTATTATTTGTTGCTTGAATATTTTTTTCCACACAATCGTACAATACCTTTTCAGATTTCTCGCATTCTATTTTCAGTGAATACGCCTTTAAAATTTTGTCTATACATTTTAAACATATACATTTCGGAAGGGGGTCTTCAGTTGTAATCTACAAAATAATTTCATGATTCTATGTAGCTTCATATCATCAAAAATAATATACCTTTACTGTTGACATGGACATAACCATGTCCGAAAACAAAAGATTAGAATTGTATTGACTTGCAAATATTGATATCAATACTTTATCTTTACTCATGCAAAGCCGACAGATCTTTTCAAATTGCAGATCTTGTTGAAGTGACATTTTTTATGATAACACTTATTACCTATTTTATATAAATTAACAAGGCAAATATGATGTTATCATAACAAACCATGAAAATCAATTAATGAAATGGCTGCTAACGTAAATTGTATACTGTAAACAAATGTTAAAATTTTACATATCTCTGATATGTGCTAAACTAGATTGGTCGATAAATTAGAAGTTTCTATATGCTTGCGCCATCTCGTTGCAGTAAAAATAACTACGCGAAGCTTCTTTTGTTTTCAAAATCCACACAAAAAAATATGATAAAATACAAAATAATGCATTAATGTTTTTAATGAAATAAAAGTAATATACTTCTTTCCATTATAAATAAAATATATAATAATAATTATTTTATATTACAATATATATAATGATTGTGTTCAATTTGGTCGTGGTCATGGTTGGTGAGATCTTAATATCCTGGTCGGTTTTTAAAAGTATTTATAGTTACTTAAGTATCCGATAATTTCTGTACATCTTCCATAAAGGTTACATCTAATATCTTTTGTACAAAATAAGTAATTTTTTTAGAAAATACTCCGTACTTTTCATTGTTACTTGCTCCTTTAACGCATAAATAATAAACAGGAACCCCTACAAAATTTTTCATTAATATTTAATTTAATACTAATAATAGCGTTGTACCTGTTAATGTGAGAGCAATGCTGTAGACTGCATACCAAGGGTTTGATGCTAAAGGAAACAAAACTAAAAACATACAACTAATTATGAAAACAATAGGAATCATAATATTAACGCGAATTGGTCTGGGTAAATCAGGTTGTTTATGTCGGATCCACAGCATCCCAGCAATGCTAGCTGCTACGGAAAACCACAATATCTGACTATAGTATTTAATAAGAACAAATACGTTGTCAGTCAGTAACATTGCAAGGGAGGCAACACATGTAAAGAGTAAGGAAGGTATAGGAGTATGACGAGTTACATGGACGTAAGAGAACATTTCTGGGAGATGACCCTCCTGAGATCCTGTTAAGAAGAGTCGAGAACTGGTGAAAAGAATTCCGTTTACTCCTCCGAAAGTAGATAAAGCTACAAATATTGGCACAATCCAGGAAAATGAGCTAAACGTTCGATTTCCAAAACTCTGAAAAACAATTCGAGTTAAATTGAGAAAATCAATATAAAATTATAATTAAAACATCGTTTTAACAGACTTTTAACAAATGTATTTTTCTTTAAATAACCGATATTTGTCAAAAATAAAGTTTTATTATTCACCTTCAAGCAACGTTTCATTTTAATTAATAGCTATACACTACATTAATTTTGTTATCTTTCAATATTACGAATTATTATTAGTTTTTGAAAATTAAATATTCACGATCAATAAAGAATTACAAATATGTTCAAAATGTAATCAAATAAAGTGTTTTGAATTTGTTAAACAGTTTATTAAATCGATGAATTTTTGAAAAGACTGACCACAGCAACAGCTGCTGAGCTCAACATCTCATCTCCTGAGAGCACGGTGAAGTAGGCGACATTGGCCAGGACATAGACGAGCGTGACCGTTGGTAGAGCTATCCATATCGCCCGTGGTAAATTCCTGCGCAATCAATCACGAGAACAATCTCAGTTAAGCGGTAGCGGTGGGCAGTACAAACATATGCATTACGCATGAACTCTCAAGAGAGGATGAAAATGAAACGTCTCGGTTCGTTTCGCAGCCGCCGCCCGCGCCCCTTGCCCGCATCCCGCACGTGCTTCTTACAAAATGAGGGCGCTCAAGCGATCGACGCGAATGAATCAGATGCCATTCTCACATTAGAACGGCTGACATTTATCGACTGGAAACCGCTCCGCGCTCACGAGAAAGCGGTAAATGAAAAGGCGCGATCGTGCTGTCGTTCATTTAGGCTAATTGTTTTAAAATAATTGACAGCGCGACTGAAGCGAAATGAAACGGACGTATTTTATCCCCCACCCTACCTGTATGGGTCTTGCAGTTCCTCCGTCACAAAATTTAAGAAATTCCATCCACCAAATGCGAATAAACCGGAATAGAAAGCGACTGCAATTGCTTCAGGTCCGTAATTTCCTTCAAATGAGTTGTTAAAATTTTCAGTCTTGCCTGCGGTAAATGAGCATGCGTAAATCTTTTGATTACATTAGAACAGGTGGTTTGAAAAGACGAACCGGAAACTAAATATCCTCCGCCTACGAGGATGATTGCCGCCAAGGCGAACAACTTGGCTGCCGTAAAAACGCTCTGAATTCGCATTGCCCATCGGACACTTGCACAGTTGATAGCCGTTAGTAAACCTAGAATAAGAATTACGCCATGCAAAATAAAACGTGTGTAAGCGGAAGTAACATAAGAATACTTACATAGGCATACCGCCGCAAGCAACCGAATAGTCTGTTCAGGTGGATCGCATTCCTGGAAAAATGGTTTAGCCGCGTATTGTGCAAAAGTAATTGCTACAATAGCTTGAGTGGTTGGCCTGATAATGAGAATAGCCATCCACAGTCGAAGAAAAGCAGCAAGTGGTCCAAAAGCTACGTAGATGTAAGCATAATCTCCGCCAGAACGCGTGACCGAAGTTCCCAATTCGGCGTAACATAGCGCGCCCAGAGTGGACAACAACCCCGAAAGAATCCAAACAATGATCGACACGCCGACCGATTTCGTGCTTTCGTATACGCCGGTCGGTGACACGAAAATGCCGCTGCCGATGATCGTGCCCACGATCAATGCGACGCCGTTCATTAACGTGATCTTCCTCTCGAGTACCACCTTTCCGTCATCATTGGTTTCCGCTGGCGCTGGCGGAGATGATGGTTTCGTCTCCGCTGTCATTACGTTACGTTGCTCGCGGTTTACACTTGCAACTGACGCGGCAGATGACGACGCTTGAAGTGTACAATCGCCGCATGCTTCGCACTAACCGTCCCTCGTAAGTTCTTCGCGCTTGCGCAGCCTGAAGCTGTATTGTTTACTGCTAGCCCGCCCTTGTTTTAATACTAAAGCAATCGTGATAGTAGATTATGCTGACGTATTATTACAATCGCACCTAAATACGTACTACTGGTGTTTTGCGTACTATTGGCATCAATATTGACTTTGCATCAAGTTACGGACATGATTGCAAAGTTTTATCATCGTTAATTGAATACTAATCGATATCCCATAAATAAGTTTTTCAAAGTGATGAAATCTTGATTCCCACCGATATTGCATAATTTATCATTTTTAAATTCTGAGCGGAAGTTACATTTACATGATATCATGTAAATTCAGAATTTTATATGCAATCATGATTGATATGTCATCGCGCACGTTTATTTTAATGTATCACATCACTAGAATAAAATGCAAGTATAATATAAAATGGACTAGAGTCGCGCGGTTTCTTATTTGACTAAATTCAAATAGGTAGTGATGTATAGCCGACGCGGGAGACGCGCAATGCTTAAAATAAAACTGTCGGGAAGAGTCGCATCGTCGCCGGGCGAGCCGTGTCGGGGCCAAGACAGTGCACCGCGACAAGCAGCGTCCGCACGGCACGATTATATGTAACACCGATCTTCCTGCATCCGCGTCTGAAAATCCAAAATCGTTTTGGTGTGCACCGCGACGCCGGCGATATGTTTTCCTGTTTCTTTGGCTATTCATTCAACATTTTTCGGTAAGTGAGGGGGATAGTGGGTATCAAGAAGTATCCTCGGTGCATATCAGTGGTTTGTGAGTCGTGACCCACGCGGGTGCACCTGCTACGGTAGCTTACAAGATATGTTTTCGGGGCCGTCCACGTTGTGACGTCTTTGCTGTACATAATATTAGCAGCAGAGCACGTGGTACCGAAATGGAGACGGCGGGGATTGCGGGACGAGTTGAGCGTAGGAGCAGCAGCAGGAGGCAGCACAGGTTAGCGTACAAAACACGTAAACATGCATGCGTAACCGTAATGGTACTCCACGAGCCGAAATAAATCCTACATGTATGTAATAATCTTGCAGAAAAATGTCTCATTTTGGCACACATTTTCAATGTGCAATCATTCCTAGAATTTAAATCTTTCCTTATTCATTTATTATACCAGATATAATTAAATTTTTGCCTATATTATGTGTAATTTCATCAATCATTCTATGAATAATATTACCAACAATTCCTACTACATTTTTTATAACAATACTACTACTACAACTTGATTTATCTGAATTCGTAATGACGCTATAAATTTATTAAATGATAAGATATGATTATTCAGTAACTAGAATATTTAGTTTTTATTTACTAAACCGAAATTAATATTTTTTTCTATTTAAAGACGCCTGAATCCGTGCGGAGGATTAGACGACCGCCGTCCAGCCAAACGTCTTTTCACCCCAGAAATAAAACGCTTTCTCAAGGGTTGGCTAGTGCGAAGACGTGACAACCCGTATCCAAATCGTGACGAGAAGAAAACCCTCGCGGTGCAAACAGGCCTCACTTACGTCCAAGTCTGCAATTGGTTCGCAAATTGGCGCCGGAAACTAAAAAACGCGGGCGGAGAACCACAACGTTCCACCTGGGGCCATTTGATCAAAGCTTACAACATCCAAGCACATGGCAATGTTGAACATTTTAGCATCTGTTCGGACGACAGTATTTGGGAAGAACCACAAGGTCAATCAGCAGTTGTAGATCATTGCTATACAACTGTTGTAATGGATGAAGAGGAAGCAGTTAATGGAGGAGAAAAATACAAGAATCATATAATGGAAAAATATCTCCGAGACTTAAACACGGATGTTTCGAATAATGAAGAAAATGAGGAAGACGACGAGGAAGATAATTCTAGTGAAAATAATATTGATGAACGCCCGAAAATCTTATCAAAATGGTTACAAAGTGCTGTGAATTTTCGACCACGAAGAGAAAACTACGCAGGATGGGAACAAAGAAGATCTCGATTTAACGGAAAGAAGAAAAAGGAAACAAGGGTAGTACGCCATGGTCGTGAAGAATTAGACGCTGCTGAAGCACTAACTAGGCTTGCTTGTACTAGTGCTTCAGCTAGCTGATACGTAGTCAATTTCATTCTATTCGTAGAACAATGTCTGTGATCATTCTAGTACTTATTTTGTTAGCTTATTTGCAAATAAGTTTGTTAAAGAAAAAAAAACTCAACTAGTGTACATCACTTACAGACTTACACTATGGATGTGTAAACAATGGTAATTTAATAGGGAGTGTCAACTTTGTGGATTGTTCAAGACGGATGCGTAATTTATTGTTTATACAGTGGTTATGAAATATTTACTATCAATAACCAAGTAAATTTCATGAGATAAAGAAAATGTTTTTTTTTTGTTTATAACATTTTGCTAGGCCTATATTCTAGTCATAATTTGAATTCAAATTTTATTTGCCATTATTGCTAGTCTAGTCATGTCGAACAATTTAAAATAAAAATTGCCAAAATATTTAGGACTTGATCTTTTTAAGCAAATGTATATATTATAGAAATGTTTTCGATGAAGTCACTTTAAATATTATTTACAAAACCTTTAATACTAACAATATTGTACCAACTAAAATGTGTTTGTTTGATACTCGCTTATCATATGTACAAATCTACAAATAAATATTTGCATATACTTTTATTATTTTCATCATAACCGCCAATCAATACTTGCTTTTATTTTTATTTGCAAATACTTTAAAATACTATAATTAACGTTACGCTCCATTAAATAGAATATTTCAACATAGCAATCTAATTTATCAAACATTATATTTAATTAACTGAGCTATACATGTCATAGTTTGTTATTAAAAGACTCGTGTGAAATAGAGTGCGTAATTAAATAAATCAGTTTTTAACAAAACGCATTACGTAATATATTAAAAAATTATTTACATTTATGAAGATGGTTCTTTCAGCTGTTCCGCTCTGTCTTGTAATCGAGTGACGAGTATGTTTTGTTGTTGAGTGAGTCGTTGAACAAATTGTCCTCCGATGTTTTGTAAAGTTTGTACAAAATGTGCTCGGGCTACTTGGATATCCGGGATTAGGGAATACTTTAAAAGTTCGTCTTTACTTATGAATTTTCCCTCAAAAATTGCCGCTACAACAATTTTAATTTATTAATAATTAATTAACTATTTAAGTAACAAAATACTTACATATCACAATCATTTGAGGAATCTTTTTACTAAGTTTTAGAACTTGTTTAATGTTTGGGTCCGGACTAAAGACAATCATATTTTGTGAAACGTAATTGTGTGTAAATGCTTCATATTTTGTGCCATCTAAAGCCAATTTTAAGGTTTGACGACCATATAATTTCATATGCATATTATTTTTCTTAAAAGTTACGAAAGCGTTGAATCGCTCATCTGCAGACATTGGATTCATGTGAAATAGAGTTATTAATCTTGAGTGATTGAACCAATTCAGACATTCCTTGGACAATATTTTTTGAAATGGATTTTCCAAAAGTGTCCTATCAATTTTTGGTTTTAAATTACCACATAAATCGATAAGGGCCAGATCCTTATTTTTGCTTGGAAAGTAGGGTTCGGTTAGCTTTAATACTCTGGCTTTTTCATAATGTGGTGCTCGTGGCTTCTGTATGTTTATTTTACCACGAAAACGTTTTGACTGGATTGATACATTGGTATATTGCACAAGGCGAGGAGCTAAAAAAAATCATCATGAATGAAGACATAACAATCATATTGTTTAAAATTCTTGTTACCTTTGTTAAATAGAGCCGACATTCTTATTTTTAAACTACTTTCAAAACATTACTTCAGTTACAAACAAATTCTGATGGATATTATTATGGCTTTCAGTTTGAGGTTATTTTATTAAATTACATGTTCCGACATCTAGACACAAATAATATCAGAAAGCAAATGGAAGAAATTGTTTGAAAATGTACTCAAGTGAGTTGTTTTAGCTATTTTACGATAGATGGTAGCACATGTACGATTAGACCGGTATTCCAGTCGACGCTCGTAAGCGCGGTTGACGCTGCTCCGCGCCGTCGTTCGACTCATAAACATACGAGATGTTATGTTAATATTGCGAACAGCAAAAATGTGCCGCCGCCTAGTAACTACAGAACTACACTGTTATCTGTAAATATCAGTCATGTGAACAACTTAACTATGGACAAAGATATACTAATATTACCTGTTAGAAATAACAATTCAGAATAATATAACATTCCACAGTCCACAAATATGCAGAGAGTCACGATTTTCATTTGGTACCTGAGTCGGATTCAATAAACATCAATAATTCCAGTAATTTACAGCATTGCATTGTTTATGGTCGCAATTATTTACTCCGGGGAGTTCATTAAATCTGATTCGATTAAGGTCCGTGTCAGTGGTAAATTATAACTGGACACGGCAGCCAAAACACAATATTGTATTTGGCGACAGTCCGACAGTCACGGTCGGGTCGCAGTCGTTAAACGTGTTCGCGGTGACACGCCACTCCGAGCGGTGGGCGGTGGGGGCAACTATTAGTTCCGGGGCACGTCCCGGATCCCGAAGAGATCCGGAATCGCTCCCGGGCACGCCGTTAGCGTGATTTGATTTTTTTGTCGGCGGTGAAGCGCGGAGAGGGTCAGTGTTAGCAGGCCCGCGAGGCTTGCCTAATTTAACGCTTCACAAGTCTGAATTAAACGTGACGTCATCAACATCAGTGTTCGGCGACAAGGACTCGATCCGGCCTTCTGTCATGATCCTGAGGCACTTATCATTAGAATAAAAATGATTCTTTGCTCACTACCTCACCGCATGCTTGCTCACGTTTCAAAGTTGCGAATTTACTTTTATTATAAGATAGGTACTTGTGAAACAAAGTTATACATATGTAAATAATATCAAATGTTTGTAAATAGGTACTACAAGATTTGAATAATGAATACCACTCCCACTCCTTTAATTCGTAAAAATGTTTAAAATTTAGATATCAATTTATGGATTCTAATTAGTTCATTCTATTTACAAAATACTCGTAAACTAAGAATGTTAAATTAAGAGTTATCTTTAGAGCTTCAAATGTCATTTAAATGGTATTTCTGTTGCCAAACTATAATATTTTTATAAATTATAGAAGTTAAAATACAATAGTATTAGTGGTTACTCTGTTTTATGAATTTGCCTGTACAACATGAAATATTAAATACATAAAAAGCTTCAGAATCCAATGGTTTTTTTTATAAAAATATTTATTTTTGGGACGTTTCGAGCATACATATTTGCTCATCATCAGCTCCTTTAAAAAATATAAAACAATATTTGTAAAATGTCAATAATATATCATATAATTGAATCCTTTTTAAATATATTGTACAACATGAACTTAATCCCAATTACAGCACTAGATTCAATGGCTGGTACCACAAGCTCTGTTTTTGCCTGTTTTAAGAGCAGTGTATTTGGGTGTTTTAGCTATTTCTAATATGTTAAAACCGTGCTCTTAAAACACCCAAAACCAGAGCTTATTCTACCAGCCATGGAGTCGTATTGTGACAATTCATTTTATTTTTAGCTTGAGTGGGGCTAGAACTCGGGATCTTTGGATTCGAATATCGTAACGCCTACCACACCACTGTACTGCCGAACAAAGTTATTAAGTATACTGCAAAATGTCGGCATGTCTCTTACCTAATTTTATCAATAAATTTCAGGCAACGATATATTATTAATGCGATGTTAAATTATAAATACCAACAATACGAGTTGTATTTATACCATAGATTGAAAGTAGCACGAGCATAAAGAGGGCTGCAACTAGTCGAGATTTGCAAAAATAGTTTCAACCACAGATGTACACAACAATTTTTTTACGATCAAAAATTAAGATTAATCGTTTTTTAATTTAGCTAATAGACTAATGAATATTTTGCTTTATAGATATATGGAATATTATACAAACAAAACAAAAATTTAAAAATAATTTGACATTTGTAGTAAGCAAAGAATCCGTTTTTTGCGACTCTCCAGAAAATTAAATCTTTCTAATCATTGTTTAGATCGAAAAGTTTTGTCTTTATGGTCTAGATCGGAAAAGACTACAATCGAGATCGATAAAACTTTATCGATCTCCAAATTTCAAAAGGAGGACAATCAGAAAATGAATGTTTCGATGATGATCAGTTTATTTATTTTGCGTAAATATTTTTTACGATGAAAAGTTGAAAATTACGGTTTTATTTGTTATAGAAAAGTTGACGTTTTCCATGGAGCAATCGGAATATTAATTTGTCGCACGTTTCCAATGGCAACATGCGTAAAATATATTAAATGCGAGTTTATTTCAATAGTTACCAGGGATATCATCAAAACAGAACGAATTTATTTTTAATAATTCAGGATGCAATCATAGACAAAAATTATATATACGAGCGTCAAGTATCTTTGTTTGTCTTGCACCATTGCAGCACGAGTAATAAAGAATCACTTTACATTCTTAACACACAAATAACTATTATTCATGGGTCAAATCAAGAATAGGTAATTTTCATTGATGGTCGCAAAAAAATATTATACATAACACACCTTGAAAATATCTTTACTGAGCTCTCAAGCTTCGAAAGCTCGCTCACGAATAGCTCTGGAAAATACTTGCTTGCTCAGAAAAGTATTACTTTCTGGTTACGTAATATTTATTTACGGCATAAATCCGGTAAATAAATTATTATGGTACGAGTAAAGTGAAGACGGTGTTGAATCTAAAATTTTAAAATGAGTACCATAAAAAAATATCAACGGATGTTTAAAGTAAAACTGTGTCACATTTAATTATTAAACGTTATTTTCATATCCTAACCTTGAAAGTGACATTTTAAAATGTCACAAATTGTTTGTTGCCTAGTAACTTTGCGATAACAATACCGTTATATTTATTACAGAACTAGTACTGTAAAGTCTCACTTTTCGGACTGAAGTATCACTATTGTAAATATAAAAATACATTACAGTTTGAAATGATCTATAATTATTCACTTTCTGTCACGAAATGATATTCGAAATAGCTACTTTTTTACCGATCGTACAAACAAAAATTGTTGGACGGAAGTATACAACAAACTACTAGGATAATTATCAAGTGTAGAAGTATTCTTGATATTATTGAGCACAGTGGCTGGTAGCACAAGCTCTGTTTTTGCCTGTTTTAAGAG
Organism: Pterostichus niger; assembly: GCA_947425015.1. Taxonomy (NCBI): domain Eukaryota; kingdom Metazoa; phylum Arthropoda; class Insecta; order Coleoptera; family Carabidae; genus Pterostichus; species Pterostichus niger. The sequence goes on along the minus strand of OX380345.1, from coordinate 22,074,696 downwards.
CAGTGTATTTGGGTGTTTTAGCTATCTCTAACATGTTAAAACCGTGCTCTTAGAACACCCAAAAACAGAGCTTGTGCTACCAGCCATTGAGATTGGGAACCGGATTTTAAGAGCCAGAAGCCATCGCCTAATACGCTTGGTAATTTATCTGTCTACCATACTTTTAATTTAATCGGCTAGATTATATATCTGCAAATAAAGTCAGTTAAAATACTTAAATTGAGTATAATTGTTTGAAGTAACGAAACAGAACAAATACACACATTCGCAATAATGATTACAATTTGTATTACATGGAATTCTAAACAACATGTTTCTTAAGCTGAGTCATATTTCTTAAAAACGAAAGCCTTTAGCTTTAGCATAAAATGAAGTCACCGTATCTCCTGTGCTGCCCATCCCACTCATATATAAACATCAAAATACCTTTAGCCACGTAACATTAAATTTAATTAGAAGCCTCATAATAATCATCATATTTGTTTGATTTTTTGTGTAGATTTCTGACAGCACGACTAATAGAATTAAGGGCTACCTACAAGGTATCGCTCGCGCAGTTACAGTTGCTAGACAGGCGTCATTTTTCACACGGCTTCCATACTTTTTTCATCTATTAAAACGTGGTGTGTGGCCGAAGAGAATCGAAGGAACGGAGAACGAGTGTATGTAGCGTGTTCCCATCAGGTGTCTTCACGCGTTGGCACCGCGAAGCGAGATTGCTGGAGTCCCGGGGCTTCGAACGTCAATTATTTGAACCGGGGGATTTATTGCTCTGGTATTCGGAGTTCGAATGATTGACGGTTTGTGGTGACTGCAGTAGTGTTTGTTGAATGTTTATAATATTATGAGTGTAAAAAATATTTTTTCTACGATTCCTATGAAAAGTTGACAATTACGCTTTCATTTGTCATGGTAAAATTGACATTTTCTGTGGAACAATCGAAAAATATCTTTTTTGCGCGCGAAAAAGACGTTAAATGCGCGCGTTTCTAAGGGCAACACGCGAAAAAGATTATAAATGTGCGCTTATCTCAATAGTTACCAGGGATACAAACAAAACAGAAATTTGTCATATTGACAGTTAACAGAACAAATTTAATTTCAGTACGCATACGTTTTTTAATAATTTTAAGATGCAATTACCGTGATCGAGTAATAAAGAATCACTTTACGCTCTTAATACACAAATAACTATTCTACGATTGCTAAAAGTTGACAATTACGCTCTCTGTTGACGTTTTCTGTGGAGCAATTGAAAAATAACTTTGTTGCGCGTTGCTATCGGAAACAAGCGTAATAGTTATTTAGGTGCCTAGCGTAGTAAATTAATTTTTACGGTCGAGCTGGATAGTTTACGAAGGAGTGAGCCTTAATAATTCAGTGAGTTCAGCAGATACATTGCAAGCGTGCAGCGAACAAAGTTTTATTTCCACCTTAACAACGGTTTTTTTAAAATAAATTTCATTAGTTTTATAAAAAGATACATTAAGTTTGTTGGTAGTAGGATAATTTATAGCTAGACATTGTCATAGTGTTGTGGTCATTGTGATGAATAACCAACTATTGCCATTGTTTACAGTTTCGTGAAGTCTATAAATAAATGATTTAAATAATGAAATGTCTGCCGAAGACTTCGAACGCGATTTTCTTGCAGTTCAAGAAATATAAAAAAATTGCTGATGCTGCAAGTAATAACTTTTAATTAGTTTATAGTAGTTTTTTTTTATGAGCCTTGTCAAATTTTACAGGACTACGCTCTATAATTATTCATTTACTTAGTTGACATAAATACTTATAAAGTATCATTTACATAGAAGGTGGAAATAAAAGATATTAAATACGCGCTTGCTTTAATAATTACTAGGGATACAAACAAAACAAAAACTTGTCACATTGCCAGAAGGAATTTATTTTCAGTACAGATACGTTTTTAACAATTTAAGATGCAATCGTAGAAAAAGATATGTGAGTTCCTCTTACACTATTATTGTAGCTCTTGCCTTCAGCTGGCGTTGCAATTACCCTGCTCCAGTAACAAAGAATCACTTTACGCTCTTAATACACAAATAACTATTTAGTAATATTTTCATAATTTTGAGCAGTGTAGCTCAGTGGCAACCAAGAATTAGAACCGAAAAATTTTGAAAATCGGGTACGGTTAGCGGGTTTTATAACAGTATAATTTCGGTTTCGTTTATCAGCATGGATTTAAAAAAATATTATATAGCTTTCGGTTTTAGTTTTTTCTTAAATTATAAATTTTAGTTTCGTTATTTTTCGATTAAGGTTTCGGTTCAAAATAAACACATAATTTTAAATTGCAAAATATAGTTTGTATAATTGTAAAAATATAATTCTCAAAATAAGTAGGTACAGCATTTTATATCAAGCAAATAATATATTACGTGCACACAATTACAGCATATTTTCGCAAATTTTCTAAAATTATTTGTATTTCTGTTTTTTTGCAATTTTTAAAAATAATTTCTACGTACGCCATAAGGTCGATCTTGCTTTTACATCATTTCCTGTAAGCTCCTACTGGAGCATAGGGCGTCTTTCGACGTTTCAGTAGCAACGTTGTCGATGGTATGGTTGCTAGCCACACGCATCCTGTATATTTTCTTCTTATTATTTATCTTCGTATCTCTTCTCTCTACTATATTTCCTGAACTATATCTTTCCACTTTTGTCTGTCTTTTGCTGCTATTTTTATTTCGTCCCATGTCATATCTTACTTCCGATGTTCTTGTGTTATGTTTCTCTTCCATTTTGCTTTTACACTACTATTAATATCCAGTTATGATTGTAAAGACTGCAACTTTACAAAAATATAAAAACTAATAATTTATATTCTTACTATTTTCGGTACGTTATTTATACCGGTTTAATTTTATAGTTTTTGAACCGAAATAATATCAGTTCAATTAGTTTTTTGATTATAAAATCAATTAAATTTTCGTTTCGGTTTTCGGTTTCCATATTTCAAAACAAAAATATATTTTTCGGTTTTATAAAAATGTGAATTTCGATGCGATTTACTGTTATGATTCTGTTATGGTTCGGGTCCCTGATGGCAATGCGTCGGACTATAGATTTGAGAATTCGATTTCAGTTCCTAAAATTAACAAACGGATTTTCATGACGATAAAATTAACACAAAAATCTTTAGTGACTGTTAATAACAAAGATAAGTCACTTACTGAGATCTGCTACGTCACAGTGCTACAAGATCTTGAATGATGATGTTCGATGTTCACTGGCGATGCAATCTGAAATGAAAATATTTGAGTAAAATTTACATACAATGTAATGTACTTACAAGAAAATAATACACAGGTTATCCATGTAAAATTATAATCTTGGACGTATGTGATATGTCTTAATTATTTGTACATATATTAAATAAACTTTTTGAAATAGCAAAGCTTCTAAACAATAGTATTTTCACGCTAATTTTCTACTGGTATTCAACGTGCTTGAAAATATCATTTTGAAATTCATTTCACAAAAGATCTTTTAAACTAGTAATAATAAGTTTCGTGTATGCAATAAAGATTAATATCAAACAAATTAAAAATCCTTTGAAATTAGTTTAAAAATATAAGTTTATAACTTTCAAGAAATAAATCAATTTTGCATCCATTCCATAGCTACATTCTGTAAAGAGTACATAGTGTATACTTGTACAGTTGCGCTATTCATAATCAAGACCGCACATGGACAACGTTAGGGCTACATGACTTCTAATTATTCACGCATAGCCTAAGCTCTCAAGTGCCGAGTGTCCAGCTCTGTTATAGGAGAAAAGCACGAACCACCGCAAGAACCACAAGTAGCTATCTTCAGCCAACTGCACTGGAACTTACAGCGTTACATCGCTGCTGCTGCCGCCGAATCAGGTGTGCATCTACTCCTAGTGTATCGTCATAGATACATGGTTCATACTTTCATATTCGATATGAAAATGAACTCGGAATATCTGATGTTTAGTTTTGGAAACTTTGAAATTCGTACTTGGTGTATAATAAATTGTGCACTCGATTTTACTATTTAAAAAATAATAATTTTCGTAACACATGCACAAGAAACAAGTTCTTATTCCCTAATTTTAGAGAGAGAAACACTGCTTTTCTCCCCTAGGGAGAGAAACATTATGTTTCTCTCCCTAGGTAGCATATTTCTCTCCCTAGGTAGCATGTTTCTCTCCGTAGAGACTACGATTATTAGCTGTTTGCGGCGTTTCCTAGGTAACTAGTTACGCAATCCATATTTGACATTTGTCCCGATAAGACAGTAATTTTTGTGCACTTATTACGAAAAGTATAATATGATTCACAGGAGGGCGCGATTATCCCTTGTGTGAAGTTTTCAAACGCAAGCGGGAATAATCGCTTGTTTCCCTCCCTTGATGCATAACATACTATTTATCGTCATTTTCTGCATATATTTAGTTTATTATACGAATATTTATTTGCTGTTTTATTTTTAATACCTTTAACTCAATATCTTAATAATACTACATGTCAGTTTAAGAAATTATTTGCAGTTTTCCTATTTTATTCCTGTAAAATACAAAGCAAATCAACCCAAAAGGTGAACAAATTGTGTTATGTTAAATAAAGATGATAGTTTAATCACTTCTCCCTTGATCGTAGGTATACACTTTTGAAAATATAACATATAATTAACACTGTACCAATAGCTAGTAGCACAAGCTCTGTTTTTGCCAGTTTTAAAAGCAGTGTATTTGGGTATTTTAGCTATCTCTAACATGTTAAAAACATGCTCTTAGAACACCCAAAAACAGAGCTTGTGCTACCAACCATTATGTCTGCATTTGTTGTTAATAGCCGTGTTCTTTTTACGTGATATCTCACTTCGTGTTGGCTCATCTCAGTTATCTCAATGAAGTTGTCCGTTCTATTTGTCTGAATTGAGGTAAGGTGAACTGAGAATGAAGTGAGATGAATCGGGGTAATGTTTGTTGAGATACTCACCTCAGTTCATGAGGGAGGGTTATTTTTTTGAAGTGTTTGACATATCGATGAGTATTGTCAAATTATTTCAAAAAGAATACTGTTAATGTTAATAAAAGTGTAAAATATTTACAAAACGAATTTATAAGTTTATAATACCAACAATTTATTATGAATAATTATATTTACAGCAGAACTACAGCTAGGTTTTGAATTCATCATTTAGCATATAAAGTTTGACGTTTGACAGCAACAGGTAACAGAGAAAGATATATGTATTGCGTTCTTTATGTACGTTCTATTAACAAATCAATTATCTCAGCTCGCTTCACTTTAATCTCATCTTATTTTGATAACTAGTGAGGTGAGTTGTTGGTTTTAAAGTCTGGTCAGATCAGAGTCACAAACAAATAAAGCCAGAGAAGGTAACTTTTTCTTCATCTATAAAATTTTTGAGTGAAATTTGTAGCTTCTAAATATTTAAATAATTCTTCAGAAACAGCTGTAGTTTGCACTAATAAACGTCAGTCATTTTATCTGCAAGTAATGTGTGTAAAATGTACTATATTTTTGTAGCAACGAAAAGCACGCAATGAGCAGATATCTTAATAGTAGTAGTTGGAGAAAAAATATATTGTTTCTTAGTATCGTGTACCTTATGTAGCAAATGGTAAAATAAAATGTAATAATAACTGATGCAATTGCAATAAGGAGTAAAATGTTGTTATCATATTTTCTCGTATATCGTTCTTTTGAATATTTTAAAAACATATTTGAATAGTACGAGTACTTCTTTCACTACATGAAGTCTAAGAATTTTACTGTATATAAACATATAATTCTCCTAGTTCCGTACGAAATTATAACGTGTTAAGAAGTAAATTTCTTAAAAGTGAATATTTATTCTGTAGAAGCTTTCGTTCAACAACAAGTTCGGGTAAAAGAAAAAATCTGTCTTTGACATTCATTGATTGCGATTGCTGCTAAGAAAACTACTCGCTAAGTAGAGGGATCCATGATATTTTACTGTATATATCTAGGTATTATTATGTGGTGCTTATATACATGTGTATTTTAATCATGGATCTTAATTAGATAAATAATTATATGTAAATAAGTTTATATTTTAAATGGTTATATTTCGGCCCTGGTTAGTGCCATCTTCAAAATAAATAGGCATGTGAGATGTGGATTATTATAATTCGTATAATTATTTGATGATATTGAAGATTTATTTAATTTTTACACCAAAAAACTATTTGCGAATGACGGCTTAAATGCGAAATTTTAAAATCAAATGTCTATATTAGTCGATTATTTATTCTTTTAAATCTAGTTTCTTTTAAGAATGCAATAACTATAGAAGAAGAGCATAAAACTTGTTTAGAAATCTTAAGAGTTATAAATTCCGTATTGATAAAGCTTTTCAAAAGTATTAATATAAGGGATAGAATTTACGCTCGACTTGTATTTTTTAATGAATGAAGAACATTTTAAATATACGACTGTGGATTTGAAATTAATGCCTCAAGTTTTTTTTCTTTTAGCAGTGAAATTAATGCGGTGACATATGATAATTTGAATCTTCTTCATGCCACCAGTCTGGTTTCATCATAAAACAAAAATAAAAAATAGGAGGATTCTAATAATCAATCAAAACTGGTGCTGCAATCTCTATAGTCACGAAATAATCAATTGATTGTATAATTTTCTCTACATTTTTTCTTAAAAAAAAATTATGTAAAATATTTTAACTGAAACTTACAGGAAAATTTGCCTGACCTTTAAGACTCAGGAAAACTTTGCTTTGCATGCCTAGTTAGGAAAATAACATATTGTCTGCCTAGGCAGGTAATGAAAGGATCGTGAGTGTCTAGTTACTTAGCAACATAAAATACGGCCTGAATATGTAAGTCAAATATTTTTTTAAAAATTAAATTAAAATATTTATTATTTGTTTATAAGTTTCAGGTAAAATGTTATACGTAACACGTCAGTAAAGCGTCGTACAGGATTCGTAAACTATCTATCTACTCATCCTGTAATTGAATGAATTCCTGACTTTTTCGTAAATAACTACAGTTTTATCATTAGTAAGTAAGCAATATAAAATACTGACTGAATATATGTCAAATATTTCTTTTAATTTAAATTAATTTAAAATATTTATTATTTGTTTAAAAGTTTCAGGTAAAATGTTATACGTAACACGTCAGTAAAGCGTCGTACAGGATTCGTAAGCTGTTTCAAGCCTCGCTGTCGCTCGGCACGAAACTATCTACTCATCCTGTAATTGAACACTTTTCTGACTTTTTACGTAAATAACTATTTTAGAAATATAATACTAAAAATGTTTTTGTTACAAATGTTTCAGAATTCTTGTTTTCTCGTACAATACGAAACGAGCAGGGTCCGAGGAGTAATATTGTTTTGTACTTTTTGAAAAAGGCAGAAAACGTAAAAAAATATAGTTGATTTAATAAACAAAAAAAAAGATTAAACATTAATATGTTGACAAACATGTTCGTTGCGATTCTATATGTATTTCATATATAGTAAGCAAAATAAAAATTACTGCCCTAAATAGGGTTGGTACATAACCGCGGTTATATTCCCGATTTTGATCATTGACAGGAAAATGTACTTGACAATGACAGTCTATGTTCTATTTTAAATGGAATATAAATACTTATACATTGCTGATATTTAGTTACTAAGGAAATTGCAAAGTTCATGTTTCAAGTTAAATAAAACGCACGGTATAAGAAACGATGTATATTTAATTAAATTTTGAATAAACCAGTTTTTAAAAGGCCCTCAATTACCCATTTCCTTCCTCATCTTCCACAACAGCCTGAAAAGTAAAACTTGCAAATTCCTCAGCAGCTACTCTCCTCTCTGCCCGCTGCATTCAATTCGTTCAACGTCACACCATCTACCTCCAACCTCTTCCACATACACCATGACCGCATCAAGCATCAACACTCGACGGCGATGCTCGGTGTTCTCTCGCTGCAGCGGTGCTGCGGCTAATGACAAGCCGTGGCTAATTGACGCGAGACGAGAACTGTAATCGGCGGCGCTGTCGGGTGTCCGCCCACGTGGCCGCCGCGTTTCAATTACTGTTTTGTCTCCCGGCGCAACCGGCAATTACCGTGCTTGGATGCTGAAGAACGGAGCGAGGAGCACGCTGAAGACTGGGTGAAGAGTGAGTTGTTGATTTGGTGGTGGATTGGTGACAGGGATGAGGATTAGTTTGATGGGGTTGACTTGGTTTTAGTGCCTCAAATAAATAGGTGTTTAAAATGAAATAATATAAATGTATCATCACGCCTTTTTATTCATTACTAGGTGTGGCCTATAGCAGATCTCGGTAAATGATATATCTATGCGAGTGAAATGTTATAAGTCATCAAACCAAGACTTCTAAAGATGTTATTGCAGGGAGAACTTTAGGTATAATTTTAATGTGATCAGGGGCAGATCCAGACTCTAAATTAAGGGGGTCATGTAGTGAATTTTTTCTCGGTGGGGGGGGGGGGGTATTGCCATCTTCTAAATATAAAAAATAATTTTTATTTGCTCATATTATATTCCTGCTTTAAATAATTTTTACAATCACATTAAATCACATTAAACCGTCTTTGGAATCGCATTAAATCACATTTTTAGGTGTAGGAGAATGTGTAGCTTTAAGCAAAATTACTTTTCTATAAACAATTATAAACGTGGTGAGGAAAAGTGATTTTTTTTCATCTCAAAAATTTCCCCAAAGAACGCCAACACTTTTTAAATCATAAAGTTTCAATATCTAAACGGTTCTTCAATATAATACAAAAATGATTGAATTAGAAGCAAATGTCGGTAGTCACATACTTGACTAGGTCTTAAATAGAATACCTCTCCCATCTGCGGGTCGAAATAATATCCCCACAAAATATTGGTTTTTGGCTATTTATTAGAATAATAAATGAAGTAATAGTTCTTAATTATCTTAGAATTTTAAGTTCTTAGATAATATTTTCTATTTAATTTGTTTAACAAATTGAGTTATCGTAAATAAAACATCATTATTATATATTAGGGCCAATTAACTATTAGGGCCAACATTTAAAAAAAGTCCAGGCTTAGGGGAGGTCATGACCCCCATAACCCCACCCCCCTGGATCCGCCCCTGAATGTGATGTGTAGTTTGTCAGCTGAGGGAATCGAATTCGGCTTTTCAAATCTACCTCGTTGCCACTGAGCTATCTACCAGATATAACGGGTTAATATGAAAAATTAGTTTTAAAAAAATCTAAAGTATTCACGAACACTAAATTGAATATGACAATAAATTTATCTGCACACCTTAAATGCCTTATTTGAAAGCCACAAATTAGAGAAATTAATTAACGTTTAAAGGATTGACTAATGCCAACAAAATGTAACTAAATAAATGACGTAAGGTGCTACTATGTTTACATGGTATATCTATATCTGGTTTTTAATTATATCGCATTATCATATTTAAATAAAATAAATAAATATATCATCACGTCTTTTACCCATTTCTAGGTGTGGCATTTTGTTTAAGCAGATCTCGGTAAGTGGTATATTTTTCGCGTGAAATGCGGTTACCAGCCATCAAATCACGGCCCCCAAAGATATTAGATATATTATTAGATATTTAGTCTTTAAAAAATTAATGGTGGAAGATTTGTAGATCCGTAAATCTATAAATAATGAACAACATGTTTTAAGAAATTTATAATTTTATGAAATATTTTCAATTTATCAACAAATATTGTTGTGATTGTGTTCATTATATACAGATTTATGGATTTATAAATATGTTGATTTACCATAGAATTCTACCATAAGAATATTTAAAATACTGGTTTTCTTTACAAAAATTCTTAAAACGGTTGAAAATTTATAACAAATATGAATGTAACAAGATTATTGAATAAACTGACAGATCTATGAAAACTATAGCCAGGAATGTGCACTAGTATCGCTAACATCAATATCAAAAATTATACTGCATTTTTTTCAAAAAAATAAAATAATGATGATTGAAAAAGAAAACAAAATATTCTAGTTGACTGAATACGGCTTGAATTATATTTATTATTTAAATCATTATTAAAGATGATGTTCGAGTGTTTGATTGGACCCATTTGCAAGTCTACAAAAATTATACAACTCGTTTAAAACAATGTAACAATAAATATATGTTATAATTGCTATGTTTAATGATCTAGAAAGAAATAAATTCAGAAATATTACATTAAATTTTCCTTGTCTGAATGAGATTTGACTAACTTTAAAGAAGAACCGGGAGTGAATAAATTTGAATGACTGAATTTTGAGTTTTGTTCTCGTATACTTAATTCTCAGATGTTAGATAAAACGAAGTATTTCAAAAAGAGTGCTTTTAAAAAAATCATTATCGATACAGCAAGAGTCATATTTATTTATAATTAATGAAGTAAGCTAGAAAATTATTCATAATAAATGTCAGTGAACATGTCACTGTCTTGTAATTATAATTCAATTCCCTTCTAACAAAAATCCTTTCCCTAGTTTAATTACAGCAATGAACAATCATAAACCGTAATAACACATCGGGACATTGTCTCAACACCTTGGCGGCAACTTCAGAGGCGGCTACGACGGCGGCGTAATTAATAAGTTGTTTGTAGCGCGGGCGCGGGTGCGGCGCATGCTGGCAGACTGGGCGACGTCGTTAGGGCAACGTGACGCTCTGGGGCCCTGGCTCCTGCCCCGGGCACAAATTGGCGCATCGCTCGCCGCCGCCATCGCCACCGCCGCCCGCTCAACTTAATCCGGTCCACAGCTGTGCCGCCAGCACTTTTAAATAGCTTTAAAAGTTATTCAATATAAAAAGAAGTTCGGCCTCGCGCGTCAAGATTTAATAGCGAGTGTGTCCCCTTGCCGCCCTCGCGACCGCCGCCCCCGATTTGCTCAGCGGCTGCCGCCACCCGCGATGTACACTCCAGAAAAGAATTTTCTTGGAGATAAGACAAAGAATAAATAAATAACACTGTAGTCCATTTGTATTACAATTTACAGTTTTTTTATTAGTTGTAATTAGAAAATTACTGTTCAATAACGCAATTGAGGAGAAAGTATTTTTATAACTGTTAAAAAAATAAAATGAAGAAAATAGAAATAAGTTCTGACTTGATTCATTATATTATATTATTTTATTTTAAAAAGCTGATGTATGATGTGTGAATCAGAATATGTTCGTATTAAATTCTTTTCTGTATTCTGTTTGTTGGAGCATAGGTGTAGTGATATTTAATTTATGCGCGTAGCGCGTTCGTAGTGTAGCCGCCTGACTAATAGGGTTAAAATTACAAATTTCCTGAATTTATTGCACAAATTACAAGAAAAAAGAAGGAATTTTAAATTTAAATATGCGTTTAAAACATTAAGCAAGTGCAATTATTAATATCATAAAGATAATCCTGGTAATGATGCATCATTATAAACCAATTGTAAATGTAATAATGCTAAAAATCGAGAACAAAAATTAATTTAAGATTCATAAATTCTACCCAAATAGCTTTTGAAAATTGATATTCCATTCCATAACTTAAAACACCTATAATTTCACAAATAAAAAACGAATTCTCAATTTGATACTCAGGTAAAAAGCGGCCATTTTGTGCAACCATTTTCACAATGGAGTGTACCCAGTACCTAACCTACAAATTGATCGAAACAGAGTGAATACTAAACACGCACAACGCGTCTCGTGTTTTAATAATTGTCCCTCGAAGAGGGCTGTGACGCACCGCTTGCAATTGTCCAAAGAGAAGATTACCATCGCCGCCCCTGATCCATAAAACATAACACAGTCTTGTCCTTAACTTTTTTAATGTCGCAAATATGAAGCGCGCGTGCGCACGCCCGAATTAAAAAAGGATTACGCCAATAAAGAAAACCTACACGTCCTGTAATAACTCTTATTATTCCTGAGTTACGGGCGCATTTTAATTAAAGTTCAAAGCCGCGCAACAATTACCACGCTCCGTTGTTTTTGAGGTTATTTGTTGTGGATGTGCGCTAACAGGTGTCTCTGCTGTCGTGTCGCGCGTGCGTGCTAGTTATTAAGGCATCTTCGTTCTCTTGGGGCGCTGGAAATTTGCAAGGGCACGGGCTAACCAAATCTCTTTTTAATCAATGTTTTTCGCCAAATTTGAGACGGTAATGGCTGAGTATTAAATGACGTTTTGATTGTTATTTTTAAAGATGGGCTTACGGTATGAAATGAGATGTGTTATTTGCTTGCAATTTGGAATATAATTTAGTTATTCTGAAGTTAAGTTCACTTTAATGGAATATTTAGAAAGCTACACTTTACTTGCAGTAACATCATGCTATAGCGATTATAATTACGTTTTGCGTCTAAGGGAGAACTTGCAGTCTTCAGATTTATAGTTTTATTTATACAGGGATCATAATATTATATACTGGTTTCAATTAATTTAGAATTAAATTTTAACTAATCATTGTTTGTAAATCCAATTGCGCGTATATACCTCTATATAGGAAACATAGTTATTACATGCAATGCCATTGCAATGGTATATTTTGTATTTTAGTAATTGAAATTATAGTAATTGCAGTTGAAGTTAATCAGCAGCGGATTGAGAGTTCAGGTAGTCCAGACGAATTTTCAAATAAGGCATTCTATAATATATATATATATATATATATATATATATATATATATATATATATATATATTTATAATACTCATTATATATTTAATTTTTATTCGCCAAAATATTTGCTTCTCAGAGCTCACTTATTTTCTCAACTATTGTTTTTACAGAATTACTATTTTTACAAATAATATTCTCAAAGAAATTAAATTTTTGTAATACAGTTGTGGTTCACTGTATTTGTAGTTATAGTACCTCCAGCACGAGAAAACTATAATTTCAAATCAACATTTAATTAGCTGAATGCTCAAGCGTCGAACTGTTTTTAAAACCGATCTATAGACCTGTTTTGAAAATTACATATAAACATTTTCACATTATTTTGACTAAAACTGAAACTATTTTAAAAACTGCACGTGAACTTAATACATATATCTGCAGTGGTCAGCGAGTATTATGTTACATCACTATACCCGCACGAACAACAGCATTTTATGCTATTTTTATAAACTATTAAATAAAATTTTAGTTTAGTTTTTTTTATTGCACTTAACATGATCAAATCTAGTTTTATGAGAATCGTATCATTATCATCTGTGGCGCTACAGCCCAAATCGGGCCTGAGCCTACCGGGCACACCGAGCCGCAGTTTTTACACTGCCGTACTGCCGGTTTTCGTAGTCGAATACTACATTATTTAAGGCATATAAGTGACTAACTTATAGCGCCCGAGTGTGATAAATACAAGTAACTGTATTTTATATTTTTACGACAAATCACACATTGTCGCCAGGCGGCTTCGAACTGACGAACCTTGGTTCGGGTGACGTCACAGTATGTTAAGAGATGTGCCTTAACACGCTCGACCACCGCGCCTGTATGAGAATCGTATTAGGGGTGCGATGTATTTGTTAAAATTTCCGTAATAGCAAAGATACATTTATTTATTATATTTATACTGATCTGAATAACAGGAACTTAATCCCAATTATAGTACAGGTCTCGGATTCACTGAGGTGTAATGTGATAGTTCATATATTTTTAGCTTGAGTAGGATTTGAATTTGCAATCTTCAGATTCAAATGTAATGCTAACCAAGTCACCTTACTGCCGCACCATATTATTACAATGTATATAAATAAAATGTAAATAAACATTCCGTGTTAGAACAAGGTTCTGTTTTGTAATTTGTTTTAGAATTGTACAACTAATCGCTATATTTCATTCGATTTGTGAATCTGTCCCTGCCTTTAGTAGAAAGAAAGGAAATTACAAAAATATCCGGACTGGATGAATCGTTCTGGTATGTACATGAAGATAACAGACATAGACACCAAAATAAAAATAAAATCAACAGAAATCCATAATATTACAGCCTCAAACATCACATAATTATTAAACAGTTAAATGAAAATAGAAATAGCTCGAGACACGTGCAATCGCGGTCGTCCATGGCGCAAACATCAAAAAGAACAAGCTCGCATCGCCACCGTTCCATCAAACATCAAACCATCCCCAGCCAACGCCAACTACACAAGCGCAAGTTTACAGTCAGGACACGGAACAGCAACGCACAACAACGCGCTATTAAACGCGGCGGCGAAGAAGGAATCGTAAAGCGACGCAGCTTTGATGTGCGGGAATTAACGACACGGCGTCAGGATGTGCGGTTGTGTCGACGCCATCTGGCGGCCACTTCAAAAACACAGATAGGGAAATAGAGATTTTAGCAAATTATGAGGTTGTGTGCCAGAATCACAGAAAAGATTATTGAAATTGGAATTATATGTTTATGTTGGGTTTAAATTTGTTTAGGCTGGCGGATACATAACTCTCTAGTCAATAGATACAGTTTACAGTTCGCTTAGTTTACCATGACGTCAAGTCTACATTTACATATTCAAATGAGAATTTTAATAAAACAAATATTGTACTCATACCGTTATACCAAATTTCATCGATTCTGTTGTTTATGGGGTAGATGGCTCAGTGGTATCGAGTCGGCCTGTGGATCTTGAGAACTCTGGTTCGATCCCCACAGCCGACAAACAATTTTCACCAATTTAAAAATCTACCTCTGTGGCTCCCTCTCCACTAATATCTTTGAGGGCCGTGATTTGACGGCCGGTAACCGGACTTCACGCGACAAAATATATCACTTACCGAGATCTGCTTAGGCAAAGTGCCACACCCAGTAATGGGTAAAAGGCGTGATGATATATTTATTTATATTTATTTTTCTGTTGGTTATATTTCTGCTATTCCAAATAAAAATTAAAACTACTATGAGATTACTTTAACGTGAAACATGGAATATGTCATATCCAATTAACATTTATTTTTAAATAAAACACAGGTTGTCAAGTTAACATTAGTATTAATTAGTGTCGCACTTTTATTAAGGAAATAATACTCGTTTACTCGTATGCAGTTAAAAAAAATGTTCAAATATTATTATTTTTTAAAGCGAACAGTGGAGATTTTCCGATTTAGCATTACTGAATTATTTTTCTGAGTATATACTGGCAACATTTTAAAATTAGAATAATTAAAAATCAGATTCGAAACGTGTCTGGAAGTATTATAACTGCCTAAATATCTAATGTTATGAATGAGTTTTATAACTGACAAAGGCATTGTTTGACAGTGAAAGCAAGGATTATAATTATTGTTTATTTGTAACTCTTACAATCGTTTAATATAATAGTTTAATCAGTATTGTGATGTGGATAGCGTTACGGAATTCGAATCCGGAAATTTCAAGTTCGAATAATACTTAAGCTAAAAATAATATGAACATACTACGACTTGGTGAGCGCGGACTCTATAATGTAATTAGGATTAAGTTTCTGTTGTACAGGATAATATAAGTAAATAAATAAATGAATCTATTTGTCAGTTAAAATATAAAAATCCTAGTTTCTATTTGACAATTTGAAACTTATAACATAGAACTAATTTAAATAGTGTTTAATAGTATATTGTAATATTACTGAGGTAAGGGTTTAAATGTAAAATTAGTATGAAAGTTGGAGCATGAGCGATAGCGAGTGTCCCAATAGTACGAGTTTTGAATGGCCCTTTCCCACATATGTTACATACTATTTTTCCCAACATTAAAGTGAAAATTACGTTTGCGATACACGAAATTTAATATTTATTTTATATAAATCAAAGGAGTTGTATTTGCAAATGCTCATCACGTTTTCTTGGTCACCATGTCTAATGACATTTTCCTCAATTTAGTTGTGATAGTAACCGCTTCCCTAACTAGTGAGGAAAGGTATTTTATCTGAAACTGACAGGAAAATAAACATTTGCATGAGCTTTAAGACTCAAGAAAGTTTTGCTTTGCAAGCCTAGTCAGGAAAATAACGTATTGCTTGCCTAGGCAGGTAATGAAAGAAACGTGAGTGTCTAGTTATTTAGCAACATAAAATACTGACTGAATATGCAAGTCAAATATTTCTTTTAATTTAAATTAATTTAAAATATGTATTATTTGTTTATAAGTTTCAGGTAAAATGTTATACGTAACACATCTGTAAAGCGTCGTACAGGAATCGTAAACTATTTCACGAAACTATCGACTCATCCTGTAATTGAACACTTTCCTGACTTTTTACGTAAATAACTATTTTAGAAATATAATACTAAAAATTTTTTTGTTACAAATATTCCAGAATTCTTGTTTTCTCGTACGATACGAAACGAGCAGGGTACGAGGAGTAATATTTTTTGTGCTTTTTGAAAAAGGCAGAAAATCTATCTACTCATCCTGTAATTGAACTATTTCCTGACTTTTTACGTAAATAATTATAGTTTTATTATTAGTAACGGAAACTAAATTGAGTGAGAGAAATGTCATTTTCACAAGTAATGTTGAAAAAGAATTCTGTGTTTATATTAATTTGATAAAATAATTAAACGTATAAATTTAACAAGGGGGTGCAGAGTCCTCCTGCCCTCCCGCGCTACGTCCATGGATTTAATCCAAATGGCAAATGAAATACACCGCATATCTCACGTTGTCATAAGATATGAAAATGTGTGCACAATGTACTACATAATTCTATATCAAAGACAAGCAAAATACAATGAGCAGATATTTGAGTGTTCGTAGAAAAAAATTCAGAGCTTTGTATGCATTCTACTGTTTCTTTATTCGAATATTACAGTAAAATCATCAAATAATTTCGTTATAATTAGATGCGTATAATCCGCTGGCCAATTTAATCCGACCATCAAACAAACAAAAATAAAAAAACTTCTATCGGCCTAATTCTCACAATAAATCTACCCCGTCATTGCCGCTAATTTGCAGCTGAACAATCAAACTCATCCAAGAGACAACAGTTCACATTATCTCCTAATCCCCACGACAAATCAAGAAATCATCGAGGGGCATCTCCCGCTACAATCACTCAAATCAAAACTACCCTAGTCTTAACGCGAATAATTGATTCTAAAACGTGTGGGCCGGGACAAACATAAAACAACGCATTATGCACGGGTATACATCAGGCTTACGTAACGTCGCGACGCTTGCGACGGCGTTCGCGGCGATTCGTCGCGCCGACCGGCGCATCATGGTTAATGGCGTGCGTCGGATGAGACAACCCCCCTGTCATTCATCATGGGATTAGGACAACGGCGCATCGGATGCGATGGAGACGGGAAAAGAAATTTTGTGGTTCAGCAACTCGTAAGAAATTATCAATGATCCTTAAAGAATCGTACGGTAATTTGGGGTACTTTGATGGGTTTATTTTGTCATTTGTTTTGAGTGGGGAGGTATTTATTATTTTGAACATTTATCATTTGTAGAATCTTTCTCTTGCACAAAAATTTAAGACAACAATACAAAAGCTGTACTTTGTAGCGAGATAATACAAGGAATTAGTTGCAAGAAGGTTGCAAGAAATTGTTTTAATAGCTAAAAAGTACCAATGTTTTATTACGGTCGTATCTATAATGCAGGATTCTTACAGGAAAAGGAAGGAAAATATAAGATTTGCCTTTAAACTAACAGAAAATATGCCGTCATGTAAGCAATACAAGATTTTTGCATTTCATGAGGGAAGCAAAACAAGGACTATTTAAATTTCTAGTCTTATTCTCGACGACAAGACAAGAAGTTGCTGAACAAGACAAGAAATCTTGTTTTATGAAGTATGCATTTTAAAAATTTACAATTCATTATGAAGCATCAATGAGGCTCTAATCTCTGACACAATTTTTATTTAGCTAAATAATCGTTGATATAAACTTTACTAATCTATTTTCAATACTGTGATCTAATGTCAAGTTAATTTAGAAAATTGATCAAATGTTATTTACTTATTTATTTAATTGTTTACTAAAAATTTGATTTTATGATAGTGGAAAATTTGATTCCTACAATAATTACCAATGAAATAAAACTGAGTTTAACGACGTTAATTTTTTGAAATGTTATTAATTCAATGCTTTATTTTTAAAAGAGAGGGGAGTAATTTTCTAATTTCTTAAAAAATTACGACAAGAAAAGAGACACTATTTAAAATCTTGCTAAAAAAGAGCAGTTACAGAGTAACTCTAATTGTAGTTACAGGTAAAGTATTAAATCATGTCTTAAGTTGAAAATGGAAAAACAATTTTCTGTAAATAAAAAATTTATGACAAACAAATATCGTATCAAGTTGCATATTTATTTATTTCTTAATTATAGTACAGGGTCCAGACTTATTGAGCCGCAGTTTGCTAGATCATATATTTTTGGTTTGAGTGGGACACAAACTCAGGATTTTCAGGACAATACTACACTAATTAACATTTTATTAGCTCCTGGTAATTTTACAAATTGCAAAAATTAATTAAAATAGTTTGGCATTTCTAAAATATAACAAAAGTGGCAGATATTGTAGTTGTCACCAAATATGTGCCATTAATATGAGATAATTCTTTTTTTCCGGGTACTTTGATTTCCAACAAAACTAATCTCTAATGTTGAACAAAACAAACTGCCTATAGTTTAATATCTACATTTGTTTTGTTTTTGATAATTATATTTCATATTTAATGTATCATGTATCAGATCATATCTCATATCATATCATATCTTTGTTTACCTCTATTATATTTTTATTAATACTTTTTGTGCATAGTGTAGGTATTTTGTTTGCTATGTCATGTTAATGTAACATTTATTTACTTATATATTTTATTGGTTTTTTCACAGTTGTAATATGTATGTGAATTTTTAATATGTTTTGGGAGGATTGAAAATCATTATTTTGCTGAACCCCGCCCGGTTTGTACACTTAAATTCAATAAATATTATTGTTATTAAACACCTATGCCTCTATTCACTTGAGAGATACGGTATATTCGTAAAAACATCAGTATGAGCGACTATTTGTACTTATGAAAGTAATTAATTTATAAATTGACTACTGAAGTAGGTAATACTTGAATAAAACCGAGTGACATTTGATCTGATCCCCCATATTCACAATTAATATCAATTCAACGTTCAATCAGTCCAATCTCACCCCTCCAACCTTCAAAGTCCAAAGTCACACTCTGAATCGATCCGTCCATCGAAGTTCGGACAATACCTCGTCTCCGCTTTCTCTCTCCCGGATTACGGGACGGTTTCACGCGTCACTAGCACTAATCTGCTTACCGCTGACACTGATAAGGACGAATGGAGGTTCGCTGGCGGGAGATGATCGGAGTATTGGGGACGTCCCAGGGGAAACCAGCACCAGGAAACCGCCCTGACTCAAGCCACTTGGAAATGTAATTGATATTAAGAGGATGGCAAGGGAGCAAACACGTGTTTTTAGATGTAAGGTAAGGGATTAGTAGGCTGATTTTACGTGGACAGGGAATTTGTGATTTTGATTGTTAGTGTTGGGGAGATACAATGAAGATTGATTTATTATAGATAAAACTAATGTTATTATAATGTATTTGTGATTGAATTTTGTTTCGTACAATTATTGTATAATATTTCGGAGAGGCACTATATATATTTTTCAATTACTATAATATAAAATTTTTTGATCAATAAAATAAGATTTCTGTGTAATTTGAGTAACTTACTATACTTTGCTGCTGTTAAAAATCGCAAAATAGTTATTTGTGTATTAAGAGCGTAAAGTGATTCTTCGTTACTCGAGTACGGTAATTACAGCGCGAGCCGAAGGCGAGAGCTGCAATACTGCAAGAGGAACAATGACACTTTACGCTAGTGATACACACATAATTTCTTCTACGATTGCATCTTAAATTATTAAAAAACGTATATGTACTGAAAATAAATTCGTTCTGTCAACTGCCAATATGACAAGTTTCTGATTTGTTTGTATCTCTGGTAACTATTGAAATAAGCGCGCATATAATATCTTTTTCGCGCGTTGCCATCGGAAACGCGCACATTTTACATCTTTTTCGCGCGTTGCTATTGCAGACGCGCGACAAAGATATTTTTGTTCCACAGAAAACGTCAACTTTACGATGACAAATAAGAGCGTAATTGTCAAATTTTTATAGCAACCGTAGAAAAATATTTTGTTCTTAAATAATTTTTAATTGTAATCTAGATCTATTTATATATGGACAATGCTGAGTTACGTATGTGTTGGTGCTACTGGCCATTAATGATGTAAGGAACTTCTTAGTTTGTCAGAAATAGTAGTTTTATACTACTTTCATTCATTTTTTACACAATCAGTCCTTGGATCGCGCTATGTCGAACTGCGACAATAGAATTGCTCTCATCTTTCAAGTTAAAATTATGAGTTTACTTAATATAGTATAAAATAACTGGTGCCTTTTGTAATGGGTGGTTATTTAACTACATTTCTGCTACAGATTTTTTTAGAATGTACTATTAATTTGTCGATTTGAAAATTATTGCCTGAATTTAATTATACAAATCTATATAGCGCGAGCCTGAGATAAGTTTTTAAAAAATGTAAGTTCTTGTAGTGGAAAATAAGTAAGACAATTTTCTTAACATTTCTAGCAATATGGTTTGAATTTTAATAATTATCAATTAAAAAACAAATAGTAGACGACGTTTCGGGCCTATGATTGGATCCATTCTTAAGTAAAAAAATACATAAAAATAAACAAGTTCATAGGCAAAAATTATACATTGAAATTTAAAATTTAAAAATATTTCAAATAAGTTAAATTTTATGAATTATATAGCGTAAGGTTAAGTTACAATGTCAGATGCCTGAAGCTAACTTCATCCCGTGCTCATCTCAAGCCGTGACTAAAACATTCGAAGCCACGGCTTATCAACATGTGATTAAGATGATATTTAGCGCCATGGAAACCAATACGTTAAATGACATTTTAATAAATGTAGTAGAAAAAAGTTATTTAAACCTCATTTACGAGTATATATTTTTAAAGTAGATTATTATATGGGAGGTGAGTTCCGCTGTGTAAAATTCACATTTTTTTAAGTTTCTTAATTTAAAAGGAATCATTATGAATAACAATTATGATTTTTTTAAATTGTACAATATTTTTAATTTATATGAAAATATTAATAATGAAAACATTGGAGGATCCCATTGGTCTATATTTATATTATTTTTTACAATATATAGGGTGGTGAATCGAATTGCGCACCATAGCGTTTTCAATGCTATTTTTCAAATGTTCAAATATTCTTCCCTAATTATTTTATGCAAAAAAGCTTCAAATAAAAGTTTTAGGGCATAAATTTTTGCATCTAAATCAATAAACATACATACATACATATACATACATATATCATCACGCCTTTTATCCATTACTGGGTGTGGCACTCTGCCTAAGCAGATCTCGGTAAGTGATATATTTCTTTGCGTGAAGTGCGGTTACCAGCCGACAAATCACGGCCCCCAAAGATATTAGTGGTGGGGGAGCCACAGGGGTAGGTTTTAATTTGGTGAAAATTGTTTGTCGGCTGTGGGGATCGAACCAGGGTTCTCAAGATCCACAGGCCGACTCGATACCACTGAGCCACCTACCCCATAAAAAACATAATTTCTATTATATGCTCTGTAAAGACAGAAATTAAATATTAAAATGTTGGAAGTTGTGTTGAAAATACAGACAGCCATGGAATTGAACAAAAAATAAATAAATGCTTGGCGGTTTAACGTCAACGATTGACAGATAAAACGTCCAACGTTGTCGTTTTGGCAGATAAAACGCCAAGCATTTATTTATTTTTTGTTCAATTCCATGGCTGTCTGTATTTTCAACACAATTTTCGAGATTTTAATATTTAATTTCTGTCGTTACAAAGCATGTAATAGAAATTATGTGTATTGATTTAGATGCAGAAATTTATGCCCTAAAACTTTTATTTGAAGCTTTTTTGCATAAAATCATTAGGGAAGCCAATAATTGAACATTTTAAAAATAGCATTGAAAACGCTATGGTGCGCACTTCGATTCACCACCCTGTATACAATACCTATAGATTTGAAATTCTGCTTCTATTGAAAATTCAAACGAATTCTTTCCACATATCCGCGTTATACCATTGCCATCACATTATCCATCAAATTATCTCCTAAACGCTAGGATTTTCCCACCCTACTATTGACACTAACCACCATCACCAACTCTAAACAAACCCAATTGACCGGAGCTGTCAGTCACTTGGTCTGATTCCGTTGTTGCACAATCGCGGCCCGTGCGACGTGTAAAGAATCGGCGCTGTCATAACGGCTTGACGGATGGGCGCGCGTGAGGTCCCATCGCTCAGCGGCTGACGGCTGCCGCTGTCACCCGGCCGCAGACCAGCCGATGCTTTGTGGATGGTGTCATTACGGTTATTAGACAACAGACAGTGCTAGTAGCGGTGCAGGGTGAAGATGGCAAAATGGGTCAAATGGGGGTACATTGATAAGTGTATGAAATGTGATGGATCTAAATCAAATCGGTTTGATTTGGATTCAGTGTCTGATTTTATGGTATTTATAATAGACCTAACTCTACACTCGTATTTAGTAACTGGAAAAAAACGTTAGTGTATGTATGATGAGTGCGAGATTGAGAAGACTGTTCCGTGAATTTGTTGAAGTGGTTCAAGAGTTCAAATTTCGCTGATTTCAACCTATACAGGATATTTCAATATTATATATACTATAGGAACAAAATTAAATGATAATGATCTTGAGAACCCTGGTTCGATCCCCACAGGCGACAAACAATTTTCACAATTTAAATCTATCCCTGTGGCTCCCCCTCCACTAATATCTTTGGGGGCCGTGATTTGACGACTGGTAACCGCACTTCTCGCGAAAAAATATATCACTTACCGAGATCTGTTTCGGCAGAGTGCCACACCCAGTAATGGGTGTAATTAAATGACAAACACTATATGATATCTTGGTCTCGAACAATTTTTTTTAAATTCGCAAAATTAAGTGCTGTTTACCTGAAGTAAACATTTTAAGTTCCAAATGTCTGAGAGTTATTTCTACAATATAAGCACTCTAAAAGTCAATTTATTTTTATCCGAGATTAGTATCATGCAGTATCTATCATTTAATTCTATTCCTGAAGTAGTGAAATACTCTGCATTTATATAAAGAAAATCAAACTGTATCTAAGTGGTTTGGATTGCACTATACTGTATTGTTATGAATAAAAGCAAATAAATAAATGAGGAACATATGCTAAATGCAGTGACCGCGGAAGTGGGGTTGCAGAGGTTGCAGTTGCAACCGGTGATCATTTTTGGGAGTTGCGCAGCAACCCCTGTTCAGGACACAAAAAATAAAATTCGTCGAATTTTGATTTGGAACCGTACTTCAATGTTACAAAAACGACTGTTTCATTTAGTTTTTCGTCATATACACAAAATTAAAACATTGGACATTGATTTAAATAAGGTGATGAAAATATTCATGAATAAAACCACAGAGCGAATGACAGTTTTCGGAGCAATAGAGTAAAATGGTCTTTTTCAATTTATACAGATATAAAAACTTTATAAAACTGTTACGTTAATTGACAAAAACAAATTATATTATTAATATAATGTATCTCACCTAAATATTCATTTTAATTACCTAAATTTATCTGTGTTCTATTTTTATTCCGGTCAAAAAATTTTCGCAACCCCTTTCTAAAAAAGGTTCCGCGGTCTCTGGCCAAATGGCAAGCTGGTGAAATAAATATTCAGAATGTTTCTAAACTTGATAATCAAACATTAAGGGTATGTATATATATCGCACTCAAGCTAAAAATTATATGAACTATCACACTGCGGCTCAGTGAGTGCGAACCCTGTACTGTAATTGAGATTAAAATCCTGTTGTACAGCGTATTTGTGTGCGGAAAGTGATTATTTTCTGCACTCAAGTGTCAACAGACTGTCATTATTGTTTTCGGTTGTCATAAATAAAGAAAATAACAGTGAGACTATAAATCCGCAACACTTTTTGATATTATTTGAGAAAATACAAAAAAAGATCTAAAAATTAAATTATTTCTTGTACTGTAATATGCTAAATTGTTGTACAGAGTAACATAAATAAATACATAAATAATTAATTTTATAATGAATTAATGTTTCATGGACTCATAGTACTCCATTTGATACGCGCAGGGATGGTCAATATGAAGTGATTTTTGGTCGATCGCAGCTTTATTTTAATATACATACATACATAACATTACGCTATATTCCATTAAATGGGGTAACACGAACCCGTCAACATTCTCATCCAGACACACGATACTCGTTTCGACCATATTAACACTTCCTCCGTACGAACTCTTTCTTTTCTCACAACCAAAATCCATCATCACGCAACAAACATCCATCCATTCGCTCCTGTACACCTGTTTCGTAAATCTTCACTTACGCCCACTTCTCTAACAACAAATCTATAAGAAATGAAGGCAGCATCGCCTGCGCTTGTTTAAAAATACATTTAACACAAATCTGATTTAATTTAAAATGCTAGGAAGCTTGTCATCGACTAGTACAGGAAGAGTTTGAATGTGTTAAATATCGTGAATATGATAAGTAGGTCGTAACTAATTATCTACACAGGGTGTTTCACAACTTAGAGCAAAAAATTAAAGGGTATATTCTGTACGACGTGCTGATCATGAAACAAAAATTTATTTTTTTTAAATCGCAAAACTATTTTCCATGTTTCCCAGTCCAAAAATTTTCGTTGCCACTGGTGGATGATTATGTTAAAGTTATTAATTAAATAATATTCTATTATAAATAACTGCTAATAATTGAATTGTGTAATTATTCTTTCGTAGTTGATACCTACTTCATTGTTTAATAGGAAAGCGAATCCAGTGCAGTACTACAAACAATGTTTTAGGTTAACAACCCTTAATTTTGCGAATTAAAAAAAAATCTTTTTGTGTCATGATCAGCATGTTGTACAGAATATACCCTTTAATTTTTTGCTTTAAGTTGTGAAACACCCTGTATAGAAAGTCGTTCTCAAGAAGTTGGTCATCTCTAGAACATCATAATTTGATTGTAAGAAGAATTTTATCTACATTTTGTCTATTTCCTCCCACTAGTAGCACCATTCTCATCTTCACGATGGCTTCCTGGGCTGCCTGCCTGACTTATTGAAATTTATTCCGTTTCGTTCGGGCAATTATGAATAAACAAATGACGTGGCGTGTAACCGGTTCCTGCGCTGCAGCAGCCGGGCTGTCCGACTGCGAGTCATTGATGACGGCGTGGACGTGGCGCGGGGTGGTCGGCGACCGCGGCGGGGCTCGCGGACATTCCTGACCGCCCGCCGCGGCGGCTCAGCGCGACGTCGCGTCACCCGCGTCATCCACTGATACCATCTAAACTCTAAACGGACGAGAGATAAACAGACTGGATGGAGACGGGTTTCTGTATGTCTTGTGGAGGGTAGTGATTAGTGACAATAGGAAAGGGTTGAGGGATGTTTCAACGTAATGTGGACGATATTAATTACTATTCGAACATTTTAATAATTGTTTTACTAAAAAAATTAATATAAACAGGAGAGATCATTATTTGGGATTGGTTCGTTTGAATCTAGTTAAATAATATGATCGGAATGAAACTATAGTTTTAATTCTTACATGTGAACACTTGTGAAATAATATTAATTTATTTATGCTACTGTATAATTTGATTAGTATTTGCATATTTCTCTGATTTAACTAATTGTACTGTTTAATTATGTAAATTAACTAAGTAATTGTTTAATTAGTAATTAGGAGATACCTTTTTTATGCAAACAAAATTATGTATTACAACGATATTTATTTACTAGCTTACGAGTATATGGAATTATACAGAACTAATATGAAAAAATATTTTAAAAATTTAGTCATGGAAAAAAATTCAGAAAATTAAAAAAATATGGAAATTTGTACATCCAGAACAGTAACCATTTTTTTTCTTCGGATGGACCATGTGGTTCAGTTTTATTATATTTATTATAAAACATCTAACGTACAACTGTTTAATCCGTTTGTTGTGAACAGAAAAAACACGTTAAACATGCAATTTATTTTGTGTAAAAATCAGGTAATTGCAGCAACTACCAAGTTATTGCAACAATATTTTCAAGCAGGCAGTTCTACTTGTGTTATATGCATTACAGAAATCTGATTCTTTTACCGGCCGATGGAGCATGTTATTAGAAACATACATATTTAAGAAATTCAATTTCGTTAAAAAGTGGAGATGCTTGATTGTTAATGCTACTTCTTCCTTTATAGTACAGAGTTAGGGCTCATCGAACCGCAGTGAACTGGTTGATATGTGTGTTATCAAAGTTATATAGCAATTTTCTTCCCCCGAGACAATATCATATTGCGCGCCATTCTCTTAGAAATGATGAACTTGATTATTTATTGTTAATCGCGTATCTTGGCTCGAGTTTGTGTTTTTTTTTATTAGGAAGTTTAATTGTAGTATTGTTACCGGCGACAACTAAACATCAAATGTTTGATTGGCCCGTAATATTTTGAATATGACTGAACTTTCAGGACAGATAGTCAAGGGTTACTTTCATTGTAATGGCCAGTTTCAGAATACATATACATATATATATATATATATATATATATATATATATATATAAAAGGAGCTTCTGGTTTAATTCTGTATGTATTTAAAAACTCGACGTTTCGGTACTTTATACAAATATTCTTTATCAGGACAGAAATAGTAAAAATAAAATAACACATAAATGACATAAAAATAAACAAATGACATATAAATAAAAATGACAAGTAAAAAGACAAAAATATGAAATTAAAAATTATAAATTGTGAATCAACGGAAACCAAGCCTTATTTAATTCCAAAACATCACAATTGTTGATATTATTTTTCTCCTTGCAAATTTCAATGGCTTCTCTTATAAGTCTTCCGATGAAACTTGTAGGTCTCGCTAAAATTTTGGTTTCTTGAAAGTTAATTTTATGTAGAAATTCTAATGCATGATGAGCAATTGAATATTTATTTTGATAATTTAGACGAATGGCTCTCTTGTGTTCTAATAATCTTGTATGAACAGTTCTACCTGTTTGACCAATGGACGCTCTGCCACATTCGCATGGAGTTTTGTGAATACCAGACGATTGTAAAGGGATTATATCTTTAACAGAATTCAGTAAATTTTTTAATTTCATATGAGGATAAAAAGAAACTTTAATATTTTTCCTAGTGAGAATTCTTCCTATTTTATTTTGGTTTAAATTAATAAAAGCAAATCGAAGTTATATGTCATATGGAATCATTGTTATTGCTGTCAAACATGCTTTTATTTATTTAAACTAAGTTTAAAATTTAAGTTGGTGCAACTTGACGTTAGTATTCAACTTTCGTTTTCATCAGATTCATCAAATAATCAGTCCTCGTCAAAAATCCTCACCAAGGTAACCATAATTTTATTTGTAGATTACTTTATCAGAATGAAATAAATTATTAATTAAAGTAAAATGAGGCATGTTAAATGTAAGTTCTATGAAAGTATATCAAAACGAGTAGTTTCCAGCTTCCAATAGTGTTTTTACGTATAAAATTGTCGCCGTAAACAAAAAAAGTGGAGCGATGATATAAAATTATGTTTATGGCTACAGAAATGTCCAGTGTAGACTACAGATAAACTATTTTTCACTTTCGGTCCGCGATCATAAACCCAGATAAAATCTAAACAGTCTCAATGGCCCGTGGTGTGCTATGATGTCTGATGTACATTTATTTTCTTTCTTTTTTTCTGCTTACATTGTGTTCAAGTTTTGAGGACGTGAGACTTCGGTTTGAGTTGTCAAACATATGAATTTTTATTTGGTTTGGTGAGTTAGGTGTAATTTTATTGGAGCTCGTGAATTTTAGTCGAATTTTATGATCATTAGATGTTGGATATAAAAATGAAAGATGAATGAATGTTGTCTTCATCAAAAATTAATTTACTGTCTGCTCAACTTCTCATACAGAATATTAAATTCGATTAAGTTTATACGAGAACACGTATTTTCTGTATTTTTACTCAAATATATAACAAATATTATTTTTCTATTTTGCGTTCATATGGAATACATTACGAAACCCAGTTTCGTATCGAAAGAGCGTTTACTATGATACGCAACATTTTGTTTTAGACGGTTGGTAGTGGCGAATGGTATACTGAAACTGTCAAGCTAAGAACTTCAAAATTTCAATATAACCTCAAAATCTAAACAATTGCATAAATGTCAATAACAGTTACCAACCACAACATTTTATATATAAATTGCCATACATTGACTCGGTTTAAAATATCGTAGATTTGTTTACAATAATTTAATTTATAAAAGACGCAAAATAGAATAAATAGTATAAATAACTCATTTTATAAGACTTTTATCGCATTTGTCCTTTAGAAAACTTGCCTGGGGCTCGGTATATAAACTTGCACGCCTGCGAAAAAATTATGTCTTATAAAACTCGTTTTTTACTATACTATTTGATTATATTTAATTGAGTTTAAATCCGAAGTCAAAATAAAAATATACCCACATATATAAAAAATAATTGTACTGTACAATTTGTAGTTAATTGTAATAAATCATAAATTTTGCTTAGTTGCACCACAAAAATGAAAATTCTAAGGAGTTTTTAAATTTACATAAGGAATAGGTGTTTAAATGTTGTACCAAGTGCTACATATTCATTCCCAAAAATTGAACTTGGAATATTGACTACTTTAAATTTTAAATTCTGTGAGAAGAAACAGTTTTTAAAAGGTCAAGTTTGGCTTCATTCTCATATATTGGCCAGTTGGACCGCTGCTCCTCAAATGTCAAGTGTAACTTAAGTAAAACAATATAGAATCGAGACATAATGTCAAATGAATGAATAAACATTGCTGATAACAATTCGATTTGATATTTATGGGACAGTGGTGCAATTAATCTTTAGTAATCAAGTAACCACGGAAACATCTTTTTTCACAAAAGCATTATTGCATAATGTTCTTTTTAATTTTGTGTAATTATAGAGAAGCTTATTTATGTTAGTTAGAGAATGATGTTTAATCCGACCCAAAATCTTTTAAAACAGAATTCTAGGTTTGAAATAAAATAATGATAATGAATCTCTTGAATGTCCAGTGAAGCAAAATAATTCATGAGTAGACTGACAGAGTATTAAAAGTCTAAACAGAAACATAAGAATACAAGAATGAGTGTCAAATTTTGGTTAACAAGCCCACCTCAAATTTGATCCAAAGTGTAACAGTATTGTATTCATGTCGGGGCGCCCGAACCATATTTTATCCCTGCGAATGTTTATTAACAACTGCCCAAAGCAAGCACAACAAGTCGCACAAACAACAAACCATGCACGGAAGCCGGTCCACATTTGAATGGCCACACAGAGCCGTCTCTGCAGAGTCTGATTAGATCCGGCGGCTGGACAGCGCCAGCACCGCTGCATAATTCAATCCGGGCTCCGGACGTAATAAACAAATATGGCGGGCCGCGATTCCAACTCGAACCGACAGCGGCGCATGATTCGATTTGTAGGTAAGATTTGTATCCGGGCGATAAATCAAGCAAGCGATCGAGATCTCGGTGGTGCAGTGTTTTTATTGTCGCACGACGTGTAGTTGTGGGGAGCTTGATACCACCACTGAAGTTGTTAGTTTCGTAATTGTTATTGGTTAAACATGATGATGGCGACTGCTACTTGATAAGCGTTTACTAATGGCGGCTACTCAAGAAATCAATCAGGAGTACCAGACACAACTCGCCAACTGTTGAAGCATTGTTTACTTCCAAGAAAACTGCGATAATAATATTATCAGTTGTATGGAAACAATTAGAATCAGAGGTAATGTTACTAACAACTCGCTATGGTAGCAACCATTGTTGATTCTCTGTTTTCATTCATTTTTTTTTATAACTTTCTTAATCTTACAAATTCGGCTAGAATACACCACATATTTGTCTCGCTAAACGGTTTAACAATTTCATAAACTTCATTCTTTATTACATTTACTACCCTACACAATCGATAAAATATTACTGATATTGAAATTATAGATTTCCTGGTTTTGTTCACAAATAAAATAAAATAAATATATCATCACGCCTTTTACCCATTACCGGGTGTGGCACTCTACACTAGCAGATCTCGGTAGGTGATATATTTCTTCGCGTGAAGTGCGGTTACCCGCCGTCAAATCACGGCCTTCAAAGATGTTAGTGGAGCGGGAGCCACAGAAGTAGATGTAATTTGGTGAAAATTGTTTGTCGGCTGTGGTTTTGTTCACACTTTGTTAAATATCGTATTCTTATTTAAATCATTAAGTTTAAAATATGTTTTCGTCTTCTTCTCATTCTACCAGATAGATTGAATTATCAATTATTAATTTCTAGAGAACAATTTAGTGTCTGATATTTTTTTTTCTATTATTCAAAAATTTTATAAATGAATTACATGACACTATTACACTATTTAAATCCATTTTATTATAATTATTACTATTACTTGACACATTACTTGTATTTTATTACAATTGCGTGTATTTATTAATGCTATTCTCTCAAATTTAGTTTCATACTATTGTTACGATGTTCATGGATGTGTATTTGTCTATTGTCCTTTTCTGATATTAGGACGATTATTTTGTTGCAAAAGCCGAATTTCGCTAAAATAATAAATAGAAACGTAATCTTAATTATAATACAGAATAAATAATTCTTTTTTTGCTTTTCACCCGCAAAATATAACATATACTAATATGTGGTAGTTGCTCAGTGGTATCGAGTCGGCCTGTGGCTTTCAAAACCCGGGTTTAATTTGCACAGCCGACAAATAATTTCACCAAATTAGAAATTAGCCTGTGGCTCCTCCTCCAGTAACGTCTTTGGGTGGGCGTAATTTGACGGCTGGTAACCATGCTTCACGTGCAGAAATGTATCACTTGCCGAGATCTACTAAATCTAATCTATTTAAATAATAATAGTTAGGCAAGTACACATGTCCTAGAGAGAATTTAAATTTAAGTTCATACTTCACTTTGTTCAGTTGATTTTAATTAAATCGTCACGGCTTATTGAAAGAATACTTGTATGTATTTTCTAAATATTTCCTATACATTTTTAAACAAGTAGCTACTAAAAAATAAATAGTTTTAAATTACCTATGAAACGATTTCCTAATACGCCAATAGATAGCGTGAGATGATAAAATAAAATGTTGTGGTTGTTTTGTGGTTAGCAGTTAAAGTTAAATATGTTTTGACCACGAAATTGAATGAACTTCTAATATATCTCTAGTACAGAAAATAGACAATATTACCTACAGATAAAGTAATTAGAATTGTAACAAAAATCTACTAGTTTCAAGAACCTTTTAATATCGGATTACCTGCAAACATAATTTTAAAAATAATTTATAATTCCGATTTACGAAAGGTGTTACATTTTCAGTGTTATTTATTTATGTTTAAATAGACTTGTTTCATAAATTGGTAAACGAGTTATAAAATTAGATCAAGCTAGGGGTTTATAGCTAAGTTTGAAATTTATAAATAAAATAAAATAAATATTTCATCATGCCTTTTACCCATTACGGGGTGTGGCACTCTGCCGAAGCAGATCTCGATAAGTGATATATTTCTTCGCCTGAAATGTGGTTACCAGCCATCAAATCACGGCCTCCAAAGATATTAGTGGAGGAGGAGCCACAGGGGTAAATTTAAATTGGTGAAAATTATTTGTCGGCTGTGGGGATTGAACCAGGGTTCTCAAGATCCACAGGCCGACTCGATACCACTGAGCCACCTACCCCATAATTTAATTTGAGAAATATAAATTTAACATGTTATTTAAGAAATTGGATGTTCATGAGCAGTTCAAAATAACAGTTTGAAATTAATTACTAGCAGACAGTATCTATACTTTTAAAAAGTTATATGTTAAAGTTACTATATTGGTTTTTCTTTTTTGATGATATAAGACTGTAAACTTATATCTTTTTCTTACAGACCCAACACAGCAGGATAAAAACATAAAAATTTCATTCATAAAACAATCTTGCACCAAAATTTTTTCTACCGTGACAAACTTCTCTTATTTCATCTTCATTCATAATGTTTTTCATTTACGTAAATCCTTTTTATATTTCTTTGTTCCAACATAAACCTTCTTCTTTATTAACTTTATTTAGTTTATTATGATTTTGAAACGTTTGCACGAAAATTTACACCTGGGACTAAACTTTAAAGACTTATTAGTAAATTTTACAAAACTATAAAGAAAACTTTATTATAAGATATTTTCAACACTAATTAAACATTTGGAATCGAATATTTATAGATGGCAAATATTTTTAAATTATTTTAGAGACAAATGCTTTAAATAAAAATGGTAAATAATTTACATTTCCGTATCTTTCATTTGAACCAAATTTATTTAAAATAATTAAGTGTAGACAGTTAAAAATATATGATGCTAAATGTTTAAGTTTACATATATACATATAAGTTAGATCACCCGTTCCCATGAGAACCGCCGACCGCTGCACATTCCAGGCACAGTCACCACTCTCTTTCCCAACAATAAGTAATATT
Organism: Pterostichus niger; assembly: GCA_947425015.1. Lineage (NCBI taxonomy): Eukaryota > Metazoa > Arthropoda > Insecta > Coleoptera > Carabidae > Pterostichus > Pterostichus niger. The sequence goes on along the minus strand of OX380345.1, from coordinate 22,041,940 downwards.
ATACTATGTGTGCATAAGGACTTTTAGCACAACCTGTACTCTGTATTCACATTTGTAAGTCAGTTACTGTTGAGAGATTGAAGTATCAACTTGTATGAAAAATCTATGTAATCTTTCGTTGTCAAATAATAAATAATTTTTTATTGTAACCGTAAATCACGTTTACGTTACTTACATACATACATAACATCACGCTATATCCCATTAAATGGGGTAGCACTAACCCGTCAACATTCTCATCCTGACACACGATACTTGATTCGACCACATTAACACTTCCTCCATACAAACTTTTTCTTTTCTCACAACCAAAATCCATCAACACTGGAAATAATACATAATTGATTGCGATGAATGTATTTATTTATCAATTGTTTGTAAATGTCGAAACTGAAGTAGACGAAATAACTTTTTTGTGTTTGTAATCAACGACGGAATTAATTTATAAGCTCGAATTTCAAGTCTGATTAAGATAACCGAAATCGCTTATCGAAAACGAAATGGTAACAAGGTTATATTTGAGTTTGTTTAAACTTTTTGGAAAATATGGTTTAGCTTAATAAATTTATTAATTCAAGTTAAAACTTTTTTGAAAATTGGGCTGTAAAATAATTATTTGCTTATTAAGAGTTAAAAATAGCAGTTTGTGGACTGAGGTTAGAGATTGTAACACGAGCGATACTTTCCAACATTTTCGCAAAAATCGGAAATGAATATTAATCGATTTTTAATAATTGTAACTAATACAAATTTCTAATGGAAACTAGAAAAATAATACAAAAATTTGTGGTATGGAAACAACCCTGTTTCCTGAAAAGAGCCCCGCTACAAATATTAACAGTCTGCAAAGAACCTTGATATGCAATTGTTCACTTTCTGTCACCAAACGACATTCAAAAAATAGCCTTTTCTACAGTTCGTAGAAAAATAAATTACAAATCCGAACAAAAGTGTAATAGTATTCACCCGGATCGTTTTCCACTTGGATTTAAAATCACTGATTCGACCACTGTGCAAACAGTAGGTAAATCGTCTTGCCCGCATAAGTAAGAATTGTGTAATTATATCAAATTAATTAGTAATTACCTACTACTGTGTTACATTACATTAAATACACATTAAATTGTGAAAGAAACAAAAATGAATTAAATGTCTTACTAATTTCTAACATATATATAAAATTTACAATTATGTGTAAGTGGTTGGGAATTCACTTTAAGCTTTATGCTTCCTGTACTGACATTTGGATTAAATTCCTATTATACACTGTAGCAAATAAATCTGTAGTACGAATAACTCTTATCTGTCTGTTTGTCTGAGACTGTCAACGATTTTATACTCTAATACGAGTATATTTTGTCTGTCTATCTGTATCTGCCAATGATCTCGGAATTGGTTCTAACGATTTTGATGAAACTTGGTATTTTAATGTGTTTTGGGCTTAGAAAACGATTATAATTTGGTCTCATCTTCCGGAAAATTCACTTTTAATTAAAATTGGGGAGATATTTTAGTTCTTCAAAATATAGGAATTTAGGACAATATAATTTGATCCAAAAAATCGATTAATATCAAAATCACTAACTGAGAAAGTTCAGAAAAAAATAGTTTCTTGTATAGTTTTATCTATTTCATTTTAAACATCTAGTTTTTCGTTATTTCCCGAGCGAAACTAGATCACCCGATATTAAATAATAATGGTTGATATCATAAGCTCTGTTTTTGGTTGTTTTTAAAAGCACGATTTAACATGTAAAAGATAGCAAAATACCCAATTCCGCTGCTCTTAAAACAAACAAAAACAAATATCGTGCTGCCAGTCTATATGTTTAGTTTTTTATTATTGATGTATATGCAAAATTAATTAAATAAATTTAATTTCAATTCGATGTTAGTCTTTCTAAAAGAAGCTATTTCAAAATAGAATCTTCTAGCAGTCAATAAATCCTCTTCCCGCTAAAAAATTTCCATTTCGCCATGAAAACTAACACTACAGAGCTGCAAAGTACGAGAAGAAACAGCGAATACCCAGCAACGTCTTTTGACAAATGCCAGTCGGTGTCGCATTGGTGCGAATCTGTCGCTGGCAGCGTCGACGAACCGTAAAATTGGATCGCGAAATTCGAGAACGTCTGAACGTCGCGACGTCGCGGGTGTTGCGACGCTCATGATATTATGTTGTGTCGTGTTGTGATGTTGAACAATGCAGTGAGAGCATCTGCACCGGAGAGAAAAGTTGGAGTGTAGAGAAAGGGAAATCGATTCGATGGTGAAATATAAATATTTTGCTGTTGAATTGTTTGAGGACTACTGATTTTGTTTAAATAAAAATAAAATTTCATATTTGGTATATGTTTATCAAACATTAAACTTCATATTGTCGATATAATTAGTTATCAAAACCCAAGAATAAGTACTATAAAAGCAAAACTCCTCGTAGTTGTTGAGAGAAATATTTACACGCCTATTTTTGGTCTGAATCTGCCAGTAGGTGTAGATTCATTGAAATTTCACAAATTTTGTACAACTTTTCACGAACTTATTTCACTTGCTTCCAAATATGTTTGAAATATATTGCAGAAATCTACGATGAAACAAACAAAGTATGCGTCTCTAACAATTTGCGAGATATCTCTACTGTTTTGACTGAAAGTAAAGTTGTATTGAAGAATAAAAAAGAAAGTTGTAATAATTGAAACAGTTGTTTTTTCATAATTAGATGAGGAAGATAATAAACAAAATTATTCTGACACCAGTCAAATAGCATATCAACATAAAATTTAGTAATTCCCTAAAATCAACATACTTCACATTCAAAAATTTGCAAGTTTGTTTATTTATGTTACGTTGTACAACAGGAACTTAATCCCAATTACTAACAGTGAATAACGAACTTTCCATTTTTTTGTCACTTGGTTTAAATCTTTTTACTGAATTTTAATGTGGAATAGACTCTTTTATTATTTACAAGGCATGTAACCGAAAAAAATACTGGTTAACGGTTAACCGATATTAAGAACATTATAATATTTGATTGAAAAATCGATTTAAAAAAATAGAGAATCGATTTAAACCAATAAATTTATCGAAAAAATAAATTTTTAATTCTAAATTATTTTTTACAACTAAAAAAATATAACAAAAAAAGAGTACAATTCAATTTATGCATTTTTATTTCGTACCTATAAACATAGAACGTCAGAAAAATATAAAATATGTTCAAACAAAACAAAATGTAATTCTATCAGTCTTATAATTATATAAAAAATTTCACACTAGGCAAAATAAAAATGTAATAATTAAACCGGTTTAAATGTTTTTGTTTAAAGTTTACTGTTATTTGTAACTTTAAAAATAACGACTAAACTTGCGAATAACGTTCGCCATTTTTTGTTGATAATATCGGTTATCAGTTTTATACCCAGGTTCTGGATATAAAAATACTAATAAGTATTTATGTTTTATAAAATTTTAAGAATCATTTAAAGTATGAGTATGCGTTTGTGACCTTTGTCTATTGAACAATTACTGCAAATTGTCGTATCGAACAATTACGTAGACATATTTTGCAAATAATACTTAATTTTTTCGTGGGTATTTTAATCAGCGGAACATTCTAACTGGGTGGTATTTTATTTATCATGTTGCAAATTTTCATTACATATCTACCTCCTTTCTGATTGGCTAAAAAAATTTCTGTAGTCATTTAATAGCTTTTTGTCGTGTACTTCCACATATTTCCTGTATATTATGCTATTATGCATACAGTGTTGTATGTTGTATTGAAAGTAAAAGATCAAAATCATTTAAATGGCACTCAATCTATACTATACAGACGCAAAACTGCGTATGAAGCGGAAGAGAATGAGGACGGATTTTTATCACGGTGGTATGTGTATCTTCATGACGTAGTGGGCGGTGGTGTGATGATGACAAGTGACAAACGCGTTGCCAGGGGCGGTTGATAACACAAAGTTCCCAGTTTGGCCATTCCTATTTTGGCCACCGTGATCATAAAAACGAAGAAAGATATTATTTGTTGCTACTAAAATTTGTATTTTGGTTGGAAACAAGTTAAAATTTTTGTTTAGGCTGTTTTTTAACAGATAAAAATGCTTAATTCGGTCTAAAAATAAATGTTATAAATATCATTTGAAAATTCAAAATAGGTTCCATAACATTTTGAAAATAAATTTCTTCGACCTCTCTCTATATATACTATTTAAAATTGCGCGTAAATTGTACATTGATAAGATCAAAATAAGATTGGGAAAAATGTTGCTTACCGTACTAATAGAAAATATTATTGGTAGGAGAAGAAGCAAGCATCATCTGAAACAGATAAAAATTGAATAATTATTACATATAAACGATGAAAAAAGTTATTACTTTTGTTTTGTGATCAATCATTTTCAGGTGAAATTGAAAATCAGATATGTAAGTATGTACTAACATATTTAATTTGGCAAATAAATTATAGATTATAGATGGGAAGACAATTGCATCATTGAATTTGTTTGTAAAACAAAACAAAAATGTATTTAATTTGTTATTACATTTATTTCATTCGCATAAATTTGAAAATAAGTGTGCTTTGAAAAGTAACACATTTTTGTAGATTCCAGTAAATTAAAAAGTGTCTTAAGTGATATAATATATGATGAGATACAAATGAATTCTTTTGAATGACAGACTGGTATAGAATTTTCAGAAGGACTTAACAATTTGAGTTTCTTTTAATTTTAACTCCGTTTTTAATTCACAAAAATAACTGATAAGTATGGCACCAGGATATCAAATAATAATAATATGATGTATGAAGCATTAACTATAATTTTAAACCTTATTCTGTTTCAAATAAAGATAAAAATTAGGATACTGACAGGGTTTGAATCTGAGACGTATGAATTCCGGTTAACCAATTAACTAACTTTTAATATACTAAAGAGTGATGGGATCGAAGTTATCTACGGTGCCTAACAAAATTGAGAGAAAAATTTAAATAAAATCATATTTGAATTTGATGGCGACCGGAGTTTAGTTAGTTAAAGCGTATGATCGGATTTTCTATGGTTCAAATCCTGATGGTATCACAAATTTATTCTTTATAATTCAATTTGATTTTATTAAATGTTAAGTATTTATTAAAAATATTAATTAAACTTCAATTGGTTAATATTCTACTTAAGAACAGTGCTACTGTAGACAACTCTCGTGTTAAGCTTTGTAGTATATGAAAGAGTCATGGTCTATGCCTATGACACATAATAAAATAGAGAGAAAAATTGGATGAAAATCAGATTTGAATCACATAGCGACCGTAGCTTAGCTAATTAATGGCAGTTGCATCATACCCAACGATTTAAAATCTCTGTCCATTAAATCTTTTAAATTGACTATAAAGAATTTGTACAAATTCAATTGAGTTTAAGGTGTTTAGCATTACTTTATATTTTACATTTTTCTTTTATTTGTATTGTAATATAATTAATCTGTATATGTAACTTGGTTAGGTGGAAGATCAGCCTTAGGCTGAACCTCGCCATTGATTCCGAATCAATAAAGTTTATTATTATTATTATAACACTTGGTATAAATATATGAAAACATATCGAATATTTGACAGAAATATCAATTATTTCGTATTACGTGTAACTTCGATTTGCTTTTATTAATTTAAACCAAATTTAAAATTTAAGTTTTGTTGATGCAACTAGCTAAAGCATGTAACTGGAGTTTATACATAGGGCCCAGGCTAAAATCGTGGTAGTATTTTATTCTTTATAATTCAATTTGATTTCATCAATTGTTAACAATTCTGTTTTGTAAATAACTGTATTATCACTCATTAACTTTTTATGAACACAAATATAAATAAATATATCATCACGCCTTACTTTTTACATCCTTAAATTATTTTTTACCAAGATTAACTTTTTATGAATCTAGTTAAGAAATAATTTAAGGATATTTGACAGCAAGAAAGATGCGTATTCTAAATTCTACGAATATTATATGATGATGTAGGTGAGGAAAATGTAGTGAGTGTGCGAGATGAGAATGGGCGAAGTGTGAATCCAGCTGGGTGCCGACTCGTCGTCGTAGCCTCTCATTCCGGATAATTGCGCTCCGGTTGTGGTTGCGGTTCCGGGCCTGATAAACAATGGGAGAGAATTTGTATAATGCGTTGTCTCCGGGGCTGGAGGCTTATCTGCGCTATGAAACGAGCGGCACAAAGTTTGTCGCCATCCGTTACGCCACCGCCCCGCCACGGCGTCGTCGCGGGTCCGCGCTAATGGACGCTGCCTCCCTCAAGATTACCCGACACCACCGACGCCGCCCTAGGATTCATGCTTCGCTGCCCTTTATGTGAGAAGAGCAACTTCAACTTGCTCGTACCTAATATATTTCACGAGTTGGTGATATGTGGTTCTAATGAAGAACTGTGTTAAATTGATCATTCCGGATTTCACTCATTGCTATATAGTATAATTTCAATGAAACACAAATGCAAAGAAAATATAATTATAAATGCATTCTTATTGTTTTCAATATTACTTACGCCTCCTACGCTATACATTCTATGCAGAAATAATGTCATTATTTTTCAATTAACTATTGTATTTCCATGGTTACATGATTGAATACTTTTAATACAGAAAATTCTGACGGAATTACAAAATAAAGATTTCAACATCTGAGCTTTGACTTTGTTCCATATGGCATTATAATTAATTTTATCTTTAGACTCCTGAAACACTGCTGTTCTCATATAGAATATTTTATAAGGTTTTAATTTAAAAGAAATGATTCAAAAGTTTGGTAATGAATTTCCTTTATTTAATAAAATTATCGTTTTTTCGTAGGTCTTTTTAATTTTCTCTATATAATAAGAAAAATACTGTGATGGTGATTTTTCTTGAGCTCGAAATTTTGATGATCTTTAAATTTTAAACATTTTCAAATCGAAAAAATGTGTTGGTCGGTCTATATGGAAACACGATAACTTAAAACCGCGATGAAATTTTGGATTAAAACTTTATATTGTAGCTTGTAAGTGAAAGATTGAAGTTAAGTTCGTTAATAGGTTATAAACAACCAGTGGTATTACAACTTTATTAACGGGTCTTTTTATGTTTTTATCTTAATTTCGTAAACGGTGGTGTTTACCATAAAATACATTAAAACTAAAATCAATCAATTAATAATTTACTTTCAAACAACTTTTGCTGAGATATTTTTAGAAATAATTATTATCGGTTCATTTCTTATAAACAGTAGCATTAAACAATTTTGAAAATCGTTATACATATAAAAACGAGTAATTATTAAAATCTTACTTACTTACTAAATCGTTGAGCCCTTTTACCATTTCTGGTGTCGGGCTATTAAAATCATAATATAAAATTAGAGTCTTCATGACTCAGAATTGAGTGTTAAAAATTTAAGCGTTCGTTAGGAAATTGTATTTTCAAAAGCTATTCAAAATATGCCAAGTTTGTTATCAGATTAAAACCTCAAACGGGGAATTTTAGTAAATGTGACAAAAATATATCACTTACCGAGATCTGCTTAGGCAGAATGCCACACCCAGTAATGGGTAAAAGGCGTGATGATATATTTATTTATTAATTAACAGAAATACAGTATTTTTCACATTCTTATGTATAAATGTTCGAATACCCTAAACTATTGTCCTATTGTGTAATGTACTTATAATTTAGTATTGTTACAATATTTCCATATTAACGAGAAATACGACAAAAAAATTCGATACTTAATGTCTTATACAAGTCGTTCTTTAATATAGTATTCTATCAAAAGATCTAAATGTAAAACAGTCAAACCCGTCAAACTTGAGGAAGGATAAATAGTTAAAAATGTACAACAATATCTAATACTTCGTGTGATCCCCGAGCAAGTAAATAAATAAAAAATGAATAATGAACAATAAACAAGGATATAACTCTAAAATCACTTTTTATTGCAGCCAGACTAACAAGACGAAAGTCGACAAGAGACAATACGACAAAAGAACGCGTAAAACAACAACGCAGAGGGTGGGATCATTTGCTCAGGTGGCGCTCCTTGGAGACGCTACCCACGATCACACACACATACTCACAAACCAACATACACAAGCAGCAGTAGCAATGAATTATTACCCTGTATTATGTTACTGTCGGTTTTACAGTGGCACGAGATAAAAATTAACAACACCGAATAAATTATTCAGGCAATTTTCGTTTTGAAAATAACAAAAAAATATTTATCACGCAGTAACCGGCGAAAAATATGTTTTATGTTGGTACAGTTTTATTTTCTGGATTGGTTTTCAATGACGAATATAAATGTTTAGCTGAGATTATTTATCTGCTAGCTTTATGATCGTTTTCGGTCGATAATTTATTAATGGTTTTATACTAACTCTTCCCAAATATCATACAGAGGATATGTGTTTCATTTTGCCAATTCACCTTTGGCAAATTTCCAAATATATTTTATCGTCTGATGTGTTTTTCCGTTGAATCATCACTCATCGTTTTATATTTCATTGTAAGTTATAGTTCAATATTTACGAAAGCATTTCATACGAATATAAATAAATATATCATCAACTTATGAATAACAGTTTGAAATAAAAAAATTGCATTTAAGCGTTAGTATGCAATTTATTAATCGACCGGTACTTTATACATATTTTTGTTAAACTGATAATAGAGAAAAGTAAATTCTTCAAAAATATATTTTTTCTACGATTGCTATGAAAAATTGACAATTACGCTCTCATTTGTCATTGTCAAGTTGACGTTTTCTGTGGAACAATCGAAAAATATCTTTTTTGCGCGTCTCCAATGGCAACACGCGAAATAGACGATAAAAGCATGCGTTTCTAATGGCAACGCGCGAAAAAGATATTACATGCGCGCTTATTTCAATAGTTACCAGGGATACAAGCAAAACAGAAACTTGTCATATTGACAGTTGACAGAATGAATTTATTTTTAGTACCTATACGTTTTTGAATAATTTCAAGATGCAATCGACAAACAATTTTCACCAATTTAAAAAATCTACCCCTGTGGCACCTCCACCACTAATATCTTTGGAGGCCGTGATTTGACGGCTGGTAACCGCACTTCACGCGAAAAAATATATCACTTACCGAGATCTGCGTAGGCAGAGTGCCACACCCAGTGATGGGTAAAAGGCGTGGTGATATATTTATTTATTTTATTTATGCAATCGTAGAAAAAAATATGTGTATATCACGAGCGTAAAGTGTCTTTGTTCCTCTTACACTATTTCAGCTCTCGCCTTCGGCTCGCGCTGCAATTACCGTGTTCGAGTAACAAAGATTAACTTTACGCTCTTAATACACAAATAACTATTTTCTACAACTATTAATTTTTTTAAACTTTTTGCAAGAAAAATACATCATTTTTTCATTATTTACATTATCATGACAATGCATATTTCGAACAGTGTTGCATCCTAGTGCTCAAAATGAGTTTTTTGAACACGCTTCCAAATTATTTTTGTTCTTGTTCCATTGGTTACAACATATCAATAGTACCAAATTCATATTATTTTTGATTGTTTTTCTTGAATTTACTTGAATAAATCAATAATTATTATATTATTCTTTTTTAACAGTTGTAGAAAAAATGCTTGTTTTTCGTAAGCGGAATTCTTGTTTTTGGTGCGTTCGAATGACTTTTTGTCTCGACTATTTGTGACATACTCACGGACAATCATAAAAAGTACTTAATACAAACATAACTATTTTACCTACTGGCCAAGAATAGAATCTATTTTAATGAAAAATCACCGCCGTGCATCAAATTTCAAATTCGTGAAAAAAGTATTGCTTCCATTACTATTTTTATAAATAATTATTTCAATAGATAAACTTAAAATAAGTAGCAAATAGAATTTAATTAATATGTACATCAATATTATTGTGTCATGATATGAGCCATACATAAATCACTTGATTTGTCTATTATATCTCAAAAACACGTTTCGTTTGTTATTGTGTTGTTAGGATTTCAATTATAATGTAATTGCTTTTCAATTTGACGTGACGTGTACCTACACCTACAACATGTCATAAACAAGCTCTACAGTGAAAAATAATTTAATAATTCGTCAAAATGCCAACGCTTGTACTTAAATTGTCATTCTAATCCGAATCAAATAAAAAATGAGAGTTTTATGCATCTTATCGTCCATTTTTAAATTATTTGGAGCCATGTATGAATTCAAAATAATCTAAGTAATAAAAAAAACACATTATTTTAAATTACAATTAAACAATTTTTTAACTATTTATCGTTATACTTAACTACTAACATAAAATTTTCGTTTATAACGAATAAAATAATTAGCAGCCGAGTGAGGTTAAAAAATGAGAGTTTTCTTGTTGTCAAGGGTCATGGAACATGTGTTTTGTTTAGACTAACTGAAATTTTGTATTATTAAACGCAAGACCACTGCTTCCCAAGCTTTTTAAGTTCGATTCAGAATTTTTAGAAAATTATTTATTTATGCCACACAACAGAAACATAATTTATTTATTTATTCTACTCTGCACAACAGGAACTTAATCCCAACTACAGTACAGAATGCGAACTGACCTAGCCACAGTGTTATAGTTCATATATATATATATATATATATATATATATATATATATATATATATATATATATATATATATTTATATATTTTTAACTTGAATGGGATTCGAACTCGGGATCTCCAGATTCGAATTCCGTAACGTTACCCACACCACCGTACTGCCGGAGCAATTACAGTACAGGGTTCAGATTCACTGAGTCGCAGTGTGGTAGATCATATATTTGTTAGCTTGAGTGGGATTCGAATAAAACCCTCGATAAAATTTGTATTCTAAATATCTGAAGGTTGATAAGAGATCATAATTTCTATTATTTTGTATGAAAAATGCGTTAAGTTTATACTAATGTATTTTAAAAAGAACTTGATACATTTTGCATAATGTATTTTCCAGTATAAAACGATTATAAATTATTTAAAATAAAATTCGTTGAATAAAAGTTCAGTATCTATTTTCTTTAAGATAATTAGAATCATTTTGAAATTATAACTATCTATTGATAAACAAAATCCAGAAAAATGTATTTTTATAATTATTTGCAAGTGATTCAATTTTATTATCTACTTTTAGGTCGCGGTTAGCGAATGACAGGTTAAAAAGCACTACACTATACATTTGGGAAGTAATTGATTTACAGAAATCGATAAAATGATATCCACTGAATATCATTATCAAATAATGGCAAAAAGAATTATTTTTATTTTTAATTACTGGCAAAAAGCGGAAACAACACTCTTTGTTCTTTATTAAATTACAGTTTTGTTTGTAATTATTTCAAAAAACCTTGATTAGAAAGGACGATGCTTAACTTAACCGGCGAATTATTCTCCAAATTATAAAATAATTTACATCTATGCATCATTCTTTATTGACATATCAGGGTGCCATGATGATGTATGTTATGATACTATAATAAAGTTTTTTCTTTAATTGCTTTAATTGTCAAAAAAAGAATTAGCAATCATCACCATATCTATAATTATTATGAACTGAGCACATGTGCGTTTTAATCGAACTTCGCTTATTATTTTTTGCACGCGGTTAAAAGCATAACTTTTTCTTGATGATAACGAATCGAACTAAAATCTTTCTTTACAATTCATAATTTTAGGTTCTTATCTATAGAATATATATACGGGGTGTATCTGTACTTCGGGAAAAAATTTAAGGGTATATACCATAAGACGTACTGATCATGGAACAAAAAGAATTTTTTAAACTTCGCAAAAAAATTGCATCGTATTTAAAGGCAACATTTTGTTAGCAACTGGTTGATAGCTATTTTTAGTAATTTTATTTAAATCTTCTTACAAGTAATTGTTTACACAACAACAAATAAATGTCTGATGTTGTGTAATTAATAATTTAATTTAGTTAAATGCAGCAGGTCAAGGAATAGAGTACTGTTCATTTCAAGTAAACCATCCTTAATTTAGCGAATTTTAAATATATATATATATATATATATATATATATATATATATATATATATATATATATATATATTAGGGTGTTATTATAAAAAAAATATTGATCCAAAGTGTAATAAAAATAAGGAAAACCAACCTCATTTGAAGTTTAATAGGCGGGAAATGGTGCCCAAAGATAAAGGTCAAATTGGCGTTGTTCACGTATTTTTTTGAAGCTTCTCCCATGTTATACAAATAGTTAAACTTCCATAGTGAATGTATTTAAATGAGAAACTTGAATCAATTTTATTTCTTCCTGTTCCCGTTACTAAAATATCATTTAACGTACTAGTTTCCATGATGCTAAATAACATCTACATTACGTGTTAATAAAATGTGGTTTTGAACATTTTAGTCATGGCATGAATTTAACAACTGACGTATTAAACTCGGGTGAAGTTAGCTTCCTGCATCTGTCATTAAAACTTAGCCTTACTTTGCAAATAATTCATAAAACAATACAATTTTTGAGCTCTTAATTTACAGTTGTATTTGCATGTTTTATAAACTCTTTAGTTATTTGTTTATAAAACTTGTTATATAATATACTATTATGGTATAAATAACATTTCTATCAAAAGTTTGACTCATTTGAATGATTAAATTTTAAATGTAACTTAATAAAACGAATCACAAACATAATAAATAAAACTTATTTTTATCTCATTTACCACCCTGGGTGTATTTAACCACCCCTTGACAGAGATAAACACATTATACGATTGGTACAGAAGGGACGAGAAAACATAGAATGTTGACAGTCGACTGTCCACTCCAAACATCTGCTTTGGCCAGTGGGAGGTCTTTAGTTTGTTTAAGAGCATATAACATCAAATTCATTGTCATTGTCAGTGCCAGTAGTCACATAGAAACTGTGAAGTATTGCTACATGACTTCTAAATAATTAAAACTTTCTTTTATTGTAACGTCTTTGAAAGCTTATTTTAGGTTTATGTGCCTCATGCCAATAGAAAATCTCAATATGGTATTATGTTTGTATTTTTAATGCACTATATAGTTGGTTTAGTAAAATATGATGCAGAATAATTAGTAATCAAAACATTTGTATATTTATTCAGTTAGTCATATTCATATATTATTGTTAACATTGTTATTCAGTAATTAAAATTTAATTGAAATTAGATTACACTATCAGAAACATTTATATGCATATGTATAAAGGAAGTTAATGATTTTTGTGACTTAATTTGCTGTATTTCCTGTTATACTATTGGTTGATTACTGGAAAAACATTTCTGTAGCAATGAAGGTATAAATAATTGTGTTATAACTACATATTATAATAAATTACAAGCATTAATTTTTACTATTAAATAAAAGTAACCATTACAAAGGAATTATTATTGATACTGCATTCTAATATATTTTTCCAGATTACATTTCGCGTCTGGTTACAAAAACTGATTCAATTAATTGAAATTCAGTTATAATACGAGTATTACGTCACTGAATTAGTTTGTGGTATAAGACCTACGTAATGCAAATTCGTTTCTGTCATTTATATTTTCAATATTTACTTCTCAAGAAAACAATAACGTATTTTGTTTAGTTGACGCGTTGGCATAGCTTCAAAAATGACTTGACTTAAGTTCTATATTTTTGTTTAAGTTTCAAAGTTTCGACAGTAGTACTGTCTTTATCATAATAATATCAATAGTTGTTACCTAGTATGAAAGATAATAATTTGTTGCACAAATGAAAAATTGTAAATCGAGGCATGTTGAGATCTATGACTTTACAGGGGCGATAATAGCACATTGTACACTTGATACACACAATATTATTTATTTCATATTTCCGTGTTTGCAGTAGTGATTTAAGTACAGGTAGCGAAGCTTTACAGTACTAGTACTGTAATAAATATTACGGTACTATACCGTGAGGATTCTAGGACTGTTTGAAATTTAATTATAATTATTTTATGATGTCACTTTCAAGGTTAGGATATGAAAATAATATTTAATAATTAAATGCGACACACAAAAAATAAAATGTTGTACGTGATACGTCCGTTAATCATTTTTTATAGTATTCATTTTGAAATTCCAGAAACTGCTCTCTCGTTGGCTCGTATGGAAACATCTTGCTCGTACCGTAGAAACTTATTTGCTAGACTTATATAACTGCAAAATTCTCAATTTATATATTTTAATAACAAGTCGAATATTATCTTAGAGTTATAAAAGTAGGTTATTGTTATGGTATGTTAGAATTTTTTTGGATATTTATCATGTAAATTGTCCTATGTAGAAAGTGATACATTTTCTTTGGTTTAATTTGACTTTTTTTGTGTTTTCTTTATATAACTTCTTGGCGATCATTTAAACTTTCTGAATATGGTATCGACCTGTAGATTTTATAAAAAAAATTTGTTTTGCACGAAATTATGTTTCTTAACAACAAAGCCGAGAGCAAACTGCATGGATTTTACCTAATGTCTGTTTACTCGAGTGATTTTGCTGCCTGCAAAACATTGAGTGCTTCAAGTGTAGTAAGTGTCATTTGGCAAAGATAATTTCTCGAGACAAATAAAATAATATTGTGTTAAACTGTTAATTAGAAGAAAAATATTATGCGTCAAATTGACATTAAATAATAGCTATTTATGAAACGAGTAAGGAAATGAAGGTTATTACCTTACGCATGTGAAATTTGCAGAACGAGGCGTAGCCTAGTTATGTAAACACATAAGTAAGGTAATAACCGAGTTTTCTTACGCGTTGCACAATATTTTTTTTTCTTCCGTTCTAATAAATACGAAAGAGCGTTTTTGAAATTATGAAATTTTGGCGTATTAATGACAGTTATAAAATCAAAAAATAAAAGAATAACACATTAGAATTCCTCTACCAAGATATCTTAATTTTTTGTGTTGCTATGCTACCTCATTATTTCACTAACTCAAATAAGTGAAATAAAACGTCTATTTCCTAACGGAAGTAGAAAAATACATTTACTTGGTGATGGAATTTTATCAGTACTGTACTTGTTAATTGAATTTTCAAATGTTTTTCATTATGTATATGATAGGTTAATTATAGTCTGGTTATATAGGACGTATTCCATTTTGATTTTGATTGATTGATCGAAACATCAATACGAAAACATGATATAAATACTTGTGTCAATGACAGTGTTGTACCAATTGATTATTTCTCACGTTGAGAGATAATATTTAAAAGTTTCATAAAATGAATTTGTAGGGCATTTTAGAACATGTAATCAAATTTTTCGGTATGTTTATTTGGAGGACAATTATTGCTGTTATTGTCACAAATTTTTATGCTATGTAAATATGTCTTTATTTTGATGTTTTGATCATCCATTTAGAATCAGAATAACATACGACCTATGCAACCACCCACATTGTAATATCTCAATGACCGAAAAGAAAAATACGTGTACAACACAAAATAAAAGCATCTTTTTCACTCATTTGATTACAAATTTCCGGTTATGTCGTCGTCTATCAAATTCCTTTTACCTGTCCTACAAACAACTATTGATAGTTTCTTGAATTTAAACATTTATCACCGAAAATTTTGCTTTTAAATTATGTACTTTATATAAAGTTGATTTTGAACTGCGAATTTGAGAACCCGGTTTTAACTTGCAACAAACATTTTTCAACAAAGTAAAATTACACCCTGTGGCTCCCCTTCACTAACATCTTTGGGAGGCGTAATTTGAAGGCTGGTAACGAGCATAAATATATCACTTAGTAACATCTGCTACGGTTGAGTGCCACACCCTATAAGTTAAAAGGCGTGATGACATTTATATTTTTGTTTGGCAGCTGAAACTATATTATCAAATGATTTTAAAAGTGTCAATACTTAATCTTAAGATTAGTTTATTGCAATTAAATGAGGGTTCTATATTATTGCTCACTTTTATCGCTTTGTAAAGGTCAGTAACCACAGATGATTATCAACCAAAAGAAACAAACATTAAAGCATCTGTAGGGGTCGCCATAACCACAATTCAACCTTTATTAACTGGCCAGTGAGTATTTCACAACCACAACAATAAATTGCATGTCCAGTTAACCCATGCAGATGTAAGCTTAACAGTCCATATACACCACCATTCTTACCTTCACCAGATCGCTGGGACATCCTCATCCCCTTATGTGATTAACATTGACAGATACGGATACGGAGATACCATTCTGTGAACAGGGTTGGCTCTTAAACTAGTGGGAATTGTTAATAAGAGTGGTTTTAAATTATGTGAAATATTTGGCGTTCTATATTTTCTGTTTCTAAAATAATTTAGAAAAATTTCACAATAAATAAAAAATTATACTTATATCAAAATCAATTTTTAAATAAATAAATAAATAAATAAATATATATATATATATATATATATATATATATATATATATATCATTACCCTTTTTACCCATTACTAGGTGTGTACCATCCGTCAAATCACGGCCCCCAAAGATATTAGTGGAGAGGGAGCCACAGGATATTGATAACCTCTTAAATGTATAAAAGTGTGGTAGAAAGGTCTTTACTTATGAAGACGTTTTTTGCTCGAGTTAAAAATTATAAAACAATTTTATAGACATTTATTTCAAGACCTGCGTGTATAGATTCTATTATATATTTCAAATTCAAATATAATTCTTTGATTTAAGCCAGGAGTTCTCAACAATTTTTATATGTTAAACGCTTTATGTAAATATACATTCTCCTCTCTTCCTAAAAAAAGTTAGTAAAAATACCTAACAAATTATTGTAATTTATAAGATATTGATGGATTAACTAAATTAAGAAATGAAATGAGTAAACTAAATTAAATATATTGAAGTAATTATTTTAATGCGGTAGGTGGCTCAGTGGTATCGAAATGCGAATTTGAGAACACGGATTTGATTCCCACAGACGACAAAGAATTTTCACCACAATGAAAGCTATCTTTGTAGCTCTCCCTCCACTAACATCTTTGGGGTTGTGATTTGACTGCAGGTAACTGCATTTTACGCGAAAAAATATATCACCGATATCTGCTACGGTAGAGTGCTACACCTGATTATATATTTATTTTTATTATTTTAATATAGGTATATATCAAACAAAACTACAAAATTGAATATTAAATTTATGTCCATGATGGTGTGTTATTTTCGATTTATTTTTTATACTTTAGAAAAAATAGTGTTGAATTAAACATTATTATTTCGAACTAAATTAATTAGAAAAATGAAATGTCTTTTATTGTACACATAAACGGTATATAATTCTCGGATTTAGTTGTATATTTTAATTTTATATTGTATAGCCTCATAAATGAAACGACAAACGAGTATCGTGTGGCAGGATGAGAATGTTGACGGGTTCGTGCTACCCTATTTAATGGGATATAGCGAGATGTTATGTATGTATGTATGCTTCATAAATGCAGCATAACACAAATCGAATTATTTCTTTCTTAATACTCTATTATTACACTCTTTCAGTTCAACTCATTACTACTTAATTCAGTTAATAAATTTAGGTTTTCTATTGTATAATATATAAGGACTTATAATAACAATGAACAGTATGTACACGGTTATATTTGATCTAATGATAATGGCGAAATCCCGAAATTAGCTGTAGTTTCGTTTTAATTTTAAATTTGTCTTTAGATATTCCAGTACCCTATTATATTTGTTGATTCATCCTGCAGCTATTCTTCGCCTGACACTCGCTCGTTTATTCCAACCACTACGAATCTTTCGTTTATAGAACACCACCTATTCAGCCTCTATGCGCGAGAGCCACATTTCATGTTTATAAAAGTTTTTAATAATCTACAAGACTAATGGTTTTATATCAAAACTTAAACAGCATTTCATTTATACCATTAGCGAATATTTTAATGTGTAATATTTAATGCTATTCACCTGAGAATTCTATTTATTTATTTATTTATGTTACGCTGTTCAACAGGAACTTAATCCCAATTACAGTACAGGGTCCGCAATCACTGAGCCGCAGTGTGGTAGTTTATATAATTTTTAGCTTGAGTGAGATTCCAATTCGGGATCTCCGGATTCGAATTCCGTATCGCTTCCACACCACCGTACTGACGGACAATTTCATTAACTAATACATTTTTATGTAATCTTGACTGTTCCTATACGCTGTAAAGTGTCTTATTGGAAATAAACATTATTATTATTATATCTACGAGTATTCATTTATTTCGATGTCATCCACGGATTAATTGTAATTATTTGTCTGCATTTTCTACAATTTTAATTTCTTCTCAATGACACAAATATTCTTATGCCTATGGCACACTGGTCGATGAGCGTCGATGAGCATCGATGAGCTCTTCAATGAAACAACAGAACGCACTCTTCATTGACAAACAATAAAATCTTCTAAAGTTGAGAAAGAAAAATTAAATTTCAAAAATATGCTAACGTGAAGTGAGACACAAAAGATACGAGTGAAATGAGATACGTTCGTTTCATCGATGAGCTCTTCGATGGAAATAGAGGAGCCTTTAATTTTCGTCGATGACGGGTACGTTCTGTTGTTTCATCGAAGAGCTCACCGATGCTCATCGACGCTCATCGACCAGTGTGCCATAGGCATTAGATTTTTCTATCCTGTAAGATGTACCAACCATTACTGAAAATGTATTCTCATTTACAGGTAATTGTAGTCCAGAGGATAAAACTAAAGTAAAACACTTGCAAGAAGGATGTTGTGCATTCAAATCTCTCTGACTTCAACTTATATAGAAATATGATTGTGTTTAGGTGGTTCTAAATTCACTATAAGCTGTATGCCTCCTGTACTGCAACTGGGATTATGTTTTTGTTATTCAGTGTAACAAATAAATAAATAAGTTTGAGTCCGACTCTGAGCAAGTGGCTCTCCTACCAGCAGATCACAGGAAGACAACAGTCAACACAGACACAGATTTAGCAGCAGCCGATGAAGCGGTGCGCTATGGAGCGTGAAGTGACCAGGAGTGTGTAGCGTTAGTGAGTGGCAGATGGATATGGGAGTACGGGACACAGGACTCGGCGCCACAGGGGCTCGGTTGACCAGTGTCCACGAGACTCGCGCCTCTGTGGCTCTGTGAGTCTGGAGTGAGTCATCATCACGGGATGAGGTGGGATGCAGCTGCTCTGTTGCTCTCTTAACCGGAGGTGTTGTTTGAAAGAGTTTCATCCTGATTAGGGAATGATGATTTTGTTTTTATACTTATACATTATTATACCGAAAACAGTTTAAAATAAATGCTATTATTCAACTGTATTTGGTAACTTTTTATTGGTACTACTACGCAGCCATACATTAAATGCCATTGCAAAATGATAACCTCAAATATTTTAAAATGTTCTTTTATAACAATTTGAAAGTATTTCCGACAGATAATTATATTATAATGTTCTTATTAAGAAAACTCAATAAGAAGATCAATGTAAAACGATTTAACAATTTGGTAAGCTATAGTATAGCCTGAGAATTTAAATCGTCAAAATATCAACATCTTTATTTTCAGATTTTATAGTATAAAACATAATTTGCATGAAAATGATTAAATTACTACTCGTATCTATACAGATGTGATATAAACAGAAAAGTGTGAAAATTTTTCGTATCTTATAAATAACTAAAGGGTATTTTTCGGAATTTAGAGTTGCAAAACATTAAAATTTATTCGGTAGCGTTACCACATGTCACATAAATCCCTAAATTGTCGTTCGATCTTTTTTGCAATTTGCAATTGTAAAATTTTAATGAAATATATAAAAAATAGTGTATTACAGGTTATGGTTTTAAATTTAATTGATTTCAACTCAAATTATATCACAAAAATGCTACTGTACTTAAGTGGTTCAAATTCTAACCTTTCTATTACATGTACTATGTAAAGACTGTCCGGGTAAAGTAAAAACATATGTATACAGACAAGTTGTATACATACCCAGTACGTAGTACTCGTATTAGGCAGTATCTTTATTGGCTTGTAGATTTGAGGACCCGGATTCGATTCCCATAGCCACAAATTTCATCACAATAAAATTACTCCTGTGGCTCCCCCGCCACTAATATCTTTAGAAGCTGTGATTTTACGGCTGCTAATCGCACTTCACGGGCATAAATATATAACTTATCAAATCTACTATGCCAGAGTATCACACTCAGTAATGGATATAAGGAGTGATGATATATTTATTTATTTTATTTACTTAATTTATGCAATGGAATGCTAAGAATCTTCCTTCTTACGGTAATCTGATATGTAATGATCAGAAATGTGATGCATATTACTTTTTTCGCAAATGAAATGTTTACTACTATACAGGGTGTTTCACAACTTAGAGCAAAAAATTTAAGAGTATATTCTGTACGACGTGCTGATCATGAAACAAAAAGAATGTTTTTTAAATTCGAAAAATTAAGGGTTGTTAACCTAAAACATTTTTTGTTGTACTGCACTGGATTTGCTTTCCTATTAAACACAAACAATGAAGTAGGAATTTTATTTAATTAATAACTTTAACACAATCATCCACCCAGTGGCAGTGGCAACGAAAAATTTTGGACTGGGAAACATGGAAAATAGTTTTGCGATTTAAAAAAAATTCTTTTTGTTTCATGATCAGCACGTCGTACAGAATATACTTTTTAATTTTTTGCTCTAAGTTGGGAAACACTCTGTATACGAATAATATTAATCTAAAAAATATTCTAAGTATCACAAATATACACAAAAGTATCTGTTTTCACGACCAGTAAAAATCATTTTTTTAACGTCGTGATAGAAAGTGAACAATTTTAGACAAAGGCTTTTGCAGACCGTTGCTAATGACAACGTTTGCAAAGTATTTTTCCGATTGCTTCAAATAATAACCTGTTAGGTAATCATAAACAATTTGTTAAAATTTGTAGAATCTTTGTAGTGTTACAATTTCAAGTCTTTGTCTGCAAAAGACTACTTTCAACCCTTGGCAAAAATGCTTGGATACAATTGTGCGACTCCTCGTCGAGGTATGGTTCAGTAACGCACATCCTGGCTCATCCCGCATAAATCTGCCCAGTGTAAACTGGGCGGTTACCGGTCAGTCTCCAACAGACAATTCACGACGGTGACCGCAACTCGCTCGCGCCTCTCTGACAAACGGCCGCCGGAACGCCGGATATGCTTCACGCACCCCTGATAAATGGGCAGCGATTATTCTCCGCAGTTATGAGAGTGGACACGGCGAGGCCTCTATCTGGATCTGCATGTGCTACCTGCACAACTGGAATCCAGTAGATGGAATTACCCTACTCATGATTCAAATCCTGTCACTTTTGTTTTTACATATTGGGAGATTTGTCAACTTTACGGCTAAATGATCGAGGTGTGCGTACATTTACAGATATAGATTGGTATTCTTGCTTTATTTATTTAATACAGATTTAGTGTATCTGGTACGCCACACGAATAGAAAAAAAACAAACAATTATTTATCAAGTTTCATACTTTTATGACAAGGATGCAAGTTTATTTATTTACCATGTTGTTGTTAAACATTTGACTATTTAGAAAATTTTTAAAAACGTAATAGTTATCCAACACAGTTGTGTTATTAAAATTAATGATTATTATTTTTTTTTATAAGAAATATAGACAGGTTTAGGATATCCATCGCGTCAAACAATCACGTCATAAATATAATATCACTAAAAACAATAACGTCATTTCTTAATAAGTTCACATGACCGTGGTTGATACGCAGTAAAATAGGCTAGAATTATTTTTCAAATTATTACTAATTAATAGAACATAATATTAGCTCATTAATACAATACGGTGGCTCATAAGCTTTCGGCATTTTATCAATGAACAACAAAACAACAATGAAACTACAATGACAATTCACGCTAGAAGTATAATATTTTATATTAAAGTTTTAGTTAAGTCGATAAGATTTTCTTGGAATATTTAAATTAATCAGTAGGTCTTTCAAGATATTATTAATCAAGATGGTGGCGTTTTGTTCTTAAAAGCTGTATCCAATCATCATTACTAATTAATTTCTTTATTCCAATATATATACGTGTTCAGTGTTCTCAAAGCAAAAATAATAGGTATTTATGTAACAAGTAAATAATACAGGACTTTATTCTACGAGCTGTAGTTTATTGCCGATATATATGGCGAGTTTTATAAGTTCGAGTTGCATATGAAACTTTATGTTCGATTACGTTACTCAATTTGTTTTCTAGAAATATGTTAATGTGAAAAAATAGTTCAAAGTGTGTTTTGTTGTTGCTTTTGTTTAACAAGCTTTTTATAAATATTAAACTGTCAAATTTATCAAAAAAAAAAATAAAATGTGGAAAATGTATACATGTTTCAAACATCAAATTTCAAACAAACTCAAAGAAAATGCATTAAATAAAACTTGTACCCATTACTGGGTATGGTATTCTGCCGTAGCAGATTTCGGTAAGTCATATATATTTGTTATCGCGCGAAGTGCGATTACCAGCCGTCAAATAACAGCCCCATAAGGAGTACTTTTAATGTGGTGAAAATTATATGTCGGTTGTGTTGATACCATTGAGCCACCTACCCCATTAATTAAATACAAAATAATAATAACAAATTCTTTACTTGGACACAATATTTATTTAGATTTTAATTTTTGCTATTTTATCTACTAGTTCAATAAAGTAAACAGTGCCATAAATGAAGCAGGTATAGTGCAGTCAAACATAAAAATAATTTTACCAAAAATTAATGTTAAATAATATTTCTAAATATTTTTCATTATATCAATGGTTTTAAATGAATATTAACAAGTTTTAAAGAACATATAATTGCTTTAATGTAATACACATTTGAATATATATATATATATATATAGAAATTTAATTTTCCCTAAACGATCAAAATTATTAAACATAAGTCAAAGCATTCTACAATTGAATGTTGGCCTACAAAATACAACATTTTTAAACTATGAAATTATTATTAAAATTAATAACTTGATAACATAAAACAAAAGAATTATTACTAGCATGTGTATGTAGTTGCTTTTTGTCAAATTTACGTTGTAATTTCCAAGTAATGTAGGTGGTATATTTTTAATTTATAATGATATACATATGCAATGTCAGTTAAGGTCATTCGACAATAATCAATATTTTTTAGAATAAATAGGCAGGTATAATTGTAATTTAAATAATTATTGCAATTATTTAAACAAATAATCGCAACCATTACTGCAAATTATTTAAACACAGCAGGTAATAAATTCTTGGAAACCTATCTTTAGTTATAAATTAACATAATTTGAAATAGACCTTATTTCAAAAGTAAGAATTTATACATGCAGAAAAGAAGTGAAAGCAAGTTACTTACAATATACAGGATGTTTCACAACTTAGAGCAAAAAATTAAAGGGTATATCTTGTCCGACGTGCTGATCATGAAACAAAAAAAATTTTTTTAAATTCGAAAAATTAAGGGATGTTAACCTAAAACATTTTTTGTAGTACTGCACTGGATTCGCTTTCCTATTAAACACAAACAATGAAGTATGTATCAACTACGAAAGAATAATTACACAATTCAATTATTAGCAGTTATTTATAATAGAATTTTATTTAATTAATAACTTTAACATAATCATCCACCCAGTGGCAGTGGCAACGAAAAATTTTGGACTGGGAAACATGGAAAATAGTTTTGTGATTTAAAAAAAATTCTTTTTGTTAATAGTATTTTTGAGCGTTTTCGCTTGTACTCCGGAGCGGCCTTAATGTCATACGAATAATTTTCTTATTGATTTTTTATTTATATACAAAATTTTGTCGATACAAAATTCATTATCGCGGCACACCACGATATCGATTTATATACAAAATACCATGATAACGTGATATCTTTATAAAATGTGACGAAACTATCGTTTTAAACTTATAGAATCCCCCTGCAGTTGTAATAAGGTTGAAAATGTAATTTATAGAAATAAAATGATCAACGAGATTTTTGTATGTCTTATATTACAATCAAATATTGCTTTAAGATAGATAGCATTCGAATGTTTTCAATCAATATGAATAATAGATAAGACCTTATAAACGAATCAACAATGTGTCTACATGGGGTACCGTACGTCATAGCCGTAATACTTTTTCCAAAAGATTTGGCGTTCATCTCGCCCATAAGCGCGTCTCATTTAACGACATTCGTTTATAATTGCTGCTATCAATTCACCAGTGGTTTGCAGTTCAGATCCCTGGGATCAGATGAGAAATGGTCCTGTGCTTTTTCGTACCATTCAGTTTTGGAACACTGTAGTTTTACTACTCGTAGATAACTGTATTCTTTGTGGTACACATGATGCCAGATTGAGAGATTACTTTTTTATATTCGCCCGGTATCATATTCTAAATAAGATTGAACAGACAATATCAAATAATGATGAAATAGGTTTTGAACATAAGAAGCTAACTCTCAGAAAAGTCATGTTAACAATTAAAATAATTTCGTCTTAAGATCCGTAATTTTTAACATCGATCTTTTGGTATACAATGCTTGTACCTCCGTAAAGACAAAATAAAATACGTAAATAAAAAAGTGTAAGTCAAGTAATGAACAACTACCTAAGTTATAAAATACATTTTAGCAGGGCTTGTATAAGGATCAGCATCTTACTCTCCAATTAATGTTCCTAATAAATGTATCTGTCAGATAAACAAAAACTATCGCATCGAATTATGAACTCTTAATTGTCATTATTTGATGTACTATTTTTTGTTACTTAGACGAATATATTTTTTTCTACAACTGTCAAAAAATGTTAATTTTTTCCACTAATATCAATACGCGAAATACGTGCCTTTTTCATCATTTATATTACCATGACAACGTGTCTTTTGCGCATTATTTTGCACCTTAGTGCGCAAAATGAGTATTTTGTGCACTGTTTCGTATTTTAGTGCGCAAAATGAGTATATCGCGCACGCTCCTAAATTATTTGTTGTCAGATTTCATTAGTTACAACACATCAATAGTATCAAATTAATATTATTGTTGATTGTTTTCCTTCAATTTACTTAAATAAATCAATAATTATTGTATTATTCTTTATTTACAGTTGTAGCAAAAATGTTGTTTGTATTTCGTGTTCAAAATTTTAGTTTTTTGGCGCGTTTGAATGACTTTTATTGTCTCGACCTGCGGTCTCGACTAAAAGTAATATTCTCACGCGCAACAAAAAACGCATTTTTTGCGCACTTAATACAAAAATAACTATTACGTATTGAATTCAATTTTTCGTAAATGAATTTTTTCGAAGTATAAATGCAAATGATATTTGCGTGTTCCGAAACGGTGTAGTTCAAATGAGACCATCACCAACCGTCTCGTCGAATGCGAAGCCAGCTCCCGAGCATCGGCCACCGGAACCAGCCCATTATGCTGATTGATTTCGTTTCTTTTGTGAGCAAAAAGCGGTCCGGTTATTAAAAATTATCACTTGCCCCGGCGGTCGCCAGCTCGGTCATTAGGGGCCTCAAATAAATTAGCGCGATCAATCAAACCGTGCGGACGCCGTCTGCTGAATTCGATGTCGGGAACTAACGGTTCGGTGCCCGGCATCGCTACCACCCCGGGCAGGTATCGGCGTATCATGAAGTCTAAAATGCAAAGTGAAGATGTGTTTATGTATGACTGCCTCGAGAAATTCGATGTGTTATGCAAGATTTTATGGGTGGTTATTAAGATGAAAACATAAATCATTGATTTACATTTTTGTACTAATAATGAATAAATGTTTAAAATCGAACGGTAATTACAGGGCGCGATGCACATGTTTTATCTTTTATATTTTAGATGATAATTTAGTACACAATACGAATTAATATCATTTTAATATTTATTTTATTCATTCGCCACGCAAAATTAATAAGAAGTGATGAAACTTGATAATAAAATCTGTACATAAGATCAAGCTCGTAAAAAAATGTGAACATCTTGTCTTTCTATTGTGTTTAGCGTTTCTCAAAATGTCGTCTGTTTCGGCTTTCAACTCGCCACACGTGTTTTCTTTTCTTTTCTACAAATAACAAAATACTAAAACACATAAACTGCAATTACAGCTATTCAATTAGTAGTTATAATTAATTGTCACTGTTTGTCATATATTTTATACTTAAAGCATTTTAATTACAACTGATGCGATAGATACATTATGTTGTCTCTATCTTCTATCGTTACCTATGATTTTTAATTTCTATTTGACAGTGACAGTTTCTTTTTAGTTAGCTACAGTACCTATTTAGGAAATATGGCGGTGATAATAATTAAAATAGTTCAAAGAGAAAGGGCACAGAACTGCATCACGTAATTTTTGTTCCCTTTAATGTTAATTCACTTATGAAGCTATTAATTGTAATTGCTATTCGTAATTTCTAATTGAATAACTGCGAACACAGCTTTATGCAATGATAAATTAATAAGAAAAAAAAATCCAAATACTTTCATGATTTCTAGAGACAATGTCAATGAATGCTAAATTCAGCTGTATGTGTATAGGCCCTTTTATATTCATTTCTTCAGATTATAATGTAGCTGGTGAAATTATATAACACTTTTTATTGATAAAATAGTTATTTGTGTATTAAGAGTGTAAAGTGATTATTTGTTTCTCGAACACGATAGTGCAAGAGGAACAAAGACACTTACGTTCGTGATACACACATAATTTTTTCTACGATTGCATCTTAAAATTATTAAAAACATATACGTACTGAAAATAAATTCGTTCTGTCAACTATCAATATGTTAAGTTTTTGTTTTGTTTGTATCACTGGAAACTATTGAAATAAGCGCGCATTTAATATCTTTTTCGCAAGATATTTTTCGATTGTTCCACATAAAACATCAACTTTACAAATGACAAATGAGACCGTAATTGTGAAATTGTCATAGCAATCGTGCAAAAAACGGATTTGTTGAGAAATGCAAATTGTAAACAAAAAATATAGATCTGTCTGTTCGCAACAATATTTAGTTATTCATTTAGTAGTTAATCTCGATACAATATACTTTAAAAGAGGGACAAAAGCCTTGGAAATTGTTTGCCTTTCTTGTATAATCTGGATATAAAATATTGTTATTTAAATTCGAATTTATTAAAACGCATTGAAAATTAAATGTTCATTACACTCTTGAAGTATATTTAAAACATTAAGAATATATGTGAGAGTGAAGCAATACACTTTTCTGCCAGGAACACAATATTTATTTCCTAAGATTTTTAAGGAAAACTTAAAATGAAAGTAACAGCACAACTGGTCATAAGTTGTTCATAAATTACATCAGCGAATTTGTCGAACCTCCGTTATCTCACAGCACTTATATTTCCATAAAGCGAAGACACTACTTCCATTATCAAGTTTCCAAATTGACAACCCGAAAACAAACTCTTTACAAGCTCGAACACAGTTTTGGCAATGTGGTCTGTAGCGTCAACCGCCAGCCTAATAGCGCGTCTGCCGCTAAGATAACAAACACTTGCAATGATTTAAGTGTTTCATTCGAATCGGGAGACATGAGAGCAACCAAAGAGCCGAAGAACAGACCCAAAGGCGACGAGATATGCAATCTGAGAGAGAGTCCTAGTAGCCAGACATCGTTATACTGGTTATGTTCTGTTGCTGTGACTGGTAGACGGCCGAAGAGACGTTTTTATGGGCTGGTGGATACTATTTTTGCTTCTGTTTGGTGATTAAAACCTAAATGGGAGAGATAGTGATAGAGGACAGAGCTGGATTTATACTTTTTTCTTTTATAATAATTGAATGAAATTTTGTAAATATAAAATAAATAAATATATCATCACGCCTTCTACCCATTACTGAGTGTGGCACTCTGCCTAAGCAGATCTCGGTAAGTGATATATTTTTTCGCGTGAAGTGCGGTTATCAGCCGTCAAATCACGGCCTCCAAAGATATTAGTGTTGAGGAGCCACAGGGGTAGATTTTTTAATTTGGTATGTGTACTTATAGATCCCGTATATTTTCCTATGGCAAAAGTATCTAAAATTATATATTTTTTTATATATCGGACCAACTACAAAGGTCATATGCCGATATGTCCTTTGTATGGCCGTCATGGGCGGGACCCGAACCCAGGACCTTGTGGTCGTGAGTCAGATCCTCAACCCGCGCGGTCATCACGCGGGACACCTAAAATTATTATTTTTTGTATTAGTAAGTATTCATTTTTCAAACTCATCCGGCAGTACGGTAGTGTAAATAGTGTTACTGAATTTGAATCCGGAAATGCTAAGTTCGAATCGCACTCAAGTTAAAAATTATATGAACAACTACACTGCGGCTTGGTGAGTGCGGACCCTGCACTGTAATTGGGATTAAGTTCCTGTTGTACAGCGTATATGTGTGCGGAAAGTGATTATTTTCTGCACTCAAGTGTCAACAGATTGACATTATTGTTTTCGGTTGTCATAAATAAAGAAAATAACAGTGAGACTAAATCCGCAACACCTTTTGATATTATTTGTGAAAATAAAAAAGGATCTAAAAATTAAATTATTTCTTGTACTGCAAAATGCTAAATTTACGTAGTAATACACGTACTGAAAGACATTTTACACACACGCTTTCTAATGATACCCTTTCATCACTTGTATAACAATATACAATTTTATGTAACTAGAAAAAAAATTAATATTTACGTCTACTAAAATTATGTTAAAATATCAAATATTTGCTGGAATTAAGTTTTAAACAAGATTATAGTTTCTTCGGTTATAAAATAATATTTATTAGTATAAAACTGTTTTGAATTAAGATTTGAAATAAATTTTGCAGTTTCTTAACACGTTGACTGCCAACTACGAGATAACTCGTAGATTGCGTTCTTTGCTAGGACGCCGACTACGAGTTATTTCGTACTGTGTTTACTTACCATTTTCGCGCAGCTACGATTAAACTCGTAACATATCAGTGCTACTATGGATAGATGGCTTCTGGGAAGAGAACAAAAAATCAATGCTGGCTACATGAACAGAAATTGGCATTTTAGACCGGAATTCTGAAAATTGCCGTGGCAGTCAACGTGTTAATGTACATATTACGATTGCTATGAAAAGTTGACAATTACGCCCTCATTTGTCATCGTAAAGTTGACGTTTTCTGTGGAACAATCGAAAAATATCTTTGTAAATCAAAAAGATGTTAAATGCGCGTTCATTTCAATAGTTACCCGGGATACAAACAAAACTGAAATTTGCCATATTGAGAGTTGACAGAACGAATTCCTCTTAATACACAAATAACTATTTTTACATAATATTGTGTACATTTCGCTTGAGAAATGTGTCTGGCGTTTTTAGAATGTCGTTTGCTTTGTCTATCGCCTTGGATGACAAGTTCATTATTTGATATGTAAAATACTTATTTTAAAAATGGTTCAAATGAAAAATATGGAGAAAAAATAGATTTATTACCTTTATTTTTATATAATAAACGATTGATAACGATAAAATATATGATGCTAAATGTTCAAGTTTATTTTTAATAGATTATCTAAATTTTTCCAGAAATTTAGTAATATGCATACAGTTATGCAAATTAAATTTGTATATAATTTCCTGATTTTTAACAAACGCTGACAAGTATATAAAAATGATGCATTAAAAATACAGCATTTAGTACTTAGAATGAAAACAAACTTTCTTATATAAATCAAATTGAAAAACAAAACACAGATACCACTACGATAATTATAAGTACTTATGTATGTAAAAGAAATAAATATGTCTATATGAAATCAAATCTCACAAAAAATATCTATTCAGTATCCCAGGTTCAATAAAAAAATTGCACAATGGAACCAACATGACACATACAAGTAACACTACTCAACTGTCACTCACCGATTTAAATGAAACTTGGCACACTAATAGAACTCTAAAAAATATTGAACCACTATTTTTTTCTTCCGAAAGTTGCTTTTTAGGAGTACAAACCACCTCTGTAAGGTGATAAAAGCAAGAATCGCCATAATTGAAATTAAATAATACCAAAATATTACGCGTTCAACATTGGTTACCTAGGGGTAACCTGGAAAATAGATTTAGCGACCCCAAAAACCCCCGAGTAACTAGTTTTGAACCTAAAACTCTATTTTAGTTGAATATCGTAATTTCATCCCCCAACACCTTTTTAACCCCTTAAAGAAGTGCATATGATCAAAATGACCCCGAAAATAGATTTTGGCGATCTCATAAACCCCTGAGTAACCAATGTTGAAAGCGTAATATTTTGGTATTATTTAATTACATTTATGGCGATTCTTGCTTTTACCACCTTTCAAGGGTGATTTGTACCCCTAAAAAGCAACTTCCGGAAGAAACAAAAATAGGGGTTCAATATTTTTCAGAGTTCTATTAGTATGCCAAGTTTCATTTAAATCGGTGAGTGACAGTTGGGTAGTGTTATACTATTTTCATTTTAAACTCGAGGGATCGGCATAAAACGATTAAATGCACCGCAATTACGTTTACAAAGGAACTCAAAATATGATCCGTCATAACTGGTTTCACAAAATTCACACAGGGTTGTACAACCCCATTCGCCGGTACGGTCAATCATAGGAAAAAACAAGAATAATTTTAGGCTCAATACGACCCTTCAAAATTTACCTATTTTGACCATCGATAAGCGATATAGTGTAGCCGCACTAATGGATTTTATTGTAGTTATATGGGACAGGGACGTTTAATCGTTTTATGCCGATCCCTAGAGTTTAAAATGAAAATAGTATAGCACTAACTAACTGACACTTACCGATTTAAATGAAACTTGGCACACTAATAGAAGTCTAAAAAATATTGAACCCCTATTCTTTTTCTTCCGAAAGTTGCTTTTTAGGAGTACAAACCACCCCTGAAAGGTGATAAAAGCAAGAATCGACATAAATGAAATTAAATAATACCAAAATATTACGCGTTCAACATTGGTTACCCAGGGGTTACCTCGAAAATAGATTCAGCGACCCCAAAAACCCCCGAGTAACTAGTTTTGAACCTAAAACTCTATTTTAGTTGAATATCGTAATTTCATCCCCATACCCTTTTTAACCCCTTAAATAAGTGCATATAATCAAAATGATCCCGAAAATAGATTTTGGCAAACTCAAAAACCCCAAGTTTCATTTAAATCGGTGTGACAATTGGGTAGTGTTACTTGTTAGAATAGCAATGATGGTATAAAACTATAAATATGTTTGAAGAAATGATGCAGAAATAATTTGAATTATAAAATATTGTGAACATTAATTATTTATTTTGTATAACATTAAGTTTTTGTTCATACAGATAGCATTATTATATAATTTTTCAATTTAACACGTAATGAAATTATTTTACTATGAAATACTCGGATGTGCGAAAAACTAAATAATTCTCAATGTCACCAGGGAATTATTATCGTATGTTGTCCTTTTTATAATAAGAAATAAATTTATTTATAAATAGATAATTATACCTGTATATTGAATAACATTAACAAAATTAATTATCATGCAATTAATTAGTAACAGATACGTTGGTACGTCTTAAAATTTATTCAAATTAATCATTCGTAACAACAGACTCCTGCAAACTGATATATAAGTTTTTATTTTTAAGTTCTTTGGTATAGGCTATTATTTCTTATTTTTCCTATCGCACCAATTTTATACATATAAAATCGTTTTTCAGAATTTAATTAAAAATTGCAAAGAAATATTTTTTAATCAACTAAATGTTCTGCTAATAATTACGTAGGTGTCTCGCAAAATGTACAAATCAAATCGAGAATTCGTTACATCAATGTACGATAACTTAGGTTACTACTGTATTCGAGATACGTGCACAATTGTAGTGAGAATAAGATTTTGGTGCTATTTATTTAACGTCATGATAAAATATTAAAATTCTTTTGTATTTGTTTTATTTTTACTACTAATTATAGTACAGGTGACTGTATAGTAGAATAGAAACCACATACTTAAGCCAATATGGCTCGATCAATTTTTTCGTAAATTTTTCATATTCATTTTTGTTGTGTACAAAAATTGAAAACAATATAATTTAAGCAAAAAATTATCTTTAAATTGGGTATAGGTCACTATCACTTTTTATGTTCATGCACTTTAGTTTGAAGTATTAAATAAAATAAATAAATATATCATCACGCCTTTTACCCATTATTGGGTGTGGCATTCTGCCGTAGCAGATCTCGGTAAGTGAAATATTTCTTCGCGTGAAGTGTGGTTACCAGTCGTCAAATCACGGTCTTCAAAGATGTAGTTTTTTTTAATGTGGTGAAAATTGTTTGTCGGCTGTAGGAATCGAACCCGAGTTCTCAAATCCACATTATAACTACCCCTGTGGCTCCTTCACTAATATCTATATGGTGGCGTTATTTGACCGCCCTTCACGCTAAGAAATATATCACTTATCGAGATCTGCTACAAGAGCGTGCCATATCCAGTAATAGATAAAGGCATGAAAATATATTTGGATATTTTATTTTTTTAATTTGTTTAGACATTTATTAATTTTAAAATTATAATTAGATCTTGACAAAAAAATAAAATTGCTTGACAACAACGAAAATTTATATAAAATAATTTATTTATGTTAAATTATATTATATTTCTAAATTGGAATATCAAGAATACAGCAAAGAACCTTCAGAAATTGTTGATGCAGCTTCTGCAGTTGTTCTAAGGTTTTTATTTGTTTCGTTACACTCTCTTTGACAACTGAACTGTCAAAATAATATAAACTTCCGATTTTTATATCATAGAAACTCAAATATTTCCAATCGTGAACAAGATTATATTAAATGTAATTTTGTAATGTGTTATTTTGTATTCGCTAGACAAATAAATTTATTAAGACCTTTAATAGGTGATTGAAATAGCAGCCCTAAATGTAATATAACAACAGCTCCTGCTAAATAAACTCCGGTCATCTTTCAATCTCCATCCTACCCTCGCACGTGGCTCAGAGTAACCTAACCCCTATCTCTGACACTTCCCAGTTTCCTACTCCATGTAATCTCGGGGTAATTGCTTCAGGCACGCGTCTGCCTCGGATAATCTTCATACATACCTACACCATGCACTGTACTCTATCCCAAGCTTCGAGTTACAGCCGGGATGTCGCACGCGGTTATAGAATTCTTACAACGGACACCTGGCCCTCGAAGAATAAACAGCACTTAAGACGCGCAGGAGACACGAGACAGTCCAGAGAGATTCGGATGGAAGATAGGGATGGCGTGGTGGTAAATGGGATCGGGCAGTTTGTTCGACTGATTTAATAGGGAGATCTTAAAAGATTATGTTTGCTAGCGTGATATTATTTTTAGGGTTATTTTTTATTTTGTCTGTTTAAGTTTACGAAAATTTGATTTGTTATTTATGTATTATAAACGTCATAATTTCGGTAAACTACCTACGGTTTATGTAGAATTGTATATTTATAAAATATGTGAAAACTATTTAGAAATTCTACCAAAATAGAATAAGTGCTTATTTACTGAAACATAATGTGAAAATATGTATGATGATTGTAAAATTGAGAATGTCGTGTTTTAAATGAAAAACTGACGAAATTGAGTGTAAGAGATTGTATAGAGGATCTAGAAATAAATGGATAGTTAGTGAAGGTCGACGAAAATATCTAATATTCGTAACCGTTTTCAGAACGGATCGGATTAAAAAAAAATAATTGGTTCCGAACCAAAAATGGGATAAAATATCCGATCCGAAAGTTGGATAAAATATAAGATTCGAAGTTAAGATAAAACATCTAATTTAAAATCGGATATAACATTCGTCAGATCTTGGTATGTAAGGGAAATATTTATACGAGTGAAGTGGGGTTATTTGCGACGAATCACAGTCCCCAAATATGTTAGTAGAGGTAATTTTAATGTGGTAAAAATTGTTTGTCGACTGTGGAAATCAAATCTGAGTTCTCAAATTCATAGTTTGACTCGATACCACTGAGCCATCTATCCCATAAAACTTACGTAAAAGTCAAATTAAGATTTAAATATAATTTTACAAGGTTTGAACATAAATGACACAGATGGTGTAGTTAGTTACAAATCAGGATGAATGAGAATTGTAAAAAAGTACTAGAAATCGTAAGTACAGACAAAATAAGATTAAGACAATCGAGAAATCTTAAGAATCGAAATAGAACAACTCGGTTCAAAAGATGTAAGAAATAAAATAGATAGTTAAATAAAAAAAGGAAGAAATGATGCAATACTTAATCTGAGTAAGGAACTCGATACCCGATTTTGGGTATAAGTAGTAAGAAGAAGAAAAATAATAGAAATGTACTTTTCAGAAGAATATATGTGAGGATGTTATTTTTATTTTTCATTTGAACATTATTTGTTGTTTATTGTTATGATACGTAGTATATAAATAACTTCATAACACATGAGGCATTATGTGCAGGCATTATGATTCATCATGAACTTTATTTATATGCATTACTACAATCATAATTAGTATAAATTATAACTAATTTTATATATTCAAGTGAAAAATAAAATCTTGTATGCACCATGGATATTACCAAATGGTAATATCTTTGCTCGACACTCGGCCGAAGGCCCGCGGGATGGATACTGTCACCTTCTGGGTATTATCATCTTCATACCGCCTTTGGTGCATTAATAACTAATAATAATATTTCAAAAACAGTAATAAACACATGATTGCTATCTTTCAAAAATTGATTTTTAAAAATAATTTGTTATTGTTCTCATCCATCAGTAGGACGTCGAAATGTTAATTTTTTTATTCAATTCTTTTAGTACGACACTTCAATTGAATTAATTGGATAATAGGATCCTGTAAGTCTCCGTTTATAAGAGATTCAGTATATGTTGTAGTATTTCAGCATGTAAAATCAGCGAAACACAATCGAGAGTAGCATCAGTCCTCATCCTGCGGCAGGATTGTAATCTTTCCAGCGCTAGCAGCAGCAGTTATATTTCACGGGGTGACAGAGACACATCGCCGTCCAAGCGACCCTGTTACCATATTCCGAATCTATGAAAACGCGCGATCGCGACTTTTCCATACATCAAACCGAGCGCTACCTGTTCGCCTCGCTCCTCGCTCGCCAGAGATTCATGCCTGCGTTGTGGAGTGGAGCTGTGGTTGCCATGCCGCTCTGCCAGTTTGTTTTATGTATAAACGTAAATGGCTGCCGAATCATTCTTTTCCTCGGCAGCGCCCTGCCAGCACCCAGATGTGCTCTACATATTTATAGCTCGGATAAAGCAATTTTTCAGCCGAATAAAGATCTCTGCTACTGGGTACAGGGATTTTAAACTTGGGGATAATGACTTGGATGGAGGTAATTGTCTCTTTGTTACGAACTTCTTATACAGGTTTTTGTAATTCCCTTCCAGACTCAGCGATGTTGCGAGTATTTTGTAATATGAGGATATTCTCTGTCTCATAGCTTTATGAAGAATTTTTTTATCGGGGTGAGATGGATTTTCTTTTTCCTTCTCAAATTGAATGGCTTTGTTTTCAAATCTTATTATGGTTGTGTGTTTTACAACGCTTTTATAAATGATAGTTAACTTTAATATTGTTGTAAAAGGTTGGTAAAAAATAATTCTTTTTGAATCTTTAAATCATCCTGAAACATTTTGTTTGTCGAACTAGGCCGGCAAAATATTAGGGATTTTCTATGAGTATAGGTTGGTATCTTTGATAGTACTACCTTTTAATTTTAGTTGCTGTCATATTATTGCGTTGAGGCTTAGCAAGATTGTTACAAATTTCAGAGAAATATATTTAAACCAAAAATGCTGAACTTATACTGATAAAAACACACGTATTTTGAATTTTAGCTTATATCTTATGTTATGTATAATGGAATAAAATGCAGAAATATATATATATATATATATATGAAACTGAACTATATTTAACGCCATAATTAATATTATTAACAATTAATTATATATTATAAATAAATTTTAAATTAATTGTTTCATTTTACCAAAATAAAAAAATCTCTAATATTTAACATTTGAACAAATTTGTAAATTGTTTTGAATTGATTTTAAGATAAAATCAGTACAAAAAAAAGCTTACGCAATATCTAATAGGTATTAACGT
Organism: Pterostichus niger; assembly: GCA_947425015.1. Taxonomy (NCBI): domain Eukaryota; kingdom Metazoa; phylum Arthropoda; class Insecta; order Coleoptera; family Carabidae; genus Pterostichus; species Pterostichus niger. The sequence continues at coordinate 22,005,606 of OX380345.1, read as the reverse complement.
ATTTAACAAAATATAATGTAATATAAAATATTTTTACAAAGCTGAATATACTTCAATACTGTAAACACTCAACCATTGTACCGGGTATAAATGACCTAGTAGTCGAATATTTTTTTTGAAATAAAAAAAAAGTACAAAAAATATTGGCTGGTAGCACGAGCTCTGTTTTTGCATGTTTTAAGATCAGTGTTTTCGGGTGTTTTAGTTATTTTAGTTACATGTTAAAACCGTGCTCTTAGAACACCCAAAAACAGAGCTTGTGCTACCAGCCCTTGTGTCTAGAAATTGGTTAGCGAGTACTTGAATATCAAAATATTGTCGCACTTGCAAAAGTCTTGTTTCTGGACTAGTGATACAAATAACTATTGTATACCTATGCCGTGAAATGAAGGTTTGCCTTATTAAAGAATTAACTTATAACTTATCGACCGAGGTGACAGATGAGACAGACAACATTCTCACTACGCCAAACACATTTCACAATTAAAAATAGATTAATTTTCATTTTTCGATCATAGAATTTTTTTTGCATATTCCTCTGATTGAAAATAAAATTGCAGACCCCGATTTGTTGCTTTGGTTTGCAAAGGGTTACTTTCATCCCTTGGTAAATATATAAATATCTATTTTATGCAAGTGTACATTTAAAAAACTGCAAAATTTATTCCAAATTTTAAATTAAAAATTGTTTTATACCTTTGTTATTAAGTAAATAAGGAAACAATAAGATTGTCTAAAATTTATTGCAATATAACTGAACGTTGCCAATAGCAGCGATCGATAAAACCGTTTAATGGTCATCGCTAATATCAACACAAATAAAGTATTGTACAAAAAAGGTAAACTTCATTATGGCCTGAATCGCGTATATAAATGTTAACTTTTTTTGACATTTGCATTCTAAAATATATTATTGTAAATTTGTTAGATAATAAAATCTAAAAACCTCCTCTCACTTCGTATACAAATAAAAATTTACCCTTGACCAAACAAAAATATCCACAATCGCTATGTCATTCTGATTTATTAACTGTCAGCGATTAATATATTAACATAACAAATTTGAAGAGTATTTGAAAAAATGCGAGATATCTCGGATCAATTTAAAATCATTATACTCTGTGACGTCATATTGCTTTGAGTCACGTATTAATTTTTTGTTTTAATTACTCCTACTATTATCACGTACATTAAGAAACAAGTGGCTGTGAAACAGTGGTCGTTTTTGTAGATTAATTTATTTTAAAATTAAGTTTAACTAAAATGGAATAGAGCTTAAATCGGTCTACAGTTTACTAATTAAAAATGCTAGAGAAGCGAGTATACGTAATGAATTATAAATATAATAATTCTAAAAAATATACTGAAAACCATTGTCTTGGTTTTAGAAGTAAATATTCATTTTTTTTGTTCAATCGCGAAAAGAATTGTACATTTTTGGAGCTAATTACTTTTTTGTAATTTTACAAATCTTTAAATTACCTCAAAATATTTTAGTGGAGTACTTATAATACTGTAATTATCCCCAAACGTGTATTTTCTATAACTATAAGTTCTCAAATACTTTTTTACAACATTGACAATAATAATATTGTTACCTACTATGAGCAGAAATTACTTACCGACCTCGTCCCAAGTAGTTCACTATCAAATCAGCACACCCTGAGTCCATTTGGTCTTTTAAATGCCAATACCACTCATAAATTAACGTTTCTTTTATACATCGCACAATAAGATATAATTAAGCCAATTTACGCATTAAAATATCACTAAATATTTACAAAAATATTCACTGAATACCGAAAACGTTCCGATCACTACAGACTCCCGCACTTTACTAACAAACATTGTACGCTGTTGTAAATTAATTGGTAAGACATGCTGTAACATGTTTGGTAGAGTTAAAATATTTGTATTTAGCATTAAAATCAATATTCCTACATACTAAATATAATGTATAGAGTCTATAACATTCGATTTTTTTCGATAAGAAACTAACGAACTCTATTTGCGACATTTATAAATCACTGCAATATATATTACACTGTCAATTAAGGGTTTGAAAATAATAACGAAACAAAAAACTCATATACAGAGTTATGCATTTAAAAAGCAGTTATGATCAGCAATGATTTTAAAGATAACTTTACGAAATAATTTATAAGCTGATAAATACAAACATAGCATATTTTCTACCATCAAATGTTTCTATATTACTTTAGAAATAATTTCCTTTCGCACGTTTTCAATCAAATATAATGCAAAACACTTGAAAATTTAAACAATAAGCACACATAAAATTACTAATCCGCTAAAACCGAGCAAAACAGCTTGAGTTTGTGAACCATACCCAAAAATAAATTTCATTAAAAATATAATTTTGCCTCGGTTTCGCGATAATATTTTTCAAACACGAAAACAAACATCAAAATTTTGGCGCTGGTTTTTTTAGGTAGTTTTTAGTAACTTTTAAAATTAATTTAATGTATTTGTTGCTCTACATAACAGAAATTTAATCTCAATTACAATACAGGGGAGCTACAACTTATAGTACAATCCGAACCACTCAGGCACAATCAAAGTTAACGTCAGCGAGATTTGAATGCACGATCTCTTGCTTCTTAATTAAAAACCGCAGGTTTACCTCGTTATTATCTACTGAGCTATTATTGCCTGTAATTAAAGTTTGGTGGGGTATATTGCAACTTTAGCCCGTTGACTCTCAAAGAAAATACTGCATCTGTAATAATTTTAAAAGTAGATTAGATGACGAATCCAACTTGGTTAGGTTTTATCCTTCAAACTTTTTATGCAATTTTTAGTGATTGTAACTAATTTTTATTTACATGTCAAGTTAGATCTTATAGATCTTTGAAACAAAAATAAATGCAAAAAATAAAATAAATGTAAAAAATCTACGGCTAAGAACTAACTTCCAAAGAATTTAACCCCTAAATCTTAAAAAATGAATCAAATCTATTTGATACGTATTTCGAGAACTAAGTTCTCAGCCTCAGTAGAAAAGGGAAAAAATCAAGATTTCAAGAGTTGTGAAGCAAGTCAGTGTTCAAGATAGAATCCATTGTGCCCAAAAGGGAACATATCTATTTATACTAAAACGAAGCAATGACCCGTGTCCAAGAATCTTTGAAACATTTAATTGTTTTCTAACATAGTACTAATGTTTGATATAAAATCATATTCGAAATACCATAAATTATATACCTACTACTTAGCTAATCAACGAATTTAAGTTATGGATATTTCTCTCACTAGTTAGTTAATATGCGATTGTGATATCAAACTCAGATTCTCATTTGTACAGGCCAGTAAATAAAATAGATAATAGCATATTATGCAATAAGTTTACAACAGCCATTATACGCGAGTTGCATGTACGACCAAATCCAACATTCAAATTATAAAAATAAATGTTTACTTGAATTATGTCGGTCTGTGGATTTGAGAACACGAGTTCGATTCTCGCAGCCGACAAACTTTACTCGTCATTAATAATAATAATAATAATAAAACGATTTTATTTGGCAAAATTCAGCCTAGGCTGCTATTACATTTAACCTTTACAATTATTGTATTTCGTTATAAAATACATGATAAAACTCAATATATACATAGTAAATATAATAAATGATATGAAACAAGTAGACAAAACAAATATATGATTCAAACTGATCAAAGAATTTCAAGACTTAATAATACTTATTGAGAGATAATGTAGCTTTCAATTTTTGGGAAAAAGATTTTATATTCTATTTTTTGATATTATCTGGAATCTGATTATAGACAACTGGGTAGTTATAGCAGCGTTGGTAAAGGGCAGTCTGATGTGATGGAATATGCAGTAAATGTTGATTCCTTAAGTTTCTGTCATGTAAGTCAGATCCAATAATAATATTACCTCTGTAGATCCTCCATCACTAATATCTTCGGGGGCCGTGAATTAACAGCAGGTAACTGCACTTCACGCGATAAAAGGCATGATGATATATTTATTTTATATAGTTTTTCTATGTTTACAGTAATGATTGCAGTCTGAAAAGTGAGACTTGTACAGTAATAAATATTACGGTTCTGTTATCGTGCAGTTGCTAGGTAACTAACAGTTTTTGACGTTTAATTATATTTTAAGATGTCACTCTCAAGGTTAGAATATGAAAATAATGTTTAATAATTAAATGCGACATAGCATGAAACAAACAAAACGTTGTACGTCATACGTCCATTTATAATTTTTTACGATATTTATTTAGAAATTTCAAACTCAGCTTCTTTGTTATCTCGTACCGTAAAAACCTATTTACTGGACTTATATTGTGACTTACTATTATTTAAATGTCAAATTAAATTATTACTATAACAACAAAGACAAAATTAATTGTCATCCAGCACTTGGTGAAACAAGGTTTAATAAAAAATATAAAATAAACACTTGGCTATGTTTCACAAAATTCAGCCTCCAAGTCACCTTATAAGGGCATTGTTAGAGGCTGGCCAGCACAGTTAGTAACCATAGACGCGTTCTTCGTCACCAGCTTCTTCATATGAACTTTGTTCTAGGTGAAGAAGTGAGTTATACCATACTGATGAGCTCTAATAAGAGCGAAACGCGTCTATGGTTACTAACTGTGCTGGCCAGCCTCTGACGATGCCCTCATAAGGTGACTTGGAGGCTGAATTTTGTGAAACATAGCCAAGTGTTTGTTTTATATTTTTTATTAAATTATTACTATTTTATTGAACGTATCATGCATGGAATCCATGAAAACAGAAAATGCAGTGCTTCAATTGATCAAATCGTGCCATCATGAAAATCTGTGTCTTAATTAATGTCATTAAAGTACAGATAGCACATTATTAATTATCAAATGAAAGTATGGGAGTACAAAAACATCATCATCACGCCTTTTACCTATTACTGAGTGTAGGACTCTGTAGTCCAATATTTATTTATTTTCATGTACGGTAACATAACTTGCAACCATATCCATTTCATATATCACCTCACACCCCTTTCCATCCATCCACATTCCAGCACCACCTTAACACCATTCACGATTTCCTCGCTCTCGCCTCTCTAACTTTCCATTCACCCTGCTCTTTCGCTCTCCGCTAACGCGTTTAGTGCCGTGGGTGGCCTGTGACGGATGGTGCGGCCCAGACCAGCGCTCTCTCATTAGCGCGCCTGTCCCACACCCTTCGTTCACATCCTCACACCACGGCCCGGAAAACGGAAGCCATGGACCGAGGTATGCGAGCCAATTATTTGTGTGAGATAAGGGGAAATGAGAGATGCTGGAAGTTTGGGGTCTGTTTGATGCCGATTATGAATTTGGTGGTTGATTGGTGAAGTTTGGTAGTGTTCATTAACGGTTTGATGTTGAATTAAATAAGTGTTGTTTAACTGGTTTATGTGGTTTGAATATACTGGGACATTAGGAATTACTAATATCTACTAAAAGAGTTAGTTGCTAATTAACTGTTACAGTTCTAGTTAGGTTTGAGTTCCAGCCATTTTTAATTTCTGAGAATCAACACTTTTATTTAATTCCTTGGAACAACCGGGTCAATTTTGATTTAATTAATGTAGCTACCTACTTTTTAATTTTTCTTTAGAGCAGAGTTTTTCAACCTTTTTTGTCTCACGACAATATATTATATTTTTTCGACCATCTGTGTCCATTTCTGAATTATTTACAAAAACAAATTAGTTGAATTTCAGGCTTTAAATTTAAAAAAATCAAAACCTTGAAATTTTCCTTTATTTTGCGACGCTTTGGCTATTGGTTTACACTTTAAATTTGATTTAGTATACAATTTTTGACTTTATAAATAAGAGTTTTATAAAAATATGTAACTTATTCATTATATTATCATTATTTGCTTGCATATGGCCAAAACCAATGGTCAAAACGTCGCAAAATAAACAAAAACTTCAAGTTTTTGAAAAATGTTCTATTTTTTAAAGCCGCATATCAATTTAACAAATATATTTTTTCAAAAACTGTCATATAAAGTTAAAATTTACATGACAACTATCAACACGCGAAATGAGTGTTTTTTGTCTACAGAACGCAAAAGACTTTTGCATACAGGATGCAAAAGTTTTTTGAATCCTGCAATTTTTTGATAGAAGAAAGGCTCAAAATTGAATAAAATTTGTCACTTTATTTTTTTGCTTAGAAACAATACTTCTATTCTTTAATAAAATTTATATTTACTGTTCTAATTGAGCAATTATTTATATATTATTTATTATATTATGGTTGGCTGCACTTTTTTGATTTTATATTCAAAATATGCCAATATCACAGTTTCAGTCACATTCTTCAATTTCTTGAAATCGCACCATTCCATAAAGTCTTTGTAAGTACATTCATATTGCTTGGTCGAATTTTTAGGAATAAGACCAGAAATTGCACTTTGCGCTTCTAATACTTCAGGAGGCAAATTGTCGTCGTCGCTATCTGGTATCATTTTAATAGTATTGAAATATTTCACTTGTAATATGCGAATCCCAATAAATCGCAGACAAAAATTAGAACGTTTATTTGGTTTCTATTGCCAACCAGCTGTCAATTGCTGGTCGGAGAATACCAGATTTGATAGCAATTATATTACATACATTGTTGTTATGGAGGCATTAGATGTCACATTAATTAATCCTAAACGTCAACATTTTCTCATTACATTATTACTAATTTTGGGATATAGTTTTCGAAAAAAACGTTGTTTGATACTCGATTGTAAAATGCTTTTGCATTCTCGGATGCAAAAGTAACATTTCGCAATCTAGAATCAAAAATAACTATTTATATCTTACGTGAGTGCGAGAGTTTTGCGAGACGAGACAAATCCGAGAAAAATGATAATTCTAATTTCTCATCTCGTTTCATCTATCATCATCACGGGACCTATAGTTCTTCATTCATTTAAGAACCACAAGACACTGCAGTCCTTACAGTATTTCTGGCTAACAATATTTATAATTACTTAAATTTTTTACAATATAGTACACAATAACAATTTTCTTATGTTCAACAATAACATTAAAAACCATAGAACTGAGACGGTACACGTTCATAATCATTTTATTTAATTTATTTATTACTGTGCAAAGTTATAGTCATAACAATGATTTTAATATTCGTAATACCACACGTGGTTTAATTTTTATCAAACAAATTTATATTTATGAGATCGGGGTTGCTTGGTAACAACGAGAGCAAATAGAACAATTGACATGAACTAATCGTAACACCGAGGAAGGAGAACTATTGTCTGATGTCAAGTTCTTTCAGTTCACGTTTGAGTGAAGGAAAGTAAACCTTGGGTAATATTGATTCAAATAATTTACCGAATTAAGTACTTTGTTGAAATTATGATATTTATCCCTTTGCACTCCAGCCTAAAAACTTGTAGAGTATACCAATCAGTAAAGCCCGGATATTTAGGCACTTAAAAATACCTAAATAAGCAGGCATATAGGCTGGTAATTACTCTAAAATAGTCGGAATTTTAGGCAGCCTATATATAAATAGTTTCTTTTAAAAGAATTATAAACTAATTTTTATTCTAATATTGGTACTCGTACCTAATCTTCATTAGAAAAAAATAATCATTTTAAACAAAAATTAACGCAATCTGAAAAATAATAATAGAATAATAATTTAGGGTTCAGATTTAATTAACTATTATACCAATTCAAACTATGTAGTATACTTTGATTCACAAAATATTATGAGCAATTGCTCAATGTAATTTTCGGAAAGGGGACTGTCTTCGGTCAGTCAGAACTTGCTTGTAAGCTAAAAACTTCGTTCGACATCACAAAATGTGACAGGGGCGTTCTTATAATGGCAAAGGCACAATTGAATTGCCACATAAAATTTTGACTTAAACGCGTTTTGCCTTTCGGAATTTTAAATTCACACACAAAAACTTGATTAAAGACAAAGTAAGTACTTTAAATATTATAAGTTAGGTTGAAATACTTTGCCGAGTGTTGAATTAGTTAACGAAATAGATGATAGATGGCGCTCATAAACCTTGTTTGCTCAATAAAAGTTGAAAAAGGCAACAAAAATAGGCAAAATAGGCTGTATAAGGTAAAATAGGCACAAACACCAAAATATAGGAAAAATACGCTCTAAGGCACGAAAAAAAACTTTCCTTTACACGTAAACATGTTACCTATGTATAGAAAAACTAAATTGCCTGAAGTATATTAAAATTTGAATCTAGGCAATTGCCTAAAAATCCGAGCTTTACCAATCAGTACGGTGGTGTGGATAGCAATATGGAATTCGAATCCAGAGATCCCGAGTTCGAATCTCACGCTAAAAAAATTATATGAACTACCACACTGCGGCTCGATGAGTGCGGACCCTGTACTGTAATTGGGATTAAATTCCTGTTGTACATAGTAACATAAATAAATAAATAACTTCAACACTATATTAGTTACATGCATGTAATGTAAAAATGTCGCAATTACGACGACAACGAAGTGCAAAGGGTTATATTTGCTGCTTTTACGAAACATGAGTTTTCTTTTCTGTTTATCCGAAGTCAAATGACAAAAGTAATGTAGAGTTTTTATATAGGAGTTGAATTATCGTAGTTCTATCAAATCGATGGGTTAAACTGTATCTATCAAATCCATTTGATAATATATGCTAGTTGGTATTAAACAGACAATTATATAAATTTTAATATCAATCTACATCCCCTACCAATTGAAAAACCTCTAGTGAATCCCTATTACCAAACATGATACAAAACACGCAACATTATACATACAAAAGACAAACAGACGCTGTACCACATTAAAAGAACAGACAGGGGTGCGTCCCCCAGTTCCCTAGAGGACAATCTTCCCCTGCGCATGCGTATATGTCACCCCCGCCATCAGGCAAAACATCCACCGCTAATTTATTAAAACACAGCGTTATTGAATCGCAGTGGACGAACAGAACCGACGATTATCTGCACGAGACTAATTTGACCGCTCTTGTATCGCACTCATCCACTAAGCGACTAAGTATTTCGAATTAAAATGAGTGGAGAGTAAGGTTACGGCCCTTGGGAACCCTAAGTGCCGCACGTGATGGGAGAATTGCACGCGTAAAGGTAAAAGTGGTTTTGTTTTGTAGCAGATGGTGGTTTTTTCTTGATTAATATTATGTTGATTGCTTTTTTATTTTTACAGGTTACCAAAAAAGACGGAGTCATCAAACATTATTAGTCTTTATTCTCTAAATTAGATTTTAACACATCTGACTTTAATTAATTTAAGAACTAGGCTTTTTTATTCGTAAAGTAAATACTTATACTGATATGTTAAAAATTTGTGTATTAAGAGCGTAAAGTGATTCTTTGTTACTCGAACACGTCTTCGGCTCGCGCTGTAATAGTGTAAGAGGAACAAAGACACTTTACGCTCGTGATACACACATTATTTTTTCTACGATTGCATTTTAAAATTATTAAACTGAAAACAAATTCGTTCTGTCAACGTTTCAAGTTTCAGTTTTGTTTGTATCCCTGGTAACTATTGAAATAAGCGCGCATTTAATATCTCTTTTGTGCGTTGCTATTGGAAACGCGCGCATTTTACATCTTTTTCGCGCGTTACTATTGGAGACACGCGACAAAGATATTTTTTCTACGATTGCTATGAAAAGTTGACAATTACGCTCTCATTTGTCATCGTAAAGTTGACGTTTTCTGTGGAACAATCGAAAAATATCTTTTTTGCGCGTCTCCAATGGCAACGCGCGAAAAAGACGTGAAATGTGCGCGTTTCCAATGGCAACGCGCGAAAAAGATATTAAATGTGCGCTTATTTCAATAGTTACCAGGGATACAAACAAAACAGAAACTTGTCATATTGACAGTGGACAGGACGAATTTATTTTCAGTATGCATACGTTTTTCAATCATTTTAAAATGCAATCGTAGAAAAAATTATGTGTGTATCACGATCGTAAAGTGTCTTTGTTCCTCTTACACTATTGCAGCTCTCGCCTTCGGCTCGCGCTGCAATTACCGTGCTCGAGTAACAAAGAATCACTTTACGCTCTTAATACACAAATAACTATTTCGATTGTTCTACAGAAAACGTCAACTTTACGATTACAAATGAGAGCGTAATTGTTAATTTTTCATAACAGTCGTAGAAAAAATAATTTTAGGGTCGGCCATTCCATGTCTGAATCAAGTTCCCGATGATGATAAATGAAACGATATAATATTGTAATCATATCACAAATGGTAAAAAATATACGAATGCTTAAAGTTTTGATGTACGAATTTTTCATTTACTCCACCAACAGATATTGGGAACTTTAATCTGAAGTTAAAAACAGACCGTTAGACGCATAAAAATAGAGTCGTAGTTAGACTCTTGGAGTTGATTCTAATCTCCATTCGTCATATTATTCTAAGTGTTAGTATATTGAATCCTAAAATAATGAGATATGCCTATGGTAAACCATGTGATATGACAATATATGTACAAAGTATTATATTTCCATAACAACGACAAGCTTATTAAGAGTAGATATCTCAGTGGTTGTACAAAAAAAATAACTATTTGGTTTCATAATTAACAGGATATTAGAATTGATATACGAGTAAGTGTTTAAAAATACGACTGCATTTGAGTGGTTTAAATTCCACTATAAGCTACTGTAATTGGGATACATTTCTTGTAGTTCTGAGTAGAAATAAAATAAATAAGAATACCGATAAACGATCGAGGTTGATTCTATATTAAGAGACCCTGAGCAATGTTTCTTCTATGGTGGCCGTCTGGATGACTATTCACAAGCTTTTAAAAATTATATGAATCTTAATACGTAAAAGTCAGGGATTGAAATGGGTTAAAAGATTTTTCAAAGTTTGAATGAAGTATAATCATATATTTCGGCTTTAGTTAGAGCCATCTTCAGAATAAGTGATGATTTGATGTGAGGTGAACGATGAATGGGTTAGTCATTCATTCATATAATTATTAATATTAAGTCAAAATCCATGATTAAAACATAAGCTTTTAAATTAACGCCCAGTTTTTATAAAACTACGTTTTATAATATTCTCGTGTAGCATTTTAAACATTGGTTTTGAAATATTTGTAAATTGTTTACCGATATAAAGTGTGTCTAAATCTAATTTTAATAATGAAAATAAAATGGCGCTGCTTATACTTTTACTTATTCTTAACACGTAATAATGCTGTAAACAACGATTTTATGTATTTTATATTTTAAATCTAGCAATTAAGTTTATTAGTTGACGCGAAAAATAAATAAATAATGATGCTTTGTTTACTGATGACAGTAAAATATTAAATGAATGTATAAAATCTATTTCTTTAACGTAAAAATAAAATTTTATGAAATGCGAATAATAGAGGGTAGTACAAAAGGAAACGAAATAAAATAAATGTTGTTTTATATTACTTAAGTATAAAAAATTGCGTTTGCCAACGGAGAATAATTCTGATTAAAAGAAAATGATATAAATTATAACATGTGTGCTGGGATCAAATGATTTAACTGCGATAAAATAATAATCAAAGTTCGCTATGTAAATGTTGAATGTTTAAAAGTTTCAGATTGAAATGTTTATTTTTTTAATTAGGCATAAGTTTGTTGACTGACATTTCCTGTTGTTTGAATTGTGTGAGTTCAAAAACAACTTATTAGGCAATATTTAGTATTTACCTGTGCGAATTTTGTTTGTTTTCCACAAATCATTGGCTATAAAAGTTACTCAGTTTATATTTCCACAATTGTTTTTTCCATTGACATGCTTTTTGAAACTAAAATAAAAACAAAATCAGAAAAATATTATTGTAATATTTTCTGAAACTATGCTTGACATACACATTACAATATCCATTCATAATGTACGAACAATAATATAAACTAACATATTCTATATAGGTGCACATATAATAAAAGTTCATTATTTTCGTGTGATAAGTATTTCTTTTGTAACATTTTTAAAGCATCACTTTTTCTTTTGTTTCTTAAAGACCAGCGGATATTTTATCATAAACTGTATTGTACAAAAATTAAGTGCATATCTAATTCGGTTATAAATTTACCATAAAACAGCAAAGATTTTGCTAAGTTAGTTAAGGTTGGAATTGTTTTATTTTCATGATAAATTTCTATTTCACTGCGATGATGTCAAGTTTGCAGTAACCAAGAGCAATAATCTAAAAACAAAATTAATTGAAAATCCAGTATACGCTGGATTTATGATTATTGCTTAGGTATTAGAACCGTAGATCGTAGACGTGACTTTCCACAACGTGATTCGATCAAGAAACATTGGTGTACGTTGCTACATGCTTTTATTTTGCAGCAGTTAGCTAAAGCTTAATGACACAATCATTGAAGTCCTGAAGGATTGCCAGTTTTCCAAGACTTTCAATTAGGATCTGGTGACAATCAATTTACTGATACATCACGTGGCTTCTTATTCTTCTTCTGTGCTTTAAATTTTGAATTTTAGTGTTTTTCTGTCACTTATCTTTTCATTCAAAGTTCTACTAACTGTTGGTTTTAAAAATTTAAATTTAATCTCATGCAATATTATATTGGTTTTTGTTGGTTCTGGGTATTTAGTTTTTTTTTAGTTGCTTAGTTAATATTGTGATCGTAATACAAATTGCCAGTTGTACCAACAAAACTTAACTTTTATACTTAGTTTTAATATAAAATGTTGGATAATAAAGTCAATTATCCCTCATGACATGTAAATTCAATTTGCTTTTATTAATTTAAATCAAGTTTAAAATTTAAGTTACTTTGGTGCATTTGACCATTGGTATTTTATTTATAATTGAGATGAGATGAGATTTTCAAGCTAATAGTCAAATTTTCATCCGAAGTATGTAATTATAAATTCAATATTAATCTTATTTACATTGACTGGTAGCACAAGCTCTATTTTTGGGTGCATTAAGAGAACGGTTTTAACATGTTAGAGATAGCTAAAACACCCAAAAATACTGCTCTTAAAACAGGCAAAAACAGAGCTTGTGCTACCAACCATTGTTTGTAAAATTCAGTTTATTTCGCTATAGATTTTCGGCACTTAGAGCTGATATTAAAGTTATCAACGACTATCGAGTGATAAATTTAAAAATCGAATCGAAATTACAGTATGATTGGCAAAAATTATGCTGAATGTCAAATTAATGTAATAATTTTTTATTCATCCTGACATAATCTTCGAGAACTTGACTCGAGGTGGAAACTTCAGCTCTTAGAGGTCTCTGCCTATCAGCCGGACCAAAATATAAGGAACATTTAATATTTTGAAGAGAAGGAATAAATATTTGTGCAAGGTAGCCATGGAGAGGAATTAAATTCATTCATCTTTAGCGTTGTTACCATTCCTCTAAATTCTAGTGTCAAATCAATGTATTTATCTCGATTATTAAGTCCGAGTTATTTTTTAATGTTCGCCTGGAACACGGTAAATTTTTTACTTATTAAAAGTATGCGTATAAACTGATATTTTGTCATAACAATATGAACAATTATTAAAGAAATATAATAAGGGACAATAAAAATTTATATTACAATCGTAAAAAAATACAAATGTAATAAAAAGTAAAAACTTCTTAATAAATTTGTTGCATAAAATAACAAAATGAAATTAACTAGCATATCATAAATCATATAGTAATCAGTCTTATCTTAATAAAAACTTGTGTCAAAATAAAATAAAAATAATTTGAAGTTATTAAAATATATTATTTTTATGTTACATCACAATTTTTCGAGTATATATGATGCTAATGTAAAGAGGCACAAACCAAAAGTACGAGAACGGACAAATATAGTACAAGTGGATACGTAGTGGAACCATACAAATGTGAATTTGTTTGCGCTGTTTGTTCGAACAATTCGCGCTGTTTGTTCGTAAATTAGTTTCAAGCATGATTCAAGTGACATGGAAGCTCAAGGTTCGGCGGTAGTTCGCCGGCGACGTGAGACTCTGCGGAAGAATCAATTAGGCGTGGGTCTGTCTGTGGGGGTGGTGAGGAACGCGCGTCTTGAGCGGATGTGACGCGGCGCGTCCATTACCGGCCCCGATTAGCGGACAAATCACGCGCCCCCGGGGACAGCCGAGACTTATGCCTCGGCTCCCGCTGCACGATTTACGACGCTCGGACGTCGCTGGGGACGGTTTTGTTTTCCGGTTCGATTCGTTTAGCGATCGCGTGCCACGTTTAAACGCTCACTCTCCTTAAATGAGCTGCACAGCAGCCAGCAAGCAGAGCACGGCGTTTTTAAATAAATGGAAACTACGTCGCCGCTCAGGGACTCTCATTTGTTCGAGTAGCAGAGCGCAGAGCCAGGTACAATGGCACAACGAAGTGAATCCTGTAATTACGTAAACCAATCCTCCCTCGCACACGAATCATCATATGCAGCCACTGGGGTATTTTCGGCAACCTATATTTACCTATGTGAAGAATGATTGCTTCGTTGTCAGCTGTCACACACGTGTGTCACTACATAACTTACCGGGCAATTAAAACATGAATGTGCATAAAGCGCTACTTGTCTGTGTGAAATGAATGTATGTGAGGATGTGGGATGCGCTACCCCAACCCGCGCGCAAACCAACGTTTATTCTATTGCCAGAGACGACGACGACGACGAGTAGGTATTTTGAGGTAATATAAAATTATGTTATTGACAATAAATACAGGTAGAGTAGGCCTGGTGCAGTGGCGTGGGGTGGCGAGCAGGGGACGCAAAGCTGCGTGTCGCTCGCCCCTCCCCCGGGGCGGAGTGCCGCTCGCCACGCCCCGTGCGATGAGCAGCGCCCGGGGAGTCATGAGACCGAGAGCAGATAAAAGAAAACACAAGGCGGCCGAGGCGGAGCTGGCCGGCAGGTGGGCCCCCTCCCCCCTTGCGCTCGCTGTCAGCGCACTCGCCGCGCCCCGCGCTCCGCCAGATGCGTCGCCGCGAAAAATGGCAGCGGCAGCATCAGCGGCGCGCCACGCTCAGTCTGACGCTGGACATCGCGACGTCGGCACGCGGACCTCGGGCTCGCATCTCGAATCAATTACCGCTACCGTTAAGTACGGCGGCTCGGCTGCAGACAGCAGCCACGACCACGTTGTACGGTCCGCCCGAGTAACGCCCTGTCGGCACCCGCGGAGTGGGAGTCGACCAATCTGCGCCCGCAAATGTACCGTATCAGAGTAATCTCGTTAAATGTGAGTCAAAAGATCCTAAATATTCATTCTGTCAAAACATCTCGCCTCTGTTGATGCCCGTGTGCGCGCGTGTGATGTCCCGGCCGCAGCCGCCGTCGCCGCTACGACGAGACACTTGTTCCGGTTGTTGTTGTTGTTGCTGCTGTTGTTTGTGATTGTGTTGTATGCTGTATCTACCCATAGCCACTCTACTCCACTGTACTAGATAGAGAGAGACACGTTCGTTCGTTCGTTTCGTTGATGCTATGGACGAGCTGGTGGACAACTGTACGATGCGGCCCTGCGCCACGGACTTCAGCATCGCGGCCATCATGTCGCGGCACGGGCGGGCTCGCGCTGCCCGCGGTACCATCGAGCCTCTAGGTGAGTGCAACACGGCACACGCCGCACACACCGCTCAGCGCACGGTTTAGGCCTCGCCGCCGACAAGTCCCTAACACACTAAACTCACACCCCATACGCACGCGCACGCGGCCACTATCACTCCGCGCACCCCCATACCTCTGCGCTAATCACTGAAAACATCCAATTACAATTTTAACCCACCTAGCTGTTATTTTACAAAGAATGCTTGTTTGTCTTCAAACTTGTTGTAATCTTATTAGAATCTCTACAATCCTTTTAATACCACCAACATTTTAGTTCGCATAGTTTAAAAAATTAAAATTACTTGAATAAATTGGTTTTGTTCATTAAATAGAAAAAGTTAAAAGGGCAACTTTTTAAAATGTATTATTTATCAAACAAAAGAAATCAATAGATATCTACAATTTAAATAGGTATTCTTATCTGTACCTCCTATACTCGTACATATAGCAATGTAGAAGATTATTATCTGTGCTACCTATATTTATATGTACCAATAAAATGAAAATTATAATCACAGAGATATTGTATGAAACTAATACGTATAGCAGAATGATAATATCAGTTCTATATGATTCTGTTAAATTCAAAACGAATTAATTACATCATTAGGTATAGGTATATTTCAGTTTATGACCACAGAAATTACATTTCTTACCTTACCGGAAACGCATTCTACATTTATAGTCAGTTCTCAACAAACAAACTAATTAAAACTTACGATAAAATTAAAATCAAACGCAAGAATTAATAACACCATCAACCATATAATTAAATCACGTTTCCTTAATGTCAGAATGAATATCTTAAGTTGTAAACGTAATCTCAGCACCTGCACATCATAAAAAATGCTCTAGAATATGCTCAAGTCTGAACAGTTGTTGTTTTTAACCAATAGGAAGCAACCTCTCAAAGATGGTCATGTTTCCCCTCGAGCAGAATGCGTGTCGCCGCAAACAAAATGTCAACCACGAATTGCAGTCTTTGAGGTTGCTTTCGAAAACGTAAACGGCCGTTATTATAATGAAACCTTTTCAAATTTAACAATGGGCTAAGGTAAATTCTGTGTGACACGCTGTTATTGAGTCGGAGATGTTGTGGGGCTTGTTAACTTTCGGTGATACGAACAATTAAAATGTAATCATGCTTCACATTTGACGTGAGAAAGGGCAAGATGAAAACTTTATTCAAAACAAACTGGAATTTTACTTTATTATTTAAATATATCTGTCACTCCGATGTCTACATAAATTTAAAATTTGAATATTTACAATATTTCAAACATGAAAACTTCCAATTAAAAAAAATACCTACCTATAACAATATGAACTAATTGGTAGTGGTAAGAGTATGGCTAACTAAAAGTAATAAAACTTATATACTAATTGGCAATTTTATAAAATAACATTGTAATTTTCACCTACCTGATTTCTAAAATCTAAACAAATAATACTTATGCAAGAACCACATTCCACACTTGCATTTTCTATAGTTTCAATTCGAGTAAATTCACCGTGAGTTCAGTGGGCTTAGAATTCGATTGTTAAAATTATTAGCGAAGCGAGCCGTGCCAAAAAATCATTGCACTTTTATAAGCAAATTCTAAACATAATAATGTATCAGTTGACTAACAGGTTCAAGTAGTTAAGTAAGACAGTAATTTTAATAGTAATGTAATAAAAGAAAATTATTTATTCAAGTCCGTTTGTAGCAATAAAACATAAATTTTATGTCTGACTTAAATAAATAAAAGTATATTGGAGTAAAATGTCTTAAGAAGTTGCTGTGAAATTAAAATTTTATCAAACAAACATAAAATCCCTGTTAGGAACATTTTTAAATAAAAAATTGTTAAAATTTATGTATGTCCAGGTACTTAATTTCAGCCATATTTCTTTAAATAAGTGTATAATAAAGTATAATAAAAATGAAAGGTTAAAGTTTAGCTATTAAAAAAATTGCGTCAATTTATATTTCTAAAAAAAAAGTGTGATAAAAACGTGTCAAGCATTGAAAATATCACTTATACTAAATTTGTCTAAATCGTTCGTAATAATATAGCATTTAAGTTTTTCTTTATAACAATAATTGTTTAAGTTATTTCGTTTTTCTATAATTATTTTTCCTCAAATTGTTATGCTTGCACGCGAGGTTAGCTTTGATATAACAAAATTTGTGGCATTTGTTTGAGGCGTGGCTTGCGGTTGCGAGATTTCGACAATTTTGTCAATTTCCGGTCTAGAATTGGCCCACTTACATTTCGCTTGTTTTCTTATTTCTGGAATGACAATTTATGTATTTGGGAATTGGGACATTTCCTTCAAATAATAACAAAGAGTCTTTTACAAATGTATGAGCTATGTAGAATATTAGACGATGAAGTTATTAAGTACGTGTTTTAAATTTTACATTCTTTAGGTACTGATAATGTTCTAGTAAAGTAGATATATTAGTTTTCCATGTTTATTAACAAAGAAGTTGTAAAATGAATACAGCTAATAAATGAAGAAATAAAGATATATTTTTATAGTTTTCACTGATAATTTTTTAAATGTGTAAAACGATGTTGTAACAACAATTTTCTAAGAAATATTTAGATATGTTTTTTATTATCTTCAGACTATGTAAATGTATAGATGTATGGCATTAAATAATACAATAAAACTGTTGATTTTATATTAAAAAAATTATAAACGTACTAAGTTTTCTACAATAAATATTCACAATAAGAGCTAAGTTTGGGCGTATAAGTATAGTCACATTTCTTTAAAAAGTTAGCTATAGCGCATCAGAATTTTAATCAAATATATAAGTCTAATGTTTCAAATTTAACGCATATTTTAATGTACTGAATGCAAAATTGCATGAAGATGATGGCTTCTTGTACTAGAGGTTCTGCGTTCTCCATTAAAACAACACAATTTTTAATTAACTATCTGGGAAAGAATGCTGCTAACTATATTTGATTAAAAAAAGAATATTCTATTGAGATTTATAATAGTAGAACTATTGCACTGAGTATTGTATGTTCGATCAAAACTATTAGATTGATTAGATGGTGCTATTATATATTTGTTAATTAAGATAATAATTAATAATATCTCTTAGTTTTCTAGTATTCCTTAAAGTATTTGATTTAATAGATCATGTTAGTTTATATAATAAAATGATACATTACATAATTCATTTGTAAGCGAAAAAATATTGCATCGAAATCACAGTATAAATTGAGTAAAAGAATGTTAAAATGATTAATTTTGGAACAAATAGAAAGATGAGTACGGTAAAAGAACTTTATACCATTTTTTTTCAGGAAATATATTCATTATTGGAATAAATATATCCCTCACAATAGACTTTCAAAAAATCTGTTCCTGTTTTATCGAGTAAACTCACAAATGTGCATTATTGCACAAATGTCATAGGTTGGTAGTAAGAAATCGGTTCTAACTTGCTAAAAGCTAAATGCGTCAACGAAAATGTTGATATTAAAATACTCATAATTATACAAATACGAATATGTTCACTTATCGTACAACAAAATACATCCAAAATTGATGTTTTTACAGTACTTTACTACATTACAATTGATTAATTCTTTTTTATAGTTTTATTTTATACATATGACTGTTGATAGCTAATGTCAAATGATATGTTTTTTGTTCGTAACCAAGGTGAATTATTTACAATGTTGTCATTATCACCACAAAATTTCCATTGCTCGGTTTTAGCTAAAACCAAATGAGAACAGAGTTCTTACTACTTACCATAATGTCTAATTTTACATACTGATTTATATGCGTAAAATTCGACTTTATACACGATCGTATAAAATAGTTATTTGTGTATTAAGAGCGTAAAATGATTCTTTGTTACTCGAACACGGTAATTGCAGCGCAATCTGAAGGCGAGAGTTGCAATAGTGTAAGAGGAACAAAGACACTTTACGCTCGTGATACACATATTTTTTTCTACGATTGCATCTTAAAATTATTAAAAAAACGTATACGTACTGAAAATAAATTCATTCTGTCAACTGTCAATATGACAAGTTTCTGTTTTGAATGTATCCCTGGTAACTATTGAAATAAGCGCGCATTTAATATATAGCAATCGTAGAAAAATGATATTAATTGTCATTTAAAGATATAAGATACTTTTTCTCTTCGTTATTTGTAATTTTTTTAAATAGTATGTTATTGTTTGATTGTTATAAGTATGAGCAAAATGAAGCATACCAAAACTGGATTACATTATGATTTATTTTCAAGCGAGCAAATTTCTGAATTTAAAATTTTACAAAGAACTTTTTGAAAAGACAGTGTTTCAATATTGTATTTTGAATTATATTAATAAGTATTCGTAGAAGATCTCGGTAAGTGATATATTACCAGTCGTCAAATCATGGTCCTCAAATATGTTAGTGGAGGAGTAATTTTAATATGGTGAAAACTGTTTGTCGGTTGTGAGAATCGAACTATTGTTTACAAATCCGCAGTTCGCCTCAATATCACTGAGCCACGTACCCCACAAATGATTCAACACTTTCCAATTACATAATCGGGGAATTCATCACACCATTTGCAACAAGGCAACACTTTCCGTTTTCGCAGAACCCAAAACAAATATCAGTCACCCCTGACGTTTCTGACAGTATTTTCAAAACACATTTCCAAGGCTTGTAAAAACGCGGCGCGTCAAACAACCGAGAATCCCGGGTGTTACAGGAACTTTTTCTATTTCGCCAGCAGTCGGGCTGCGCTTAATATAAGTGGCGCGCTTCTGCTGTCGGGCAGAGAAACGTGATCGGATCAAGAGTGCGGCGAGCAGCGAACAGACGAACACACGAACGCCCCCGTGCCAAATGTTGGAGTTGGCGAGGGTGCAAAATTGGAGAATGAGAGATGAAGGGTGGGTATCAATTAAGTGGGGTTATAGACACGATGTTCAATTTAAAAAGCGGTCGGCGACGAGGTACATAATATCATCTTTGGGTGTTGGCGATATTTTCTTTTTAATTTCAACGACACCGGCACCAGAAATTTATTACATCTTTTCAAACTATTTATGCAATTATTTACCTTAGAATGCAGCTACAAAAGATATATTTATGCTACTCTGTATTTAACTTCATTTACAATATAGGGACCGGACTTATCGAGCTGCAGTGTAGTAGTTCATATATTCGATGATAGAGACGACAAAAGGTTGCAACAATAACATGGACGAAATAGTTATTTGTGTATTAAGAGCGTAAAATGATTCTTTGTTACTCGAACACGGCAATTGCAGCGCGAGGCGAAGGCGAGAGCTGCAATAGTGTAAAAGGAACAAAGACACTTTACGCTCGTGATACACACATAATTTTTCTACGATTGCATCTTAAAATTATTTAAAAACGTATACGTATTGAAACTAAATTCATTCTGTTAACTGTCAAAATGACAGAAAACGTTAAGTTTACGATGAAAAATGAGAGCATAATTGTCAACTTTTCATAGCAATCGTAGAAAAAGTATATTATTTTCTCCCGTAGGTGACCCGACACTAAGGATGAAATAACACTTTACTCTAGAGATATACATATACATTTTTCTACGATTATTCATTCATGTCATATAAATATAAAAACACTTACAATATTAATAAAAAATGAATATCTAAGACTGTGCTGATGGTTGGCTATGAAACCAATTATAAATTAGGGGGGTGAGAGAGTTGTTACTTTTTTATCTAGTGAAAGAATAGCCAACTTTCGATTCACGTATCAGGGAAGAAAAGCCTACTATCAATTAAAGTTGCAGAAATAATTATTTACGTTATAAGTCCGGTAAATGAATTTTTACGGCACGAGTAGGATGTTTCCGTACGAGGCAACGAAGGAGCCCAGCCTGAAATTTCGAAATTAAAACCGTAAAAAAATATCCTAATTTTAAAACTGTCATATTAAAATATTTATAAATAAATGACAAAAATTGTTTGTTAGCTAGCAACTTCACGATAACGGTACCGTAATATTTATTACAGTACTAGTACAGTAAAGTCTCATTTTACACACTGAAATCACTATTGTAAACATGGAAATACAATAGAGTATGA
This sequence comes from Pterostichus niger, assembly GCA_947425015.1. Lineage (NCBI taxonomy): Eukaryota > Metazoa > Arthropoda > Insecta > Coleoptera > Carabidae > Pterostichus > Pterostichus niger. The sequence continues at coordinate 21,983,867 of OX380345.1, read as the reverse complement.
AAAAAAATATCTGTTTGACTGTGGAAATAACAAAATCAGTTTGATTCCCACAGGCAACAACTGTTTTTCTCCACATTAAAATGATCTTAGTGGCTCATCTTTCACTAAAATCTTTGGAGGCTATTGTTTAATAGCTAGTAATCGTATATCTCGTGCAAAAATATGTCAATTTTCTAGATCCGCAGTAGCATAACATATCATTCAAAAATGGATAAAATAGCCTGATGATTATATTTCTTTTATATTTATTTCCTGGCTGCAATCCTACTTTATATTTTTATCAATTAATGTTAGATTTTAAACTTGGTTTAAATAAATAAATGCAAAGAGAATATACTCGTCATATGGAATAAATGGCATTGCTGTCAAACATTGGATTTGCTTTTATTTATTTAAACAACATACAGTGCCATAATTATCGGTTATTTTTGTGAATTGGAACTAAAAGTGGTATAAGTACTAATTTGTGTTATGAATCTGCCTGTTTGTGAATTAGGAAAGGAATTATAAATGGTACTAAAAATGGCATTAGCGCAGCGGTTTATTTGCTTATGAATTCGGATAATGGCAAGTTGAAAAGGATGATTAAGAATTAGATTAGGACATAAGACATATATCAACGAATATATTAGATGATAAAAATTTAAATATCCGAATGTTAAATTAATGTGTATAAATAATAACACAAAATAAATAAAAGCAAATCGAATATATGACAGTAATTTCAATGATTTGACATGTAATTTTGATTAGCTTTGAATTATTTAAACTAATTTTAAAATTAAACTTTTCTTGGTGAAACCGGCCAATAGACAAGTAGATATTTAATACCACAATTAAATCATTATCGCAAATATCTAAATTAAATCTATAAATTCCTCGTCTTCAAACCACATTTGCACAAAAAACAACCACCATATCAGTAAATCAAATTCGTTTGTCTATTTCATCAAAGATACTTTCCATTCAAACACTTAATACCCCAATTAATCCACTATCATCAGATCTAAATCCAGCCAACATCGACTTCTTAAAGTTAAAACGCTTTCGCACAAGCTGCCGCTTCACGATACAATCACACAAGAGCTTTATGTTCGCGGTGCGATGTCAGGTAGTGCCCTTCATGTCCGCGCATTATGTCGGATGAAACGCGGGTGTGGCGTAGCGCCCCAAGGAGCGTGTAAATACCAGGGGCGCCGCACGACGAGCGCTTGTCCGCCCACCGACGTTGCCAAGTGTCAAACAAGAACCAAGTTGTAAAGAGAATAAGATGTGGTAGATATGGTATGTGGTACATATATTTCAGTTTGAGGTTTTGATTGTTGAGTTGAAAGTGAATTAGGAAAGAGTTGGTTGAAAAATAATGAGGGGTGTTCATTATTTTTAGATATAATAAAATAATTTGAACTAAGGTCTTATTCTATCTTAAAACTAAATATTGAATTATAAGTCTAGCGTAACAGTAAAATGAACAATATATCACTTTAAAAGGAGCTCTTTTAGTTTGTCTGTCTGTATGTGTCAACGATCTCGGAATTGGCTCTAACGACTTTGATGAAACTTGGTATTTTAATATTTTTTAACCTCAGAAATCGATTTAGCGTCTCATTGTCCGGAAAATTTACTGAGTATGTTATTTGGATAGAAAATTCAAGAAAATAATAGAAAACAAATATATAATCGCGCCTTTTAATTTATAGGGTGTGGCATTTTGTCGGAGCAGATCTCGATATGTGATCTGTTTATACGCGTGAAGTGAGATTACTAGGCGTCAAATCACTCCCTCCAAAGATGTTAGTGGAGGCGACGCCACAGGGATAATTTTAATATAGCGAAAACTATTTGTCGGCTGTGTGAATTGAACTCGGACTGTGTCAAATCCAAAGTCTGATTAGAGAAAAAAATATAGTTCTTGAAAATATAGGTATGAGAATACTTTCGATGGTTAACTCGATATCAGTGAATGTTTTAGAGATATGAGCAAAAATTCGAAAATAAATTGAAGAAAAATATTGTTTCTTTTATTTATTTCTTGGTTTCTTATTTTTCATTTTAAACTTATCGTCGTCCATTATTTCCCAGGCGAAGTTTGGTATTCCAGATATTAAATACAAATGGGGAAATATATATTGAATACTTCATCGTTAATCGGTACGTTTACTAAATGGCAAATCAATAAATTATTTAGGACCAAATATTTAAAATGTAATTGTAGTTATCTTATAAGTAAAATGTAACTACAAAACCTTTTAAAAAGATGTTTTATGTAAGACATTTGCAATAGATCTGGAACATTTGGAATCATATATTTTCTACTGTGAAATATATCTAATACTTATTTGTCTAACTAGAAAAGAAAAGGATTATTTTTCCTACTTGACTTGACGAAGTTTGCCTAGTGTATATAGCGTATGAGGCATTCGAACAAGACTGAAAAAGACGTTTTCCTTTCATGTTAGATATAATTGTTATATCATGAGATGCTTTAAAAAAGATTTATTCGAACTTGAAATATATTATAATAAAAGTAATATTTTATTTATTTGCATTAATAGATAAAAGATAATTTAAAGATTTAAGTATATTACTATTTTCAATAAAATAATAATGTATGTCTTTTCACAACATTAAAACTACCCCTGTGACTGCTCCTTCACATCTTTGGTGTCGTGATCTGACGATTGGTTACTGCACTTCACGCAAAGAAATATATCACTTACAGATATATGCTACGGTAGAGTGGTACACCGAGTAATGAGTAAAAGGCGTGATGATATATTTATTTATTTTATAAAATAACTCGCATGGAACACTGCTATTTTTTTCTTGTCTAGACAGGGAAAACAATTTTTTTCGTATTATTTCGAGAGAAGAAAGTCAAGTTCTCTGCTCAGATCTTGAAAAAAATATTTTTTCTACTACCACTAAGATATCAGCTCATTATCTGCATATTGTTGCTAATGAAATAAAAATTTTTATATCGCACGGTTAATACAGGCAACGTGAGATGTGAATGTCATATCCCACGTGTTGATACATTCCTAGGATACTAATTTAGAATTGTTAAAGGAATTGTAAAATAGGCATAAACTTATTAAAATATAAATTAATAGAGCAACGATATCGTAAGCGCCAAAAAAGAATAGTTTATAAGTTGCATAGAATATTATTTCTCGCTTGAATAGTAGCATTCGCCTTCGGCTTATGCTACAAACGTTCCTATTCGTGCGAAATTAGTATCATTCCATGCTTATTGTACAATACTATTAAATAAAAGTGCTTGAAATAAATGACAAGAAAAAAATAAATAATTTAGGAACGTTTTAAAGCGGAATATATTCTATATTAGTGATAGAAATATTAAAAAAAAAAATATTTGCGAGTACTACTACTACTAATACTACTGTTCTGTTCTTAAATGTGAAAAAAATATGGAAATATAAAAAAAATTACGGTACCTATATTTACACTTAAATAATATTTATATTGAATAATTTTGTCAGTAGTTCATGTTGTCCGTCAGTACGGTGGTGTGGATAGCGATATGGAATTCGAATCCGGAGAACCCGAGTTCGAATCTCACTCAAGCTAAAAATTATATGAACTATCACACTGCGGCTCGGTGAGTGCGGACTCTGTACTGTAATTGGGATTAAGTTCCTGTTGTATAGTATAACATAAATAAATAAATAAATATATAAATGTTTCTGTTGTGTCAAATATTTGTTTTGTTTTTTTATTACAAAAAAAATCGTGGAGAGTTTCAGCATTATTTATGTTGTCTTGAAAAGAAGGTGGCAAAGTCAAGTTTATTTCTGAATGAATTGGGTACGTGGTAAAAATATAAATGATACTGAATGGAAGGTCAACGAATTTTTAGCGCTACTGGCTCTTCTACATTTCTACAACATAATTTGCGTGGAAGCAGTTTTCTGAATTTATTAACTGAAACAGATGTATAATAAAACAAGTTATATTTATAATATTTTACTTATTTATGAGGCCCACCAGATTTGAATTTTGACTGAATTATTTAATAATTCTTAGATGTTTATACAAATAATATTTTTCTTTAAATAATTATCTTGTTTTGTTTCGCGTGAAAAATTTCAGTTTATACTAGCGTAAAACACATTCAACATAATTAATCGTGATTTCTTTTTCATTATCACTTATGTTCTTGCATTTTTTCATCTAATTTAAATAATAATAAGAAATAAAATTAACATTTATATGTAAATTTAATACCAGCATAAATGCATTAGTTTTGTAGTAACATCAGTGTTAAGTTGAAACGAAAACATAATTTTATATCTCTGTGAAGGATTTCACATGCATCACACAATGGTATTCAGTCTAATTCTGTAACAAAGTGGTTAACTTGTTGTTAACTAACAACGTTGCTTATTTATAAGAATTTTAGCAACCTATTTAATAACATGATGAAAAATGTTATTCTGTAACTATAACGTTAGCAACCTTGCTTATTTGTCTAAAAATTAACAACGTTGCTTACTCATCAGTATGAAGTTAGGGTCAGTGTGTTGTTTTGACGTTTATAACATAACCAAAATTTTGGTTAAAGGATAACAAATTCATTGAAAAGTATTTATTATTAATTATATTACAACTAAATTGATTTGATTATTTTTTATATATGAAAAGTTTTTATTCTTGAGAAACAAAACTTCCAAGGGCGAGTAGAACAGCAAGCGAACAAATGGAAGTTCTACTATCTTCCTTCAACAGCATAGAATAATGTTGTCAGCTAAATAATTAGTTTAATATTAGATTTTGTATTTTTCAATTTATTCTACCGTAAAAATGTTATAAATACCCATTTTTCACTTGTCTTATTTCTTCAGATGTGGTAGGAAATTTTACTTATCTGGCAAATAAATGATTTGTAAAAACCGTAACAACTTTTAAAATGCGGCTAACCATTGGTTGTGATACTGCTAAATGAAAATCTTTGCCGATATTATTTTGATATTTATTTATGTTACGCTGTACAACAGGACTTTAATCCCATTTACAGTACAGGGTCCGCACTCACCGAGCCGCAGTGTGATAGTTTTTATAATTTTTAGCTTGAGTGCGATTCGAACTCGGGATCTCCAGATTCGAAGTCCGTATCGCTATCCACACCACCGTACTGACGGACATGAACCTACTGCTAAAAAATTTAGTGCGACAAGTACCTTAAAAGTTATTTTTATATTAAATTATTTTCTTATTCTTTCATAACAAAATACTTACTTTTATATGAACAGATATGTATGTACTGCGTACTCCCTCCTCTGATATGTGGCTCAAGTTCAGGAATCAAAGTATTTAACACAAAATTTTTTGGTAAATGATATAATTTTTTAAAGATAGTTTAAGTTACAGAAAAAGGATTACTTGTATCTCGTATGACCAAATACTCAAGTCTTAGATCTCTCCTATTTTAAAATAGTATGTTATAGATTACAACTTCGAAATTTAGTTTCTTTATGATACTCACTGTTCTCTTGCTTCTTCTAGATTATGTAATATATTTAACTCAAACAAAATACCCGCAGGATTCATTTTAGAATTTGTTTTCTGTCTAATATACATCCACAAATAACATTGCTAACGCTTAGCAAGTACTCATGTAGGTGTTGCTCAAATAAGCAACCTTATTAACCACTTGTTGCTAAAATTTTAACCACTTCAGACTTATAGAATACAAATAGTGTAAAAGTGTCTAACTTAGCAAGTCACATGACACTTAACCATACACGTGAGTTGCTTATTCCTAGCAACTCACTTATAGAATTAGACTGAATGAATAATATCTGAGTTTCTCATGAAAATGTGATCCATAAAAAATTATAATCATTGCTCATTTGTCAGAACTTCATTTATAATTAATTCTTGTTTCAAAAACATCAAACGATAAAAACATAATTACATAATATTCTAGTATTTGATGACACAAAATGCTAGATGTTACTTTAAAAGCAGTAGTTTATGTTGTCATGTCTTTGTAATTTTTTAAGTAGATCAAAAGCTTGATTAGGTGATTAATTATACTTAGTTGTCAACAATAATAGCTTACGATTTATATTCTTAACCTAACTTTGATTTAATTTCTTTTCATGTTCATTTAAATTATTTCAAATATTTTAACTAAAAAACTTACCTTTGCTCCCGAACTCGAAGTAACAATTCTAGTGTCTTTCAGTCTTCAGCACACCTGAAAATAAATGAAATTAGTAAACGATAATTATTTTATTGATTTATTTTAAAATTATTTATGTTACACTGTACAACAGGAACTTAATCCCAATTACAGTACAGGGTCTGCATTCACCGAGCCGCAGTGTAGTAGTCTAGTAGTTCATATAATTTTTAGCTTGAGTGGGATTTGAACTCGGGATCTCCGGATTCGAATTCCGTATCGTTATGCACACCACCATACAGACGGATTAGATTATTAGATGTGGTACAAATTTTTAGTAGCATTACCAGTTAGCAAAATCATTGACATAGGAGTTAGGTTAGGATTCCATTTAGAAAAGTAAAAAAAAATGAATTCAATGCTCAGAACTGCAAAATTATAGTTTAATATTTTGCTTACTGTTTTAAATAGTAGCTTAATAGTCTATTTTATTACACTAAACACTATTTTTGATTATATATTCTACAAACTGTCATCACAATATAATGATTAGTGTTATCACTTCACTTATTAATATACTTATAGGTGCAGGGGCGGATCCAGACTTCGAATTAGGGGGGAGTCATGGAGTGAATTTTGTCTCGGGGGTGGGGGGGTATTGCCCATCTTCTAAATATAAAAAAACATTAGTATTTGCTCATATTATATTCCAGCTTTAAATAATTCACATTAAATCGTCTTTGGAATCGCATTAAATCATAAACGGTTCTTCGGTAGAACACAAAAATTATTGAATTAGAAGTTGATTTTCTAAGTGCAAATGTCGGTAGTCACATACTTGACTAGGTTTTAAATAGAATACCTCTCCCATCTGCGGGTCGAAATAATATCCCCACAAAATATTGGTTTTTGGCTATTTATTAGAATAATAAATCAAACAATAGTTCTTAATTACCTTAGAATTTTAAGTTCTTAGATAATATTTTCTATTTAATTTGTTTAACAATCGTAAATAATGACATCATTATTATGTATTAAAGCCAACATTTAAAAAAAATCCATGCTTAGGGGGGTCATGACCCCCATGACCCCTCCCCTGAATTCGCCACTGTATAGGTGCAGTGCACTTGAGCAGAACGGCAACTTCTAAATAAAAATTGTTAAAAATTTGTGAAGCAAGAAAATATATAATTTAAGCAGTATACCACACATCTAAATAATTAAAATCTAATAGGTACCTTGTTCATGTGTGTAGTTTGTTTAATGGCAGTAGAAAAATAAATAATGATTCCAACACATCATATATTAAACTAGAATAGCGAAGAGTTCATTAATAAATTTTACTTGGCCGTAAGAACAAAATAGGACTAATTATTCTGTAGTATAAGCAAATGATACAATTACGTTAATTAACAGCAGACGATGAATTATCTGTGTTTGACTTGGGTGGGCTATTAACAAGTAAACAAAAAGTAATAATTACCCCGTAGTTTAATATGAATTAAAGGAAATGTAACAGTGGTTCTCAATAGGCTATTTCCCGTAGGAAACATGACTGAAATATATGATGAAATAAGAAATAATTTTATGCAGAATATTTTTAAGTATTTTATAATACTATACTATTTTTAGAATAACTTGACAGTGACGTCATAAAAATGTGCATATATATCCAGCTGTCAAACAGTCTCAAATAATTTCAAAAAAGTATAGTTTAAATAAGAGATATGAACAGTTTTATAGTACAGTTCTCATTATTTAGTTATGCACATTTTTGCTAATTTTATTATTGTCAAGTTGTTTAAAACCAGTATAAAGTTAAAGTTCTTGGAATTAGAGATTACGTTTTAAAATAATAATCATAAATTAGGTAATTAAAATTAAATGAAATAATTTAAAAACAGACTAATAAAAATAAGAAAGGAATTATTTCAATTGTTAAATTCGGATTTCAGATAAAAAATCGATGAAAATTTAGAATCAATATTTAATTTGGCACAATAATATAAAATGGTGCACAATGCCGATTAAGAATTCTAATAATTTGTGAAATGTTTTGTCAGAAATATAAACACATCTGTAAGTAACACAAATGTTCCACAAATTTATTTTTATGTTATTTTCATCTGTAACATTGTAGCCTAAACTATTACAAATGATTTTGATGAAAATTTAATAATAATATTTGTGACATTTCTGTAAAATTATTAAAAATTTATGGGTTTTGAATTCAACAAGAACTGTGATATTTGTACATTTTTAAACAATCGAATTATCAGAAAATTGTGGTAGGTAGGTACGTCAAACAAATTTTCACTACCTACAATCTTAAAAATATAAATAAACAGTTTTAAATAAACTAACATAATTTTGAGATATTTTTTATTTACCTACAGTTATTTTCAAATACTGCTTTCTTTATAATTTCCAATTAATAAAATAATTTATTATGAAACATTTGGCTTTTCTGTAGAATAAATTTTAAATTAATTTCAATCATGGAATAATTGTACATAATTACATAAATAAAAACAGTATTTTCTATGCAATTCATTACTTTAATTAAATTCGGAAATATAAATTGTAAATACTAACTTTGAACACTAATTGTTTCAGAAATAAGTATAGGTAAATTATATATTAATTATAATTAATGAGTACCGAAAGTTTCTTGGTAACGACAATAATGAAACTGCTATAGAAATAAAAAAAAATGAATGGTACCTAGAAGGCCTGGATCGGCAAATAGGTGCCCCATGAAACCTAAACCGAAAGAAAAATACGTTTTTTGCTAGTTTTGTTTTTCTGTGTATTTTAGAGAAAAAAAGATTTAAATAACATTTGTATTAAAGGTACAAATTTATATTTGTTTATTCAAATTTCAGACCTACGTAAATATAATTTTTTTACTACATTTAATATTAATTTTAGCGGTATTGAAACGAATCAAATGTAATAAGAAAACTAATTTGGATGCAGAATTTTATTCTCTACAATTTATATTTATACTTTTCTTGTAATGTGATCTTGAAAGTATTGTGAGTGTAAAACTAATTTTGTGCAGTTTTCATAGGGCAGTTTGTATGTAATTACTAAAAAAATGGCGGCCTTAACTGGTCACTTCGTCCACTTCAGGTTTTCTAAATGGTCACATGTTACATTGCCAACACCAGCTAGAAGCTGTAATTAGTTCGCAGTCTTTCCTAGATGTCTCTGCTGAACACAAGCTGCACTATACAATTTGTGTTTTCTGAAGGTAGTTTTAGATTTCTTCACAGATTATTTCAGTAATTTAAGTTGTTGTTCGCAAACTATAAATGTACAGTAAACTTAAGTATATAATTGAATATACACTTTAAAAACACTGGGAAAAATCTAGTCAGGAAAACTGTCAGTGTATCAGTTTATCGGTTTAATGAATATTATTTTAAGTTTCTTTGAGAAAAAATGTACAAAAGTTAACAGTGTTACCTAACAGGATATCCTGTAAATAAAGAAACAGTTTCAAAGTTTCAAGCATCAAGTGATTCTAAATTATTGCAGTATTGAGCCATATCGCAACAATGATTTATTGTCCGAACAATTAAATTAAGAAAAGTGTGCATATTTGAACTGTAGAATACTAACTGACATATTTGTTGGAGTGTCTAACATATTTATGCAAATATAAATTGAAGTAATGTTGATGAAAAATTGATAAAAAAAACCATGAACATGGATAAAAATAATGAACAAAGTATATTTTTAGTATAAAATTCACATATTTATCAATAGTTAAATCAGTGTTATTGTAGTATCAACTCATGTCATTAGATGTCTCTAACTACATTAGTGGATACTGAAACGATTAGACAGTCTGGCTGGTAACAAAGCTTTAAGTTGGAAAATCTATATTCTTTAACCGTCGTCTGCTTCATGGAAGATTCAGCCCTGATATCTACTAATAAATTTTAATGTTAAGTTAAATAAAAAAGGCAGACAAATGACAACAAGAAGTCAGGCGCCAGGTGGTTATTTAATAATTTAATAAAGAAAGCATTAACCCATCATTGAAACAATAGAGAATTAATTACAGCCTTTAATAAATACAGACCAAGCAAACAGAAAATCAAAACCCAGGCGCCACTAAGTTGCTGAAGAGCCATATTAACTATTCAACCCAAGCACGCAACGTAGAACAAGAACAACAAGAAGTACTCGTTCATACGACGCAGTGCGCTGAGCAAGTCAACAAGCACAAGGCGGCCATTGTTGCAGCGCATCTCCGAACGGCCAATCGCTCGTGCTGGCGACGGTGGAGTTAGCGGAACGCAACCGTGCGCCGTTTAGACGTTCCCACGCCGAGCGAAACGCGATCAGATATGAATTAAGAATGTGATGTTGAATGTTGCCTGGACGCACACTTTGTAAGAGGAATGCTTCATGCTTGTTGATGCCGTGCTGTATGCTTGGTGATCGAATATCGTCCTTCGTACCAAGTTACACTGTTTTTGTTTTCAGCAATTATGACAACTTTAAACAAACATTTCATTCATTAATTAACTTTTATTAATTAAGAACCTTTCAATATTTTTCTAATAGAATATAAAAATATAACTAACATAATAGTTCTCTTCTGAAGGTAGATATACCTGACATTCGCATTGAACCAATAAAGATCCTCTTTAACTTTAAGTTATTATTTTGACCATGAAAAGGATACAACAAGGATATAGTATGCTGAATATTTTCTCGAGATATTTTAAAATATTATTGAAAATGGGAATGACAAAAATAATTGTAGAAACAATTGTCTTTTACTGGGAATATTAAAGATAAATACAATAACTCTATTAAACATTCTTATTTGGTTTTGAAATATGGCAGAGATGCACAAATTAGAGGGTCTCTCCTTTTAGAGGAATAGATATATGGTCAGGAAATATCTAAATCTAAAATAGCAAGTCTATTTTTTGTGGCGATTGCTTCATCTCTGAATAATACTATTTCGTCCTATGAATTGTCCGATTGGAAAATACAAACTTTTAGATATTTAGTTCACCAAAAAGATGGTTTTAGATTCAAGAAGCACTAATTGTAATAATCGAGTAAACATAGTAAGTATTTAAAAATAAAACACAAAATAGAAAGAATACTTTTTTGTGGCGCTCGCTTTATATTTGAATAATATTATTTAGTCATATCGATTGTCGAATTGGAAAATACAAACTTTTTTATATTTAGTTCACCAAAAAGATGGTTACAGATTGAAGAAACATTAATTCTAATAAAATGAAAACGGGAGTGCAACGAGAAAGAAAATCGCTTTTTTTTAAATAAACAAATTGATTTTTAAAAAAATTTAGAAAAGTTTGATAAAAGGCTTAAATCAAATATATATTGAAGAAATGGAAGAAAAAAATATGTTATATTATTTTGAAGTATTAAGAACAACAACAAAAATGAAGTTAAAGATGTGATCTGAATTGAGTAAACATAGTGTGTATTTAAAAATAAAAAACAAACTAGAAACTAGAAAGAATAAACAGAATATGGATGTAAGTAAAAACAGCAAACAACATCCTAGTTGTTTACTTGTAAACAACTGATAATCAAGAATAGAACTCACAAGCAAGCATTTAAACAAATTAAAGCTTGATAATCATACGACTTTCGTCTCTCGACGAAAAAGGAATGCAGTACCACATGGCAACCAATGTTTTTGTTATCTGCTCGTAATTCTTGCCTCTGAGCACGGATTGTTCTTAACAACGGCCATCTTCAACGCCGGCTGACATAAATAACATCGCTGTATAAATAGATAAGTATACAAGATCACAAATGCGATATGTTTTCCACGCCCTCCGCGCAAACGAAAACCCAGCCGCCGCGATCGCCCGTTCAATTTATTTCTTATTTCTTGAATCCGCGGTGTATTTTGCTTCGGGAAACATGTACCTATCATTTTCTAGCATTGCATTCTATAAATAGGAAATATATGAATGGATTGCACACTGTCAGTTTTTATGAACAGCTGAAAATAGTTTCAGCTCGTAAATAGTACTGCTTCTTTTTTGTTTCGCTTTTTTGGAGCCAAGTGACAGGTTTAGGAATGTAAGGCCTAAATTTTCTATGTCACTGACAGCCTGATATTTATTCATCTTATAAAATTTACATTTTTGTACAACATTTATTGTTCTCATTATCCAACAAATTTTTAATAATAGCGCTATTTTGGGCTTTGCCTGTGCCAAGGAAATGTTCAATTCAGAATTGATTATTTGCTTGTATTAAATAACAATAATAAGTAAGTTCAAATCTCGATGACTTCAACTGAAAAATAAAACAGCGTCCGAGTGATGCGAATGCGGTACGCTTCCTGTACTCTATTTATTTGTTATTTTTATTCTAGTACTTGTAGAAATATTTAAACTGTATGTGTATGTTATAGACAAGTTAAAAACTTTGTTAATTCTAACAATAATAGAAGTGTATGGACATAAAAAAAAATAGTTCGATAGTTACAGCGTGTGAATAAAATATTTTTCCTAAATCGCTTTTTCAAAGTAAATTTTGTGCTGCAAAGTTCCACTTTGTACAAGTGTTTTTACTGATATTTTTGTGTGATGTTGTCTAGTTGGAAAAATATCAAACATAATTCTTTGAATTTAGCTATCATTGCTCTGTTCATGTAAAATGATTGCAATTTATCAATTTATTATAATGAAATAAATTCATTAAATTGTAAAACAATCCTTTATTACAAATTAAACGTATGTAGTATGTTACATACTTAAGTTTTTGAATTTTTACTAAACTAACAAATGTGAAAAAAAATAATTTTAAATATTTATTGATGTCTGTGTTGCCACCTTCAAAATTTAATTATTTTTTTAATAATAATTTTAAAATAAATAGGAAAAATAATATGAAAAACTCGTATTAAAATGACTAATAATTACACTTATTTTTTAATATACTAATAACGAAAAAGAGGAGAAATCCAATGCCGTAAATTCGAACAATAACATAAATGACTGGTCTTGAAAGATATTCATTTATGTTCGTAACCATTAGCAACTTTGTTAAATGTACAGTCTATTGGATCTGGGAATAAATTAATTGAAAATTAGCATTTCTTGGCAGGAACAAAAAACATATTTACAGAGAAAAAGTAAATAAAACGTACCTAAAAGTGCTAATTAAAATAAGACAAATAAGAAAAAGTAACAGACTAACATCTTGCAGAGTTGTAACAAAGACGAAACAAGTGAAGCACTTGCCTCCGGCGCACAAATCTAAGAGATGCTGTCGTTGAATTAGATTTTAAATATGTGTTTTAATCAAATTGCATTATAAAGAGAAAAATATAAATACTGTCAGAATTGGAACCTGGAACCTTCGAACCCACGTTTTATACTAGAAAACCAACTAATCAGATTTTACTAACAAAATAGAGATCAAAATAGAAATAACATCAGATTTGAATTACATGGCGACCGTAGTTTAGTTGATTGAAAATCTATGACTGAAGTTCATAGGTCCGAGGTTCAAATCCTACTAGTATTCCAATTTTTCTCTTCCTAATACAATTTCATCCATTATTAAGTATTTACTTAAAATACACATTAAAATATATGTTGGCTTGACGCCCCTAGTGGAGCTATGCCGATTTATTTGGAAGCTTTCTATATCCTTCTTTAACAGGACGAATCGGTCCCTTTTCTTTTGTGTTCTTTACAATTATATCTTCATGCTTATGTTCTTCCATATTCTTCTATTGCTTGTCTTTTCTTTCCAACTCATTAAATTACATTTTCTATACAATTGGTTTTTGTAAACCTTGCTTTGATTGTTGCTTTTACTTTCCAGCATCTATATAAATAATCAAATGAACATTCATATTGTTATTTTATTTTCATAAGTAAATTATAAATATAGTGTATCTCATCAAAACTTGATAGTAGGACGATTACATGGCGAAGAAATTTTAAAACTTTTCGAAATATCACCAGACATCATAAAATTGAATAAAACTGTGAGAACGATGCATTGACTGATCCAAACATAAAAATACATATAATTGTCATTTGTCTTAGTCACTATATTTTTTGTTACATTGTATATCCCTTACGACGATCAGCCAATCACCGTCGCGGAAATGTATTCCCTATGCTGTGTAGTGCTATGAAGTTACGATGAGACTCAGTATAGTAAGGATTTTTATACAGTTTTTTGTATAAACTGTCAAAACGTATGCGAAATATTTGACAAATACAAATCAGTAAAAACAATTAACAAGTATTTTTTAAAGCTTGATTTTCCTAGTTTTGTAAGATGTACGCTCAAATTTGAAAAACGAACTTAAACATAAAGTTTTTAAGATATAATAAATAAATATATCATCATGCATTTTACCCATTACTGGGTGTGGCACTCTGCCGTAAGCAGATCACGGTAAGTGATATATTTCTTCACGTGAAATGCGGTTACCAGTCGTCAAATCACGCCCCGTAAAGATGTTAGTAGAGGGGGAGCCACAGAGGTAGATTTAAAGTGGTGAAAATTGTTTGTCGGCTGTGGTGATCGAAGCAAGGTTCTCAAGATCCACAGGCCGACTCGATACCACTGAGCCACCTACCCTTTTAAGATATAGGGGACGTAAATGTACGTAAATAGCTAGTTACGGCTCTGCCATCCTGCCTCACCTGCGTCCAGCGATTCAAAATACTCCTGTTTGTTTTCATTCCCGTATCTTCTTATTGCACTTCATCCTCATGCAGTAGCTCTCCGCGTGGGAGTGATGACTGATCAGCTAGATCCCGCATCTCGTGCGTGGAGCAACACAAACACCAGCACTGCTACGTGGCGCTAATTACCTTCGCCACCGCGGAATCTGTCGGCACTCGGCAGCGTGTTGGTGGTCTGCGCTCTGCTCCTGCTTCGCGTTCCAGGTCTGGCGTTGGTTTGATCACAGGCATTATGAGGGTTTTGTAAGACTGCTGGTTCGTGGTATTGAGTTGTAACCGCATGTGTCAGGTGCGCGCTGGAGTTTGACAGGAGAATTGTTTGCGAATAACCACATGCAGGCTTTGCGAAGACCACCAGTTAAGAATTAGAACGTGCTTGAGATAGTAAGAAGAGTAAAAACTGTTTTTATATTGGTATTACCTCATCAACATCACGCAAGCTTTGGTGTAGTTTTCAGATCTTTAGATCATCTTTCAGAAATGCTATAGATTTTCTAAACAAGTAGTTATTTAATTAAAAGCATATAATGAAATCCAAACAGTTTGGATAAAGTTGCATTTTTGATTTTAAGATAAAGTCAGCGAGGATTGAGTCTACAAATAACAAATTGTATATAATAGTTATTTTCTTATCTAGGCCGTGAAATGGTCGTTTGTGAGCATCGAAGAAACAACAATATTCATTACAAAACTTCAAATTTTTGTACAAATTTAATTTTGAAATGATGGTTATTATAAATATGAATGTGTAACCAACAGGACAAGTTTTTTATTTATCGGCGGCATTTCATAATCACGTTTTCAACTAGTTTAGAACAGGTCGCTAAAGTAGCTGACTGCTCGGTAATGAATTTTTGTATGGCTGAATTGTGCGCGTAAATGTCAACTTTGTTTGACAGTTGCATAAAATAGTATATTGTACAATAAGCATGAAATGCTGCTCATTTCGCACAATTATGAAATTCTGTTGCATGCTGCAATTCATCTGAACATTTCATGCAAGTTCTACACTATGCTTTTTCTAGAACTTTGCTTAACTATAATTTAAATAATATTAAGATCATGACAATCCTAAACATAACAAACCGTGAAAAATGTCTATGATGCTTTTGCAACAACGAAATTTAAATTTTGACATAAACTGATAACATATGTTGCATTAAATGTAAACTTCATCGTATCACATTTAGATTTACTTTTATTTGTTTAAGCCAGGCATCAAATTTAAGTTTCATTGGTGTAAACAAGCATCATAGACATATTTCATTTCTCATTTGGATCAGATTTAACTTACACTTACTGAACTAATATCATTTACTTATTTTATTACTTATTTCACATTATTCGCAATATTAGATTTGTTGGTTCAGATTTTGCTTAAAGTAATACACTTGAATAAGTGCATTAGTTTGCTTAGTTCAGTTCGTTTAGTAATATTGTTTAATTTATTTAAACTGAGTTAAGTTACAAATGGAATACGGCTCATATCTCTCATACCTTACAGTAAACTTGAGATGTAAAAATGTGTGTACAATATACACTATATTTTCGTAGCAACGACAAGCACAAAATTTGTAGATATCTTAGGCGGTCATAGAAAAATTAGTTTTCCTTGGTTCACTAAAATGAGTTCAGATAAATCATCATCAGATGATCCCTAAAACTTTCAGTTAATCCTGAATTTTAGATTAACTAAACTTATATTCTGATATAAAATAGATAGGTAGTACAAATCACATTCGGAAAATCAAACAGAAACCGGGTTATTTTAGGGTTTATTTAATTGTTTTTAAGATTATGGTTTAGCTTTACATTAACGAATCAATATTTTTGGATTGATTTCAAGTTTTATTTTTGAGAACAAGTTGCACATGCATCTTTTGAGGTAAAATCTGAATCAGTAAACCTATTGTTGTAAGTAAAGTATGCATAATAAAGAAATTAAATACGAGTAAATAATTCATTTAGTTTATAAGTATAAGTTAAGATTTACAATAAATTTATTGGATTCCAAGCTTGTAAGTGTATTATAATAAAATCTTATTTCATTTAATTAAAGCTAAAGTTATTAAAAGTCAATTTTTCCATCTCCAAATAAAGTTTCCGATAACAATCGGCAGGATAATTGAAGAAAATATCGCATCACAAAATGGCATTCAGCATAATTAGTACAATTTGTGTCATGATTTCGATGAGATTTTTTTGTTGGAAACTTCATTTGACGATCGAAAAACTGGTCCTCAATGTGAAATACGTCAAATTTTAACAAGAAACCTTTATTTTAATATAAAGTCTGTTGTAATTTTAGGTAATAGAGGTTGGATAGCAATTCAGAAAATATAGTATTTCAGAATAATTTCCCTTTCCCTAATTTGAAGGGTAAATGAACTTTTCTTATAATATTTATTTTTCAAAATATCTTGCAGTATTTATTTACCTAAACATAAGTGGATTTTTTCCTCAAAACACAGTGGTTTCGATTTTTATCTAGTAATTTCTCCCTAAAAGGGTTGCTCTTACTTCGGCGCCGGTCCTGCCACTTTGTCGGTGCAGCAGCACGCATCCAGCCTCGGCCCGTGTGCGTCTCGCGTTATCGAAACGGCGTGCGAATGACATGCGACGGCACCAGAGTAAACAGAAGGCGAACACCGAAGCAGATTGCGGTCTTGATGCTGCTGTTGTTTAGTAAAAAGTCACTATTTTTCTAAAGGCGTCGAATGTGTTCGTTGGCAACAAATAATTGGCAATAAAAAGTGCTAATTTCTAGCTTTTGAGTTTGGATAAACAGAAAACCGTGAAAGAATGACGAGGAATCTATTTGGACACTAGTAGTTTGAGAAAGAAATTAGTCCAAGTTTCATAATATTATTCTTATAATAATATGTCAACGCAGTTGAAAGTAATTTGAGGAATAGAGATAAGAAAAATTATTTTTTCTAATTTTGTATGTAATAGCTCTGCGACTGCATATCTTAACAAATAAAATATTTATTACTGATATTGTAGGCACAAATATCAACAGTAAAATAATTATAAATTTGTGGTTATGTATTGGAGCGTAAATGAGAAATACTGTTTATAATCTCAGACGACGATTACAAATTTCAACACTCAAAATTTCCCTTCTGGTTTTCCCTCTATATACAACAGGATATAGCTCTTCTTGTAGCGGATATTTCTCGAAAATTTATTCCATTTCTTAGTTTTAATAACAAAAATACTTATCTAGTTTCATTTTCTAGAATATCAATATACATAATAGTAAATCTTTTTTCAATAGTTTTTAATGTTCAAGAATGATTATTTTTCTTATTTTTATGAGGTACGTGGTTTCGTGGTATCGCGTTAGACTGTGATTCTGAAAACCGGGGTTCGATTCCTACAGCGGACTAACTATTTTCACCATCTTGTGGCTCCCTCACCACTAACATTTTTGCGAGCCGTAATTTTGACGGCTGGTAACCGCACAAATATATCACTTATCGAGATCTTCTACTGAGGAGTGTCACACCCAGTAATGGCTAAAGGCGTGATGATATTTACGAGTATACTTCATATAAATTTTTTGTTTCGAAATTGACTCTTTTTGAATTAAGGTAAATTCTCGTCTAAACAGCATCACTACAGATTTGTAAAAGAGCTGCCATAACTCGGAATAAGTTGTAGAAAAGATAGTTTTCTCGAACCTAATGAAAAATATCTTTCTGGTAAAAGTATGTATTCGATTCGAAAAGGGTATTTTTCCTGTTCTAGCCCATAAGAAATGGATACGAGTACAATATAAATAAATAAATATATCATCACGCCTTTTACCCATTACTGGGCGTGGCACTCTGCCTAAGCAGATCTCGGTAAGTTATATATTTTTTGGAGTACAATACCGGAATATTTTTTTTACTGTTACTAAAATATTTACATATTGTATGCTTATCATTTGCTACAGAAATATAAATGGTACATACGTTTTTATATCATAGGCAACGTGAGATATGAGTTATATATTTCACGAGTTGTTATATTGCTAGAATATTAATTTAAAACTGACTAAGGAATAAAGAAATAGACACAAATTTATTAATAAAATATAAATTAGTAGGATATAAATGTTGTACATAGCCATAGAAAGAGTATAGTACAATTGATATGGAATGTCTATTTCTCATTTGTATGATTTGTAGCATGGTCGGTTGCGAGTGCAACAAACTTTTATACTCGTGCGAAATAAGTACTATTCCATGCTTGTTATCCGACCCAGATCACCAACAACCAGGAATATATTTATTTATTCATTTATTTATGCAACTTCTGTACAACAGGAACTTAATCACAATTATAGTACAGGGTCCGGACTTACCGATCCGTAGTGTGATAGTTGATATATTTTTAGCTTGAGCGGGATTCGAACTCGGGATATTCTGATTAAAATGCTGTAACGTTAATTACACCATTTAAACCTATTCATCTGTCAACTACACCACAATACTGCCAGACACATCTTTCCTATTAATTATACAATATACTAACCGTTTTATCAAATAAGTTATTATTGGAGGCCACAGATGGATTAAGGCGCTCGTCGTTTTGCTGCGGTTTGGGATTGAATTCTATAACCTGTAACGTGTAATTAAGACCAGAAGCTAAAATATTGTTTTTTATGTGTTACACCCAATACTTTAACAATACAATTGTATTGAAATAATGAAATTATTTACTCATATTATCTTGCAGGAATATCTGACATATTCCTTGTCCATGCATTAGAATGTTTAAAAGCAGTAATTATGAAGCAAAATTGTTTGAATTAAAATAGAAACTACCGGAAAACCTTGTTTGTAATACAAGGTCGTGGTTTGTATATAGTTTTATATTTTTAATTGACAGATTATATCTTTTTGACAAATTTATGTTATTGTACCTAATGAACAATCCGGATTTAAAGTGGTTGACTATATTTGATAAATTTTATTGTATTATTAATAGATAACTAATTTTTAAATAATTTCTTACAGAATTAAATTGGTAAATAAATATCTACCTACATATACAATAATTTTTATTATGCGGTTTTGTATGTCCATCTATACATTCACTTATTATAGTTATTTGTGTATTATGAACGTAAAGTGATTCTTTTTTACTCGAACACGGTAATTTCAGCGTGAGCCGAAGGCGAGAACTGCAATAGAGCTAGAGGAACAAAGATACTTAACGCTCGTGATACAATAAATTCATTCTGTTATCTGTCAATACGACAAGTTTCTGTTTTGTTTGTATCCCTGGTAACTATTGAAATAAGGGCACGTTTAATAACTTTTTCACGGGTTGCCATTGGAGACGTGCGACAAAGTTATTTTTCAATTGTACCACAGGAAAAGTCAACTTTACAATAACAAATGAGAGCGTAAAGTTGTTTTCTGTGGAACAATCAAAAAATATCTTTATCGTGCGTTGCCTTGGATAAAGATGTTAAATGTGCGCGTTTCCATTGGCGCGAAAAAGATATTAAATGCGCGCTTATTTCAATAGTTACAAGGGATACAAACAAAACAGAAACTTGTCATATTGATACTTGACAGAATTAATTGATTTTCAGTACGTATACGTTTTTTAATCATTTTAAAATGCAATCGTAGAAAAAGTTTTGTGGGTATCACGAGCGTAAAGTATCTTTGTTCCTCAGACACTATTGCAGCTCTCGCCTTCGGTTCGTGCTGCAATTACCGTGTTCGAGTAACAAAGAATCACTTTACACTTTTAATACACAAATAACTTATATTTATGGTATGAAGGAATAAAATAATAATATTTTTATAATATTTTCTTACCGCTTATTGTATTTTTGTTAGTGATTTCATCCAATTTTAAAAGATGTTTAAATACATACATACATATTGTTCTATGTTATGTATATTTTAGAGTTTTTTTTCCCGATTATGTGCAAACATACATAAGAGATTATGAATTTAAAGTAAAAAAAAATAAAAATCAAAAGTTACATAAAATAAATTATTTGATATTTTATTTGAATTTTGACCAAAAAATGTAGCCTTTTGATACAATAGAATAAAAATAAATATTTTTACTCATTCCTCCGTGTGGCATTCTGCTAAATAATTTAAGAGCGAAGTTAGATTTTCATACTTTCCGATACTTTTCATTGAGCTATTTATATTTCAAAAGACCGAAAAGTGAAAATTCAGGTATCTATTCAATATTGCCTTAATTGCTGATGGATACAGAATATTCAAAATTATTGTCGTGAAACATTTTAATTAAAAAGTTAAATGAGAAAACTTTACCCTTTCACCTAAACCGTCACAACGCATTAAACCCCAAACAAAAGCGATGACAAATACTCCACCGAAAAACATTTGAAAGAAAGTAAAACCGTTACATCGTGTGACACATGAAACCATAATACGAAAATAATGGAATAGAGGCCGTGATAATTTCCCCCAACCCCTAAATTCCTCCCTGGAGTTGCCGGCCACCCAAAGAATGAGTGATTCGTTGTTCGGTCGATCCCTGTGGACATACAGCTTGCTTCACCCCGAATTGACACCCAATAATAGAAATGGACACTTAACTTAATGTCAAAATTGCATGTTACGCGTTAAAACAAGAGCTGAAGCAATAAACAAGATAGCGGGTGAAATTACCGCATCGAAACGTGGAGCACTCGTACATAATAGCATATGCTATATATCAGTTATATGTCCTATGTACAGTCGATACAATGATAATGCATCATCCGTTTTTTATCTAGGTTTTTTTCTTTTGGCTAATTATTGTTTTATTTTATGATTCGATTTGTTAAGATAAAATAAAATTACTTTTATTATCTACACGTGTTGCTAATAATTGTAATGAATTATATATATAGATATGCTGCATTAAATATTCGTAATATTAAAGTCCTAAACATGTCGACTATCACCGGATATTATTGATAATGAACAGTTGTGGTTGTGTAGATTGAATATTTGCTTCATATAGAAGAGTTTACGACTTCAAACGCCGCTTAGTTCAACGCTGCATCCAGTAATGCGTGATGATATATTTATTTTTTTACATATATTAAAATATGATGACGCGTGCAAGTTGATCTAATTTTATTATAAGCTGTATATATTGTCCGTCAGTACGGTGGTGTGGATAGCGATATGGATTTCGATTCCGAAGATCCCGAGTTCGATTCTCACTCAAACTAAAAATTATATAAAGTACCACACTGCGACTCTGTGAGTGCGGACCCTGTACTGTAATTGAGATTAAGTTCCTGTTGTATAGTGTAATATAATTAAACTAAATAAATATAGACCTCCTGTACCATAATTAGAATTACGTTAAGATGATAGGATTTAAAAAAATGGCGTTTAAAGTTTCATAAATATGAATGTGATATATTCAGGGATGTAAATAATAAAAAATATAACAAAAATAATTTTCTAGATCTAGACGAAATTCGTCAAATATACAATAAAGATAAATTTGTAAAAGGGATAGGTGGGGCTCAGTGGTATCGAGTCGGGCTGGGGATCTAGTTCGATCCCCACAGCCGACAAACAATTTTCACCAAATTAAATCTACCCTTGTGGCTCTCCCTCCAGTAACATTTTTGGGGGTCGTGTTATGACGGCTGGTAACCGCACTTCACGCGAAGAAATATATCACTTACCGATATCTGTTTCGGCAGAGTGCCACACCCAGTAATGGGTAAACGACGTGATGATATATTTATTTTTTTATTTATATAATTTATATTTTTACAGAGATTAAATAAATAACTACAATTAAATTCCTATACTCTAATGGCCGGTTTTATAATCGACAAATTAATTCACTTACAAATTGAATAAAATTTATTTATTCAAATGACAGTCGAACTTTTGACAGTAATGTTATATATACCATAAAATAAACGAAATTCATTCGAATTTGTTAATTTAAATACATTAATGGTCAGTTTTATAAACAACAAATTAATTTACATCCAAGATAATTACAATTTATTCATTTAAATGACAGTCGAGGTTTTGACAAAAATGTTATAAATACCATACAATTTATTCGAATTTGTTAATTTAAATACATTTATTATAGAGATAAATTTATTCTGTCTTTTATAAAACCGAGCATTACTGCGACAGTAAATACAAAAGAAATTTCATGAAAATTTAGTTCATCAAAATATATGCATGTGTGTACTTTCGGGAAATATAATTTGACACAAAAAATCGATTGGGACCAAAATCAATTCGAGATATGAGCGAAAATACAAATGAAAAGTGGGAAGACAAGTTGTTTCTTTTATCTATTCCTTCAGGGGCGTATCTGGAGTACTTGGCGCCTGTGTTCTGAAGCAGAATGTGGCGCTCCGAGGCGTGCGCCACATTCTGCTTCAGAAAATTTTGGAGCACAAAAATGCGATTTGGTACTCAAAATACGTGGAATTTTATGCTCTACGATACAGAAAGAGTAAGGCAGTAAGCCGACACGCCGTACTATGCGAAACTTGCGTGTAGATTTAGAGCAATAAGCAAACTCATGACAAATAATATGTTATTCACCTTAGCGTAGAATAATAGAACATTTTTTAAATAAATATTTTATTATATAGTTTCTCATAAAATTAAATAAAAATACAAAAAAAAAAAGAAATTAGTTCATTACATAGGTACATTCTAATATACCTAAACCTAATTAAAACTATATAGTTTACATTTTACAATTGCACATAATTGCACAAACAATTATACATATAACAAAATAACATATCAATACATGTAAATTAAATTTACAATAAAAATACTGAAATACTCATAACTATACCGCGCGTTCCACGTAAAGGTTGGCATAGGGAAATAACATGGGAAAAAAGGTTTTTGTAAATAAAAAGTGTCCGGTAAAAAATTATGGTATAATATTGCACATGACCATACTAGACCTATCCACACACATTATTTCATACAGATGACTTCATTTTAATGTCACAAATTAGAGAAATTAATAAAAATAGTTCGAGAAAATCGCCTACTAATTATGATTTTTTGTGACAGCTTTGTCATAGAAACAGAAGCTGTCACTATAACCATCAAGATTTGTTGTGCATATTTAGAAATCTTGACAGTTAACTTTATATTTCAAACATTATTCACATTACTTCGCGATCTTTTGTAATTAAAGGCCTTAGTACGATAGTAGGTACCTACATTTGGTATTCATTTAATTACTTTATTTATTTTACAAATAATATTAAGACGCAGTATTTGTGTTCTTTCAATATACTCATATTTATTTTAACTTTTTGCCGTCTGCCGCCCTTTTATGCTGGCGCCCGGATTCTGGGAACCCCAAGAACCCTGGGTTGGAACGCCCCTGTATTCCTTGATTTCCTATTTTTCTAAATGAATGAAAATATATGATTTTACTTTTCTTTTTACATTAGTCATAATAATCAGTCATTTCACATTTTGTCACACTCAAATCAAGGCCTGCAACGATGTTAGTGGAGGGGAAGCCACAGAGGTAGATTTAATTTGGTAAATATTGTTTGTCGGTTGTGGGGATCGAATCAGGGTTTTCAAAATCCGCAGACCAACTCGATATTTTTTTTTAGGTTATTCTTACAAAGAATAAAAAAGCACTATACTAGTTGTGTTGATTGTTAAATAAAAAGTTGATATACTTTTTTTATACAATGAAAAGAATATTTACGCATTACAATTTATTAAAATATAAATACCTAGAGCAAAGTATTTTTACTGTTAGCACTGCTCACCGTTCTATTGGCTCCCTTGTAAGCTTTTACCTTAATTTGTTTCTCTATTGGATGAATATGGCCACTTCAACGAATATTAAAAAAATTTATGGCCACTAATGCTCTTAGCAAAAACAGAAATAAAAGGCTTTTATGCTGCGCAAGCATAACCATATTATTATTCCTATTAGGTGGAAAGGTATATAATATTCTCCATCATACGAGCGTGGAAATGAATCGTTATTCACAAACGCCAGAATAAATATGAAATAAATAAATCGAGAACCGGAATCGTATTTGGAACCGCGTGTTTCGATTTAGTAACTCTACCACTGCACTTAAATATAAATAGAAAAGAATTGCTTCTACTGCGAATGGCAAAGAAATGTGTTATTTGCGATTTGTGAAATTATGCAATGGCGAATGAAACGTCGCGTTAGTAATTTTACGTATTTTTACACTGCAGTTCAAAGAAATCGGCATATCGTTCGAAAGTAAAATAGATTTATGGCAAATTGTGTACAATTCAATGTCAAAATTTCATTGAATTTCTAGGAACATTTTCTCAATAATTTCACGAATTTTAACGCAGTTTTTATGATTGCAGCTGGACAAGCTGCAAATATAGAAATAAATTATTTCTGTTATTGCACCATTATCGATAAATAGTTACGAATTTAATTATCATCAAATTGAATTATAAAGAGAATAATTGGAATACCATCAGGATTTGAAACTGGAACCTTTGATAAATAAATAAATATATCATCACGCCTTTTACCCATTACTGGATGTGACACTCTGTCGAAGCAGATCTCGGTAAGTGATAAATGATAAATCATGGGCCCCAACCTGGCCTGGTAACCGCACTTCACACAAACAATATGTCACTTACCGAGATCTGCTATGGCAGTAATGGGTACAAGGCGTGATGATTTATTTATTTATTTATTTATAATGAAAGGATTTTTAAAATGCACATACTTGGCAAATAATAAAGCATGTCATTGGTTGTAAGAAACGTGGAAGAAAAATTTAAATAATTTAATTTGCTTTCCTCAATTGTAGTATTTATTTAAAAAATACTAATGACATTAAAAATACATTGAAATTTCAATACTAAATTTAAAGTAAGACAATTTATTATTTCAATACAAATCTACAAACCAATCATTGAATATTAGAATCGTAGTAGGAATGAAATAAACGGTTTGCAATTATTTGCAACTATCATTTTAAATAAATTTTCTTCAATTCATACGCAATTTTACGTTTCTGCAGTCCAAGAAAATAAATAATTAGTACAATTCGCGAAGCAAACTGTGTACTTTTTTTATGACAAAAGCAATTGAACATTATGTAGCAAATTATCTACAGATAATATACTAGTGTTGACAACTAGTACTTTGAATAAAATTCCAGATATTAGTATACATATCCGTTATTTTATAGTCATCTAATTATCTAATATTAAATAAAATTTAAAGTTTTAAATGATCATTATACATTCCTGGTGCTTTCAGCGAAACGCCAAAGTAAATAATTCACATTTATAAAGAAAAGTTTAACGTTAGAATAATTTATGAAACGTTAAACTGAAGAACGAAGCATCTATTTCTCGACCGTATGACAAAATTCTCATCGTTTTCTTATCCATTATCTTCGTTTCAATAAAGCAGAGGCGGATATCATGCACAGGATATAGAATTATGTATTTTCAATAGAATAACAACGGAAATACATTTTCCTTGGAAGAAAATATTATTTTTCGTGTGAATCAAAACGTGTATTGTTGACAAAGGACAATGCTATGATATTATATTGATGTATGTTCTGACAATTTTATATAACTCAGATGTATGACTATATAAATATTTCAATGAATCATGTATTCTTATATTGATTTGAATATTTTATGACTCGTATAAAACACAAATACTGATATTACTAACGAGATACATGTTATTAAAATTATTAGATCCATTTAAAATTCAATAGTAAATTCGCGTTTTGTTGTATAATTTATAATTATTCGTGTACCGGTTTAAAAGTAGAAGTAATATGAGAAGGTATCAGTTGTATTTCAAATTATACTCCTGTAATTATTCGCAGAATTAGCAGTTCAAATGCATAAATACCCGACATATCAAAATAAAACAAACTTAAACCGGAAAATTATACTTCATTTGCATATGGTACGATAGAAAACATTTTAAATTAAATAGTACTACCATATCTGCATGGTGTATAGTTTACGATTATATTGGAAGTTATTGCAAAAACCTAGAAATAAAAAGTCAAGAGAATAAATAAAATATTAATACACAGCTTTCCTGTTTCAAGCAAAAACAAAACAATTCTTTCTACTAACTTTTATATACGAGTATATATATATATATATATATATATATATATATATATATATATATATATATATATAATAATTGGTTGGTTCATCATCCAAACAAACTTGCAGCTTTTCATTTTAAATATCTTTTATTAATAAGAATACTTATTTTATTTTTTACCAAACTTTGCATGTGTTATTTTCTATACCTCTGCAATTTCATATCTCAATGATCACGAATTTGTTTGTTTACTTGAACAGTATTTATGAATTTAAGACCACGACATCCAGAAAAATGATGAAAAGTTAGTTCGCATTTGATTTTGAGACGTTGAAGGTTTCAATAAGTACCTATTCTTTCTATATTTTCATGTTACTGTGGAATAATTTCATCCATTTATTCAACTCTATATTCATTCAAATAAAATAAACTCGTTTAGTCTTCAATTTGTAAAATCATCAAAGTGACGCATTACTAAGAAACTGATAAATATATAATTCAGTTCACCTTATTTTATTTTATTTCATTGCAGATATCTGCCTTTTGTTCTTGCTCTGCGATAGTTTATAATCAATTTTAAAGTAGTGAATAAATGTTTCACCACAATTCTAAAGTATAGTGATTAAATGTCTTACCCCAATTTTAGATTAGGAACATAGAGCTTATGGAACTATCGAAATATTCTGCATCTTTCCTCTAAAAGTTCACTGTTGGTCCTTACAGACAAATTAAAAATTCTTGAGGCGTATTTATTGAGATAATTATTATATTTATATTCACCGGTTTCGAGTCATTAAAGAGTAATAAATCACTACTTGTAAACAGATATTTTCCTTGTTTATTTGATGTCAAATTGCTAAAAGTGATGTTTCTATATGCAGTTTTTATACGATTATCGTGCTTATGACTATAGTACATATTTCTTACAATGATACAAAAATGGCAATTTTTTGACATAATTTATAATCGAGAAAATTATAGAATGTTACATTGCTTACACAGCCTATAGCTACAACTGGATACAGAATAACACCATTATAACCAGTTGCACCTATAAAACCTACATTTTAAGTGTGCCTTCAATTGACAAATGTTAGCAACTATTACATTTGATATATAAATTCGTTTAGCTTTGATTTACGTAAACTAAAGTAAAGTACGGCTAATTTAAACAACTTTTAAGTCTTAAATCTTATTTGTGCAACCAATTCTTAGTCTTAATAAATTATTAAGTGTTCAAATGGACTTATGTTCGTTTGCACCAACGAAATTTAACTTTTATGTTTGACTTAAATAAATAAAAGCAAATCGAAGAAAAATATCATATGATGCGATATTGTCAGTTTATTTCATACATAAAATATTGTTGGTGCAAAAATAGTATGTTATGCATCAAGGGAGAGAAACAAACGATTATTCCCGCGTGTGAAGTTGGAAAATAGAGACGTAAGCGAGGGCCGAAGGCTCGAGCTGAAATCGAGGTTTGCCAAGTGAAGCATATTATACTTTTCGTAACAAGTGCACAAAAATTACTGTCTTATTGGGACAAATGTCAAATATAGGTTGCGTAACTAGTTACATAGGAAACGTCGCAAACAGCTAATAATCGTAGTCTCTAGGGAGAGAAACATCTCTCTAGGGAGAGAAACACGCTACCTAGGGAGAGAAACATAATGTTTTTCTCCCTAAGGGAGAAAAGCAGTATTTATCTCTCTAAAATTAGGGAATAAGAACGTGTTTCTTGTGCATGTTACGAAAAAATATATCGAAGGTGACTTAATTACTAAGCAAGAGTTGGCGCGTTTCACTATAATTATGTATATCTCGGTTGTTCCGGCTTCATTATGGCTTGAAATATCCTATAAATATATCTCAGTGGATTGAAAAAAGTCTTGAGTGATTTTCAATCTTCTTTCAAGTCATATAAATGAAAAGAAATAGTCAAATATCAAATTACGTATGTAGGAAGAAAGAGAGAGAAAGATAGAATTGTTATGAGCTAAGTTCATACTGGAAATATAACCTCGAAAATTGTCAGCTGGCTGTCAGTTTCTGAATAAATATAAAGGACAAAATACATAATATGTACTCTATAACGCTTTACAATAATGTAATTTTTTCTACAATTGACACTTGCCACTTCTTTATGAAGTTCATATCAACAAGAAACGATATGAATCTAGTAATATTACAATATACTGTAGAAATATGCATATCTACTTGTATTATTTGAAGCTTGATTGTTTATTCGGATTGAGGGAAGGAATATATGGCTTTAGGATCCTTGAATACTATTATTTATTTATTATATATACAATAAATAAATAATAGTATTCATCATCATCATCATCTGTGGCGCTACAGCCCAAATCGGGCCTGGGCCTACCGGAAACACAGAGCCGCAGTTTTTACACTGTCGTACTGCCGGTTTTCGTAGTCAAATGCTACATTATTGGCGTATAAGTGACTAGCTTATAGCGCCCGAGTGTGATAAATACATGTAACTGTATTTTATATTTTACGACAAATCACACATTGTCGACAGGCGGATTCGAACTGACGAACCTTGGTTCGGGTGACGTCACAGTATGTTAAGAGATGTGCCTTAACACGCTCGGCCACCGCGCCTGTATACTAGTATTCAAGGATCCTAAATCCATAAATTCCTTCCCAAAATTGAAACTCAGGATCAACATATTCCAAACAATATTCGGATTGAGATCAAACCGCTTTATAAGTCCAAGCCTGTTTTGTACGGCTTGAAATATTAATCCTAAAAGTTTATGCCGAAGATTAAGAATCAATTTATTCAATTGAAACGGCTTCAAACGTCGAAATAAACGTAGTCTATGAGCTGTACGCCTCCTAAATTGTAATTGAGTTTAAGTTCATGCAGAGTAACAAATAAAATATACTTCCACAATTAAACCCCTCAACATGAACCTCAGGTTTAACTTGAACCTTCTTGGTGTGTGGCGGACATCAAGCGGCCAGCCCGTCATTTACATCGCATTACTCGCGCGATCACGGCGCGCATTATCCACGCGTTATCTAGATAAGATGGTATCTGGCCGGCGATTACGCAGCCGTCAGAGCCATGCACGGACTTCCTGCACGGTCTACACGGCTCTCCACGGCCGCTCAATGTTGCCAGAATTCTAGATGTAGAATCCGTGCTCGTGCCGATGTGTCAGAGGTAGGATACGGTGGCCAGCTGCTCCTGGGTCTGTTATGGATGGTACTTGGTATTTGTCATATTTTTGATGGGTTTGGATCTGATAAGAGATGGCAAGGCTAATGAGTTCTTAAGTTTTAGGTTTAATATATTTATAAGATTAAAATATACGCTTTAACTTCTGCAAATAGCATATCTAACACATGATAGAAATAGAGTGCTGTGTCTACAGGTCATATTCGATGAGAAGAAAATTGGGTCATTGAATTTGGACGCAATGCATACTTTTCTATGGTCTTACAGATCAAGACTCTTTGCAGATTGTTTTGTTGGCAACGAGTATCTTAAAAAAGTGATTCTTTTTCATACGATGTGAAAATAAAATAGTTGCTACGAAACAAATTTAATTACGTGACCTATCAAATAAATGTTTCTGCGCTTGAAATGCACGAATTAGGATTGGAATCTTATAGCTACCGGTAAAAAGGTTCTGATGTTTGAAATGTAATAAATAACATTAGTATAGTTAAATAAAACTCGATTGGAAAAGAAATATCTTTATTGTATTCGTGGGTTTGCCATAACAACGATCGATTGTGTCAAAAAGTGACGGATTTTTATTAGAATATTCGTTCGAAAATTAACCTTTTAATCGCCGGTCTTATAATCAACAAATTATTTACTTACAAGTATGTCAAATTTATTCATTTAAATGTCAATCAAACTTTTGACAACAATGTTATATATGAAATAAAATAAATAAAATTGATTAAATTTGTTTAATTTCAATACATTCTGTGATACAAGTGAAATATTAATGTTTGGTATGATGTTAGGTAATGATTATAAAATACTTTTCGGCCTAGAACGAAATAGTAATTTATGCAACTAGTGTAAAAGTGTTAATAAAGACTCTTTTAACATGAGTTGCATATTATAATTTTCTACGATCGAGTTTTAACTAATTTTATGCATTATATTTCAAACATTTATTGAATAACTTTTGCAAAACAATAAAGTTTTTCATAAATTTGGAGTTTATTTATTTATTTATGTTACGCTGTACAACAGGAACTTAATCCCAATTACAGTACAGGGTCCGCACTTACCGAGCCACAGTGTTGTACTTCATATTTTTAGCTTGAGTGAGATTCGAACTTGGGATCTCCGGATTCGAATTCCGTATCGCTATCCACACCACCGTACTGACAGACATCATATTAGGTTATATTTTTGCCACCCTAACATCTGGTGGTGTAATTATTAATTATTTGTTTGAATTAGAAAGATGCTAAATTTAGAACTAAAAAATGTTTTAGTGGTTTATCCGATTCTCTAGCTTTTGCTGCAAACAGCTACTTTCAATCCTTGATATACGTATAACTATTTTTTTTTGTGATATACATTTTCAATATTGGAAAAACTTATTATAATGTAATAATAATAGAAATTTGTCAAAATTAGGTAGATTCAAAAAGATGATTACATTTGGAATTAACTAAGTTAAAATTCGAACTAAAATTGTATTAGTAGTTAATCTGTTTTATAAATATTCCTGAATAATATTAATAAATTATCAAATAAAACAACTTTATTTGGGCCGCGGAATGAATATTAATTTTAACATAAATTTACTATATAAAATAGCCACCTCTTGATTTAATGATAAAATATTATAATATTCATTAATAGCACGGTCAAAATTAAAAAATGTAGCAAAGAAGTATTCTACAAATAAATGGCAACAATAATTGTAGTAATTTTGTATAATTTTTATGAATTTCACTGTCCTGAAAATTATTTTACTCATATCATATCAGTTTGTGATATTTTAAAATTAAAGACAGCAAAATAATATTAAAATTTATCACTGTAGCAGATTTTTATGGATGATATGCGGTTAAATGTTATCAAATTCAAGATTATAGAATAGCAGAAGGTACAGGAGTAATATTAATATGAAGAAATTAGTTCAAATAAATTCAGGGCGGTTCTAAGTTGTATATTTCCATAAAAATAGCGGTAATGGAGTGTCGTAGGTATATTAAATACCAAACACAAAATATGTATTACAAATAGAATATGTTATGTTCTTGAAACTAAATAATTTCGACTTGACTAGGATTTTTAGGCTCTTTTCTTGCAATTAGATACAAATAAAAAATTTAATTTATAGAGTAGCATTAGCCTTGTATTTATGTTGTGTTGTAAATATCAGTGGGTGTTCATTAATTTCCGAAAAAAAATTGAATTTACAATTATTACTCCATAATTTCAAAAATTAATTTTCTCTTAGAAATTAGAATAGTAAAAATTTTAATTATGTATTGCATAGGTAATCAGTAATAAAAAAGCCATAAATGTAAAAAAAATGTGCCCAGAAGCAAATAAAGAGTTTTATATATTTTTATAAATATGCATGTTGAACAGCAGTTTACTTTTTATTAGAACTAAAGAAAACTTCAGAGGCAGATGTTTCCTTTTTATTTTCTTCTTTTCTACTGTTAATTAATGCACTCATATAAAAACAAGAAATAGTTTCTATGATTTTTATTAGTTTGAAAAATACTTATATAATTCTTTTCTTTTGGGTTTTTGCAGTTTCCTATGTAAATGAATAATTTATAAATTTACAGTTATCAGTTTTCGTACACATTTTTTTTAGTTATTAAGAAGGCTACATACGATTCTATACGTGTTTAATTTTCAAAAATAAAATTCAATGAAATGATTAGTTTTTGTTCAATGAAGTTGTTAAGTGGATACTTTTATACAAAGTATTCTTGCCGGTATAATTAATGGTCATACTAATTTATACTCTTAATTAGACATTTATAGAGGTAGGTTCATAAGAAGATAATTCAGAAACAAAATTGTTTACCATTAATTGAAGTATTGCAGACATTTAATAAAGTATTCAGTCATTTTGTTGCTATACATATAACTCAATTTTATATAAGTTTTCTGTACAAAGCTAGTATAATGGTTTAATTTGATTTGATCTCAGATCAAAAAATGATTTAATTTTACATACACATACCTATATAAGAAAACATTTGGTTAATTTAAAAACAAAATAAAAACTGCACTTACACTTATAGTTTTATAGCCGGCAAATTAATTTAGTTTCAAGTTAAATAAAATTTATTCATTGAAATAAGAGTTGAAATTTTTATAGAAATGTTGTATATTCATATATAATATAACAAGTAGTATGAAAATTGCTGAAAATATTTTGACATAAATTATGAGTTGTTATGGAAATGGAAACATAACAACGAATGTATATTTATGTCAAAATATTATCTGTCAATTTTCATACTATGTGTTGTATTCGGCTTGAGAATTTACCAAACAAGAGTTAATTAACAAGAATAGTTAGGTATTTATTTGCACATTATTAATTAGGTATTACAGTGATGAAAATTTTGAATATTAAATGTACACTGAACGTAGAATTGACGGTTATGAAAATATTGAAAATATCATTTATTTTATTCGTAACCAAGGATATTATTAACAGTGGTATTTCCGATATCAATTTCACTAGTGATGAATTTCCGACGAAATGTTCATTTCATTGGTTCACTTTCAAACAAATTCGTGATCCTATTGGTTGACAGTGACGTGTGGTGAATTCTCTATAAAATAAATAAAATTGATTCGCATTTGTTAATTTAAATACATATACTATGGAAGTAAATTTATTCTGTCCTTTATAAAACCGGGCATAAATGGTAAAAAATTGATAGTCGGTGTGATGTTTAGCAGAATAAAAATAAAATAGAATACTTTAATTTATTTGTGAATAAGCTAGTAATTTGCATATTCCCAGCATTGGTATTAGTTTTAGTTTACGTTATTGTAGGTTGTGGTTTTGATGATTAAATATGAATGAATATAAATGTGAAATAATTGAATTGATTGTGGTGGGTAGGTTCAGGATATTGGTTGGAAGCGTCTGAACGGTTGAACGGCTTGGTTTGAAGAAGAAAATTGGGTAAACATTAAGACATCTTATGTGCGGCAACGGAGTGTTTATTCGTTTGCGGTGTCGGTAGTTTCCTCTTTGGGCCCTTTCATTTTCTTTCCGCCATGTTGCGGTGAGCGGCCGCATTTGCCGGTGGCGCTGTGCGCGCTTGCCCAGGTAGAACTATCGCGGCGGTAGCGAATAGCCTCCGTGTCATTATAACGCGCCGGGCATTTTGTAAAATTACTACGTGAACTAACGCGTTGCACATAACCTGTGATTACAGGCCCGAACAGAATGACAGCGTTTATTTCATATCCTGGCTGGTTCGGCACCCGGGAAGTTGGTTCTCAACCCCGCTATCGTTACTTCCATCTCTTGCGAATAATGACACTGAAATTAAAAATGAATAAACGTGCGCGTACACGGCTCGATTACAATCTGACCGCCTGTGTAATTTGCTTGCTGGAAATTATATGTTGACACATGTGTCGCGCGAACAATTGTTGTAGATAGAGACACGCCTTTGCCCCGCACTCTTCTCGGAGCCCCATTAGGGAGATGAGCGCGCGATAGACGCCTAACGTTTTGCTTTGAGCGCGTTTACTGTTTGTTTCATGTTCGCGGGCTACCGGAAACGTCTATTGTACCTCACGTTACATGCTTGCTGCACGGCTAATAATGTTTACTAAATTGTTCTGGGTTGCTATTTCGCAATTTCAATTCAAACCTGCCTAATGGATAATTCTCTGAAACGTCGTGTACGCACTATTACTGTTACGTCTAATGGATACAGAGATATGCTTCCATAATGAAACAACTCATTTTTACACAAATAAACAATGGAATTATATTAAAACGCTACACAACTACACGATAAATCGTGTCGAACATTTCTATGGAACAAATAACTTTCAACATTTTTACAACATATCAACATTCCTAATGTTTCAGAAAATTATACTATATAATATCGTCCAAAAACTTTACAAATGTAACAATCAACGAATAGTCTTTTCATGAGTAATTCAGATTCGTTTGTTCTTCACTACAGTTCTTTCTGAAAAGTTTAATTTGTTTACTGATAGTTATAATAATGCACAGCATAAGTTTTGAAAGAAAAACATGATGTCATCGCAAATATCCTTCAGTACTGTTAAATCACTAGAAATTATGTCAAATTCAGCAAGAGACACGAAATAACCCAGACAACATTTTATATTACAGTACAGTTACTAAAGTGCAAGTACAAATATATTACGTAATGTAAACTAGTGTTAAAGGTGTCGCTTTATTATACAGCCTACGGCTTAAGCTGCAAACCTATTGCCTATGGCACACTGGTCGAAGAGCGACGATGAGCATCGATGAGCACTTCGATGAAACAACAGAATGCACCCATCATCGACGAAAAATAGAAGTTCCTCTATTTCCATCGAAGAGCTCATCGATGAAACGAACGTATCTCATTTCACTCGTATCTTTTGTGTCTCATTTCACGTTAGCATATTTTTGAAATTTAGTTTTTCTTTCTCAACTTTAGAAGCTTTTATTTTTCGTCAGTGACGGGTGCGTTCTGATGTTTCATCGAAGAGCTCATCGATGCTTTTCGATGCTCTTCGACCAATGTGCCATAGGCATTAGAATGCAATGCAAGACACTTTTAATATGAGTTGCTTACTCATTTTACTCGAGCTTTGACTAATCATACTAAGTAGATTTCAAACGTCAAAAACTATTTATTCTGTACATTATCTTAGGTTACGTACTTAAATGTGTTTCGTAGTAACAATTTTATCGCACGCTGTGCAATAAACAGTTACTTTTTGCACTGCAAATGAAAACATAATGATTCAAAATTTGCACAATTATAGAAAATTATTAATTATTTAATATAGATAAGTTTAAAAAAATCTTTCGGCGTTTACTAGAAAAAAATAAGCAGATATCAAAGTTTGCATTAACTAAAAATTTTAAACCCATCGCACTGATAATTAATCTCGTTTTTGACAACATGTTTTTTTTGCAGTAACAAATGACATTACTCACAATAGATTTACACCTGCTTGCAATAATGCATGACAATTGGTGAAATTCGTTATAGTTTCAAGGCTGTGACAACTTCCAATATGTAGTACCTAATTTTATTATCAGATATTACAGTAAAATGTGTTAAAAACGAATAGGTTATATTGTCGCAATTCGAAGCCACTTTCAACGAGTTCTAATTCTCAATCTCACTCTTTCAGAGAAATTTGTGGAGACCTCCGCCTCGAGTGTGACCTCCACCCCTGAGCCAGCTACAAGTGACGCTGGAGATGGTGAAACGTGCGGGCGGGACAGTCCGGTGGATGTATCCTCCACGTCAGATGGTGGAGCATCAGCCACCGCTCCTAGTGCAAGCTCCAGACGTTCACCGCCTCCTAGGAATCCTCTACTACAGGAGAGATACACCAGCGAGGAGCTTCGGGGAGTGACGTGCCATCTGGAGACCAAGGAGCTCTGGGATAAGTTCAATGATCTTGGGACTGAGATGATTATTACGAAGACTGGAAGGTGAGTAAAACCGAGTTTGAATTTGATTTCTTTATTATAATAGGAAATTGTTGAAAGGAAATTGCACATTAGTAAAACTCTGTCTACTATTTGCACCACAAAATTTAAATTTTAAACTTATACTTTTAAATAAATATTTCAGCCTTTAAAGGTGATACTTGAGACTATAAAAGTATGTAATTTTTGTAATTAATAAGAAATTATGTTTTTATATTATCATCGCAGCAGAAATAAAAATTTACAGCTCGATTTTCAAAACTGTTTCAGCTAATATTAAATTCGGAATAGCTAATGTTTTTGTAGTTCGATTTTAAAAAGTTAATCCAAATCACTTTCGGAAAATTAAATTGAAACAAGATTATATTAGAGTTTATTTAAACTTATTTTTGAAAATATGGTTTAACTTAATTTGACTAATTTAAAATTCAGGATTAACTATAACTATTTACAGAAATGGACTGTTCAGTCTTAAAATATTAAATAATTTTGCATATAGGGTCTCAATTTTTACGGCGCGTCTTTATGAACAGTTAACACAACGTATCACGCCTTTTACCCATTACAGGGTGTGGCCGTAACATATCTTGATAAGTGATATATTTCTTCGCGTGAAGTGCGATTACCAGTCGTTAAATCACGACCCATAAAGAGAGAACCACAGTGGTAGTTTTAATGTTTGTCGGCTGTGGGAATTGAACCCGGGTTCTCAAATCTACAGGCAGACTCGAGCCACTTGCCCCATACCTATATGCTTGTACAAAATAATTCTTTTATAGAAGAAGTACGAGTAATATGCTGTGAAAAAGAAAATATGAATTGTCATTTTATGTGTTTTCTACTAACAGTAAATTATATTCAAATATATGTATGCCATGAAAGTAATATAATAATTGATATAACTATTATAAATATAAATTGAATTGATAATTATATGCCTATTAGTTTTGTTCTATAATTACAATAATTTTTCGTTTTACTACTCATGATTTCTATTATAATGTCATTTACATAATATGATAATTATTTAAATAGTATTTTCTATAAGAAAATAACCATACTTTACCTATTAATTTTTATTCTATTATATTAAGGAAAGCTAAAAGTGAAACCTGCAACTAATTTACTCCAACAATCTCGGTATTACTTCAAGATGATTTAAAAATTATGATCTTAAAATTTAGAATTTTAAATTATATATGTAGAATCTTAATATATGTATAACGAAATTATATATGTATATGTATATTTAATAGAACTGAAAAATATTGTCTAATATTTAATATATATTACAGTAAAGAATGAACATTAGTAAACATTGAAATAACTTAAATTAAATTAAATAACTTTTAATGTTTACTAATCTTTATTCATTACCTATCAATCCAATGCCATTTTGTTTTTGCAATAATTTTGAAACAGCCTGTATGTACAAGAATAGGGTGATTTCAAGATTTTCTATTTATAAAACAATATTATATATTAATAGTTTTTGTGATATAAGCATTATTTATTGAAAATAATAATAATCTCTATAAATAAGGAATTATTAATAGATAAATATGTGTATATTTTCAAATAAAACACGTGGTTTAAAACAAATTGTGACATCACATTTCACAGAGCAATAGCGCCTCAAAACGATTAAAATCTGTATTATTTAT
Source organism: Pterostichus niger (assembly GCA_947425015.1). Lineage (NCBI taxonomy): Eukaryota > Metazoa > Arthropoda > Insecta > Coleoptera > Carabidae > Pterostichus > Pterostichus niger. The sequence goes on along the minus strand of OX380345.1, from coordinate 21,945,520 downwards.
AATTTTCCTATTGGTTGCTTGAACATAAGATTTAACAACTGAACTAAAAATAGGGAACTCTGATTCCATATGATAGTATATTAATAACTTAAATGCTATAATTTTCCTACACATATTTTGCAATTTCAACGTTAGTTTTATTGTTTTTTTCAACGATTGCTAATTTGTAGCTTTTAGCGCAACTCTTTTAGTGTACCATTTCAAAAAGTACGAACAAAAAATATATTTTTTACGATTACCATGTGAAGTTGACAATTACGCTCTCATTTGTTATCGTAAAGTTAACATTTATATAATATATTTGTCGTGCGTCTCCAATGGCAACGCGCGAAAAGGATATTAAATGCGCGCTTATTTCAATAGTTACCAGGGATACAAACAAAACAGAAACTTGTCATATTGACAGTTGATAGAACAACTTTATATTCAGTACACAAACTTTTTTAATAATTTTAAAATTATGTGTGTATCATGAGCGTAAAGTTTGCCCTTCTTACGCCTTCAACTCCCGTTGCAATTACCGTGCTTTTATTTTTCTGTGAAAAAAATCTGCATATTCTTCCAATAAAAATTATTTTAAAAAAAGTGCGAACACCCTATTGAAATTACTATTTTTACATTATAGTAGCACATCTATCTATTTAGTTAAATATATAATAGGTCTAACAATATATTATGAGATTACAGTACAGATTAAATTATGTTTAAAGACATTTTTCATCCTCCTCTATGAATAATTATGAAACGTCTTAAACATTTGTTTCAGAGTTGTGAAACCCGGCATACATATAATTAGAACCCAACAGAAATATTTCAGTTTCCCAAACTGAAAATTAAAAATTATCGCATTAATAGTTACAACCCACTAATTCATCTTCATTTATCCTTCCAAAAAAAAAAGAACAACTCGTTCACCAAACAAAACACAACCAAACACTAATAGAAACATTGGCAGACAATGTCGCATATAAATCATAATAATGCGCGATCCATCATGCTCAGGCGCATGTTGCTACTGCCATTGCGCATGGGAATGTGCAGGAAGAAATTTGAGAGACATCTTCGCGTTTAGACCCTTCCCAATTCAAACACACTAAATGAACTAATTTCATAACATTCTTGATATCTTAAAGTGACGTTGGTATTTGTCAATTACAATTTTATAATTGCAATCCTAAATAACCGTCTACTATTTAAACAAATATATTTATGACAAAATGTTGCAGTCACAGTGACAGTTATTAATTCGATTGCGTTATTATTACCTAAAATTATAGTTAGTAGGTGGCTTTTCTTTAAATATTTTAATTGGTATATCTAATTTATGGTATTTAAATTAGGTAATATGTATTTATAAAGTATTGTCATAAGCAATCGTAGTCCAGTGGTTTAAAATCGAGACAAACCTTGCGTTTATAATTTAATTACCAACCAAGAGATTGTACACTCGAATCTTGCTTCTTCTTCTTCAACTTCATATTATATTTATTCAAATATAAGCTAAAATAATTGGGCTAAGAATCGATTGTGCATAGTAACAAATAAATTAATAAATATGCAATTTGGTGTCGTAATTGTTTGCGGACAGTTTTTGGACTATAAAAACTGATTTTTAATATTAGGCGAAAGAGAATGTAGCTTGGCCAAACGACGAATTAATTTGACAATTCCCGGAAAATTTGTATTTCCATTAATACTATATTTAATAATTCTATAGTTTTTTTCATATTTTTAACATTTTGTAGTTTAATAATTTTGTAGAAAAATATGACAGCAGTACTAGAGGAATATGTCGTCAGGTATTGGTAAATATTTGTATCACGCTATATTCCATCAAATGGGGGGTAGCACGAACTTTTGAAACATTTTCCGAACATTTATTTATTAGATTCATCCTGAAATTAATTTTCGCCGGATATTTCTTATCATGATATATCAGTTAAGTTTTGTCTACATTTATAATTCTGTCATACAAACTTTTCTATTCCTCTCACTCGGAATTTTTAATTCACGCAACAAACATTTTCTATGAAATCACTCATCCTCAATTTCTCTACATATACATTTTTAATTAATATTTCGTTTCACATACTTACACATCCATTCTTTTCAATCTTATATTTATCATGCCCCAACTTACTTCGGTTGCACAATATTTCTTTATTAATGGTACTTTGTACAACAGGAACTTAATCCAGTGGGATTAATAACCTTATAGGACTCGAACTTATCGACTCGAAGTGTGGTAGTTTACATATTTTTAGTTTGAGTGGGACAAAATAATTTCATTAAAATTTTAAAAAGAGTCTTCGGTGTGAAATTGTCGTAGTGCTAGTGTTTGAATTGGCAACGTCCGAAGTAGATATTCACCGTCAGCTGCGGGATTGTCAAAAGCTATCCTCGTTTATTGATGAGCGGCATTAAGCGGACGAGTCGCGACGGCTCTCGATAAATAACTCGCCGTGGATTCTGAAATCCTGATTGGAATCATTGACACCCCGTCGTCTTGGGCTGACGGGCGCTCAGAACGCTTATCGCTTTGTTAATGCTGGGTTTCGACTCAGATGATGGAAAGGTAGATGGTTTTGATGTCTGTATGCTCGATTAACCGCATTTTTTATACTTGGAAATTTGTTTTTCAATGCTACTGATGTTTATTCATTCTTAGTACTAGCTACTAGGATTAGTGATGCCGTGAGATGAGACGAGAAGAGAAATATTACTCTTGGTTTAAATTTCTTTATAATAATTTTTCTTAGTATAGATCGGTCTACTATGAAATTACGGTTTATAGGTGCTTCGCTAAATCAATATAGTTCGTCAAATTGTATCAAACCAACCTTAGAACATTTTTCAATCAATAACATCAATAAATTGAATAAATAAGAAAAAATACAATTATGTAAACTATTTGAAAAGCACTTTTAATTTGATTCGTGTGGCATTACTGATTTTCCCTTTGAATACAACGCGCTGTGACAGCCAGTACTAGTAAATTACTTCATTCCTGTTTCGTATTTTAAGATTTGATACTAACTTTTAGCGTTGTAGATAAAATTTTATAAAATTTCATGATGTATGATATGACGAAACCTCATTGTTTTAGCGAGGCAGTTATACGTATATCTCTTGTTATGTTTCTTTATCAACATTTTCAATGAGATACGTCATTATGTTCGTTGATCAGTGTATCACTTTGCTGTTATTTCCTCTTATTGCTTGTTAGGAATTAAATGTTTTGAAAACAATGTATTTGAAATTAAGACAATATTTCAGCAGGGATTAAATGGAAATGAATCGTTTTATTTTTTAATTCTTCCAATTTTTCAATCAAAACGCTAATATCACTAAAACCTTTTTTATATTAACTATTTTATGTTTTTTGTTTGGTACGGATAAAAAATTAATTTATTTTGTTTTTCACTTTCGTAAAAAAATACAATTAATTTCGTTTATCGTTTTCAGTCCCAATCCAGTTTAATCTCTCTGATTATAAGCTATAACACAAACAGATATTGAAAAAAAGTGTTTTGTACTTTTGTAGTTATCTTTTCTGGATTAAATTTCTTTCAAATTACAGCGTAAAAATTAAACGTTGCATTTACCCATAATACAGTTTCCATATAATATTCTTGATTGCCATTTAATAGATATTAAAATTACACTTTCTATACTATCCATTTACAGACATTTTACTGTCAGAGTAATTTTACTATCGCTGACGTTTAATTTAAATTATAGCAGCAAAATTAATTGAACATGGTTTGTAATAAATAATAAAAAAAGTTATCGTTGATATACTGGTACCAATGACGTACAGAATAATCGGCAAGTTGAAAGTAAAGACATCTTGTCGTTTGCCTATTGTTTGCGGAACAAAAGAATAACTATAGCGCCCACAACTGTGCGTGTTCGTGTAAATTAAACTCAAATGTTTTGCGTCAATGCTAATATGCGTTGCGAACACAAATGTGATATTAAATGATGAAGACATTACATGATCAAGCTGAAATATTAAACAAATTGACTGAATACAGTATCAACTTTTGTTAAATACATAAATTTGTTTAGCAGTTAATGCTGATGACATGACACAATATGCGGGCTTGAAACTTGTAATTTTATTATCAAAATTGTAATATATTCTTTTATCAAGTAATCGCTATACAATTTTAGCAATGATACGTAACTAAACTAGGTTTACACTTATGATTTCTATGTACACGATTTTTTATTTAGAAAAAACGAGAACAATTCCAAAGAATTGTTCAATCGTAGCAAAACTGTAAAATTGTAAATAGGTAATAAACAAAATTTCACCAAAACTTTGTAGTTATATGCAATATGGAATCATTTATGCTATAATTGATTTAAATTTATCAAGATTTCATTGAAGTTTTACAAATGGAACTAATTTTTATATTTGTATCAAATTGTTCTAAAAATACATACAAGATTTTGTTGACAATACTTTAATTACTGGTTTCCAGTCTATAAGTCATAAGATATTTTTTGGGGTATTCCAGCCGTGATTTTTATTTATATTTATTTATTTTTAAGATTAGTAAACAGACTTTGCAGATCGTTGATATCAACAACCGTTTGCAATATTTATTTTCTTACGGTTCTCATAAATACCAAAAAATAACAGTGAGGTATTGAATCCACAACAACCTTACATATTATTTGAAGAAATAAAAATAGATCTAAACATTAAATAATTTCTTGTCGGGTAAAATACAATATTGTCATAGGAAATATAGTATTTTAGGTGTTGAAAGACCATTGGAAAACTTGAGTGAAAGGAACAGTTACACCCTTACAACACTTGTATTATAATTACTATTGTGTACCTAGAGCAGAAAGTAATCTATTGCCGCTTGGGCATGGAGATTGATGATCGAGGCGCAGTCGATTGCAATATTTGAACAATTGAAAAATAAATTAAAATTATTATGGCTGTTTTTAAATTTTGAAATTCGCTTGAAAATATTGACAGTTTTCATGTATCCATGGATACTCCGTCCTTCGGCGGGCAACAAACACAGAGTTGGAATTATCTACTTTCTGCTCGATCGCAGAAAAAGTGTGTTCTGGGGCGTTTACACGTTTTTTTTGCAATTATTTTTGTAAGAAATTTTACAATTTTCTACATGTACAAATACAGTGTTATCAGTTACAAATAGTAATTATATAATTCAACAATGCAAGCTGGCGCATACTTTGTTACTCAATCAGCTTTAATTGATGTCATGACAGAAACCAGTCTCCCGTTGTTTAGTTTTACTTAGATTATCCTCTACTTATCTTCGCGGGAGTGGATTTTCAACGTTTCTTCATATCAAGACCAAAGACAAAAAATTTGTCCAACAAGCAAAGATTAAATATTAGGTTAGAAATATATCTTGAAAACTTATTTTTGTTTTCTTTATTGAAAATGCCTTTTTATGTTTATATGACGTGACGTCGCAGATTATTTGGATATAATAAAAAGGAGAACGCAATTTGAAAAACGTTGTGAAAAACTGGTTTAATGTAATAATCAAATTAAGACTGTGTGTAATTATTTTGCTAAAAACATTTTGCACTTCAGGTACGTTTGTTAAATGTGTGAAGTCAAGTCTGTCAGAATGATATCTTCCATAAATTATAAATTAAGGTTAGTTCTGTGGTCCGATAATAAATTCAAATCTTCTGGTGTTGCGTTTCTAAATAGATATTATACAAATTCGACTATAGTCTTAAGATCTGCAGGTGCAAAAGAGCTTTGATATATAATTCAGGTACTAAATTTAAGTCTACGAATCCCGCATGATTGATAAGCTACAAGAAAACATAAAATGTGTTTGTTCTTAAAACAAAAACAAAGTTCTTAAATAGTATTTCCTGTTACAAAATGATTGAAAGGTGTTTTTCTGCTTGTGATTTAGTGGCCAATATTTAAATATTCAATGTCAAGCTCATAAAAAACACTGGGAATAAAAAAAAGCAAAAAGGAACGAAGAGTGTTTCTTCCCGTGACCGGTGAAGTCGCCTCTGTCGCACGCGTCACGCCACCGTCATTAGTCACGTGACGTGTATTAATGCGCGCACCTTGTGTTTAGGATTTTAACGCTGGACATTTTTAAACAGTTCGTTTAAAACAGGAATACATCATCCGGCAGAGTTCGTGGTTTGGCGGTTTGGTTGGGCTCGTACAGCGGCACGCCGAGCGCTAATTAATTTTAACAGCTCATTCCAGCGGCCGCTCGTTTGTAGTTCGCGCCGCCGTCGTCGTAAGTCATCGCGGCGGCGGCGACGGTTGGTGCGTACTGTTCTGTACAACACGCACTGCGCGACGCTTTATTAATGGCGCTCGCCAGCACAAGTGACGCAAATTATGTGTAAGCAACCCACGGTCGCACACGAGCTCCAGCTATGTGATTTGCTTGAGGATTTTGACTAATTCATTACTTGATGAGGCTTTTTCGTTGATTGGATAGACCAGGATTAGATTTGTGGAAATGGTCATGCAATGTATGTCACACTGCTTTATTTATCTCTTTTAAAAGTTATGCGTTTGTCATTTACTTGCTGGTTTTACAACAAGAAAATATATGTACTACATATCAATTTCAGTTATAATGTCATAAATATATTATAATAATACTAAAATAATTAAATAAACGTATTTATAATTGAAAAATGAAATGAAAAATACATCTGTTCAAAATGGTTACCATTTCGTGTTAATGCGCATTTTCAAGTGACTAAGAATCATGTTTGTCACTATACCTATTCCATTCCGTAATAATTATTGTTTATTTCTACTGTCTTTCTGTATATGTATAGTTACGTTCTTCCTTATTTTGCAACGAAAGTAAAAGAATTAAAATCATGGAAAGCTTTCTTGTATGAATGTGAGTTAACTCTAAAGTTAAACAATATATATTTTTGATTTATCTCGCTGTTTTAATTTCCAATATGACTATCATACATATGTTATGCTTTATGTGATATTTAATTAATTACATAGTGCACTTGTACATTAAATTTTAATTATTATTAGTACAAGTATTAATATTAAATTGTTACTAGTTCTAAATTTATTTTGCATTTATATGACTTTGAAATGTGGAGCTCTCAAATATTTTGACATTTGATAGGTGCGTTTTTTGTTTTACTCTTAGATGGCGGATCAGGGCTCTTGGCTAGAAATATTTCATGTAATTCACCGTGAAGCAATTGTTCAACATTGTAAAAGTTTAAAAGTTAAGTAAAATACTTATTCCATATGAAATGTTACTTGAAATTACTTTTAATAATTGAATGATGTGAGCAGCATTTCATGATAAAATATATAAATACAAAGAATTTCTTGAAATTGGTTATAAAAAATGAATTAATGTATTTTTTATATACAGCTAGATTAAAATTCTAACTAATTTTAATAGAAGTGTAAAAATGTATGTTGAAATACTATTTGTAAAACATATTTTAATAATAAAGAGATAGAAACGAAATATGGAAATACCGAATTAAAATGCGTATGAGAACATGAGATACATATCATTTAAATTTATGTCGACTATATTAACGATGATATCCAGAACGACCACGAAAATAAAAACTGTAAATCCTAATTGCGAACAAAGAGAATAAAATTATCAAAAGTAATTAATTATACCTTGCTAAAACATAAAAAAGAAGCAGCGATATAATATTTCTTCCAAAACAACAAGTATCGCATATTTAAAGAACAATTTACGCTTGTAAGTTTGATTAATTACTCTACCTGTTGCAAATGATAATCCACGATGTTAGCAAAGATCATAAATTATCTCTTACGGGTTTCAGAGATCAATTACATTTCTCCCTAAGTCTCGACCTAAATTCATAACTAATTATCACTTTAATCGGACATTAACTGAGGTAAACGAGAAAATTCAAATGATACTGCCAAGACACAACCGTTGTCGGTAAGAGATTGTTAATTATTTACTAGCGTTCAGGAGTTATTTCACTCTGAATTTAAGACCGTCTCCTTGCTTATACATAATTATATTTATGGTAGAAAACAGATTTTCTGTAATAAATTTTGGTTGATAAAATAGTCAAACGGCTAAATAGACAAAGTAGTTCTACTTATTATTCCGATAAATTTAATTGTATAAAATTATAAACAATTGAACATCAAGTTAGTGACTTATAATGATTAAAAATAACATTTGTTTTTAACTGTAACGTCATATAGAAAATTAAACCATAGTTAGTTGTACTTGAGATATTTAACATTAAAATTTATACAGGATGTTCTGTAAAAACTGTGCCATAGGTGATTAATAGAGAAATAAGATTTCCACTAGCATTGCTTTCCTGATAATTTCACAATAAAATGTTTCAAGTAAAAGTTGAAGATAATTTAATTATGGATCTAAATTAATTAACAAGGTTTAATTTACTTATTTAATTAATGATAAAATTAATTATAAAACTTGTAAAAAATCTAACGCATAACTGTCACATACATATTTTAAACTTCATTATAATATTAATTAATTTAATAAAAATAAAATAAATAAATATATCATCATGCCTTTTACCCATTACTGGGTGTGGCACTCTGCATAAGCAGATCTCGGTAAGTGATATATTTTTTCGCGTGAAGTGCGGTTACCAGTTGTCAAATCACGGCCCCCAAAGATGTTAGTGGAGGGGAAGCCACAAGGGTAGATTTAATTTGGTGAAAATTGTTTGTCGCCTGTCGGGATCGAACCAGGGTTCTCAAGATCCACAGGCCGACTCGATACCACTGAGCCACCTACCCCATTAATTAATTTAATAAACTGTAAAAAGCAGAATTTAATACTTTATACAATCTATGGTTCTTCAAAAATGTAATATAATGTACAACTATAATTAAAAAAAAATAGAATTATAACTTTGAACTGATATATAAATATGTATTGATGTTTTATCAGCAAATTATGTCAAAATCAAATACGTTCTAACACAATATAATATTTTAAGTTGTTCAATCTCAAAAATTTATAAAGATCTTCAAACAATAACTATGTCCTGTCACAAGCAATCTTTTAAAATTACTTTTCCAAACCCCTCCAGAAATGTAAATTGTCATCATAATCAAATACTAATAAGTAATAACCGCGTTCGTTGACTGATAACTAAAATAAAGAAAATGTAAAAAGTTTCTCAAACAACAACGAAATCCAACAAACATTCCGTCAAATTTATCTTTCCAAACCCTCCAAAATACAAATTATCACCATAATCAGACACTAACAACCGTCTTCGTTGACTGACATTCGCGAAAATTCACCAGACGCTAACTAGACACCATCGGTCGTCCCTTAGGGCTTCGCTCTTGCGCTTCGCAACGGCGTGAAATATGCAAAGAGCCATCAGCGTAATTGCACCACGGTATCCGCTCGTCGACTTAATCAAATCGACGCCGTGAGGCGCTGCTGTCGGCTGTCATGGCGTCGGAACGCAGACAGCCATGAAGTCTCATTTATTAGCGAGGAAGTACTGGAGAACCAGGGGATGAGGGTGAAGTTCGGGGTGACATAATCTCGTCGTCGGGTGACTGGAACTCGCGAGGGAAATTTCACTTCAGAAGAATGGAGGAATTATAGAATCGATTGTACTTTTTCAGAGTTAAGGTTGGGTTACATGAATTTATATTGTTTTTCCAACTAGTTAAAACATATGATTTGTTTCTATTACTCTTTCTCCGCAATCGTTTCTAGCCCATATTAATATAGGAAAATTTAATAATTTTTGACAGTTACTAACAAACATAAATATAACATATTAAATTTTTTTCTACAGAAAATTTCTTATTGTTAAAAAACGTAACAAAATTGTAATCTAAAATAAAAGAAAAATGAATGAACACATCTTGAAATTGAACAAGGATAACCAATATTGCAATCAGATGTAAAACAAGTACCTATAATTTGATTTTTAAATAAGAATGCACTCATAAAGACGACAATTGGAACTATGATAGAAGTCTAGTTTGCTACTAATATAATAACTAAGTATTTAAAGAATAAATAAAAATTAATAATAATATAACTAATGTAAAGAATGTAATACAACTAAAATTAACTAATATTATACTAAAAGAAAAAAATTCATAAAAAATATAAAATAAACACTTGGCTATGTTTCACAAAATTCAGCCTCCAAGTCACCTTATGAGGGCATCGTCAGAGGCTGGCCAGCACAGTTAGTAACCATAGACGCGTTTCGCTCTTATTAGAGCTCATCAGTATGGTATAACTCACTTCTTCACCTAGAACAAAGTTCATGTGAAGAAGCTGGTGACGAAGAACTGTGCCAGCAGAGAATAAGATCTCAAACAAACAGGTAAGATGACATGAGAAGTTCTGTGGAACAGGCCATGCCATCTACCGAAAAAAAGGAAAAGCTACGCAATAGCAATTTAAATAACAACAAAGACAAAATTAATTGTCATCCAACACTTGGTGAAACAAGGTTTAATAAAAAATATAAAATAACACTTGGCTATGTTTCACAAAATTCAGCCTCCAAGTCACATTATGAGGGCATCGTCAGAGGCTGGCCAGCACAGTTAGTAACCATAGACGCGTTTCGCTCTTAATAGAGCTCATCAGTATGGTATAACTCACTTCTTCACCTAGAACAAAGTTCACGTGAAGAAGCTGGTGACGAATTTATATTTTTTATTAAACCTTGTTTCACCAAGTGTTGGATGACAATTAATTTTGTCTTTGTTGTTAGAAAAAATTTCAATTTAGAACAACCTGTAATGTATTATTTATAAGTAATTATTACAATTTTGTTTCACTTTGAAAAGATTAAAAAAAAATTAGTGAAAATAGATTACCACGTGATTGACACAAGAGCACTGGAAGGTACGAAATATGACAGTTTTGTTAACTGTTGCTGCGGGTAAAATTACAGTTTTGTGTTATTGTTCACGTTAAATTTGAAAACAGTAATTAATGTTCATTTCTTTATAATTTACATAATCAGAAAAGAATTGAAATTTCACTTCTGTATGCAAATATTTTAGCAAAACTGTAATTATAAACTGCAAGTATATGCAATAACTAATTATATATGTTTTTGCTACCACCATTATGAAATACTTAATGAAGGGGAGTTAAAAATTCGTTAAAGGAGCGTATTTTTGACATATGTCTTTTAAATACACCGTGAACGCAGTGGGATGGGAACTACAACTCAAAATGTTCACATCAATGTTCCCAAAGTTGAGGAGATTTTTTACTATGTTATTATACCTATTTTTACCCAGTAATTAATAAAAGATGAACATTAGAACTTCAAATAATAATTTAAATTTAATTATATTTAGTTCTTTGTTAAGAATAATAAAAGAAATTTTTAAAGATTTTCGGAAATTCTTCGAAACTAAATTAACTGCAGCAAAAAAATACCGTAAAAGATTTTGTTGAATGTATACTATTGAATTTTATTTTTAGTAAATTAAATCGGGTGTGGCCGTAGCAAATGTCGATAAGTAATATATTTATTCGCGTGAAGTGCGGTAACTATCCGTCAAATCACTACCCCCAAAGATGTTAACGGAAGGAATGCCACAGGAGATTATGTTTGCTGTGGTGAAAATCAGTTTGTAAGCTTTGCGAATCGAACTCGGGTTCTCAAATTCACAGTTCGATTCGTTGCCATAAATGGGTTCAGAATGCGAGCCTTAGACTTAGTATACTTTTGTTTCCGTTAGGTTTGTTAGTAAGCTTTAACTGAAAAATAAGTTACGTAAAATTTTTAAAAAATATGTTTACATGTAAATGAATCTTACTTCATATAGGTTAATTAGTTAATTTATATGTTGAAATACAGGACGACCAACAGCCCTGTTTTTCAGCAAAATTAGGAAATAAATTATAACTTCAGATATATTTATAAAATATCAAGTTTAATTAATGAATAATCTAGTTATAATATTAATTTATATATAAAACACACGAAGAGATATTCCGTTTGGTTCCTCTTTATGAACTTGGAAACTAGCCCAGTGCTGCCATCTCACTCGAGCTTTCCGCTCAAAGTTCATATAACCTCAAAATAACGCATGATCCAACTTTCTCGCAAACACTTCATTCCTTATAACCTCAAATGAATCTCTTCAGTCTTTTCGCATTTTTCTTAGAGTGCATGCTCACGGAAAGAATGATAAAAGAACTCCCCTATTCTACTCTCATCTCCTGGTATTCCAGACGTCTGATTCCCTGCTCCTGTTTGCATCGGGTTCGCACACAAATCTGTCTTCGGAGCCGGTAACGAGCGTCGGCATAACGCACACACGCTAACGAGCAGTGAGCTTCTCGTGTTGCGCTACTGCTTGGGAGGTCTACGGAGGCATCTCAACATCTTGGTGTAGCTAGTGAGATAGTGATGTCTATCCGTAATGAAAACGAGCAGGAATTGTTGTTGGTGAAATATTAGCAACGATAAAAATGAAAATATAAATATATCATCGGCATATTTTCCTTAATTGACCTCGATCCGTCCATTTAAGATTTACAATATTTAATAATATGTTCAGATTTTTAGTTGTACTGATAAATGTAGGGAACGTAAATGTGGTTGAAGCAAAGATGGTGTGACAGGATGAGAATGTTTGAAGAAAACTAATTCTTTGATAAATCTGATGAGTTGATGTTCTGCGACTGTTTCAGGGTTTCGTACGAGTACTATCCCATTTGATGAGACTTAGCGTGATATTTAGTTACCATAAAGCTAGCCTAATATCTAAATTCAACTGCAACTGTAGTAATCGGCAACTGTCCCTATTTGTATATATTTATTTGTTTCGCATTTTATATATTTCTTTACGTTTCATACATACATACATACATAACATCACGCTATATTCCATTAAATGGGGTAGCACGAACCCGTCAACATTCTCATCCTAACACACGATACTCGTTTCGACTACATTAACACTTCCTCCATACGAACTCTTTCTTTTCACACAACCAAAATCCATCATCACGCAACAAACATTCATCCATTCGCTCCTGTACATCTGTTTCGTAAATCTTCACTTACGCCCACTTCTCTAACAACGAATCTATAAGAAATGAAGGCAGCATCTCCTGCGCTTGTTTCAAAATACATTTAACACAATTGCAGTTACACACTGTATAGTAAAAACTGAAAATGAAGTAAACAAAATAAGATGAGGAAGGAAGAGAGTATCTGCCTGCGCTTGTTTTTGAAGGTGAACTCCACACAATTGCAGGTAAACACTAGAAAAATGTAACCAACGAAACGAAAATCAAGAATAATACGCTTGTCCTTATTCATCATATTTATCCCGCAATTAATTTTCGCCAAACATTCCTATCCTGACACACCACTTTTGCTTCAACCACATTCATAATTCTTTTCATACGTTTCGTTAGAAATAATACAAAAAGAAACCAGTACAATGTAAATATTGAGCAAATGTTCTCTTTTCATATGATAACAGAGCATCAATATCTAAAGTGAACATAATCCCAGGCATCAGGCGAAGCTATGCAGGTGCATAACTCAACATCAGAATAATTCTGCGGTCCAGGTGCTCATGTCAGAGTGTCTATCTGTCAGTCCCCGCTTGTTTTATCTGTTACAATGTTAAACACGTCGAACATGCACAGCATCCGGGACCGCACGCATCTACGTCCCCGTTATTGTTGGCAATTTGGCACTTCTATAAATACGAGCATGGAGTCAGTTGATGCCACTGATGTCGGGTGCTCGGGACTTGAAGAACGGTGGCGCAGGAACAAAAAGTCGCCGCGGCGACAAAAAAAATCCTTAACTACCGCGAGTCAAGAGAATTAATGATGCGAAAGCTAAACGACGTTCAAGCTAAAATTAACCAGGGATTACAAAAAAACATTCAATTTACACTCGACACACGTGAGAAATAATGCAAGAGATGCATTTGTTTATCTTTCGACTATTCAATAAATTGTGCTACCCTTGAGTAAGTAGAATGGATGACGAAAGGATTCGATCGTACGTTTTGTTAAGAAAAATAATTAATTTACAAGATATGCAAATTAGTTTAGTACGGAGTAGTAATTATCTATATTTGTACTATAAAGAAAAAAAATGTACGTTTATTGATAATTAAGTTTCATGTCTTGGGTTCGTTAGATATGCATTTTTTAAGATAAGAAGTTGATGACTACTCTTCACTTTTTTTAGAATACAGAAGAAAGATCTTGATATTTATTTTATACTCGGTTTATACAATAATTTTTTTTAATTTAAAATAATAATATATTATCCAACAAGCATGGAATAATACTCATTTCGCACGAGTATAAAATTTTGTAGCATAAGCCAATGGCAAATGTTGAAATTCAAATGAGTGAAAAATGGATTTTCTATGTAAGTTGTACACTGTGTTTCTGTATTAATTTATATTTTAATAAGAAGTTTGTGCCTCTTTTACTATTGTTTTGATTTCGATGTTTCTTAAAACCAGTGAAATGTTTTATTCAATATCACGTGTGTGCGTTTTAATCAATCCTGTTATTATAGTATTCTGATTATTCCCGAGAATGATCACTGTATCTATTGTTAGTTTGACAAAAGCTAGTTAGGTAGTTGTCAAATAAATATTTAAAATTTCTAACTCATAAAATAAAAATTCCTCTGAGTTAAAAAATAATCCAATTAAATATTCTGTAGTTTCTTACTTAAATTTGCTGTCATTTGACAATAATCTCGAGAGTCCGTAGGCAACAAGTTTTTGAAAATCTGTAGAATTTTTTCAGTTTATTCTCACTTTCTTGCTGATAATTTTATATTAGTATAATATTTTTTGAGATACAACATTTAAATTTCATGTTGTCGCCTATGATAACTGTGGGTTATAAAAATGTGTGTGCAATGTACAATATTTCCGTAGCAACGACAAATGTACAAGGAGGTTATAATTATTTACATTGCAAGACCGTTATACAGAAATTTACAGGCCAGCATAGAAAGATGACGGGCGAGCGCCAGCGAGCCTGTTATCTGTGTGAGCCTGTAAATTTCAGTTAACGGTCGAGCATTGTACAATGTTTTATGTGCATTTGACTCGCAATATATGTATATTTAATAAAATTAATTGCAATAGTATAACGCAATAACTAAAATGTTTAATCAAGGTAGACTTTGAAAATCTGACAGATTTTGTTTAATCAAAAAATATTTAAGTGTCAAACGTTTAAAATTAGATATGTTGTCATGATAAGAACCAATGTCAACAGCCCGTTATAATTTTTACACGGGATAGCACGTTATAAGTCTCGTAACCCCTAGAGACAGAGTTAAGTAAACAGTTCATTACTATTCAAATGTACGTAAATATCTTTATTTTATTTTATTTATGCTACTCTGTACAACAGGAACTTAATCCCAATTTCAATACAGGGTCCAAACTCATCAGGCCACAGTGTGATAGAGTTCATATATTTTTTAGCTTGGGTGGAATTCGAATTCGGAATCTCCAGATTCAAATGCCGTAACGTTAACCACACCACCGTACTGTTATACGTAACCTTACTGCCCTGTATTTCATTATTTCGCAACTAAAAGCATGATTAAAACTTTTAAAAATATTCAAAAGTTTTAGATTCACCCATAAAATTATTTTCGGTCGTAGACGCTATCTAATAAAGCTTAAATGTTAGCATAATTCTTTCTATAAATGTTAATGATACATGCCGTTATTCTTCTCTGAATTAAAGTAACAAAATATGTTAAATTATTAATATTGGTGATAATATAAGTTATAAAAGGAATGAAAAGCTAAATGTCCATAATAACCAAGAATAATACGTATTATTATGTGATAGATTATCGGTTAAAATAGTGACAAGAATAAATAACCTAAAATATAATAATATACCTACGAATAATGTATTGAATGTCCTACGTATTCCGAGATAGGTACTTATTTAACACCTATATTGAATAGCATATAAAGCGATAACTATTCATATCATAATATGATAATTTATGAAAAAAAATCCGTAGGTATTATAAATAAAGCGTTTCTCTTTCAATACACATAAAGCACTTTATTTTACCAATACTATACCGTAAAATGCTTTACTACACGCCAATATCCAAATTTTTATCGGTATTTAAAAATATTTTTATGTATTTTTGTGTTTCCCACAAAAACAATAAGAAATATCTATATCTTACAGTATTGTTCATATTTATATGGCATTTGAGAAACTTTTATCCTTCAAATTCAAACGATTTGTAAAGTTGTTTTGCAGATGGCAATACCTTATTACACAAGTTAACATTCTTTAAAACACAATTATTTAAATCATCATCATCATCATATTTCTTATGCAAATTAAAATACTTCTAGTAAGAACTAGTTAGTTTAGAAATATTTTTTGTTGTTGAGTCGTGACAAAGTGTTGATCAATCCTTCATCTATCAAAGGAAACTGCTCATCTTCTTATTTCATCAGAAACAACTCGCTTGTTTGTACTTTGAGGATTAGAAATTAAACTTTCAGTTTGAAAAATTATCTCAGCAAAATCTCCTTGACATTTTTTAATGTTACTGATTAATTATAAATCGTTTGACAGCAGCTATTTTATTTATTGTTATCTAAATAAGTTTTTTTTTTTTGTAATAATATCTATGAAATATCATGTAGTACTCAATTTTCTAAAGCAGAGATTTTCAACCTTTTTTGGCTCACGACACGCATACATTAATTATTGAAATTCTACGGCTCATCAAAATATATTACATTTTTTGAACATCAAACAAAAAAATGTACATTTTAAATTTTAATATTATATTCTGTATGTTCTTAAGGGAAAACCAACAGTCAAAAAATGACTAATTATAGGTTGCCACGAATTGATACAAAGACTTCTTAAAAATATAACAAATTGTACATATTGGAATACATATAAAGTGGTATTTTATATGAAACATACGAAATATAAATACATGAAGAGTGACAGATGTTCAAATTAGAAAAGTAATAAGTTAACAACAGTAATTGAGAGAGAAAAAGTCAATATGACTAAAGGTGGAGTTATAAATGGACATGATTATATTTATTGGTGAATTTTTGTTGTTATTTGTTCTAACTGAAGGCAATTGAAACAAGTTTTTAGATCTAGTGAATTTGTTGGATACATATACAGGGATGTTTCACAACTTAGAGCAAAAAATTAAAGGGTATATTCTGTACGACGTGCTGATCATGAAACAAAAAGAATTTTTTTAAATTCGAAAAATTAAGGGTTGTTAACCTGAAAAATTTTTTGTAGTACTGCACTGGATTCGCTTTCCTATTAAACACAAACAATGAAGTAGGTATCAACTACGAAAGAATAATTACACAATTCAATTATTAGCAGTTATTTATAATAGAATTTTATTTAATTAATAACTTTAACATAATCATCCACCCAGCGGCAGTGGCAACGAAAAATTTTGGACTGGGAAATATGGAAAATATTTTGCGATTTAAAAAAATTCTTTTTATTTTATGATCAGCACGTCGTACAGAATATACCCTTTAATTTTTTGCTCTAAGTTGTGAAACACCCTGTATATTAAAATAGTGAATGAATAACTCGGAATGCAATAAATTATTAAATGTTTTAAAAAGATGAGCATATTGAACTTTTTTAATCTCATTATATAGTCTGCTACTGCAAAATTAAATTTGTAACAAAGTAAAGCTATGAATTTTGTTTTGGACATTTTCAATGAGATATTTATTTTTATTATAAAATGGATTCCAAACTATGGATGCATATTCCAACTTCGTACGAACCATGGAGTTATACAAGGAAATCATTGACCATGGGTCGTTAGAGTACTTGCAACTGCCCAATATAAAACCCAAATATGATTTACAAAAACAAAATAGTTATTTATGCAACTAGTATTAAAAGTGTCACTTTATTGTGCGAGTGGTTAAAACGAGCCGTAGGCAGCACTGACATTTTGAACAAGAGTTACATACACTAATTTTTCTACGATCGCATTTTATCTAATTATACTAATTTTACTTACTACATCACAAACGTCAAAAATATTTATTTTGTAAGTTATTTAATTTAGTTTGTTTCGTAGCATTTATTTTATTATATTTATATGATTATTAAATTATATGTCAGCACACTTGCTAAAAGTTCAGAATTAAAAAAAACATAGCTTGAACCCTTTCAGCATCCGTAAGCTTCAAAAAACGCCACCGAACTGAATGCTTTGCTAATAACATTTTTAATATGATCTATAACTCAGTTTTAAATTATTAGATTCTATTTAACTCAGGTTAAAATTAACTTTTTCGTGAATTAGAAAAAGAGTTAAAAACGAAATAAAAAATAGTACTAATTGTTTGCACCATAACAAGATTCGTATTGTTTTTTTTTAATGTTCGAATAAATTCTAAACAAATTTTTGCAAATATTTGAAGGTAAAACAGTTTTTTTTGTTCTAAGATTTTATTGTTTAAAGAGTTATAATCTCTATGAGTCCATGTAGTTGGCAGGAAATGCTTGTTCTGTTTTTAATATTACCTTTCAAAAGAAGTAAACCTAAAGAAATAATTCAATTTGAGCTTGAATGTTCAAAACAAACATATATAAATCATTCACAAATCTCCAATTTAGTTGATTATTAATTGAATACAATATATGGCTAGATTTAATAAAAGTGTGGGTAAAGAATGAATTCTGTTAAACGTCAAGCTATTAGTTTTTATATGCAATTTTCGTTTGGTTTATTTAGTTAGCTATTCAAGAAATATTCAGGTGCCAACCACGCGATCGTCTACGTCAATTCACGGTGTTTAAACATTCAAAAACAGCAAAAGACGCAAAAACTCCAGACCGTTAATGTCTCTCGTTTAATCGCATCGCAAACAGAAACACAACAAACACAACAACTACGAATAAAGCGTTGTTGTGGCCAAGCAACTTTTCAGTTCGCAAAAAAATCCAATGATACTCAGTCGAGCAGAAGATTACCACGCGGCTCTGCAGCCATCAAACGCTCAAAGTGGTTCGCGGCACCAAGCTGATGATAATAATTAGCGCAGAGCGTGATGACGATGAACTGGTGAACACCTTAATTGATTCCGTACCGAATGAGTGATGGACCCGTACGTCATAATAACGGGGAATCATATTTCGTTACGAAGGAAACTGTGGCGGTACTGAACGTAGCCAGTAATTAAAAAACACCTTGCTAGCGCTGCTGAATCTTCTGTCTTACTCTCACGATTGTAGTTTGTCTTTCTCTCTACTGCCGGAGACAAAGATACCAATTTTAGCAAAAGTGTAACACAGCTGATACTACTAATTAAGTTATTTTGGAAAAGATATATACAGAAAACACTGTTCTACTCGATGTTTTCTTGTAAACTGAAGGAGGTTAGGTTGAAATAAATTTCAATTGGATAACTCAAAGTTTTTTAACCAGTTTTCAATGTAGGTTATTATTAAGAACTTCATTTTATAGTAAAGTTTATGATAAAAAATGGCTAACTCGTAAATGAAATTAAACTATTTGAGACATCAGTGCATTGTATTATTACAAATGTATACATTGGCTGGTAGCACAAACTCTGTTTTTGGGTGTTCTAACAGCACAGTTTTAACATGTTAGAGATAGCTAAAACACCCAAATATACTGCTCTTAAAACAGGCAAAAACAGAGCTTGTGCTACCAGTCATTGTATTCATAATGGCTTGGTACCATAAGTTCTGTTTTTGTCTGTTTTAAGATCAGTGTTTTTGGGTGTTTTAACTATCTCTAACTTGTTAAAACAGTGCTCTTAAAACACCTAAAGCTTGTGATACCAGCCAATGTCAAAGATTTCAAACTGAATCCCCCGTCCCACCCCCAGAGGGTTGCGGTTGGTGATCGTGCTTGGTGACATAAGGTTTTTGAACAATATTAAACACGTGTTTTTTAGTTTTTTGATTCGATGTGTATTTCTCGAGATATTTCACCGTCCCGGAACTTTTTGCACATTTGTATAATTATACTCTTAGTTACTTATATGATCTACATTATCACTTAGAAAAAGATATAAATTAAATTTAAATAACTTTCGTGGCAAAAAATTAAAAATAAATAAACTGTAAGATTATCTTAGTCAAAGGTTTTATTAGTACTGGTACGATTTCCTGATCGACACCAATCAGTTGTATTTTCGTTTCACTGATTAACCTAACCAAAGTTTCGAACTAGGCAGTATTTAACAATCATTTTATCTAAGTAACGTATTAATTAGGTAAGAAATAATATATATTAAATATAAAAAATAAAAATATTGTTATTAATTCTGTATATAACGACGTAAACATAACAATAACCCCAAAGTTAGACGAAGATAGAAGACATGAATAATAGACAGAATTCTGAATAGACTAAATGTGCGAGAAAGATGGCTGAAGAAAGAAGCAATACTCTGACGTCAGATTAAATGGCATTAAAAACTCAAATATCTTGAAAACCAATAACATTTTTGAAACTTTAATTGTCTCTAGTATGATGTTTTTGGGTCTCATCTAAATATCAATTACAAATTTACTAGTTTGTGACTAAAGTACTCGTCTGAAATTCCTTAAATTCTTGACTTATGATTATCAATGGTGTCACACAAAATTTTACATTGTTTTTATGTGCAGAAAAAGAAAAATCATAATTTCAATAAGACTCATTTTTAATATTAACAATAACTATAAGTAAATTCTTCAAATGAAGAAAGTTATTTAAACTCTCCTCATGAGCATTGACAAGTAAAAAACTACTCAAATGTCTCATTTACTCTGTTACTCTTACTGCCTCTTTTACTTGTGTGAGAGTCTCGAGTAGAAAAGCGACAATGGCAATTGCCCGTGACGTCACGGGCCGTCGCGATGCAAGCGGCGTGGACACGAAACATCCGTCACACGATGCTCAGATATTAGACACACACCCTGTATATTGAGTGCTTCACTGCTTGCCGTTTATTTTTTGTTTGAAGATGGTTTCGGATTTAATGATGGTTGAACTTTTTTCAGACTAATTAGCATGTAGTGTCATGAAATATAGATGAGGATAATAATTTGTTGGATTATTATTTCAAAGAAACCGAATTTATATTTGTATATTTTAAATCATCAGACAGATTTTCAAAATACGTAATTTTTTAGCTGGTGAAAATATCTAGAAATATCAGTAGTTGGTAAATTGTCTTTCTGAAAATTTAAAATTATCGAACGCCGATTGTTCATAGTTTATTCACCGTAAAACTATTTATATATTTACGAGCAAATTAATAAAACGTATTGCCACTAATATCAATTTTAACTCACAAAATTAATATTAGTTATATACTTAAATGTTATAGCGAATTTTCAATAATTTATAATTTTTATTTATATATTCTATCTCTGCACTGAATGTTGCACAAAAACACGTTAATTTTGAATAAAAAGAATTCTAATTTGTGCCAAAAAAAGGCACAAAATATTTATTATATTCTTATCTGAAAATAATAATTGTCATGAACAAATGAAAACCAAACGTAAAATTAAAACAAATAAAATAAGTTCTTTGTTGTTTTATATAATTTTATGAATAAAAGTGTGAGAAAAATTATAAATATGAAAAGAAATGCAAATATTTAAGTTATTAATCAGACATAATAATAATGGAAAATTGTTTGAGCATTGATTTTACTACATGTAATATTGTTTTATTTTAAAAATGTATGTTTAATTTTTATTTGGCGTCGTCAGCTTTTCATTTATTCAAGGCAATTGCATTGTCCGATAATTTGAAAAAGCAGAAAACTATTGAGTCTTAAAAAAAACATTTTCTAATAAAAAATTTTGTGTACTGTGCGTCGAAATAGTATGTTATGCATCAAGGGAGGGTAACAAGCGAGCCTTCGGCCCTAGCTTACGTCCTGGTTTGCCAACTTCACACAAGGGATAATCGCGCCCTCCTGTGAAGCATATTATACTTTTCGTAACAAGTGCACAAAAATTACTGTCTTATCGGGATAAATGTCAAATATGGGTTGCGTAACTAGTTACCTAGAAAACGCCGCAAACAGCTTAATAATCGTAGTCTCTAGGGAGAGAAACATCTCTCTAGTGAGAGAAACATCCTACCTATTATGTTTCTCTCCCTACGGGAGAAAAGCAGTGTTTCTCTCTCTAAAATTAGGGAATAAGAACGTGTTTCTTTTGCATGTGTTATGAATAATGACATATCGTATAATATAATATGATATTTGGAGTATTATCAATAACTTTAAATGTAATAACAATCATACTATATTTTGTAAATAGCTTTAATACTAGTAATTTCAATTCAAAATTAAGAACGAAATTAGTGAACTTTATATTTAATCATCTTTATGTTTTTATAAATATATCTTTAAAAAATTATGTTAGCATCTTGAAGAATCAGTTAATCAATAATTTAAAACAAACAAGGAAACAATAAAATAATTTTCCACTAGACAAACTCCTATAAATTCACGATAAAGCACACTTTCTCATCATCCTATCCTCATACGAGTATATCAAAGTATCACGCCATCAGGTTGGCCGCGAAGTGTATCAAGTCGGCACGTCTGTGTCATAATTGACGCTTACCGCGGTCGGTTCCTCGCGCGGAAATGATGTGTGTCCGTGTAATTAGGCAGGGTTGTAGCCGCGGCACTGATCCGACGCGCGGGAAATCGTCGGTGGCGGAGTGATCCATCAGAGATGGTGACGGACCACGACGCGAGAGAGAAAACTGTTGGCGGAGGGCCATTTTTAATTACGCGACGTTTGTAGGATGAGGTTGTACTGGTGATAGAGTTACAAAGAGGATGATAGCTTTATGGTGCAACGAAAAACGGAGAAGGAAGTTGGCAGGCTTGAATCTAATTGTATATTTCTTGTTTTATGTTTAAATATAAACTAATTAGAATATAATCATAGGTTAAATTTTTATTTGTTTGTTTACTTACGATTGTAGGATCATTGGATTGAAAAATATTTCAAGTAGACGAATAATACTTGATGGCCATGTACTTACCTCCTGCGAAAGAAACAAAATATTAGGCTTTACAGACATAACATTATTTTTTTAAACATTATTTGTGAAAATGAGTTGAGATAGTAATAATTTCCATCAATAATGATAAAAGTAAATAATTTTCCTCACTAGTGAGGAAAAGGTTACTATCACAACTAAATTGAGTGAGGGTAATGTCATTTGACATGATGACCAATGAAGCGAGATGTACATTTTAAAATACAACTCTTTTGATTTAAATAAAATAATAATTAAATTTCTTGTCTCGCAAACGCAAATATGTCATTTTCATGGTTAATGTTCAAAACGATAGTAGGTTCCAGGTTTCGTACTCATTTTGGAATTAAATCATTTCCTTACTAGTATTACAATATATTATTGTATATCAAGGGTTGAAAGTAGTTATTTGCGAACTGATAGATTGCAGCACAAGTCTAGCGAAGGCTGCAACAAGACGAGGCTTGCAAAGATACTTTCAACCAAAAAAGTAATTTTTAATATCCAAGAATAGAAAATAAGCTTCTCGGAAGATAAACAAAATAAAATTATATGTTTAAATCAATTGTAAATATCACTAATAATTTTCTAAAATTCATAAAAATAGAATTATTCATATTTTCTTTTCTCATAAATGTCAAAAATACCATAAATAAATTATTAGCGAAGGCTGCAACAAGACGCCTCCTGCAAAGATACTTTCAACCAAAAGCGTATTTTTATTCTAAATAAATAAAAATAAATAAATCACGCCTTTTATTCATTACTGGGTGTAGCACTCTGCCGTAGCAAATCTCGGTAAGTGGTATAATCTTCGCGTGAAGTGCGATTACCAGTCGTCAAATCAAGATCACCAAAAATTTTAATGGAAGCGAAAGGGCACAGGGTTAGTTTCAATATGATGAAAATTGTTTGTCGACTTTGGAAATCGAACCCGGGTTCTCAAATACTTAAGGTCGATGTGATACCACTAAGCCACCTACTCCATTTTTATTTCAGAAGTTCAGAAATTAAGACTAATCTATTTTTAATTGTAATTAATAAAACTTTTGAATGTTGATAATTAGGAAAGAATACAAATAAAACAAAAATGTAAAAAATGATACATTTCAAGTCACAGTTTGTAAAAATCCCCGTTGTCAAGCAGTTTGTCTCTGACAACGGTTTGCAAAAGAACCCTGTTACAATGGTCTGCAAAGAGTCTTGTTTACTTTCTGTCACCAAATGACGTTCGAAAAGGATACTGTTTTATCAATCGTAGTAAACAGAAATTAAAGAGGTTTATGCAACCAGTTTCGATTTTCAATTTTTTATATAAAAAAATAATCATATATATATGATAGATTATGATCGATGGAGAATATTTTAATAAAAGAACGGTATATTTTATGCACACTTTTTTATTTATTTTGAAACTTCGTTTTTGTATGTAGCTTGTTTTTGCTTAGACTTAGACAGAATAAAATTAACTCCCCGGCCACCATCTACTGAATTTAAGGACATTTATGTTATGTATGTTCATAGTTATGGCTGAATTACAATCAACCGATTTATTGGTCAACTTGTAACTTGTATTGGTACTTACATGTAAAACAAAAATGGATGGATTTATTTACGAAAATAAATTGAAGAAATATAACATGTTATATATTTCCTCCATATTTTGCGGAAATTTTGGTTACTTTTTCAGTGCCAACTCTATATTATTTAACATTTAAAGCTGCATTTAATGTTTCTTCTAATCTGTGTGTTGTATGTTTCTAAATTATCTCAATATTTCCGTTGTTACGAAATGGCATTTCAACAAAAATAAATTGATATAAAATCGTTAAGTGTAATGTTCCATGCTTATTGATCAATTTATCTGTCAATTAATTAGATTTCGGATTTATTGATAATTATAAAATCGCTAGTATTATCTCTTATCGTGATCACAACAATGATTTATATGTATCATAGTAAAATTATGGGGTAGGTGGCTCAGTTGTATCGAGTCGGATGTGGATTTGAGAACCTGAGTTCGATTCCCACATTAAAACTACCCCTGTTGTTCCCCCTCCACTAACATCTATGAAACTATGATTTGACGACTGGTAATCGCACTTCACACGAGGTAATATATAACTTAACGAGATTTGCTACGGCAGAGTGCCACACCTAGTAATGGGTAAAAAGGATGATGATATATTTATTTTATTTTATAATGTAATTAGTACCAAATATTTTAATACTATTTTGTTATTTTGTGTAAAGGAAATAAGTCCGTTTTTGTTTCTTCGTATTTTACGATGTATTTCGTCGAACATTAAACATATATCATACAGACATGACGTCATCTTTATAAACTTAAAGACTTGGAAGGTTAATTCGTGATTTTAACCACATATCAAATGCACAAAATGTCGTTAATCATAATTATGACAAAGGAAGTAAAATTTGTTGGATCATAGTTTTGATGTACATATTTCAAATGCACAAAAACATTATTGTTTGCAATTTGCAGATTACGATTTTGTAACATATGTAAAGGCAGTTTAAAAGTGGCATAACATACTCAGCATATAGCAACTAAGGAACAGATTTTTCTGAAATTGTTTTGATTATAACTTTGTAGAATTCTCTTTCTCTATAAAATGCTTTCAAATATTTGGATTTTCTTTTTGTTGCAGGCGCATGTTTCCCACACTGCGCGTCTCGTTCACGGGGGTGCGGCCGGAGCAACGATACGCAGTGCTGCTGGACATCGTCCCCGTCGACAACAAGCGTTACCGCTACGCGTACCATCGCAGCTCATGGCTGGTAGCAGGCAAGGCCGACCCGCCTGCGCCATGCCGACTCTACGCACATCCCGATTCACCCTATTCCGGGGAACAACTTCGCAAGCAGGTCGTCTCCTTCGAGAAGGTCAAGCTCACTAACAACGAGATGGATAAACATGGACACGTAAGTGTTATCACATAGACATGCAGTTTTATTAATAGGGCTTTTTGTTAGAATCTTTCCAGTACTGTAGTTAGGCTCGCACCAAGACAAAAAATACTAAATCGGAATGAACCAATATGCTTGAAATTTGGTATAGTTATAAATACAGGTTGTCTTCAGGCCATCAACTCACTATTATATCAATATTTTACTTTTTTTTGTAATTAAATTAATATAAAAAATGGATGATTTTTTAACGCTATTAACAATTTGTTAGGAATGAAAAATTACAAAAATCAGAGTTAGCGCACTATGTCCATTCTTTATTTACATAATATATAAAATATGTGCTGTTATACAATTAGGATTTGTTCCAGAAAAATAGCTTCTTTATAGTACCGAATAATACCCTCTTAAGTTTACACACAGTTTTGAAATCATTTTCAAATCATTAATAAAGCTGATTGGCACTAATACCATTATTAGGTAATATTACCAAGAACTCTGTTTCAAATTAAAACAGGTTCACTTAATGAATGAAATTTCTTGCTAACTAGGGATATAACCCAGGTTAAAATAAACTTGTTTCATGAATTCAAAAAGAAGTTATGAACAAAATAAAAAATTATAGTAGCGTGTTAATCGGCTTTATGAATCTGCGTGTTTAAATTTGAAAACACCATGTACCACCAAAACGGTTTTGATTTTATTTACAACAAAATCAAATTTCATAGCTTTGATTTTAAAACTAGTTTCTAAACTAATCATGTAAATACATAAATATCAGTTTTGAAATTGCGCATGTGTACTTTGCAAACGTTTTCTGTCGCCTTAAAGTTACTAACCTACAAAAATAAACTGAAAGTATTGTTCAGAGTTGCAATCTTTCCAGTTTCAGTCTGAAGATTCCAATTTTTAGTACAAATGGGTGCTCTAGTTTTATAAAAATAAAATCGGTTTAAATAATTTTTTGTTTTTTTGTAAATGATGAAAGTAACTAGTATGAGAGTGGGTTTATTAAAAACAGAAATGTGTACACAATTAAATTATATGTTTTGCAAAGAGTTTTATACAAGCAGATCAGCAAAAAATATTAGAATGTGCAATTTCAAACAAAAAGTATTATTTAAAAATGAGTGACCCAGAAATAATAATTATAATTATGTAATTAATAAAGTGTTATTTTTAAACCAAATCTTTTATAATCAAAATCTCATGGTTTGCATTCACAACCACGGTTACTACCACCATAGTTGTGTCCTTCCTGGTATATAATAAAATAACTTATGGATGTACTGAAATACATTTAAATCAAATTTAAAGTTTTGTTAACGACAAGAAAATATAAGGTAATATTTGTCAATTAAATCAGCCAAATGAGCATACGCCAAATTGTTTTAAATCGCTCTGTAAACCTCATTTAAAAATTACATGAAAACAGTTGTATTTAATTTACTCTGAAAACTGAATCGAATTTTACAACTACATGTAAACTTAGTCAAAATTATATTTGCGACAATAGAATCGCTGTCATCTGTCAAGTATAATTTATGATTTTACCCTAATACAGCTTGTCGTACCAGGGAGTACACAAATATAAATTTCTATTGCAAAATTTTGTGGATCGTAATAATAATTTCTTTGAAAATTATCACCTGCATTCTATCTAACATAACGAAAGAAAACTGAAAGCAACTATTTTTTCCTTAAATTCCAGGCAATAAATTTAGAAAAGACAATGTTTTTTTTTTCATTTGTTTAAATCTCTACTTAAATTGCGTTACAGCCTACAGTCTCTTATCTTCATGAAAATAATCAAAATATTTGAAGATTTTTTATGTTTATAACAAATGTGACAGATACCGAAACAGCTATTAATTTCATCGTAATTATTAGACAATATTTTTTAACTTAAATGATAAATATTATTCTTGGTGACAACTACGCTATTACAGCTGTCACCGTGACTGTCAATTTTATTATAAATATTAGAAATCAATAGGCGTTTTTAACCACATATTTTAAATAATTTCTGTAATTTGTGGTGTTAAAATAAAATAATCTATATTAGATAAAAAAGTTTGCTTAACAGGTACTGTTTAATTTGGTGCTTTAATTGTTTCCTGGACATTCTTTTAGTTTGCTAAAAACTAATTCCCCATGTTATTTCGCTTCCTATGCCAATATTTTCTTGGAACATACTATATATGTTATACTCTAATTACAAATAATTCTTGTCTGTCTGTCTGTCTGCTTGTATATGTTAATGATCTCAGAATTGGCTCTAACGATTTTGATGCAACTTGGTATTCCAATGTTTCTTTGTGTCATAAAACGATCTAGCTAAATTTCATCATTCGGAAAATGTATTTAGTAAGTCATTTGTAAAGAAAATTTATTCGAATATGAGCAATTCTTGTTCGTATGTCTGTCTGTGTCATTGACCTCGTCATCGACTCTAACGATTTTGATGAATCTTGGAATTCTAATATTTTTTGGCCTCGGAAAACGATCTATCTAGGTCCTCCGAAAAATTCATATAGTACGTCATTTTATAAGAAAATTAGTTATTCAAAATAACGTATTGAGCCTAAAATTTACTTGATATCACCAATGGTTTTAGAGATATAAGCGAAAAATGGAAAGGAAATTGGACAGAAAAGTTTGTTTTATCTATTTCTTGGTAATTTTTCATTTTAAACTTTCCATTCTTTATGATTTCCCGAGCGAAGTTCGGTCTTCCAGATATTATATTTAAATGTGAAAAATTGGTGCGTCCCTGACTAGCTGTAGCTGGAAGATTCGGATGAAAAACTAGTAGTTAGTAACTTCTATAATCACTACTAAAATAAATTTTCGTTCGATTTGTTATTGAATGATGATTCGTTTTATTTGTATCTTTCAAGCTCATCAGCAAACAGTTTCTGTATCACCATCTTAAAGTAAGACAGACGTTTATATGATATGAAGAAAAGCTACCTACATTGTTTCAAGAAAAAGGTTGGTAGTAATGGATATGTCTGATCTCTTTGCTTACAGTTGGTGTTAAATTCGATGCACAAGTACCAACCTAGAATACATATAGTGAAGAGACCTGATGGAGCGCCGGCACATGTCAATGATTTAGAAGGAGAAGAATACAAGACCTTCATATTCCCTGAAAGTGTTTTTACTGCGGTTACCGCTTATCAAAACCAATTGGTGAGTAACTGGTTTTCATTTTTATCTATACCTCGAAACCTCTTTGCGTCATCAATTTTATTCTAGCAACGAAATGATAAATGTATTTTATATGTAATCATTATTGATATTCGTATGGTTTAAATGAAAAATAGTAGGTGTATTACAAAGAAGAAGATATATTTATCCGTCATTTCTTAGGTTGGAATGTAATGACGTCTACATCACCACATTTAAAATAAACTATATATACTTTAGGTTTAGGTTTATTTTAATGTGAAACACGGCATTTGCCATAATCATAATTATGAATTGGACACCAATGAATCAGAGCGTTTATTTTAAAATGAAACATAGGTTGTACAGTTACCATTTGTATTCATTAGTGTCGCATTTTTATTAACGATTTGCTACCTATAAATAATCTATACAATTGAAGAAACGTTTCTAATATATATATTTTTTTAAACCGAACTATCAAGAAAGAGAATGGTCTATTAGGTCTTCCGATCTTACATCACTGGTTTTATTTTCTGGGGATTTTTAATATCCAAAGTACAGACTGGCAACATTTTAAATTTAAAAGAATTAAAAATTAATATTCAAAACTTAAATATTTAATGTCATAAATGAGTTGTATAACCAACTAGGTCGCATGCAAGGGGTTTTTTAAATTTTAATTTTCTTTATTGTTTATTTATATTTATTATTATCCTTCAAAGTAATTGGGTTAGGTGGCTCAGTAGTATCGACTTGGTCTGTGGATTTGAGAACTCGGGTTCAATTCCCACAGGCAACAAACAATTTTCACCACGTTAAAACTACCTCTGTGGCTTCCCCTCCACTAACATCTATGGGATCGTGATTTGACGGCTGGTAACCGCATTTAACGTGATGAAATATATCACTTACCAAGATATGCTACGACAGATTGCCACACCCAGTAATAGATAAAAGGCGTAATGATATATTTATTTATTTGTAATTGAATCAAAATATTTTGCTTTCTGTTTCATTTTAAAATGAGACATTGCTGTCAAAATAAACTTACGGTATAGTCCATTCGGTAAGAGATTACAGTGTGGTTGTATAGAACACTCTTGAAGGCATGTTTCCATAGCATAAAATTTTTGTGGCGTTATATAGTAGTATCAAGTGTAGTTTTCTAATTTTTCTTCTTGTTATAATTGTCCTAAAATTAAAACTTTTATGAGATCGACACAATAGCTAACATTCTGTATATGTATATAAAATTATGAAGCAATAAAATTAGTTCAGCGCTGTCATAAGTACCTATTTTATGCTACTATATAAACATGTCTTCATTTAGACGTTTTGCCCAGCCAAACAGAATCAAAATCAAATACATACTATACAACCATACTGTAATCTCTCATCAAATGGATTTTATGTTCATTACACAACTTTGTCTACAGTTTCCAGTCATAGTAGGTAAATTTTTATCTTTTTTGAGATGTAATAATATGCAAAATAATTTGTAATCAATGAATATGTGCACAGAAATTATTATTATTTAGCACCGAGCGTAGAGTACCTATAAAAATGTTGATGCAGCATTTTGATTGTCTGAAATAATATGTACTAGATATGATTTATTTTTAATGTGGTGATATTCGTACGGTTTAAATTAAATGTAGTAGACATGGCGAAGATATGTATATAACAAACAAATTGATTATATTTAGTTATCGTTTCTTGATTAGAAAAGTAACATTAAAATGACCGCATCAAAATAAGTTGTAGTATTACTTGTATTACTGTAGAGAAAATATATGATGACGTAATGAGCTAAGGAAGTTGTTCTGGGTATAATGATTGAATGATTTAGATATCGTATACATTTGCGTAGTTTTAGTATGATTGTAAAGTAATAGTATTTCAAGAGTTTCAACTAATTCTATTTTATACTAGTAATTATCGCTAATCCGTCCCTGGCTTTTCCCAACACAATAAAACAGCTACTCTTGCCAAGAAGCCAAGAATTTTTCGTGCGCATTTATAAATCCTCGCTTCGTGAACCATAATTCATAACTTAATTAATTTCAACGTTTCAAAAAGTAATTTACCAAGATTTAAAAATTCAACACAAAATGCTCCTCTTTCCTCTTTCTCTCCGTGTAACATCGCGGTGCTGATTCGAGTTTCCAGCATTTCATGACGCATTGTTCAGCGGCGTCGCTATCGCGATACAAACACAGATAACCCCCAGCGCTCGCCGCATCATTTGTAATGCTATCAGCGCCGCTTGGACCGACGCCAGCGTCTAATTGAGAGATTGCCGCGGCGAACATTGCGAGACGCGCGTAATCCGACCGAAGCATAAACATTGTCAGCCGAACTGATCCGCACACAAATCAGCCACCGCGGGATTTATTTCAATTTAAGCGACGGCGACGTTGGAGACACGACTCTAATGAAATATTTACATCCGACGGACCGTCGCGATGTCGCTAAGCCGTAAAAATTATCTGCTCGTGAATCTTGTGTTTCAAAAATAAAAAATATGGCAATTGAAATATACGGACGGTTGGGCTTATCAATTCCTCGTTAATTCTTGGACTGGGAGATTTTTTACTAGACTTGATAATTCACTAGGATTAGCCTCATTCTGAAGAAAATTTATCTGGTTCAGTGTAACATTTTCAGCATGTATTTATTATTTTTATTCATCGATTTTAAATAGCTTATTTCATTACAATTTTGAAAGTTGAGAGCTGTCTAGGTACCACATTGCGAGACGAGAGTAACTATGAGAAATATCTCATTTTGTTATCGTCTTATCTAGAAATTACGAAAAGAGAACATCTCATTTTGAATATTTGCAACTACAGTTCGTAAAGTAAGAGATTTCAATTTGGAAGGTATCTTGATCAGGATTGATACAATATTTCAAAATAAAGACAAGTTTACGCAACACGAGAAACATTTTTGATTTTTCTTTACATATCAGCTTACAATTATAATTCCTTCATTAATTATATGTTTATATTACCTATATATGATTAAAGAGCTATATAATTCAATATGAATTTATTATTGAACTGATATGTAAAAAAATAGTTTTTCGTGCTGCATAAACAAGTCTTCACTTTGATTATCAAATACTTCCTATACCTTCCACAGTCAAGCCCTAAAAATAAAACTATATAGTTATTTGTATAACAAGAGAAGAAAGTGAGGCATTTCCTGAAAGTACCTTTTCATTCATATAAGGTGTGAAACTTTCTTCACGAGGTATACGAGGTTTATCATTTTTCCACTGCCCTATTAGAAATTAAAATTTACTGAATTAAATTAGAAATTTAGATAAGATTTAATTTTTTTTGACAGATGTCATCTCCATATTACTAGTGTCATATAATAATAATGTTTTCTTCGGATATGGTTTTGCTTTCCTTAACCAGAGAAGAAAAATTTACTTTCTTCCCTAGGAATGAAAAGTATCACCTTTTTGTCTCAATTGGGGCAAGAAATTGTTACTTTCTGACAGGGTCCTGAAAAAGTGTAATTTTAACTGAATCTCTACAAAATATGACAAATTTGATCAATAATAATGAGTAACTTTGCTAGCGTTGGAAAAATGTTGACAGATTTTGTATCATCAGTTATATTTCTTAATATTAAATATTTCTTAGATGACTTCTTAGACTTGTTCATTTGTAAATAAAGTACGAACAAAAATCAATTTCTATTTGATGAAATCTTTCGTATATTTAATTCCTGATGTTTTTATAAAAAAACCATTTTCTTTCTTTGAAATTGTAATGAGAAATGTTGCACGCATAAAAAAGTAAAACGAAGAACAGTGTGTCAACCTACCAATAAGAAACATAAAAACATCGTACAGATTGATTGTTTTTAGTACAAAATGTCAAAATGAATTTAAAATGTTACATACATGTTTCATTTAAATTTGAACAGCCATTTACTTTAGTTATAGAGTGGCAAATTTTAATTCAAATTGAATAATTGAATTAAATCTCAAATGGCAAAAAATTAATATTTATTATAAGAAAAAAATATGTCGTAGGTATGTATATATCTTATGTTTCTTCTTCATTATTCAGTCAATTGAAAGTTTCTGTAGCGTAATTGATATATTAATGATCGTGAATTTAAACTTAAAACAATAATTGAATAACTACTTATTTGAGTTTAACGTATCCCAAATCAATTTAATGCCCATTTGGTATGCAGGAATGCATTAAATTTCACGGGTTATTTATACAAGTCCTTTCACCGCGTTTTATGTCGTTCAAGCTTCCTTTTTAATGACACTACGAGACGGGACAACAAAAACAGCTCTTTGTGTTTTGAACTTTACTCGACAAATTATTTCTTGTCTCAAGACTTCAATTTTCATTCGTATCAGTTTATCGATATTCACATAATTTTTATTTTTAAAAGATACGGGAACGAGACGTGAAATTTAGCGTCTCAGCGGCATAACAATGCCTCTCATCCTTGTAGGTTGTAGGTTGTTGTGTTCTATAGACTAGAACAACGAATATCAACAACAACCGTTCGGCAAGAAGTCATACCATAGTAACACTCGCCGTTGCCGTTCCCTGGACTATAATTAAATAAAACGGAATTCTGGCGATTCATAAACCGGGCGCAAAATTGCACACCCCGGGCAAAGGCTCCGTAAATACGTGATTAGCTTCGCGTAAAATCATGAAAGGCGGCGTGGCGAATCGGTCAAAGCAGTGGAAGCTTTAGACGCGAAGCTGCGGCAACGGCAGCAGCAGAAGAAATCCGTTCACTGCCTCCGTTGCGCTAAATACGTTATGAATGGTGATTTTGTAATATTTCTAATGTTATTTGCGTCTTGTGAGGTCTACAACGAACTAATTTAGTATTGTGCTCTTTAAATAAATTATAGGAAGTATTGCTGTTAATAAAACGCTATACCCCAAGTGTATCACGATTTCTTTGCAAATTTTTTACCTATTATGCTTCAGCTTTAAGAGTAAATTAAGTCTATCCGATGATAATTTGTAATGAAATGGTATTTGTTTAACATAATAAGTAGGACGAAAACTATATTAAAAATAGTTACCTACATTTTCATTGTAATCTACATTTTTCTGTGACGAATTTAAGAAATCAAGGAGAATAACTAACATTCAAACTAAATGACGTTGGATTTTTTTCAAAGCAACACGTGTTTTATATTTTAATTTTTATTGTTGTACTATTTAAAAAAAAATTTGTAATAATTTTTGTTTCCTAATTAACGTTGGCTTCTAATTCGTTTGCAAAATACTGAACAACTGCCGAGTCTACCTACCAAAATTATGAACAAATTAGTTGTATTTTTATGTGAAATTTCTTCCATACATTCCTTTATAACCATTAATTTTATTTGGCAATGGTACACATAATTTAAAAAGTATTTATTGTAACAAATACACTACAAATTTATTATTTATATTTTTTAATAAGATAATATCAATCAACGTTGATAGATAAAATTTAAAATTATCCCTAGCATTTTAAGCAAAAAATTCCTAGATTTACCTAGACTCCATCTCGACCCTAATGTTTTGTTACCTCGACGAAATATTTATTTTGGTCAAAATAACACAAGCAACTTAAAATATATAATAACATAAATACTATTATAATCATAAAACAAATAAATATAAATAAATATATCATCACGCCTTCTACACATTTCTCTGTGTGGCACTCTGCCGAAGCAGATCTCGGTAAATCATATATTTCTTCGCGTGAAAAGCGGTTACCAGGCGTTAAATCACGGCCCCCAAAGTTGTTATTGGTGGGGGAGCCACAGAGGTAGATTTAAATTGGTGAAAATTGTTTGTTGATTGTGGGTATCGAACCAGGGTTCTCAAGATTCACAGGCCGACTCGATACCACTGAATCACGTACCCCATACATAAAACAAAATGAGAGAAAAAGAGTATTTCGAAGATTACATATCTGCGATTCATTTAATGAAACAATTTAAAACAGTACCACCGCAAACTTCTATACCATATCTTATTCTTCATATTATCTATATCTACACTACTCAAAATTGTACAGGGATATTTTAAAAATTGAATGTAATATTAAAACTTAATATTAAATATATACTAGGCTTCTTAAACACGTAATTATAAAATTAAAACTATAAAATATATTGAAATATTTCTAAGAAAAATAATACCTTAAGTATTCTTACAAGTATTTGAATAGAATTTATAGTTTTAATTTTACATTCAATTTTTAAAATATACTTGTACAATTTTGAGCAATATATTTCAATATATATTTTTGGATTTGTTTTAATATCCTTAGATTTGTAAAAACATAGAAAAAAATGTCATTTCCCCACTGTTACATAAAAAAATCTAGATTCAAACAAAATCCCTAGACATGGCAAAGCTGATACCAATAATCAATGAATCAAACTAAGACGATGAAACAATCTTATGTGACAGTAATAATTGTGTGGGATACTTTAGCCTAATCACAATCATTAATTATACTTGTTGGATGCAATCTAAACAGCGCAGCTGGAAACTTTTCGTAATTAATATTCCAGTACCTACTCCAGCTTCTGAATACAGAATAAGAAATCTGATGAAATAGTGTAGCACAGTAGAAAATTTACTTTAATTAATAACCTACTTCGAATGTAGACAGACCCGCGGGATATGTCCCAAACTAATAATCTAACTCCAGAATAGTAGTTTATGTAACAAGTACATAATTTAGGTCTTTATTGGACGAGCCGAATTTTATGGCAGAGCGAGCGCAGTGAGCGAGGCTAATAAATAAGGCGAGTCTATAAAGTCCGATTATGTACAAGTTGCATACAACATTTTATGTTTGACTGCATGAAGAATATTTTCTCTTAAAATATGATTGTCAATACCTATATTTAAAACATTTGATTGCATCTCAAAGTGTGCTTCATTGTTATGCATTTGTTGCTTTATTTATCAAATTGTCAAAGTGAAAAAAGTGTTGAGATGGATGAAGACATTAAAGACGTTCCAAAAGAAATAAAAGATCTTGCATGTAATGCAAGATAATGTCTATTACCAACGAAATCGAAACAAATGTATGATGACACATATAATACATACAGAAAATAGTGTTTAAATATGAAAATTAAAAAAAAACACTGAAGATTGTATCCTGGCATACTTTAATAGTATTTTACTTAATTGTAATTTCATTCTAATAAAATGCTTTAAATTATATCTACTATTTCTTTTGAATTTTGTTTTAATGTGACATTAACAGCAGTCTAATTTTGCATTTTTATTGTACTAGTCCAATAAAGTACCCGATTATGGACAGTAAACAGTGTCGTAAAACAAGGTAATATGATGCAGTCGAACATAAAGTATTTTTTCTTTGAAATGTTATAATTTTTGTTTAAACAAAATTTAAACAGTCGATTCCAAAGATATCAGATATTGTGGTATGGTCAAGAGATTAGTGCAAGTTAACTCTAAAGTTATATGCTTAAATTTTAAAGTCAAGTATTAATTTTACAAATCGAAATATGAGCAGTTGTACAAAGAATAAAATTTACATCTTTATTTAAATCTGGCATGACTAATAACATGTCATTCATGAATGAAATTATTTAATTGGGCTCTGAGCCTGTTAACAAATAAATAAATAAAGATGATCATATGTGAATAGTTTGTTCATATTGTTGTCAAACATTGGACTTGATATTGTCCAGTTAAAATCAGTTTCACATGGTCAATATTTTCATCGTTTGATAAAACTTTTGTATAAGCAACAGAAAAATGTGGCGCCACCCTTCTGTCACACATTTTTATTTGATTTTATTAGGTTTAGTAGATCGAAAATTAAAGTTTAGTTCAACGTGAATAAATTTAACACAATTGCAATTAAACACTGTATAGTAAAAACTGAAAATTAGTAAAAAAGATGAGAAAAGAAGGAGCATCTACCTGCACTTGTTTTTGAAAGTGAATTCCAAACAATTGCAGGTAAACACTCGAAAAATCTAACCAATGAATCTGAAATCAAGAATCATGCGCTTGTCTTAGACAAGCAAGAATGAAGTAAATATTGATCATGTAACATAGACTTAAGATACAATGAAAATTGACATTTTTGTTGGGGCAATTAGCATAAAAGTCAAGCACAGTTAATGCCAGGAGTTAACTCCTTACTACTAGTTATAGTCTAGCAATAATATTATATACAGGCGCGGTGGCCGAGAGTGTTAAGGCACATCTCTTAACATACTGTGACGTCACCCGAATCAAGGTTCGTCAGTTCGAATCCGCCTGTCGACAATGTATGATTTGTCGTAAAATATAAAATACAGTTACAAGTATTTATCACACTCGGGCGCTATAAACTAGTCACTTATACGCCTTAAATAATGTACCATTTGACTACGAAGACCGGCAGTACGGCAGCGTAAAAACTGCGGCTCGGTGTATCCGGTAGGCCCAGGCCCGATCTCGGGCGGTAGCGCCACAGATGATGATGAATAATATTATATATTATGTCGTTTAAAGCATTTATAGTAACTCCAAATGTATCTGCAATCTTATACTTGTGAATAACTCTAATACCAATAGTTTAAATCCGAAATAAAAATAGAATGAATACCTCCAAATATCATGGTATTTATGAAAAAGTTAAGTACAGCAGACCATTTTATTTTATGGCGCTATTCCCAATATAGGCCGCAGAAAAAGAAATTTGATGAAAATGTAGTCCTTGTCACTCTAGCGTTAATTGGTTGACATAGTCGTAAGTTAGGTATCACCTACACATCCGAAACGACGTACGACGGTAGCTGGTGTATCATGTAAGCCTGTCGGCCGTGCGCGCTCCAGATGTTGGCATCTCGAGCGTCGAGTAGCATTCCGGGCCAAAGTAAACATAAATAATAGTTTTTAAATGAGACAGGACGTTTCACACGGGCCGCGTGTGTGGCGGGACACATGATGCGATGCGCCTGTCGAGTGACTGATTGCCGCCGCCGCTCGGAATACTTCGCTACATGTCGGCAAATGTCGGGTTTGTTTGGTGCTAGAGCGATTCGGGATCTTTTTGGGGCAGCGCCAATTAAATCGATATTTCTTTTCGCGATACAAAGATATAATAAAATAAATATATCTTCATATCTTTTACCCATCTCTGGGTGTGCCACGCTATTATATCAGAACTCAGTAAATGATAGATGTATGCGTGTGAAATGCGGTTGTCAACCGTCAAATCACGGCCCCAAAGGTATTTATGGAGGGGAGAGCCACATGTGCCATATTAATGTAGTAAACAATGTGTCAATTGTAAAAGTCAAACTTGACATCTCAAATCCCACTAAGCTATCTTAATTGTTGCAAATGTGTATTTTGCAGATCTAGTATACAGGGTGTTATATTTTAATAGACCCAGCAAATATCTCGCTTATTTATCAACTTAGCAATTTCTTTCATATAACATGATTTATACAGCAACATGTAAACTAGTTGATGACGGATGTACAGTCAAGATATCATTTCCGGTTTATTAGTAATTAATATCAACTTTGAAATTTCAAATAGAACATACTATATTTTTTTACAAATTTGAAAAGTACATCAAATTTGCTTTACAATCATGTAAAATAATCCATATGTTACATTATTAAAAAGTAAAATGGCGGGCACTTTAATATACACCAAATCGGAAAGAGAATAGTGAGCCATGACTGTGACTTGAAATAAAACAATTAACTAAAACAATTGTAATTATTATTATTCAACGAAATAATATTTTTTTGTCATAATAATACAGAAAATAAGAATAAGAAACACTTAATAACAACAAAATGATTTTATAAAAATATTCAAAATGGCTCCCAGTCTCTTCAATACATTTTGCACAACATTTTGAAACAGAATAAGTAGCCCTTTATATTTGATTAGCAGATAAAGATTCAATTGCAGCTTCATTTTTATTCTTCAGTCCGTTTAATGTGTTTACTGGTTCATTACAAACAAAATCTTAGCTCCATAAAAAAATCAAGTGGTCAGATCGGGAGAAAATGCATTGAAGAGGCTGAGAGTTATTTTGAATATTTGTTATAAAATCATTTTGTTGTTATTAAGTGTTCCTTGAAATATTATTTCATTTAATAATAATAGTTACAATTGTTTTAGTTAATTGTTTTATTTCAAGCCACAGTCATGGCTCACTATTCAGTTTCCTATTTGGTGTATATTAAAGTGCCCGCCATTTTACTTTTTAATAATGTAACATATGGATTATTTTACATGATTGTAAAGCAAATTTGATGCACTTTTCAAATTTGTAAAAAAATATAGTATGTTCCATTTGAAATATCAAAGTTGATATTAATTACTAATAAACCGGAAGTGATATCATGAATGTACATCCGTCATCAACTAGCTTACATGTTGCTGTATAAATCATGTTATATGAAAGAAATTGCTAAGTTGATAAATAAGCGAGATATTTGCTGGGTCTATTAAAATATAACACCCTGTATACGAGCAGTAGTAGATAATAATGAGTATTTAAAAGTGCGGGATAGATGTCTCACTGGTATCGAGTCAGAGTGCAGATTTGAGAACACGAGTTCGATTCCCACAGCAGAAAAATAATTTTCATAAAATTAAATAGACCCCTGTGGCTCTTCCTCCATTTACATCTTTGAGGGCCGTGATTTGACGATAGGTAAGCGCCTTTTGCGGACATAAATAATATTATTTACCGAGATTTGCTACGGTAGAGTGACACACCCAGTACTGGGTACAAATCGTGATGATATATTAATATATTTATAAAGTGAGAATTCGAGTTCAATTCTCACAGCTGCTAACTAGGAATCTGCTAAATTCACGGTTTGAAAGTATCTTTTTACACTGATTGAAATCGAACCAATATTTTTTTTGATAATAGCCCATCAGTAATCGCAGTCAACTATCTACTCATAATATATTTATTTATTTATACTACTGTGTACAACACGAACTTTAATCCCAGTTATTATACAGGGTTCGGACTCACGAAGCAGCAGTGTTCGAATTTAGGATCTTCTAATTCGAATACCGTAACGCTAAATACACTACAATCAAAGTAGTAGTAGAAAAATGTTGTGTCTAATCTAATAAATGAAAATAAACTAACCTTATCAAATTTCGTCCAAAATATGACTCCATTGGCTCCAATAAAGTGCATATTTGACTGAAATAGCCTTAAATTCAAATCACACACCACACTTAAATTAAAATATATGAAACATAACAAGAGCATTTAAAACACAAAACAACGTCTCACTTCAACAGAATCGCGCACTGAACTGACTAAATTGTTTCTACCAGCAGCATACTGTTCATTAGGTTATAACAAGTTACGACCACAAACTTGATCAAAATTATATTATATTTCATGTTGTATAAGCATTCTCATTTAATTCAATACTCAATATTATAATGTACTATAAAAGAAATTAAAATTTAAAATGCAGATTCAGTTGATCAATTTTAAAAATAAAAATGTTTTGTACTTTTTTTATTATTAGTAGCTATTTTGTATTGAACTTTTTTTTAACTGATGACTGATACATATGGTTGATTTGAATCCAGGAACTTTTAATATCCGCTTAAAAGCTTTATCTCTGAGATACATTTGTCCTTAATTAAAAATTTTAATAAAAATTAAATAATTGTTACAGTTTCTAAGATTCCACCGGCACTGGAAGTTTTAATTCAGTTTTAAATAAATATATCATCATACTTTTTACCTATTACTCAACCGTGGGAGACCTGCACGTGAAGTGTGGTTACCATCCGTCAAAAAAGGCCCTCAAAGATGTTAGTGTTCCTACATTCGTCCTTAATTAAAAATTTAAATAAAAATTAAATAATTGTTACAGTTTCTAAGATTGTACAACAAAATTCCATCAACACTGGAAGTTTCAACCCAGTTTTAAATAAATATATCATCACGCATTTTACCTATTACTCAACCGTAGCAAACATGCACGTGAAGTGTGGTTACCAGCCGTTAAAAAATGCCTTCAAAGATGTTAGTAGTGGGGAAGCCACAAGTGTAATTTTAATATGGAGTAAAGGAATCAAACTCGGGTTTTTAAAATCCACAGGTCAACATGATGCTATACTATTTTCATTTTAAACTGGAGGAATCGGCATAAAACGATTAAATGCACCGCAATTACGTTTACAAAAGAACTCAAAATATGACCCGGTGTCACAAGGTTTGCACAGGGTTGTACAGCTCCATTCGCCGGTACGTGTATAATAAAAATATGACAATCTTTAAATAAGTATATTTCCTTATTCATACGATACAAGTATAATATATTATAAATATTATATACAAACATAATCTAAACATTTACCTACATTATTCAGTTTGATTCAGTACAGGATATTTAATATTCTTATTGAGTAACATAACTGCTAATTGGATAATTTAATCTGAATTAGTAATTTTTAAATGGTCAATCATAGAAAAAAACAAGCATAATTTTAGATTGAATACGACCCTTAAAAATGTACCTGTTATGACCATCGTTAAAAGATTTGTGGCAGCCGCACTAATAGATTTCATTGTAGTTATATGGGACAAGGATGTTTAATCGTTTTATGCCGATCCCTCCGGTTTAAAATAAAAATAGTATACTGACCTATCTACCCCTTAAAGTTAACAAATTTCTATATGTTGAAATTGTTTAAGCAAAACTGCACCGGGAGTTCTATTTGGTACCTCCTGATATTTGTCTGAATCACTTACAATACAATACAAATAAAAATTCATGCGACAGTTTCCAAAATTCAAATGCTGACCCATTTCGTCCACGTAGCATAGCGCTGTGCCCTACGTGTGGGTCTTGGTGCTGCGGATGATGTATGGGTCCGCATTCCGCCCCCCGCGCCGAGATAATTGGCCCACCCCGGGAGCCCGAGTCACTGTTTGCTCGCCCGGCGGGGCGCCACACGGCCATTGTGCGCCTCATCATCGTCACAACACATGTCACGGTGTTACGAAGTCTCCCCGTCGTCCCCACCACCCTCGTCCTGCCAGCATCGCGATACACACTCACAACTGAGAGCCGGTTGGTAATGTCTGGGTTTGTTACAGATCACCAAGCTCAAGATCGATAGTAATCCGTTCGCAAAAGGGTTCAGGGATTCCAGCAGGCTTACGGAGTTTGAGAGGTATGTATCAATGCTTTTAAT
This sequence comes from Pterostichus niger, assembly GCA_947425015.1. Lineage (NCBI taxonomy): Eukaryota > Metazoa > Arthropoda > Insecta > Coleoptera > Carabidae > Pterostichus > Pterostichus niger. The sequence goes on along the minus strand of OX380345.1, from coordinate 21,903,065 downwards.
TTTTATACTTTAATCACATTATTTTGTTTTGTTATGAGTAAATATATATTTTAATTTGCCGAATTTATTCTATTTATTTATTATAAATTGGTTTGTCATTTACTAAAAGATGCAATATTTTTCACATTTTTATGTATAAATGTTTGGATATCCTGAACTATTATCCTATTTTGTAATGTAATTATAATTTAGTATTATTATAATATAATATTATATTAACAAGAAAAATGACAAAAAAACTCGCTACTTTAAATTTATTCTAAATTCTTGTAATATATGTTGGTAAAAGTATATTTATGGCAAACGTTTTTTCATTTATTTAAGAGAAAAATAAAATGTGATAATTACGAGTACTTGATGCTCAAATTAATTTTCAAATTTTAATATCTGGCAGACAGAGCTTCGTTCGGGAAATAACGAAAGATAGGAAATTTAAAATTTAAAAAAAAAACAAGAAATAGTTAAAACAGACAAAATTTCTCCTCTATTTTCTTTCAAATTTTTGCTCATATTTCGAAAATAGCTCACGATATCGAATCTCAATCGATTTCTCTGGTCGGTGAGTGCGGACCCTGTACTGTAATTGGGATTAAATTCCTGTTGTACAGCGTAACATAAATAAATAAAGATACATTTGCCGCAAAGTGCTCACAAACCTATATTTTCAAAAACTAACTTTTGATTAATTTTCTTTCTAACTGACGTACCAAATGAATTTTCCGGAAGTTAAAACAAAGTTAGATTGGTTTCTGAAGACAAAAAAAATTAATACCAAGTTTCATCAAAATCGTTATATCTGATTTCGAGATCGTTGACACAAGACACAGTGACAGATAGACGAGAATTGTTCGTATTAGAATATAGGATAATATTAGATGTATTAAGTAATCAGATTTAAGTAGTACAATAGTTATTTGTGTACCTGAGATCGAAGTCTGCAAAGTTACTGTTCACCAGATGTTATCTTACAGTAGCGATTTTATTATAGTACATTATACAATCGATTTCAGTGACTAAAATCAGTAATTATTCACATGACAACCATAAACAACTAACAATTTATACTAACGCAACAGCTTGACAACAGTGATATTTCATTTATTTAAGAGCATCTCCATTTATTTTATTTTGAACCTTTTTCTAACGTAATTATAGAAAAACCGCTACTGTAAGATAAAACGTTGTATATCGTGAGAATTATCACACAATTATACTTACTTATAATAATTATAGGTGTACTATTTGTTTCGATCGGCAATTAATATTAATCGATTTTAAATTTTAAAAACTTTGAATATAGATAACTAAGGAAAACAATATAAAAAAAAAACAATAATGTAGAAAGTGACATTTGTGTTTCAAAAAGCCCCGTTGCATTTTAGCAACTGTCTGCATCTAAGAGCCTTTATCTACAATTGTTCGACAAGCCTACTTTTTGTACTGATTGTATATCGAGTTTAATTAGTAATTTAAAGTATTATTAAAAAATTGAATTATGTTTCGTTAGATATCTAAAATATTCTTAGCTATCTTTATCATTCATCGTTGTGAAATCTTAAATAACTTTCAATTATTCTAGTAAGTTGATGCCAATACCTCACGGTTACTGTTTCTTAGTGCCTTCATAAATTAGTTTTAAAATTAACCTCCATAACTGATTAAACTGTTAACGTCATACTATCCTAAAATGTTTTCCCTTTATTATTTATAGTTTTCAATTTATTGTTTTTTTATTACATTTTTAAGAATTAATTAAATTCTTACATAAAACGATAAGCTTCTAAAATTTTTAAGTTAGTTTGAATAAATAAAAGCAAATCGAATATTTGACATAAATAAATAAATATTGGGTGTGGCATTCTGCCGTAGCAGATCTCGGTAAGTGGCTCCCCATCCACTAACACCTTTGGAGGCCGTGATTTGATTTCTGGTAATCGCACTTTACTCGAAGAAATATATCACTTACCGAGACATCAATGTTTATTCCATTTATGTATATATCATGTTCTCGTTCATTTTGATTTGTTATTATTTATTGAAACCATATTAAAATGTATGTTTTGTTGATGCAAGTGGCTATCTCATTATTTTATAGTCACAGTTATAAGGGTATTTGTGGCAGTGAATTTATGGAAAATGTTCATAATATTGTTGCAGAGAGACGATGGAATCAATGCTTGCCGAACAACATTACCTACGATCCCCATTACGACCGTTCGGCGAGCTGGACCATCACAATAACAACCTGAGTTTAGAAGAAAAAGCTCTACTAGCAGCTCGCTCACAACTGTTCCTGCGCGCAGCGGCAGCGGCTGCAGCAGGACCCTACGTCCCTGCCGCCCTGGTCTACCCCGGAGCCGCCGGTCCCGCTCATCAGCAACCGCCACCAGGAGGCGGCGGGCCTGCGTTATGGAGCCAATGGGCTTGTCTAGGTCCGCAGTTGTTGGCAGCTCATCAGCAACAACAGCAGCTCGCGGCGGCGGTGGCAGCGGCGGCGGTAGCTGGAGGCGTACATCCAGGACTAGCGAGACCGCTGGCTCAACATCGGTATTCTCCCTATGCTCCGCCGCAGCCGCCGCCCCCTGCGTTGCATCATAGAGTGTCGCCCCCTGTGTCCTCGCCGGATACTAGTCTGAGAGACGCCCCCGATCCGGACTTGTCGCCGCCGCCCCATCCCCCCTCATAGTGCTGTGATCACCACGTGGATGTTGATGCGCGCATACAATAATGTACATATTATATTATAGATAATTTATTACGGGATGGCTAACCGTCTCCGAAGGCAGTGTATAAATATCGATATGTGGTTAATATTATTAATTAATTATTATTATTATTATAATTATTGTATCATTATTATGATTGCTATTACGTGCAGCTTCAGAAGTACATACCTACTTTGTAATAATTAAGAAAGAATAATTATGTTTATGTCACGAAATACTTTACTTTCACTTTAATTCTTCCTCAACACTCACCTTTATCCTACATCCATTTTCACTTAACATATTTCAAGTATCTAGTCTGAAAAATACAAAGATTTTCTTGATCTCCTACATTTAAAATTAAATACAAAAAAGATTTTCTAATTTAATGAGGGCTTAAGTATTTAATATTGAAACTGTGTTTTTTATCTGCTCACATTTCTGAATTAAAATTATTTGAATACATTTTTGTTGATAGCTTATGATCTATAAATTATTTTGAAAAACAAAACCAACTAATGTCGGCCAATAGATATGAGAACTCAAGTTAAAATTACCCCTGTGGTTTTCCCTTTACTATCTTTGGGAGGGGTCGTAATTTACCAACTGATAACTGCGCTTCACGTGCAAATTTATCACCTAACGAGATCTGCTACAACATAACGCCGTACCTAATGCCGGGTAGAAGGCGTGATGATAGTTTAAAAGTTATTATATTTTTAATTTCTAAAGTGTCGCCTACGTTTCTATTATATTCTATTCTAATTTTACATAGAATAATTATTTAAATTTAGAATGTACAGGTGTAAAAATTAACCTATGCATTTTGTTCAAACTAAACATAATTTAAATGATTGCCGGAAAAAACGCTTCTAGCGGACAAAGTTAGAACTTAAAGATCCCATGTTTTACGTGGTAGATTTCCAGACCTTATAACGCAGACGATGACTCAAATAACAACTTTTTTCAAGTTTTACTTAAGTCAAAATCAGTGTTTCTCAAACTGTGATCCGCAGACCATAAGTGCACCTAAATTTCATTTGTATTAATAATGGGTCTTTTCACAAAATAAATTAAAATAATATATAATTTAAATTATAAACATCTTGTTTTAAATTGTTCATATAAGATTGATTGCACATCATATTCTTGTTTTTTTTTTCGCTCACGAAAAAACGTGTCAATTCGATACACAGCGTACAAAAATCGGAGTATATATTTATTACAAATAGTTTATATTGGATAAAGTTGATCAATTGTTTTTTTGACGTTGGTGTTCCGCGATTAGCATGGAATTCTGAAAGTGGTCCGCAATTATCGAAAGTTTGTGAAAGACTAGTAATTCTATATAAATATTCGTTCGTTTACGGGGTGTGGAGGATACCTAACCTAGTTATTGGTTAACAGGATGGCAACAAAATTCTCGCATAAAACTATAAAAAACAAAACAGAAGAATGCATATTTCTGCTTATTTATAATATATACTAAATATTTTAGAGATCTTAAATAATATTATTCTAATACCAAAACAGTTTCGGTAAAATATGAATAAAGTATTAGCCAAAGTCGAATGGTTAAAATGATGTAGGACAAAAAGACTGGGATGAAATGCCAGTGTACCAAATTTATTGAGTTTAGCAAGAGAACAAAATAAGTATAAAATGATCTATGTCTGTGTATCTCTATCAATCTTAACGACACGTAGTTTTGACACTTACTATGTAAAACATGCATAACTTTAGCAGAGTTGAGTGTACATATCCAACGGATGTACACTACAAAACAGCACGACACCAAGCATCAAATATCGCAGACAGGTGCAGCTTGTGACAAATACTCGACTGTCTCGGGTCTCGGCATATTCAGTATCAAATATTTTGGTATATTCATGCTGTCCAGCTTATCCAAATAAGTTTCGATCAAATATTTCAAATAAAAGTGATGGAAAATTAATTTGTCCGTGTCTTTTATTTGAAGCATTTGTTTCTAAAACAATCTAGAAACATTTGGCAGCGGAAAATATACAAATATATTTGACGCCGAATACCTTACTGCTCCATCGCCAGCGCTATCCCGCGGATGAAAGCAGAACATAAATATTTTGCCGGTGATTAATGTCCGGGGTCACCAGTGGGGCGCGCGGCGGGGGACGCAGGGCGACAGCCTAATGTGCCACGTGATTGATGGGACCACCAGATGAAGAAATGTCTCCAGGACATATCGAGTGAAAGATAATTATCATTGCTTGGGCTCGGGGTCTGGACTGAGGTCCGGTGTGGAGACGACGACGTTCGCGCGACCGCCGCGGGGTTATTAATCGTTGCGGGACTATCGAGAGGTCGAGCGTGAAATGCGCTGCTCGACGCTAATTAGAAGCGATCATACTTGATGTAAGTAGATTTAAAGTGGCGGGATGTGATTGTAATTGTTGGGGATGCAAATGCTGATGAGTAGGTATGAACATGTTATGCAAATAATTACAAAACGAACTATATAAGGGTGTATTTTATTTTAAAATAACAAACAAAATAGGAAATAGCAAGAGAGTTTACAAGGACTAAACGCTGATTCGCAAAAAGTTACATCAAATTAATTATATATTATAATTTTAAGCTGAAACTGTTTTAATATTGTACTGCCATATTCATAAAGTGCATTAAACTCATTTTATATTTTGGATTAAAATAGTTGGTAACAGCGCAATTCACAAAACTCAAGTTGGTCTTGTTCTTCGTTAATATAAATTGCAAAAAACTAAACAGTTTGTACTATTTGTATAATTTCAATTTGCCAATTCCCGTCCTAGATTTATACGCACAATTTATTATAAACATTAACAGGCAGAATCATAAAACAACTTAACTCCTTGTCTAATTCGCAAAATTGATTAGATGCTAACTCCAGTTACCGCGCTAAATTATCATTTTTAGTTCTTTTTGTATACCGTGAAATGTCTAACTCCATTGCAAATTCATAAAACAATATTAAATAAATTATTTAGTTCCAAAACTATATCTAATAGTTGAGTAAAGTTAGTAGTATTTTAAACGAATAAATAGTAAATTTAATGTTATTTTATTAAATTGTGTATTAAATAAATTTACAGAACTTAAACCAAATATTGTTTTAGTGATTAATTATGAGTTCTGAAAACTTTTGCCACATGTTTAATTTCCTCATTTTTGACAAAACTTTTATTTTTAATACATCATTCAGTATCTAAGATGCCGCCCTTCCATATTGGCGCTCTCGGTCATAACCTACTCAGCCTTGTGGGATATTCTACTCTGGTAATAAATAAAATAAATAAATAAATATATCATCACGCCTTTACCCATTACTGGGTGTGGCACTCTGCCTAAGCAGATCTCGATAAGTGATATATTTCTTCGCGTGAAGTGCGGTTACCAGCCGTCAAATCACGGCCCCCAAAGATATTAGTGGAGGGGGAGCCACAGGGATAGATTTAAATTGGTGAAAATTGTTTGTCGGCTGTGGGGATCGAACCAGGGTTCTCAAGATCCACAGGCCGACTCGATACCACTGAGCCACCTACCCCATAAAATGTTTATTTAATATACCTCGATGGTAAAATTTACTCAACAATAAATAACATTTGAACAAACATGTGATCTGTACATAGCTTCCATTACTCACATTTATAGAAAATCAATACCTATAACCTATATAATAGTTGTAATTAAAATACTAATTATATTTATTTGTAAATTTGTTCTGCTTGGAATATCTACTACAAAATTTGTGAAATTAATTTTAATAAATGACTTCTGTTGGTTTTTCAATCTGTTATTTCCAACATTGTTTTTGTTGTTGTATGAGATTGTCTTACTGAATATTGAGTAGTAAAAAGTTAGCTGCATTTACAGGAATAAGATAGAATTATGAAAGATTCGTTCTAGTTTGAGTATATTCAAATTTAAAGTGGCGACTTGAACTCCTCGGCTTTGAGCATTGCAGCCGATCTCGTAAATCAAGCGGCGGCATTGAAGAAGTTAACAGGCGACTAATGGTCTCAACGGACCTTGATTTTTGCTACTGGAGGCGCATGGGCTAGTGGATTATTCCGGCAAGGCATCAATCAGGAGCGCAATGCCAGCAAAGTGACACGCGCATAAAAACTCAATTAAACGCCGAGCAATAAACGCGAGCAAATTGAAAACATCACGCGGGCAGAGAAAGGGTAACTCGACAAGCAAAACATGTGTATTGTTTAAACGATACGGCGCGTTTCATTTCACGCTAGATTAATATTGGATAAGTTATGGACAATGCGAAAGGGTGATAGATTTCCCAAAGGAGCGCGCCCCGCCACTCAATTCCATCAGCGGCCTCCGGCAGAGAGGAGAGAAAACGAGACGGAGCAGAGAGGCGATAGTTTGGAGCGTCTCCTGACTTTTCGACCCTTACGATAAATATCTAGTGCTCAAACTACTGCTAGCTAAATAAACCAAATTACTCAAAGACTACATTATTTATCACTGAAAGTTTAAATTAATATTAAATTATCTACAGCAGAGTTTTTCGACCTTTTTTGTCTCACAATAAACAAACTACATAGTTAATAATATTCTATGGTACACCCAAATGTTTTCAATCATCTGACAAAAAAATAGACTTTTTGAATAATTTACAAAAACAAAATAGTTATTTATGCAACTGCATGAGTTGCATACACAATTTTTTCTACGATCGAGTTGTAACTAATTATACTAATGTTACTTATTACATTTCAAAAGTCAACATTTTTATTTTGTAGGTTATAAGAATGGTGAATCAGCCCCAAAGATATTTTGGGTTAACACCGTTCTGGCCTTATTAAATGTGTTAAAAAACACGCATTAGATAGTTTATGGGATTCTAGTTATGAATCATATCACATATTTGTGAAAAATATTTTTTTTGTCTGATTAAATAGCTTTGACTTAACAATCGGTAACGGTATCAAATTCGACAGATTTCCTAGTATACGGTTATTTTCATGAATTTTGAAACTGTTCTGACTATTAAAAATTAACTTATAGCTTAAAAAACGTTAAAATTGACTGCTTTTCCATAAATAATCATTATTTCATAGGGTTCTTATTGACTTCTACAGTTTGCCAAATATAAAATGTAGTCCATTTCATAAGCTTTTAAAATAAAAATAAATATATCATCACGCCTTTTACCCATTATTGGGTGTGGCACTCTGCCTAAGCAGATTTCGGTAAGTGATATATTTTTTCGCGTGAAGTGCGGTTACCAGCCATCAAATCACGGCCCCCAAAGATATTAGTGGTGGGGGAGCCACAGAGGTAGATTATAAATTGGTGAAAATTGTTTTTACGTGGGTAAAATCGAATTCAAATATCTTGATCCGTTGAGGCAACAAATGAATTTAAGTACATCGATACATATGCAATATTTTGATCTTTTTATATGTGCACTATAAAATCAGTGATAATTCTTTAGTCAGATAGTTCTTCTTTCTAATTCGGCTATTATGAATATTCGTTCATCTAAATAATTGACAACTATAATTAAAATAATTTGTTTTAAAGTCAAAGTGCCTTTGGGGCAGATTCATCATTTTTATCCTGCTATCCCCTTTCAGAATTAAAGTTCAAAACCATTGACAAGTAAACGCACTAAACAGAAATGTGTTCTAAGAAGTAGTTTATTTCTAACCAATGAGGATTCTATCGAGGATATTAATTAGATCACATTATGAATACAATGTATATATTTGTAGCAAGTCAGTTAGGAAAAATACATTATAATGATGACTCATATATGTTTAATATTATTTGCGTCGTAGACTTCTTTTTAACATCACCTTCACTATAAAATGAAGTCCTTAATCAATTTAAGTCTCACGGACCACCGATAGAAAAACTTTGATCTACAGAATTTTGTTATTTTCGCTACACATATGAAATTCATTCGCAATTTTGCTTCATCAAACAATAATAATCCAAGAGAAATGTGTAAGGAAGTGAAATAGATTGTGTGGACTTCTCAAGATCTTAGTGAACAACGTGGGATATGGCCGGTAGTTGGTTCCTGCTCATAGTATGCCACAGTAATATTATTTTTATCTTTAGAAATTATTTTAGACAAAAATATCTGAAGTAAAAGGTAGATATATAGTTATTTTTGTATTAAGTGCGCAAAATGAGTATTTTTTTGTTAAGCGTGAGAATGTTACTTTTAGTCGAGATAGCAGGTCGGGACAAAAGTCGTTCGAAACGCGCCTAAAAACAAGAATTTTGTCCACGAAATACAAACATTTTTTCTAAAACTGTAAATAAAGAATAATACAATAATTATTAACTTCTTTAAGTAAATTGAAGGAAAACAATCAAGAATAATATGAATTTGCTACTATTGATGTGATGGAACCTGACAAAAAATAATTTGGGAGCGTGCGCGAGATACTCATTTTGCGCACCAGGATGCGAAACAGTGCGCAAAATATTTATTTTGCGCTCTAGGGTGCAAAATAATGTGCAAAATACACGTTGTCATGGTAATGTAAATGATGAAAAAATCACGTACTTCGCCTATTGGTATTAGTGGACAAAAATTTACATTTTTTTTTGACAGTTGTAGAAAAAATTAATTTGTATCACTCTTATTTGAAATATTTTTCTGTAAATATTTTATGCCCGGTTCAAAGCAGAATAATTAAGTTAAATACCGTTATTTTTACTAGCGATTGTAGTATTTTATAAATAAAGATAATGAAATACTTTAGCGGAAAATATTTAACATATGATTCTAAAAGTTTTCATTACAATATTTTAATTGATTTTATTTTAAAAATTGAGAAAACTGATAAAATTAATATTTAATCATTTGAAAGAATTACTTATTTATTTCAACAACAAATAATTAAATATAAATAGCTAATAGTTTTAATGGCTGGTAATATGATTTTGATTTTGTATTCATTAAGAGGGTTGGTTTTAATAATTTAAAGATGTGTAAAACCACCCTCTGAATGTACTCAAAATCTGAGCTCGCAGTGCCAGTAAGTAATTCAATATAAATAATATTAATATTATTTGTAATTGTTCCTACATTTTTATTGTAATTGTTCACAGTCGCAGTTGCAGCAGGGAAGATAGTCAACCTTTTAGAGACGCTTTGGGCGAGGGCTTCATGTTTTTGTAGGATAAATATCCAGAAGGAGACTAGTTAGTTGTAAATCCATATTTTTTACCAAATTATAATATCATACTTATTTGTGAATACAATTTTATTTTAAACATAAAGCTTGCTTTCAGCTTTCTGAATGTTATGATTTCAGAGGCAAGAAGCTGAGCACTTTCTAAGAATTTCCTTACTCGTATGTCGTATGTACGCGCCTATTCGGAAAACTTCTCCAAAAACGAAGAGCAGAAAGTTAACTTTTTTTGTAGTTGCAGCAACTGTGAAAACTGTGAAAAAACAATAAAAATTAAAATTATGGCCGGTTTCGTAAAGGACCGAGTAAATTTATTTAAATTAACAAATTCAAATCAATTTAATTTTTTCATGACTTGAATGAATATATTTTATTTACTTTGGAAATTTATAAAACCGACTATTAGAAATTGTAAATTAAATTGAATGCTAGCACTACGTGTAAATTTTTTAATTATACTCAGAGCCTTTTACCATTCTGTCGTAGTAGATTTCGGTAAATGATATATTTATGCGCGTGAAGTGCGGTTACCAGTTGTCAATTCACGATCCACAAAGATATTAGTGGAAAAGGTTCCGAAGGGATAATTCAAATGTGGTGAAAATTAAGCCACCTACCCCATACTAAATTAAATGAGTAATATATTGTAGTTTTGTATTTTGTAATTTACATAGATGTAAAATATTCTTCTAAAAGAGTCACACAAAACAGTAAAGTTCTAATCTAGAAAATATAGATGGTAATGTAGTGCGTTGGGTACGAAGACGCAGGCGTCGAATCAGCTTTAGTGTTGGAGCAGAGAACGGGAGATCGTAGCGTAGCGACGCCAGCGCTCGGCGCGATAGAGTGCAAAGTTGAAGCCATTAACGTCTTATCGTGCTCTCGCGAAATTGCCTCCGTATTTCTACGGTATCTCAATAATGCATCTGCCTGGGGCCATCTCCGGATTGGCCGCCGTTGCTCCCTCGTCGGGCGAGGTGTGATGTCGACGCTGGCTGCGATGTGCGATGCCGCCCTCTGACAGACAATAAACTGACGGCGCGCCCATGACCGACGCTTCTCGCCTAAGCCCTAGTTTGTAACTCGGAGAAGAGACTCGCTATCTACGCAGATAGGCACTTGCCATGATCATTTCACTACAATACAAACTTGTTTATTCACAAAATATCTACCGTCTTTTATCTGTGATGTGCTGTGTTTCTTCTTCTACTCTACTAATGATATCTCGTTGTAAGAATCATACATAAATATGTACTTGCTGTTTATAATAATTGCATTATCTTCCAAATATAATGGTAAATGTGACATGCTATTAAAAACTAATTTCATGGAGATAGATATGTTCGAGCCCAGTTAAAAACATAATTAAGATTGTAATAGCCTAAACAAACTTTTACAATATACAGAGTGTTTCACAACTTAGAGCAAAAAAATTAAAGGGTATATTCTGTACAACGTGCTGATCATGAAACAAAAAGATTTTTTTTTAAATCGCAAAACTATTTTCCATGTTTCCCAGTCCAAAATTTTTCGTTGCCACTGTCACTGGGTGGATGATTATGTTAAAGTTATTAATTAAATAAAATTCTATTATAAATAACTGCTAATAATTGAATTGTGTAATTATTCTTTCGTAGTTGATACCTACTTCATTGTTTGTGTTTAATAGGAAAGAGAATCCAGTGTAGTACTACAAAAAATGTTTTAGGTTAACAACCCTTAATTTTTCGAATTTAAAAAAAAATTCTTTTTGTTTCATGATCAGCACGTCGTACAGAATATAACCTTTAATTTTTTGCTCTAAGTTGTGAAACATCCTGTATAATTTTTAAAATGAAAGAATATTGTCGTATTCTTCGTTCGTATTAGTCAATTATACATTCTAACCAAGTTGCGTCATTGTATATTGCTAGCCTGATGCAAAATTTATAAATTCCATTACTGCTGCCTATATTTCTTGCATTTTTCACATATATATTTTTGAAATGACTTTAGAGTATACGAATAAAATTGCTTACAACAAATATATAATTTATATAAAACTACATTTATATCCAGTATCCGTGTTACTATAGATACAAAAATAAGGAGAATTATTAGGGAAATCATGATGTACACGCAGCACTTATTTATATTTAGCTAATAGATCGTCATGTTTTCTTAATTATTATAAACGTATATAAACTTCTGGGGTAGGTGGCTCAGTGGTATCGAGTCGGCCTGTGGATCTTGAGAACCCTGGTTCGATCCCCACAGCCAACAAACAATTTTCACCAATTTAAATCTAACCCTGTGGCTCCCCCTCCACTAATATCTTTGGGGACCGTGATTTGACGGCTGGTAACCGCACTTCACGCGAAAAAATATATCACTTACCGAGATCTGCTTAGGCAGAGTACCACACCTAGTAATGGGTAAAAGGCGTGATGATATATTTATTTTATTTATTTATAAACTTCTGCGGAATTCAACTTTTTGCTCTTTACAATTATTTATTGTAATTTATCAAAAAGAATTGCTGCTTTTTATAGTAACGCGTTATAGCTTCATAGAGCCGCTTGAAAATTTGAATTTGAGAGCCCCATGTACAGTGTTCAATTCAGACTTTTTTACGGAGGATTTTGAATGAGACTGCCGGAACTTGTATTTCATAAGAAAACTAAAGAAGTTAGATAAAATTATATTAAAACAAAAGAAAATTAGAGCATTTATGAACAATTAATACATACTCGTAAATACGACACTAAATCGAATATCCATGTACTTTTATTGCACCAAATAATAAAATAACAAATAAAATAAAACACTTTTATAAAATACAGTCATTTATTTAAATAAATAAAAATAACTTTCTATAAGTTACACAATACTTAACAAAATAAATTAAAGTTAAATTTTAACTTTTCGTGTTTTTTGACTGAGATATATTCAATTAATTCATTATAATCAACTCTGCTTGTAATGTAGTTCTCAATGCACAGTATTTCCAAATTACATGTTTCTTCTTCCTTTCTTATCTTTTTGATTCATTTCTGTTTTTACTATAGAGTGTCCAACTGCAATTGTGTGGAATTCAGTTTCAAAAACAAGCGCAAGAAAATACTCCCTTCCTTCCTCATCTTTTTTTCTTCATTTCCAGTTTTTACTATACAGTGTGTAACTGCAATTGTGTTAAATGTATTTTTAAACAAGCGCAGAATGCTGCCTTCATTTCTTATAGATTCGGTGTTAGAGAAGTGGGCGTAAGTGAAGATTTACGAAACAGGTGTAACTACTCAATCAAGTAATTGTAATCAACCTACTTTGTTATATAATAACCAAATTACATAATTTTTTTGTACACTTGATTTTCTAATATAATTTTTAGTTCTTTTAAGGTTAATTAGAAACTTTTTGCCTATAGAATAACAAGTAATTAGATCTTTAGTATTTATCAGGTTAAGTTTTTCTTATATATTAGAAAAGCGTGCAACTAAATATATGTTAACCAAACTTAAGAATAATCTTCCCAAAACAGATTTGCAGAATAAATAAACAAAATTAAAAGTCAACTTCATGTTGTTTTTTTTTAAGTTGAGAAAAACTCAATCAAGTAATTGTAATCAACGTAGTTTGTAATATAATTACCAAATTACATAATTCTTCTTGTATACTTGATTTTCTAATACAATTTTTAGTTCTTTTAAGGTTTATTAGGTCTGTGGAACAATGCGCTATTAGCTCTTTAGTAGGTACCTATCTGATTAGGTTTTTCTTATATATTAGTATTTGCAGCCCAAGCTTTGTACGTCCGGGTTGGCACTATCCTGCATACCTTCAAGTGTACTAGAATGTAACAGTACAGCGCACAACTAAATTGACTCTAACCAAATTGAAGAATCATCTTCAAGTCTTGAATGGTGTACGTACGGCAGCATAGTTGAATTTCCATATCCCTTGTGCGGCAGGCCAGAAGCAGTTCGCACAGCAACAGTGGCAGTAGTGGCAGGCAGCAACAGCAGCACGCACACATCAAACATAATTTACGGAGTGTGTCCGAGACAAGGAGACGGGCGACGGGCGACACCCAGGCCGCCAAGCGCCGTGGCTGCTGCTGCTGCTGGGAGGCAGTTACAATGCCGAATAATTCATGCTCACGAACACTTGAGCACAAACAACGTGTGTGTGGCCGCCAACACATGGCACGTAGCGAAATACATTCGCAATACCCAACTCTTACCTACCCCTTTGACTCAAAGAGCTTTTCTACAGATGAATAAATGTCATGTGGATATTACCGACTAGAACTAATTCTACTAAATTCGGAATAGAATCTAAACTCAACCAAATCTTTCCAGAAACCATAGCCGCATACATTTATGGGAAATATACACTACAATCCGCAATCCTTCAAACACAAATACTAGCGACACTGTCTAAACTTCTAGTCACCAATGGACTTACTTCTTTTGCTTTTTTCAACAATAACACATTAATGGACAGATTCCCCTCTGTTCCTTATATATTAGTAACTTAAGAACCATATAGAACCGAGAAATAATATGAAATGAATTAATAAATATTAATGCCGACATTCGATTCGATGTTTTCTTAAGTGAACATTGATGTTTAAGGGATGGCGGCGCAACTGGCTATTAGTCAATAAAACACAACTCGAACAAACTTAAATCATTAGATTGAATGAAAAGAATTTGATTTATTGGTAGTTCGACTAGAAGTAGAATAAACTCTTTCACAACAAGAAGTATCTATTTAATTAGTATTTCATGTAAGGTAAATACTTAGAAATTGAGGAAATAAAATTGAATTATGGACAGAATAATAGAGATACCGCCGGGTTTAAACCAACTAAGCTATGGTCGCCATGTGATTCAAATCTAATTTGATTTCAACTTTTCTTTATATTTTATTATGAGTTATAGATAAACTTGATCTCATGACTCTTGCATATACTGAAAGACTTGACACGAGATTCGTCTGCAGTGATATTGGTGGCTCAGTGGTATGGAATCGGCCTGTGAGTCTTGAGAACCCTGGTTCGATTTCCACAGTCGACAAACCATTTTCACAAATTTAAATCTATCCCTGTGGCTCTTCCCCATCCACTAATATCTTTGGGGGGCGTGATTTTACGGCTGGTAACCGCACTTCACGCGAAAAAATATATCACTTAGGCAGGGTGTCACACCTAGTAATGGGTAAAAGGCGTGATGATATATTTATTTATTTATTTGATATTGTTATTTAAGGAGAGTATTTAGCAATTAAAATTGAATTATAAAGAGAAAAGTCGGGCAATATCTTCTTTTTTTTTGTTCAAATAAACTCTTACTGGCGTTCTAAAAAGTATCACAGCCCAGGATCCCTTAAAGATAACTACTCGTACTTTTAGACATAAGCAAAGTCCATTTAAAATTTTTGTCGACCGATTTTTAGCTACATTTATGAAATATTTCCAAATAATAAAAAATATTAAATAAAACTTTAGGCAAAGTCTCACAAAATTCAGCCTCCGAGTCACCTTATGAGGGCATCGTCGGAGGCCGGCCAGCACAATTAATTTTGTCTTTGTTGTTATTAAATTGCTATTGCGTAGCTTTTCATTTTTTTCGGTAGATGGCATTAATGGTTCGACAGAACTTCTCATGTCATCTTACCGTTTGTTAGAGATCTTATTCTCTGCTGGCACAGTTCTTCGTCACCAGCTTCTTCACATGAACTTTGTTCTAGGTGAAGAAGTGAGTTATACCATGCTGATGAACTCTAACAAGAGCGAAACGCGTCCATGGTTACTAACTGTGCTGGCCGGCCCCGACGATGCCCTCATAAGGTGACTCGGAGGCTGAATTTTGTGAGACTTTGCCTAGAGTTTTATTTAATATTTTTTATTATACCTAGTCTCACCAAGTGCATGAATGACAATTAATTTTGTCTTTGTTGTTATTTCCAAATAAATATTTACTAGAATAAAAACCATTTATTAGGTTGTACCCGCGAAAGGTGAAACGGAAATAAGAAATTCTGGTGCAGTTTAATAATTCAAAACATGACAGTTTTGTAAATGTAAATATCGATTGATGATATATTTTTATCAAACATTAGATTGTGGAAACCACAAATGATGCAAGAATTATTTTAATAAAAATATCTTTCAAATAGTTGAAGACGTAATATTAATTTTCTATCTCATTAGTAAGATACCTATATGAATGTGTAATTGCGATAAGTATTGCAAAAACTTGAATCAAATAAATTATTATCGGTATTAGTAATTTTCAGAAATCGTCCTTCATCATTATAAATATTAATTTTCCTTACTTCATGATTATGATGAATACTAATTAGTAAAGGAAATTTTGTACAAACAACGATCAAGGTGTTATTAATAAAGTTTCATCTCTGTAATTAAAAAATTAAACTAATCGACAATTAATTTTTCCGGGAACTAATCAGTAAATCAATCACTATAAACTTCAGTTTTGTTTATAAATTGCAAACAAGAAGAAAACACGTAATTATAACACTCATTAAATTAGAAAAGTATAATTCCTGTTCATTACCTATATTTAACAACATTAAATCAAAGCGAATAGCGATTACAACTTTTACAAGACTGAACGCACACGTGTGCTGGCTATCATGCTCAAGTCAATTAGCGCAGAGTGCTATGGTGCTCTAGCAATTTAGTTGAGATACATGCTGACATAGGGCAGTACGCATACGGACGCAACAGATAAGTGTAATTATTATTTAATTCACTACTACTTTAATGTTCTAACTTAATCTAATGAATAGCACATGTTGTTTGTGAGAAAGTAGCAGGCTTGTTGTTGCAATTGTTGCTGTTGCTACAAGCGCTTTTATAAGTATTGTGTACTCAGGTAAGATGAGAATATTTCCTGTACTAATACAAATTCACAATTTTAGGAAATAAAATTGTTGTTGTAGTTTTATTATCAACAGCTATAACCATTTTAATTTGGAAAAATGGAAAGAAAATTTTGCAGTGTGGAAATTCTTTTAAAGTATACAACATTATAATATACGAGGTCTGTTAGAAAAGTAATGACTTTGTATTTAACAAAGTTTTTTATATTTTCAAACAACAATATTATCCCCTTCAGAGTAGTTCTCTACGGCAGCTATACATACGTCGGCGGAGACATTGTTCCCAGTCTTGGTAGCAGCGCTGGAAAACTTTACATTCTTTTGGATGTTCTCCACAGTCCCAAAATGATGTCCTTTTAAGACATTTTTCAGTTTTGGGAAAAGAAAAACGTCACAAGGATTGAGATCAAGTGAATATGGGAGCTGGGGAACTACAGGGATGCTTACCAGTCTCAAAAGATGTTGGTGGAAGGAAAGCCACAATGGTAATTTCAATGTGGTGAAAATTGTTTATCGGATATGGGAATCAAACCTAGATTCTTACATCCATAATCCAACTAGATACCACTGCGTTATATTATGAGTATAACAGTATTCGCATTTCCTTAATGGGGTAGGTGGCTCAGTGGTATCGAGTCGGCCTGTGGATCTTGAGAACCCTGGTTCGATCCCGACAGACGACAAACAATGTTCACCAATTTAAATCTACCCTTTTGGCTCCCCCTCCACTAATATCTTTGGGGGCCGTGAATTGACGGCTGGTAACCGCACTTCACGCGAACAAATATATCACTTACCAAGATCTGCTTAGGCAGAGAGCCACACCCAGTAATGGGTAAAAGGCGTGATGATATATTTATTTATTTTTTTATTTGTTATTATGGATATTTTAAAGAATTATTTTATTTACATTTGGTGATGAATCAATTTTAATAATTTATTTTTAAAACTCTCTCAAACGTAATTAGCATTTGATACCTTCATTGATATAGTGTTGTCTCTCCTCTCGAATATTCGCTCTACACCCTGTACTGTGTTGTGTTGGTGCTTGACAGGAATCAGACAAGCGACTGTCATTTCACATCTCCGGGCTACCACTAATCTCATTACACCTTGAACCCTGACAGCATCACACACAATGTTATACCACCGAGTCAACAAGGCTTACACTGTTTTAAGAACATTCCTTCAAAAATCTAATTTGTTTTTTGGCATTGACAATGGAGGTAATTCATCAAGAAGTTTTCTAGTTTATTTACCATTTTACCGACAATAGTTATGTATATACATTTGGCCACTGCAGTTAATTTTTTTATCACGTACGTGGTACTAAGAGTTCGACAAATAAACCACAATAGTCATAAAAAAAAAACTTAAATACCGAGAGACACATTAAATTTTTTTCTGAAATCAAGTAATAGTAAAATTGTGTAACAGAAATTGTAGCACCAACTCTACTTTTTTTGATAAATTATTTATTTATTTTATTTAGTATTTAAAAAGAATTACTAAACAATTGATGAAATAAAATTAAATTGTGGTGCGAAATATTGATATATCGCTAGGATTGAACCTGGGACTTTTGAGATCCGCTCAATTGCTCTTAACCGGCTCAGTAACGAACTCATTTAATTTAATGTTATTCAATATTTGATCCTCTATTTTGTTATATGAATATTTATTGTAATTTTACAGTTATACTAATTGAGTGCAGTCTGTTAGATCTCGTTATTGTAATTTCAATTAAAGATGGTAGCACAAGCTTTGTTTTTGGGTGTTTTAAGAGCACGGTTTTAACATGTTAGAGATAGTTAAAACACCCAAAAACACTGCTCTTAAAACAGCCAAAAACAGAGCTTGTGCTACCAGCCATTGTGGTTAAGGCTTGACTAGAGCAGTCCAAGAGGAGGGTGATGTAGAATATGAAAGGAATCTGGACCCATGAAGATTTAGGATTCTCACAGCTAGAAAAACAAATATAAATATATAAATATTTATATTTGTTTTTTAATTGGAATTTTATAATAAGTACTTAAAAAGTATATAAAAATGAATGATAATAGAATTAATATTTACATTGAAAAAGGTAATAACACTATAATTAACTAATATTATACTAAAATCCGATTTCACAAATAAAAGTTAATTTTTAAATTTAGTTTAAATAAATAAAAGCAAATCGAATATTTGACAGCAATTTAAATTATTTAATTTGACATATCATTTTGATTTACTTTTATTTATTTAACCCAAGTTTAAAATTTAATTTTTGTTGGTGAAACTGGTTATAAAAGTATAAATTTTTACTTAGAATATTCTACATTTTAAAAGAATCTATGAACCATATACTTAAATATAAATAAATATATGATCAAGTCTTTTACCCATTACTGGGTGTGACACTCTGCTGTACCAGATCTCGGTAAGTGATATATTTCTTAGCGTGAAGTAAGGTTACCTGAGCCACCTACCCCATATATTTAAATTTGTACCTAAAAGTTAAATGGCAACACAGAACTATATTTTATATAAGTTAATAAAAAAGAAAACATTACTAGAAAATACAAAATAAAAAAAGCAAAGAAATACAAGTGATAGCTATGCTAAGCTTATGGAGACCAACTAAAATTGTTCCTTTGTTTCAAGTTTGACATACTGTGATCATACTGTAAAAATTGAAATGCCATAACAGTTTTCTCAAACAATTCTGCAATTCTGCGATTCGAATAAGTTTTCAATATTATTTGTTACTATTGATAAAGTAGATGACATATTCTCTTCTGTTTGTAAGGAAATATATTTTGTATCTAGTATGTTATCGATACCATTTAAGTTTACAAAAATAATAAAATTATTGATGTTGTCTACGTTAATTAATCTGTCAATAATTGCTGTTTAGAAACGCAAAGGCATACTTTGATTTAGTTTATAATAATTTCAAGACGTCAATCCGTGATTTTATTTATTGTTTATAACAGCAATCAGAAGTGAAAAAGTAATGAACTTTCACATGATGAGTAACATAGTATTAATTAATTGAAAAGTTTCTAATTTATATTTAAATTATTATACAAAGCAAATAATTTAATGTTTTAATGTAACAATGAAATAAAAATAAATGAAAATAAAATCATTGAAATTGATATACTTAGTCGTACTTCAGTGCCGGTTTCTCTCATTTTAATGACTATTTTTACGTTCTTCATTGTAGATATCAGAAAAATATAGTAATTTAAAGTTATTCAAGGACTCAATCCATTTTGATGGAGTAGGTGGCTCGAAGGTATCGAGTCGAACTCTGTCTTTGAGAACCCGGGTTCGATTCATAGAGCCGACAAACAATTTTCAACTCATTAAAATTACCCTTGTGGATCCTTCTCCACTAACATCTTTCAAGGACGTGATTTGACGACTGGTAACCACACTTCACGTACATAAATATATCACTTACCGATATCTGCTACAACACAGTGTCACATCCATTAATGGGTAAAAGGCGTGATGATATATTTATTTTATTTTAGTATTCATTTTGGTAAAGTACTACAACTCTTCTACCCTATCCAATATTGACAGGCTAAATTTTCTAGATGCAGCAGAATAGTTCAAACTATTACATATTATAACAATTTGCCTTAAATAAAATAACACACAAACAAAATTATTGAGAGCACCCTTTTACATAATCTCGTACTATTAATAATAATAAAAAAAACATTAGTCCCGTCTATCCCTTAGAATATTACCTAACTAATACAGAACGATAAAATCAATCTAAAAACCGACGCAGATGGCGCTGCGAAATAGTTATTTTTGTATTAAGTGCGCGAAATGAGAGCTTTTTTGTTCCGTGTGAGACTGTTACTTTTAGTCGAGACCGCCATGACGAAACAAAAAAGTCACTTGAAAGCGCCAAAAAATAAGAATTTCGAGCACGAAATAAAAACAACATTTTTTTTCTACAAATATAAAAAATAATAACACAGTAAATATTGATTTATTCCAGTAAATTAAAGGAAAAAAATATGAAATGGTACTATTGATGTGTTGTAAGCAATGGAACGTGAAAAAATAAATAATTTGGGAGCGTGCGTAAGTTACTTATTTTGCGCACTAGCGTGCAAAACAATGCGCGAAATACGCGTTGTCATCATCATCATCACGCCTTTTACCTATTACTGGGTGTTGTCATGGTAATATAAATGATGAAAAAATCGTACCTTGCGTATGCAATATTTTGAAAAAAGTTAACATTTTTTGACAATTGTAGAAAAAATAATATATATGCTTGTCATTTGTATATATTTATTAATCTGTGGTAAAACTATATTGAATTATACTCGTATGTGCATTAAGTACATATTTTAAAATATAGCGAGTACAATAGCCCATAAACTTTTTTGCTACATTAAACATAAAATTTGAGTCATTATATTTTTTGTACTGAAATCTAATCTGACATCTATAGTAAAATTAACCTGAATTTAGTAAAACACAATGCTTATTTGTTATAATTGTAGTTTTCATTTACATCCATTTCCGTTTTTGTCATTTCCGCTTAACTTTTACGAGAAACTGAAACTTTTCTAAAACATTTTAAGACTGTCGTTAAAACATTACAAAACAGATCTCAAATTGTCATTTACAGAGTCATTAAAACTGTACTAATATCATAATTGAAAAGTTAGCGATCTCTAAATGTGCGTCATCATCATTATAATCATCATCGTTACGCGATATCAGTGCACAAAGGGCCGTACGCAGACAATTTGTTCGTTTCTGTCTGTTGGATAGATCGAAAGAGATATGTGACAATATTTTTGTGCTAACGTCAAACTTATTGCTATGCGATGTAATCATGTAATATATAATGTATAATTAAAATCATATCTTATTATTTTTCAGTAAATTATAGTAATTCAGTTGTAAATTAAATATTGTATTTGATAAAACTAAAACCGGAAGTAAATAAAATTTATGTATTCACAACAATGGCGTTATATTTCAGGCTAGTAGTGGGATCGCGATCAAATCAATTTTATTTATTTTATGGCATATATAACATTACTTTCAAAAGTTAGACTGTCATTTGAATGAATACATTTTATTTACTTTGAAAGTAAATTTATTTATCGTTAATAAAGCCAAAAGTGATAAATCTCAAATATGTTGTTTTCCATAGCAACATTTTTAAGATGTACTTCACTGCCAGTCAATTATCAACAAAAGCTAACTTTTACTATCAACAGCAGCAAAATGATTTTTGCCACGACCGGGGCTAAAAATCAATTTTTATGGCATCGAAATCGTGACATAAATAATAAATATTAGGCCACTGTAAGGTTGCTTAGAGTGACGGGACTAAAATGAGGATTTTCTTCCGTTTTCAATAACGCCGGGAAAAATAGTATACGAAGGGTTGAAAGTAGTTATTTGCGGACTGAGGCTAGAGATTATAGCACAAGTGTGGCGAAAGCTGCAACTAGTCTAGGGCTGTAAAGATATATTCAACCAGAGATGTACACAATATTTTTCTTTGAAATTAAAATTAATCGATTTTTAAATTGTAATTAAAAATAAATTGAATGTAGGTAAGTAGAAAAGCAATACAAATAAAATAAAAATTTGACATTTGTGATCTACAACGAGCTTTGGTTTGTAATTGTTCACCATCTGTCACTAAATAAGGTTCAAAAGTCTACTTTTTTAGTGATGGTAAAAAAGGTGTATTTTCGTTGCGTTGTTAAGGGCAGAAAACATAAAACAAATATAGTTGCTTGATTTAAATTTTAATAATATTCATAAGAACAATTACCTATTCGTTTTACATATTGGAGTCATGGAAAAAATAGTATACCTCATAACAAAAGCAAGTATTTCGCTCCTTCGGTATATTACTATACTATCCGTTGTCCTAATGAATAATTTCATTATTGAATAATTTTAGAATATATGCCTGAACTGAATTTGTATTATTTAAGGTTATGTATATTATTACAAATTATACAAAATATAGTTTTTTTTTACAGAAATTTTTTAAGTTTGTACTCGTATCAACTTCATTTTCTTAATTTTTTTAAGAAGCCAGCTTATATCATTACAAATAAATTAAATTAACTGTTATTTTATTTTTGTGTCATCGTCGTAATTTTTATCATTTAGGAAATACTATTTTTTTAAATAAGGTTTTGTATTTTACTTTCTAGGTATGTACATAAATTTGCATTAATTTTAAAGTTCCAATTTTAATATAAAACACCAGAATATTAATTGATTTTACCGCGAATGCACTGAATTTACAATTTATTATTGAATGGTATCTCAAATTTAACGATTTGGTTCTAAAGTTCTGGTGTCCAAATTTAAACGAATTCTTTTGTTATTTTGTTTATTGATCAGGTATTTACAGAATTACTTCATCTAAAGGTAATATATAAATTCTCATAACCAAAAGTGAGAACATACGGCAAAGCATTCTCATCTCAGAACCCCGTAATTCAAGTGTCCTTCGTAAAACAATGTCAAGAATTCGGAACTTGTGTTATTAACTGTGAATTATGCGGTTGAAACATCTTTGGCATCCTCACACAACGAAAATAGTTACAGGTCGCATGTTACCGTCGTTCCGTCATCAGCTCGCTAGTACTTGCGTTCATGTCAAGCAGAAAAACAAATAAATCACCAAATAAACAGATTACCGCTTTATCTTTCAACTAGAACTGTACGAAGGCGTACGAAATGAATACTTTAGATACGTAAACGCACTAAATAGAAATGTGTATTTAGAAGTAAGTAGTGAGTAGTGAGAATTCGATTTGTGATTTATGATTATCCTTATTAATATTATGAATACAATATATACATTTGTAGCAAATCAGCTAAGAAAATACATTGCACTAATGACTCAAATATGTTTAATATTATTTTTCTATTCTCGTTATTAAAATGTCACTTAACGTACTGGTTTTCCATAGCGCTAAATAACATCTTAATTATAAAAGGATATAAATTTTTAATTCGACTGTTTATAAAATGTGAAAAATAGACTTTTTTTGGATTTCAGTCAATTTTACTTTTTATTATTCAGTCTACGTTTCGGCTAACACTTTAGCTCTATTATAATTAAATAAATTATAAGTTGACAAGCTGTGGTTTCAAATGTTTTAGTCACGGCTTGAGGTATTAAGCACGGGGTGAAGTTAACTTCATACATCTGTCATTGTAACTTAACCTTACTTTTTAAATAATTCATAAAACTTTACATTTTTATGTTGTCTTAATTTGTGATCGTAGAAACTGTATAATATGTGACTCGTTTTATAAACTTTTTAGATACTCGTTTTTATATACTTGTAACTAAATAGACATTTATAAAACTTGTTACTTAATATAGTATTACAGCATAGACTTCTTTTTATAATAGACGATAAAATGAAGTCTCTAATTAATGTATGTATTAAAAAATCTTGCGACACAATAAAGGACGTTTCGCGGCTCACCGATTAAAAAAAAACTCAGCTATAGTGTAGAGCTTTAATCTCTGTAATTTTTATTTCAAATTTTTCTTTGTTTATATCACGTTAAGAGTAAAAATTTTGATTTTTTTTGAAGAAACAAAATCAACATTAATGTTATACTATAGTAACTTGTGTATAAACTTAATTAAGTGAGATACGGAGTTTATCGGTCGCAGGTTCAAATTATGGCGGTAACCCATTTTTTCTCTATAATTCATTTTAATATCATTAATTACTGAATATTTACTTGAAAACAAATTTAAACTGAAAATATTATTCTTTAAAAGAAGTTCTAACAATCACAATTCCATAGTTATGTAAGAGTTCTCGGGTTAGAATCTTACTAATATCAACTTATATACAGGGTGTTTTACAACTTAGAGCAAAAAAATTAAAGGGTATATTCTGTACGACGTGCTGATCATGAAACAAAAAGAATTTATTTTTAAATCGCAAAACTATTTTCCATGTTTCCCAGTCCAAAATTTTTCGTTGCCATTGCCACTGGGTGGATGATTATGTTAAAGTTATTAATTAAATAAAATTATATTATAAATAATTGCTAATAATTGAATTGTGTAATTATTCTTTCGTAGTTGATACCTACTTCATTGTTTGTGTTTAATAGGAAAGCGAATCCAGTGCAGTACTACAAAAAATGTTTTAGGTCAACAACCCTTAATTTTTCGAATTTAAAAAAAATCTTTTTGTTTCATGATCAGCACGTCGTACAGAATATACCCTTCAATTTTTTGCTCTAAGTTGTGAAACACCCTGTATAAAAAAATACAATTGCGCCCTAGTAACTTCTATTGTAGATCTTATACTGTAAGAAGACCTAATTTCTTGATCTAGAGCAGCGCGTAAATAAATAAATCACTGAAATTCCGACATCGCAACAAGTAACTATATACAAGTAAGTAAGTTTTCTTGAAATTAAACGAAAATGTAAACGACACAAATAAATGAGTAACGTAATATAAGTTTGTCATTACAAACAAATTGAATGACGTAATTAACTTCTCATCTGACATTGCTTTGCCTTTCTGAGCAAAATGAGAAACATTTATCTTGCAGTACAAAGAAATCATATAATGCAATTATCTTTCGATCTGATATGGCCGTTATAAAACATATTCCTTTCTTTTTATTAATTTTGTTTATCACATCTGGATTTCTATAAAAGGTTAGAAAAGTGTAATTCAAAATGAAATGATTATTTTAAGAACGCTACCAATATAAATAGTTACAATAAACTACATAACTACCTATTAAATAAATTTTATTACATTTCATTTAAAATTTATATTCATGTAAGTACTAAATAAGATTAATTTATGTACAAATGTATGTGAAGTTAATAAAAAAATTATTGGTCATATTCAATTTGATAAAGAAAAATAATGTTATATTTTATGTATGAAAGTTTATATTTTTATTTTTATAGATATTTACTTCTCATCGACATGAATTCTATTTCATAATATTACTCATTTTGAATAATTCTTAATTCAACAAAGACAAAATTAATTGTCATCCAACACTTGGTGAAACAAGGTTTAATAAATAATATACTATATTGAATTTTGTGCAACATAGCTAAGTGTTTATTTTATATTTTTATTAATTCTTAATTCGTTATAAAAATGATTATATTAAGGAACTGAAATTAAAATTTCTCTCACACGTCACATATATTCTGACATTAAAGCATCATTATTTAGTTTCACATTATCATTTTTAGTTGTAGTAAATAAACTATTCACTCTATTCTAGATCACGAAAATATAATTAAAAGTACAATACACACAACATTAAACCGTCATTTGGTTCTTAATTTTAAAAACAAACTTTAGAAAATTATATTAGATTGCTACATTTTTTATATGATTCCCACGTTAGTCATATTAAAAATATTAATTATTTTCTTATTGAAATAAAAATTAATAAACATCGAGCAGAGGTTTTCAACATGTTAAATTAAATAATGAGAAATCTTCTGGAAAACACGTTCATGCTCCACAAATAAACCGCCAAGTTCATTTATCAATTTCTGCTTATGTGGATGTAGAGAAATAGTATGTTATGCATCAAGGGAGGGAAACAAGCGATTATTCCCGCGTGTGAAGTTGACAAACTGAGACGTAAGCGAGGGCCGAAGGCTCGAGCTGAAGTCGAGCTTTGCCAACTTCACACAAGGGATAATCGCGCCCTCCCGTGAAACATATTATACTTTTCGTAACAAGTGCACAAAAATTACCGTCTATCGGGACGAATGTCAAATATGGGTTGCGTAACTAGTTACCTAGGAAACGCCGCAAACAGCTAATAATCGTAGTCCCTAGGGAGAGAAACATGTCCCTAGGGAGAGAAACATGCTACCTAGGGAGAGAAACATCCTACCTAGGGAGAGAAACATTACGTTTCATTATGTTTCTCTCTCTAAAATTACGGAATAAGAACGTGTTTCTTGTGCATGTGCTACGAAAAATCTCTAACGATATATTCATGTACTAAATTTACAATGTCACACTATGTTTTATCAAATATAATTCAACGTATCCTTAGAATATTCACTTATAATATCCCTACATCATTGATTGTTTTCGTATTTGTTTTTTTAGTGCATTCCACCAAAGTTTTAATCTGCACGAATGAAATAAGAGTGCATATTACGTTGTTGGAATTTACGATTAAAATTCTCGGATATGAATTAATGCCCGATAAAAAAATCGTAACGACACCAATACAAAAAGTAAAAATAATTTAGGTTTTATATTTTATGATAGAATAATTTGTATTAAATAAATGAAAAACAATTTTTAAATGTCACACTGACATTTTTGACATCAAAATATAATTTTTTGAGGAGGAATTAATATTTTATTTTATTTATTTATTTATGTTACGCTGTACAACAGGAACTTAATCTCAATGTAGCATATAATAATATATCATGTATCATTGACATTGACATATTTGGCGATTCCTTACCTAGATTTAAGCGTTTATTAATTAATTATTTCTCTGTTTAAGTTACTTGTATATTTTCTTATATTTCTGTCTATTTCTTTTGTGACAACTCATTCTTTTATTTTTTGTATTCTGTATAATCGTCCTGTAATTGGGATCTTGTATCCTGTTGGATCGATTAATAAAATAAATAAATAAATAAATAAATTACAGTACAGGGCTCGGATTCACCGAGCCGCAGTGTTGTAGTACATATAATTTTTAGCTTGAATGCGATTTGAACTTGGGATCTTCGGATTCGAATTCCGTAACGTTAAATATGCACTATGTTGAAAATAACGCTATGCAATAGTTATTGGATGATGTAAATTTCAATAGTGCATTTTTTATAATTCTAGTTTTTGACTTTGACAATTGGTATAAATTTTACACTATTAAATTTGTCAAAAAAAAAATTCATATAGTTCAATAAAGATTAATTGCACAGCGTTTTTTAAAATTAATTAATTAGTATTTTAAAAAGATACATTACATTTTATAAAGGTTGTTGAGTGTTGAACAATTTATAGCTAGATGTTGTCATGGTGATCATACAATTACTGTCAGTGTCAACAGTTTCGTGAATTCTAGAAATAAATAAATTAAAATAATAGTTGTATCCGTCTCTCTGTATCTCTTATAATAACATTTTCTTTTTATTTTATTATTTATAGATAAAACTATATTATTTATTCGTAATGGGATGGGGGGAAGGTTGAACCCTATCTCCTCTCCCCCTTTATATACGCGCCTGAAACCCAAACACGTAACAGAGAATGAAATATTTCATTGGTTTTAAGAAACCTCAAAAGATAAATATATTCTAAAAATATCATATTCAACTGAAGACTAAAAATTAGAAATAAATATATCATCACGCCTTTTATCCATAACTGGTTGTGGCACTCCGCCGTAGCAGATCTAGGTAAGTGAAGTGCGGTTAACAGCTGTCAAATCATGTGAAGAGGGAGCCACAGGTGTGGTAAAAATTGTTTGTCGGCTGTCTGAATCGAACCCGGGTTTTCTAATCTATTATGTATAACAAAAATTTAATTCCAACAGTGGTCATAGTAGACAGTGTTATATTTTTATATAAGTTTCAACTTTTAAATTATTACTTGTTGTAAACTTAACGGTTTATGTAAAAAGTTGCACAGTTTGAGAACGGCTGCTGTAAACTAATCTCCAGCAACATGAAAGTGTGGACGAATTCTAACCGTGTGAAGTAGTGGATGCACATGGCTGCCGTTATAAAAACATAAACTTCAATTAGGTGGACCTGGACGTACCGTGTATCAAGCACAGAGCACATATAACAGTGCAGGCTGTTCTAGCACTAGCCCTTGTCTTGTTTCGGCAACGGAAGTTCTTAAAGTTGAACGCCCCACTAAAACGACGAATTATCGCTTTGAAAATGCGCTGTCTGTTTCACTACTTCCTTGGATATTTTTATACTTCTGACTGGAGATTACAAAGTCGTTACTGTTGACAGATATATGCCATCCCTTAATTATTGTTCAACGGTTTGTTCTATCCTGCTCAGTAACGTTACTAGAATGTGGTTGGTATTATTTAATGTGCACAATACAGTACTTCATCTATTTTTATCAAAAACATCATGTCATTTTGTATTTTGTAATTATTTTAATTTTTGGATAAAAACCAAGAAAAAACTTATCTATTCGGATCCCATTTAAACTGGAAATATATAAACAACAATGCGGCTCGGTGAGTCCGGAACTCGTACTATACTTGGGATTAAGTTCCTGTAGTACAGCGTATCATAAATAATTTAAATAAATAAATGAACAAGCAAAATTCAAGAGGTCGTATGTTCAAATTCAACTTATATAAAAAACGCTATTGTATCTGAGTGTTCTGGATTCCATTATAAACTACGAATAAGTTCCCTGAATTGTTATTAAGAATAAGTTCCTGTTGTGCAGAATAATAAATAAAATAAATTTTATTATTATATCACTAGGTTAATTCGTATTTGGTCTACAGAGTATTTCTCGAATTTTAGATGAAAGTGAAGACAGATATTACTTGATTCATATTTTATGTACAAAAATAATAATCTTACAACTAACCCTTTCTTTGCAATAATTTTTATATTTTTTATTTTGTATTTGGTCAATATGAAAAGTGACCAATTCTGTTGAAATACTCAAGTCTCGTTTATTCTGTATTCATTATTTAAAATGTGTAGAAAAATATTTTAGTTTATATGTACTAAACAATTATAAATTATAATAATCGAAATATAAAACATATTTAAAAAATAAAGTACTACGGGTACATTTAGCAAAATTAATATTTTCTGCTGTAAAATTCATTAATATAAAAGAATTAGATATAAAAATACAATTTGCATTTATTATTAATCTATTAATCTATTACTTCTTTCTAATTCTGAGTTTCTTCCTTACCCTAGAATTGGGCGTTTGCCTGTTGGGTAATGTATTAATAATAATAATAATAATTATAATTAAAATATTTTAGAAATGGGCATGGAACAAAAATGTATTATTTTTGCATTAATCGATTAAATATTAATTCCATACCTATAATAGTTATTTACGTGTCCAGCGTAGTAAATAAATTTTTACGGGCGCGCTAAAAAGTTTGTCGGGGGAGCGACGAAGGAGCGAGCCTTCATAACCCAGTGAGTCCCATAAACATTAATTGCAAATGGCGTACAAAGTTTTATTTCCACCTTCCACCACAGCGTTTTTTATTAATTTACTTTATTAGTTTTTTGAAAAGATACATTACATTTTGTAATTAAAGGTTGCTGGCGGTAGGACTATTTATAGCTGGACGTTGTCATGGTGTTGTAAAAAAACTTCTACTATCAGAGCCAATAGTTTCATTAATTCTAGAAATAAATAATTTCAAATAATGTATTTAGTACCTGGAGAAGACTTCGAAAGCGATTTTCCTCCTGTTCAAGAAAATATATACTCGTATAAAATATTGCAGATGCTGCAAGTAATAACTGTTTTCTACTTCCGTTAGGAAATAGAAGTTTTATTTCACTTATTTGAGATAGGTAATGAACTCCATTATTTAACTAGTGAAATAATGAGGTAACATAGCTACAGATATCTTGATGATTCTAATGTGTTATTCTTTTATTTTTTTAATTTATAACTGTCATTAATATGTCAAAATTTCATAATTTCAAAAACGCACTTTCGTATTTATTAGAACGGAAGTAGAAAAAATATTGTATGAAACTAGTAAGGAAATAGGTTATTAACTTACTTATGCGTAAGGTAATAACCTTCATTTCCTTACTAGTTTCATAAATAGCTATTAATTAATTTATATTAGTTTTCTTTTTGCATTGTAAAATTTTACTGGTCTCTTCTATGAGCCTGTAAAACTTTACAGGATTACGCGCCGTTATTATTAATTTACTTAATTACTATAAATACCTATAAAATGTCACTTACATAGAAGGCAGAAATAAAAAAGTATATTGTCATATTCCAGTGACATATTATAGTAATTATGAAAAAATGAAATTTACATCGTAACCAGCAACATACAGACAGTTATATCTTGTAAGTACAAAAATAATTGTGGACATACAAATTTGATTTTTTGGAAATTATGTGGAGTGGATATAGAACAAATAAGTAATAAATCGATAATATCTTAAAAAATACTAATGAAGCGATAATAATAATATATAGAATTTGTTTTAATTAAAAAATATATATATAAATGTTTAATTATACAACAGACGTTATATTTTCAAAATTATAATACAAATAAATATAAAAAATACGTACGTCGTAAATGCAAAGAAGCCCAACTAAAATTAAAATGAAGTTGTTTTTAACATGATATTAAAGAAACTCAATTTTAGTTTTATATTCGTTATTCCAGCGGAACAAGTGTTAACCATAAATTCTTAACTACTAAAAATGTTAATTAGGGTGGTGATGAGCCACCGGAAAGAAGAAATATATTAAAATTTAATTGATGCGTAAATCATTTATATAGTTTGTTCAAAAAATTAACTGTGATAATATGTTAATAATTTTGCGTACAAAATCAATCAAATAACTGCATAATTAACTTTTATTACTAATCTAAATTTTCACTAGCGTCTAATTTATGACCATGTCGGAAGATTGAATACAATTAAATGCTTTTTAATAGATAAAACTCATAGATACCTGAAGAAAGTTTATTACACATCTTTAATATTTAAATTGTGGATGACACATTTCAACAAATAAATATAAAAGTGCGATAGTCAGGGACGGATTTACCACGAAACGGATGCAACGCCTGATTAAGTAGCTTATTTAGAGCCTTAATTTTTTTTAGTAACTTATTTTGTTACATTTTTTTCTAGTAGCACATTAATTGTGTAATAATTAGTAAGGAATAATGATCGTCAAGATGGATTAACTAAGAAACATGAGCCAGAGATGGGCGAATATCATCCGCGAATAGTCGAATACCGCGAATATTGACAATATTCGATATTCGATAATTTACGAATATTAACGTCAGTATAGCGAACATTCGAATACCTCGAATATCGCGCCATATGTTGACCTCAATTTTTGACTATGTTTTTCTTTATCATTTGTACATAAACTTAAAGCTATTACAATACTTTGAAGTTATTAATAACAAAGATATTTTGTTTCAAAACCATGAAGACGTACCATATTTCAAATTTGTTTTTCGCCAACATCAGCCCGTACGTTTCAGGTTTCACCTTAAATTTGAAGTTTTGTTTTAATTTTATTTAATCTTAACAATTTCATTCAAATAATGAAAAGGAGATAATTAAATAATTATTAATAATAAATACATAAACTTTTAGGAGTATTCGAATATTCGAGATCTGATTAATATTCGTATTCGATATTCGAATTCGAGAAATTTGATATTCGCCCATCTTCAAACATGACCCTAACGTCCTTTATATATTCAGAAAGACATTTTGAAATTGTAATTTGTTGTATCCTAGTTACTTGCTTTAGTTACTTGTATGTATTATCCAGTCAGATATCAGAAATTATATTCAATCTAATGTATATTGGAGTTACTCTGCTTGGAACCGTAGCGAATGTGAAATAAATAAATATGTCATAACGCCTTTTACCCCTTACTGGGTGTGGCACTCTGCCGAAACAGATCTCGGGAAGTGATATATTTCTTCGCGTAAAGTGCGGTTGCCAGCCGTTCAGTAACGGCCCTCAATGATATTAGTGGAGGGGGAGCAACAGGGGTAGATTTAATTTGGTGAAAATTGTTTGTCGTCTGTGGGGATCGAACAAGGGTTCTCAAGATCCACAGGCCGACTCGATACTACTGAGCGAATGTGGAACGTAGTTTTTCAACTTTGAAACGTATTAAGCAATATTTGCGTAACTCAATGGGAGAAAATCGTCTGGTCAGACTTGCGCTATTGAGTATTCATAGACATATTTAAGAAATCTGTTAATTGTATACTACAAAATCATTGTTTCTATAATATAAAAGAATATGTAGATTGCGTTGAATTATAATCTTAAAAATTATGTACAATTTTATCTATTACGTTTTTTTGTTGTTGTTATTATTGACTTGGTGATGCATTTTTGTAATGTCTTAAACTTGAGAATAAATTATTATTATTATTATTATTAATATTATATAGTGGTGGATTCTGAACAAGTCTTAAATGTTTTTGCGCAGAAGAAAAGACAAATCTTATTATAATTGTTCCTTCTACATATTAACGTTATGTGTCGTTGCTAATGTAGTTGATGTTATCGTATTCATTGCAAATATTTAGTCGAAATTCATTTTTATAAGATTGAAATTAAAATACAATATAAAAAGTTATTTATTTTTAGCAAATTAGATTGTCACCTTCGTTTTCAAAGAAATAAAGAAACGTAAATTCAACATTGCCCGATTATTTTTCAACCCTATAAAAAAAAGTCGGCAACTTTTTCTGAGACTATTTTTCTCTAAAGTTTTAGTTAGTCACAAAACTGATTGTTGCTTTAAAAAACTCACCCTGTATACACTATACATTTTCTATTTGTGATGTGCAGTTACATCCCGAGCATCTATTCCTATTAGAATTTATATATTTAAAGTGTGTGTGATTTTGCGAACAGTGTGAATTTAAAAATTATGAATGCGTATTACAATTGTTTGAAAAGTGTCCGGGTTTTATAATTTACAAATCTGGTCAACCTAAGTAGAAAAATATTCTTTTATTATTTGCCTTGATGATTACCCTAACTAACGGTTAAAATCATTTCAAAGAAAATAACTAAATAGCTTTTGTAGCTTTCATACCATTCATTCTATTTACAGTATCTTTAAAATTCCAGAATTCAGTAATAGATACACAAAATAAAAATAATTTTAATTAACACAATATTTCAATAAAAGATAAATATCTGTTTTTACTTGTACGAAGTAAAGGAAGTATTGGAATCGCAAAAATTTTCGGTTTTGAGATTTCTGCGGAAATATCCATTTTGACCATCTCTGAATCCATTTTGACTAATTTCGTCGTGACGTCTGTACGTACGTATGTATCTCGCATAACTCAAAAACGGTAAGCCGGAGAAAATTGAAATATTATATTTAGCACTGTTATAACATCTAGTTGTGCACCTCCCTTTTTGGTTATTATATAACTTCCGGAAGTACTACTTTACTTGAAGCCTATAATAGATTTTCATGAAAAACTATATTCAAATATAATTTAAAACTTTCCAAATTTGGTATATAAAACTACTATACCAATGGAAATAACATAATAGATTTTGGTTAAAATAGACAAACCGGATGTGACACATTACATGAAGCTGCTAACAGTTTTCCTTGAAAAAAATGGTATTATTTTAATTTTAGAAATAAATGCTGCAAATAAAAGTTTTAGAGACTTAAATTCTGCGTCTAGCACATTAAGAATTTTTAAATTAGCCTTTTGCATAAGCGAGATATCTAAATTTAAATATGATATATTTTTTCTTTTTATTTTAAATTAAGTTTGCTATGGATTAGAACAAAAAATAAAAGATTTAATGTCAAATATGTGCAATTAAAAAAATATCTATAGTTTAAGGAAGTCATGTGGTGTCCACATCAGATTTTTTATTTAGACTTCAAAATATGGAGATCCTGTCCTGACATGAGTAAGAAACCTGAGTTTCAATAACTAAAATTTAATTTAATGAAGTTAAATAGGTAATTACACGCATATTTAAAAGTAGTTACGAATGTAGTTTCTAATCATGACTCCTGAACGTATTCTTTTATTTTTCACTAAAAATATCTAACAACTGTTTCTGCTTACACCTGCTTCTTCTACTTATCTAAAGCTAATTTATTTTTTAAACATTTCAAATGGTTAGTCACAAAATTAGTTTTGAGAATTAAACTATTTGGTTAAACAAGCTAAACTTATCTTTAGTTAGGTATCAAAAATAAAAACATGCAAAATGAGTAACATTAGATTCCACTGTAATTTTCACTAAACAATAATTATTCCTAAGATATTTCAACTACTTATATCTTTTGGGACCATGATTTGCCGACAAGTAATCGCATTTCGTACGAAAAAATACTTGCAAACATACATATACATAAAGGGTATTAATTTAAAAAAATTACTGTAGGTGTTTAATAGAGGAAATCAGTTTTTCCTTGCGCAAAAGTTTCCAAATGATTTTAGAGAAAAAGTACTTGAAATAAATGATATAAACAAATAATAAATATTTAAAATTAATTTAAATTTTATGTTGTTAAGTAACTAGACACTCATGTTTCTTTTATTACCTGTCTAGGCAGACAATATGTTATTTTCCTGACTAGGCATGCAAAGCAAAGCTTTCCAGAGTATTAAAGGTCAGGCAAATGTATATTTTCCTGTCAATTTCAGGTAAAAGCATTTTATTTTATTGAAATCTATTTTTGAAATAGTAATATAACATAATAATTTTATTATTGGGTAGGTGGTTCAGTGGTATCG
This sequence comes from Pterostichus niger, assembly GCA_947425015.1. NCBI lineage: Eukaryota > Metazoa > Arthropoda > Insecta > Coleoptera > Carabidae > Pterostichus > Pterostichus niger. The sequence goes on along the minus strand of OX380345.1, from coordinate 21,867,742 downwards.
CGTCGGCCTGTGGATTTAAGAACCCGGGTTCGATTCCGACAGCCGACAAGCATTTTTCACGACATTAAAACTACCCTTGTGGCCCCCCTACCACTAGCATTTCATACGAGAAAATACTTGCAAACATACATATATATAAAGGGTATTAATTTAAAAATTTTACTGTAGGTGTTTAATAGAGGAAATCAGTTTTTCCTTGCGCAAAAGTTCCCAAATTATTTTAGAGAAAAAGTACTTGAAATAAATGATATAGAAAATTAAATTCTGCATCTAAGTTGGCAATAAAAGTTAATTTCTGACACTTCAGAACAGAAAAATATTGAGTTTAAAGTTTTTGTTAAAAGATACCATCGAATTGAAACAAAGTTACAAATAATTGTATGACATTGCAACTGACAAAAATGTTTGTGTTTTGTGATTTTCGTTGAATAACAGATATTTTTGAAAGTATGGAACAGTTTTCTTATGAAGAAAAGCTTCAGCTCATAAAATGATTCCAATCTGGACAAAGCGACAGAAATATAACTTACTTGATAGTTACAGTGTCATACAATTGTTTGTATTTTTGTTTTAATTCCATTGCTACTAACTTTGCTAATTTAGATCCAGAATGAACTTACATTTATTTGAAGTATTCTGCTCCCCCACCACTAATATCTTTGGGGGCCGTAATTTGACGGCTGGTAACCGCACATCATGCGAAAAATATATCCCTTACCGAGATATGCTTAGGCAGAGTGCCACACCCAGTAATGGATAAAAGACGTAATGATATATTTTTTATTTATATCTGTTTAAAACTTTTGTGCAGAGAAAAACTTATTTTTCGTGTTAAATATCTATGGCCAGTTATTTAATTAACTTCCTTTATACATCATGTCTCACGAAAATTACGCCATAGGAAAATATGATCGAAAATAAGTTTTGGGCGACCATTGCTTACAAGTTTCAAATAACAGTTGTATAAAATTAAATTCTGCTTCTAACTTTGTTTAAATATTTAGTTTTACTTAATTAGTTACTGATAAAGTGAAATTTATGATATATTTATATTGTTTACCTAAATATAATCGAAATCTGCGGAATATTTCTAAATCATCAACTGAAATATTTTTATATATTTTAGAATTTATGTAAAATAATATATTGTATCAAATGACCTCAATTCATTTCGATTTATTTACAAATTTGTATAATTAATAATACAAATTAATTAATATAAAAAATCCTCCTCTTTTCCAGATACCATTAATGATCCTTCAAATCAATAATCGTAAAAACAAAACAAATTTATCTTCCCAAAACAAACAATAATCCCATCATTAAATTTACTTCTTTTTATTGCTCAAAAAATCCATTCCAAAATAATTCGTTTTCATCACAGATTAAACTTGACACAAATAATCATACAATCTCCTCATCGTTTAATACTTAAAAATTAATCAAACTAAATTGAAATTTAAAGAAGCTATTACAGTAAAAACACGAAAATTGATAAATACTGGCAGGAAGAACGATCAGTCATCCGAGCAGCAGCAGTGCCAGCTACAGTTGAACGAATCTGACAGCATGGAGTCCATTTTGAAAATTACATGGGAAATCTGTGCGGGTGATAAAATGACCAGTGTTGGACATCTGTGCCGAGGAGATGCGAATGGCGTTAATTTTATTGGCACTATGACCAAGGCTCAACGCTAAATAGAAACTCGATTGTAATTTAGAGGGAATAGGGTTATATTGTGACATTAACTGAGCTGGCTTAGGGATGTTTATTAATACTGTGGACATATTTATATTTGGTGAAAGGAATAAAATTATATTTTTGAATGTAAATTATAGATCCAACGGATGCGGTATATTTTTATGTGTCAGAGTAAACAAATATGATATATTTGGTTATTTGCTACGCTACACACCGGTATTGATTCCAATTATGGCGCAGAGAACCAACAGCTTATAAAGTAATATGAAAATCTCGGATACAATTGCATTTTTTTTTTTAAGTAGAGGCAGAAAGATTTTTTCTTAGCTGCTTGTTTGCGAAACATGTAATGCTAATAAAAACCTGTAATAGTTATTTACGTAAAAAATTCAATTACAGGTAGAGTAGATGTTTGAAACAGCTTACGAATCCTGTACGACGCTTTACTGACATTTTACTTGAAACTGAAATAATACATATTTTAAATTCATTTAAATTAAAAGAAATATTTGACTTACATATACAGTCAGTATTTTATGTTGCTAAGTAACTAGACACTCACGTTTCTTTCATTACCTGCCTAGGCAGGCAATATGTTATTTTCCTGACTAGGCATGCAAAGCAAAGCTTTCCAGAGTATTAAAGGTCAGGCAAATGTATATTTTCCTGTCAATTTCAGGTAAAAGTATTTTATTTTATTGAAATTCTATTTTTAAAATAGTAATTAAATAACATAATAATTTTATTATTGGGTAGGTGGTTCAGTGGTATCGCGTCGGCCTGTGGATCTAAGAATCCGGATTCGATTCCGAAAGCCGACAAACATTTTTCACGACATTAAAACTACCCTCGTGGCTCCCCTTCTACTATCATCTTTGGGGGCCGTGATTTGACGGCGAAGAGAAAAAATATACCGCTTAACAAGATCTGCTACGGCATAGTGTTACATCCAGTAATGGGTAAAAGAAGTGATAATACACCACTCAAAATTGTACAGAGATATATTAAAAATTGAATGTAAAATTAAAACTTAATATAAAATATATACTAGGCTTTTTAAAAACATAATTATAAAATTTAAACTATAAATTATATTCAAGTATTTCTAAAAAAAATTATATCTTAAGTATTCTTACAAGTATTTGAATATAATTTATAGTATTAATTTTACATTCAATTTTTTAAATATCCCTGTACAATTTTGAGCAGTGTATATTTATTTATTTATTATATACAGGCGAGGTGGCCGAGCGTGTTAAGGCATATCTCTTAACATACTGTGACGTCACCCGAACCAAGGTTCGTCAGTTCGAATCCGCCTGTCGACAATGTGTGATTTGTTGTAAAATATAAAATATAGTTACATGTATTTATCACACTCGGGCGCTATAAGCTAGTCACTTGTACGCCTTAAATAATGTAGCATTCAACTACAAAAAACCGGCAGTACGACAGTGTAAAAACTGCGGCTCGGTATGTCCGACTTGGGCTGTAGTGCCATCAGAAGAAGAAGAAGTATATTTATTTACTTTATTTATGTAAAATGTTGTTCCTTTTAGATGCATGCCATTTTATTTTTTTTATTATTATACAGGGTGAGTCTGGGAAGACGCCCCCCTCCCCTTTAACTTTTTTATTATGAGTAATAGAAAAAAATGGTTCATATGAAAGTTTTATTATTTTAAATATACTATTTGATGGCAGATGTAGATATTTTTTATAAAGTCAGGTTTACAAGATACGACTATCAACTTTTATTTTTTAAATAGCAACCTATAATTATTTTACTAAAATAAAAACCGCCATTTTTTTCTCTTTTCAACGGTGTATTAGTTTTTATTAATGTATCTGAAAAAATTCGAGAAAAATAAGAAAATTGAGAAATACTATTACTATTAGAATCATATCTATTAATTCTTCTTTCGTAAACATTTGAAAACGTTTTTTTTATTGTTTGCAAAATAAGTTAAATAAAGTAACCAGCAAATGTATACTTTTTTGACATTAATTTAACACTGTTACATTTTGTTTATTTTCACATAGCCACCTATAATATTTGTATAAAAATTCTTTCTAGTATTTCTCAATTTTCTTATTTTTCTCGAATTTTTTCAGATACATTAATAAAAACTAATACACCGTTGAAAAGAGAAAAAAATGGCGGTTTTTATTTTAGTAAAATAATTATAGGTTGCTATTTAAAAAATAAAAGTTGATAGTCGTATCTTGTAAACCTGACTTTATAAAAAATATCTACATCTGCCATCAAATAGTATATTTAAAATAATAAAACTTTCATATGAACCATTTTTTTCTATTACTCATAATAAAAAAGTTAAAGGGGGGGCGTCTTCCCAGACTCACCCTGTATATCGGACCAACTACTAAGGTCATATGCCGATATGTCCTTTGCATGGTCGCCACGGGCGGGACCCGAACCCACGACCTTATGGTTGTGAGTTAGGCCCTCAACCCGCGCGACCATCACGCGGGACAAACATGCCATTTATTAACTGAGTTGAGCAAAAATTTTGTAAAACAAATGCAGCTTTCACATTTGCCGCTAACAGACAGGACAAAACTATAGTATAGAAAGAATAATTTTAGAGTTTCCGTAAAGACGGGCAGCAAACATTGCTACTTAACATCCACCCTTCATTCTTCTAAAACTTACAAATCTAAAGATTCATTCATCTTCCACAATATTCCATCCTTCAGGTCCATTACCCCTAAGCCACCTCATACCAAATTTCTCTATTTCACAACTGCTTCGTTAGCACCGAGGCCTCCGTGGGCCAAGTCGGTTACGGCTTGCAGATCCAGGGCTGAGGGCGATGATTAGCGACGTGCTGCAGAGGATGACGACCACCCCGAGAGCGGGTAACCCGACACTCGAGGCGGCGGTGGTGGTCGACACCCGCCCCCAGATAGTCTGACACTTGGTAAGATATATGTGGCGAGACTAGCCGACCGGCTACTTGTGGAATTCAAAATATATTACTCGGAGAGATGCTGCCGAGAAAGAGGAATTTGCAAAGGGGATATATTGTTTATTATTAAGTTGCTTATACGCTCTGCTAATTGGTTTGTAATTACCTCATTTTTAAAACTATAATTACTTTTATTTATTAATTTATTCATGTTATGCTGTACAACAGGAACTTAATCCCAATTACAGTACAGGGTCCGCACTCACCAAGCCGCAGTGTAGTAGTTTATATATATATATAATTTTTAGCTTGAGTGAGATTCGAACTCAGGATCTCCGGATTCGTGACAATAAACGAAATATATTGTTATTTTCTTGACAAATATTGAATATCACTTTTATTTATTTAGTCATTATTTTTATTAATCAATGGTAAGTATAAAATAAATATCAAAATAAGTATATTAATATTTTGGTTAGTATAAATAAACGTAAAATACATTGACTACCTTCCTGTGTATTCATTTTTATTCAATTAATAATTAAATATTAGCATCAAATTGCAGTATGTTAGTATAATTTTGTTTATTTGTTCAATTTAAATAAAAATAAAATAAATAAATATACAGGCTGTTTCACAACTTAAAACAAAAAATTAAAAGGTATATTCTGTACGACGTGCTGATCATGAAACAAAAAGATTTTTTTTAAATTCGAAAAATTAAGGGTTGTTAACCTAAAACATTTTTTGTAGTACTGCACTGGATTCGCTTTCCTATTAAACACAAACAATGAAGTAGGTATCAACTACGAAAGAATAATTACACAATTCAATTATTAGCAGTTATTTATAATAGAATTTTATTTAATTAATAACTTTAACAAAATCATCCACCCAGTGGCAGTGGCAACGAACAATTTTGGACTGGGAAACATGGAAAATAGTTTTGCGATTTAAAAAAAAAACTATTTTTGTTTCATGATCAGCACGTCGTACAGAATATACCCTTTAATTTTTTGCTCTAAGTTGTGAAACACCCTGTATTATCACTGGCTGTGGAACTCTATCGGGGCAGATCTTGGTAAGTGATATATTTAAGAGCGTGAAGTGTGGTTATCAGTCGTCAAATCACGGCCCCCTAAGATGTTAGTGGAGGAGGAGCCACAGGGATAGTTTTAACTTGGTGAAAATTGTTTGTCGGTTGTGGGAATCGAACCCGTATTCTCAAATCCACAGGCAGACTCGACACCACTGAGCCACGTACCTCATATGTTTATTTTTAGTCAACAAAAATTAAATTTTTGGTTAGTATAAATCATACAATTCTTGCTCATGGATTTTTGACTGAATATCAATTATAAATCAATAAATATATCATCACGCCTTTTACCCATTACTGGGTGTGGAACTCTGCCGGAGCAGATCTCGGTACGTGATATATTTATACGAGTGAAGTGCGGTTACTAGCTGTCAAATCACGGACCCCAAAGATGTTAGTGGAGGAGGAGCCACAGGGATAGTTTTAACTTGTTGAAAATATTGACCATCCATTTTATATAACTATAAATTATCATATTTACTGACAGCTTTTGTACTAATCAGTACTGATATTTTAATTAATATAAATTGAAAATATTAAAAAATACGGATTCAACAAAAAGCAAAAATTGCAAACCACGCCTAAGCAACGACGTGTAATTTTCATATATCTCGCACCGTCACAAATTTAAAGAAAAAGATAATAAACAAAATCAAGAAATTCCATTTTAAGTTGTTAGTTTTCTGTATTAGAATTGAAGTTAATTTGCTATTAGAGAAACAATAAGGTAGAAAAACACACTCGTCATGGAGTCAATAAAAATACCTACACTTAGTAAATTATGTGCGTCATGAATGGAAAATAATAGTGATTTTTAGGTAAAAGTAAAATTTCCAGTCATGCTTCACACAGCATTAAACGTGAAAAAGATTCTTTGATTTTAGCAAGGTAGTTGGTAGTTTTTATGTGCATAATTTAACGTGCAAAAATGCCATATTTCAGCCTTCAATAATTAAGCTGCTAAGTCATACAATTAAACGAACTGTATTATATTAAAAAGTTTTCTATGCTTACAAAACGTTAATAAATACAAAGCTATGACGTGTCGATAACAGATCAATCATGTGAAAAATAATTTAGCAAATTCCATTGTGACATTAAGGCCAACTTAATTCACAGAACGGAAACAAAAACATTTGGCATTTCATAAAAATCCACCTTGTAAGAAACTAATCAATCAGCTTGGAGAAAAACGTATTAATTAAAGTAGGAGCAAATGTTTCTTATTTATTTCTAAACAGTTATTGCTGGACCACCCTGACGTTTGTATTATTCTCATGTTGAAATGTATAGAAGAAAGTAGGATATTTTAATTTTACACTTTTAATCAGCAATTGATTACAACTAACTGAATTAGTTATTAGTTAGTAAAAACCTTTTCAGCACAGGATTCATTATAACCAAGTCATTACGATGAAACATACAACAACTGTTTTAATATACAAGAACAAACACAGTTTTTCACATCTGGAATTGATAAATAAATAAATATACTTATCATCACGCGCCATTTTGCAACAGATCTCGGTAACAGAAATGCATTCCAATCCAAATATTGTGAAGGGATAATTTTATAATCATGTGGTGAAATTTGTCTGTTTTTAAGGTTTGGCACAATTATTATTTATTTTGTTATAAAATAGATCACCATATTCTTAATACTTTTGAGAAAAATAGTTTTAATTTATAAGCTTGTTTTCTTTTAATACTCCTATTTCAATATGTACTCGTATATTATAAATGTAAATACTGGGTGTCTACTTTTTTTATTATATAGGATATATATTGGTGAAATATTTATTTAGTGACAGATTCTTCCCTACTAATTTTAGAATAAAAGTAAAATAAATAATCATCACGCATTTTAGCCATTACTGGGTATGGCACTCTACCGTAGCAGATCTTTATAGGTGATATATTTATGCGCGTAAAGTGCGGTTACCAGTCGTCAAATCACAACTTATAAAGATGTTAGTGGAGGGAGAACCACAGAGGTAATTTTAATGTTAGCTATGAGAATAGAACCCGGGTTCTCAAATTCACAGGCCTAATCGATACCACTGGGTCACCTACCCCATTAAAATAAAAGTATAAATATAAAAGAAATCCAGAATTACAAAATGCATCTAATGAATCCAAATTTATTGAAATAACACCAAATAGACTTCAATTTAAATTTTCTTTAAACTGTTTATAGATTGTTATGATAAATGAAATATTTAATTTGATAAATCTAATAATACAAAAATTAATAGTATATTAAACATCAAAGTAAACATTTCTCTCACGACGTGTCGTGAATATACTATTTTTTTCATTACTAGCATTTAAATCTAATTTAACGATATTAATATTTATATTGATAATAACATAAATTTTTGACATGAATATTTACTTGTTTATTAATACTCACAAAAACTGAGTTAACTAAATTCTTTTAACATTGTACCCAGAATATTAAATTATCTTTTTTTTTACATTGTTTTTATTATTTGACGATTCATTTTTGTAAATAAAAGTAATTCAGTCATTCGACAAACATTAAAGAAGCGCAAAATGTGAAGCAAAATAAACAATACATTAAATTTGTTCACATTGGATGCATTCTGAACAACTTTTGTACTTATTTTGTATAATTAAAGAGAAAAAAACTATCATTAATTAAAAATTTTATTTTCTAAATAACAAAAAAGTAGACACCTGATTACAAGTCGTTAAATTTCGCTCGCCAAACTTATTAGTGGAGAGAGAGCCGTAGAGGTAATTATCTTAAAAAGTATGTATGATATTTTGATTGAAACAGATCAAGTTAGATTATCGTTCTGAAGCTAATGTCAGCTCATGCAATTCACCCTAAGTCCTCAGTTCAATAATTTGCTTCTTTGTTATTCATTTATTTATGGAAAGAACTATTATTTATTTCTAGGAAAATATTTTTGAAACATAACGAGTTCACATTTCCCTGTAATCACAAGTATTCCCAAGAAAATTCAAATCATAAACATGACCGTCATGATTGAATCAAGCAATTTGCGCACCATGTAATCAATCCCAATCGTGTGAACCGTGCAAAACTATCATCCCTCGCGTATCGAAAAACCGAAAACGTTACAAACAATTTTCCCAGCGGCCCGGAGGGACAAGTGTCGGCGGTGTTACGCCGTTTTTATGACAATTCAGCGTTTTGTAACAAGTCCCCAAGAGGCGCCGTGTCGTGTCTGCCTCCGCAGAGAGTAGCTTTGGTGGGTGCACGCCCTTTTCGCTCATACCCAATTCGAACAAGTTCTTGTTAATTCTGTGACTTTAGAATTTAGTTCTTGTAATTCTTTTTGACAACGCGTTGTTGCTTTTCTGATGAATAGCTTTTTATTATTAAAGAAGATTAAAAACAAAATTACATGTTTATTGAAATTTTTATAAAAAATAAATAACTAAATAAATAAATATAAATATATCATCACGCTTTTTACCCATTACTGGGTGTGGCACTCTGTCAGAGCAGATCTCGGTAAGTGATATATTTTTACGCGTGAAGCGCGGTTACCAGCCGTCAAATCACGGCCCCCAAAATTGTAAATGGAGGGGGAGCCACAGGAGTTGATATTAAATTGGTGAAAGCCAGTTTGTCGGTTGCAGGAATCGAACTCGGGTCCTCAAGAACCGCAAACCGACTGCATACCCACTACACCACCAACTCCATAAAATAAAAAATAAAAGATTTTAAAATTTGAAACAAAAAAGGGTCAAACATTTTAATCAATTAAAAAATCATTTTTAGTACGTTAGGTTAGAGGTAATTTAATCAAATTCAGACCTAAATCACATTCTATAGTTTGAACCTTTTCAATATTTATTTATGTTAATCCCATTTACAGTATATGATCCGCACTCACCGAGCCACAGTGTGGTGATTTATATATTTTTTAGCTTGAGTGTGATTCGAACTCAGGATTTCCGTATTGTAATTTCATAACGCTATCCACACAACAGGACTGACGGACATATTACAACAAAATACAATTAAACACTAATTATAATAATTTTATTTTTTTAAAAGCCTACATTCACTGCCAAATATATAAACCTCATTCATAATATTAGATATTTATAGGCAGCTGTACAAATTTGAATCTGAATTTTTAATTCTTTTGAATTATAATGTTGGTTGTGTGAATTTAAAAAAATGCCGAGTAAAAAATCCAGTGGTGCTACTTTAGGAGATTTAGCAGGCCTTTCAATTTCTCCACTGATTTAAAAACTGAAGTTTTGAATTTTTTTCATCAATTCACAAACAAATTTAAATAAACTTTAATATAATCTTATTGCCAATTGGTTTTTGGAATGTGATTTAGATTAACTTTTTAAAATTAGACTAGATTAAAGATACATTCAAAAATGAAAAAAAATAGTTTAGGTATATAGCTTAAATTTAAGTTATGACACTAATCACAATTCAGAACTTAGTTTAGTATAAAGTTAAATATTAGTGTGTCAAAACTTTAGCTTTCGGGTCAGTGTGACGTCACAAACTTGACGAAAAAGATTGTGTCTAAAACGATATATAAATATACATTCATCAATTTAATAGTTATCAATAAAGTACTGCCATGCTGACATTTCATTCTTGCTTTTGAAGCAACACATAGATGTCACGACGTTCTAAACTACATGAAACTTTAATGTATGAATGGCTTGATTATATCTAAATAAAAATAATGACTTTGTGAATATACAAGAGTTGGCCTGATTTAAATTAGTAGATCTAAAAAAAATTGGTTTAAATTATTTTTTGAGTTTTTTATTGTATTTTGTATCAATTTAATTATATTTCTGGTACAGAACAAAACAAGTGCCTTTATACAAATTCAGTTGTTTAAAAATCATTTTTAAGGTTTTTCGTAAAGCAGACAAAATAATTTCCAATATTTATTTATAAATGAATTAATATTAAATATGAAAATATCAAATTTCGTGTACGAATATGTGAACCTACCGCGGCCATACAAGTTGTAATCACGTATCTATGATTTTGGATTTTTTTTAATCATAATTTTTGGCAACCCTAAGATTAGCTAATCCAAAATTCAGGTTTAGCTAAAACTTTTTTGAGAATGCGACAGTACGAGTTTAAGTGTAGGATTCAGTTCAAACTGTCAAAGTAATATTGACGTTGGGTCAAATTGGTAAAATTGGAAGTAAACTTGACCTATGGTCGAGATGGCAGCGGGTGAAATGCTGTATGTCCCTCAGAGACTCGATTTCACGATGAGAGTGTGTGAGGTCCATGTTTGGATTTATTGAGGCCGAGCGAGGCTAATTGGGTTGCGAGTGGCAGAGTGGCGCTGTGACGTGTTTCCGCCGGATGCAATGCGCGAGGGCGGCGCCCGAATTCACACATCAACGTCATCGCCGCCGATTTATCATTATCGGGATGGCGGCTGGCGTTGGCGTGCCTAATGGATGATGCGGTTCCAAATGTTAGCTTATGAATATTTTCGATTTGGGTTTTTTTGGTGAAGTTAATTGACAAGAAATTATGGGGTATTGCTGTTTTTTGCTGTTTGGAATTGATACAATTTAGTACTTACAATATTATAGTACAGTTGATATGTAATAAAAAGATATTACAATAAGTTGTTGTAATATTAGGATTAAGTTTTTTTCTGTACTAAGTTAATTTAGTACTTTAAATAAATAAGTGATTTTATTAATTACTATTAAAAGTAGTTTTGCTAATAATTTTTGAAAACGATGAAGTGTCGAATAATTTTGAAAATAGATACATTATAAAATAACTTTAATCTTTAGTCTCTGCATATAAATTATGATTTTTTAACTACTAGCCTAGAAACATACTATTACTTACCTTTCTTTAGTTATGAAATTGTATTTTACTACCGGTTGCTTCGAAATGATTAATAATGGATTATTATTACCAAGGTTAATAATGCAACTTTTAAAAAATTGTAATGCATATTTCGCTGGATACAATATTTAGTACTGCACATTTTGAATCTCGTCTTTAGTTTCTGCCGAGTAAATTTTCTGAATCATTTTTACTAAACATTATTACAAAATTCTTAAATGAAATGTCACATAATAAAAACAATGTATAACGTGTTCAAAATTATCGAATATATTGCGTTGTCACGAAACGTATTATTGTGGAAAATCGTCCGTAAGACGAGTGGTTTTCTAAAATAATATGTTAAGTGGATCAATATAACATATTCTGATAATTTTGAACACCCGTGTTGTATTCGTTTTATGATTATATAACGAATAAAAAATTAACAGAAATCGTTCTATCAAGAAATAATATCAGAATTACAATTGAAATGAAAATTTTGACGTTAGTAATAAAATACGCAATTACGACTTGGTTACTATGATGATGATCATTAAAAAAAATATTTTTTCGTTATTTCATTTATTCTAGATTTTAATTTTACATTTTTTAACTAGATTAATAAACGAAAGTGAATATACCACGTCGTCAAGAATATATTCATTTATCTATATGTTGCAACCAAGGAAAATTCTTAAGTATGATTGATTGATTTTATAATAAAATTAATACATAAATATATCATCACGCCTTTTACTCATTACTGGATGAGGCACTTCCTCGTAGCAGATCTCGATAAATGATATATTTCTTCGCGTAAAGTACAGTTGTCAGCCGTCAAATCATGGTTCTCATAGATTTTAATGGAGAGGGAGCCACAAGGTTAGTTCTAACATAATAAAAGTTGTTTATCGTCTGAGAGAATCGAACCCAAGTTCTTAAATTCACAGGCTGACTCGATACCACTGAGCCACCTACCCCATATGGATTAGTATATCTATATATTAAACGAATTCACCTGAAAACAAATCTAATCTAATGTTAATGAATTGTTTCGATTTTTAAATGAAAGCATAGCTAATATCTGATAGTGTGGAAAGTGATTATTTTCTGCAGTAAAGTGTCAACAGAATGACATTATTGGTTTCGGTTGACATAAATACAAAAAATAACAGTAAAACAATGAAGCCGCAACAATGTTTGATATTATTTGAAAAAATAAAAAATATCTAAATAGCTACTTGTATAACGTGCGAGGAAAGTGTATTGTTTAGTAACCACATAATGGAGAAAATGACACTTTATTTCAGAGGTATGATTTTTTACGATTATTCTACTATACCATTGAAATAACAATTGAAAAATTCTTACCATATGTGAATAAATAAATATCTAACACTGTACTATTTAATAATTGCTATGAAAAACAGTAACTTTCCTCTCTAAAACTTTTATTTCCTCCTGCTGAGAGTGAATTGCGTACTTGCGACCCGCAAATGAGGAAATAAAACCCTTCTTCCGTTGAGATCAAAGAAAAGATTAAATAATTTCTTATAGTGTAAATTGTTGTAAGAAGAATAGAATTTTTCTATTATTCCTTAATATAAAAAAGTTAATTAAGAATAATATAAATAAATATAAGATTCCCCTACGCCACTGGTGGTGGTGGGTGGCCAGCTGGCCGGTTACTCGCATGTCAACCGGATCATTTGCAGCGAGAGTTCAGGCAGCAGCAGCTCATATTTCCATATTTAGTGAACAGGGGCGCGCTGACGTCACACACACAACCTCAAGTCGAGCAATTCAATCTACGAGTCTACGTTGCTTCTATCCACTCTATAGGCGATGCGATGCGAAGCGAGGGCGAGGGCGAGGCATCGAAAACCCAGCCCTGTGTTTCTCAAAGTTTGTACATTCGCGGACCATTCATAGAAATTACATTCCTCAAAACAAATCTAAAAAATCTGATGTGGACACCACATGACTTCCTTGTACGCGTATTAAACTATAGATATTTTTTTAATTGCACATATTTGACATTAAATCTTTTATTTTTTGTTCTACTCCAAAGCAAACTTTTTTTTTTAAATCTAAAAATATATAATATTTAAATTTAGATATCTCGTTTATGCAAAAAGCTAATTTAAAAATTCTTAATGTGCTAGACGTAGAATTTAATTCTGTAAAACTTTTATTTGCAGCATTTATTTCTAAAATTAAAATAATACCATTTTTTCCAGGAAAACTGTTAACAGCGTCATGTAATGTGCCACTTCCGGTTAGTCTATTTTAACCAAAATCTATTATGTTATTTCCATTGATATAGTTGTCTTATATACCAAATTTGGAAAGTTTTAAATTATATTTGAATATAGTTTTACATGAAAATCTATTATAGGCTTCAAGTAAAGTACCACTTCCGGTAGTTGTATAATGACCAAAAAGGGAGATCACAACTAGATGTTATAACAGTCCTAAATATAAAGTTTCAATTTTCTACGGCTTACCGTTTTTGAGTTATGCGCGATACGTACGTACAGACGGTACGACGAAATTAGTCAAAATGGATTCAGGGAGGGCCAAAATACCTATTTCCGTTGAAATCTGAGATCCGAAAATTTTCGCAATTACAATACTTCCTTTACTTCGTACAAGGAAGTAAAAATAGTTACCTCTGTATATGTTTCTTGCTTAGCAACATTGATTTTGGGAGACACGTAGTCATATGTATAAAATAAAATAAATAAATATACAATCACGCCTTTTACCCATTACTGGATATGGCACACTGCCGGAACAGATCTCGGTAAGTGATTTATTTTTTCGAATGAAGTGCAGTTACCAGCCGTTAAATTACAGCCCCCAAACATTTTAGTAGTGGGGAAGCCACAGGGGTAGATTTAATTTTGTGATAATTATTTGTCGGTTGTGGGAATCGAATCCGGGTTCTTAAATCCACAGGCCGATTCGATACCTCTGAGCCATCTACCCCATGAGTGTTTTTTGTTGCGCGTGAGAATGTCACTTTTAGTCGAAACAAAAAAAGTCATTCGAACGTACCAAAAAAATAAGAATTTCGCCCACGAAATACAAACAACATTTTTCTATAACTCTCAAAAAAGAATAATACAATAATTATTGATTTATTCAAGTAAAATGAAGGAAAAAATTCAAAAATAATATGAATTTGGTATGTGATCTGACCAATGGAACGTGAAACAATAATAATTTGGATCCGTGCGTGAAATACTTATTTCTCGCACTACGGTACAAAACAGTGCGTTGTCATGGTAATGTAAATAATGAAAAAATCACATAATTCGCATAATGATACTAGAGAAAAAAATGAATTTTTTGACAGTTGTAGAAAAATATTTGTTCAAAATAAATAAACTGATCACCATAGAACAGTCATTATCGAATCTGTATTTGCAATTTAGGGATCGGTATAGTATGTTATGCATTAAGGGAGGGAAACAAGCGATTATTCCCGCCGAAGGCTCGAGCTCAAGTCGAGGTTTGCCAACTTCACACACTTTTCGTAACAAGTGTACGAAAATTACTGTCTTATCGGGACAAATGAACGCCGCAAACAGCTAATAATCGTAGTCTCTAGGGAGAGAAACATCTCTTTAGGGAGAGAAACATGCTACCTAGGAAGAGAAACATAATGTTTCTCTCCCTAGGGGAGAAAAGCAGTGTTTCTCTCTCTAAAATTAGGGAATAAGAACGTCTTTCTTGTGCATGTGTTACGAAAAAGTATTACTGATCGTACTTCCCTATAGATAAAAACTGATTTACCGATCTAAAAAGTTATAAAGGAATAAATAATAACCATTGCGTTCAGTAAGTGTCTTACAGGTATCGGATGTTGAAGATTCAACTTCGTCTCGATTTCCAAATTCATCCCCAACCGGTTGAAAGAAATTACAACCCTTAATACTTAAATAACTATATTACATTGAGACAGTAATTAATGTACATTTGAAATATTCATATACATCAACCCTTAAAATGATGAAAACGGTGAGGCCACCCGTTGGGAAACACTGGTGAACAGTGTTCCGGGGTAGTTCTGCTGTTCTGTTTCCCTACGTGCCGAATTATTTATTGGATAACGCGGCGCGAGCATCATGTTTACGATGGGGCGCGTTCGATTTTTTAGCGACCGCGTAGTGTGAAATGTGAACGAGGAAAGCATATCGCACCCTGCTTCGTTCACAATATCGCGAGAAAGTTATTGTACTCACTCGTGGAGATATTGCGCTTTTAGGGAGGGCGGATGTTATGTTCTTGTTTTGGGGTGGATATTGAAATATTGAGGTGTGTTCAACGAATTTATAGAGAATGTTATTTCCGAATATTTAAATATATATTCGTCTTCAATAAGTTCTAACAGAATTTCGCTTGGCAATTCAAAACAATATCTATCACTTACCTATAGTCTCAAATCAATCAAAATATTAAAATATGTATGTACTAATTGTAATATCACAATAAATATACTCTATCCTTTAGGCTGCAAATATTTAGGTTCCATATCTCAATATTTTAACAAAGTTCCAAATAAATTTAAAATAGCACTTCATATGATAGTTACATTTCATAATATGAGCTACGATTTCGACGCGATATTTTTGTTTGTTTGACAAATAAGTTTATTAAGAAATTAAAATACCGGCCCCTAGCATTTAATTCTCTCTAACTGTTCGTATAAATGAGTTTGAGCAAATGGAGTTTAAGAAACAGTAGAAAATTCTGGATTTTAAACTTGGTCTTATAATACAATAAATACTTGTATATAATTTGTACATTTTTAAAATAATTTAAATTAAGCAATATGGTTCAAAAAATGGCTTGAAATATCGAATAGATTCGTAAGTAATTTAGAAAACTGGAATATGTTCTATTTTCTAGACAATTTGTGTGCAGATTTTGTAGTTCTACTGAAGCTATTTGATATTTCAAATAATATGATGTACGATACTATGGAGTTTAGATTGTACCAAGAATTATTCAAAAACTTGTTCAATATTTAATCTAATGTAAAATTAAGTTTATGATGACTAAATATTGCACTCAAGGCAAAAATTATAAGAACTACCACACTGCGGCTCTGTGAGTCCAGACCCTGTACTGTAATTGGGATTAAGTTCTTATTATAAATGAATAAATATTGCTTTTTAATAGGATTGTAGAATAATAAATTATTTTCAAAAGAATTTAACACATCTCATATTAAAAAGTTTGTTTCTTTTCCGCTGTCAAACGCTTCTAAAGTTTCAAAAGTACAACAAATCAGAGTTCTGTGAGGAATTATATTCGAATGGGAACCGATGACCAGGTGATAGCGAGCCTGATATGCGATTAAGAGGGTATTGGTTTAAATTCCGGCTTCAGTTTGAATTTTTTTATTTGATTTTGTTTAGGTTCAAAACGAAAAACTATAATTACAATAGAAGCATTTTTCTTTAAAATGTAGAAATGTAGAAATAAACTAATATTTTTATTAGAGATGGGCGAATATCATCCGCGAATAGTCGAATTCCGCGAATATTGACATTATTCGATATTCGAGATTTTCGAATATTAACGTCAGTATAGCGAACATTCGAATACCTCGAATATCGCGCCATATGTTGACCTCAATTTTTGACTATGTTTTTCTTTATCATTTGTACATAAATTTAAAGCTATTACAATACTTTGAAGTTATTAAAAACAAAGATATTTTGATTCAAAACCATGAAGACGTACCATATTTCAAATTTGTTTTTCGCCAACATCAGCCCGTACGTTTCACCTTAAATTTGAAGTTTTCGTCTTTTTCTTTCTTGTTTGTTCTTTTTGTTTTAATTTTATTTTATCTTAACAATTTCATTCAAATAATTAAAAGGGCATAATTAAATAATTATTAATAATAAATAAATTTACTTTTAGGAGTATTCGAATATTCGAGATCTGATTAATATTCGTATTCGATATTCGAATTCGAGAAATTTGATATTCGCTCATCTCTAATTTTTATGTAGAATGTGTAAAGAACTTTTGAAAATCCTATAGTTGGTTTAACGATTTGTTTATTATGTGGAAAATATTGGATATTTCTAGTTTACTTCTAACATATTAATAAATTTATAGTAATGCATTTTCGGCTTTTTCATATAATTTTATCAAACATACATTTTGGCAATTCACCCACTTAAAATTACGGTTGCCATCTTTGAAGTCATGATCAGTCGAAGAATTGAAACCAAAATAAAATATCTTCATTTTTTTCATAATTCGTATCAAATAATTTTACCGAATTTCTCTCATCGATTTCAACCTTCAATCCCCTTGAGAAAGACTCAAAAGATATACATTTTTATTTCCCTATAATTCAATTCAGTGACTATAACACAGATTATTAGTTAATGATAATGATTTTTTATTAAAAACAATTGACAAAAATGTTCAATTCATAATTCTGTAAGTTGAAACTTATTTAATTTTGTAAATATATAGATGTTTAAAATTCATCTTATCTTTGTATATGCAGAAATCTATATAACGACAAAGACAAAATTAATTGTCATCCATACACTTGGTGAAACTAGGTTTAATAAAAAATATAAATAAACACTTGGCTAAGTCTCATTTTTAAAGAAATCTATATATTTTCATATTATTTATTTATTTATGTTAAGCTGTACAACAGGAACTTAGTCCCAATTACAGTACAGGGTCCGCACTCACCGAGCCGCAGTGTGGTAGTTTATATAATTTTTAGCTTGAGTGAGATTCGAACTCGGGATCTCCGGATTCGAATTTCGTGTCGCTATCCACACCACCGTATACTGACGGACAATAATAAATAAAAAAAATAGGTTTGTTAAAATGTATGTGACACTAAAACATTCTGCAAAGCTTAATTGGTAACCCTGGCTGAGACCTTGAAAGATTCAAACCCTGTAACGAAACATCTGCAGTTAGAATCAAAACAAACGGACACGTCTTTAATAAGAAACGTGTAATTGTTAAAATAAAATCCAAGCCCGTTGATAGCATCAGTGCGTTAGCGCCAACGACAATCTAATACACCTGTTCGACGCTATCACATTCTAACATCCTTTGTGGTAATAGACGCCGCAGTACTAACGCCCAAGTGTACGACGTGCAATATGACGGTGTTAAGTCTAAGCGGCGTCGCTAGTGTCGCTACCGTACAATTTGTACTTTAATTGTGTTATAATTAAACGTTTTAGCGAATTTATGACACAAACGTTCCAAGTACTGAAGCCGCATGTCAATTATACCTTCATTTTTATACTTTACGATTCGGGTGTTTTTATTATTTCTTTTCTTTCGTTTTATGCTAATTATATTGGAAACGGATGCCGTTAAATGTAACACCCGTGCGCGCCGTAAAAACTGCAGCTAATTTAAATAAAAGTTGAATTAAAAGTAAGACAAGCAGGTAGTTATCTATGAATAGCGTGTTTTGTAGGGATATCTTGTATGCAAGCGCTGTGCTGGGATCACACGCATGGAATATGTAACTGATAAAATGTGTTTCTGTCGCTGTGACTGCAGCAGTCTGCCCCTGCTTTGCTGCTTTCCGTGTGGGCTCCATTACAGACACAGATGCTAATTATGCTGCAACTTTTTACTGCACAAATACTACTGTTATTATTCTGTTACTAAGATAATGGTCATGAGAATGCAATCATATTTTTACTTCGAGAATATATACCTATTAAATAAATAATCCTCATACACTTCTATACAATACTATTGTTTTTTTGTTCTATAAAAATTAGTACAGGTACCTACATATAGCCACTATTAAATTTGATAGGATAGGTGGCTCAGTGGTATCGAGTCGGCCTGTATATTTGAAAAGAAAAGGATTCGATTCTAACAATCGATAAATAATTTTCACCACATCTCCATACAGCTCACAGACTGTACATCTGATATCATCGGGATCCCTATTTTGTTATTAGAAAGTGAAAGCAAATTCGAATCCAATATGGCGAAACATTGAATAAAAACCCTCCGAAATGTGCGTGATAACCTTTATTCTTTACTGGATATCGTGTATTCAACTAAACAAAATAAGCCAATTGCGAAGTGGTGAGGCAATTAATTATTTATTTATTTCTTTCTCTCCACAATAGCTAACTCTATTCTCAATTACAATACGAGTACAACAGGTTCTCTCTTATAGTTTAATAATCGAAAACACCTATATTATTGCAGTTGAAGGCACCGAGGTTTGTACTCAAAAAACTATAAGTTTTTTTTCAGGCACAAAATCACTCTAATATTTTTTTGCCGACTTCAATATGACACTATTATTCCAACTTTTTCAATAGTAAAAGAACGTTATTTCAGGAATGTTATTTATCACCATGACAACTGTAGGAAGATGCTGTTTTTGGTCCTAAACCAAAAAAACTATGACGTATCCACGGGGTTGATGGGGACACCTGGTGAGGATGGATGACAAGAAACCTACGAAGAAAGTTTGGCCAGCCAAAATAAGAGAGAAGAGAAGAAGAAGAAGATCAAGAGATGAGTAGAACGGTATTGAGGATAAAACATTAAAGAAGAAAGGAACTACAATATAAGAAGAAAAATCTCGTGCTAGAGGCAAAAAACAATGGACTAAGTTCGTATACGAATAAGAAATAAAACCCTACATCTAGCGGTAAAATGGTGCTGACTATATACATATATATTTCCAAAGAAAACTGGACAGAAAATTCAACAAAATTTAGTTATTCAAAATATAGGTATGTGAGTACCTAAGGAACACGTAATTTCACTCAAGAGATTGATTGTGTTCAAAATCAACTCGTTATCTCTAATTGTTTTCGAGATATAAGCGAAAATTTGAAAGAAAATTGGGGAATTTCCCGAACGAAACTCTATTTTCCAGATATTTCAAATGTAAGATGTTAACTTGCAAATGCAAATGCCAAAGATTGATTTGGAAACATTATACAACTTAAGTAAAAAAAATATCATTACTTTAAATTGTATTTTTTACCCGTAAAATCTAGCAAATCACAACGATGTTTCTTCAACCACCTAATTTAATTTAAGACATTAAGAATAAATGTAGTAATCAGTATTATTATCTTTGCATTCCATTTTGCACAATAATCTTGCGCTCATTGGAATTTGCACAATCCCATAGAATCATCACAGCGTCTAATCTGCGCCATCAACTAAATCACAGCATTCTCGGATTCCGCCAACTGGCCAAGCGAAACAAACGGCGGTCAACCGCCGTGTATCCGCAGCCACCTATCCATACATCGAGAAGTAATAAATCGTGGCGGCAGTGGCGGCCCTAGCACTACAACAGCCCGCAGCATTCTCGGCTCTAATAAAACAAGCGATTAACGTTGCCCAGCATCGCCGCGCCCGTTTATCAAGATGCACAATCGACGAGCAATTACAGATGAAGGCGACCGCCGCCGCCTGAGATCCGATGATGCCCTGCGCTGATAATAAACACGTTACGCGTGCGCACTATGGCGGATTTGTTGCTTTGATTATTGCTCATAAAAATGAACGTTGTGTGCTGACTACTTTTTATACAAATTTGTTTTACGTAAAATGAATCAAATCTGGGAGATTCGGAACTACATGGCAATATTTGCGAGTGATCATTTGCCCAAGATCCTTCTTTGAGGTCATTTTACTAACAACAATTGTGCAGACATTAAAGCAAAGGTTCAGGGTTAGCCCTGAAACCAAAGATATTTTGGGGCCATTACAATATTACAATAATGGACGTAAATAGTGTATTAATCTTTAAACTCTAAAATAGACATTAGACATACTGACTGAATTCAAGGACCTTGGTGTAATTTTCGACACAAAATTTAATTTTATTGGACATATTGGCTGGTAGCACAAGCTCTGTTTTTGGGTGTTCTAAGAGCACGATTTTAACATGTTAGAAATAGCTAAAACACCCAAATACACTGTTCTTAAAACAGGCAAAAACAGATCTTGTGCTACCAGCCATTGATTATATCACAAATAAAGCCTTAAAGGATCTTGGATTCATTCAAAGAATGACCACCGAATTTTTCGACTATGTTGCGCTAAAGATTCTCTACCATTCCTTAGTTAGACCAATCCTGCTATACGCATCTCAGATATAGTCACCCTTCTACAAGATTCATATTCCGCCAGTACGGTGGTGTGGATAGCGATACGGAATTCAAATCCGAAGACCCCGAATTCGAATCTCACTCAAGCTATTATATGAACTACTACACTGCGGCTCGGTGAATGCGGACCCTGTACTGTAATTGGGATTAAGTTCCTGTTGTACATCGTAACATAAATAAATAAACAGAATCGAAACAGTTTAACATAAATTCCTAAGTCATATGACTTGCAAATTGAGATTGCCGCCACTGAAATTAACTCATGACTACTACCAGATAGCAAGTGTCTTAGACATGGAATCCAACAGAAAACTGAACGACTGTTTATTTATTTATAAATTAACTAATAACATGATCGATTGCAACAATCTAATGTCTAAACTAAACTGGAGAATTCCTACAAGAAACTTGAGAAATAATGACTGCAAGATTTTCAAAACTCCAATTTCCAGAATTAATATCTGCTATCATGCACCAATGCTGTATGAGCAGATTGATAAATAACCATCACTGCCTAGAATTAATAAATACGGAAGAAAGTATGTTTAAAACTGTCGCGTAAAATTAAATGTTACACGACTACAGATGAAAATGAAACTAATGCGAATATGCAAAACTGCGAAAAACCTACAAACGGAACTTTCTTCTACGTAAATGTTATTATTATTGTGATATCTTAATTCAGGATTAATTGTAAATACTATACATATTTCTTTTGTATTAATATTGTAAATTGGGCGTTTGTCTGTTAAGTGAAAATAAATTAAAATTAAACATATGCATTTCTTTATTAAGGAATGTCATGAAATAGGGTTTTAACCTATGATGTTGCAGTAAAGTTTGCCAACTTTTAAATTTTGTATCATACAACCAATTCTCAACCAATAGCAAGCGAATATTTTATCATTTGATAAAAGCATTTGTTAGTAGCTTGTCATTTGACAACTCGAGTTCTTTGTAAACTAAAGTTTTTGTGTTTTCTTTATAAAACGAGTGATTCTGAAATTTCAATGAAATTATCAAAAATATTGCTGAATTAACTAATAAAATATCTAGTTCCATCAGCAAATCAATTTCAAATAAGTAAGGTTATGTTATTTTACGCGATTTAAGCAGTTCAAGTTAACGTCCTACACATCAAAAGTTAACGGAATAAGTTGACAACCTTTATATTTATTTATTTATGCTACTTTGTTCAACGGAAACTTATTCTCAAAAACAGTACAGGATCCGGACTCACCGAGCCGCAGTGTGATAGTTCATATATTTTTAGCTTGAGTGAGATTCGAATGCCGTAACTCTAACCACACCACCGCACTGCAGACTATAATAAATTTATAATAGTATCCAGTAATTCATTAATTCATATTTTACTAGTATTAAGTTTGCGAATTTTGATGATCAATACGTCATACAATATACAAACATAAATATAAATAAATAAATATATCATCATTACTGGGTGTGGCACTCTGTCGTAGCAGATCTCGGGGATATATTTCTTCGCGTTAATTGCCGTCAACCTCCTAAGATGTTAGTGGAGGAGAAGCCACAGGAGTAGTTTTAACGTGGTGAAAATTGTTTGTCGGTTGTGAGAATCGAATCCGGGATCTCAAATCCATAGATTGATTCGATACCCCTAAGCCACCTACCCCATATAAAAATATCCTGTATAAATGTCTTAAAATTTCTTAATATCCTATAGAAGTGACTAATAAAAATGTCAATGTCAATATTGTATGATACGTACTCTGCAAGGTAAGAAGAGTTTTGAACAAAGCCAATTATAAATTTCATTTTCTCCCGGATACAAACAAAATTATTCAAGTCATTTATTTCAGAAAATGTTGGCAATGTTACTAATAAAGTAAATACAATTCAAAATTCGCTAATAATTAATTTTCCGAATTAAACGTTAAATATGCGCCGTATTCTACAGGTGTATATTAAATAATGTTTTAAACAATATCAAAAATTAAAATATTAACTCAAACCAATACGAATAATATGTATTAAAACAGAATTATATAGATAATATTACTATAAATGAATTATAATTTAATTATAATTGTATTAAACTAGCCATATTTGTAAATCTACGTATTATTTGCAAATCTACATTATACATATCAAAAATTATAATTTTACCCCCACATTTGAAATTCATTAGCGAACTTACAACGTTATTTGTTAGAATAAAAATGATTAAATCTACAAAAGTTTTAAAATTCTGAAATTAGATCAGATATGCAAATTAGGAATCCGGCAAAGCAAAAGTATTCATGCCTAAAGTATAATTGTTATAATAACTTTAGTTACATGGCATGAACTCCTAAACATGGTGAAATACAGGGGCTTTAAAACATACAACTAGATTAATATTTTTGCATACCTAGATATTTGTATTGATAGATATTCATCATCTGTGGCGCTTCAGCCCAAATCGGGCCTGGGCCTACCGGACACACCGAGCCGCAGTTTTTACACTGCCGTACTGCCGGTTCCCTTAGTCAAATGCTACATTATTTAAGGCGTATAAGTGACTAGCTTAAAGCGCCCGAGTGTGATAAATACATGTAACTGTATTTTATATTTTACGACAAATCACACATTGTCGACAGGCGGATTCGAACTGACGAACCTTGGTTCGGGTGACGTCACAGTATGTTACGAGATGTGCCTTAACACGCTCGGCCACCGCGCCTGTTAGATAGATATTACTTAACATAATTCATACTAAATTAAATGTCCAGTGGATTGAAGTAATACATTTTTTTTTATATTGTTTCGCTCAAGCTCCACTTCGACATCAATATGCCTGCTCCAACTTCGCTCCATGCTCAAAATAAAACCAATTATCAATCTTTGAAAAAAATATGTGTATTTGTAATTCTTGCTACATGGTACACAAATAGCGAAAGGGGAAATAGACAGCAATTCTGCCAAATATCAGAGATGAAATAATGAAAATTTATAATTAGTAAAATTACTAATCTCATTAAAAAATTGAGGAAAAAAATTCATGAAAATTTATATTTTCTAAATAAAGACATGTGTGAGAACTTTAGGGTAATGTACGAATAATTTGACTCAGAAATTCGATCGAGACCAAAATCAACTTGATATCATCAATTGTTTTCAAGATATGAGCAAAAATTCGAAAGAAAATTGAAGACAAAAGTTGTTTTTTAATCTCTTTTTTGACTTCTTATCCGTTATTTTCCAAGTGTAGCTCACTCTTCCAATTATTTATTTTCATAGGCGCAAATGAAAAGCTCCTTTTGAATCACCTTGTATGTTTTGCTATCCACACTAGAAGCTCGGCGAAGCTTGAGTGTTTTCACATCATTTCTGCAAAAGTTTTAATCGCGTTAAACGCGTCGAGAACAGCAGCACGCACAGGAAATGGCCGTCGGTTTTTGCTTGTACAAAAAGCATCAAGTTGTCCATCGGGGCAGCTGCCCCCGCTTACCTTCCCACCACTCCGCCATAGCTCGCGCTCGCCGATTACCCGGGTTATTACAGATTACACACAATCTAAAGTTAATATGGTAAAATGGGGTTATTCTCCCGTGCGGTGTGAAGTTAATGCAAAAAGAGTGAGTTATTAAGAGAGAAGCTAGCGAAGTATTATCCACTTTTAGAAATAATTTGCCGGGAATATATAAATGGAATGGCCCCAAGCGCTCACTACTTATTTCTGTAATGAATGGTTAAAATTGAGGATTAATGATGGCATTATTCTACCAGTGTAATTATTTTATAATTAATTTAAATTTAATTAATTTGTCAGTATGTTATTACGCCAACTGAAATACTTAATACCTGAATGCTAATTTAGACAGATTGATAATTTTACGAAATTTGTTTCCTAAAAATATTCATTATAATTTATTACAAATTTTATAACAATCGGAAAAATCCAGAAAGAGAAATTAAAGTAGTCTGATGCTACAATAAATACAAAAGTATGACGTCACTTTATACTATTTGATCAAATACTCTAAATTGAAATGTTCAATAATTAGTATTTTTAAGTAAATATTTAAATTTGAAACAAAATCAGATTTGAAAAACATGTCAACCGCAGCTTAGATAGAGAGTTTAAAGCATATGACCGGAGCTCATAGTTCCCAGGTTGAAATCCTGGCGGTATCCACATTTATTTGTTTTTTCACTGCTCATGTGTGCATGTCAGAGAGAGCGAGAGAGAGAGAGAAAGGTTCTAACTTCCCTGTGAAATTATTTATATAATATGTTTAGTTAATTTCATGATAGTTTATGTGTCATCTTCCAGTTAAAATAGAAAATGTTTTAAAAAAAATTGTAGCCTGCAAAATAGCCTTATTATATTTTCCATTTTCATTAGCACTATTTATTTTCCCTTCATTATAATTGTATACCACAACTAAACATTGTTTTAAACATAAAATTAAATATATCTTTATTTATTTACTGACATGTTTCATACATTTTTA
The DNA here is from genome assembly GCA_947425015.1 of Pterostichus niger. NCBI lineage: Eukaryota > Metazoa > Arthropoda > Insecta > Coleoptera > Carabidae > Pterostichus > Pterostichus niger. Next base: position 21,841,510 of record OX380345.1, on the reverse strand, counting down.
AACGGTCATCGTTTTGGTGACAGCTAACGCAGTTCACAGTTAAATAATCGGGTTAGGTAACACACGTACCATACATATGTATCTGCAACTTGTTTCAAAATAGTTTTTGGAACTTGTAACTTTTGATATTAGACAAATGTGGAGTTGCAATGATTTTAGGGAATTACTAAACTGTATGTTGATATGCAGTTTGACTGCTGTCTGTAATATTTTGTTTGTTATCCTCCTTATCTATTAATAAAAAAGCGGAACTACGGCTATTATTGCAACTTTCTTTTCTATTTTTAATACAATTTCGTTTTCAGTCAAAATAATTGCAATATAACATACAAATTGTTAGGGATTTTTATTACTACTACATATTGTGTATGCATACATTTTTAAATCAAAGATTCCTGAAACTTATTCTCTTAGTTTTCAAACATGCATGAAAGTAAGCTTATTATTACATGTGAAAAGTTGCACAAAACTTATGGCATTGCAGTGATTCTACAACTAATTACAGATATATGCGTACGTGTTATAAAGGTAGCTTTAGCACTTTATACAGTGAGTTTCACAACTTAGAGCAAAAAATTAAAGGGTATATTCTGTACGATGTGCTGATCATGAAACAAAAAGAATTTTTTTTTAATCGCAAAGCTATTTTCCATGTTTCCCAGTCCAAAATTTTTCGTTGCCACTGCCACTGGGTGGATGATTATGTTAAAGTTATTAATTAAATAAAATTCTATTATAAATAACTGCTAATAATTGAATTGTGTAATTCATTCATTGTTTGTGTTTAATAGGAAAGCGAATCCAGTGCAGTACTACAAAAATTTTTTTAGGTTAACAACCCTTAATTTTCCGAATTTAAAAAAAATTCTTTTTGTTTCTTGATCAGCACGTCGTACAGAATATACCCTTTATTTTTTTGCTCTAAGTTGTGAAACAGCCTGTATAGAATACAATTTGAAGTTTCGAAAATTATCAAGAAATGTTTCATTCCCAGTAAAAAAAAGTTCCATTAGAAATATTTCTTATTCTGTCATACATTTTGATTCGGCTTTTGTAATTTTGACAGATCAAATAAACAAAATTAGTCCGATTACCACAATTCAAATTTCAACAGAAATTCTACTAGAAAAAGTATTACAATGTTTCTAATATATTCATTGTTAAGATAAATATGTACTGATATTTGAAATAAATAACAATTTTGCGAGAATACAACGTCAACAGATAATTAAACACAAAGCAAAGATATTTGAAAATAATTGCATAAACACATGTTTTTGTTTCTGCTAAATCAACAATTTGCAAATAAAACAAAAATATTTGAGCGAGTGAAAACATTATTGTATTTAAATAGAGTGGGAGGATTGCTCACATCTATCAAATCGGTTTATTTATCCATTTGTTTAAACACAAACGATGGGCCGGAAATTTGTACTGAAAGATTTATTAACATTGAAAATACAAAACCATGTTTTCGCAATTGCTACTCAAAATAATTGTTTGCTTTTAGTTTACACATCACTAGCAGGAATAAATAAATACTTTGAGAGGTGAAACTTTATTATACACTTGTACACTTGGAAAATTATCGTTTAGGGATGCAAATATTTATACCTTAATAGTTATCCTTCTTGGAGAATATTTAAATTTATTTCAGTTCATTTTTTGTAAACTCCTTTGTTATTTTTACTGTAACTAAATTGTGTTGAATTATGGCAACTGTTTTTGTCATTTTCTGATGCTGCATATGCAAAATATAGTTAAGTTTTTCACAACATGCTTCAAACAAGATTTAATTGCAGTTTAAAAAAATACAGGAAAAATTTAATAGGTACAATAAAGGCAGTATTTTATTTATTTGAATCAAAATTTCAAGATATAATTGAAAGATTATTAGTTTATTAGGTACAATTAAATATAAATTATCATATATAATACCATTAGTGACTATGGCTGGTTGTACAAGCTCTGTTTTTGGGTGTTCTAAGAGCATAGTTTTAACATGTTAGAGATAGCTAAAACACCCAAATACACTGCTCTTAAAACAGGCAAAAACAGAGATTTTGATTTTGCTGGACATTTTTGTCGTTATGATCACGACTGCTTGTTGCGACGAAAATCTGCACGAGTAATCTAGGCAAAAATGACCAAAGGAAAATCATAGTCAAGTATGGTGTTCGGCTTGACAATTCCTCGAAATATTTGTATTTACTCCAAAAAAATGTTACCTGCAGTATTTTTAAAACAATTTCTGAAGTACTATTACCTTGGTGATCAATTTACATTGTTTAATTTTTTGACATAACTAAGCCAAGTAAACAAAGTCAAATAAAATTCAACAATATTAATCTACTCAAAATAGTTTAACGTTATATCTAAGCAACGATTTGCGACAATTTTCTCTAGTGAAATTGTCGCTGTAATACTACTGTGATTGGTTCAATTCAGCTAAATACTGTAATTTGATTGGATGAAAAGTTATGAGTGGAATTATCAATAAAATAATTAATTATTTATAAGTTTTTTTTTCTAATATTACGTCAATATAACAACAGGATTTCTTTATTGTAAATTATTCAAATAATTGTTTTGAATTTGCTAGCATATCATCTGACTTCACAGCTCACTAACCTATCCTGTATATTACAAAAAGAAAAAAAAGAACAAAAATTAATGCAGGATATGTACCGTGATGCCTCAGCAAAGGGATATGGGTTCCCGGTAAAAAGTGCACTTACTTCGCTCAAGTAGTTTTACTGACCTGCTATAGTTATTTGTACAAAAGCAATACTTTTTTACATGAATTTTAACTTTGATTCACGACGGCAAACTGGGATCATATCAATCAAATGAGTGAAAAAAAATGCTTTTATTACATTTCGTAAAGTTTTTTTTTTACATTTTCATATTAGTTTGACTTCATGAACTTAATAGTTATTTTTCTACAATTGCTATGACAAGTTGACAATTACGCTTTTATTTGTGATCGTAAAGTAGACGTTTTCTGTGGAACAATCGAAAAATATTTTTATCGCGGGTCTCCAATGGCAATGCGCGAAAAATATGTTAAATATGTTTCCGTAAAAAACGTATGTGCGCTTGTATTCCAAGTTTTTCAATGGCCTTTTAACATCTTACATTACAATATGTAATTTTGCGCTACAAGAAATTATTTAATTTTTAGACCTGTTTTTATTTTCTCTTATAATAAATATCAGAGGTTGTTGCAAATCCATTGTCGCACTGTAATTTTTTTATTTATGACAACCGAAAACAATAATGTCACTCTGTTAAACAGTTAAACAGTGAAGAAAATAATCACTTACCGCAAGCAAATGAGTAGAAAAATATATTTATACTATTATTTAATATTATAATTAAATAGAACTGTATATGTTTATTTCTTGTTACATTTTAATTTAAATAAATTGGTATTTATATAACAATATCAAATTAAATTCTAGTTTTGTAATCGATACTAACGATTCACTTCCCAGGGCTTTAATATTTTTGCCAAAAAAGATAAGACATTCAAATTTTTATACGAGATTTAAAGTAATAAATTTTTGATTTTATAGAAATAGAAACGTTATTTATTTAATCTGAAAAAGTGTATTCATATAGGACGAATTCCTTATAAGATCTTGAAAATCGTAAGAAATACAAATTTCTTAAATAACCATTATATAAAAAAATAATTTAATGGTTTGTTTATTTTCTCGGAATACTACTTAAATTACCACATAAATATAAAAATGTAAAATCAACCATATTCGTTAAGTAATTATAATTCCAAAATAGAGTAATAGAGACAAAAATTAATTAAAAAGGAAATATACTTTTAAGATATATATATATATTAAGTGGTATAAATCATCAAAATTTAAATTGAATATTTAAAAATACCAATCAATTAAAAATTTAACGAAGATTAGGTACCTTATTAATTTATTTTCCTTTCAGTTGATGTTTGTTTAATCAACTAAAAAAGGAACAACAGACGTCACATCTCAAACAAAACACAAAGTTATGCACAGGAAATTGCAGCGGTTTCCGATAAGTCAGGGACAAGGTGCGCTGTCAAATTATAATAATTAGGCGCGTAAACGTGTTGTCACATTGTCCTTATCGCGCCGAGCTGCGTTCGCAATTAAACATTTCGCGTTTAATTATATATGTGAATAATAATCGCAAACGGTACCGACAGAACTGACAGGAAGCGTTAACATGCGCACTCGCGTGCACACACACACCGGTTTTTGTGCGAATTGCGTTTCATTTTCAGTTTCTAAGATGGTTATGTTAATTATGGTGGCTATACTTTTCTTTTTTTTGATATGTTTGAAGTAGATTTATTTTTTGTTTGTGAACAAAATTGTGATGATATTTTAATGAAATATGATGAATGACGAACTGTTGATTGAAATGGGTTTGTCATTGGTTCCAAATGATAGATTAGTAAGTTTTTACGAGAGGTTAGGTTTACTGTAAAATGAGCTATTCATTATAACAAAGAGCTATTACAATTTTGTGGTGTATTATACTTTTGTTTTTGAAACAGTAGATAAACCTATACAGGAAGTGCAACTTCGGAAACTATGGTCAAATAGCGATTGTTTTTTTCGTTCAAAAATATAATATATATTATAGGGTAGATGTCTCAGTATTATCAAGTTGACCTGTGAATTTGAGAACTCGAATTCGATTCCCACAGTCGACAATTTTCACCACATAAGGTACCAATTATTCAGCAAAACGACAATTTCCCTAACCTACCCCTGGCACGTCCCATAGAAAAATTTAGGACTTTTTTATCTCGAAAAGTTATAATGAAGGGTGGAAATTCTAAAATGAGGACGAACTTTGACCCAGAGTTTTATTTATTTATGTTGTTTTGTACAACAGAAACTTAATTCCAATTACAGCACAGGGTCCGGACTCAGAGAGCCACAATGTGGTATTTCACATATTTTTAGCTTGAGTGGGAGTCGAGATCTCCGGATTTGAATGCCGTAACCCTAACCACATCACCGTACTGCCAAACAGAATGTACAGAAAAGTCTAAAGCATTGATATAAATGCAGTTCAAAATCTAATGCTAGATGTCAACAAATAGTTACATCTTGTGGAAGGACACTGTCTTCTTTATTTAATTTAAGTTTATAATTTTGTTACTTATGAATCAGTTAATAATTATTATACGTATTACAATATTTAAGTAAATAAACTTTGTTTTACAAATAAAAATTAATGAAATTTGTGCCAAAACTTATCAGACATAAATTATGTTTTATATATAAAAACAATTATATTTTATTTTAAAAGAAATTGTTCAAATATCAACCAGCTCCAATTAAAAACATCTAGTTAGTCACCAAGTCATCTTAATCGAATTAACACAAACAATCAAAGTAGGGTAGGTGGCTCAGTGGTATCGAGTCGGCCTGTGGATCTTGAGAACCCTGGTTCGATCCCCACAGACGACAAACAATTTTCACCAATTTAAATCTACCCCTGTGGCTCCCCCATCACTAAACGCGAAAACATATATCACTTACCGAGATCTGCTTAGGCAGAGTGCCACACCAAGTAATGGGTAAAAAGGCGTGATGATATATTTATTTATTTTAATCAAAGTTTAATATAAACACTTTGCAAAAAGTAAAGAAATTCTTTACTTAAAGAGTAACACTTCTTCTCTTTCTCATCCTTCTTAGTAACATCAGTAGCCAGTCCCTTCCACACATACCACCATTGTCTTCAAGTCCACGTGCGACAGCGTATAAAATGCAGTTGTTTGTGGGTACACCAGACGTGAAACCCAATACTCGAATAGTGTCTCTGGAATTAGAAGCAGCGGGAAGCAGAAACGCTGGGACATGCAAACACAGCAGCAACACAGTAGCAAGAGTGTGGTCGAGAGTTATGATACTGATGGAACTTTGGATTTTTATGTGAATGGTTAGAATAGTGAATGGGTCAAAAGGAAAACGAATTAAAGGATGATGGGTTTATTGAGGTTTACGGAAAGTACAGTTATATATCTGTACGACTAGATATTGAGGCTTAGGATATACTAGTGATTTCATTAATTATGTCGCCAAAAGCTAGAAAATCTTATTTATCTACGATTGCTATAAAAAGTTGACAATTACGTTCTCATTTGTCATCGTAAAGGTGACGTTTTCCATGGAACAATCGAAAAATATATTTTTCTACTTCCGTTAGGAAATAGACGGTTTATTTCACTTATTTGAGTTAGGGAATGAACTGCATTAATTAACTAGTGAAATAATGAGGTAACATAGCAACATGTAACATGGGGTAGATAGTTCAGTGGTATCGAGTCAGCCTGTGGATCTTGAGAACCCTGGTTCGATCCCAACAGACGACAAACAATTTTCACCAATTTAAATCTACCCCTGTGGCTCCCTCTCCACTAATATCTTTGGAGGCCGTGATTTGTCGGCTGGTAACCGCACTTCACACGAAGAAATATATCACTTAGCGAGATCTGCTTAGGCAGAGTGCCACACCCAGTAATGGGTAAAAGGCGTGATGATATATTTATTTATTTATTTTACATAGCAACACAAAAAAATTAAGATATCTTGGTAGATGAATTCTGATGTGTTATTCTTTTATTTTTTGAATTTATAACTGTCAATAATATGTCAAAATTTAATAATTTCAAAAACGCTCTTTCGTATTTATTAGAACGGAAGTAGAAAAAATATTGTATGAAACTCGTAAGGAAATAGGGTTATTACCTTACTTATGTGTTTACATAACTCGGCTACTCCTCATTCTGCAAATTTCACATGCGTAAGGTAATAACCTTCATTTCCTTACTAGTTTCTGCAAATAAAAATGTAAATAAACAATCACTCGGATGGCATAGCTGCAGCAGACTTAAGTTTCGCTGTTATGAACTATAAAGATACTTTTTCCTATTTAAAAAAATATAATTTTGGAAAAAATACAACGTGTTACAATACACTTTAACGTTATCTGCTTTTTACTATATTGTTCAGAAATAAGTTTCTTTCATGATCAATATAACAGTAAGATTGAGACGATTAAAAAAAAAGAATATCAGTTGAGATAGTTCGATCATGTGTCAAATAAATATTGCTGAAAAGGTACATGTTTCATATGGTGTATATTAATTAATTAATTAATATATTTATTTATGCTGCTCTGTACAACAGAGTATATAATGTTTCCTTCAAGCAACAAACTTTTAATTATAGCCATTAATTAATTTCAAGAACATCCCCACAATCATGTACCCTTAACTTCATTCGGAAATACGAAGGTGTAGTTAGCATTACGGCATTCGAATCCAAAAATCTCAAATTCCACTCAAGCTAAAAATATAAGAAATACCACACATTGGCTTGGTGTGTCCGAACTCTGTACTCTAATTGGGATTAAGTTCCTGTTGTACGGAGTAGCATAAATAAATAAATAAGTTAAAGATATTTTTTATCTAATTGTCCAAAAATAACAATACGCTGTTATGGGCAACGAGCGCATCATAAAATTTTCGCACTTACTGAGAATGCCGTCTTGATGCGCCAAACACTTTTTTCATGGCCTAGGTATACAAATAACTATTACATATAATTATGAAGAAAAAAGATACCATTAAAGCCAATTATAAACAAAAAGGTATTTCTTGTTAATTAAAATAATTTTCATTTTACCACCATGTTAAATATCTAGTTAAGACACTACAAAAACATCCATTTTCTGACACATTTTACATTTCCATATAATTATCATCTGAAATACGGGTTGACAAAAAGGCTAAGACAAGGCCAAGCACTAAGTGACAAAAACAGTATTTTTAACACACATTAGACATCAACCCCAAAGCGGGTGGTGGAATTGTCAAGGTAGAGCTGGGTATATAATTACTCGCAGATATTTCAGCAACGGCTCTATTAGGTTGATGCGGGCCGAGCAAGTGACACCGACATGACGAGGGGTTCGCGGGGTGAAGGGACAGAAACACATGGACAGGTGATTAGCTGTCGCATTCCAGGAAACAGATATCGCAGCTGATACCCGTCATCGTCAGCGGTCAGTCAGAACCCTCTACTGGTGAACACGTGTACTACAAGCACTAAACGACACAGTAATTAACGACGTGGATATGGAATTGTTGCGAGTAGCAATTGCTATTGTTTTCATAGATATTTGGGTACTACTATTAAATTGCAAAAATCTTTTTAATGAATTCTATATAAATTTTTATTTTTGCTCTCTTGTTTTTTGTCTCACGATATACATAAACTAATTACTACAATTCTACGACAAATAATAAATTATATTTTTCTGACAATCTAACAAAAAAGAGTATAAATTTTTGAATGATTTACCAAAACAAACCTGTTATTTAATTTATATAACTAGAGTTAAAAGTGTCTCTTTATTGCACGAGTAGAAACCAAGCGCACAAGTTCAATGAAGACACTTTTAATACGTGTTGACTCGTACAACACGTTTTAAAAATACACAAATTTTTTCTACAAATTTTATCTAATTATTTTCGGTTTTGATTCCCACAGCCAACAAACAATTTCTACCAAAGTAAATAATCCTTGTGCCTCTCCTACCACTAATATCTTTGGGTGGCATAATTTGACGACTGGTAACCGCACCTCACGCGCATAAATATCTCACTTACCAAGATCTACTATCATCTTGCGGCACACCGATTGAAAAAACCCTTCTCTATTGGAATCTAGAGATAAGATATTTAATCGATTAAATTATTAAAAGAATGTCATTAAATAAGGCAATTTTAATGCTATCTTTATATAAAACATTGAGGTCTCATTCTGTTCCCTCAAATCGAACCCTTGAAACATTCACATTTATTCATTATAATTTATCTTCATGAAACATTCCTATCCATGTTGGTAATTGACAGAAGTATGAGCCAAAATAAAACCTGGATAGGTACATATAAAGCACAAACAGAAATATTACAAAACACATTTATTTTTTTAATTTGTAAACCTCTGCTAGAAAATAAGCAACAAATTTATTTAATTTAAATTTGGATGTGACATAAAGATTAGATTGGAATTTTAATAAAATATTTTGCCAATAGTATGTTTTGAGCAGAAATTTTTAATATTAATTTGAAAACTAGTATTTCAAAATTCATAGATGTAATAATGAGTGTGAGATTGAGAAAAATAATAATTAATATTTAATATTTAATGGGGTAGGTGGCTCAGTGATATCGAGTCGGCCTGTGGATCTTGAGAACCCTGGTTCGATCCCAACAGCCGACAAACAATTATCACCAAATTAAAATAATCCTTGTGCCTCTCCTACCACTAATATCTTTAGGTGGCATAATTTGACGACTGGTAACCGCACCTCACGCGCATAAATATATCACTTACCGAGATGTGGCAGAGTGCCACACCCAATAATGGGCAAAAGGTGTGATGATATATTTATTTATTTATATTTTTAAGTAGATACTTAACAACTGCTGATATCAAATTGAATTATAAATTGCAAAGTTGGGTTACTGTCAGAATTTAAACCCGGGAGTTATCTAGTTTAAACTCTAGGCAAATACTCTAAATCAACTGAACTACGATTACTATGTGATTCAAATCTGATGTTATCTCTATTTTGTTATGCGCCATTGAGAAGAATGTTGTTAGAAAAGTGAGTATAAATCATTTGAGATGGTTTGCTTATATGGAAAGCATATCATAAGAAAGATTGGCGAAACAGGTGCAAGTTGGTGAAATTGAAAATGAAAGATTGTGAGGGCTATCTAAGAGTAAATGGATGAATGTGTACGTAAATACAAAGTTCCTTCTTTTAAATTTAATGAAATATATTAAGTGAAAAATCCATATGGGGTAGGTGGCTCAGTGGTATCGAATCAGTCTGCGAATTTAAGAACCTGGGTTCGATTCTCACAGACGATAAACAACTTTTACTACGTTAAAACTACCCCTGTGGCTTCCCCTCCACTAATATCTTTGGAGGCCGTGATTTGACTGCTGGTAACCGCACTTCACGCGAAAATATATCACTTACTGAGATCTGCTTAAGCAGAGTGCCACACCCAGTAATGGGGAAAAGGCGTGATGATATATTTATTTACACCACGCTTTGTTGCATCAAAATGGATATCATTAACCTTTGAAGCATTCTCTGAACATTTATTTATTAAATTCATCTTGCTCTCCAAATATTTATATCCTCGGACACCAGTTTCACTTCATCCACATTCATAACTTCTTTTATGTTCGACTGCATCATATTATCTTGTTTTACGACACTGTTTACTGTCCATAATCGGGTACTTTATTGGACTAGTACGATAAAAATGCCAAATTGAACTGCTGTCAATGTCACATTAAAACAAAATTCAAAAGAAATATTTAAACACCATTTTCTGTATGTATTATATGTGTCTTCATACAATTGTTAGATTACATGCAAGATCTTTTATTTCTTTTGGAACGTCTTCAATGTCTTCATCCATCTCAACACTATTTTCACTTTGACAATTTGAAAAATAAAGCAACAAATGCATAACAACGAAGCACACTTTGAGATGCAATTAAATGTTTTAAATATAGGTATTGACAATCATATTTTAAGAGAAAATATTCTCCATGCAGTCGAACATAAAACGTTGTATGCAACTCGTACATAATCGGACTTTATAGACTCGCCTTATTTATTAGCCTCGCTCGCTGCGCACGCTCTGCCATAAAATTCGGCTCGTCCAATAAAGATCCAAATTATGTACTTGTTACATAAACTACTATTATATGAGCTCGTTTATCTTGCGTTTGTACAACAAAATTTCAATCATACCCTCTAAGATAGTATAGAATTTATGATTGCAAGGATCATTCGTATAATTTTAATTCCTAATCCTTAATTTCACATACAAAAATATTCAATCCGGGTTCGATGCCCACAGCCGACAAACCATTGTGGCTCTTTTTTTACAAACATCTTTGGAGGGTATGATTTGACGGTTAGTAACCGCATTTTACATGTATAAATATATCACTTACCGAGATATGCCATGGCAGAGTGCCTCATAAAATAATGAATAAAAGACATGATGATATTTTCATTTTTAATTTTAGTTCATCGAAGTCATACTCAATTATCCTTTAAAGTAGCTAGTGTACTTGTAACAATTGCTAAATATCTACATGATGGATATGTCATCGCTCTGAGCTACGAGGGTAGTGCGTCTGCTTCACTCAATTGTCATAACGGTGGCGCCTCAATTTAAACACGTTGGAAGTAGTAATGTATCCCGCATGGTTTCATTTGTTTCATTTCAGTTGGAATTCTTCCGTTGGCACGCAAATTGATGAAACGATAGTAGGTACTGTTTGCTTAAGTGATGTCGTGTTTTTAGAAAAATTTATAATAAGGGTAGCAGATTTATATCGCCACTTTTATTTACTTGAAATATTTGTTCTCGAATTTACACGTATGTGTTGTTTCCTTTCGTTGGACTACACGCAAATGAAATTATATTATTCGTTTTTTATTCCTAATATTTTAATTGAAGTAGGTTAGGAATATATGTCGACATTACAGCAGCTAATTTCAAGAAATGTTATCTATAAAATATATCCTTTAGAGTTCTTTTTGTATGGTCCTAGTGGGAATACAGTGCGAGTAGATGCAATGATGGGGCACCGTCGTCGACATTTCATAGTTCATTTATCACAAATATTTTATTTCGAATAACAACAATAAATAGTTCAGAAATATACAATATTGAAATTGCAAGAAACTTTTAACTAATACTTATGGGACAACGGGTGTTTTCCAAACCCTTGAGAGCAGACGCGAAAGGATATATTGAATATTGATAGTGTTCAACTAGAGGGTAAAACTAATATTAGACTTTAATTTTCAGTATGTAAATGATAAGTAATTTGAGTAGATTAGATAACAAAAAAATTAAATTAAATCATTAAATATAATAGATGTCAGGATCCGAAAAGAAAACAAAAAATATGTCTAGCGGAAGGTTGAAAAAACTTGGTTTTATATTATGTTGGATTTTATACAAACAACGGATTTATGAAGAATCAATTTTACTCTTGGTTTTATTGAAGTATCTTAATAAATACAAACATAATTCGACGTAACAGTCGTTAATAACAAATTAGTATTGTTTATTTTTTTTTAAGAAATTCTTTCAAATTTACATACCTAGGAGTAACCTCGAAAATAGATTCAGCGACCCCAAAAACCCCCGAGTAACTAGTTTTGAACCTAAAACTCTATTTCAGTTGAATATTGCAATTTCATCCCCCCATCACCTTCTTAACCCCTTAAAAAAGTGCAAAATGACCCAGAAAATATATTTTGGCGATCTCAACTCCTGGGTAACCAATATTGTAATATTTTGGTATTATTTAATTTCATTTATTGTGTTTCTTGCTTTTACCACCTTTCAGGGATGGTTTGTACCCCTAAAAAGAAACTTCCGGAAGAAAAAAAATAGGGGTTCAATATTTTTTCGAGTTCTATTAGAGTGCCAAGTTTAATTTAAATGGGTAAGTAACAGTTGGGTAGTGTTACTTGTAAGATTTATACTTATATTTTTAATTTATTATTATTTTAAAACAATAAATTTTAATAATAATAAATACTTTATTATACTTTATTTCGTTATTTTTCCATGTCATACTTGATTCGTTGGTTTAATTTGGTTGTAAAAATTAATTTCATTTTTTTGTTCTCATTCTTGTACTAGATTTAAAACTGTGATCATGATTTTTTGTAATGTTTCTTTTAATGTGTTTTATAGTTAATTGTTAAGAGTTGTTGTAATTTTTAAACATTTTTGACTATTTATTTTTTTAATTTGTGACTAATTATGTTAAGTTTTTTTAAACAATTTGTTTATGTCAATTATTAGACGTTACATGTAAGTTTTTTGTTTCTGTGTTTTATAAAAAAATAAGTCTTATTGTTATTCACTTTGTAGATCCCTGAAGAAGGCGATGGTTATCGCCGAAACGTCGGAATTGTAACATTTTAAAAATAAATTAGACTGATATTCCAATTATCTAAGTTTCTTCAATAATAAATACTACTCAGAAATAACCAAATGTATGCATCTCAAAATTGTAGAAAATCTATAAAATGCACTTGTTCTCTTTCCCAGGATCATGCAATATGATTTCAAACTTCCCCAGCCCTATAATTGAATTCAGTTGTTACGATTACACACGAAACAAAATAGTAAATCCACCAGATAGCAACTCAACGACCAACTGTCAACCAAACGACAGGCGACAAAGCAATAACCCTCAAATCAAGGAACCGCCGCGTTCCGCCAACAATACATCATCAGGGTGGCCGTCCCCACGTTTCCTTCCCCTACCGACGCCCCTGGATGGCAATAAACGTTTCCGGGGCGACGCTCTCGTTATACTATTATACAAATGATAACATCACATTACGGTTTACTCAATAAGTCAGTCAATCCCAACAGAGAGAGAGAAAGATAGAAATGGGGTGTATGACGTAACTGACTGCCCCATCGCGCGCCAATGATATTTCAATCGGGTGCTAGAGCGATGAACATTTGTGCGGCTGGTTAATTCCCAGCAGCCGAGTGTCGCCGCGGCTGCTACATATTTTACACATGGGCGGCGCGTTGCCAGGGGCCTACTGATAGATATGTTGTTGTTAAACACGTCAGCGGTAGAGCGTTGTTTCAATTGCAACTGTCTGTGAGAATGAACGGCTATGGGCGCTAGTTCATTTGTTATTAGCTGAGTTTTTGTTGAACCGAGGAATGAATCACTTCTAGCTACTAAATGTATTTGAAACATTTCGTGCGTTAGTTTAGATTGCCAAAAAACTAAATAAAATGCATGTAATTATATAAATATAAATGTTTTAACAAGTCAATATAGACTATCACAATTTGGAAATAAACTTGCAACGAAAATGATCGACTATTAGACGTAATCTTTATTTTTGTACCAAATTAGGAATTAATTTATGATATTTTAATATTAGTCTGCCAGTACAGTGGGGTGGATAGCGTTACGGAATTCAAATCTGGAGAGCCCAAGTTCGAATCGCGCTCAAGCTAATAAAATATATGATCTACTATACTGCGGCTCGGTGGGTGCGAATCCTGTACTGTAAATGGAATTAAATTCCTGTTGTACAGCGTAACATAAATTAATAAATAATTTTAACAAATATGGCAAACTGTCTTTTAAAATTGTTATATTTAGGAAATTAAATTTTAAGCACAGATATACATATAGAGTGCTACCATAATTTTGTGGGGTACAAATCTTTATATCTGCATCCAACGAAATTTTAAAAAGAGTTTTATAATTTTATCATATACGAAACAAAATTCGAATATGCTGCAATATAAAATTCACTGTAGTACAAACTATACATGATAGAGGTGTATTGTTGCTGAATTAATTCGCACAACAATGAAAATTCACATGTAAAAATTTCTGACCATTTGATTGTTAAAATCATAATTGTTCTTTGTTGTATTTTTTTTATTGTTGTGATAGTTCATTATTATCATCTTTTATTGTTGTGATTATTAATTGTTGTATTTATCATTGTTGGCATCTCTTATTGTTATGATCATTAATTGTTGTATCTTTCATTGTTGTCATCTCTTATTGTTGTGATCATTAATTGTTGTATTTTTAATTGTTGTGAACATTAAATATTATCATTTTTAATTGTTGCAATCTTTGATTGTTGGAATTTTTTATTGCGCTATGTTTATTTATTTATATTGCACTGTACAACAGGAACTGCAATCCCAATGACTTTACATGGTTCGGACTCATCGAACCGCAGTGTGATAGGTCATATATTTTTAGGTTAAGTGGGAGTCGAACTCGGAATAATTTTGTCCACAAAATATCATAAAGTCGACGTGTCATATTCCACAAGTATTATAACAGTGATGAAATTTTGAAAAATTTAAAACAATCTAATGTTATCTAAAATTTTGTACGCAAATATTGACTATCTTAAACTAAAGAAATATATGCTCTGCAACTGCAGATCTTATTAGATAACAAATTGTTGCCACTATTTCTAGCTGCCAGTTTTTTTCTTATGTTCTTTGAATAGGATAGTTAAAGATAAGTTTTAATCAAAGACTCTTCTACAAGTAAAAAAAAACATTTAAAAAATGTATTTGCGTGCAGGATTTGAACCCGCAATATACTGAGTACGATGGGGTGAAGTATTAAACACTGGATCAGCAGTACCACAGCAATCAATTAAATAAGTCAAAAAATATTCACTTTTGTTGCTAATATAAATACGCGACGTACGTAATTTATTTATCATTTACATTATCATGCCAACGCAGATTTTGCGTACTGTTATCATTAATTACCATCTTATACATACTTATTTACTAAATTAGAGATATTTAATTGTTATTTTCTTGTATTTAATAGCTTAAAACTAAATAAATAAATATATTATTATTACTATTTTGCACCCTAGTGCGCAAAATGAGTATTTCTCAATTTTTTTTACGTTACATTGATTACAACACATCAATAACATCAAATTTATATTATTTTTGATTGCTTTCCTTCAATTTACTTGAAAAAATCAATAATTAGTGTATTATTCTTTATTGACAATTGTAGAGAAAATGAGTTTGTATTTCGTAGGTGAAATTCTTGTTTTTTTGGCTTGTTTGTCATAATTTAAAAAAATCAAGAACGTTGCAGTAATACTGCATTCTTAATCAATTAAGTTCTAATTTACTTATTTACTATGAAATAAAATAGGAATTTTCATTTTTCGTGAAATGTCAAGTTAGTTCAACTTTTGACCGAAGGACTTTGCAAACTGCCCTCTTAGTAAGTTTTCTCTTTCGGCGCCAGTGAAGCGACCTAGCGGCCACCGTCCGCAAATTCTCGGCACGGCAGAGCATAATATTAGGGCAGATATTAAACACAACTTGACCGAAACATCGATTAGTGCCGTCGGGTGGGGCATTGGGCACCCCTAGGGCCCAAGCACCCCGCCCGGAGCCCTGATTTATCGCGAAGGGTCCCCGACATCGCGTTCCGGTTCACTTTAAATCGTGATTTAAATTAGCTACGACATGGTGCGGGCTCCAATCACTGGAAAATTGAATCGCACAAGTGTCGCGTATTTCGACTCCTGCCCCCAGTGATAACGAACGCCGCTGCCAGCGGGAATTTGTCCTAGCGTGAAATGTAATATTAGTTCATTGTTCACATGTTATTTGGTAATACGGAGGCTAAGGATGGGAAACTGTTGAAGTAAATTGGAAAATTATGTTCTCGTTTAGGATAGAATTTATTTCTTTTTTGTGGTGGATTTGTGAATTTTGTTTCCGGATCATAATCTCTGAAACTAGTTACGATTAGGATCATTTATTATTGGCAGACACTTTAAATTACAAACATTATCAATTCTCACGAACTTTAATCTAATTTTTTAATTAGAAAGAAACAGTTTGAAATTTTAATTCACTTTTAATGGATGAAGTTATTCTATATTGTTTTATGTTTTTCATCATTTTCTTCACACTTATGAATAGATATAATATTGACTGTAAAATATTTTACCAGTCACGATTTTAAGTAAATAAATAAATATATCATAACGCCTTTTACCCATTACTGGGTGTGGCACTCTTCCAAATCTCGGTAAGTGATATATTTTTTCAAGTGACCAGTCGTCAAATCGCGGCCTCCAAAGTCGTTAGAGGAGAGGAGCCAAAAAGGAGATTTAATTTAGTGATAATTGTTTGTCGGCTGTGGGAATCGAACCCGGGTTCTCAAATACACTGGCTTTTGTTGTAGCCAACTGTCTTAATTGCCAAATTTAGTTATTTACGTTGTTTGCGTAAATTTTTATCCAAATTTATTTAGTTCGCCCGAAACTGAATCTCTACTCACGAAATGAAAGAAAATCGTATTGGCAGTATTCCAGAGTATTTATCTATTTTTATTTGTTTGCAATTGTTCATACATCATATTTTCTCTTTACTCAAATTTGTATCTACATTTATTTAGCACTCAAAATTTAAAAAAATCCTATTTCACCACATATGGGTGGAATTCAGTACATGAATATTGTTTTCCTATTAAAATTGTAATAAATGATAGCGTTCTTAATTTCTCAATTCATGAAGAAATGGATCACTACCCTTTTATGTAATGCAACTAGTACAGAATAATAAATAAGAAAACTTTAAATGAAGAAAAGAAAAAAATTCTAGAGAAAGCTCTGCTCCAAAGCATTATGTTTTTTCTACGATTGCTATGAAATGTTGACAATTACGCTCACATTTGTCATCGTAAAGTTGACGTTTTTTGTGGAACAATCGAAAAATATCTTTGCAATGGCAACGCGCTAAAAAGATATTAAATGCGCGCTTATTTCAATAGTTACCAGAGATTCAAACAAAACAGGAACTTATTTTCAGTACGTATACGTTTCTTAATAATTTAAGATGCAATCGTAGAAAAAATTATGTATGTATCACGAGCGTAGTGTCTTTGTTCCTCTTACACTATTGTACCGTGTTCGAGTAACCAAGACTCAATTTATACTCTTATTACACAAATAACTATTTTTCTTTCGAGAATCTTAAGTTTATAGTTAATTTTAACTAAACAGTGTTTTTCGGTATTTGGACGAATAGTAGCCAACCGCCTTAATTTCCAAATTTATTTATGCTACTTTGTACAACAGAAACTTAATTACAAATACAATACACCCATACCTCGCTATACGGCCGTTCTTTATACGGCCCTTTTCAATTAAGGCACGTTTTCGATTTACGGCCTAAAATGTTTCTCTATAACGGCAAAAAAACTTTTTTCCCATTGAATTTGTATGAATTTGTATTAGAATTGATTGATTCCTTATACGGCTTTTCGCTTTGCAGCCAAGTTTCGTGGAACGTATCTAGGCCGTAAAGCGAGGTATGGGTGTATAAGCTCCAGCCTCACCGAACGGGATTCAAAATCGGGATTTTCAAATTCAAATGCCGTAACTCTAACCACATCACCGTACTGCCGGACATATAATAACAAACATAAAACAAAAACTCTAAGAACAGTGTAACCTTATACCGATTTAAAAAAAGTTCAATTTGTGCTAAATAATTAGCTAATAAACCTCGAACAATCTCACAATGTAGCACTTTCCCTTGTAGAATCGCGCGTCTAGAACCATAACGCATACAATAGCTTCACAAAAACAATCAGCGTACATCCCTGTTAGTTAGTAGAACTCAATCCCACGTAAACCGGACGTCAACGACAGTCGCTGTTACTTTTTCACCATTTTTATTCCTCGACGATAGAGTTGGAGTCGACGAGGCGAAAACTGAAACGGCAAGAGCCGAAACAGCCGGATGCGTCGGCCCGTTTCTATCGTAATTAGTCATTGTTCAGTCAGTGTGTCAGTCAACGCGATCACGCGACGACCTGGTAGAGTTTTGGAATCTAGGGAAGAGCTTGTGATATGCTGTTTCGGACCAGAAGGATTTTGTAATAGATTATTTGATAAACAGCGCAGCAAGCAGTATCTGTTCTTAATTATATTTTAGAAGACTTCTAGTGGAATATCAAATTGCCGAAAGTTGTTGTATATTTTTTTAATAAATTGAAGTCAGTTAAGTTTCTTAGTAATTTGAAATGTATTTAGTGAAGTAAAACCAAATGTAGAAGAGAATGACAAATATTAATATCAAAAGTATGAGCCGTTGGCACTTGTTGAAACATTATGAATAAGAATAAAGAACGAAGACACTTGATGTAGTTTCACAAAATTATTTATTAATAATAATTATTAATAATAAATAATTTTGTGAAACTACATCAAGTGTCTACGTTCTTTATTCTTAATGACAAATACCTAATTGGCTAGTAGCACAAGCTCTGTTTTTGGGTGTTCTAACAGCACGGTTTTAACATGTTAGAGATAGTTAAAACACTACTCTTAAAACAGGCAAAAACAGAGCTTGTGCTACCAGCCAATATTTTTCAAATGTGATAGAAATAATACAGTGTTGCCTGCTAAAAGCGGCGAGATTAAAATAAACTTTTTTTACGATCGAATTTTAATTAATTATAATAATTTTACTTATTACATTTCAAACGTCAAAAACATTTATTTTGTAGGTTGCGGATTTAAGTTTATTTATTACGTTTTTTTTGTTAATGACAACGTATAAATAGTTATTTGTGTATTAAGAGCGTAAAGTGATTCTTTGTTCTTTGTTACTGAAACACAGTAATTGTAGCACGAGACGAAGAAGAACAAGAGAAAGAAAGACACTTGATGTTCGTGATACACACATAATTTTTTCTACGATTGCATCTTAAAATTATTAAATATTGGACCAATAATAAAGAATTAAACTTATCTCAAGCCCCAGCGTATTTGATGCTCAAGTGAGATCTAGTTTCTAATCAGTTGTCTTCTTCTTTTTCTTCGAAAATCCAACCTAAAATTTGTATCTTCATTCGACGCCAAATTTTATCGATACTAATTTTCCTAATTGAGGAATAAGTGATAAAGTGAAGTTTTAAAGGTACTGGAATAGGAGTTTCAAGTGCATGAAAGAACCGAGATCATTCAGAAAAACATTTTTTGTTTGCCCTCGCTTAAGATATCGATATAGATTTATTTTATTCTTAAAATCAGTAGAATTTTAAAAATTCCGGGATTTTTCATATTTTTAGAACGTAATGGATAGATAATCCAGTCCTTTTTTATGTAAAGTGATGTAATATACCCATAGTTTAATAAATTCAATTTCAGTTTATCACAGTAGTAGAAGATAAAAAGTAAAATTAGGCTATTCATAACATTATTTGAAGACAGAGAGTGAACAATTGCAGGCACTTTGAAGACCTGTTACCATTTGCAATGGTAATTGCATTTAAAAATCAATTAATCTTTACTTTTAATTGCAGAAAAAATGTTGTGTATACCTCTGGTTGGATGTATCTCTACTAGTTGCTGTCCTCGCTACACTCATGTTGCAGTTTTTAGCCGCTGTACTTTCAATCCTTGATAAATACAAATAACATGTGGAAAATCATATCTACGATACACTACTCTCTACGTTATGCCTATGGCACACTGGTCGAAGAGCATCGAAGAGCTCTTCGATGAAACAACAGAACGCACCCGTCATTGACGAAAAATAAAAGCTTCTAAAGTTGAGAAAGAAAAACTAATTTTCAAAAATATGCTAACGTGAAATGAGACACAAAAGATACGAGCGAAATGAGATACGTTCGTTTCATCAATGAGCTCTTCGATGGAAATAGAGGAGCCTCTATTTTTCGTCGATGACTGGTGCGTTCTGTTGTTTCATCGAAGAGCTCATCGATGCTCTTCGACGCTCTTCGCCCAGTGTGCCATTGGCATTAGATATCATCTATCGAGATTCCGAATTTAGAATTTCCTCATTCAGAATTAGGAAAAATTGTAACAACATATATTTTATAGAATAATCTAACTATAATAAAATTCTCATAAAATGAACACAGTAAATAATACTAATAAAAATAATAAGAATTGTGTCACGATTCCGAAACTTCTGTGGGCGAAACGCCCGTCTCTAATTCGGTTGCGTGCGTTGAATTGCGTGCAGTGCACGCTTGGACGGCCAGCGGTGCGAACATCTCACGAGGAGATTGCAAATTTGCACGTCGCGATCCAGAGATTCACTTCACTGACTCGCTGTTTGAAGTTTGGAGCAAACGATCCGACAGGACGAGATTATGCTAATTAGTGGCGATGGCTCTAGTTGCGAACTGTGAATGCGGATGAGTTTGTGTGAGAGAGGGCTTAAAATAGCAGAATGTTTTTAAGTTTTAGTTATTATTTTAATAGTTAGTGAGGTGCGCGTAGTTGGCAAAGAGATTTAAGCACTGATGAAAAAAATTATACGTATGGGTAACGTTCTTTAGTGCCTCTAAATATTTGTCTGCTACCTAAAGACTTATTCATAATGCAATTAGTGCCAAACTTTTCATTTTATGATATTAACAATAGTAAAATACTGGCCCCATACAAACAATGAATAGAATTTTAATAATTTGACAAGCTTGAAATGATGTCATTAATATTTGCAATTCTTTTATTTTTGTAATTAGATTGACCTTAATTGCAATGTGAATATTAGTTTAACAGTTTTTAAAATAAAACTAAATAAATAAATAAATATATCATCACGCCTTTTTTTTAGAGCTTATTGTGTTATTTATTTATTTATTATTGAACCCAACAGGCAAAATGCCAAATTACAGGATAAAAATATAGTACAAAGTAAATATAGTAAGTACAAAAAAAATTAGGTAACTAGGAAAAAATTATAAAGGAAAATTACAAAGTAAAAACAACAAATTAATTAATCAAAATTAACAAAGATGATTACAAAATATAATTGGAAGAAACAAATCAAAATACAAAAAGAAATAAAATATCAGGACTTAAGAAAATCATAAACTCTACGCTTTAAATACGGACAATGAATCCCCAAAAATATCAACATTATTTTGAGCAATGTTATAAAGATTACACATTGCATACAAAGGTGCAGAATAAATAATATTAGTGTGGGGTCTAGGCAGACAAAATGTAAGACGATTACGAGTATCAATGAAGCAACATGAAATCCAACACGTTCAAGAGCATCATCAACCAGATTATTAACTAATTTGTATAAATAGATTAAACAAGCAGCCTTTCTTCTTTTAAGCAATACTGGGTGTGGTACTCTGCCGTAAGCAGATCCCGGTAAGTGATATATTTCTTCGCGTGAAGTGCGGCTACCAGCAGTCAAATCACGGCCCCCAAAGATGTTAGTGGAGGAGGAACCACAGGGGTAGATTTAAATTGGTGAAAATTGTTTGTCGGCTGTAGGGATCGAACCAGGGTTCTCAAGATCCACAGGCCGACTCGATACCATTGAGCCACCTACCCCATAACACAATCTATCTAATTGATGTCAACGGTTAAATTAGAGTTTTAATCCTAATGTCGTCATAAATTATGTTGGATTATTTTTCTGCTAACTTCAGTTTTAATATAAATTAATAAAATTGATTTATACAACAATCGAACAAAGCATTTCTCAGTGTATCAATTATAAGATAGCTAAATTTGAAATGATCAATAAAAATATAATGGCGCCAACATCAATTAAAATTAAATATATTGGAATATTTTAAATAGACATTAGGATTTAGAAGTTTTGATAAGAGAAAATTTATGTACAGTTTAATTTACAACTGATAATTAAGTAATAAAAAATAATTTCTATCTGCATACTTCGATAATTTAATATTACATATTTTAATCAAGTACATACATAGGTAAATAAAAAAAATATTTTACCAGTAACTATCAGGTAACCAGGGTTGGCCTGATTTAAATCATTTTTTAATTATTTTTTTTGATTTTGTATTAATTTAATTATATTTCTAGTGTCAATAAAAATTCAGTTGTTTTTGTAAAACAGACAAAATAATTTTCAATGTTAATTAATATTATATAAAACACAATATTCATTCAATGGAATTATTAGAAATATAAATAAACGAAATTATACATTCTTATGAAAAAATGTCACTCTCATTTATCTTTCTATTATTCGTTAATTATTATAATATTTGAAGAAAAATACCAGTTTTTCTGCCTTTTCAACAATAAACTTATTACTTAATTTGGCCAGCCACGTTGTAAACACGTATAGTCGAGCATATAGTTTAAGAAATTCGTGTTAAAACAATTGTAAATGTACAATAATAATCGAAACTACATATTTTTAAAACGATTTTTTTTATTTATAAGACTATTTAGTTAAATACTAATAACTTTTACTCCATTTAGTGACATATTTTTTTTTAAATTTAAAAAAATAAAAAACAAAAAAAATTATGATTAATTTTTAAAAAAAATATGATTTTTTTTAATCATGTATTTTGCCAATCTTGCTAGTAACTAGTTTTAATTTTGACTGCAATATTATTTTTTTCGCAAATGATTCGACGTTGTTTATCAAATGTATTTAAAAAATTAATTTAATACAAAAAGCTTGATCTTGCCAATGTAAGATCTTAAAAACATCAAGATAAAAGCTATTATATTTCTTGACAAGAATATTTAATTTCTACTCTAAAGTTTATATAGGATTTTTTTCTATTTCCTACATTATTACGATACGCAACATTTTGTTTTACACGGTTGGTAGTAGCGGATAACATACTGAACTTGTAAACATCAGAATTTCAATATAACCCCAAAAATTTGAATATTGCATAAATTTTAATAACAGTTACCAACCACAACATTTCATAGACAAAATTCTCTAAATTGATTCGATTTAAAGTATCGCAGATATTTTTCAAATTTTAATTATAAAATAATATAAATAACTCATTTTATAAAACTTTTATCGCACTTGTCCTTTAAAAAACTCGCCTGCTGCTCGTTTTCTAAAAAGATATCAATAATAATCACAAAGACATGAAATTATTAAAAAAAATATTTTTAAATCATGAAGATTTGAGGAAACAATTTCATGAAAGTTGTTAAAAATACTTCTAAATGAATAGTCAATTACTCAATGTTAGTTTATAGTGTCCCATTTCTTTTTGTCCTGCAGTATACTTGAAACAAAGTCTTTTAATCTGTTCCCCGAATCATTCTAAGCATATTATTAAATTGTAAAAGTTTGCATAGCGTGTAGAGGGGTTCTTAACTAATCGTTTGAAGCCTGAGGCATTAAAATGATACATTAGTTTTGAAATCAGTGTCGTTGGGTTGGTGAAGACACCTGGGACACTGCTACCCTCTTTTACTTCAGGGAGAACTAAACGATGAATAAATATAAAATGAATTGTTGCTGAAGTATACTTTTGTTGTCAAAATTTAATTGATTCTAACTTTGCAGACAATTGTTTTACAGTGCCTCTATAAGTTTAAATAGTGTACTGTTATTTTATTATTATAAAGACGTGTCATAATTTTGTGTTCTAAAACAGTCAAATTCAGAAATATTCAGGTGTCGCCTGGATTCAAACACGAGACCTTTTACTTGCAAGGCAGAGATGCTAACTGCTACTCATTTTCAGGGAATCATTTATACCAGTGGTTCTTACCTTGTGGTCTACGGACCACTGGAAAGAGGGCGCGTTATCCTTTCAAAGGAATCGCGAAAATAACATGAATAAGAGGTTTAGTTTTTAAATAAATAGATTCACTAAAATTCAGATTTTTTTTGTAATTTTATGCAATGTTATTTCTGTTGTCTTTATATTAAATTTGTGTAGATATAAAGGAATTGTAATAAAATTATGATTATAATATTATTGTCATTTATAAATTAATTTATCAGTGGTATCGAGTCGGCCTGTGGATCTTGAGAACCCTGGTTCGATCTCCACAGCCGACAAACAATTTTCACCAATTTAAATCTACCCCTGTGGCTCCCCCCTCACTAACATCTTTGAGAGCCGTGATTTGACGGCTGGTAACCGCACTTCACGCGAAGAAATATATCACTTACCGAAAACGGCTTAGGCAGAGTACCAGACCCAGTAATGGGTAAAAGGCGTGATGATGTATTTATTTATAAATTAATTTATTTTCCCTTTTTCCGTATATGGAAGCTCTTTATAACAAATTTTAAATTTATATTTGATGCCGTTTAGGGTTTGAAATCTTGATTTAACATTTGGTGATCTGCGGAAAAAAATATTTTTATCTGAAACTGACAGGAAAATAAACATTTGACTCAAGACAGCTTTGCTTTGCATGCCTAGTCAGGAAAA
Organism: Pterostichus niger; assembly: GCA_947425015.1. Taxonomy (NCBI): domain Eukaryota; kingdom Metazoa; phylum Arthropoda; class Insecta; order Coleoptera; family Carabidae; genus Pterostichus; species Pterostichus niger. Next base: position 21,816,620 of record OX380345.1, on the reverse strand, counting down.
TAACATATTGCCTGCCTAGGCAGGTAATGAAACAAACATGAGTGTGTAGTTACTTAGCAACATAAAATACTGACTGAATATGTAAGTCAAATATTTCTTTTAATTTAAATTATTTTAAAATATTTGTTATTTGTTTATAAGTTTCAGGTAAAATGTTATACGTAACACGTCAGTAAAGCGTCGTACAGAATTCGTAGGCTGTTTCAAGCCCCGCTGTCGCTCGGCATGAAACTATCTACACCCATACCTCGCTATACGGCCGCTCTTTATACAGCATTACGTTATAACGGCCCTTTTCAATTAAGACACGTTTTCGATTTACGGCATAAAATGTTTCGCTATAACAGCAAACAAAACTTTTTTTCCCATTGAATTTGTATGAATTTGTATTGATTCCTTTTCGCTTTGCGGGCAATTTTCGTGGAACGTATCTAGGCCGTAAAGCGAGGTATGAGGGTACTCATCCTGTAATTGAACGTTTTCCTGACTGTTTACATAAATAACTATTTTTTAATTAAAAAAAGGTTAATAACAACTGATTTATACAATTCTATAGAATAATGTAATACTAATATTATGAATAGTTTCAAAATTTTATCAACAAAAATATATTTTACAATACCTCTAAGTTTATAAAAAATAAAGCTATCAACCAAAAAATATAAAAACAGCACCTACATTACCCAAACGTTACAAAAAACTGGATTCACAACATAATTCATTTTATCGCCATTACCGAGTCAAGATAACACCCAAACTATTCTAAAAGGTGAAGAAAATTCCATCAAGTATAATAAAAATATTTAAATTACCTTACAGGATAAAATACGATATGTTTTGTCAACTTCAGCTTCACAGCCACTGACTTTAGTAAACACAAAAACGGTCGTATATTCATTCAGAAAAAAACGAGCGGGGAATAATTTAAAATTCCAAACAGCAAGGAGTCAGCAGTCACCATCCTAGGCGTTGGCGGGTGACTGAGGGGGACGGGGGCTTCGAGCGTGGGTGACCGCACAGTAGGTAATTAATTAACGGGTGTTCGTGTATCTAACCAAGGTGACAGAATTTTCTTCGTACCACTACGATTCGGTACACTTCATTTTTAATATCACTAACATTAATTAATTGTTGAAGTGAAAACAATTAAGTACCTATTGTATTTTGGAGAATAATAGTTTTTAGGCATTTTGATTATCATTTTATTTACTTTTCAATTTTGCCATATATCATGTTTTGCATTAGCATCAGCGATTTGTATGTGAATTTTACTCATAAAAAGGTTATTATAGTCATCAATATAGTTATTTGTTAATTAAGAGTGTAAATTGATTCTTTGTTACTCGACAGCGCGAGCCGAAGGCAAAAGCTGCAATAGTGTAAGAGTAACAAAGACACTTTACGTCCCTGGTACACACATAATTTTTTCTACGATTGCATCTTAATTTATTAAAAAAAAACCTATATATAAATTCGTTCTGTTAATATGACAAGTTTCTGTTTTGTTTGTATCCCTAGTAACTATTAAAGTAAACGCGCATTAATTATTTTCAAAGTTATTTTTCAATTGTTCTACAGAAAACGTCAATTTTATGATGACAAATGAGAGTGTAATTATCAACTGTTCATATCAATTTTAAAATGAAAATTATATATGTTTGAACTATTGCCATTTGTAGTCATGTGTTTTATGTTAATGATGGCGAATCTATGGCTTGCCATAAATGGCACTAATGAAAATTTTACTGATACGTAGAACGATTGATCATTTTATACGCTTGAAAAATTAACAACAAATATTTTTTTCCTAGCGTTAGTCGACATAAAAATAATGCAGAAGAGAAATTAATACTCATAAATTAAATATTAATTGATATTGATTTTTATATAAGAAAATTTATGATCTATGTTAATTTTTAAACCTGTTTTAATAACATTCTAAAAATTTATTTATTGTATCTACATCAAAACTAAAATACAAAAATATTCTGCCATCAATAGAGTGATGCAGACTTATAATGTTAAATTTTGAACACCTTGATATTTTTCACTTAACAATATAGGCTGGTAGTGCAAGCTCTTTTTATGTCTGTTTTAAGAGCAGTGTATTTGGGTGTTTTAGCTATCTCTAACATGTTAAAACCGTGCTCTTAGAGCACCCAAAAACAGAGCGTGTGCTACCAGCCATAGTTATTTGCGTAAAGTGATTCTTTGGTACTGACGCTGCAATAGTGTAAGAGGAACAAAAACACTTTACGCTCGTGATACACACATAAATTTTTCTACGATTGCATTTTAAAATGATTAAAAATCGTATACGTACTGAGAATAAATTCGTTCTGTCAACTGTCAATATGACAAGTTTCCGTTTTGTTTGTATCCCTGGTAACTATTGAAATAAGCGCACATTTAACAAAGATATTATTCGATTGTACCACAGAAAACTTCAACTTTACGATAACAAATGACAGCGTAATTGTCAACTTTTTATAGCAATCGTAGAAAAATATCAATTGCGAAACTTATTGACTGGCGAATTTCAAGAATAATTATATTTTAATCTTGTTCTGTATATTTAAATTTCTGTTTTAATTCCTCATATTTATATTAATTCTTTTTTGTATACGTGGAACCATCTTAGTCTTTCACTGTAGTGTTCTCTCAAAATCAAATAAATAAATAAAATTCGACAATATTTATTTCTATGATTAAAACAATTATGCTGGACTTATTAATTTGAACAAATTGTACTAAAAATATTTTACGTTTCGAGTGTTGTAATCTACACTTGTCTTCAGGTGATTTATTTTTTATTAATATCTTTCTCTATTAAAATCTGCCCAGCGCATCAGAAACTCAATAAATATTATCTGTAAATTTTTGGCATGCGCACATAAAAAAGTTCGCCATTTCACTCAACAACAGATACTGACACTGCCTAGGTGTAGTTCGTCTCAACATGTTTATCAAATAATCCTAACAAATTAATTCAAAGTTTATAAATTTATTGCTGCAATACTAACGCGTTTTTAGCGAACAAAAATACGGGTCTAATAATTTTATGCACAGATTAAAATAAACAAATCAAAAATTATGTGGGAACCTCGATTGCAACTTACCAAATGTCAACAGCAGTAAAAAGTTAGCCCCACTACTATGATATATAGTTGGAAACTTAAGTTCTACTAAAATCAAATATAACGGCTTGAGTTTTTAGAGCGTGTTTCGTATTTTCTATAGCTATGAGTTCAGAAATACTTTTTTTCTACAACCATTAAAAAAGTAGGCGTTTTTGAACTTATTTTTATTATGAAAGTAGCAGATTTTTGCACTAGTGCAAAAATGTGAATTATTTCTGCACTAGTGCAGAAAAGTAATTTAATATAAATAAACTCTATACAGTATACTTTCTATTAATATTTATAGAAGCAAATTTAATGTTGCAGCATTTGCTTCTTCTATAATGTCTATAGAATCTAATACGTGTTCGCCACTCGATTCAACATTTTTTAAATTGAAAGCACGGAGAAATTTTTTCTCACTATCAACAAAATAATTGAGTTTGTTTGTCATTGTCAGTTGTCATGGATACATTAAACCAGGTATCTTTCTAAAGTTTCTAAATTAATACAAAATTTCAGAGATGTTAGAATTATTGAAATTTGTTTTATTATTTTTTAAAAAAATGGTTTATGCTTGTACAAAAAATAGTGTACGCAACTCGTGCAGAAAGGGGTTTTTTTGAACTCGCGGTCTTGCAGCATTCGCTTCGCTCATACAGCAATGTACCACTCATTCAAAAAAACCCATCTTTCTGCACTTGATACGTAAATAACTATAACAATGTTATTAATAATATTTTTACATACTTTGAACAGGAATCAGCACAGCGTGGGACCCTCAGTCTATCTTCACTGCCAATCTTTTCTTATACAGCACACACTAATACATATAATAACGCACAATTTTAGTCAATTTATGCATTAAAATATGCACAGTCACAAAATATAGAACACACTGTAATCACTACTACGTCTGCACTCGACTAACTCATCTGGATACACGTTGAATAAAGTTGTAAACTAATTGGTAAAATATGCTCAAACATGTTCGCTAACGTTCAAATAATTTTATTTATCATTAAAAATCTATAACCATAAAGAATAAATATAATATATAGATACTGCAGCTAACGGTAACGAACGAACGAACTCGATTTGCGATTTTCAAAAATGTAAAAAATTATCATATATTTCTGAAGGCAGTTATTTTATGATAACTTTTTTAATTAATTAATTTTTATCAACCTTACATTTTTATGTTTCCCGTCGAGATTATTTTGTAAAGTTTGAATTAAAACCAATTTATTTTGAACTTCCATTATCTTTATTAGTGAAAATACTTTGAACATTTATTACAGAAGTTCAAATAAAAATTGGTTTTGATTCAAAGTGAATCATTATCTATATAAATTTAAAAATAAGTATATTAAGTTTGTTTTGAAAAACAATGTAGAATTTAATATTTGACAGCAATCACGACTATGTTAAATCGATTTGATGTTATTTCGACTGTGCCCGACATGACACTTTTATCATTAAAAAAAAACTAAATTTAGGCTTGTCAATTCTCCAAATTTGATAGAACACCTTTTTTTAATTTGTTCTCGTCTCCCGAAAAGGACTCATTTCCTTCCGGAATCTACATTCTGGTATATACATTATCTACATATATATTTTAGTAGATTTTATTTATTTTCAATAAAGATATCTGTAACAAATTTCAGATAGTTTTTTAAATAATATTATATTTTTCAGTTGCTGACTGTTTTGTTAAGTCCTTTTGACTCAATTTTTGAATAATTTCTTATTTATATATGGGGTAGATGGCTCAGTGGTATCGAGTCAGCCTGTGGATTTTGAGAACCCTGGTTCGATTCCCAAAGCCGATAAACAATTTTCACCAAATTAAATCTACCCCTGTGGCTCCCCCACTACTAAAATCTTTAGGATCAGTGATTTGACGGTTGGTAACTGCACTTCACATGGGGAAATATACAGGGTGTTATATTTTAATAGACCCAGCAAATATCTCGCTTATTTATCAACTTAGCAATTTCTTTTATATAACATGATTTATACAGCAACATGTAAGCTAGTTGATGCCGGATGTACATTCATGATATCATTTGCGGTTTATTAGTAATTCATATCAACTTTGAAATTTCAAATGGAACATACTATATTTTTTTACAAATTTGAAAAGTGCATCAAATTTGCTTTACAAGCATGTAAAATAATCCATATGTTACATTATTAAAAAATAAAATGGTGAGCACTTTAATATACACCAAATCGGCAAGAGAATAGTGAGCCATGACTGTGGCTGGAAATAAAACAATTAACTAAAATAATTGTAACTATTATTATTAAATGAAATAATATTTTAAGGAACACTTAATAACAATAAAATGATTTTATAACAAATATTCAAAATGACTCCCAGCCTCTTCAATGCAACTGAAGAATAAAAATGAAGCAGCAATTGAATCTTTATCTGCTGACCAAATATAAAAGGCTACTTATTCTGTTTCAATACGTTGCAAAATGTATTGAAGAGGCTGGGAGCCATTTTGAATATTTGTTATAAAATCATTTTGTTGTTATTAAGTGTTCCTTATTCTTATTTTCTGTATTATTATGACAAAAAATATTATTTAGTTTAATAATCATAATTACAATCGTTTTAGTTAATTGTTTTATTTCATGGCTCACTATTCTCTATCCGATTTGATGTATAATAAAGTGCCCGCCATTTTACTTTTTAATAATGTAACATATGGATTATTTTACATGATTGTAAAGCAAATTTAATGCTCTTTTCAAATTTGTAATAAAATATAGTATATTCCATTTGAAATTTCAAAGTTGATATGAATTACTAATAAACCGGAAATGATATCATGAATGTACATCAGTCATCAACTAGCTTACATGTTGCTGTATAAATCATGTTATATAAAAGAAATTGCTAAGTTGATAAATAAGCGAGATATTTGCTGGGTCTATTAAAATATAACACCCTGTATATGTTGTTGAAGACGCAGCCGAAGACATACTCGAAATATTAAAATTATCAGAAGCCGGAGTCTGAACAGGAGTTGAAGTCGGCTATGTTTTTATCGATTCCGCAGACTTGGTTAATATGCAAATAACAAAAAAATATTATTGTTATTAATATTAATTGCTTAAACTTTCGATATACCCTTAGATAAACTTGCGAACAATAACTAAATCTGAAAAATGACGACTATGTTTTAATTTTCTATATATATTGATTATATTTGTAGCATATATAATTTCTGATACATCTGTCATATGTTCAATAACAACTTTTAATTCTGTGTGTTATGCATATAAAAGCATAGCTATTAATATAGCTTCCATTCCTTCCAAAATTACATAAATTAGGTTATATGAATTTGAAATATGGTAGTGTATTATCCAAAGATTCATTTTCATAATATATAAAATATCTTTCCTAATGCAAACTCTAGTGTGAAATCTAAGTCATTGGTGGAACTAGCAATAACTACTTTTCTGTATAAAATGATTATAATAATTATTAGAGAAACATCAAATAAGTGGAGTTTTCTTCCAAAATAAAGGACTACAATCGCTGTAAATAACTTATAATTTGAAGCACATCGCAACAAACAAGGACACCGCAAGTGAAAAAGCTAGTAGCATCCTACAGAATTAATTTCTCTGGTGACTGCTTTAATTCCCATTTCAGAATCCGTGTCGCGGCTTAGCCGTGCTAATCCTAGTCGCGCGCAGCGAAATCCGAATTGAAAATAATGGTTTTCGTCGCAAATTTATTAACAGAACAAGACCATAAATAAACCTCACGCCCGCTCCTCTGTCTTTGTGTTCTGTCTCGCTCGCACTTTGGAGAACTTCGTATGCTACGAAACTTTTCATGTGGTAGAGGTACGTTGGAAGTCCACATCGTTTCAATAAAAATAATCAGCGTGAAGCCCACGGATGCGAGGTGATTATTTTCGAAGCTTAACACCACACAGAGACGAGAAAGTATTGCTTTTGTTGGTTATGGATAAATGACAATTTGTCAAAAGGGGGTCTGTAGATTTTCATTCAAATGTAAATAATTTCTGGATGTATACGAAAATATATAAAACTTGTTTTAAAGTCGAATGCTGAACATAAAATGTTGGTTAATTAAATTTCAAAAAAGACACGCAAGCACCAACTGAAATTAAGTTGTATACCTACAGAAATTTAAATTTATTGCAAATTGAAATTTGTATCTAATTATAAAGAATTTTATAAATAAAATCAAACCTTTTTTATGGTTTGTTAGAAATGTTCTCTATTATTTAGAGTAGGTGGCTCAGTGGTATCGAATCGGCCTGTGGATCTTGAGGACCCTGGTTCGATCCCCACAGCTGACAAACAATTTTCGCCAATTTAAATCTACCCCTGTGGCTCCCCCACTACTAAGATCTTTGAGGGCCGTGATTTGATGGCTGGTAACCGCATTTCATAACTTAACAAAATTTTCTACGGCAGAGTGCCACACCCAGTAATGAGTAAAAGGCGTGATAATATATTTATTTATTTATATTTAAATAAAATAATTATTTCCACACGGAATAGAAAATATATGGTAATTATTTAAATATATCATCACGTCTTTTACTCATTACTGGGTGCGGCACTCTGCAATAGCAGATCTTGATATCTTATTTTTTCATATATATTTTTATTTTTTTTTATTATTAAAAAAGTATTTATTTTGTTGGAGCCAGAGCCGAAAACAGACTAATATGAGACCGAGTCTGAACCGGAATTGAGGTTGAATCCTTAGCCCTGGTTAAATGCAAATAACAAAAAAATATTTGCACGTTATGTGTGTTTACCAGCCGTGAAATCCCAACCTTCAAATATGTTAGACTTAGGGAACCACAAAGGTAATTTCAATGTGGAGTAAAGTTTAGATTCACACTGAAGCCGACGCGATACAATTAAATTATCTACTTCATAATAAAAAATATAACAGGTAATTATGTATTGTACGTTTTATAAAATAATCGAGATAATTGTCTTTATTTCGAAGTGTAGTCGAAAGCAATAATTATGCAAGAGCAGCAAGGACACTTTCTATTCGAAATGCAAAGATATTTGTCTACGACCAACCCTTAAAAAAGAATTTGAAAATCGTTGGTTTAATTACAGTAGTAAAAGAAGATGACAAACATAACATAAATATGATAAAAATTCGGATAAAGAAGAAGATACATTTATCGATCGGAAAAGTAATGAGTGAAAATCACCGCATTAAAGATAAACTTTTAGTTTTAATTTACAGTTTAAAACTAATATTTCGGAGAATTTTATAATATATGTACTTTTTTCTGGTGATAGTACGGATCGTCTATAAACCGGATTACCGGATTCTGGTATTCCAGTGTACTGATCGCTGCATTTCACAGATTTTTAATTTAATTTTTGTCAAAGTTTATTTAATTAAATTTTAAAGGATGGTACATAAAAACAACATTTAACAAAAAGAGAAATAAAAATGATCTTAACTTAAAGTATTTCTATTACTTCTTTACGAATATATCTAGTTTTTACATCATATTTGTAAGAAGTGTTTTCTAGATAAAAACTCTCTTTTGCATGAAACGTCGTATTTAATATAATAAACTATTTAATATATTGTGATTTAACTATTTAAAATATTAAACTTCTTATCAAAAACTTTAGTGGTCGATTCGATAAATCGGAATTCGACCAATAGATCAAATCGGCCGAATTTAGTATTATGGCCAGATATTTATTAAACTTGATATATAATAATATAACCATATAGTGCAAAAAAATATTTATTTAAAAAAAAAACTAAAAAAAACAACTTATTCAATTTCAAACTTATTTAAAGAAGATCTGCACTACTTACTGTCTACTAATTTTGAATATATCGGTATATAATTAATAACTAACTACTAATCGTACACATGACTCCAAGTGGATGCCTATGAGCAGTGCATGATTTACGTATGAGCTATACAAGCTATAGCTTAGAGCCTCCACTTTCTTGAGGCCCCAAAAAAAAAAATTGCCTGAGTAAGCAAGTGGCATATTTGGCACTTATATAGAATATCTGGACTTATAAAAGGCCCCATATCTCAAATAGTTTAGGACCTTATCAAATATAAATCCAGCCCTGCTTATTAGGGTAGATCGCTATTTAGATTTAATTATATTTTTCTGCCGAAACCGCAGATTTACAAATGTAGATAACACTAAAATACATTCACAAATTAATAATAGTTTTATTAATATTATTTAGATTTAATAAAGTCATTCATTAATAAAACTTAAATTTGTGACGCTTTAAAAACAAGAATAAAATGTTAAACCCGTTAAACTGTTACTTCACTAGTTATAGGTTATGATTATATTTAATAAGGATGGATGTATATTTGTACATCGTTTTAGATACGATCTTATTGGTCACTTTTTGGGATGTCACATTAAACCATAAAGCTAAAGTTTAAACATTGTAATGTTAAACTAAAATTTAAACTATGAAATATCAGTCATCATCATCATCATGCCTTTTACCCATTACTGGGTGTGACACTCTGCCCTAGCAGATTTCGGTAAGTGATATATTTCTTCGCGTGAATTGCGATTACCAACCGTCAAATCACGGCCACAAAAGATGTTAGTGGAGAGAGAGCCACAGGGGTAGATATAATTTGGTGAAAATTGTTTGTCGGCTGTGGGGATCGAACCAGTGTTCTCAAGATCCACAGGCCGACTGAGCCACCTACCCCATGAAACTATGAAACTAATCTTAATTTTCATGTATCTATAATAGAAATTTAAATACGAAAATTAATTAATGATTTTTCCTCCAGGGCGACTTGAATTGACAATTTTGATAATTTAAGTTCAGTAAAAATTGATTTTTCATGCAAATATCAAAGTTGATAGCCCGACAAAATTCATTACTATGCTGTCAGCTACTTTGGCAAGTTGTTCTAACCCAATCAATCATGTTGTAATTAAATTTGTAATACATTTTTACGTTGTTTAATAAAAATAATGCAGTTGTATGAAAAATGTTGTGTACACCTTGACCACGAAATGCTTTGGTACACTCAGAAAATAGTCTGCCTCGGCCACCGAACAAACATTTCAAGGCCTAGATACACAAATAACTATTGATTTTTGTTTCTTTAATTACGATAATTTTCCTTACACCAAAATCTGTTGTCGGTCCACCGGTGAATCGAGATCGAAGTAATGTCCAGACCTGCTGTATACAATAGTAGAATTTGAAAATACGCCTCCGGGTTGTACGTAAGATCACGCGTCCATCAGACCACAGATACAGGTAAACCTGGTAAACCACCCGAAGAGTCGCGTACACCGCTGCCGTCTTCCGAATAATTAATAGATGTTGATTTATGTGGCGCGCAGCGACAAATTAACGAAACGAGTTAATCAGCGTGAATTAATGACACGAGTCGCGCGCCTTAGCGTTAACTTTACGTTTACGGCCGCGCCGTAACGCTTTACCTTCTAAAAGACAGTTATTATTATGATTATTTTTATAGACTCGTTCGACAGTTTTTATTCACCCAATCATAATAAAAAATATAAAAAATATTCGGGTGAGAAGTTATTGCAGTGGGTGTGGTTTACGGTTTATAATAAATTAATGTTGAAAGAATGGTTAATTAGCACTTTGGAACAAATTTCAGGTAGTTTATGTCAACTTACTAAAGCGAGTATTTAATTAAACATAGTTTATGCTGGTTATGAACAAGTATAATATGTTCTAAACTACGCATAAATTAAGTCTATTTAAATTTAAATATTTATGAGGCAAATATGGGCGATTTAGAAATTAATTTCATATTTCCAAGAAATAATTAAAAAGCCATGTATCACAATATGACATATTAATATTGAAAAGCATATGTATTAATGCAGAAATGATACTTAAATTTAAATATTTAAATTATTGGTACAACTTTCTAAATGCATTATTTTCGCATAGGTATAATTGTTTAGTCATCACTCTCTGATTTATTTAATAGTTAATAATGCAATTCATTGCAATTACAAATGCAAAAATACGAGTAATATATGTTCAGTAAATGATTTCATATCTTGAATTATTAGATAATATCTAATGTCAACAGTCTTCTAAGAAATCATTCATCACGCAAATATATTTTTCTTTCAATTTCTCGACAATAAAATGAACAATGCTTATTCTTCATATTAATTTACTAAAATACCACTATAATTATTGTATTATGTAAAATACTTTCTAATTTAAAATGTAGAAGCAAGTGATCTCTTTGTTAATTAACTATTTAATATCCAATTGAATATTTGACATGAATTAGGGACTATTTTTATAAATGGATTTCACCGAAATTTGATTCTTACTTTTCTTTCTCCTTTTAGTAAGGAAGAAAGCTCAATATTTATCTCGGCCAAGATAAATCAGTTTCTAATGTTTTATTTCATCAAATCACTATTTGTTATAAAACCATACTTAAAATCAGAGTTGTAAACCGTTGATAAAATCGGTTCGGTTTCGACACACGCTTCATCATACTTCGTCGGTCGGTTTTTTCTGGTTCAGATGAATAAAATTTTAGAACGGTTCAAAAACCGGTTCACAAGATCAATTCGAGTTTCAGTTTGTTAATAGATAACACACACAAAAAACAGACTGATTCAATACACATGCGTAATACTATCGGTTCGAATCGGTTCCGGTTTATATGTTCGGTTTGATTTAATTAACCGGTTTTTCATGGATGTTCAAGAAAAACAGCCGGTTCACTCCGGTTGAAATTCCAATTCTGTTTGCAGCCCTACATAAAATAGTTTCGATTTAAACGATTTAAAATTTAAACTTAAAATAAGCCTATTTTAAGTAATTATACACATATGTAAAAAAAACGAATTTTTATATAACGAAATGAAAATGACAAAAATATAAAGCACCGTTTCTTGCAAAACAACATTTATAAAAAAGCGAATTAAGAAAAAAACAGTTTTCAATAATTAATAATTCATTTGACAATTCAATTCAATTAAAGTGAATTATGCCTCTAATTTGATCTGAAGTTAGCACCTGACCTCTTGGTCCGAGCTCATATTTTTTAAAGAAAATATTAGTAAATAAAACAAATTTTCCATTACACATATTTTTTAAAATAAAAGGTTGAAAGAAAATAAAATAAATAAATATATCAAATCACGGCCCCACAAAGATGTTAGTGGAGGGGGAGCCACAGGGGTAGATATAAATTGGTGAAAATTGTTTGTCAGCTGTGGGGATCGAACCAGGGTTGTCAAGATCCACAGGCCGCTCGATACCACTGGGTCACCTACCCCATAAAAAGTTGAAAGTATATTAATAAATTTGGAATCATGAAATTTATGTGCTAACAATAATTTAAATTATTTAAATGGCTCAATGGTATCGAGTCGGCCTGTGGATTTACGAACCCGAATTCGATTTTCATAGCCGACAACAATTTTCCCAACATTAAAATCACCCCTGTGACTTCCAGTCCACTAACTTCTTTGGAGTCATGATTTGACGACTGGTAACTGTATGCACATAAATATATCACTTACTGAGATATGCTACGGCAAAGTGCCACACGCAGTAATGGGTAAAAGTATGATAATATTTTTATTTATTTGATAATAATGAAATACTTTCAATTATTAGCTGCAAAAATATGTAAAATACATAATATGTTTCATTTATAATAACAAAAATATTTAGTTTCAAAAATATCTTTGTTCAGGTGCCAACTTCAGTCCAATTAGGCGCATGTTTCAGCTTAAATATTGCATATTTATAATTTAAATGATATCAGTTGAACAGACTATCTATATATCTACAGACTTGATAGTAAGAAGAAATAAATAACAATTATTGCAAATTAATTTTGCGTGATTCCATGTTTAAAAAACTAAAATATATGTGATTAATTTCAAGAGTAATTACCTCCGAGAAATACATATTCATATCTACATTAAATTTTAATTTCTAACAGAAGTATATGTCCGCTTAATTTAATTCTAAAAACCGGTAAAATAATTCCGTATCAATTAATTTTAAAAACTTGAAAATAAAATGAACCTAAACGACATTTAAATTCAAATTACTGTATAAAAATGAAGCAGAAAAAATATGATTATTAGGTACAGGGATCGGTGGAAATAAATATTAAAAAATCGTATAAAATAAAACATGTCTCCTCTGCAATTAATTACAAAATATATTTTAATTAACATCTGTAGCAGCGTTCACTAAATTTCCGTTGCCCTGCCAAGCAGCCAGTGCCTGTTGCACTACGCGACATGCTACTTCATCCCATGCGTGTTTCTCCAACAACTAAAAAGTCACATGCCGTTTCGAAATATATCACTTACCGAGATCTGCTTAGGCAGAGTGCCACACCCAGCAATGGGTAAAAGGCGTGATAATATATTTATTTATTTATTTTTTAAACAAACGCAATGAAACGACCTCATCCTTAACATTTGTGTGTTTCATTGCAATTGTGTGGAATTTACTTTCAAAAACAAGCACAGGGGATGGATACTCCATCATTTACTTATCTTTTCTATTTATTTTCAATTCTTAAAAACTTACTGATTAACTAACAATTGTATGAAATTCGTTGCTAAAGGAGTAGACATGAATAAGTTAAGATTATTTCGACATATAAAACGTATGTTTAATGAAAGATTGATGAAACATATGTTTAGGAGTGAATGAATGGATGTGAATGATGATTTGTTACATGATGAAAGATTCCGAATGTGAGGAATAAACAAGCTTGTAAGGAAGAGAATATAAATGTGATTGAAGCTAGAATGAGAATGCAGGGAATAGATGCTCCATCATTTTCTTATCTTTTCTATTCATTTTCAATTCTAACATCTTAGTGACTAACTAACAAGTGTGTGAAATTCGTTGCTAAAGGAGTAGACATGAATAAGTTAATATGAAACGTATGTTGAGTGAAAGATTGATGAAACAGATGTTTAGGAGTGAATGAATGGATGTGAATGATGATTTGTTGCATGATGAAAGATTCCGAATGTGAGGAATAAATAAGCTTGTATGGAAGGGAATATAAATGTGATTGAAGCGAGAATGAGAATGTTTGATGAAAATTGATTATTGGATGTATCTGATTAATGTTTTAGGGGTTCGTGCTACTCCATTTGATGGGATTGGGATATAGCGTGATGATATGTACTCGTATTTATGTATTTTATTTGAATACGAAAGAATCAAAGCTTACCTTCTAACTTGTATGTATGTAAAAGATAAATATCTGAAATTCCAGCACACTTCTTTTATTTCCTCACAAACCAATGTTTCGGCCATGACCAATTTCATTCAAATGCTTGATTTTATTTTAGTAATATTAAATAGTAGTAATAATAGTCAAAAGCTATAGTAGAATAAGCATGCGTTAAAATTTACAGCAAACTCTTTAATTTGAAGAGATACAAACATACATACATAACATCACGCTATATCCTATGAAATGGGGCAGCACGAACCCCTGAAACATTCATAGAGCATCAGTGCACATCATCCTGACACATTAACATTTCCTCCATACGAACTCTTTCTTTCCTCACAATCAAAATCCAACTTCACGCAACAAACATCCATCCATTCGCTCCTGTAAACCTGTTTCGTAAATCTTCACTTATGCCCACGTCCCTAACAAGGAACCGATACAGAGATGAATAAAAATGTTCAAAATTAACAAGAGCAGAAACAGTTTTTTTTTCTAAAATATTCGTATTTTATTTTAAAATCAGGATATATTTTATATCAATAATTTTGAAAAAATAAAATGAATCACCATCAAAGATTATAACAGTAAAATCAATGAAAAATTATAACAATTAAAGATTACAACAATAAAAGTTCACAACAATGTGAGATTACAACAACAAAATTGTGATTTCAACAATCAAATAATCAGTAATAATCTGCTTAGGCAGAGTGCCACACCCAGTAATGGGTAAAAGGCGTGATGATATATTTATTATTTAAATAATCAGTAATTTTGACATATGAGTTTTCATTCCTCTGAATTGAATCCAATGCATATGTATCTGTACTAGAATCATCAGAAAAATAATTTACCATCATTTAGTTTTGTTTTATAATGTAATCATCGCCATATTTTAGTAGTTAAAACCCCTGGTAAACCTGCAGGAGAGCTACTTCACCTTCGATTTCGCTGAAAATTTGTGAACAGTTTCCTCTCAGCGAGCAGAATATAGGAAAAATACTAACAATTGGCGGTCGAAATTATCCTATATTCTGCTCGCTGAGAGGAAACTTTTCACAAATTTTCAGCGAAATCGAAGGTGAAGTAGCTCTCCTGCAGGTTTACCAAAACCCTAACAGTAGTAGAAGTAATCAATTTGAATATATTTAGCTAAAGTGTTATTTAAAAGTAAAAGATCGAATATCAAGAAAGATAGAATAAGATTTTTCCTTTCGGACGAATCCGCATTAGTAGAATGACGATTCGATATCAAGGTAGCGACTAGCGAGTATGCGTTCGCGCTGTCAGCGTTGCGAGCAGGCAATACAATAATTCAAAACCAGTGACACTTAATAGGCGGGGCGGCGAGTAATCGCTGGAGATGCTCTCGGCAAAGCGTTTACCACGTAAGTATCGCAAAAAGATGGTGATGTACGCCCTCCTGCACGGGCACCCGAGAATTTATACGTGCATAAATCTAGCCCGAGAAACGCATTAGTCCTGACGGGGCGCAATCGCAGTGGCGGCGTAACTAAATATTCGCTAAAGGCGTCAAATTAAATAGCGTTTTGTTTTACTGAACACTGAGAGACTCACACCGAGACTATAGAAACATCATTACTTATTTCTATTTGCGCGGGTTTTAACAGTTGCTTCATTTATTTTCGGTGATACAACATATTTCAAATTCAGTTTATGTTAAACTTCTAAATTCAACACGTTTCTTATTATATTTAGCTTTATAAAAAAAAACAGCGTAAACTGTTTTGTTTTACTTGTATTATTTCATTAAACAGTAATTCATCTATTCTTAAAATACAAGATTCAAAATAAACAAACGATCAACTCGACCTGTCGACCTTCATATTTGGGATATTGAAATAAAATCCAAATATTACAAAAATTGACAACCGATATATACAGGGTGTTTCACGACTTAGAGCTAAAAATTAAAGGGTATATTCTGTACGACGTGCTGATCATGAAACAAATTCGAAAAAGTAAGGGTTGTTAACCTAAAACATTTTTTGAAGTACTGCACAGGATTCGCTTTCCTATTAAAACGCAAACAATGAAGTAGGTATCAACTACGAAAGAATAATTACACAATTCAATTATTAGCAGTTATTTATAATAGAATTTTATTTAATTAATAATTTTAACATAATCATCCACCCAGTGGCAGTGGCAAAGAAAAATTTTGGACTGGGAAATATGGAAAATAGTTTTGCAATTTAAAAAAATATATCTTTTTGTTTCATGATCAGCACGTCGTACAGAATATACCCTTTAATTTTTTGCTCTAAGTTGTGAAACACCCTGTATATATATATATATATATATATATATATATATATATATATATATATATATATATATAAAATTGTTAATATTTAAAAAAATATATAAATAAATATCTCGATTATATACAGGTGATCTTGACTTGTAAACAAAATTTGTTTAAAATCGGATGAAAACTGCAGTATAGGGAAAATTATTTTGGTCATACTTAATAACAATTGAAACGTTTTGGTCATCTACATATTAAGCTTGATTTGTAAAAAAACGGTTCAAATCTGTTGCAAACTGAGATAACAAAAAATGTTTTTTTTTTGTCGAAAGTTGACAATACTTAAAACAATTGAAATGACTCAATCATCTGCTAATCTGAATTTGGCTTATAAAAAAATGAATCCAGTAAAAACAACAGGAAGGTGTTGCGAAACAAAAAAAAAAGATCGACGATCGAATGAGCGATGTACATATACACATCCACTTAAACAAAAGTCGGAGTCCAGAATTTCTGAATACTTTTTTTTTAATTTATGCTGATAATACAGACCCTTTGAAAGTCGACGAGATAAAAAGTAGCATACAATTATGGCAGGAAAAAAAATAATTTGTTATATTTATCAAATATAAATTGTTTTGTAATTTGTTATCGTTATCGTAAATTCTACACGATTCTATATTTATACACAGCACGAATTTTAAAATATTACAATTTCGTTGACTTTTCTATTATTTTTTGTGACACCTTATATAAATATCGCATGTAGATAAGTAACAGTGTTCATTAATTACTATTTATTTAACGTCTAATGAATTTCGTAGATACCTATAAGGAATAAAACTCAATCTCAATCCTCATATTTATATGAACAGCTATGAAAAATAATTTGGTATTATAAGTATCAGTGACTTTGTCAGTGAAAAAATAATTGAAGACTTCGAGTTCCCAGTTGGAACCCTTTCACATCCGTTTGTCCTTTATTTAAAGTGACCAGCACTGATGCATTCTACAGCGTTCGCAGAAGCCACAGCATGTCGTAGGCCTCGTAAATCACCCGTCAATGCACTATCGACAGCCGAGAAACGTTTGTGTGGCCAACAGCAGGACACGGCGATGAAGCTAGTGAATACCCGCTAACGCAGTGTGCACAATACGAGCGCAAGCCCCAGGGACGAACAACGAAGTTCTAGTGACATTTTCAGATTCGACACGCAGATCAACAATAGCACTGCTTGCTACAAGTTCCGCGAACTTGGTGAAAAATATTTGACAGTTGTTTCGAAACACTGAGAAACACGAGCATGGCGAAAACAAACAAATGAGAATTGAAAACTAACCTTGTGTTTGTAGTGGATGGTTGTCCTTCTTGTTGTCCCACGTGGCATTTCGATAGTTTCAAGGAACACACACGAACTTTAAAGCACAGCACGACACATTTACACTTATTTCTTAACACAATCATCATTGATTCCACAATAAACAATAATAATGACGGATAAATGTTCACCTGTTATCTAATGTCATTTAATGCTTACCAGGTGGTGGTGCTGCCATCGGCCGGTCTATTTTTTAACTAACTTGGTACGAAATTTAAATAACGAATAAAAAATAAAACAAATGATTTCTGTATGATATTTTATATATTTTACAGGCCATTTAATATACAGATGCCTATATACACAACAACAATTTCAGTTTTTCAATTTTTTTTTGGAATTCAACGACACGACTACGAGTGACGTTGCAATTGCACCAGCGTATCTCAAACAATACACGCTGAACATACAAACATAAGGAAGGGTAATACAAAATATATCAAGTACAATAATGGTAGTACAAACGAAACCCGGTTCCGTGGAGTAAGTTGCTTTGTACAAGTGAGGTCCGGACGACAAAAATATCAAATAGAGGAGGAGTTTATATACACGGGGAGCTATGTAAAGGAACAAAGACGAAATTGGTTTAAATATTTAGTTTAGAAAGTTTGATATTATTGTCGTCCGCAAACCAATTCTAGTTAATAATACTGAGGCGACGACTACACTCTAAAACACAGTCTGGGGGCCGGCGTCATACGCCGGCACGCATCGGCACTCGGTCCACGTTCACGCGACACATCTGCTGCCTACGGACTATCCAATAAATTACACGCTAACAGCACATCGTACATCGTACATCGTACCTAGTGATGTATATTATATATAACATGTATGTATATATGTATAAAGAGAGATACATTCGGGCGACACGAGGGAAGGAGCGGGGAAGATAAGTGTGCGTCGCGCTAAAGCGAGCACGGCTATGTACAACAGGGGCGTCGCCAAGGAAACCGGCGGTTATTCACTCCAGCCCTCCAAATTGATAATGAAACGCGCTGTGCACACTTCTCTCATTCTGTTATGAAATATAAACGTCCATACGCAAATGACTTACACCGTCTAACTAGATGAGGCTGGGTACAAGATAACCACCGGCGAGTTGTCTTTGGTTACGAGTGTGTAATGGCGGGCGGGGGCAGCGGCTGTCAGTGCTGGGCAGAGGACTGGCGGCCGGCGGCGGGGTACGGCTGGTAGCGGTGCGGAAACACGGCCTTGGGCAGCCGCAGGTCGGCGGCAGTGGCGGTGGCGGTGGGCGAGGGCGAGCCTCCGCTGGAGGAACTGTGCGTGCTGGGTGGTGGCGGAGGCGGCGGCCCGAGCAGACCAGGTGGCAGACCAGCGTGCACGGGCGGCGGTGCCCACTGGCCCCACAGCGCAGCGCCGCGATACGCCAACATAGTGGCGTGCAGGTCTCCAGCCGTGTAGGCAGCGGGCCCAGCGCGACCCCACACCTGCAGGTGAGCACGGGCCTTCTCCATCATCGCTGCGCTGAACAAAGAGCCAGCCGCTGCTGCTGCCGCTGCCGCCGCATTGTTGTTCTCCTGGTCCATCGGGTCTCCTGGACCTCCACCTGGGTACAGCCGCAATTGTGACCGCAGGAAGTGCTGCTCCATGAACAATCCATCCATCGGATCTCTGCAAGGACAAATTTATAAACATGAAAATATACACAATCTAGTTCAGATGTTCTCAAAATGTGACTCAAGACACATTAGTGAGTCGTGAGACAATTTAATAGTATATCATACACCAAGAAAAAGAAATGCGAATCCGAGAGCTACAATAACAATCCTCTCACGTATATATTATTTTTTCCACTAATAGCATTTAAATCATATTTAGCGATTTTTATATTGATATTAACATAAACATTTACTTATTAATTAATACCCACAAAATCTGACGTTTCTTTTGATATTTTTGTAACAGTGTTTAGTGAAAGTACACTGCATCCAACGAAATACACATTAGAATAAATTAAGGGTTGAGTTTCTTTTAAAGGTAACATGTTGTCACCTTGGTGAATAATAAACCAGTATTAACCATTTCTAAGCAAGTTGTAGTGAAAAACAAATTCATGAAGAAAGAAATACATAATAGTGTGTCAGTGGAAAAATGGAGAATTTTTGATATTCAAATAAATATTTCAATTTCTACTTAATTACTTCATGTTATTTGTCAAAAAATTAGTAATTAGCAATTATACTTTCTAAACTAAGAAAACAAACATGTCAAGATATACTTGGACTCCGCGGTGGTACTTTCGTACTATTTTGATACTTTTTAAATTGTTAAAGCGTTATTAAAATTTCAGTTTTCGTCTACTTTTTGTAAAATTCGAATTTCAGAAGTAATTCTAGATATTTGACTTTAAAATTGTAGGGAATTTATGTATATTATATATTTTTATAATTCCCACTTTTAGATCAAACTTTTGCCATCATTCCCCCATAGCTAGATTATCTCGAATAGGTAATAAAATTTCTCTGTCTTCGTTGTACCTACCGTATAAGATAAAATCAAATGAAACATAATGTACATAGATATGAATGACCCTTTTGTATTACCTGCTATATAATGTACCTAATTATATACGATTTATAACCTTTTGTATTTGGGCTTACAAGCCTGTTGAAATGAAAATAAATAAATAAATAAATAAATAAAAAATGAAATAAAAATAAATCGTTATTTTTATACATTCTTCTTTTGTCTTTTGACTAATTGGATGGATGAAAAAAGCTTAAATTTTTGAAAGTGGGTTTCGATCCACGAAAGTTTAAGAGTTCCTGATTTAGATATTCAGAACAAAATACGACATGGCAATGAAATTCGGTTAAGTCTTTTTTTTTTCATTAGTGTATTCACGTTAACATAAATCAGCCATTAACGTCAGTCCAATATTCTAATAACATCGAAATTAGGAAAGTAGTTAATCTTTTGAACTTTTCATAATTTACTAGCATCATAATTAGGCATGTCCCATTAGTTGTAAATTATTCATGCAATCATGAATGTGATCGAATAGAGAATTCCAATTGATTAGTAATAATCCGGTTGAGCAGAAGAGAGCAGATCAGGTATGCAATTTGGCTTGCGGTGCGTTGTGTTAGGTTACGCGTGTGACATCTCACATCTCGGTGCAATGCAGTGTAGTGGCTTGGCTGATGACCGCGGCGTTTGATTCGCGCGTCCGCACCGCCCTGTAATCAACGCGCCGCTAGTGCGGCAGGTAGAGTGTTTACGTGTGTTGTTGTTGCACACGGCAGCCGCCGTTGTTTTCCCACTTATTTTCTTGTTCGAGCGCGGCCCGGTCCCTGTAATTAGGCGGCCGCGGTGCCGCAGGGGCGGGCCGCCGAGGCTCGTCTCTCATTATCGGCTCACCGCCAGTCCCGCGCGTTATTGATTGCCGCGCGGCGAGCGGCCAGGGACGAGGCACCGGCCAACACTATGTTCTCACCCTCCAACCTCTCTGGCTGCACTGATTTGTTTAAAAACGGAGGCGACAAACAAAGGCTACCTGCTCACTCTTAGTGTCATTAGCCCACCAACCTCACACGATGATACTTTAATCGCGCCGGAATAGAATTATCATTATTGACAAGTCGGCACCTAATGATTACAGCCAGTGAACGAAAATACATTAACAGAACACTAAACTGTATTCCTAACAGATGTACCTATGTTTCAACATTTTACACATTTGCGGCAGAGAACGTTTCAACCATGTACAAGCCAACATTTTCAAATTCTACATTATAAAGACGAAGTGGGCAAGAATATACTTTGACAAAGAATTAACAATATTATTATAAAAGTAGATTTAGAATAATAAATGCAAGAAGAAACAGAATAAAAAAGTTGCAGAACAAAGAATGAAATCCCAATTAGTAGTAAACCAACGTAATTAGATTTTTAAATCGTTGACTGTCAAAAAAATGAGTTTTAGTAATCATCGGAAAAATTGAAAAAAATATTTAGAAATCCTGGACAGAGTCCCTAAAAGGAGAATCCGATTTTGGTTTAGGTACGTCGTTTACTCGTTCACCAGTCGTCAATCGCTCATTTTTAAATTAAACTTCTCCTACAGATTTCAACCAAATTATTTCTACAAGTCAAGTTCGCTCTTTAGATGAAACATATATTTTAAATGCTTTTAAGTTTCTCATCTTCCGGTGACAAAATATTCAGTTTTTGCAACCCTATAGTTTCAAAATGATTTTAACCAAAATATGTATATTTTCATCACTTGTAAGGGACTCACGTGTATAATTAAAAATATTTGATCGGTAATTGTTTTAAGTAAAACTGCTTTATCGTGTTTGGTATCATAAGAAAGGAGTTTTGAAAGACACGCTTGTAAAACTGAAAAAAAATCGATTGTTAATTGTCTCACGAATGTGAATCCTATATCAGTGTCCGCTGAGCCCAAATTGTAAATCGGTGACGCCGATCCGGTTGGTTATAAACTGAAGTCAGCAATGTTTAAGTTGCAATCATCATCTGACACATGCTCTTACTATTGTTACAGAAAGACAATACTTTGGAGGAGACTATTATAGAACAAGAAATAGTAATCTTATACAGGCGCGGTGGCCGAGCGTGTTAAGGCACATCTCTTAACATACTGTGACGTCATCCGAACCAAGGTTCGTCAGTTCGAATCCGCCTGTCGACAATGTGTGATTTGTCGTAAAAATATAAAATACAGTTTCATGTATTTATCACATTCGGGCGCTATAAGCTAGTCACTTACTTATACGCCTTAAATAATGTAGCATTTGACTACGAATACCGGCAGTACGGCAGTGTAAAAACTGCGGCTCGGTGTGTCCGGTAGGCCCAGGCCCGATTTGGGGCTGTAGTGCCATCAGAAGAAGAAGAAATAGTAAACTTAACCGGTATATTTTTCCTACATAATTACAACGATTCCTGTACATCTCTGCAAGTTTTATGAATAAATAAAACTAATTGGATCTTTTAGCTAGTCTTGTCTACCTATGGAATAAACTTTTAGAACTTATATAGATACGACTAATACGTCTTCGGTTTAAATTAAATGAATAAAAGTTGTATTAATCTTATTCTTGCCCACATTTCTGAATTATCCAAAATATAACCAATTGTCAATGATTAATTTATATATTTGGCTGACGTCTGAATTTAAATTTGAAACATTTTTGATTCTAGCAAATTATTTTCCGACCTAGACTGGCTGGCCTCAAATTGACTTCCGACGTCATTTGAATGGTATATATTTTTTCTTATATGTCAAGGACAGCGTTTTATTTTCTTTTTCTTTAAATTAATACCTAACACAGATATTCATAAAGCGGATTAGCATTAATACCATTTTTATTTAATTTTTCTCTCTCTTTTTCTAATTCACGAAACAAGATTATTTTAATCTAGATTAAAAAGAGTGTTAATTGGCGTTAAATTGCATTTATTTCTTGAATCTATTTTAAATAACAACAAAGACAAAATTAATTGTCATCCATACACTGAATTTTGTGACTTAGCCAAGTGTTTAGTTTATATTTTATTGAATCTATTTTAATTTGAAATAAATAATAGATGATATTAAAAGTGATATTAGCATTAATCCATCTTATGAATCTACCTGTAACAGATTAAAATACAAATAAAATAGCAAATCATGTTAATTATTCCTACCTGTCAAAATCTGTGAGGCGGGAAGAATCACGGAAGCCCTTGGCGAAGGGATTGCTGTCAATCTTGAGCTTGGTAATGAGCTGATTCTGGTAAGCAGTGACGGCTGTGAAGACCGTCTCTGGAAAGATGTATGTCCGGTATTCTTCTTGCTCCAGGTCTTGTACTGACGTCGCGTGTTCTCGCCACTTCACCAGGTGGATGCGAGGCTGGTAACGGTGCATTGAGTTTAACACGATCTGCAACAGGAAGAAGAAAGGAAGACATTAGTATTAAGTTAGGTTATATTAAAGATTTTGAAAAGGATAAGTAATAAAAATTTGGCGTAACTAAATAATACAAAATAATACATTTAGTAATTATTATTTCACCCCAATACGCAGCAACCATAATTTTAGTAGCTTAACTTTGTCTTAAATGAGTCTTGAAAATAGTTAAATTTATCTGTCTTGCATCAAATGTGGAAAACTAAACAAGGATTTATAATTTTTTTATATACTCGTATATTGCTAAGATTTCTGATCTTTACTGTATTCATCTGAAGATAGGAATCATAGTGAGATCTTGAAATTGTCTTCATGAAGATCATGTGAATCTTTATGGGTTTTTATATATTATATGGTCAGAGCAGTATTGGAAACATTTTTTTACGACTTACGCAAACTATTCAACTTTCGTCTAAAAAAAAAACGAGGAAAAATTGATTTTTCCTCTCTAGAATTATGAATAAATTCATTATTTTAGTGAAAATTTTTATTTAATAGTATTATCTTATAATTTTATTTCAAATAAATAAAATATTATATTTGAATTTATAGGTCGACTATAACACTTAGAAGCATGTTGTATAACAAATAAAAAGAGTTTTCTACTCCCAATTAAATTGTAATAAAAAGAACTGAACAAAGTTAAGTCAATTTAGTATTTTTTCCTAATTTATTTATTTAAACTTGTTAATTACCGGGAAATTCTTGATATCCTATTATTTTTATTTATATATACATTTGTTTCAGGGGCGGATCCAGACTTCGAATTAGGGGAGGGTCATGGAGTGAATTTTGTCTCGAGGGTTTGGGGGGGTTTTATTGCCCATCTTCAATATCTAAACGGTTCTTCGATAGAATACAAATATTATTGAATTAGAAGTTGATTTTCTAAGTGCAAATGTCGGTAGTCACATACTTGACTAGGTCTTAAATAGAATACTTCTCCCATCTGCGGGTCGAAATAATATCCCCACAAAATATTGGTTTTTGACTATTTATTAGAATAATAAATTAAACAATAGTTCTTAATTATCTTAGAATTTTAAGTTCTTAGATAATTTTAAGTTCTTAGATATTTAATTTGTTTAACAAATTGAGTTATCGTAAATAATGACATCATTATTATGTATTAGGGCCAATTAACGATTAGGGCCAACATTTAAAAAAAGTCCATGCTTAAGGGGGGGTCATGACCCCCATGACCCCCCGCTGGATCAGCCTCTGATTTGTTTTGACACAAATACGAGTATTTATAGAAAATAGTCAGGTAGATATTAATAATAATATAGGTACATGGTACATATCCAATTTAGTCATAAAAATTCATTGAGTGTATACAAATTTTTCTCAAGTAAATAATTTTTGAGTGCTTTTTTAAAACTAGCAGGAGTACGTTTAGTTTTAATTAATTCTGGCAATTTATTGGGGGTTAGTCAACCCCTGACTATGAAATGAATAAGACAATAATGGTAGCTATAAGTTTGTTAATAATTTATTTTTTCTTTGTATTACCTCACCATTCATCGTTAGTGCTTAAAGGCGTCGTTATATTCGTGTTAGAAGTTAAGGGCGCACAATATTCTGAAGAAGGCAACGCGAGCTACGTGGAATGGAGTTTAATTTGATTTCTCATCTGGTGGAAGTGAGGAGTGCAGAAGCATCACAACATCGCAAGAAGTGAGCGTGAGGCGGCCATTGCTGCGGTGAAACACGCCAATGGCGTCGGTGGTCGGCGGCGTCGTTGCCAGGCGACGCCGTGGGGCGGGCGCCCTGCCTCGCTCCCTCGCGGCTCACGATCGATCTAGTGCGCGCGACACTCACCACTACGAATACACCTGAGTACGCTCTCCAGCTCTTCAATTCTACACCCCGTGGCGTTTTTATAGAGAGATCAAAACTTCAAAACATTGTGTCAGGCGCGCATCGCGACGAACCGAACGTATTATCACTTCCTTCCAAGAACGGACATAAATTATTACAACAAATAACGTGTTTTACCCAGACAGGTGCTTATAATAAAAATTTATTTCATTACCGCAGTTATTTTTGGGAGGTTGGTTTGGTTGTTTATGTGGAGAGGTGCGGTGGACATGGTGGACACGGGCGCTGTGCACAGGTGACACGCGGGCCGTAAAACCGACCAAGCGGACGCTGTACGCTGCGGGACGCCGACGACGACGGATTTCTCACTTGAGGCACACACGACACCAACAGCCCCAACGTAACTTACGAGACACGTTTCATGTTATCCTCTTTTCCTCTACAGACCCGTATTGCTCCTCAACACTTTCAGCTCGTTGCTGTCACACTCTACCACACAAAACATTTACCTATACTCCTATACTGATACTTATACACAAAATAAACCCATAACAAAATAGAATAGTCATAATCACCTTTAATCAATATCACAAAAAATAACAATAACAAAATATTTAAAATAAACATTGAGTGTGCTAAATAATAACCGTAAATTTGATTACACATTTTTTTTAAACATTGAAACAAAACCTTTATCCTGTTACGGACCAATTAAATTTATTATTAGAAACATTAAATACTGCGAAAGATAATTTTTTATCAACATGGCTTTGGCTATAATGGAAGATCTCAAGAATATGGAACCGCAAAATTTGGAATGTATTCACATGCTAATACTACAAGTATAATTAAATATATATATTCTGTAGTCGACTAATTTGTTCTGGCTTACTAGACTTATGAGGATGAGTCTGGAAAAATGCCCCCATTTTTAACTTTTTTTATTAGAAAGAATAGAAAAATTTGCTTCTTATAAAAGTTTGATTGTTTTAAATATAATATTTGATGATATACATAGATTTTTTAAGTCGGTTTTACAAGATACTACTATCAACTAGAAATTTAATTAATAATAAATACCGCCAATTTAGTTTTTCACAAATTTTATAATCGAGAAATATCAGAAATAATGGTTATTCAGATGTTGTAGGTAGGCTATTTGAAAATAAACGAAATTGTATCAATGTGAAACAAAATTTTAAAGTAGATCAAACCGGGCGAAAATTCTTGTAATCGTGTTTGTAAACTCGAAAGCCAACACCTAAGAAAACACACAAGATTTTTTACTTAGGATTCCAATTGATTCACCATTTAACAGAATTATGTCAATTAATTCATTATGGGGTAGATGGCTCAGTGGTATCGAGTCGGCCTGTGGATCTTGAGAACCCTGGTTCGATCCCCACAGACGACAAACAATTTTCACCAATTTAAATCTACCCCTGTGGCTCCCTCTCCACTAATATCTTTGAGGGCCGTGATTTGACGGCTGGTAACCGCATTTCTCGCGACAAAATATATCACTTACCGAGATCTGCTTAGGCAGAGTGCCACACCCAGTAATGGGTAAAAGGCGTGATGATATATTTATTTATTATATAATTCATAATTTATTTATAAACAATTTAAAAGTTAAATTACAAAACATGTGAAACAAGTAACAAATAAATATCTACTTTACTATTATTAATATAATTGTTTGAAATTTCAGATGCTGTGAGTCAAGCGAACACCGCCAAAAATATTAAAATTGGCCGGATAAAGCTGTTGCTTACAGTTAGTGAATATCCAAGTTTCAAAAGGGTTAAATAATTGTTGTCTTCCAACAATTAATCACAATTATCAGTTAATATTTAATAAATAATTTATGTTATTAGGTACATATTTCCACAGTACAAACCGGATTTTGTTTAGCGCGAAATATCAGGGCAAAAGTAGCTCACCGGACACTTGTAGCGCTCATACACACAGTATTAACCCTCCCACCCTGTTATAATAACAACCCAACCCAAAGCCACCCCGAATTGATTAGTTATCGACGCGCGTGTGATATCCCGGTCACTGCTCGCACGATACGAGCGAATTAATCAGCGATTAAATTGTATTCGCACCCCTTCCTCTGCACCAGGCCTCGCAACCCATTCACTGAGTGTTAAAAGATATACTTAGACATCCTTTACACTTTCAACACCAACATGGCGACCACAAGTAATTTGTATTTAATTAACACAGAATTTTTATTTTCTATATGCAATAATCGGATAGTTATCTGTTTTTAAATAATAGTGAGAGAGGAAAATTTTCACGGATTTAAAGGAAATACATATATTTTTTTTATTTTTCGCCTTACAGTATAATCTAGCTGATGTATTTACATACCGTACCTTATGCAGAATATTTTTAAAATTATTGCATAAAAAAGGTTACATATTATTTGATTACAACGTAAAAATATTTTTGCCGAATTTCGCAAAAAAAATAATTGCACATGACGTGAAGCAAACATTTTTCATGTTACTGGACTGATAGGTTACAGTAATGAAAAAAAAACATTAAATTAATTTAATTTAATTGAATTTGTGTAACTTCTTACAATGTTTCAGTGAAAAACTACATTTTCATGATTTTTATCGCCAATTATTTTTCAAAATGACGTACTTAATTAATTTTCCGGACGATGAAACCTAGATAGAATGTATTCTGAGGCAATAAAATATTGAAATATAAGTTTTTTTTATCAAAATCGTTAGAGTAGAATCCGAAATTGTTGACAGACACAAACAGATAGAAGACTTGCTCGTATAGGATATTAAAAATTAATAGACTTTTCATTACTTTAGTAGAATTTTTTCAATTTGTGGCAATAAAATGATGTTATTTTCAATAAAATGTTATTTTCAATAAAATGTACATAAATGCATTACACTATAAATGAACGTTTACTGAAAATCAACAGACAATTGAATTGATGTAATTATAAAGGTATTTGGCATGAAGTATTATAACAGAGTTTTCTGTAGGTTTTATGTTCGAAAAATGAAAATGGAATATGACAAAATTAGCAAGGCAAATGAAATAATTTGGAAGCAAGCTGTGCAGCTGTGTGTAGGCCTGTTTACAGAATAACCAGTAAGTAGAAAGTGTAAAGGTTCAATAATGTATGAGGTATCATCGGCAGCCAGTGAGATTTTTACACCTGAAAGTTATAACCTCGTCCGAGCGACGCGAGAAAGAATAAAGTCAGTCAACGGGGAGTAACCGATCAGCAAGTCTGGCTTGCTTGAGCAGCAACAGCGAGACCGGAGGCAATTCAGCGGTGGCGGTAGCAGATAATGCACTGTGACCGTATTTGGCTGATAGCCATTGAGATGCTGCACGCTTTAAAACGGTCGATAAAATCCACGACGTACGTTGCGAATCGTTCGGACGCTGCGCTCCTCACGTCATCGTAAAAGTTAAACAATGAAAATAAATAACTGTGGTAGCGCAGGCCGGTAGCAGAGGCAGGTATGCCAACCCATAAAACGCGAGAGTTACTGTTCGATGTGTCAGAGGTGTGACCCGACGCAAGCGCACTCGCTGTGCTCTGTGGATCCTGCGCCCGCGCACTGACTAATTCCCTGTGTCACTTGTGACTTATGTCGACGCTGTCCGCTTACACCACGGCCGCAGATAACGAGAACGAACGGAATTGATATATGAACCAAAACGTCTGAACTGATGTTACTACATCCTGTTCTTCGCCTTCCATTCTTTGTTTCGCTTCACACTTTTACACACTATATCCAGTAGCTGGAAATTCGAAATGCCATTCGAACATTCTTTCAATCTACATATTGATGCTTTCAAGACAACCTCTACAAATTGCTGAGAAACAAACTGCTGTTCTTTTCCTAAATACCTGCATTTCCTACGCTGCATAATACCAACTTTATTCCAATTACAATACAGCTTACAGTGAAAAGAATCACTTTGCCACAGTTGTATGTTTCCTTAATATAATCAACTACATTTAAACTTTGAGAGACAAAATTGTAGTCACTCAGTTACATAACATGACACTATATCTCATCAAATAGGGTAGAATGAACCGTTAAAACTTTCAGAGAACATCCACGCAAACTCATCCTAACACACCATTCTCGCTTCAACCACATTCATAGATTCCTTCTTACAAGCGCATTTGTTACTCAGACTTGCAATCTTTCATCACGCAACAAATCTTTAATCATATCCATCCATTCATTCGCTTCTCTACACATGTTCCATTAACCTTTCATTCAACGCACGTTTCACCTTCTCAAATCATCTTGATTTAATCACACCCGCTCCCCTAGGAACGAATCTAAAAAGATAATACGGGAAAAGAGCTTGTTGTTGAAAGAAAACATAAAATAGAAAGAACAGAAAACAAATCAGAATGATAGGAAAGGTAGAGAATGTCGGTCTGTGCTTGTTTTAGTAAGTGAAATCCACACAATTGCAGTCTAATGTAAAAATAGGAAACAAATCTAAAAAGACAAGAAAGAAAAAGATTGCCGTCCTAGGTTATGACTGTCCGTAATGGATTAATTTCCAACCTTTAGGGAATATGAAAAAAATGAGCAGATTTAATTAACTTTTGCTCCATAAAAGATGGCTTCTCCTCCTCCAATCAAATATGGAATTAAGTAATAATTAATAAACCAGCATGGGATAATTTTTCTAGTTAATTTGAAAGATGAAATCGGAGCGTTTCACCGGAAACAGTGTTGAGAAATTGTCGGTAAATTCGTCACAATTAATTTCCTTCACTGCGGACAGAGTTACACATTACTCGATGGTCGTTAGCGCCAACTCTCAGCAACACTCGAACATTCAGCGCGTCGTGAAAGTTGGCACTCAGCCGATCAATAAAAATATAATTTACTACAGGATTATCATTGCACACTCCAAGTAAACCAGCCTTTAAATACACTAATTAATTGAAAACTTCATCCCAAAGAGCTGGAGAATACATGCCAATGATTCTACAGCCAAAATACTTCGCATTTTGTAAAGTTCTTTGGCCTGGGAATGGTTTACAATTATCATTGCTCATTTCAACCAGGTAATTAAATTTTATTAGGCAGTTATTAATATTAAACATATATTTAATCATTAAACTGTATTAGCTGAATATATTTGTAAGATCTATTAATCACTGTCAAAAATATTTTCGTTGTAATATGCACATACATGAATATATAATCGTGCTTAACCACATTTGGAAGTGACAGAGATCTTATATTCAAACATTTTGGATAAGAATGCAATTAGATAAATGATATTCTGTTGTGAAATATTTCAAATATTTATTGTACAAACACTCCTCACGGATGTTACCAATAGGAAACATAAATTGCGGTTTGGAGTGTACGCCTCAAAGAAAACAAAACGTTCAAATGTTCGCAACAATAATCCTCATAAACTCAAATACATTACACAGCTAAAACCAAATTTAATTCAATTGCAGCTATCAAGCAATCTAGATTGCACCAACAAAAGAGCAAAGCTCCCGACAGCAGGCAACTGTCAATCATATGCTTGCTATTCCCTCACGTCACACCACAGTTATGTCAACAATCACCATGAAGTAACACCCAGCATGTCTAAAGTTCAAATGTTCATGGTTTGTCCCCTGCTGAGACAACGTATGAGCAGGGATTGTTCTCGACGCAGTAGGCAATGAATGTAGTTGATGCTGGACTATTTGAGTGTTTAGTAAGCCTAATCAACTAACTAGTTGGTTTATGTTAGCGGTTTGGGCTGGAGTTTGGCTACCGTGATTGGAACGATCCATCAAGATTTGTATCGGACCTGAACTTTGCAGATTATGTGACGTCATTACTTTGTGACGGAACGGAAATGGGGACATACTTTTACCAAAGGAAACTAAAGATTTTTTACAAATTAGCATTATTGGGGCAAAGCTGGGTAAGCTACTTCAAAAAGTAGCAAAGCTACAGCTACCGCTACTTGTTTGAAAATATGAAGCTACATCTAAAAACTAATGTTAAAGTAGCTATTAAATGTTAAAACTACTTTTATCAGTAATCATGTAGATTAATGATTCCGGTGATAATTTGTCAAATTAACAAGTAAAATAAACAATTGTCCTAACAATACTGGTGAGACTTGATATGAACAACTAGCAAGTGTACTATTTAACAATATTATAAAATGACTGTAATTTTTACTATGAAGCCTTATGTCAAACTTCTTACAAGACAAAAACAAGAAATTACAAACCTTTTTTACTTCTTTGTACGAAGTAAAGGAAGTATTGTAATCGCGAAAATTTTCGGTTCTCAGATTTCAACGGAAATAGGTATTTTGGCCCTCCCTGAATCCATTTTGACTAATTTCGTCGTGCCGTCTGTACGTACGTATGTATCTCGCATAACTCAAAAACGGTAAGCCGTAGAGAATTGAAACTTTATATTTACGACTGATATAACATCTAGTTGTGCACCTCCCTTTTTGGTCATTATACAACTACCGGAAGTGGTACTTTACTTGAAGCCTATAATAGATTTTCATGAAAAACTATATTCAAATATAATTTAAAACTTTCCAAATTTGGTATATAAGACTAGTATATCAATGGAAATAATATAATAGATTTTGGTTAAAATAGACTAACCGGAAGTGGCACATTACATGAAGCTGCTAACAGTTTTCCTTGAAAAAAATGGTATTATTTTAATTTTAGAAATAAATGCTGCAAATAAAAGTTTTAGAGAATTAAATTCTGCGTCTAGCACATTCAGAATTTTTAAATTAGCTTTTTGCATAAACGAGATATCTAAATTTAAATATTATATATTTTTGATTTTAAAAAATAATTAATAGAACAAAATATAAAAGATTTAATGTCAAATATATGCAATTAAAAAAATATCTATAGTATAATACGGGTACAAGGAAGTCATGTGGTATCCACATCAGATTTTTTTCAGGATGTTTCTATACCTCTGCACGAAACTTTAATAATATATATAATTTGATATACTGTTTATAGAACATATAGCTAAAGTAATTGTAAGAATAGTTACCTCTATATTGGAGGCACTTTTTCAATATTAATAATATGAATAGAATAACGAAGAAGGTTGAGAATAACTATAAAAACAAATGATGAGAGTGTCAGTAAAAATATTCCGATTCTGAGAATAAAATGAATCAAGTTTGTTCCTGGACTTTATTTCTGAAATTTTAGATCGTAATTTAGTAGATAGTTATGTCATTCATAATAAATAATGATGTTTAATAAATATATAATTTTTTGATCACATTTCGTCAATCATAATGATCATCATCATTATCATTATTAAAAATTAGTACTGACAATTCCATGTCTCCTTGATGTCAATTTGAGCACAAATCATGAAATAATTTTCATAAAATTACCCAAATCCTCATTAATTGCATTTCACGCAAATTAACAACCTAATGCGAACATGTAAAAAATGACATAATCGTTGTCGACCATTAGCGGACAACAAATTAATACCAAATATGTGGCCGGGGCGCTATGCACAACACGCACATGAATAAACAATCACCAGGGATTTTATATGCACGCAGTTGGCAGATTTCAATTGTGCGATGTTGCCACTGTTGCCGGCTGGACTGGACCCCCGGTATCGAGTTTAATCCAACAATTTATCGAACGGTGGCCAGACTAGCCAGCATGTTGAGCATGTAAAATCGAACTACACATAAATTGTTATCGTTTTGCACAGCACATTGGAGAGATTTCAAATGTTAAGCGAGATAAATATTTCATACTCTTCCACATATTTTTCAATCAAAACAAAAAGCTGTTTATTATTATTCATTACAACATTACTAATATTGACTTTTTCTCTCTTTATGTATATTATCACGCCTTTTACCAGTTACAGGATGTGGCACTCTACTGTAGCAGATTTCAGTAAGTGATATATTTCTTCGCATGAAGTGCGATTACCAGCCGTTAAATAATGCCCCTCAAAGATGTTAGTTGTGGAGGAGTTACAAGGGTAGGTTTGATGTGGTGAAAATTGTTTGTCGGCTGTGAGAATTCATCTTGGATTCTCAAATTCACAGGCCGACTCGATTCTACTTAAAAGGCAATATCTTCTTAATAACTTCCGCAAATATTATTTATTTCAATAATTTCTATTTCTACTTATTTCACATTTTTTTACGTATTGTTGTTTCAATTCTATAGAAATCTTCCTTCATAGCGTTGCATGGAATAGGAAATACACTTCCCTGACTGTGATTAGTTGAACAATGTGATAAAAAGTACATTTGTAATTATCTCTTCTTTCAATTTACAGTACTCGTAAGTCAATACCTCATCTTCACTGTTTTATTCAATTTTGTGAATGTGGTGATATTTTGAAGAGTTTATAAAATTTCTTTATACTAATTTTTGGCTGTATTTGTATATATCGTTTGCTGATCGCAACACTCTTTACTAACAAATTTGCGGTTAGACAGTATATAGAATTAGTTTCTATGCTTTCTTAATAAAATATACAAAAAGTTTTAAATAATTTCCTTATTCAATATTTATTCCAATTTGAATGCAAGTTTAAAAATCGGTGTTTTCAATTTTCAACTAACTTCTCTGTCTGATAAATAAAAAAATGTCGAATAAAAAATGACAGTTACATTGTAACAATTTGTGCTGATTTCGATGAGACTTTTTGAATTTATACCCACTCATAATTATCAGGATCCCAATGTAAATCTTCATACATTGAAATAAAATTAATATATTAGAATAATATTAAATTTATTTGATTATATGATGAAGGAGCTGAAATTAGGTGAGGTCTGCAAAAATACTGTCAACTAGAGGAGATCCCGAGTTGGAATCGCACTGAAGCTAAACATTATATGAACTACCACACTGCAGGACATCTTCGTGACCTCCGAACCACTTCGAAGTGGTTATATTTTTGGTTTTAACTTTAACACCACCCTCTCGCTTGTACCGTGCCAGTACAACTACTCATTGAAAAAAAACAAGTTATAACCATTCAGAATGAATTTTCAATTCGTCTGATTAGCAAGTAGAATCCAAATAGAAACCCTCATTATAGTCGCAGTGCGCGGCTATAGAATATATCGAAGTGATCACACATCACACTATCCACTACCCACTCTGGGGAGTGTCTGGGGCAAAGCCGCGGTGGTCTGCCCCCCGTGGCGGCCTCGGCGACAATTTGTGTAGCGAGGTGATCACGGCTCACGGCGACATTCCACGCGCTCGGAGCCATTATCCACGCACAGGTAGTGCAGCCTCGAGCCTCGTAAACTATCACACCTTGCCGTGCAAGCACTTCATCCTGTCCCATCTCGGATACAACGTTTGTTCCTGATACAATCACTGGCAGACCGAGCTTTGCTCACGAAATAAGTTAAAAAAAACAAAATAAGGAATAGATAAATGAAACAAATTTTCTCCCCAATTTCCGCTGATATTTCGAAAACAGATATCGAGTTCATTTTGGTCTTAATAGATTTCTTGGATCAAATTACATTACCTTAAAGTACAGTAGAACCCCGATTATCCTAACCTCAGTTATCCGAACCCTCAATTATCCGAACGATGAATCCATTTATCCGAACACTCGGTTATCCGAACGTTTGCGAGATTTGGCCGCTCAAAAACGTGTAGTCACCGTTCGCCAATTGAAGATAGACAGTTTTATGCAACCGAAGCCATAAAATAAATTATGCGGAATACTTTTGATAAATGTTTCATACTTATTATATTTGGTTTTGAGAATATATTTCGATTTTAACGACATATTTTTTTGTGCAATAATTTTTTTTCTTTGAAACCACGAAAAATATTGCATTTCGGTTATCCGAACTTTCGATTATCCGAACTAGGTCCGGTCCCAATTAGTTCGGATAATCGGGGCTCTACTGTACTCACAAATCTATACTTTAAACAAATAAATTTTCATTAACTTTCTTCCAAAATGATGTACTAAATGAATTTTTCGGTGGATAAGACCTAGCTAGAGCGTATTCTAAGGTTAAATATCTTAGAATACCAAGTTTCATAAAAATCTTTAAAGCCGATTCCAAGATTGTTGACACATACATACATACAGACAGACAGCCAAGAATTAGCAAATCTCAGTTAGTGATATATTTTTACGCGTGAAGTGCTGTTACTAGCCGCTAACAGTGGAGGGGGAGGTAGTTTTTATGTGGTGAAAATTGTTCGGCTATTGGATACAAAACCTGGGTTTTCAAATCCACAGGCTGACTCGATACCACAGAGTCACCTACCCCATGAAAAGAACCAATGCCTTTTTGGGCAAACTAATTAATTTAGATATAAAATGATTAGTAATCTTTCTATTTCCAACTAGAGGTTCTCAAACGGTACAACAATTTCTTTTACTAATTTAAACGATATAAATTATACAATTATTTCGAGAAAAATGGTATTTATTTATTTACACTGTACAACAGGAACTAATCCAAACTACAGTGCAGGGTCCGGACTCAACGAGCCATTAAAAATTGGAAATAATATAACAATATTCGAAACAAATATACATAAATGATACAGATGACAGATATTTTTTATTACTTATGTTTTTTGTATAAGGTCGTAAAATTCATTTTGATAAACATTTTGAAAAAAAGTTTTTTTTAATTTTTCTAAATCAAATCAGGCATGATATGCAAACATACCCCCTTCGCCCTGGTACGAAATCAGAAAATTATGAAATCACCGTAAAAATATTTTCTGATTTCGTAATTGTACCCAAACTCCCTCCATCCTCCCAAATTTGCAAATCAATTACAGTTAATTTATGAAGAATACAGGAGTGTAATAAAAAATTGAGATTTCCATTTAAATTTTTGAAACTCAGCCCCACCCCGCCTACCAGGGGACGAAGACATTACTATATTTAAAATATATATCACCATAGCAAGCTATCAGAGATGGTTTACGCGTACAGTAAAATCCAAAGTTTCTTTCACCTACTTAACAATAATAATAATAACAACAATAAAACAATAAGTCGGTAAAACGAATGCTTACAAAAATAGTCCCATGACTCAGATTAAGCGAAAATTATAATGGCAACTTGTGACAGTGAAACGCCATTTTGGCTATTGTCGCCAGTATTAACTGAATAGCAAATGTTATCTGCCTAATCTCTTGCCTAACAATATCTGATAAGAAATGTCCTGCATATATTACAAAATGGAGTTTGAAGTTTGATAAACTATAGACAATATAAATTTTGATAGTGGGGTTACCAGCTGTCAAATTATTAAAGAGGATCTATATGACTAATTTTTATTAGGTAGTTTTGTAAAATAAGATTGATCTTTTATTATACTCATTAAAATATTTCATAGAAATATATTAAAATTAAATAATAAATATCTTATAAAGCTTTTTATTCATTATTAGTTGTTGTTACTTCCCGTACCAGATCTCGGTAAGTGATATATTTATACTTGTTAAATGCGGTTACCAGCCGTCATATCACGGCCCTCAAGGTGTTAATGACGAGGGAACTAAAGTATAATTTATTTTTAATGTGAAGAAAATAAATAATAAAATAAATTTGATAAACTATAGTCAATATAAATTTTGATAGCGGGGCTACCAGTTGTCAGATTAGTGAAGGGAATTCACATGAATAATTTTATGTGTAAATTATAATTGTTTTTTTAATAATATTTATTAAAATATTTCATAGTAGTATATTAAAATAAAATAATAAATATATTATAAAGATCTCGGTAAGTGATATATTTATATTCGTAAAATGCGGTTACCAGCTGTTATATCACGGTCCCCAAGGTGTTAGTGGTGGAGAAACTAAGGTATAATTTATTTTTAATGTGGAAAAAAAATTGTCGAGGTGGAAATCTGAGTCTGGTTCCTCAATCTTGTACCTGCATTTTGTTATTGCACATGTGGGTATTTTGATATCAATCAAAAACGTACTGAATGATAATAGTACAATTGTTTTTGTTCGTTATTTGAAAAGTAACAGAAAAACAAATGTGAGCAACTTCAGTTTCTTATCATATACCTAGACTTATTACTATTAAAAATTAGTAAACATTAAAATTTATTTTATTTAATTGAAGTTGTCTAACAGTTCTATCAATATTTATTGTTTACTAATTTGTATTATTATTATTTATTTTCTTATGGAGTAGAGGGCTCAGTGGTATCGTTTCGGCTTGTGGATTTAAGAACCTGGGTTCGATTTCCACAGCCGAGAAACAATTTTCACCAAATTAAACCTACTCCTGTGGTTTCCCTTCTACTAACGTCTTTGGGAGCCGTGATTTGACGGCTGCTAACCACACTTCACATGAAGAAATATATCACTTACCGAGATCTGCTAAGTAATGGGTAAAATCCGTGATATGATTATTTAATTTTTCTTCAGTACTGTAACCTTTAAGTCCAGATACACGAAAAATGTTTGCTTCAAGAAATGTGAAATTATTTTGGCGAATTTCGGAAAAAATATTATTGCATTAAATAATATATACTCTTCAATTTGTTTGCAATATTTTTGATATATACTGTATATTTCAATTCTACAGCCGGTATATCCAATCTATGATTTATAATATTGGTGTTCTATTTCAAATTATTTATTTATTTATTTATTTATGTTACGCTGTACAACAGGAATTTAATCCCAATTACAGTAAAGGGTCCGCACTCATCAAGCCGCAGTGTGATAGTTTTTATATATTTTTTTTTAGCTTGAGTGCGATTCGAACTCGAGATCTCCGGATTCGAATTCCGTATCGCTATTCACACCACCGTACTGACGGACAAACGATTATAACGATTCTAACGATTATGATTCTGTCCAGTGCAGAATAACCCCTCACTTTCACCTTACGATAAGTCGTTTCCTTGTGTAGCATTCCGGAGACAAACAGTAAGCGATATATAAATAATAAGAAGACTCTCTTTGTCCGAGATGGGAATGGTCGAAGTGGGATGACACGAACCCTCACACCTTGCAGTGCTGACTGCAGCGTAGCGTGCCCACAGAGCCCAGCTGGGGAACTCGTGGGGCATCGAATACAAACAATCATTCTTATGGACGGAGGTTTTTTGTTAGGATGTTTTGGTATTTGTTATGCGCTTTGTTGTTATGTAAAGAATTTACTAAATGATGAAGTCCTGCAGACTGGCTGAATATAGATAGATTTGAATATTTTTTCTGAAGGCTCTTGGACTAAACGATTGTTTCTAGGAATTTTAAGGTGTCACTAACAGTAAGTATGCAAAAAGTTTTAGGAATTTACTTCCTGTTCTCTGGTACTTTAAAGAACGTCACAGACAATTTTCATGATAAATAATGGACAATGCAAAACACGAAAGAAGAGAGACTATATTTCGTTGATATTTTGATAGAAATGCTACATAATTTTGCCACAACAAATAATGACAACTGCATTTCATTTTCATTCAAGATATATTTGATTTATTTTAATTTTACTAATTCAATGAGCTATGTAGTAGCACTTAAATTCTGTTTTCCATTAAGAGGTAAGATGTAACATTAAAATTTAAATATTTCTTTATTATTCAGTTATTCCAAGTATGGGCAAAAATAAAAGACTAATTGTGTAAGAAACAGCTCAGCTATTCATTAGCTTTTACTTTTAAATTCTTGTTTATTGTACTCGTATTTTATGTAGGTAATTTTGTTTCTAGAAACTATTAATATAAATAATAGTTTATAATTATCTTGATCATTTGACATCACATATTTTCAGGTATCCTCCATTTGTACATTACTTTGCAAACAGACACTTTAAAAAAAGTTATGGTGAATTATTTTTTTATCATTTGTGAAACATTTTTTTCTAAAATAATTTAAAAACGTGTGCCACTGAATACCTAATGTTAAAGACAATTTGAAAATATAACCGATTCCGGTTAATTAGGTTATTGTTTATTTCGGGCAGCCTCTTATTTAAGATTTTTTATATTAATTGAACAACTTATTTAGGAACCCATATTGTTTAATACGTACAATAAGTAAAATAAATATATCATATCTTTCACCCATTACTGGGTGTGGCACTCTGCCATAGCAGATTTCAGTAGGGGATATATTTTTACAAGTTAAGTGTGATTACGGCCTCCAAAAATGTTGCAAGTGGGGAGTAATTTTAATGTAAACCGAAGATTGTCATATACTGTGAATGTAAAATCAAAAAAATATGTACCATAAGTGTATTCGTAAGAATGCAAGTTCCATTTTTGTGTGTAAATACACATTAATTTTAAATAATTTAAATTTTTGTTCCAAAATTTGTTTTTTTATTTTAGAAACAGCCTTATAATGGAAGATGCTGGGCAAAGCTTGCAAAGACATTTTAAATGTGTGGAATTTGAAAATTTTTAATTTGAATTTATTAATTATAAGAACGCGTTTTTATACAATAGTTAGCTTGTTACTTGACATGCGCATATTAAATAAACAGGATACACAAACATAACCACAAAATTGACAAATATATCTTTAAACATTTTTCGGAAGCGCAATTCATTAAAGGTATATTAAGCCGGATAGCGCATCCCCCATTGAAGCAATTTACTGGAATTGACGGTTTCGATATAATATGTGTTTTTAAAGAATGTAGTATGTTTTCTTAGATTGTATAAGAAGGAAGAAATATTTTACATGTTTTCAAAGTAGAACAAGATAAGTTAAAACAATTATCTCTTCGCAAAAACATGTGTTCCTATTATTTTTATACGCCTTCATGCAGTAGGATGCGGGTAAAACAACGACTCACCTGTCCATTCTTATCCATCTCGTTGTTGGTGAGCTTGACCTTCTCGAAGGAAACGACCTGCTTGCGGAGCTGCTCACCGGAGAAGGGTGAATCGGGATGCGCGTAGAGGCGGCAGGGTGCAGGCGGGTCAGCCTTGCCTGCCACCAGCCACGAGCTGCGATGGTACGCGTAGCGGTAACGCTTGTTGTCGACGGGAACGATGTCCAGCAGCACTGCGTATCGTTGTTCCGGCCGCACCCCCGTGAACGAGACGCGCAGTGTCGGGAACATGCGCCTGCAACAGAAGCGGCGTGAACGCACACATTGTAATGATCTGACAGAGGAACACAAACTTTAAATTCTTATAAAAATATGATCGGTACGATGTCGACGTTATAGGCAATAATTAAAAAATTAATGTAAATAGAAATACTAGATACACCCCTAGATCCACAAATCCAACAATGGTTAAAGTGCATGTCTGTATGTATGTCGTTCATTCGGTTATTCAGTCAGTCAGTTTTTTTGGTGCCTCAAAATTCAACCAATTTTCAAGGTCGACCTGTATGTAATCGAAACATCCCAATTTTATTTTTGTTACTAACTTTTATCGATGAGCTTAAGATATAGATTGTCAACGGCCATGGCACAACTCGTTGATACTGATCCAAGCGATAACGCGAGTTAAGCAACGTTGCGTGCGGGGAGTATTTGGATGGGTGACCGTCCAGAGAAAAACCCGCGTTGCTGTTGACAAAAGACCTAAAACACGGATCAGGGCGTAATGGCGGCATATGACCTAAGTAGTTCGTCCGCCAAGAAGCCACAAAAAAAAAAAAAAAAAAGATATAGATACTTATTTATTTCTTAATCTATACAACA
Source organism: Pterostichus niger (assembly GCA_947425015.1). NCBI lineage: Eukaryota > Metazoa > Arthropoda > Insecta > Coleoptera > Carabidae > Pterostichus > Pterostichus niger. The sequence continues at coordinate 21,775,100 of OX380345.1, read as the reverse complement.
ACAAATTCATTCCAATTACGATCAAGTGAAACTACTTATAGCTTATAGTAGTTATAAACTAAAATAAGCAATGTTAGTACTCAGGCTTACAAAATAAAAGCGTTAACTATTCAGTCACAACAAACTGTCCGCAAATGAGAAATAAGACTAGATAGTATTTTAAGACAGAATTACTCGTAAATTAAAATCATTTTCTATTATCAGATAAAAGAATATGTTTTTCAAAGGACAGAAAGTGGACTAAATCATTTTGCAGACCGTTACTATTACCGACGGTAATAACAATTAAAAATCGTTTAATCTTTATTTCCGATTGTATAGAAAATGTGTCCTCGACTAAGTGGCGGCCCTCGTTACTCTCTTGCCTCAATCTGTAAACAGCTACTTTCAACCCTTAGTATACAAAAACTATTTTTTCGTAACACATGCACAAGAAACACGTTCTTATTTCCTAATTTTAGAGAGAGAAACACTGCTTTTCTCCCCTAGGGAGAGAAACATTATGTTTCTCTCTCTAGGTAGGATGTTTCTCTCTCTAGGGAGATGTTTCTCTCCCTAGAGACTACGATTATTAGCTGTTTGCGGCGTTTCCTAGGTAACTAGTTACGCAACCCGTATTTGACGTTTGTCCCGATAAGACAGTAATTTTTGTGCACTTGTTACGAAAAGTAAAATATGCTTCACGGGAGGACGCGGGAATAATCGCTTGTGTCCCTCCCTTGATGCATAACATACTATATTTCATCTTGTCTTCAATTTCACTTAAATTCTGTACGTACTTATAAATATTATTGTCACATCTATAACAATTTCGATTCATTTCGTCAATAATTTGTTGGAAGAAGTCGTACAAAGTAAGCTACACGAACCTTATTTGTTACTTTTTGTGAAAACCTTGTATTATTATTTATATTTATTCGAATAACTATGAGTATCTCTTGCATTAACATATATTATATCCTCATCACCAGTAGCAACGTAAGCACGAGGAATCAACGGACATTTCCGTCGTTTGAACCAGGGACCACGAGGTAAGGGGCAGGACCCCATAAAAATGTTAATGGCGCGTGTACAAAATCCAATAAAGCAGTAAAATGAAATAATAAAGAGACGAGTTATGATGGACATGGACACAAACGCGCGCTATAACCGTATAGATGCCAGTGGCCCCCCTCGAGCCCCACAAAGCTCGATAGCGTGCACCGGGCTCCATAAACTACGCGCACAAATTAGTTGGCTCTAAGATCCAACTCACGAAAACAGGGAATTGAGAATTTGGTTTCATAGCGTTTTAATCAGGATAGTGCAGTAGAATACATTATTAGAAAACATAAAAATGACTAAGGGCTAGTTGTATGAACTATAGTTACAGTACTGTTTAGTAAGTAACAACTAGTTAGTCAAAATTCTGTTATACAATTCACAAGTATTTTTAACAGTGCTACTTAATTGAAAGTTACGTGACTATATATCCGTAACTGTAATCCTAAAGTTCGTTTTACATTATTCTAAAAGTTGAACAAAATATTGAACAATCTAAATACCCTAGTAGCATACGCCAAATTTTTTGAAATATCGCATTGCCTAAAATTGTCCAGAAAATAAAACAAGTTCTATTTTCCAAGAAATTAAATATATCAAACAATTTAGTTTGTGTTTAAAAAATTGTTCAATATTTAGTGCCAGGGACTAGAACCGAAACAATTTGGAGATCGGTTACCGTTATCGGTTTTTATATCAGTAATATTTCAGTTACAGGCGCGGTGGCCGAGCGTGTTAAGGCACATCTCTGAACATTGTGACGTCACCCGAACCAAGGTTCGTCAGTTCGAATCCGCCTGTCGATAATGTGTGATTTGTCGTAAAATATAAAATACAGTTACATGTATTTATCACACTCGGGCGCTATAAACTAGTCATTTATACGCCTTAAATAATGTAGCATTCGACTACGAAAACCGGCAGTACGGCAGTGTAAAAACTGCGGCTCGGTGTGTCCGGTAGGCCCAGGCCCGATTTGGGCTGTAGTGCCATCAGAAGAAGAAGAAGAATATTTCGGTTTTTTGAAAATAATATATAAGATTCGGTGTTTTAAAATTATAAATTTCGCCTATTTTTTACGGTTTCGATTCGAAATGTGTTTACAAAAACCTAATACTCGAACTGTATAAATACAATATATTTTTTAAATAAATAATTTACAAATTTTCTAAAATTATTTGCATTTCTATTTTCTGCAAACTTAATAATTTTTGCGTACGCCTCAGTGTCGATCTTGCTTTCCCATTACCATTCATATCCAGTGTTGTCAACCGTATTACGACAGTAAAGACTGCAACTTTATAAAAATATAAAAACTGATTACATATTCGTCTTCGTATACTTACTATTTTCGGTTCAGTACGTTATTTACACCGGTTTTAGATCCGAAATAATATCGATTCGGTTACGTTTTCGGTTACATAATCAATTAGATTTTCATTTCGGTTTTCAGTTTCCATATTTTAAAACAAAATATATCAGTTTCAATTTTCGGTTACAGTTTCATAAAAATATGAATATCGGTGAGGTAGGTTCCGATTTTGTTACGGTTCGGGTCTCTAATTTAATGTGAGGTACAACAACTTAAATACATCATAATATAAAAAATTCGATTGAGTCAGTTACATAAGTAAACCGTTTAACATATGAGTTCAAATTTAATTATCCTCTGAAGTATAGTTCGTGTTTCTTGAAAGAAGTGTTAGTGTGTGTATATGGTATATGGACTCCGTGATCGTTTCGTTTTCATTCGCATTCCTGGCGCGCCGTGAATTCGCAGCGAAACGACTCACCTCATAATTGGAATTCGGGTGTGAAATATGATCAGGGCCTCTGTTCGTTGTAAACTCAGCAGCATTGCGAGTTCGTTGTTTGTTACCTGCTTTTGCGTTAACGATGGTGTGTCTCCATGTCCCCATATCGCGTCATACAACGCCAATTTGTCGCCACAAATACTTTCTCGCTTTACAAAAACTTATTGCATGTCTATAAAGAGTAGATCTCCATACTTTTCATCAAATAATCCGAATGAATCGTTAGGAAATTTTATTATGGCATAAAATATGCGATTATCATTTTGTTTTTGTCATTAATATTTGCCAAAAAAACAATACCGTATTTCGTTTCTACGATGTTATATAGTGCATTCCATGTACCATTTACAATAGAAGCATTTAGTAACATCTCGATGTAGATGTCAGCACAGAGGCAGAAACAAATCTATTCGCAATTGTCGCCCAGTTTGATTTAATAATATTCTATGTAAATTCCTTTTATATTTACAGTTTCTCACGCAATAATAAACCATTTTCGAAGTTTTTAATTTCAAATGGAATGACGTGAATATAATAACAAATATCAAAATATGACAGCAGTGTTCATACTGCATAAACTCCGAAATATACTAACTTAATACAGGTTCAATACACTAGTAGCGCCAATGTTTCATTAAAATCCCACTAAACTCTCCCATTATAATGCCTATGGCACACTGGTCGAAGAGCATCGATGATCATCGATGAGCTCTTCGAGGAAACAACAGAACGCACCCGTCATTGACGAAAAATAAAAGCTTCTAAAGTTGAGAAAGAAAATCTAAATTTCAAAAATATGCTAACGTGAAATAGACACAAAAGATACGAGTGAAATGAGATACGTTCGTTTCATTGAAGAGCTCTTCGATGGAAATATAGGAGCCTCTATTTTTCGTCGATGACGGGTGCGTTCTTTTGTTTCATCGAAGAGCTCATCGATGCTCATCGATGCTCTTCGACCAGTGTGCATTATATTGCATAATTGTATATGCCAAAGTACTTTATTTCAGGAAGTCTTTTAACCTCTGTACTTAAACCCTTCTTATTTGACGAATATGAATCTGTGTTACTTATGACAGATATCTACTATTTACACTACTCTCAAAGTGTGTGAAAGTATTCTCTTAAAGAACTCATGGTTTCACATAAATAATCTCAAAGACATTGACGAACAATCTGTTAACACCTTTACAATTCAATATAAATAGTGAAAAATAATGCTTTGAAATGCATTGTTTGCCCTCCAATCAGGCGATTGACGCCATATTTGATGACGTAGATGCATGAACGTTATTGAACAAGTCACTAATTTGTTATTTCATTTAACTAATTTTGTATACAAGATTTACTGTTTCATATTAGGATTGTAAATGACCTTCCTGTTCGTTCAATAAGTTCAATTATATTCACGTTGTCTGATTTATCTGATCTGACGTAATACAAATCCAGATGACATAGAACAATGGAATAGAACTACTGGCAGTTAACATGAGATTATAAACAGTTTTATATTCTTTGAATTGTAAGTTAAAGAAAGAAGTAAAAATCTAATATGTAACCTAAAATGTATAGCTTCAAAACTACAGATAAGAAGTAAATTTTGGTTCGTAAACAAATCTTAAACATTTACTAATCAAAAATAAATGTAAAAAAATCTAAGGCTAAGAACTAACTAACAAAGAATTTAACCCCTAAGCCTTAATAAAAGAATCAAATCTATATATGTATTTCGAGAACTAAGTTCACATCTTCAGTAGAAAAGGGAAAAAATCAAGATTACACGACTTGTGAACTTCGTTCTCGAAATACGTATATATAAATTTGATTCTTTTATTAAGGCTTAGGGCTTAAATTCTTTATTAGTTATATACTAATCATGTTTTAGATTTAATACCAGTGAACATTATTCTAACGTACCTAACAAAAATAAAATAATGCGATAGTAAAAATTATGTGCAAAAGAAATTGAGTTCTTCTCTTATAAAGTTCTTCATTAATTTGTAAAACAATTCTTCTGCGTTCTCAAAGACATCCGTTTTGCGTTTACCATTTCACTAAACCGCAACTCTTCTCCAATTTAATCTTAATCACATCTCACTTATATTCACGTTTAAACATTATGCGTTTTAAATTATATGCCATAACCTCACACTCTGAAAAAGCATGGGAATCGAGCGCTGTTATGAGTGAACCTTATGGGACGCCGCGTCGTTAAAACAAGATGGATACATGGTTTTGGCAAGGAGAAGAAGTGAGACAAGAAGCTCCAGAACTGAGATAATTAAAGTGCCATCTCTTCCTCGTCATTGAGCGAATGTTCCCGTTACTCGAACCACTGCAAATGGGGCGTAGTGGGACTCTACAACACGCTAACGATACTTTGTGTCGCACAGATTCTTTGCTAATGGTGCAAACTTTACTTTATACCTATTTGAATGACTTCAGTAGTCGAGTATTCTAGCCTATCAAGACCACAAACTTAATATTTTTACTCAATTAATCTCTAAATTCTTCACGAGATGCTTGCAAACATTTTTCATTATACTCGTAATATGTGAAATTATTTGTTAGGTGGCTCAGTGGTATCGAGTCGGCCTATGGATCTTGAGAACCCTGGTTCGACCCCCACTGTCGACAAACAATTTACACCAATTTAAATCTATCCTTGTGGCTTCCCCTCCACTAATATCTTCGGGGGCCGTAATTTGACGGCTGGTAACCACACCCAGTAATGGGTAAAAGGCGTGATGATAAATTTATTTATTTATTTATTTTATATTTGTTTCGACATTTGTCCTTTATGATTTTCATTTTAAAAGTTATTCTTTAGCTTTTATCATCAATAGAATCTACACCATAAGTAATCTGATTTACAATTATTAATACCTGTTATAAATAAATTGGTCAAATTGAGTGGTCGTAATCGCAAGTGTTTTCAAAATGTAATATACAGGGTGTTTCACAACTTAGAGCAAAAAATTAAAAGGTATATTCTGTACGACGTGCTGATCATGAAACAAAAAGAATTTTTTTAAAATTCGAAAAATTAAGAGTTGTTATCCTAAAACATTTCTGTAGTACTACACTGGATTCGCTTTCCTATTAAACACAAACAATGAAGTAGGTATCAACTACGAAAGAATAATTACACAATTCAATTATTAGCAGTTATTTATAATACAATTTTATTTAATTAATAACTTTAACTTAATCATCCACCCAGTGGCAGTAGCAACGAAAAATTTTGGACTGGGAATCATGGAAAATAGTTTTGCGATTTAAAAAAAAAATCTTTTTGTTTCATGATCAGCACGTCGTACAGAATATACCCTTTAATTTTTTGCTCTAAGTTGTGAAACACCCTGTATATTATGTATGTTATTATATGGTTATTATTCAGTAACAAATGGTTGAGGGCACGGATATTTTAATTCTTCACAGTGGAACATGTTCGTGCTAACAAAAGCCGAAAAACAAGTAAAAGTAAAACTAATATGAACTGCAATAAATAAAAAGATAATAAAATAAAGTAATGTTCCACAAGAAATTTTGCTATTTACTTTACATAGATATATAAAACATTATGTACAATCACGTCCACAATTACTTTTTTATTCTAAATTCTAAAAAAACGCGAATATTGAATTCTAACATTTTTAAAAATAATAATGGGGTAGGTGGCTCTGTTGTATCGCGTCGGCCTGTGGATTAGAAAACCTGGGTTCGATTCTCAAAGTCGACAAACAATTTTCACCACATTAAAAGTACCCCTGTTGCTCCCTGAACACTAACAACTGTTGGGGCCGTTATTTGAAAGCTGGTAACCACTTTTCACGCGAAACAATATATCACTTATCGAGATGTCCTACGGCAGAGTGCCACAGAGTACCAACCATTAAATAACTACCCCTAAATATGTTAGTGGAGGGAGAGCCATAAGGGTAATTTTAATGTGGTGACAATTGTTTGTCGTCTGTGCGAATCGAACCCGATTTTTAAATCCACAGGCCGACTCGATACTACTGAGCCACCTACCTTAAAATCAATCCACATATTATAACTTTTTATCTTTTATAATTATTTTATAGATTGTCAATATTTCAGTACTCTGTGACAAGAATAATTTATTGAGATTTTCATTTAAGTTATTTTCTTGCATTTTACCACATAAAAATGCAAAATTAGCCAAAAAAATAGAATTCCGTTATAAATTCAGAAAACAACATAAGAGCAATTTAAAAACTGCATAAACAAACCAGAGCTGCAGCAAATTATAGTGAGTAAATTAATCCATCAACTGTCATCAAAACGCTGTCTCATGTTCTCATATCCTCGTTGAACTTTGCAAAATCCATGCACGGACAATGTTCTTGTTCATGTTTGCGATCATTACAAACTGTCAACGTAGACTCCGCGATACGCTTGGCTACAATTAAATGCCGAGGAGCAGGGAATTAAAAAATAATTAACGACGTATTTCAAGTGACAAGCGTCTGATAATTTGTCACGCGCGTTAATGGACGCCCTGCAACGACGCAGGACGCCGCTGTGACATGATACGACGCTTCTATCGCGCACTCAACGCTTTTTGTCTTGGTGACGCGTCGCGTGCACTGGAAGGATAATTACCCCAAGGGCGCCATACTATAACTAATTGATGCTATCGATATCAACATGTTATGGTATTTTAGTGAAGTAATGGACCTGGAGATATTACTGAAATTCATTGCTGAAAAAATAAAAAGGAATTGCTGTCGAGCGCAACACAATGAAAAAAATTCTAAACAATAAACAGTAAAATTAGTTATATCTTTATCATTCTATTCATTGTTGTGCTGTACGAAAAATTGTACTAATAATATCATATCAATTATTATTCAACTATATGCACGATTTTTTAAAGATTTATTATTTTGAAAAACATAAAACAGTTACACGAATTGATGCAACTTTAAATTCCTCTATAAACACAAATCAATGCTAATGAGGTAGGTGGCTCAATGGTATTGAGTCGGCCTGTGGATCTTGAGAACCCTGGTTCGATCCCCACAGCCGACAAACTATTTTCACCAATTTAAATCTATCCCTGTAGCTTCCCCTCCACTAACATTTTTGGGGACCGTAATCTGACGGCTGATATACTTCATGCGAAAAAATATATAACTTACCGAGATCTGCTACGACGGAGTGCTACACCCCGTAATGGGTAAAAGGCTTGATATATGGTGGCTTAACACTCCGTACAGGGGTTGCGCCGCTTCTTAGAAGCTCTCTAGATCCATATTATAGGGGAATCGGCCCTTTTCCTTAAACTTTTATATTTTCTTGCAAATTTCACTCCATTTTTTCCTGTTCTTCGTTTCTTCCTTGCATTTATATATTTATTTATTTATTTATATATTCGTATTAGTAAAATACCGATGGTAATAATAGTCATCATAACAATAATAAAATAATAATGTTATGCTCCCTTTTCAATGCTTACCATCTTTAGAATTTATATAAAATGGTGGATTCAAATACGGAACAAAAACAAAAAAATAGACTGTAGTCAACAAGAAACCAATAAGTTGCTTTTGTGATAAATAAGTTTTATTATATTTTTCAATAGTAAAGCGTAGATAAAGGAAAACTGATGAATAGATAAAAATTATTGTATTTTAAGTAAAAGAAAGAAACTAGAACAAGCCATAGAAATATCTGTCTCGATAACATCAAAGATGTCATTTGCTTTAATATTTTAATTTTTCTTGAAAACAGGAAAACAATTCTTTTATTTTCGTTGTCATGCCAGCATAGCAACTGTTTTTCTACCTCTAGATGAATACCATTAACTTGGTTCTTGGCTCTGTTGAGAGACAGGTGTGTGACAGAGATTAAAATTTTAAACTTAATGACAAACCATATTATTTTAGAAAGAATTTGTCTGGGCGAACAATTTATGAAAACTACAGTAGATGAAGCTGATAAAATGATGATGATGATGATAAAGATATTAGAGTTAATGACTACAATTTTATGGACCATAAGATCGAAGTCACGAATTCAAGGAATTTGGAATTTGACCAAAAATACCACACAAACACTTTCTGAATGTCATTAAATTAATTCTGAAATAATCCGCTTAAATTCTATAACTACATAAAAACGTAAACTCGTTGATATATTCACAATTTAGATTAAATTTTTATTTTGTGTCAACTAGTTCAAAACTATATATCATTGGAATATTTCTGCAGTAACTGGAGTTAATCTAGATCAAGCATAATCCAAATCAGAGGTCATTAATCATAAGTATTGCATCCTACTTCTCCTTCAGATGGAATTACTTTCGATATGCAAAACGAGAATATGGACAGGTGGCTATTAGGTATATCATTCGTTTTAACAAGGTGAAACTTACGTCAATTATGAACAAATCATGGCAGCTCAGATAATAACAAATCGCTTGTAAGCGGAGAACATTTTTCATGTTGTTATCAACAGTAGCAAGTATCTGTGTACTAGATAAGCATTCATCTAATTGAATTCGACAAATCTTTAATCCTACTTTATTTGCATTACAAAATTTCTATCTGACTAAATCGCTAAATGTTCTTGTAATACTAATTACCATATTTAATTTTTTCTTTCGAAACAATATTAATAAACTGGTTTTAAATAAATGGCACATTTTGCTCCACAAATATGAAATTTTAGAAAGGGTTTACGATTCACCTGCTTTAGAATTTCCTCAATTGTGAACAAAAATAATTATCATAAATTATTTTTTAATTTGATTGTGTCAAAAAGAGACGTTTTTGTTGAAGATATTTATACGAAAAGTTAACCTTTTCAGTAATATATACAGGGTGTTTCACAACTTAAAGCAAAAAATTAAGGGTTGTTAACCTAAAACATTTTTTATAGTACTGCATTGGATTCGCTTTCCTATTAAACAATGAAGTAGGTATCAACTACGAAAGAATAATTACACAATTCAATTATTAGCAGTTATTTATAATAGAATTTTATTTAATTAATAACTTTAACATAATCATCCACCCAGTGGCAGTGGCAACGAAAAATTTTGGACTGGGAAACATGGAAAATAGTTTTGCGATTTAAAAAAAATCTTTTTGTTTCATGATCAGCACGTCGTACAGAATATACCCTTTATTTTTTGCTCTAAGTTGTGAAACACCCTGTATATATACTAATCCATAACAAATAAATTAAGCAAAGGGCAGTTGTCATAGTAATATTTTTAATTTTTGTAAATCAATAATGAATGAACATTTTATTGATAAGCACTATGTTTTTAAACAATATGAAAAATATTTAAAAAGAGGTTAAAGACTCTCTTAGTAAGACATTACCTGATTTGGTTTATAGATGTTTGCTAAGGCTGCTAGGTGATATTCGGTCCAGGACAAAAAGTACTTTTCAGCCGTTAAAATAATATTTGAATAAAAAATTTCTTACAATTATATAAAAAATAGTGTATACTTCGTCGAGTCCGGAAAATTTCTGCATTCGTACGATTGCATTTTTCGTTCGTTTGTCGTAAATAAGTAAAATCTGACACAATTAAATTAATATAATATATTTGTAAATGTTTTTGTGTGATTTTGTCTGATGGAAATGAACATCAAACAGATGTGACACAATTTTTTATGTACATGTCGTAACACTAACAAAGAAAAGTAATAAAAACTTGTTGGAAATTAGTAATTACCATAATCTCGGTCAGAATCAGTGTATTCGAGTTTTAAACATGAAGATATAAGAGCGCGCGATTTTCAAACCGGGTATCTTTCGATTTGGAACAATCTGTAGCTTAATAAATCATCAGAGTGCGTTTCGTTTGGAGCTGGAAGTAACAAGCGAGAGCATCTCGGCATCTTCACAGCACACTTTGTGCGCCGTCCGCGCGGTTATTTACGAGTTGTTGGGGATGGCCCGATGGTAATTTACTTCTTAATTACCTCGCATCGCTTTGTCTCTCTCCGCGGCAATCTCACCGCTGCCGAATTTAGAATTTTAAAATCTTTTTCTGCTGTTTGCGCTGAACAGAGGCAGGCGGCAGCACCTGCTCGAGATGGACCGGGTGGGCCGCGTAATTAAAATCACTTAATTAATGTTCGCGTTTAAACGCAATTACTCACCGACCGAGGAAATGACAAAGCACTAGGCTTAATACACCGGCGAATGCTCTAGTCTCGACTCTAATTGACTCTCTACTTCACTCGGATGTAGAGTTTGAGTGGATCGCCGGTGGGATGTCCAATGTCCATGCTACGTGATTAAGTGTAACTTGTTTTTCATTCTTTCAGAATATTTAATCATACGCTCAAATAAACTATTTATAAATACCACAGTTTTTGAATATTAAATTCTTGATGATTAGATTAGATAAATGCTCACCAGCTACTTTAAATTCATTTTTTTTCGTTATGCTGCTCCACAGGAAAATAATCCCTAAGTTGTAACGTCACAGTAGCGCTATTGCTTCACATGCGACTGGTCGTAAATTGATAAATTTTCTGATTTAAACTTATAACCAAAAAAGTTGCAGTTACTATAAATGCATTTGTTTGCTATATTGCACCATACAAACTTATTTTCTACGCTGTATCATCATAATATTGCTTCAAAACCGAGAGTTCGTGCGATTAAACCTTGTTGATTCAAATTTATTTATTTATGCTACTCTGTACAACAGAAATTTAATCCCACTTACAGTACAAGATCCGGTCTCACCGAGCCTCAGTATGATTCAAACTCGAGATCTTCGGATTCGAATGTCGAACGATGTTCCAGTTCGTGAAATTTTATTAAATATTACTTATTGAAATTTCTGTTCAAGTTTCTGGAAAACATGACAATTTATCTATTCCGATTTTCCTATTTTATTTAAAAACTATGATTGCTTATCCCAATTACATATGTTTTCAATTACTACCGAAACACAACTTACATTTAATAATAAGTCGTTTTAGTTCAGTAAGTCATTTTTCTACGATTGCTATGAAAAATTGACAATTACGCTTTCATTTGTCATCGTAAAGTTGACGTTTTCTGTGGAACAATCGAAAAATATCTTTTTTGCGCGTCTCCAATGGAAACGCGCGAAAAAGGTGTTAAATGCGCGCGTTTCCAATGGCAACGCGCGAAAAAGATATTAAACCCGTGCTTATTTCAATAATTACCAGGGATACGAACAAAACAGAAACTTGTCATATTAACAGTTAACAGAATGAATTTATTTTTAATACGCATACGTTTTTTAATAATTTTAAGATGCAATCGTAGAAAAAGTATGTGTGTACCACGAGCGTAAAGAGTTTTTGTTCGTCTTACACTATTGCAGCTCTCACCTTCGGCTCGCGCTGCAATTACCGTGTTCGAGTAACAAAGAATCACTTTACGCTCTTAATACACAAATAACTATTTTGTTTTATTTTGTCTTTTAGATATATACAAATATGAACAACTATTTATTTTTTTTTGAAACCTGCAACAAACAGCGAAAATGGTGTTCGAACTGAAACAAGTTTTTTTTTACTGGCACAATAATTTTGAATTCGTGAAATTTCGAGCCCTGCTTATAAACAAAAAAGTTTTTAGATTTTTTGAAGTAAATAAATAAATAATTAAATACAATAAGTGGCTGAAGAATCATTGAAATAATCTGTGGTAGAGGTAGAAGAAGTAGTAAATTGAAAGCAGCTGAAGAAGAAGCAAGTAGAAGATATGCAATACCATAAAATATATAAAAATTAATAACGAGTGTTTTGACTCTTATAGTTTACACCGGTGTACAAGTAACATCATAAAAGTTATCATCCTCGACAACAACTATATACTTCGTGAGTTTAGAGCGCTACCAGCAGCCAGCAGTCAGCAGCTACAACTACGAACATAAGTAAGAACCCAAGAAGAAATCGAGAAGCACAAAGGTAGATACTGGGTGCGCGGCCGGTCAGACAGGAAACTGTTCGCGTCGGTAACGCTCCGGCGGCCAGCGCGGTGTAAATTACCCCCGAGAAGCCAGCTTCACACACACCAATATTCGCATGCAGTGATTTCGTGCGTACGTGTGTTACAACGTCATTAGTCGTCAAGTCGCTTTACGCTCGTTTCGTTAATTTAAAACGCATTATTACACCGCCGTAATGAATCACTATACCGCGCGTGTTGCTGGCAAGAGTTGTCGATTATCGGCAGCCGTAATTTGCACTTCCCTCACGTTCACGCGCCATCAGACCGACGCTATGGCAGAGGTCTCCAAACGGCCTTCCGCGAACAGAAACATACGAGGATTTCTCTCACCTTTCAACCTTTCACTTTTTTTCAATTTCTTATATTTGCTCATTTTTTCTTCGGCTATAACTCAATAATAAAAACAGATACAGTCTTGCACACTTAATCAAAATATTAGGACACTAAATAGCTAGATATACAAAATTTCATTAAAATTGGTCCGCATAGATATTTTTAAAAATAAGAAAATTTTTTGGACTATTTACAAACTGTCTAATCTCATCGTGTTTTATTTTATATATGGTTGTATTTTTGCTTTATTATAGAGACTTAAATTCGATAACATTGGCTCAAGAAGCGAGCATTATTAACAATTCAATTTCGACTACTTTATAACTACAAGCAACACTAACAGAAAATAAACTCCGGAAAATATATAAATAAATTGTAATTTCGTCTGAATCTCTACAAAATATGTCAAAATTGACCAATGATAATATAGGTAGCATTGGAATCAACAAAATGTTTTATAAACTGTCATTTAAATTGTGAAAACATGTCTTCTATTACATTTTAATAATTATAAACAGAAAAAGTAAGTTGTACTAACTTAAATGTTATACTGTTTCTTAATATTTGATTATATCTTTTAGATATTTTATTAGATTTGTTCATTTTGCAAATAAAAAACAATTTCTATTCAATTCAAGCGTTACTTCTTAATTTATCTGCACCCGAAAAAAATATAAGAAAATCATAAGATCTGCTGTAATTATTACAAAATTTCCATCCTTAAATCATAATCATAAAATAAAATATAAATAAATATATTTATAATCACGCCTTTTACCCATAATTGGGTATGTCATACTGCCGTAAAGTGCGGTTACTAGCCGTTAAATCACGGACCTCAAATAGGTATAGGGGAAATCACAGGGATGATTTAAATGTGATAAAAATTGTTTGTCGGCTATAGAAATCGAATCCGGGTTTTCAAAACCACAGTCCGACTAGAAACCACTGAGCTACCTATCCCATATTTCGTTTTTTCGCGAAATGTTTGAGAACTACTGAATAGAAACGCGCATGCAGATCACCTATGTATATATAACCTAATATAATCACAAGCCACAAGCTATCTAGCTCATGCATCGTAAACTGATGATGGCAACGATTAAATTTCTCATTTTCCTTCAAGCCGAGATTGATACTCGTAAACGAGATTGCTCAAATTATGAATTAAATAACATTCATTTATCATCACGTTATTTCGTCAATTTAGGAAGCGACTTTGTAATTGTATCACACGTCGCAAAACATATAATTTTACCAGGAATGAAGACGCTTTCTGAACTCTGCAAGAAATAATATTTAAAGCAAAAGAAATAAAACTGCAATATACAAAATGTATGAGAAATCATGACGTATATCTATGACTTAACTACTTAACAACTTAAGTGACAGTTGATTATATTAAAACTAGTTTTTATTAGTAGGTAAGTAATTAATCAACAAATTTATGTATGTAGATAAGAAATAATAAAGTATATTTTTCTTTATTTCAACTATAAACATTCCCACCGACGAAAGAATTCAAAATTGTCTTTGACGTTCATTTGCAGCTGATGATATAATGTGCGAAACAAATATAGCTAGAGTAAAAAATAAAATTGCGCCTAGGTAACATTAAGACGCCATAATGATGTTGGTTTCTGACAATTAGACAAGGTTTTTAACTATGACATTTGAAACAAAAAATAGTGGAACGAAATGAAAATGAGGCAGTTAGGGAATCACGCTTCAGGACCAACGAAACGTATAAATCAACCAATAAATATCTAGCATATGTTAGCGTTACATTCTCAATGATTGGCTTAGCCATTTTAAGTACCAAACCATAAATTAAATTTTTTATTGAAATAATTATTAGCGTTACCTTAATTATTTTGAAAACTCGAAACTGTTATAGTTCCAAGATAACTTTGTTTAAAATACAAAAGTATGAATTACTAATTATTCATTAGCCAAATTTTTCACTTCTACATTTCAACATAATCTTAATCTTAATATACTTCTAAGACTAACTAATTGGATAAATATCTTTTGTAATTAGCCAACTTTTCAAAAGGAAAAAAAAACAGTAATTTATCAAAACACTAATTTAAACGTAAATTATATTTAAACCTTAAACAGAATTCAAGTCTTATCAACACACAACAATTTTTCTTAGGTAGGAACAGGAAACTAATTTTTCAAGTATAAATTTTTGTAACCCACTTCTTGGTTCACTCCCTACTTAAATAACTTTATCGCTATATTCCTGCTTTCTATATACATTGATTTGAATTGTTCTTGAAGAAAAATTGGTATTTTGCTAATAGGTAGAATAATGGCTATGTCAATTGACTTGCTCAAAAACATTTAAAAATTAATATTTTTTATTGGGTATCCTGTCTGATTTCTCTAACACATTTTTATCTTCTTTTTGTAACTTACAAACTTGATTTTTTTGTCTATATTAGTTTCTAATTTAGAAGGAGAGATTTACAGCCAAAGAAATAACAATAATCTACAATCTACGGTATACACAATGTTTCATTTCTTTCAAAATTCAAATAATTTAGCCTCCGAATTACGCCATATAGAGCTCTTTTAGCAACAACAAAATTGCTGTAATCTGTCAAATAATAAATATATTTTACCCATTACTGGATGTGGCACTCTGGCAGATCTCGGTAAGTAATATATTTCTGTGCGTGAAGAAGCGGTTACTAGCCATCAAATCACGGGCCCCCTCAGGCCATCTCCAAAGATGTTAGTGGGGCAGGATACACACAGGTAATTTGATTTTGAGTAAAGATCGTCGTCTGCAATAATCGAGCTCGACTTCTTAAATCCAGAGGCCGACGCGATATTCTTGAGCTATGTACTCCAGAAATAAATAAAAAATATAAATTTAAATAAACTTTGTTATTAATCAAGGACTCTGAATTATATTTCTACGGTATATTCAGTAATTTGGGAGTTATTATTATCGCTAGAATTCTATACGGTGTGATCCGAGGGTTGATTTTAATTACATCTTGATCATCAATAAATAAAACAATGTTAATTGTGTTGGAGGCACTTAAATATATATTTTAAAATCGTAATTTTTTCGTATGAATTCTTGAGAAAGGATAAAGAGGACGCGGCAGCAATTTCCCATGATGCGGGAGCAGAGCTAACAAAAAACAACGTTACACGCTTGCCCGTGTTTTAAAGTGGCTAATTACAAAGTGATCATTAATACGACAGCGGCGTCCGACAGAGAGCGAGAGCAAGCGAGAGGGACGATCAGGGGCGGCGCGGGAAGGGCACTCGGGTACACAGCTGACCGCAGGGAGCAGCTGCCGGCCTGTCAGCTCACGAGTGCCTCTAATAAAACAAAGAGAGGAAATTATGATAAATATCTCACGCTGCCGTATTATAATTTTTATTTATATTTACATTCTGAAACGGAACGCTGTTCACCGAATTTCATTAGACTTTAACATGGTGTAGAACGAGGAATTATTAATCTAGCGCTCCCGCTTCGCTGAACGCGTGTTCTCGTGAGGAGTTATGAGGAGGGGCGCGGCAAGGGAACAGGTGAACAGTTGCATGCAGAGTGTGGAGTACACACAGCCACCTATTCACTTCTTTACCACAGATGAGAAGAATAAATGATGTAAATACTTTGCTGGTGGTCTATAGATATCGACACCTTGTGATGTCACTACTTTAGAAGCATTCTTTTTGAAGCGAGCGGAAAATTTTCAGCACGAATATTAAATATCTACGACTTTCATAAAGGCACTACATACATTTTTTTCTATATTTTTAACAAAAATATGCAAATTATTAACATAAAAGTCATCGGTCATCCCAGAATACTGAAAAATACATTCTTATTTTATTGAGTTAGCCATGAAAACCTAGATAAACACTGCCTAAAATATTTATTTGTGTCATAATACCTAACTTTCCATACTGATTTTCATGCGCAAAATCCCACTTTACACACGGTCGTATAAATTATTTATGTATCTTGTGCTAAAAGTGTTTCTTTATTGCACAAGTGTAGCAAGAGACGCAGGAGAGTGTTACAAATCCAAAGAAACTTTTTGCCCCATGTTGCATACATTATTTTTTCTACGACCGACTTAAACTATTATTATACTAATTACATTTCAAATAGCAAAAGTCTTTATATTGTACATAACCTTAGGTAACGTACTGAAGTTTGTGCCGTAACGACAATTTTATTGCACGTTGTTAACAGTAGCGTGCGACAAAACGTTTTACACGTAGGCTTTGCGAAAAAAAAATCATTTTATGCAAAGCAAATGATTACATAATGACTCACTTTTAGCACAGTCATAGAAAAACAAATTCGAAGTTACATACACTATTGATTCTACGATCGAGCTTTAACTTATAATTAAATTAAGGCGTAGGTGGCTGAGTGGTATCAAGTCGACCTGTAGATTTAAAAACCCGGATTCGATTCCCATAGCCGATAAACAATTTTCACCAAATTAAATCTACCACTGTGACTCCCTCCACTAACATCTTTGGAGGCCGTGATTTGACGGCTGATAGCCGCACTTCACGCGAAGAAATATATTACTTACCGCAATCTGCTACGGCAGAGTGTCACACCCAGCAATAGGTAAAAGGCGTGAAGATATACCTATTTTATTTTATATATTTCAAACGTCAACAACATTTATTTTGTACATCATGTTAGATTACGTAGTTACATTTATTTCTTGCACGTTGGCATTAGCAGCGGCGATAAAATGTCTGAGATAAACAATTATTTTATGCATGAAATGAGTACATAATGACTCACTTTCCGTCAGATCGTAAAAAAAATATTAGAATCTAGGTAGTTTATATATTATATATATTATTTATATTTTAAATGGGGTTTGTAGGGATTTTCATATCATTATTTTCCGAATAAAAAAAGACATGTCAATATAAATCCTTTTTTCCAAACATGCAATTCTTGTACAAAATCTTCCTTCGTTCCTATTACCATTGATTTAATTCGTATAAATATCAGTAACGAAGTGAACGTCACCATATTTAAAATAAAATATACATCACTCATTTTATTCCTGTTACTAACCTGACATATTAAATATATTTAAAGAAAAGAAAACAATGCATTTCGATTATTGTTGCATTGTCCTGATTTTAAAATTATGTAATAGTCAAGCCATTTGATATGGCCTATAACTAAATTTACACTTATTGTGTAAGTTATCTTAAACTGAATAAATATCATGTTAGCAAGTTCCTAAATGTATCAATATTTAGATCTATTTCTGTACATAATTAATAATATAATTTATTTAATTATTATTTATGTTAATTCACTAGTTTTTTAGTATATCAATCAACAAATGATAATTATCATAAATTAAATAATTAATCTTGTTACCGCAATATTTAATTGCAGTAAACGAACATAATCAATCAACAATAATTTATTTCACATGTATTACAAGAGATCAGCCAATTGTTAAGTTATTTCAATAGTTGTTTTTGTATTTCAGCTTCATTTTACTTTTATTTTACTTAAAACAAAAACAAATATTTAAAAAAAATCGAAATATAACAACTACAATAACAATGACAAGGTCAAACAAAACACTAACATATCTCTGAATTTTGGAAACAACACTTCTTAACAACCAATTCTCTTGATCAAAATTTGCCAATTGTCATAAATACGTCAACAAACGACAATTGACTGAAAGCACTCGATGATCGATTTCGCCCGCTGTGTGTTGTCATGTTTGTGTTGATAGTGAGTTGTTTTTAAATGTTTGCCTAGAGCAGGGGTTGCTTGATGCTTGTGATTAAAGGGTGCGAGTTAATGATTTGTGTAAAGGGAGGGTTGTTCATTTAGATGATGGCCGATGGGGTATTAGACGAAAGTGGATTTAATTACGAAATTTAGTTAAAGAGTTGACTACTTACATAATAAAGGGTGCGGCACAAAATGATTTAGGAAGGTGTTAAAAATGTATTTGTTATTCTAACATTATCATATTTTCTTGTACAAATTACTTAATGCAAAATAATTAATTACAACATTTATTATTTATAATGAATAAATTATAAATGTTATTACATCTTTACATAACTGTTTGACAGTTTTTTATTTTGTAGAAAATATTTACTTCTTTTGTAAAGCTTTGTAATTATTAATCAATTAGCAGCCGGATTTAGCCTTAAAGCTGACTCATGCGCTACACAAAAACAAACTGTAAAAACAGAAGAAATTCTTGTGAGTGATGACGCAAAACGGAAGTCAAAACCAAAGAGTTGAAATATTAGAATATATAATGATACACATTATATCAATTGCTTAATAATAGCGTATGGTGCTATATAATCTAGTTCAAAGTACTAAACTTTGGTACCTATTACAATTGAGTTTATCTGTAGCATAATATTGCTTCAATATCTAAAGTATTGCGTAAAGTTAGATTCTATTATTCTGATCCTTTGTTTTTGTTATCGTTAAAACAATTACAAGCTGTAAGAAAATAAGTGTTTTAACTATTCTATGCGCAATTTTATTGCACCACATTCAAAGTAAAAAAATAAACTTAAGTTGTTCCTTTACAGCAATCGGTGTTTTTCTCAGAGTTTTGAATCGAACCGGAACATGAACTGAAACCGAAACGAACCGATGCTCTTTTAGTGAACCGTGAACCGGAATCGAAAACATCAACACTTCAAAAGAAATGTAAAATAAGATAGATAAGTATTAAAAAAAAAAACATTGAATCGATTATAAAACCACAGTTAACACCGCAACAATAATTTCTTTATTTTTCTTTTAAAAATTTAGTATTTTTTATAACTTCTATAATAGTTATTTGTATATTAACGGAAAAAAAGTGACACATTTCTTCCTGCGAGGGATGTAAAGTGCCAGAGGTAAGAATTGCATTTTCTTAACGTGATATACATATAATTTGTTTCATTACTTTATCAGAAAGCAAATATTTTCAGAAATAAATTAGATGTTTAGATAAGTTTTATTATTCTCTTGACAATAATACTACCTGGATGTTACTAATATCAAATTATATCGTTGTTTTACTTTACTATTCTTTTCTAAGGATTAGAAATAAATTACTTTCTTCCATGGGAATGAAAATTTTTACTTTCTGGTAGAGTCGTGAAATTTATTTATGCAAGTAGTATAATAAGTATCACTTTATTGCACGAGTGGGAAAGAAGCAATAAAGACACTTTTAACACAAGTTGCATTATATTAATTTTCCTTATTACATTTAAAAGATCAAAAATATGTATTTGGCAGGTTATGTAGTGAAATTTGTATGACAGCAACTATATTATTGTATTTTACTGCACGCCGTGCAAAAAAGACACTTTTCGCGCCATTGTAGAACAGGTTTCTATCTATAATTTTGTAGATAAACCATCTAGGAAAACTAGTTTATTAGTAGGCCATATCAATTGGCTTGACAATGATTTAAATCAGTGTATATAAAACAATGTGCTTATATAATTAAAATGAACAAACTGATTGACCAAGGCAGCTCGTACTAATATTACTTCAAACTAAATCTGTCCTGTCAATGTCAAATTAGTGATCTGTTTTACTAAGTATAAATTAAAACTGATCCTGTTGTCAAATATAACAACTTATATTGTTGTTATATTTGAGATATATAGAAAATGTAAATCGTAGAAATGAAATGAATAAAATATAACGTATATATATATATATATATATATATAATTACAAACATATTAATGCTTTAATTATCAAACTTAACAAGTTTTGTTGAATACACCACGTCTCTGCTCGATGTGAAGAACTCCGAATAAACAAATAAACCAAAACTTCCCAAAACGCAGTGTCACGAACAACCCAACCGAAATTAGCCCGAGTTCGTTCAGTAGGTGGAAAGAACTGTCAGCGTCGAAATTAGCTACCTGGTCGGATCACAGCACACCTGGATCTTCAACTCGCTCACGAGTCACGATCAACCGCACTTAAATACTCCTTGACGCTTCGGACAAAAAGCCTTAATAGCACTTATCAAACAACAGAACAACAGTTGTACAAAGTGCGGCGAGTTGTCTTGTTTGCTGCTCGATATGTGAATGACATCGTGATAAGCAAATTTGTTCAAGGAGGTAGAATTGGATTTAATGGGTACGTTTTTTGGTAGAGAATTGGCACTTTTAAATTTAGTGATCAACTTTTGACAGTTATTTTCATGTTGTTGTTTTGAATTTATCTGATACATGGTTTTTATCTAATTAACGAGGAACATAACAACGTTTTAATCGTGTTCAATGTCTTTAAAGAAAAAAAACATGAATAGAGAACCGTATTTAATGCGTAAATTTGATAAAAAATTACTTGTTCTCAGAAGCGATATGCTATTTACTAATTTGAAGATAATTTAAACTCATTCTGATTTAAAGCACGAATCATTTTTTAATATTCATTGCCATTAAGAAAAATGTATATTTTAACTTCAATTGAAAATAATTTTGGGTAGTTATACGTAGAATTTCAGATGATAAAAGAATAACAAAAAAAAAAACTTAATTGTCATCCATACACTTGGTGAAACTAGGTTTAATAAAATATAAACTAAACACTTGGCTAAGTCTCACAAAATTCAGCCTCCAAGTCACCTTATGAGGGCATCGTCAGAGGCTGGCCAGCACAGTTAGTAACCATAGACGCGTTTCGCTCTTATTAGAGCTCATCAGTATGGTATAACTCACTTCTTCATAAGGTGACTTAGAGGTTGAATTTTGTGAGACTTAGCCAAGTGTTTAGTTTATATTTTATTGATAAAAGAATAATTCAAAATATAATTTCAAATCTTCATACGAAAAGAAATTGTCGAGAAGTACCCAAAAACGAGAAAAGCTATATTTGTCGTCTAGCAAACTTATACGAGACGATGAAACGAGAATTGACTATTTCTCGTGTCGTGATCAAAAATTTAAATTATGAAAATTGGCTCAGTAGTATCGACTCGGCTTGTGGATCTTGAGAACCCTGCTTCGATTCCCACAGGCGACGAACAATTTTCACCAATTTAAATCTACCCCTGTAGCTCCCCCTCCACTAATATCTTTGGGGGCAGTGATTTGACGGCTAGTAACCGCACTTCACGCGAAGAAATAAATCACTTACCGAGATTTGCTACGTGGGAATGCCACACCCAGTAATAGGTAAAAGGCGTGATGATATATTTATTTATTTATTTTAACATTATACTAACTGTTATATTTGTATGTGCGATTTTTTGTTTGTTAGACAAATAAATTAATTAGGAACTTTGTTAGAAGATTGGATCAACCCTTAGAAGACTAAGTTTTAATTCACATTTATCTTAGTTTCAATGCAATTAATCTATTTTTTTTATGAGATATATTTATATCATCATGCCTTATACCCATTCAACACTCCGCCGTAGCTGATTTATATAAATAATATATTTATCCATCAAAACACCTCTCCCCATTTTAATGAAAGGGGTACCACAGGGATAATATTAACGTGGTGAAAATTGTATTTTGGAAGTTAAATTATAATGTACTTTTTCAATTTAACAATATTATTGAAATTTGTAGCAGTCGTTATTTCAAAAATCTAGCTAAAATACACGCCTGGCATTATTCAGAATCGTACCTAGATTTTCGAAGAAGAAAATACATCTACAATGAACGATTAAAGTGTATTGGACATAACAGATCATCTGTACCATCTCCACATGAGAGCCTGAAGGTGTGAATCGATATTTTGTAACGTTCCAACAACAATTACCAACAACATGATGGAATTCCGTGAATCAACTCATCAATCTCGCCGTGTGGGTGTTAGTGTTGATACGATTACCTCGTGTGCGTGCAGGGCATACGCTCCGCGCCGAGTCTCAGCCCGACTCCAGCTCTCGCTGCACAGCGGTTGACATGCGAGGTCGAGCCGGCTGTCATTATCGCGGCATTATCGTTTCAGTGTGGACCGCGAGCACATTAATTACCGCCGCCATAGCAGCAAGCAGAGAGGGGCGTGTCGGCTTGCGAGTAGCGAGCGCGAGCATATTGCGCCGGGATGCTCTATCGATCGTGGCGGCGGTGCGCGGCGGTGGCGACGACGCACTCAGCCACTTGGCTGTCGCTGTCGAGTGCCTGCGAACTGACACTATGCCACCGGGAGACACACTTGACCTGACAGAACAGATACGAAACACTTCAAATTCTGCCTCTGGTTTTGCTTTTACTTTTCTCTTACTTTTAGACACTGTGATAAAAAATAAAAGGGATTTTTAGAAACCTTGCTCTGTTCTTACACTGATTCTACTGATAGCCAGCTCTTATGCGTCATATCAAAACAAGAGAGAAGCAAGATAGCCACTTCTCGACGCGTCTGTATTCCCTATTCTCTAAAAGAATTATTAAAAATATTCTTCCTGATGTTAGAAACGTTGCTCTAACCTTACACAGATAATAGGGATAATCAACTCTCGCGTCTCTATTACCTATTCTCCAAAAGAATTATAAAAAATATTATATCTGATGTTAATTTTACTTCTTTGTTAATCTGAGATAGTGTGATAAAGATAAAGAGTTTTAAAAATGTTGCTCTATTTTTATACAGATTCTAGTGATAATCAACTCTTGCCTTGTCTCACATTTTCAAGAGAGAAGAGAAATGACTAGTTCATGTCTTATCGTTTACATTTCCTATTCTCCAAAATAGTTATTAAAAATACTGCTTCTGATCTAGATTTTAGCTTTATTTGTCTTTACAAAATAAAAGGAATTGAAAAAATAAATTCTTATGTCCCAAAACGAAAACAGACAATTTTTAACTCGTTTATTTTCTCAACTCTTCAAAAGAAATTGTTAAAGATGTTGGTTACAACAAGTTATAATCAAGGTTTTGTTAATAATTGTAATTATTTGAAAATTGTCATTTTCTAGTCTGGTGCTAAATTACTTCTTGGTTCATCTCAGCATCATCACTAATATATCCTAAAGACCGCACCAGTTCCAATTCAATATTTATATATCTATAATTATTTCTACATTTGATTAAATAATTTAACATCAAGAGTAACAAAAGAAGAAACAAATATAAATGTGTGTGAATTTATACTTAAAAAAATAAATATATCATCACGCCTTTTACCCATTATTAGGCGTGGCACTCGGCTGTAGCAAATTTTGGTAACCGCACTTTATATATCACTTAACGAGATCTGCTTCGTCAGATTGTCGCACCCAGTAATGGGTGAAAGGTGTGATGGAATATTTATTTATTTTGCGTATGAAGTGCGGTTACCAGTCCTCAAATCACGGTTACAAGATATGATAGTGGATGGTGAGCCACAGGGATAATTTTAATATGAAACTCGGGTTTTCACGATTTCGCTGAGCTATCTAGCACAAAATAATCAATAATAATAAAATTATATGTACCTAGGTATAATTTTTCCGTCGTCTATTACTTATTCTCCAAGATATTCAATGTATTGTAGTGTGAAAATGACAAATGAGAACTCGAGTTCTGACTGACTTCTTTTTCGTGAGATTAGTTGCCTTTGCATTTGTTTATTTAGCATATAATTTGAGAATAATTGTACAAAATAGGTCATTTCTGATATGAAAAGACAAAAGAAAAGTAATAAACTTCTCATATACAATTTATTCTACAATTCATGTAGGTAGATATTAAAAATGAAACTATTATAGTCGTAATTTTCTCACTTTATAGAAATATTAGTAACACCTCAAAAGAACCTGAAACTAACTAGTGCAAGCCGAAGAAACAATATATTTATTTACGCCTAGAATTAAAGTCTATCAAATCGTAAATAAATGCACAAAGCAGAGAAGTTATTCACTGCAGAAGTCCAAAGATATAAACCTATTCTGAAGCAATAATTTTTCCTATTGAATCAAGTTGTCTTGGTAATTTATTTGACTCGCGCTTAGTCAACCTGCAGGTAATATCTTAAACGTATACACAGCTACCTACTCATATTTATGTTCGTATTAATATACACGTGTTTGCCTAGATTTTAATCGAAATGCGAGTCGACGAAAAACAGCTGCCTTTCAGAAAAGGGAGCGGTGACATCCACTTAAAAAGATCTATAAATAACAAAAATATTCCTTGAATTAATTCATTACCAACAACGACTTTCAGTCCGATAAAATTTAAGACGCCAACTGCGCGGATAAATAAAATACAAATATGACAGAAAATATGAATGAAGGTTTGAATGTTTTCCTGCCAATCCATTACATGGAACTCACGCTCATTCATGTAATCTAATCCACGAATCCAAAACAGTGGTTCAAACGTATGTTTCAGTAGTAAAAGATTCTCATCAAGCCAAATGGAAACGTTTGTTTCATGCTTTTCTATCGCTACTAATGTAATCAGTGCGAGCGAGATAGCAATTGATGCAGTATATCAGAACTGACAGAGACAAATGACTTACAGTGACAAACTGTCGATTGATTTTTCCTGCTCTTTTTTCCCTAAACGTGAATCTTATTCCTTCCAAAATTAGCAAATTTTTTAACAATTATAACTATATCACCACGTCAGTTTATCCATTTTGGAAAGTAATAGGTCTTCTACCATCTCAAAATTGTTCAAATTTATTTTTTTGCTTTTCAAAAGAGTAACTTAATTTCAATTCAGTACAAGGGAGCAGAGATTATGCTAGAACGACAAATGGGAAAAAAATTCTTAAGAATAGAATAAAACATTGACTTAAAAATAAGATAATTTTTAACAAAATGTGTAGCAAAACGAATCTCTTCTGAAGGCACTACAGCTCAAATTGGGCCTGGGCCTACCGGACACACCGAGCCGCAGTTTTTACACTGCCGTACTGCCGGTTTTCGTAGTCGAATGCTACATTATTTAAGGCGTATAAGTGACTAGCTTATAGCGCCCGAGTGTGATAAATACATGTCACTGTATTTTATATTTTACGACAAATCACACATTGCCGACAGGCGGATTCAAACTGACGAACCTTGGTTCGGGTGACGTCACAGTATGTTAAGAGATGTGCCTTAACACGCTCGGCCACCGCGCCTAGAATCTCTAATTGAAATAAATATTAAATTTTACTTACATATTAATATTGATGTTATCATTTAATTATTTTCAATTTCAGCTCAATGGCACTGCTAAAGACAAAAAATTTACTTTCAATGGCAAAACAAATAACAATGGCCAAAAGTTGGTTTGTAAGAAATAAATAAATTTAAAGAACAACGCTATAAAATAAAGAACTATCCTTCTTAATAAAGGATGTATGTTAGAGTGATAGTGACAGTAATAATGAAATCAAGACCACTTAGTCTCAGCAAGGTTTGAACTTGCTTGTAAGACAAAAGTTTTATCGAGTAGCAAGCTGGCAAAATGGTAACTAATTTCAGATTTGGTAAAAAAAATCAATAGAAAATTTCGTTAATCCCGATAAAAAAGTGAAACTCGTAGTAATAAAATTCCGGATGAAGACACCTGTTTCTGAATCTCCGTAGTCCTTAAATTTGCGGTCGAACATGTTTGAGTGTAAACCAGACTCAAGCCGATTAGCTCCCAACATAACACCCAGCACGTAAGCGCTCTGCGTGCTAGCGTTCCCGTCTCCCCGCGCGGTGCTATTACCATATGAGACGGTGTGAGCGGCCGCCGCCGCCCTGTCATTAGCGCGCCGCCGCCGCGGGCCGCGAACAATTAATTGCGACAATTACCGCGAGCGTTGCACACCTATGCCGGCAAGAGTCACTCAAGGCGGCCTTGACGCGCGCCCGATAGTTTCAGTTACCAGCGTTCAGTGTTTTGTTCGGTTCGTTTGTGTTTGTGGCGGTGTTGTGATTTACATGTGTGCGTGTGTTTGTGCGTGAGGGGCGGTGACGGCGGCGGTGGCGCAGGTGGCGGCTGGTCGATATCGCGACAAGCACCAGACGCGTATCGACTCATATGTGAATACGGTTTAACTCTACTCGAAATCAAATACATTCTGCCAATTTTATTCAGTTTCTAACCAGTTAAAAAGAGAACTCAGTTTACTTCGTTTTAAAAGATAATATTATAATCTTTTGTCATCTAATCCATTCTTACATGTCAGTAATTTAGTTATTATTTTATATTACTGTTAAATATTCAATTTTCAGTATTTCAAGTTAAGCAAAAAAAACACTTTAAATAGCACAGCGATTTATTTTTATGTGTGAAATGCGATCAGTTATCAAGTATTTGGAAGGCAACGATTGCATAAAAGCATTTGTATTATTCATATGTTGTCGTTATATCACTTTACCTATTACTGGGTGTAACAGATCAAATGAAGCGATATATTTATGAGTGCGAAGTTTACTTACATTGTGAGGAAGAAACAGGAGTAATTTTAATGTAGTGAAAATCAGTTGAGATTGGGAGACGAACTTGAGTTTTCAAATCTAAAGTCCGACGCTAAGTCTATTGTATTATTTATTATTTTATTTCATTTCTTATTTGATCCTTTCAACATTTAGAAGTAAATTGATGGAACTACTTTTACTATAAGCAGATTTGTAAAATGTGTTGTTCTACTAATTAACATTCTACTAATTCCAAGTTAAAATCAACTTATTTCGTAAATAAAAAAAAGATGAAAATGAAATAAAAAGTTATTGTTACTTTAAAAAATCGCAGAATTAATTTAGCTATGATATTCTTGATAAAACTTCTAAACAATTAATAAATTTTCTATTAAAATTAATATATAGAATACTAGAAATTCTAAATTCTTTTTACTTGTATTTGAATTTTAAAATGAATGCAACAATTAATTGCTCGGTTAACAAACTATCAGTAAGATACAATAAACTTGTATGATATTTCTTGTTGCAATGTTTTCTAAATTTAAAAATATATAAAAATGCGATATTACGTGATTTTTTGTTGTAATTATTTAATTTGTTTTGTCCTGCACTAAAATTGTAAATTATTTAACATGTAGTTCTGTACTGTTTTGGGATTTTAATGTTTATTCTGTTGTATGACTTGAAACAAACAAATAAATGAAATAACAAATGCGCTGTCTGTTAACTTTTAAGAATCAGTTAAATAAATAATACGGAATCGATTATCATTTGACAGTTCATCTAGGTACTACGGCAATAATTTTCTTCATTTCATTTTCACCACATAAAAATATTTGCAGCTAATGTACAGGTTGGCTGGAAATAATTGTCCGGTAATATTTTCTGTACGTATACGCACTAAAAATTATTTTGCATGTTAATTCCACTTAAAAAAAGAACCTGCGGCTGTAAACCGTAGGCGCCAGTGGTGTAACGGGCAAACCTATTGTTCATTTGAAGAAAAAATACAAAAAATAACAGTGGTGCCAGTAACCATTAATTGAAAAAAAAGGTACTTCAAAAGTTGCAGGTAATTAAAAATTATAATCAATCGACGCAGTGACAACACACTATTATTTTCTTATTATATTTAGGGCCAGTCTTTCTTTCTACTTAATAAATTTATGTGTCTAATAAACAAAAAGAAGTACATCAAAAAACAAAAGCAGTAGTTATTTATGAAAAAGGAAAGTGTTCAATTACAGGATAAGTAGATAGTTTCATGCCGAGCGACAGTTCCTGTACGACGCTTTACTGACGTGTTACGTATAACATTTTACCTAAAACTTATAAACAAATAATAAATATTTTAAATTAAAAGAAATATTTGACTTTCATATTCAGTCAGTATTTTATGTTGCTATGTAACTAAATAAAATTCGTGTTTCGTTACCTGCCTAGGCAGGCAATATGTTGTTTTCATGACTAGGCATGCAAAGCAAAGCTTTCCTGAGTCTCAAAGGTCAAGCAAATGTTTATTTTCCTGTCAGTTTCAGGTAAATATAATTTTCAAAATTAGAATTATTATTTTGATGCGATATTTTTTGTTTAATAGGGTAGGTAGCTCAGTGGTATCGAGTCGGTCTGTAGAATTGAGAATTCGGGTTTGATATCCACAGCCTACAAACAGTTTTCACTCTTGTGACTCCCCCTTCACTAACATATTTTGGTGACTTGACGACTGGTAACCGTACTTCACGTGCATAAATATATCACTTAGCGAGATCTGCTACGAAAGATTGCCACACCAAGTAATGGGTAAAATGTAAGATGATATATTTTCTTCTTTTTTTTGACAGATAAATTTATTATGACCAGTTGTACCGCCTAAAGTAAAATTTTAACTTGATTTAAATAAATAAAAGCAAATGGAATGTTTGACAGCAATGCCATTTATTCTATATGACATTTAATTTCGCTTTGCTTTTATTTATTTAACTGGTCATTAGTAACTCTGTTAAGACATTGAAATACTTGTCCTTAGGATGTAAAAATTTAGTTGCATTTATTACTAAATAAATAAAATAAATTTAGCATCACGCCTTTTACCCATTACTGGTTGTGGCATTCTGCCTAAGCAGATCTCGGTAAGTGATATATTTTTTCGTGTGAAGTGCGGTTACCAGTCGTCAAATCACGGCCCCCAAAGATATTAGTGGAGGGGGACATTACTTTAGAGAAAAATTCGGCCAAGATCGGAATGATTAATCCGGTATTCTTTATCACCGGTAAAGCTCGTTCCTAACTAGACTACGCATCATAACGACATTATTTGAGATAATCTTTTTAAAATTATAATTAGTTAATGTCCGATTTATCAATTGACTAAGTAAATTATATCTATTCTCCTATATTTAACAGGTAGATAAATTGCAACAGACACATAATAATTAAACACTGTGTATTAATCAATTAACAAATATTTACCATTCAAAAACCTAACAAAATTAATTCCAATTATTTTGTTGAAAAGTATTACAATGTGAGAGGATTAAGAAAACTCATATCATATATTTCTCATGAATCATTTAACAATTAGCTTTTAGATTAATGTAATAACATTAATTACCATTTAGCTTCGAACCTAATTGTTTTAAAAGTTAAGATAATATACTACCTAGACCTGTCTGTTTTTAATGAATAACTAACCTGATATTTTTACGACGTCAGACTATTGAAATGATGAAAAACATATTATATAATATTGTAATTCTATCGACCGTAAAATATTAAAATAAGTACGTCTCATTATTTTTAAGCTTTTTCTGTTGAACAATTTTTCTACTTATCATAATGGTGGCCCTATTAAATTATTCTTTTTACCTTCTCACACCTTTATAGCTCATAAAATTTGACCTCATAATAACTTTCAGGTATACAAATTTAATTTAACAAGAACACTAAACCATACTGTATCGATTTACATGTTAAGCTCAACACCAAGAAATCTAATCATAAGAAATTTTTCTTTTGATTTATAAACAAACAAATTGGACTTGGAATATGTTACCTGTTACCTCACAATCTCGCTCCTATCAACTAAAGAATAACACTTTTTATGTGCCCTTCATCATATATAAATATCTACTTGAAAAATAATGTAGGTACTACTAAAATAATTGATTGTATTATTATTCAATACATGTTTAAAATTATATTTCAATGACAAATGCTGGACAAAACTCGTCATAGATGACACACTGGTCGAAGAGCGTCGATGAGCATCGATGAGCTCTTCGATGAAACAACAGAACGCGCCCGTCACCAACGAAAATTAGAGGCTCCTCTATTTCCATCGAAGAGCTCATCGAAGAAACGAACGTATCTCATTTAATATTATGTTATTATAATGTAGCATCTTTTGCTAAATAAATAAATGTTATTATTATTATTATTATTTCAATCGTATCTTTTGTGTCTCATTTCACGTTAGCATATTTTTGAAATTTAGTTTTTCTTTCTCAACTTTAGAAGCTTTTATTGTTTGTCAATGAAGGGTGCGTTCTGTTGTTTTATCGAAGAGCTCATTGATGCTCTTCGAAGCTCTTCGACCAGTGTGCTATAGGCATAAGGCACTTTGGCTGCGTGGAATTTGGAAATGTATGAACACTTTTTTTATTTTTGCAAAAAGAGAAAAAAAAATGCTTTAACCAACTAAGACACGGTCGCTTGTGATTTAAATTTGATTAAATATTTAAAAATGTATGACTAATAGATGTTGTTGGTAAAATGGCGCCCTACAATTTTGGGTATGCAGTTGCACACTTCTATATTTGGCCTGATAACCATGGTTTTATAATTTTACAGTAGGAATTTAAAAATGTAGAAGTTATATATGTAGTCCGTCAGTATGGTGGTGTGGATAGCGATATGGAATTCGAATCCGGAGATCCCGAGTTCGAAACTCACTCAAGCTATAGATTATATAAACTACCACACTGCGGCTCGGTGAGTGCGGACCCTGTACTATAATTGGGATTAAATTCCTGTTGTACAGCGTAACAAAATAAATAAATAAATAAATATGGTGCTTGGCAATGATGTCGCGAAGAAAAATTACTGATTGGTTAGGATTTCATTAAGCTGTAGGTTGTCTACCCTGAAATTGATATAATTTGTTGTTACGAAGCGCAACAAATCAAGCAATACAAGTCTGAATTGTCATGTAAAATTCCAACAACCAATAGATCGCAAAACTACATCAACACAAACAATTTTTGTTGTCTAGGTTTTAGAATCTTGAAAGCAACGAAGTGTCTGGGCAAAGCAGCAGGAGGGAAAATGCACGCATTGTGCGGCGGTGGCAAGGTGGGTGGCTCGGCCCGTCTCGGATTTAACAAGTGTGTCCATTTACGAGTCTCAGGGTCGGACACTTTACAGCTCACCACATAAATATTGTCACGAGCCCAGTCGGGCCGCAGCCGCTGTTCAACGCGCCAAGCTGAGTTACAGTGTCGCGTAACCACGCACCTTATGCCATGCTATACAAATAATACACTCACTTTTGGTTTCTGCGAGGAACTTGCTCCCTGTACGGATATTTTTTTTAATATTTTAAAGTTGTATAACACTACAAACAATTATTTTTATATTTGTTGATGTTCAGTCTTCCTAGAAATCAAATGAAATATTATTTGATTGAAATGTATAACCAATTAGATATTTTTGATCCGAAGATTATAATTCATTTCTCGGAGTTGACTAGCTTTTTAATAATATATTGTACAACAAGCATGGAATAGTACTTATTTCGTATGAGTATGAAAATTTGTTTGCTATAACACATGACATTCCATGCAAGTTGTATGCTTTAGCTACGACTTCGATCTTATTATGCTATTAATTTATATTTTAATGATAAGTTTATCTTTATATTTTCAAAACTGAAAACACCAGCTTCTTCTTCTTCTTTCTTATACTCCTCTGGGGAGCGTAGGGCGCAACTGCGTTTCACAGCAAAGATCTTTTAGTGGTAGGGTTGCTAGTCCTATGCACCTTTATATAAGTCTGATTGCTAATTTCTTTTATTTTTAAAGTGAATAACACTGGTTATTTAATTCGTATAATTATAATTGTTATTCTGTTGTGTAAGGATTTTTCAACTTTCTCTATCCGTTGCCTTTTTCTTAGCTTCGTTCCAGCCCATATTTACAGTTTGTAGTTCATTAAGTGTGTTTCTTTTCCATGTATTTGCTGGTCTTCCCTTGTGTCTGTTCCCCAATGCATTATATTCATAAGTCTGTCTTGTAATGCTTGTTGGTGCTTTCCTTAATATATGTCCTATCCATTTCCATTTTTGTCTTTTTATTGTTTTTTTCAATTTCTTCTTCTTTCGCTCGTATAAGTAGTTCTGCTTACATAATTATAATAAGAACATTTTAGCTTGGAGATTTTATAAGAATATAAATTTCTATGTTAAAAATCATTTTTAATAGTAAGGAAAAGATATGAATTGTTAAGTATATAGTTTATTTCTTGAGAAGATTGAAGACAACGAATGAAAATTAAATAAAATTGTTTGATATAAGATTCTGAATTTAGAAACTGTGAATAGAGAACACAACCATATTATTAAAATCACTCATGTCTCTTCCGTATCTGTAAGAGTTATAATTTGACGACTGGTAACCACACTTAACGTGCACAAATATATAAATTACTGAGATCTGCTAAATAACAGAATATTAAAGAAATGGGTAAAATAATGTGAAGATATGTATGTTTTAAAAGAATAAAATTAAAATTTATGTATTGAAGAACCTGCGGGTTAAATTTCAAGACTGGTAGACGCAAAGGGATCCTATAACGTCTAAAATTTAGTAATTTATTTTCACCTGTTGTGTCAGTGGCTTAACAGGTTTATATTTCATGTTCCTAATTGTTTTTTATTTTGTACATGATACCTAGTACCCTAGCAGGGTTGAAAGGCCGTGATGATATATCTAATGAAA
Organism: Pterostichus niger; assembly: GCA_947425015.1. Lineage (NCBI taxonomy): Eukaryota > Metazoa > Arthropoda > Insecta > Coleoptera > Carabidae > Pterostichus > Pterostichus niger. The sequence continues at coordinate 21,741,565 of OX380345.1, read as the reverse complement.
GCAGCATATTTCGTTGGTGAAGCTAATAATTATGACCGTTCACAAAATGAAGCGAAGGAGTCAAATTGCAGAAACAATATATCATGTCTGGGGTCGGTCCTTCGCTCCGCTCCGCTCTCAGTTCACCAGATCCTGGTAACAGATGCGCGAGGCCGGGTAATTAACTCGCTGGTGTTGGTGTCGTCCCCGCCCTGCAGGCCTGCAAACGCCGCCGCAGCAGCAACTGTATCTAATTCGTATATATACGGGGCCGTTACACGGACCGTTGTCTTCATTGATTCGGGCAAGCGGGGGCGCATAAGCTCCGCCAAATTGCTTTCCTCGCTTGCGTCTCTCCCCGAACGACATACCTAGCCGCCACCGCCGCCGGCAATTTATTATGGAGGTTAACAAATCCGCGCACAGATCTCGTAGTTTCATGAAGTCGCTGGCTCTGCCCTCTCTACTTCACCCGCGTCTCCCGAACAACCGCTCAACTTCTCAACCCTCAAAGATACACTCCATAAATCTACTCATACGTTTCAAATTCCCTTACATCAAGATTTCCTCATTTCTTTTGATTTTTTTATCATTCTGCATGATGAATGATGAAAATTTTAAAGGTCTACTAAATTTTTTCACCCTTCACATATTTTGGACAATATTAATTTTTTATATTTTTCGGCACAATCATTCTTCTTCATCATAGAACACGCTATGTCGAGTAGATATAATCATCGTCTCGCAAGCGAGTTTTGAGTTATTCAAATTTTACTAAAAGTTGTAGTGCAATTGGGTTATAAAGAGTAACAAATAAATAATAAATAGTAAGAATTCTGTATAGGTTAAGATTTTTATGCAGTATAATTTGTTTTCTGGCTTCTTTTTGGTAAAATAGATATTTGAAACTAGAGAGGACTAATCGAGGTCTGCAAAGATACTTTCAACCAGATAGGTATAGAACATTATTTTTACGATTAGAAATATAGATTAGTCGATTTTTAATTGAAATTAATAAATATTTTGAATGTATGTACCTAGGAAAACAATACAAACAAAACAAAAATGAAAACAGTTATGATATTTGTTGTCTGCAAAGAACCTTGATCTGCAACTTTTCACTTTCTGTCATTAAAGGATGTTCGTACAGCCTACTTTTTTTACTGATCGTAGAAAATAGTTATTGACGTAACAAGACCAGAAAGTTATACCTTATTGGGCGAGCAAGCATATTTAGTAGCTTCAGAGCCCAATATAAACACTTTCAGGGTGTGTTACGTACCATATTTTTTGTGATCATTAATAACAAATTATTCATGATTAGACACACAAATTAAAAATAAATAAATTGATCACCATGGAAACATACATTTTCCGATATCTTTTGCAATTTAGGGCTCGGTAAAGTTTTACTGATTCCTTTGGTCAAATTTTCCAATCTAGATCAGAAAAGACGAATAATACAATTCAAAAATAGAGCAGATAGGGCAAATTTTTTGGGTGGTCGCGAAAAAATATTTGTTACAAGTTTTCTCAAATTTGTAATGTACTATTGTTTGAATCTTGATATATATTAATTAAATATGTTTACGTACATTTGAATCGTAATGAACTGTTTACTTAACTCTGTCTCTAGGGGTTACGAGACTTATAACGTGCTAGCCCGTGTAAAAATTATAATTAAATATGTTTGTAAACATAAAAATTTAATATTTTAAGTCTAATAATATCAATGGAATTAGAAAGGAAAGAGCGTTAAAATCGTTCGCATCCCGGTTCCTTCATGTTTTTGGCTAGCTCTGTCTTTATTTCTTGCGAAAAAATATAATTTAGTGAGATTTGCTCCGAGAGAGCTGCCAGTCTCAGGAATGAGTAAACCTGCGTGATGATACATTTAAATATGTTGGCACAATATAATTTTTTTTGTTCATCACAGTAGGAATTATAATTGTCGGAATTCCAGGCCCCCAGATGAGCGCGCGTCATGTAGTAATTCGATTCAGAAGGATCTTCGCATGTCAACATGGCTGTAAGATCCTGTCCATGACGTGGAATTCCAGCAGTGTACAGGGTCGGCTCCAGGCTCAGGTGCAGGTTTGGTTGATGGACGCGGACCGCAGAGTGATTTAGTGACGGGCGTTTATCGCATTTACATACGAGACAGATCACTGAAAGGTCGGACAAGTGAAACGTGGATTCGAGGCTGACTGATACGAAACGATGTGAGAGATGATGATAATTAATAGGGAGACGTCTGGTTTCGATTCTCCGCCCCCCGCGGTTTGACGGACTGCCGCTGGGACTGTAGATAGTCGAGCTATAATACTGGTCACTTGCTCTCGCTGAGATCTTATAGCTGCTGGCTGCTAGTACTGGCGCTGTTGACCAGATGACTACCTTTATATTCCAGAACTTGGATCAAATGAATTCATAATTACAGGAAATTGTAGTTCAATGAATATAACTTGCGTCCACCAAGCTAGTATTCGCGCGTTCTAATTTCGCTGACTTCAACTTATAAAATACTATTGTGTCTGAGTCTCCTTACACTGTAATTGGTATTAAGTTCCTGTTGTTCAGAGTAGCAAATAAATAAAGAATATACAGGTATCCAATGCAAATTATTCCACAGAAGATTAACAATGAGTATTCTACTACCATTGGTTCCCTGATTACAAGAAACAAGTTTCAAATAAAACTTCTGCATTTAAATTCGTCTATATACCTATACAGGGTGTTTCTATACCTCTGCACGAATGTTTAATGACATATATAATTTGATATACTGATTATAGAACAAAATTTATTTTTTTTGAAATTAGAAAAATTAGGGTATTTCATTCCTAGTCACTGGTTTAATAGTACATTTAATTATTTATAATTATGCTACTAATGAAATAAAAGTATAAACACAGCCTACAAATAATAATTTATTAATTAGTAGTAATTAATTGTAGGTACCTGGTGTGATGCCTTATTTTTTGTTTTAATTAAATGTACTATATTAAACCAATGGCACTAAAAATGTTCGCTATGAATGAAATACCCTAATTTTTGCGAATTTCAAACAAATCTTTTTGTTCTATAATCAGTATATTAAATTATATATGTCATTACAGTTTCGTGCAGAGGTATAGAAACACCCTGTTTATAAGTTTATATAAATATATGATTTCAATATTTTTATTATAATATAAGTTAAATTAAAAAATTGTAGTTACAATATAATGTAACTTATTTAATAAAATTAAATAAATATACGTACGTATATCATCACGCACTTTAGTCATTGCTGGATGTGGAAGCTCCGCCATAGTAGATCTCGGCAAATGTTATATTTATGTACAAAAAGTACGGTTATCAACCGTAAAATCAAGGTTTCTAAAGTTAGTCAGTGGAGAGAGAGCAACAGGCGTAATTTTTTAATGTAATAAAAATCAGTCAATTTAACTGGAACAAATGCAAACAAATGTGTAACGGTACACAAATATTATATATCTAAGTTTTACAGTAACTAAATAAGTAAAATGCATTTATTTAAATGTAGAATTTAATCGTCTATAAGTTTTATTTGCATCTTATGCATCTAAGAGCAAGTACCATTTTTTGATAGGATTTTTTTTTAATTATCCGAATATGGGAAATCTATGCCTATAATAGTGGAGGAAGCAATGGTAACTAACAAACTTATTTCCAATGTTAATTGTCTTTTCGTGATGGAACAACTTTTATATATTCCCACTTTCTCAATAGTGTGATTAAATATTTTCGTCAGAAAAATAAGATATAATGTTTCCTTTAAGGTTAATGGGTTTTATTCTAATTACTTGATCCTGAAAATTATATAAAAATGTTTGCAACTATCACATTCTGGAATCTAAATTGAAAAGCTCAAATATCTAAGTCCCGGTGAAATTCAAACCCGTAACTTAGTGTCAATGAGCCGTGCTTTTAACTACTGGACCACCAAGATGAACTATAAGTTTTAGAAATTTGTACCAGTGTATTTTCAACTTTTGTTGACAGACTACATTGATATATGACATATTTTTCGCAATTCTATTCTTGTGACCTTCAACAGCCCACTTTTGTCAGATTTTTCTTCACTTTCAAGACCACCCACTCAGACAAAAGGAGGACTGCTTATACTATTTCAAAGACAGCACAGAACACTTTTGAAAAATATTGCAAATGCACTAATAAAAACTTCTTCAATTTAGTAAGAATACATCCACAGAAATTTTTACCAATAAAGTATAATTCAGTCAACCAAAATCTCAAAAATTTTACTTTTTATTTAATTATCACGCAGCTCACATAAAATTAAAGTAGAGCGAACTTGCAATTTATGATGAAATTTTAATTATTCGAATGAGGTTATATTTTTTATTATAAATCGAAATCAGTAAGATTGAACCCGTCTGTCTGGAGCGATGTATTTTAATTAATCCAAAAAAGATAATGTCATAACAATTTTTGCAAAGAGTGATGGAATGTGTTTTCTACCATTAATAATGAAGTGGCCCTTAAAATTTAATTTCTTATATTTTAATTATAATTCAATGTAATTTTTTTATATTTTGTTAGTATAAAATTATTATTTATAGACACTTTCAACGCGAGGTGCATATAATATTTTATCTACGATCGAATTTTAACTGGTACATTTAAAACAACAAAAACACTTATTTTCTTGATTATTTGTAGGGGAATTTTCTGTAAATCCATAAGTTTTATAGATCCGCAAATCTATAAATGATGAACAAAATCGAAATTAACCTTTATGATATACTTTCTACTTACAATCAAATATTGATGTGATATTGTTCATTATTTAAAGATTTATGGATCTATAAAGTTATGGATTTATCACAGAATTCCACCATTCGTTAAGTTTATTTTGTGGCAACTATTTTATTTTTACACTGAAAATAATTATATAATAAGTCACTTTTTGCACGATCGTAGAAAAAAGTATTTATTTATTATAGATTTCCTAAGTTTTTTTAATTCACTATTTATTTTAAGATGTTTGTACATTGTAACCTAAAAAAATGGATGATATTTTAAATCAAACATCACTTCCATGACGCTAAAATGGTCAGTTTAAAAAAATATCGCAACTATATTAAAATTCGTCTCAGTGGTATCGAGTCGGCCTGTGGACCTTGAGAACCCTGGTTCGATCCCCACAGCCGACAAACAATTTTCACCAAAATTAAATATACCCCTGTGGCTCCCCCTCCACTAACATCTTTGAGGACGAGATTTGACGGCTGGTAACCGTACTTCACGCGAAGAAATATATCATTTATCGAGATCTGCTTCGGGCGAGTGTAAAAGGCGTGAAGATATATTTATTTATTTATATTTTTATTAAAATTCGTAAAGTGTTGATTGATCAAGATAAACCGTCTAGAAATGCATCCACCAGTAAATTGTAAAATAATTTCTATGATTCTTTATCAGCTGATATCTTCATTAAGGGGTTTTGAGTTTCTTCCGGAGTCTCTGGAGTGACATAGCTTCATTACAGTATAGAGTCGTCTGTGTAATTAACTGCGTTGCTTGGGATCCCTTCCTCCCTATCAGCGGCTGCATCTACGTGCGTGCACGTGGACACCTGCGGAGGAAATCGATTCCCCAAGTTACGACTCAATCGTAAATTGCGCGCGATCGGACGCTCCGATAACTAGACAAATTGTTGTTTAATCGCCGGACAGATTCGCACCGCAGCCTTCCTGGTACAATACTCGCTCCACTGCATTCACAACATCGTAGTCCATTGTGAGGCGATGAGGCTATCGCGCTGGCGACAGCTCACAACAATGAAGCTAACGAGCGCGGGTCAATATCTCATACGACACCTCCATTCTAGATTCTACACTGTCTACTGTATATACCACCCTACCGGCTGTCTGTTTCTGCTTATGATCTCCTCTGTGTTTGGTATCGTTTTCGGTTCTGTTGTTGAACCTAATAGGACCTATTCAATGGAAATTTGCTTTGGGTTTCACTGAACCCAGGAATAATCCCAATTTTCACGCCTTTTCTTTACTTGTATTTGTGTTCACTAAAGTGGAATAACTTGACCATTGAATCAGATTACCAGCCTAATCTTAACTTTACAATAGTGAGAAAACAGACTGTGAATACCAGAGCAGTAAGCACTCTCTTTTCTCAGTTACATATTTTACACTTTAACATTTCTAAGAAAAATTGGATCTAAACCAAAATATACTATTCTATTTATAATCTATACCTATACTAATAAGTTTTGTTTGTATTTTATTTTGTTATTATTTATATTCATATTGTTAGACACAAATATTTCTAAGCATAGAGGGTGTTTCATAACTCAGGAAAAAATGATTGGTAGGTTGCTCAGAGGTATCGACAAGGACTGTGGATTTGAGAGCCCGGGTTCAATATCGATTTCAGACCACTATACCATATAGTATCCTGTATACATTAGTTTTACATTTTATATTTCTCCTGTAATGAATGAGTATTGTAGTTCTGTTTGAGGACTGGATTGAAGAAGGCATCACCAGATTTTTTATCTTAAAGATTTGATTTGTATAAAGATATTTAATTAGCTGTTCTGTTGTATCATATCTCGTCAAATAATACTTATATTTGTGTGTATTACCAGCTGTTAAATTACGACCCCCAAAATGAGTAAAAAGAGAAATCGAACTCGATTTCCAACTGTCACAGTCTGATGCGTTACCATGTACTTTCGTACGAATTAAAGAAGCTGAAGAGAAAAATACAATGATTGTTTTATTTTCTTATTGTGTGAGCTTCCAATAACTTCCACTTAATGACCTCTAAAAGCATTAAGAGTAACATTTCAACGTTATAAATGAATAGAAACGACATGCAAGTAGTTAACAGTTTTTATCAAGTGTAAAACTGACTGCAAGTTAAAGGGTACGAAGTGGGTTTGGCGGCAAAGATTGGTTAATTGTCGTCGCGCCGGGGACGGCAGCGTCAACACCGGCGTCGGTGGAGGCGGCGGCGGCTTGTGTTTGAAAAATAGCGAGAAGGTTTAATGATGAAAGCCGTCGAGCGGATGCGGCGATATACTTTACAATTCTCGACAGTTGTTGTCAGTCACGCGATCCGATCATCAGTGCTTGTCCTGGCGGCGGCACTCAGTGGCGCCGACACTGGGGCACTGCATTATCATGCCCACCAACAGATCGCACTTGTTTCGCATAATCATTCCATACTATTTCATTTAAATCAGCTTTAAAAACTCTTACATCTTGCATTTATTTGTAATAAATTATGTTTATATATGCATGGCATACCTACGTCAGGCTAACAGTGGCTGGATCCTCAGATACAAATTTAGATTTCGTTTTCATTTACATAAAATTACTACCTATTTCTGTGCTAAGTATTCGTCTTGTGAACCGAACACACCTATCACCGACAACTTAAGTAAAAAAAATCTCAATACGTCATTTATTATCCATACCTGCATTATGAAGCTTATCGTCTAATTTTATGCTGTCAATTTGTGTAATTAATGAAGAATTATGCCCCTATAATATCATATTTTACTTAAATGAACTATATACAATTCTTTACCTTCCTTTTGTTAAGCATACTGTTGCTTTATTTAAAACAAAATTTGTTACAACAAACTGCAACTATTGTTGTCCATAAAGCAGATGTCACATCTATCTGATTCTGATTCTGTAACAGCAGTTATATTTATTCATTTGAAGCTGATCTAATAATTCAGTTCAACACTGGTTGAAAGTTTTTTTTATGCCATTCTAAAAAAAAAACAAACAAATTTGTGTCACATATATATTGAAGTAAAATCAGTAGCAAATATAGACGCTTCTATACATTGAATATTCCAAAGAATCATACATTTGTTATTATTAAATAAATTACAACAATAAAATAATAAAATAAATATATCATCACGCATTCTGCCGTAACTGATTTCGATAAATGATATATTTTTACTCGTGAAGTGCGGGTATCAGCCATCAAATCACGCCCCCAAAAGATGTTAGTGGAGAAAGAGCCACAGGGGTAGTTTAAATGTGATGAAAACCCGGATTCGCAAATCCACAAACCGACTCGATACTACTGAGCCACCTACTCCATTAACTTAAAATTTTTAAAGGATTGAAAATATGCAGAATTATTTGAAATTTTTATAAATTCAACTCATATTTGCCGCCCATTAAATTTTGTCGCCCTTGCCTGTAGCTTACGTAGTTTATAAGTAAATTTTGCACTGTATAGTACCAAATACACTAAATATTAAGTAAGACTTGAACCTACATAAATTGTGTAGTATCACACAGCAAATAGATTGAAATATTGCATTGCTTCGTAAATTGTCAGGAAAAATAGATGTTCTATTTTCCGGACAATTTGTGTGCAAACATGCGCATACGCGTACTTTGTGGTTAGGGATCAAAGTAGAATCGGTATCAAAATGTAGTATTGGTACCACACCAAATATTGGAATTTACAGGAAAACACAAGATACAATTTTTATAAAACATGAGTTAAAAGCACTAATAAATACATGAAGTATGTAGTATTATATAAAGCTACAAATATATCACGTTTTAGTAGTGGAAAATAGGTGCAAAATTATATCGATACCCTTACCTTGAAACAATTATGGGGTATCCATCGAATCAAACAAACAATTTATGTTAATATTTAGGAAAATTTTAATTTCTTTATATATTTTTAAATGTATATTATTTTAATAGTATTTTATTGTTAATATGCACCGTGAAAATAAAAAATTATATACGAAAATATTTTTAATAAGGTATTTTACTAAATATAAATATTATTTAACATTGTTGTTATTTTTGTTTTATTGTTCATTATTAAAATGTCGAAAACTCTGTCACGGTAAAGAGATGAGCTTGTAGTTTATTTATTAGCCACTGAATTGTATTAGGACACCAATTTTTTATTTATTTATCAGTAATAATTTGAAAAATATTTTAACTTCTTTTTACAGCATTTTGCAAGTGCTAATGTAAACTATTAATTAAAGCATGTCGTTATTGTTTTTAGTGACATTGTATTTATGACATAAATTGTTTGATTCGTAAAATATCGAAAATAGTATAGAGTACTAAGATTGTTGGTATAGAAAAGAAGGTATATTTATTGATACTTTACTGATATTGATAGAATCGCAACATGTACATATATTTACTTGTAGTTCGCGTAGTACTGGAGCAATACGATAATTTAAACAAAAATTGTTGATAAACATGTTAAATATTTAGTGTTTTGTATTATATGTTTCATCGAACAAAAATACAGCTGTGACATGTATTTAGAGTGTGTAGAGCCCCGGGAAAAAAGTAAACCTCGCCGTCAATGGAGTCCAACTGCATCGCATTTGTCGGGTATTTGTACGAGAGTGTTTGCTGCATATACAACCCATACGTACTCGTGCATGCGTTTATATATGTATTACCCCAGCTTGGTTGTCCACCAGACCTTAATTGTTTTGTGGAATTGTCACACCAGCACGTCAATAACCCCCTCAATCCGCCCTCCACCCCTTTGTCTAGTTCCGCACATCACACCCCACGTGAAGAAAAAACCACTCACATTGTCGCGCGTCGAATTCAACCAAATGCGGGGTGAAAAAAACTGTCATTTTCAACGGCGGCGAGTAAACATACTCTTCCTGTCGATATTACGCGCTTTGCTCGGTTTTTATGAAGCCAACTCGGGATCATTAGCTGAAGACTGACGAGTGAGTGGCTCTTGCATTGACGCACCGGACGCCGATGCGATTTTATTTTAATTTGTATGTGCGGGCACCGGCACCGGCACCGGCACTGACCAAGTTAATGTCCAGCAAGGCATGATCACTTGATGCTGATTGCTGTCAAATGATAAGTGGTTTGACGGTTTTAATGTTTGAAAAATGTGATAATTGGATATTTCTACAAATTGGTTTGTAGGTTTAATGGGTGTAATGCTTGCTAATTAGTAAATATTCTGTAATGTATGTTATTTACAGTCGTGTTTATTTAAAATTAAATGCCGTGCAATTGCACTGACAATAGTGTCATAAAATTTGTAATGTATTTACGACTAAACGATAGTTTGGTAATAATAGTCATAAGAAAGATACTTCTGTATCCCTTTATAGCTTAAAGTTACTGGAAATTGATACATTGTGGCATTTTGAGAAATATTTAACTCGGCATCATAATTGATCTTAGTTGATCTCTTTTCTATATCTGATTTTTAAAAATTAAACCAATTTTCTATTACTACCCTCATTTAGTAATCAAAGAATCGATTTTTTTCGGAGTAAACAAATATAACTAGATCTAGGTTCCAGAGGTGTAAATTTAAAATCGTGCAAATACACAATATTCTAATTAATTAATTAAGATAATTATTATGACTTATTTGATTTCATGGCTTGTAGTTGCACCTTACAGAAAAAAATATATTTTCTTCCAAGATCCTTTGGTACTATACAGTGCAAAATTTACTTATAAGCTACGTAAGCTACAGCCAAAGGCGACAAAATTTAAGTGGCGGCAAATATCAGTTGAATTTATAAAAATTTCATATAATTTTGCACATTTTCAATCCTTTAAAATTTTTAATTTAATGGAGTAGGTGGCTCAGTAGTAACGAGTCGGTTTGTGGATTTGCGAACCCATATTTCATCACACTAAAACTACCCCTGTGGCTCTCTCGCCACTAACATCTTTTGGGGGCGTGATTTGATGGCTGGTACCCGCACTTCACGAGTAAAAATACATCACTTGTTGAGATCTGTTACGGAGTGCGTGATGATATATTTATTTTATTATTTTATTGTTGTATTTAAATAAGGGAAGATTAAAATTTGAAATAAGCATCGTTATTGATGTCTCTCTCGAATATTAAGATCTTGTCTTGGAGAAACCTAATTTTTCTATATTAATTTATATAAGTATAAAAATATTTGGGGCGGCAACAAGTATATGGGTAGAAAAATCATGGATCCGTCTCTGGTATTCTATCTTAATGGTCACAAAATGGTAATAGAGTGTAAGTGATATACTTAATGCTGATATAATAATCTTTTTTTAAATAAATTTATTTGTCTATCAAAAAAATTGTATATCAAATTTACCGTTAACCTAATTAAAATAACAATTTTGATGGGAAATTTTTAATTTTGTTTTGACAAATTAAAAATAATATAAAGTTCGGTCGGTGAGGGATTACAGTGTGATTGTAAAGAACGTACCTATATTATTTTGATTCTGATTGGCTGACCAAAATATCAAAATGAAGAAATGTTTACATAGAATAAAAACTTATGGCAGTGACAACGCTGTACCAATTTGATTAGTAAAAAAGAAGTTTTATTAAAAACAAACCATAATTCTAGTGAAAACAATAAACAAATAACTCACAGTTCCATTGCAACAAATGTTCCAAGCTAGAATATCGGTTCACCGTTTTATTCCGCAAAATTAACGTAAATTTACGATCACACAAACATTGGCTCGACGCGCCCAAGTCTCGTTATTTGTTTTAGCTCGTCAAACGACCAGGTGGAAGTGTCGGAACCGATGTTCTCGCGCTGCGAAGATCTCAAACTCGATCGCAAATGCGAATTCGGTCGGCGAACTCACCACTTTAACAGCTAATTAACCGACCGACAGCACCGGATGTATGTCAGAGCTACTTGGTAACTAATGCGAATGAAATATTCTGACTGGCCACTGCTGAATTTAATTTGTATGAACTGGAAACATTTTTTAAACTGTCGATTAACTCTTTTTTAATTGCGATATAAGTTTGTGGTTATCGATGAGCTTGAGTTATTATTATTAGCTGCAGATTAGCGAATTAAAATGAAAGTATTAAATGGTATAATCGCTATTTAAATGACAGATTAAAATTATGAAAATATTGGTCATTTCTTTATTATGTTGGTGATAATTACCTACTAACAGTAACTTAAAAAAATACATTAGGCATTAATTTAAGCACACCATATAAAATACAAGCGTTACATAAAACAATTATAAATGTCGTATAAAATAATAATAACAATAATACAAAAAATAAGAAATATAATATACAAAATCACAAACATTTACGTTACTTCTCTATTCGAGTGGCAAGACATTTTTGACAAAACTCGCTCTGCACTTTTTAAAATGAAATCCCTAATTCGGACAAATTCATGCCAAGCCCAATGTACTCGTTGTTAACAAACAAATTAAAGATATGTATTTTTAAGTTGTATTAATTTTCGCCGCATTTTTTATTTCTGTCTCAAGTATTTACAATTTTTATAGTATCATTTATAATTATTTAAGATACACATTTATATTTTCCAAGAAATAGTAATATCCTTCAAACAATTTCGATTTTTAATTAGACATATTACCGCGTCGGTAATTTGGCTAATCGCTATAGCGGATTTACAATGTAACAAAAAGTGTTCACAACAAGTGAAGTTTATTTGTATTTTTCTGTTTGTGTCTGTTCACTGTTAGTTAATGCATCGATATCACGGTTTTACTTAGTTTTGTGATTGTGCTGATATTTCGAAGATTTTTAAAAATTTTCAATTTTATTATGAAGTTAACGGTGCGACAGGCTATTGTACAAGGGTTGTTGCATATAGAATCAATTTTCTACAACACTTGAAATTTAAAATAAACAGAAACGTTTTTCAGAGTTTCTTGTTATTGCAGTATGGAAACTATCAGTAGATAGTTATAATTATTAACAACAAATGTTTAAAAACAGTGAAATTTATGACATAAATTGTAATAAACAATATTCAATTGAAATTAAATATGGCGCCAGCGTTTTACAGAACTAATCGTATGTGTTTATTTATTTATTTATTTATGTTATGCTGTACAACAGGAACTTAATCCCAATTGCAATACAGGGTCCGCAATAACCGAGCCGCAGTGTGGTAGTTTATATAATTTTTAGCTTAAGTGCGATTCGAACTCGGGATCTCCGGATTCGAATCCCGTAATGCTATCCACACCACCATACTGACGGATGTTACATAAATACTTAATCTATTTGATATTTTTAAGTTGTGACTGAAGCTTAGTGACATTCGTATAAAGCTCAAATTTTGAACTGTGGAACAGTAAAATATTTTCAAAATTATATTATATTTTTGTTTTTCATTTTCAAGCATTTCTAAATCATTTTAGACAAAAATGTTTCAAATAAAAGTAGAAGATAATTAAATTCTTCCCATAATTTATTTGAATCTTTTTTCATTAAAATAATTTAGGACCGTTTGAAAATGGAAAATACATAAAAAAATAAATAAATATATCATCACGCCTTTTACCCATTACTGGGTGTGGCACTCTGCTAAATATTCAAGTTATAATGAAAGTATTAATCTTATTTGAATTGTTAGTAAGATGTTATGCAAGAGGACAATTTTTATTGCAGATTAGTTGCTAATAGTATTATTTATAGTTCTAGTTTAATTCATTTTCCAATGAATTAAAATATACAGAATAATTACACCAAAAATACTAATATAAAGAATTACTTCAAACGTATCTATGATCTGTGTTTTCTGAATAGCTCTGATGCCAATAATTCCAAATTGTTATTAAAATAGAATTAATTTATTCCCAATTTAATCCTGTTTATGTATCATTATAAATGAATAAGCACGACTTTTATAAGAAATACAACTTCTTGTGTGACTTGAACTATACTTAGTTAAATTATTCTACAACACAAATATTTAAAAACCAAATTAATAAAGTGAATGTATTAAACACCAACAGTTATTCAGTATAAATATGAAGCATAATTGAATACCAAATAAAATTTATTACAAAGAACATGAATTAAAGAATATGTGGAATTAATTATCTAGATTCTGGAACTATTAACATACAAGAGAATGAGTATAAAGTTCTCTTGTCATTAAAAACTAAGATAACTGCTCGTAAAGAAGGTAAGTGTACCGCATTAAAAACTTGCAGAATGACATATGTCGTGCTATAGTAGCCTTAATTTTTAATGAAACTTTATCGCTTAATTGTTCTACTGCACAGGGAGATAACTTTTAAAAATACTATTGTCCAGAATGTTAAATTTATCTACGAATAAAAATATCGTAAATACAATATAACCACTGAACATCCAATTAACATTAAATAACTAGTAGTGGTAACTATATTTTTTCAATTCAACTTTTAAAAATTATTTTAGATAAAAATTAAAACATATTCTCTGTCGGCCATCTTATCAGTAAACACATGTAAAAAGTTTACAGTTTTAAAAATGTCAATTCTCATGATGTATTTCTCATTAAAATTACGATTTAAAATATTTTTTACTTTTACAATAGTTGCACATCCATAAGATGGAATAATTTGTATTTTTAATAAACTTGACAATGTAATAACCGTATATTCATTAGATTTGGAAAATATTTTTGTATATTATAAAATGCTGAAGAAGATGGGTTAACCATCGAAACATGCATAATAACCTGAATAAATCAAGGATCCTAAAGCCAACATATTCCTGTCCAAAAATTAAAACAGGTATTCAGCTATTTTTATAGCAATTTTTATCCTCAAATTTAAATTAGGAATAATTAACAGCTGAAAAATACAGTTAGTTATTCTCAATCAGTGGTTTGGTTTTTCAATTATATGATTTTTGATAATAAAAATTGACTGCTTTATTTCTATACTTTGTTTCTTTAAAAAAAGGTGGCATGGAGTAAATAGTTTCATAAACATTAATTATAGGTATTTAATTTTAGTTTTGTAAAACTGGACTTTCAAAATGTTATTGTCTTTATTTCATGTTCATTTTTTGATATACTGAACTTATTGTGCAAATCATGGCAAAAGTATTTGTTACTCTGGATTCTGATTAATTAATAGTATTTTTATGAAATCATATTATATATAATGAGCTATTTTAGCTTAGCAAAGTCGTACTGAAAAGTAACTCCGATTTTTTTTCCCCATCAATCAGAGCGCTGCCAATCCACCGATTGCTACGTGTATTGCCGAATCGGCTCAAATCTCGGACAAGTTTGACAACTACCCTAAATATTATGTGTTAAATTTAATATAATTTTGTCATTTCATAAAAAATTATAATTTACACCCCGACTACAAAGATGTTTTTAAAGTCTAGGTATATAAATACCTATTTGTAATATTAAATGGAACATATTACATTAATTTACAAATTGAAAAAGATTATAAATCTTGTCATTTCGATTTTTAAAAATAGTTTTAGCTGAAGTTTTGATTAGCTAAACTTATTCTAAATTAGAAATTCTGAAATCGAAATTGTGACAGGATTACTTTCTGGTTTACTTAAACTGTTTTAAGAATATGGTCAGCTTGATTTGGCCAAAATTCAGAATAAGGCCAAAACTGTTATTTTTTTTTAAATTAAAAAATTAAATGGCGGCCATTTGAAATATAAGCCATATTTATGGGTAAAATTGCTAAATCAGTAAGTATGCCAGATATGTGTATCTACTGTAATTCGGATAAAATTCTTGTTGTGCAGAGTAACTTTAAAACGTTGAATGAAACATGTTAAAGATTACGTTTCTCCATCTATTAGCTAGCGCTACATAATAACGTGTCATTTTAAACAATAAACGAAGTATTTGAACGTACTAATTAATAGGTAACATAAATTACCACGCAAGACCAAGTAGTTGGATGCAAAATGACCATCGCCAGACACGATACACCCACAGCCGCTACAGTCGAGTGTTTCCCCAGTCCAGCCTGCTAGACTGCTATCGTTTCGTGCTCATTACGAAGACGTAGGTGACTAAAAAGCGACCACGTCCGCGATTTTATAATTTATAATTACAAGGCTGCAATAAATTCACGGTGGCTGCTTACCTGCGCGAATGTGTGAATAAGCACTTTTGACGCCTTAATATTTCAGTGCTGATTTTCATACAAATTAATTAGATGCTCGTAAAAATAAAATATGCTTGGGGCTAGGTGCTAGACTAATAAAAATAAAGAACTTTATACATAATGCGCACGAATTAATCAAATAAAATATGACTTTTAAATATTACACATGTTAAACTAGTCATAAATAAATATAGTTATTTGTGTATTAAGAGCGTAAAGTGATTGTTACTTGAACACGGTAAAAAATATATTTTTTTTAACGTCAACTTTACGATGACAAATGAGAGCGTAATTGTCAACTTTTCATAGCAATCGTAGAAAAAATATATTATTATACCATTATACTTTTATGCATAGGTACGTAATTTTACATTATTTTATTAAATACAGATTTCTAGAATTAGAAGAAATTATGTGGTTATCAGCCGTCAAATCAAGACACCTACAGAACTACAAACCATAGACGCAAACCTACGGGACCGAGTACTTCTGATCTGTCACCAATAATTTATAAAGATGGACCCGACCCTTATCTGATTCTTATATTGTTGGAAATTTTAGCGAAACCTTAGGATAGTTATATTGCTGTTTCCATCCGAAGCAATACCCTGTTTTTTAAGATTCTTTATTAGAAGAGTGAGCGTAAATAATAGATTAATGAATCAGGTGTATAGGAGCGGCGAATGAATGAATGTGTATGTTTGTTGCGTGATGTAACATTCAGAGTGTGAGGAATAAATGAGGAAACGTAAATGTGGTTGCAGCGAGGATGGTTTGTCAAGATGAGAATGTTCAACGGAGACTGATTCTTTAATAAATCTGATGAGTGGATGTTCTGTGAATGTATTCTCGAAAAATATTCACAATTTTAATAGTTTCGAAGACATTATTAAGCTATTCAAAGACAATGGCTGGTAGCACAAGCTCTGTTTTTGGGTATTCGAAGAACACGGTTTTAACATGTTAGAGATAGCTAAAACACCCAAATACACTGCTCTCAAAACAGGCAAAAACAGAGCTTGTGTTATCAGCCAATATTTTACCAGAAATGATTAACGTCATTAGATTGTCGTTGACTATCCCGATGTAATGTTGAGAAGTAATTCTTCAATCTTAGAAGTAAAACTTAAAAATTACAATGAATATAGTAGGCTCATCAGAATCTCATGGCTTCATTAAATCCTTATGATATTTCTAATGAATTTATACCCCGAAATGATATAAGATATTTGTTATTAAACGATAAAAGAAAAATATTTTCCATAATGTTTAAATTCCAAAATAATTATCTTTTATTCACAATAAGTGCTTATTATAATTACTAGTTATTATTTTAATTTTTTAATGTGTATCTGTAGTAAGAATACAATTTATTTTTTTTACGTTTTTGTGGGGTCTCTCCCAACAATTTCATCAAGTTGACAACAGAGTAACATAATTTTGTTTGTAATACTGAGATAAGATTGAAATCGAGATTACATATTACTCTCTGTATCTTATTAAAAAATCACAGCATTTTTATATATAAGATATTTTGGTGGTTTCCAGTTGTCAAATTACAGCCTCTTAAGTTGTTTGCAGAGAAACAGGGATAATTTAATTACATACTTCAAGCATTCTAAAAAATTTAAATAAATATCACCTTTTTCATATTTCTAGATGTAGTACTTTGCTGTAGCAAAGATCTCGGTAAGTGATGTATTTATGCACGTGAAATGAGGTTATCAGCTGTCATTTCATAGCCTCCAAAGATGTTAGTATAGAGGCAGTTTGTCGACTGCGAAAATCGAACTCAAGTTCTCACATACAGAATTAATATATTTCTGATTTTATTTCATTTAAATAAATGCAACAAAAACGGTTTTGTTGAGTGGCATTCTATATTGTTCTATTTTGATTAGTCGAGGGTGAGATTTCACCGGACACATTTTTATTTATAAGAATCTGGTTGCTTGATAATAATTGATAAGAGAAATTAACATGGAAAAATCGTGACACCAAAGGTGGAGAGATATTCTGTAATGTTAAATTGCTAGAGTTATTTTATATCAAAGCAACGAAGTTCGAAAGAAGGAGATAAAAAGTTGGCCTGAGAAAAAGTAAACCTCGAATATTATTTATTGAGATATTTTATGAAAATAATGACATTTATATTCGCAGTTTCCACGGTTATAAAGGTAAATAAAAGTTTATCAACTTACAAACATAAAGTGAATTTTCTATATTAATATTAATTTAAATAATAAAATTGCAGTTTAAACAATACTCATTTCTAATATTTTTCACCATTTTTAAGATAATAAATACTAGTTTTCTTAAGAAGTCAAATGTAGTACTTATTTTCAAAAGATCTTGACCTTTTGGTATCGTATTTTCGGCTATCAAATATTGAAATATTTATAAATTATATTGAAGAAAAGTGCTTGAAATAAAAGTTTCGAGGGGCGAATTTTCTACCGCTTTTATTTTTTATTTGAGGTAATTTTCTTCAGAATAATTTTGACATGTTTGATAGCAGTAAATACATAAGGTCAAATGAAAATATGAAAAACAAAATGAAGAATGTATGCCTTAAATCTCACACGAATTCATGGATTTTAATTGTCAAATTATATAATAAAAAAAACGAAATATGACACTGACATATAAGAGCAAGTGCTTCCTCCATAGCGGATTCGACTTACCGGGTATTGCACAGTTAATGTTTAATGTAACCCTCGTGTAAAATGTAATTCTATGTTTTATGCTGCTCCAAACAACGTCACAACTTCAGAAAAGATAAAATGAATCCCATGTCATGGACAACGCGATTTTACTGCACGATTTGGAATAATGTTTTACCCAAATACATTCTACGTTTTAAACTTCGTTTGTTAGTTAATGTATAGTAATATTTATGGAAGTGTGTTTAATTTGAAATAAAACGCGATAAAATTTTATTGTTGATATTAATTTTATTTTTTATTTATGTAAATTTTTATTTATAATTGGTATGTATATAAATATTTCTTTAATAGCTTAATTATGCCTTGTAAATACATTTAAAAAGTAATAATATTTTTAATGTATTAGTTATTCTTTAATATAGTTAGTAAACAATGCCGATGAAGATTAATTAAAAAAATATTTATATATCTGTATGCACTAAAGTCATTCAATCATTATTTATAAGCTAAGTTAAATTTATTTTACATTTGACTTAAATTTAGTTCCAAAACACTTATTTGATATAAATACAGGTCAAATTTGTTTCTAAACAGAATAATTAATTACTATAAGATATTTACAGCTATACTAAAAATGAATTTTATAATTTTCTTGAATTTCAACTTTCTTAATACCTGCTGATAAGTAATTAAGACACAGCATGATCATTTTTTATAAATTTATCCAATTTGTCAATACTTTATTTAATTAAGAAATACAGATACTTAAATTCTTTACACGTATCAAAGATATAAAAACAGGATTTTCTACTCAATAAAATAATAAATAAAAATTTCTATATCAATACTGTTTAAATTTTTTAATGTAATTTATTTCTTAAATGGCGCTAGAATGAAGAATGTCTACAGTAATAGAGAAATAAACAAATAATTCTTGTTATATATCGAGAAAAAAACAAAAACATAATCTTTATCAAAGGTCACTGAAAACTACTTCAATAAGCGCGTTTCTCTTGTTACAAAGTCGCCATACTGTCCTACTCATCTCATACCTAACCTAACAAACATACCACTGCATCAGAGCAAGCCATGTCTATTTTCACCTGACGAAAATAACAACAGACTGTCGTTCCACCGACGCGGCGTTCCAACCGAGAAGCGGCTAGAGAGAGACGGAAGCAGTGAGCACGAACAACCGACAAGCTCGGTAACTAATTAATTTCATTAATCGTTAGTAGGAAGCATGTATAAGTGTACGTGTGTACGTGAGACTAACCTAACACATGAGTATCATGGCGTTAGTGCAGAGAGTGTACGAGAGTCGTGAACACTGTGAACAGCATGACACTTCGACACTACGAAAATAAATTGCTTTGCGAAGTGAGATTTTGTGTGGGTGGAGATAGAATGTTTATACCAGGTGCTTTTACAAAACAGAAGCTACACGCAAATACTCGAAAGACACTACTACGATTTTCTAACAGACACCATTGATTTTTTTTCTATTTGTTTGACATTTTTTAATCAATGCGTCATAAACAAACTTACTAAAAATGTAAATAACAGTAGAAACAAAATGTAGGGATAAAGTAGTAGGTTGATTACAATATGCGAATTAATAGTTATTTGTCAAACTAGATAGGAACGCGATATTTTTCAAATCCAAGTTGGAAAATTGCATCACGAGTATGGCGAGTGAGGTATTCGAATAAGAGCGGAAGAAATGCTTTCCTCTTGTTTTAGACATAACATTTTTTCACGATATACTTAAAAAAAGATTTATTCGAACTTTATTAACAACCAGAAAAAAACTCAGTAGGTACAATAAAGGTAATATTTTGATTATATGAATCAAAATTGTGAGATAATTTAAAGATTAAAAATTTTAAAGTATTACTGTTAATAAAAAATTTCAATAAAATACTCAATTTTTGTAAGTATTTCTTGTTTTTAAAGAACATTGATGTAACACTGCAATTTTGTAGTTAGTGAGGAAACTAATTTTCCTCTCTATTTTCCGAGAAGATATTTGAGTTTTCTGAGCAGACCATGAAGAAAACAAAATTATAACTAGTAATGTTTTAGTTGAAAAGTATAGATTGGTCTTAACAGAATCGTAACAAGGACAAAGGGAGAGATGTATTTATTAGCCTCGCACGCACAAATCTACGAGGCGCACCAATATTATTTTAATAAATATATTATAAATACATTTTTATAAACCGCACTATTTTACTCTTAAAGTTTTATATAAATTTATCTCGTTTTATTATTTTATTTATTTTGCCAAACAAATAATCTGTGGTATTAATATTACAATGTTTGCTTCACTCGCTAACAAAACGCATACGACATGCCCGACAAATTAGGTTCAAATAAACAAATTATAAATAGAAGTTTCTCTCAGCTTTTTTCGAAATGCTCGCATTTTTATCAAACAAACTATTGTTTGTCAGAAAAAGATGTATAATAAATTCTAAACTCAATTTTTGATAATCAAGTAATGACTGTTTTATTAGTATTTGTATATAAATTATTAATTTAAGGAGAAAACAAATTAGTAGCTAACACCAAAATTTTATTCTAGCAAAACATTCTTATTTAGAATCAAAGAGACCTAGTTCAAGTAAGATGTTTTAAGACAATTGTTTTGGGCGCAAAAAATGCTAGTTACGAGTTATGAGGCTACTAATAAATTCCCTTACAAGTAACTAAGTTTGTTAGGCGTGAGTTACCTGGACTTGATATTTGTAGTAATCCCTTACAAAACTACCATCATCAATTCATATTTATTAAATTAGAAGTGTATAATATGGAGTAATAAAAATAAAATGTTTTAGAATGAAAATCGTTCCGGAAAAAAGTAGCTAAACATTTTCATGATTCATCTGTTTCACCAGCGTCGTGCTACCAAATTGTAACTCTTCTATCATCTCCACACTCATCATCATACACTAATGTATAAAGTCGATAATAAATCAAATTTGAGCTTATATTATAATAGATACTTTGGAAAGATTAACTATTCCAAAATAAATAATATCCTTCCCCTAACATCTCCAGCCCTCAGTGAAACCCCGTCCAACCCACAACATGACACATAACGTAAAACATAACCTCCTGACTACCTGTACATACACATAACACATCCTGCGTGTAAGTATAAAAGCGAAGAAGGTACGAAGGTAAGAACAGCAACATAAGTTTTCTGTTCGACGAAGGTGCGACTGTTAAATGTTCCCGGTGTCACGAACTACACACGAATACAAACACGAAGGCTAACGCGGCCACTAGTCGTTCCGATGTACCGAAACCATGTAGTGTTTGCGAACATCTGCCCCGGAGTCGAGCTGGAGAAATACTTGCACTACGTGTGCATGTGTGTTTCAAAGTGGAAGTTGTACGTGAGAAGCTTGCTGATGAACTGGTAACTGAATCACTTTTTAAGGAGCTAATGGTGGTATTACTGGAAAGGCTGGCATGATACATCTGGAAAAGCGCTCATTCAACTTAATTAAATAAATATATCATCACGTCTTTTACCCATTACTGGGTGTGACACTTTGCCGTAAGCATATCGCGCGAAGTGCGGTTACCAGCCGGCTAATCACGTCCCCAAAGATGTTTTAATGTGGTGAAAATTGTTTGTCGCCTGTAAGAATCGAATCCGGATTCTCAAATCCACAGGCCGACTCGATACTATTGAGCTACCTATCACATATTAACATATAATGTAGGTTGTACATAATATAACCATTATATCCGAATCAAATACTATATTTTATCTACAACTATTTCAATAAACTGAACTAAAATAGTAAAATATTGCCTTACTTAGATCTAATAAAAAATAAAATAAACACTTGGCTAAGTCTCACAAAATTCAGCCTCCAAGTCACCTTATGAGGGCATCGTCAGAGGCTGGCCAGCACAGTTAGTAACCATAAACACGTTTCGCTCTTTATTTTTATTAAACCTAGTTTCACCAAGTGTATGGATGACAATTAATTTTGTCTTTGTTGTTACTTAGATCTATCAAGAATCAAATTGATTGCTATTAATTGGAAATAGAACGAGTAATATGAAATTTCACTAGTGTATTAAGAGTTAGATAATAAAATAAATAATAAAGTTTAAACTTGTTTACATTTTGAGATATTTTTTCAAACATGATCAACATCAAATACGTCCTATAGCTTCCATACTATAATCTCGTACGAAACAAACTATAACAAAAGATGCAGAGAATTCCACATTAAAAATAAGTAACATTTGCAAATCTACCAAATGTATAATTATATAATTATTTATCTGCTAATTATATTCAACAATAACTTAATCTCAATTAAAGTACAGGAGTACAGAAGACCAACAAATTAAGTCTGAACCACTAACAAATGTTAGATTGTAGGTTGAAGTCGGCGATGTTTGACTCCGAGAACAATAGCTTGTAAAGAGGCAACACAACTGTGATGCTATAACTGTTCGTATTTTCTATTTAAATAAGTTTAATGTTTTTCGATATTTGCAGTATTTTAAAATAAGCTACAAATTTATTTTTGTGGTATCTTTATTGGAATGTGACAAAACTTTGTTTTGTTTGCGCAAATCGAGTAAAAAACTAGTCATGTGACAGATATTATTACAGGTTGACATGAATTAGATACTACTTTCGCACATAGTACTAGGTTTTAAGTTACGCAGAATATTAAAAAATATTACGTAAATGAGTTTTTGTGCTGTAACAAGCACCTAACAAGTTTTTGTTATCAGCACAGATATGCCCACAACTACAACAAATTTATGTTATTATATGCGACAAATGACATACATTCCTGTCATTTCGGTACGTTTATTTGTTAACATTTTCAAGGACAAACAATTTGTTAGGTTTTTATACATTTTTACAGCAAAACGGCAACGGTAGGAGAATCACTAATTTAAAATAAATGTTCAACTCATAATGACTATCATGGACTTTTTATCTGCTTACCTGTCAACGTTTACGGACCAAATGATATAATGAATTTAACAACATTTTTTTGAGAATATCAATAACACATTGAAAAACCTGTTATAATTGAATAAATGTTTATCCGTTCTTTTGTTGAATGACAACTATGCTTACATTTTTGAATACTGCTGCCAAAATTATTTCAAAATCTAAATTTTGTTACAAATATTATTACACATAATATAATAACTACAAATTGTACCTGTGCATATAATTTCAATATTAATATTAGTATAACTTAAGGTTAACTTTTTTATCTGTACTTATTAGACTAGATCAGACCATGACCACTGATTGCAATAAATAATAATTACCTAATTTTCTAAATTATCAGAGTCATTACATGTTACTGTAGAAATGCACCGATAACATATTTTGCAATTAATGATAAAGTAAGTCATAATAAAAATAAACATAATTCTGATATAGAAGTCAAGTTTTTTTAAACAAGACAGTATAAATGTTTGCAGGTCTACTTGAACTAATTCGATTAGCGTCTGAGGAATTTAAACATACCACACGGTGAGTTAGCCGACCTTTTATAAAATCAAATTAAACGCTGTACAAAATAAATTGGCGTTAACGAAAACCATCATCCGTTGTTGACGTGTGAGAAACATACAAAAATTCGGTCAGGAGAAACCGTCAAATAATTAAAAACGAAAACGAGTCGATTCAAATCATGCACGCGCGCCTTCAGCTATAGTCAGTTGTCAGCCTTTCGTGAGCAAAACGCGTGATAAATTCACTATTAAACTTCCCGACTTCCAGAACTAATTAGCTGCTGAGAATACAAACCGCGTACCTCTGCGTAATGAACAAAAAGTAGACAAATCGAAAAGTAGACACTACTCAATTCGCCCATTCCCATCTCAGCAAGAGAAGTGAATACTAAACCCTAACAATGCTACTGCGATGAAATTTCTTGTCTCACTTCTGTCTTAAAATTATGTGAAAGATTTCGGTGCAAACAGATGAAATAACCTAGAAGTCTTCAACATTATTATTTACAAAGTTGTTATGACAAAATCGCCTAAAATGTTTTTTGAATTTGAACTCTGGTCCAAATCTGATCCTCGAGAATTTCATTAAGGAAATTTTCACTTATAAACCATATCAAAATGCTTGGAAATTTCATAAAAGAATTTGATTGTGATGCAAGACATAAGCAATTCATTTTTTATACGATGTATCAAAAAGTGGTGTGTTTTGGTTAAAACATTTGGACGAAAAACTTTTCGCCCATTCCCATCTCAGCAAGAGAAGAGATTACTAAACCCTAACAATGCTACTGCGACGAAATTTCTTGTCTCATTTCTATCTTAAAATTACATGAAATAATTCGTTGCAAATAGATGAAAAAACCTAGAAGTCTTGAACATTTTAGCTAGTGAAAAACTCTTTGACTATTATACTTTGTTTATGAAAATTTTTCGTCATCTATTAAGACTGAAACGAAAATAGCAAGAATTTGAGACAAGGCGAAAAATAACCAACTCATATCTCGTCTTGTTCTGCAGCATAACTAATGAAACATATTTTTATTTAATTGTATCAAAAAGTGACATTTTTAAGTTAGAATATTTATACGATAAGTGAAGTATGAATGGTTACAGTGGTTGCTAGATAATGATTATATTATCATTCGTAAAATAGTTTTCAGTCTAGAACGATAAGTACTTTTCGGCCACGAAAATAATATATCAATTAAAATATTTCTTAAAAAATACGAGTAAAGAAAGACATGTCGAACAAGCTTTTCGTACTCGTGCGATTGTCGAACACGACTTCGAAATTGCGTTTTTCATAAACAACTATTTATAACACATTAAAGATCATAAGAATAACTGAGTGAATCTATTGATAATATGTATTTTATAGAGTAGTTCTTGAGAACCCTGGTTCGATCCCCACAGCCGACAAACAATTTTCACCAATTTAAATCTACCCCTGTGGCTCCCCCTTCACTAATATCGTTGAGGGCCGTGGTTTGACGGCTGGTAACCGCACTTCACGCGAAAAAATATATCACTTACCGAGATCTGCTTAGGTAGAGTGCCACACCCAGTAATGGCTAAAAGGCGTGATGATATATTTATTTATTTATTTGTTTTAGTTTAACATCATTATCATACTTATAAAAATTCTCAAACTATTTTAAAACAAACAAAAAACAGAAATATACTCGTAAGAAAAGAAAATAATATTATTTATAAAATAAGAAAATTTGAATAGTTTAAAAATCATCACCAGCGATAATAAATGCCAAGGTGGCATTCTTCTGTTTTTACATTGTATGAAGTCAAGATTATAACCCTCCATTATATATTTGTTTATGCTACTCTATACAACAGGAACTTAATCCTAATTACAGTACAGAATTCGGCCACACCGAACCGCAGTGTGGCAGTACATATATTTTTAACTTGAGTAGAATTTCGAGATCTTTGACTTCGAATAACATAATGCTAATCACACCACCATACTGCCGAATATTATAGAACCAAAGAGTAATAATAAATATTCTAACCTCGGATTTCAAATTTTATTGGGTGAAATGAAAACAAATTTAAATTTTGACCGAGATGGGAATGGTAGAAATGGAAAGACATTAAGTACACCTGTGCATAATGGACAAAAAGTAAAGAAATTTCATTTAAAAAACCTACTAACGCGTAGTGAAGTTCTGATGTTCCCTGTTTCATGTTTCTCACTATAATATTCGTATGTAATTTACTATTGTTTTGTCTCACATACATAAAAACAATTTGCTTTTTAAATAACTCAATTGTTTCGTTCACAAGAAACGACGGAATTGCCTTAGGTAGATGAGAATGTCAATCTTTCTGCAGGAAACTTAAGTATATTCTTTAGTAACTTACGTAGCACAATTAGCACCTCAAAATTATAAAAAGACAATTTTGAATACTGTGAATTTGAAAGAGGATGTCGGTTGACTGTTTTTTTGTTCAAATTACTGTACAAATAAAACATTTAGGACTTTGGTTAGGTAGTTAGAGTGGTTATTACGGATCATTACAAAAAGATTTTCGGTTTAGAGTTAGATAATTATCTAGTACTTAAATTATTATAATTTATTATAAAATGTTTGTTTGGGATAATTAATTGCTTACAAATATTCCTTACACTTGAATAAACATTAATATATACAAAGTTGTTATGACAAAATCGCCTAAAATGTTTTTTTAATTTGAACTCTGATCCAAATTTAATCCCAAAGAAGGAAATTAAGGAAATTTTCACTTATAAACTATATCAAAATGCTTGACAATTGCATAAATGAATTTGATTGTGATACAAGACATAAGCAATTCATTTTTTATATGATGTATCAAAAAGTGATGTGTTTTGGTTAAAACATTTGCACGAAAAACAACTTTTTCAAAGTAAATTTTATGTTTACTGTGATTATAAAACTATCAGACATTCATAGTAGATACAATTGAATACAAATATTTTATTATTTGTTTACAAAATCTACTTAAGGAGGAAGGAGAAGCAGAGATTCAAGATATCCGGGTCTTCGAAGATCTGGGGTGCATCAAAAATGAAAAACATTTGTTTGTATTAAATTACAAAAATTAATGCCTTACAATTTTCTGAAATAGTTCGAATGAATCTTTTTATTTTTGTAGAAATTATATATAAATTATTATCTAAACTGAATATAAATATATATTGTTACTTTTCTTATTTTTAAAATATACTATGTTATATATCTCGATATACTACATACCTCATTAATACGTTTACCGTCAACTATTGAATAATACCTTTATTATGTATCTAATTTTAAATATACAGGATGTTTCACAACTTATGGTACTTATTTTAACCTCATATAGTACACAACATAGTGATTATAAAATAGAATGTTTTTTTTCAAAATTCGCAACATTGCCACTGGTTTGAAAGTGATTTCTAATATATTAATAATTAAATTATATTTATAACACTACTAATACTCATTTATCTATAGTTGTAAAATTAATAAATGGACTATTGTAATGTTTGTAATTATAATTTAATTATCAATAAATTAGAAATAACTCTCAAACCAGTAGCACTAAAAATGTTTACTTCATATAAAGTGCAATTAATTTTGCGAATTTTTAAAAAGTTATTTCTGTTTCATAATCAGTAAGTTGAGTACTATATGGGGTTTAAATAAGTACCAGAAGTTGTGAAACATTCTGTATAAATGTCGTTTGTTTATCCTGGAGTAAAGTTACATTTACTTAAATAGTTGCATATAAAATATAGTATGATTACAGCACAAGCCGGAGGCGTGTAATATAACCTACATTATATGCTCATTAAATAATATACTATTATAAATATTTAAATTCAATAAATAAGATTTTTATGTCAAAAATAATTATTAGAATTGAAGGTCCCTGGAATTTCTGTGCAATCTGAGCCCATTATTCATATTTATTGATCCTTTACATTTTGAATATTTATCAATAAAACAAAAACATACCGACTTCATTTGTTGTAACTTTGTTATCTGACATGGGGTATGGTTAGGTTAGGTTAGATACGATATCGTATGATTAAAATAGAAAGAGTATAATAAAGCTGGTTGTCAAATTTCCAGGGATGAAACTACCTTGAATTGAAAATTTGGAGAGTACAATTAATTAGTAGCCATTTTAAACTAATGTAATAATATTTCATTGTGTTTATAACTGAATCAAGAGCAAGTTTAGAATTTTATCAATTACCTATAATCTATACAGCTATATTATAAAAGTACATTCAGCACAATAGATTGAAAACATAAAGCAAAGAATTCTGACTCGTTATTCTTGATTAAGTTCAGATCAACGCCATATAAATATACCAGTTATCAGTCCAGCAAGAAAACGCAGAACAAATGGAACTTACTTCCTTTCTCGTTAGGTTCTAATGCTGTTATTGCATATCGCTATAACTTGAACCAGAAATGTGCCAATTTACTCAGATACGGTGGTACGCATACCTATATAAAATCATAACTTATATATATATATATAATACACTGCTGTTGTAAATAAATAATATATTCAACTTAATATCTGAACATTATGATCTGAATGTGTGTGGCAGATTATGTTTACGTATTTTACTGTTTGCTATAAAATTAATAACTACTTTTTCTTCTAGAAACTCTCTTCAATAAACTGTGATGCTGCGAGACGAGACGAGTAATAATCAACTCATTTCAATACAACAGAAATATTAGTTTGTAAATGTTTATTGAACTATACTATTAAAAATATTAATAAAACACCTCAAAATAATAAAAGCATCCGTTCGATAATATCATATAGTTATTCTTATTTTGAAGTTATAGAAAAATGAGACGAGGAATTATCATTAGTGTTAACTAATAATTTTTATTAATTTACAAACTATCGATCTCTCGAATAATACAATTTTTATTATTCTTAGCTGTAGTTTTAAGGACAATTTGTTATTAAAAATATATTTAAATTATTGTACAAAAAGTTTAAACCCACACTTATTTTTTTTACAAAGCTAGTTTTATTATTTTTATGCCCGTAATTTTCAGTTTAATAATTTTATAAATGCATGATATAGCTACGATAAGAAATATATAATCATGAAGTATGAAATTACTTTTAAGTGTTAAGTGTATTCAAATTATATCGATTTTTAAAAACAAAAATCAACTATTTTGTTATAGATACGATTTAGGTTCAATTACAGCCAACAAAACTGGCAATAATTACATTACAAACTGCAACTGACATATGGTGGTGCTATATTTAATCAGCTCATAACCTCACATTCATTTGCTATAGTTCATTCCAGTTAAGATTGGATTATAGAGTTATATAGGGCCAATCATTTCTGCCGTCTGATTGTTCAAAACACAAATAAAGTTTACAAAAAAATACAATTATTAACCTCATCAAATACGGTAAAATCTTAAGCTATGCGGATCAACAAATATTTATAGGTTAGCATGTCATGACGGGACTAACAAGTAAGTTTAGATTTAGTGCTAGGGGCAAAATTAGAAAGAAAAATATAGATCAATCTTAGTCAAAGGTTTGATTACCAGTGTTACATTTTGCTGATATAAACTATTCAGCATATCTTTAATCTCACTGATTTGTATAAACATAACCTAAGTTTCAAATAGTCATTTTTACTAGCTAGATATATTTATTAATTAAGAAATAAATAATATTTAAAATAACCTCAAAATTAGTTTGTTGTCTATTAGATGAAGACAGAAGACAAGAAAAGTATAAAGAATTTTGAATGGACTAGATATGCAAGAGAGAAGATTGAAATAAGAATGCAATACTCGAACGTCAAAGTTAGTGATATTAAAAAGTTAAATATCTTAAAAACTAATAACATTTTTGAAACTTCGATTATCTCTAGTACGACGTTTTTGGGTCTTAATATAAATGACTATTTTGTAACTCTAGTAGAGGATTCAATTTTGTATCAGTTTCGCCAAATACATTATTACGAATCGGGACTATTTTCCGTCCCAAAATATTCCAAATTTATTCATTTATGAAACTCTAAGCAGTTGACATTTAACTGCTGTTTAATGCCTATGGCACACTGGTCGAAGAGCGTTGATGAGCATCGATGAGCTCTTCGATGAAACAACAGAACGCACCCATCATCGACGAAAATTAGAGGCTCCTCTATCTCCATCGAAGAGCTCATTGATGAAACGAACGTATCTCATTTCACTCGTATCTTTTGTGTCTCATTTCACGTTAGCATATTTTTGAAATTTAGTTTTTCTTTCTCAACTTTAGAAGCTTTTATTGTTTGTCAATGAAGGGTGCGTTCTGTTGTTTCATCG
The DNA here is from genome assembly GCA_947425015.1 of Pterostichus niger. Lineage (NCBI taxonomy): Eukaryota > Metazoa > Arthropoda > Insecta > Coleoptera > Carabidae > Pterostichus > Pterostichus niger. Next base: position 21,711,097 of record OX380345.1, on the reverse strand, counting down.
AAGAGCTCATCGATGCTCATCGACGCTCTTCGACCAGTGTGCCAAAGGCATAATATTTGTTCGTATATTTCATCAAAATGTCGCAAAGAGGCGCTGCAAACATCACGATTGTAATACCCTATTAATCAAGTATTTTAATTTCTTTACACAATTTTTACAATTTATATACTGTAATTCTTTATGTAATTTGATCATTTTATTTCTTTTGTAAATTTATTATTATTTTTCCTGTTAAGATAACAATATTTGAAAATCATGACTGGCGCCAAAATTTGAACTCTTTATTTAATGCATGTAAAACCGGTTGCTTGCAAAACGCCATCTGCTCTATTCTTAACTGGAATGAAGTAGAGCATCAAAACTGCCAAGTCCATAATTGATTAAAAGCGATATGCAATATTTATTTATATCTAAAAATATGAAGAACAATTAATAACAATTTCTGTAAACGTATTCAAAACATCCTAGATCATTTCAACAGGTACCTATATACCTGGTTCTTATCAACCATCTTGTCCTATTAATTTCTTTTGCATTCCTCACATATGTCTATCGAAAGCTACTAGCTTAAAACCTCAAGTTAATGATGTTTGATCAGCTAATCGATGAAAGAAAAAAGAAGATCGCCTCGTGTAGCACGTGACATGACATGGCACTCTTGATTAATCATTCACGGGTTCGATTCCTAAGCTACCTAGATGTTCTGTTATCTGGCTACATCTATCAATTAGCTTCGATGTTATGTGGCTGTGTAAACCCGGCTTTAATGCAGGTCTGATTGCTTTGAGGATATTGTTATTTTACCGGATATGAGATATAGTTTATATCAAGTTAGGAATATTTTTAATGGTTATTTGTATGAATTGTAAACATGTTTTATCCTATTATGGAGGTACTATATAAAATAGCATTCATGCATTTTGTAGAGATAAACATATTTTATAGTATGCTATTAAATCAACAAGGATGTTTCTATATATTATAAATAATAATTTATTGTTTCATCACATACTTCAATATAGGGAACTTTATTTTGCGTTTTTACAACATTAATAAATTTGACAGTTTAGGATAAATTTTAAATTATTTGGGATAATATTTCATAATATTTACTACAACTTTCATCGCTAGTATATCTTTTTTACAACTATGTTGACAAAATGAATTTATCGGAAAAATTTATAATCTTGTTAATCTGCTTACAAAATTAATATTTACACTTAACGCATAAATATTATTTTCTCGTAAATTGTTGTAAAATAAAAAATAAACAAATACTGACTGTAATCCAAACCCAACTTTCAAAGTGAAATATTTCAAATTCAAACCATTTAAAGTTTTATATTCAGTACTTATTCTTATTAAGAACAACCTATAAAAACACTGTATATTTCCCATATTTCGTTCAAACTCTACAAGCTAACACCCGTCCCTAAAAACAAAAATAAAAACCACTAAAAGAGCTTTTATTCGCTTTCCGACATTCTTCAACTTAAAATTTAAATATACCTCGTTTTAGACCGAGAACGGAACACTATAACCTATATCTACACATCTGCACGAATGCTGAAATATTCCGCAGTAACATAAAGCGAAAAAGCGACAGTTTTTGTTGATCGTTTTCGTTCGCGTGCGAATTATGAACCCCGCTAACGCCTGACTCGATCGCCGAATGTGTGGTCTTGAACACTCGAGCACGTAAAGGCGCGCAGGGTTTTATGATGGCGCTAGCATGGTACTACTGAAGTTTTATTGTCACTGTTATGCGTTACGCTCTTGGTTGTTGCTATTATTGTTATTATTATTATTCGTTCACCACCGATGAAAGTGGTACGTTTCACTGAAGATGTATTTGCGTGGTTTCCTATAATATCAAATAAAACTGAGGCTAAATAAAAATTTGTTCGTACCAGGTCTGTTTAAACGGCGGTCATTTCCAGACTTTTACATCAATTTATTCAAAATATTTACTGTGCATGCACATTTCAAACTTACAGATAATAATAAAAATGAATTTAATCCCAAGATTACAAAATTTACTTGAGGTATTTCACACAAAAACATTATAATTTTTATCTGATTTTACAAGCTATGAAATGAAATGAAAAATTAATATGATACTGTCTAATATCATACCTAAACATAGTGAACATTTTGAACCAGATAGTTAAAAATTCTTAGAGTTAGAAACGTTCAAACAGGGTTTAAATTTTGCTCAGTTCGCAGTGTCAGTTTTACATATTTTGAGGCCTAAATTTATAGTTTTCGGGGCTACAACTAAAAAGTAAGTAATACTATTTAACGATCATAATGCACAAAATTTTATTGGCAAAAACCTTAATCCCTCTTCAGATTTAATTTTTTATTTTTTTTTATGAATTGGAGTATTATGTTCTGAATTGTGGCAAATATTTTCAACTTCTAATAAAATTCCCAATAACTATTATCAACGGAATAAGTACAAAATATCACATCGAAAATATAACACTAAAAATAAAATAAATACATCATCACGCCTTTTACCTATTACTAGGTGTGGCACTCTGCCGTAGCAGATCTATAAAAGCATTATGAAATTAATTATTTCAAATATAAGTGTCTTTATTTTGAGGCTTCTGAAATGTGTTTAAAGGGGCTACTAATGGAATATTTTACTATTATGAAACTAATATTTTGTAAAACAAAACTACAACAACTTTATTTAAGTAAATAATTATAATTTTTGCGCATGTTCCTTCATTAGTATAATGTTATAAATATATAAATATTTAACAAAATAATTGTATTTTTGTTTAAAATAATGAGATACTAATTGAATATTTTTTTGTTGAAAAGGAATCGCTTGACTGCGGCATTCCCTGCAATTCCAGTTGCTGAAACACACTCTGCCGTCGACTTGATTGTATGCATTATTGAAGAGCAAGAAAGAAAAAGCACTAGTTTCAAAGTTATGCTAGCTATAATGACTACCTATGCGTAACTGCCCATTACACATATTTATATTATTTAATATAATATATATTACATTACAAGTGACGTGTGACGTATGTAAGTTTAATGGCGGCAAATTAACGATTCATTGACTTAGTTAATAATTAGTTTATAATAATTCTAGTCGTACAGCACGATAAGATATCGGCTTGTTGGCTTTTAGTTCGGTCACGTGAACACAGGTACGCCTTCTTAAACTCAAATAAATAATGGGAGCAGACATATTCTAAAGCTAAATATTTAACAAAAATATTAAAACAAATACAAATATTATTATTTACAATAAGACAAATATTCCGCACAAATATAAAAAACAACAATATTCTTGTAGTTCTATTTGGCAACTAAAATTAATTTCTGCAGATCTGTTGTAACTAATTTAATTTGTAAATATATCATCACGCCATTTACCCATCACTGGGTGTGGCACTCTGCCTAAGCAGATCTCGGTAAGTGATATATTGTTTCGCGTGAAGTGCGGTTAAAAGCTGTCAAATCACGGCCTCCCAAAGATATTAGTGGAGGAGGAGCCACAGGGGTAGATTTTTTTTTAAATTTGTGAAAATTATTTGTCAGCTGTGGGGATCGAACTAGGGTTCTCAATATCCACAGTCCGACTCGATACCACTGAGCCACCTACCCCATAAATTTGTATTATGATATTTTATATCGCATATGTACAGCTGTTAAATGTTTCTAAAATGTTTTTGAAAAAAAAACATGCTTCAAATGAAAATGCTAGATAAATTACTTTTCTTTGAAATATTTTTAAATACATTTATGCGTATGAAGAGCGGTTACCAGTAGTCATACTACGGCCTCTATAGATGTTAGTGGAGAGGGAACTCCAGGGATCATTTTAACGTGGTGAAAATTGTTGGTCAGCTGTGGAAAACGACCCCGGGTTCTCAAATCTATAGTCCGACGCGATACCATTTAGCTATCTACCCTATACAGTATTTTTTTTTTGTATAATCATTTAGAAATATTTTAGCTGTAAAAAATATGCGATGATAAATGTTCAAAGTAAAATAAAATTATTGTAGTTTCAAAGTTATTACTATCCTAGAAGAAATAAATGGCAAACCCAATAGGAACGAGTGTTGAATTTGTCCACAGTTAGGCCAAAGTTTCAACTAATTATTTAGCCTACATAAGAGCAAATAGATAGGTTATAATTATTATTTAACTATATTTTCTCATCCATCCAAATGGTTGAAAGTCTAAAATAAAATACCAAATCATTTTATAGGAATATACTCGTAATATTAAAATTAAATAAAACTTATAAATCGTGCTAGCAACAGTAGCTGGTAGCACAAGCTCTGTTTTTGGGTGTTCTAAGAGCACGGTTTTAACATGTTAGAGATAGCAAAAACACTCAAATACACTGCTCTTAAAACAGGCAAAAACAGAGCTTGTGCTACCAGCCAATATTTGTATTTTAAAATGATGTAGGTTTATCTTCAAACATATTATTAAAGTAGAAACAAATTTGAGTGTGAAGGTAAAATTTGGAGAATAAACAAAGTCTGAATTTTTTATAATGAATTAAATATTTCACATCTCTTTCATTTCCCAACAAAAAATAACTTCATTCAAGTCGTATTAGGACAGACAACATCTCCCGGTGTGCGTCAACCGATCATCCGCACCGAAACCAAAAGCCAACAGGCAAGAAGAGACAACAGTAAGAAATGTCTGGAATCCCAAATGTAAATCCGAGTGGAGGCCCCGTCAAATCACAAGATAACAACAGCGATTCACAAAATCCGATTTATCACACGTTATTAATCAAGTAGGCTGTCGAAAAGGAACTCGTAACCATTAAATGTCAGAGACAACAAATTTCATCCCGCATATCGTGATCGCTATCTGCTACAGCTGAAGTCTGTTCACAATGATTCGGATACCTGTCGTAGAGTTTAGAGACAGGAGTAGCTAATGGGATGATTCAGCCACTCCCAATTCGGACTCTTTGACTAAAAATAACACATCAACAAAACAACATGATCTTTCAACTCTTCAGTTGTTCTGTTTGTTTGCACTGCTACTAAACCAACTTGATTCATAACGAAAATAAATTCCTGCTTGTGTTAACCGCTAACAAAATGTTACACATATTATTTGTTTATTGCTACTCTACTCAAAAAGAAATTTATACAAAGATACAGTGAGATTTGAACCATTCGAACTTTAATGTAAATTGATGTTAGCAAAGTTTGAACCCGGGAGTTTTCGTGTATGCAAGTATTCTTTCTACTATTCCATGACTTTACGTTAAGACAAACTAGGTAAATATTTAAAGAAAGATTCAAGAGCGTTAGGTATATTAACAGAAGGCGATGATCTTCTAAGGTCATTATCATCTAATAACGTCCGAGGTGCATATATGATTTTATTTGTTAATTGTTTTAATTTATAATAATAATGATTATAGTAATGCGTATAAGAATATTAATCAATTGTGGCGTTGTGTGAACAGAACGGATATTATTAATCATAATGCCCGCATATAATGCCTCGGTCGTTATAGAGTTGTTTATATACTTTGTATCCCCAGCAATAAGCAACTAATAATATCCATATAAAAAATAGAATCCATTAACCGCTGAATCCCAGTTTTAACTTATTTTCCAAAACATTAAAATATTTATGATAGCACCATAACAAAAATATTAATTAATGCAAAGAACTAATGTTAAGCACAAATTTAACTATAATCTTAATATATTTTGTGAATACTACTAAAACAATCTAAATATAAAATAAATAAATAAATATATCATCACGCCTTTTACCCATTACTGGGTGTGGCATTCTGCCTAAGCAGATCTCGGTAAGTGATATATTTTTACGCGTGAAGTGCGGTTACCAACCGTCAAATCACGGCCCCATAGATATTAGTGGAGGGGGAGCCACAGAGGTAGATTTAAATTGGTGAAAATTGTTTGTCGACTGTGGGGATCGAACCAGAGTTCTCGATACCACTGAGCCACCTACCCCATAAAACAATCTAAATGTAATCTAGAATAAAAATATAATACTCTTTAAATGAGGTAGGTGGCTCAGTGGTATCGAGTGAAATTGAGAACCCGGGTTTGATTCCCACAGCCGACAAACTATTTTCACCACGTTAATACTACCCCTGTATCTTCCGTTTCACTAACATCGTTGGAGGCCGTGATTTGACGGCTGGTAATCGAACTTGCACATGCAAGGAAATATATCAACCAAAATCTGCTAAAAATATAAATAATCATTATTTATATTCTTAGGTCGTGAAACGAATAGCATATTAAAAAAATGAATTTGTCTAGGCGACAACTGAGGCAGACAATATTTTGAGAACGAGAAACAATTTAACAAATAAGGTGTATATGTTATTTTTCTTATGAAATCGTAACAAATAATGAGCTAATTTAGCTCCATAAAATCGCAGTGAAAAGTATAAATTTAGTTCCGATTATTATCGACCAATCAGAGCGCTGCCGTTTTACCGATCGCTGACGTATATTGCCGAATCAGCCCGAATGTAAGATAAGTTTGACAGATATAACTAACTTAAATAATATATATTAAATTTAAGTAATATAATTTTGCGATTGCATAAAAAATATAATATACACCTCCACTATAAAGATATTATTTATTACTCACGTGGTTATTTTCCTCGGCTAACACCTTGAAAAATAGTACTCCACATTCGTAATAAAAATCATTCTTTACAGCCTAGGTACATAAATAACTATATTACATATACATTATGTACAATTTAAAACTCCAATATTTATGACAAATTTTAATTTAAAACTGTAACAATAGATACTGTATCTTATTTATAATTGATTTCCAATAACTATTTTAGTATTTTAGCAGTTTTAGGTGTCAATAACAGTCACCGTTAAATACTTTTAACGGCCGTCGCTAATAGCAAAAGAAAAAGAAGTATTTTACAGAAAGCCGAACTTTATGGACAGAATCGCGTAGATAAGTGAATACTTTTTTGATAGTCCAATAATTTTTTTTCAAAACAATTGGTGTTTTAGTTTCATGATACCAATAATCGTCTCATAAACAACAGTTTGCAAGTGACTTGGATTTTAAAATACAAATTGTAGAAAGTGGAATTAATTTTTGTTGTTATAAACAAATAAATAAGTAAATATCCTATTTTATGTAACCTACCTACTATATTTTATAATCTGTAGCTAGAAACTATTTTATTCGTAATATTGTTACATATAGATTGGTTCTGTTTTGTGTAATACTAATAAAGCAATTGCATCTATAACCCTTGAAATCAAATGTTAATCTGGTATCAAATTATATCGTAAATTCGATGTACAACTGTAAGAATAATGTAACAATAACAGTAATTTAAATAGGTAGTAACCTACTAGCGAATTCATGGTTTTTATTCTTTGAAAATAGCATTTCAAATAACATAACGTATTTAATTTAATAGAATATGAAACTATAACGCCAGTAAAAATGTTTGGGCATATGTTCGGCATCCGATATCGGAAAGGAATAGTTTACGTTCTGGTTCAAAATTTTTCGTTAAGAAATCATAAAATTCAATATACAATTTAAACCGGTTCAAAATATGGTCAGTTCTGTTCCGGTGTTGTTCAACTATTTTTGTTTTTAAAATTTTCGTTCCGGTTCAATATAAAATCACTGATTCGTTCTGGTTTATGTTCCTACTCTGGTGCGGTTGAATCAATGGGTAAAATGTGCTTTTGTGAATTGATTAAATAGAATGTATACGCAGTATTTAAAGAGTAGGCAATATTTTATTTAATTAACGATCTTGTTGTAGATTTCGTCGTAATCAAAACATTTCTATTAAGAATTTTATTTATTTATTTATTTGATATGCTGCAGCACAGGATATTCATCCTTATTCACAATACTAAAAATTTGAAGCTTATAAAGAATTCCGACCAGTTCTAATTCAGCATTAAAAAAATAAAATTGAAGATAGCGAGGTTTAAACTAGCGTATATAGGCTAAATTTACATTTTAGTCAATTAATTAGTTTCTGATGCAAGATATTCTTTACGCATTTCAATTTGACATATTTCAAGAAAACAACAACGTATTTCATTTATGTTGCGTTATTTAAAATTAAAAGTAGGATCATATATTATATATTTATTTAAAAATAAGAACAAACACTTACATCATGATTTAAAAAATGATTAATAGAAGTTTGTAATAAATAATTATGGCGCTAGTGTATCAAATTCAGCAGCAATATTTTTATATTTGTAGTTTTGTGAAAAAAAAAACAATAACTTTATAACAATATTTAGTTACCAGAGCTGGGCAATAGTTAGCTATATTATAGCTTAGCTACTAACTTAGATATATAATAGCTTAGTTGCTAGCTTAGTTATAGTTATTTTAGCGATAGCTGTAGTTTCGCTAAATGTGAAAATATATAGCCATAATTTGTAGCGATTAATTTTTGCTTTTGTAGGATAAAAATAATGAAGCTACTTCTAATTTTATAACCTAAGGCTACTTTTTGAATTAGATTCAACCCACGCAAAATAATTATTTGTTGCAGGCTCTAACAAATTAACATTAGTTTAGTTTAGTATAGCTGGTAGTTGTAGCTTCGCTTTTAAAGAGTAGCGGCAATTTTTTTAAGCATCTTGCCATGCTCTGACAGATACGTACATTATCAATTTCAAAATATAATGTACTAGTACATTACTGCCATCTAGAGAAATTTGGATTGAAAGCTCCCATTGTCAAGTCATTTGACAAGTCGTATAACTTTTTTTACTAGTACTACTGGTATAACTACGACAAAAAAAGTAGGTAATATTCGTCCAGGTTTTAAATACAGCAACAGTTTTACAATTGATGCAGATATCATCATACATATAACAATAACAAACAACATTCCTCCCAAAGCATCTTGCAAGTGTCTAAACCAGCATACCCTAAATTCCAATCCACTAATGGACCCTTGCCGAGCAAGAGCTGAGCATCAGCATCAGCATCAGCATCCCCGATCCTCCGATACCCGACACGCTCGGGATTAGCCTGATTAGAACAGGTGTTTAGATGGTGAGATACGCGAGATGGCTACCCATGGAGCTGTCATCCTCAGCGTGACTCGCTCGTCCACTCTTCGGACAACCGAACCACACGAGGCAACAAGACTCCGGCTACGACTACGTCAGCGCAGAACGTGGGATTGTGGTTGGATGTCTTGGTAATCAATTTGTAACGGGGTAAAGGGTGTTTATTTGGAGGTTATGTGGAACTGATACCGATTTGATTTGGTGGTGGAAAAGCCTTAACATGGTTGAGGAGTGATTTATTGTAGATGAAAGTTAACCTTAAAATATAGAGTAGAAGAATAAGATCTTATAAATATTTATAATATTCAATTTTTACTTTCATACAACATATTTTAATTGAAAATTTATATATTATATTAAGCTAAAGAAATAATTTAAAATGCACCAGAATTAAAATTTGTCTTTAAGCCAATCAGTATTAAATTGCATTTTAGATTTTAAAAGCAAAATATTTATACGTACGAAAATAGATTTATATCTGTGCATCAATTTAATAATAGCTATTTATGCAACTAGAGTTAAAAGTGTTACATTATTACACGAGTGAAAAGCTTGCAGAACGAGCTGTTGAAGAGTGTTGCTACACATGAGTGCAATAAGGGCACTTTTAACACGAGTTGCATACATTATTTTATCTATAATTGAGTTTATCCAATTATACTAATTTTATTAATTACTTTTGTAGGTTACGTACGTAATTTTGTTTTGTAGCAACTACTTAAATGTTTTATTACATACTCTGCAATAAATAATCTCTTTCTGCATTGGAAATAAGCACATAATGTCACACTTTTTGCTCGATTATAGAGAAAAGTACATTTATATTTTCGGTGCATATATTATTTTGGTAAAATTTGAGGACTATTCATGATAATAGAAAAACAGTTCGTATTATTATTACAAACATTGACCCAAAAATAAAACTAACCTTTTTTTTCTAAATGCTTCTCAAAAATAATTCAATTTATTAAAATAACATTTTATTTACAAAATTATTATGATGTTTTCCATCAATTATTTTTAATTTCAAATGATTTAATTTTTAGGGACTAGGCTTCTGTACTTTAAATTGCAAAATAAATAATAAAAATTAAAATTAGTTTTTTAAGAAATTTATAAATCTAAGGGACAACACTGTAGAATAAAATACTGGCCTCTATGAAAGTTTACAGTCAAAATAAATCTTTACAAATTTAATTTCCAAAATAAATTTATATTTTTACATTATTAAAACTTGACTAAGTGTAATATTTCTTAATGTTTAACCATATTAATTTTACTGATTTTAATGAAAAATGGTGAAATATTATTTCCTGTTTTGTGAGCTAACATAGGTCAAGAGAAAAATAATAATTTGACAAATTTATTTACCTACTTATATAGATGTAGACTAAATAACATATATTATTTAGATTACAATATTATTATTTTTATTGACGATAATCAAACAAGAACATTATATTTTTTTTCTCTAAAAATAAATTTGATATTAATCTAGCATCTGCAACCACTAATTTTCATAATACACTACTGATTATTAATAATAATTCATTTAATATTTCAGAATAATTTGTGAAACTATATTTATTTTTTGTATTTGGAATTAAAGCAGCACCAATTTTTATTTAGTGTCTATTCGTAACTGTGGGTAATTTGTTAAGTATAGGGAGAATAAATTGTTTTATTCAATAAAATAAGTAAACAATCATAATTTATAGGTATTATTTTATTCAACCTACTCGAAAATAAAACTCCATAAAAAATAAATTTTATGTTTAATCGTATTTAAACGAAAGTTGGAGTTGTATGTAGAAGCTGGTATATATATTTTGTAATTAATACAGACGCATAATAATTTTAAGAGGTTATATTAGCAATACAGAAAAACAAAATGGCGACCAAAACATAACCTAATATAGTACTACCAAAGTTTAAAACGTACACATTTCAAGAATAAAACAATTTTTTTGGGCAGTTTCAAAACCAGTTCTATATACTCTATAAACAATTGGTGATACTATAATTAGTATGAATTATATAACTAGTTTTTTATACCTATATCAAATTATTATAATTTTATTGATTATATTTATATTACGGTTTCTTTTTTATGAAACACAGATTATAATAATCATAACACCTATTCAAGTCGTAAGAAAATATGAATGACAAATGTATTTCATGAAAGAGTTGCAAATAATAATTTCTGTTATTTCCTCAGCTGTTTGGTAAATACATTTTGTCGTTTTGACTTTTATTTATGGTGCTTATTGTGGATCAACCCAAAGTATAATAAACCCAGCGTGCTGCCAACCTGAGCCAACTATACTTTTCCATTTAAGCAAGTATTTTATTATGTTTTGGGGTTGAACTGCAATAAATACAAATAGATGTGAAAGACGAAACTCACCACAAAAAAAAACCTTTGTGAAGAAAACAAACTTTAGAAAAATAAGTCTTATGAGTTAGTTCCGCTGTAGGTAATGTCCTGTTTAAGAATTTATAACACAAAGTTGTTGTGTTTGCTTTTTGAATTTTCTGGTAAATATTTGAAGTTTCACGCTCGTGTTTGTCGCTATACTTTGAAAGCAATTAAAAATTCAAAATATTGACTTTTGAAGTTGATATCGATTAATAAGATTTAAAATTGTAACTGCGGTAGGTTTATTGTTAGGCCTTAATGTAGACCGTAATAAATTAGTTTCTTTGTAGAAATTTTTGCTTTTGAACATATCTAAATTGGTTTTTAATGCTTATGAACTTATTTTTGTAAGAATTGTGTGAAATAGATTTTCACATTAGCAGAGACTTTTAACGACGTACTTTTCTACTTTACATGGTATTAAAAAGCTTCATCTTTACTACTTTTCTTCAAAGTAATGGAAATTACATTCAAGCCTACTTAAACTAAAAACTCATTTGTTTACACCATTAAAATAAAACAATATGTTTAGTCTTGAAATTGCAGTTTTATTTAAATGCACCTGAATTTCTAAATCCGCAAAGAATTTTACTATCATTTTATAAGTAGGTACTAGGTAATTAGCCAATAGTAATATCCAGTAGATATCTTATTCGTTCATATGTTTGGCTGGTATGAAATGATTCTGTTCATAATCGATTCAAGTTTTATTGTATGATACGTAAAACTGTACAAATAGTGTCAGTAGAACGTTTTCATACGATTTTGTTCTATGGAAATATCGAACAAATCATACAGCTGGTAACTTTATCTACAGTATGTGTTGAATTCGCTGAAATCGATTAGAAAAGCAATTCCTGTTTTTCCTAAAAACGGAAATAAATTGTCTATACTTATGAAAGTTCTTGAAGTATTTCATGCCCACCTTCTACGGGTAGCATTACTATTTGATATCAGTACCAAGAACGAAATACAAACTTTTCCTCAACTCCTCCCACATTAGAAATGCACCCTCAGCGTTCTCTAACCTCTATTTTAGGGTAAAACAACCTGACTTACCTCCCAGTCTTCGTGATAATCATCTCCGTGCCGAGATCGTGGAACTTATCCCAGAGTTCTTTGGTCTCCAGGTGACACTCGGTGTTCATGAGTTCCTCGCAGTTGCACGTGGCGGTGACTTTGGAGGCAGCGGTACGTGGGGTTAACTTGCCCTCGCCGACGCTATCGGGCGTGTCCCGGTCCGACGGGCACTCAGCCTCCGATCCTCGAGAGGGTGATCGAGCTGCTGCCGCTGCCGCTACTGCAGCAGCAGCCGCCGCCTTAGAGGCGGTTAAAGCGCGGTGGGAAGCGGTTTCGCTATCGGAGCATTCCTCCACGTCTACTTCTACATCGTCGTCTTCTTCAACGCAATCGTCGAGGCCTGGAGAACTCTGACGCGAGGCTCCACCTGCAGAACGAAACGATTTATTTTTCAGAAAAAATAAACACGCTTTATTGCCGCAGCAGATCTTGGTAAATGATATATTTATGCACGTAAAGTGCGGCTACCTGTCATTAAATAACAGCCTCCAAAGATGTTAGTGGAGGGGAAGCCACACGAATAGTTTTAATAGAATTATTGTCGCCTGGGGAAATCGAACCTAGGTTCTCAAATCCAGTTTGACTCAATATTACAGGGTGGCGATTCAAGTAACATTAATAAATTCCCTGACTTTTCCCTGATTAAGTAAAAAAATTCCCTGACTTCTAGAATATTGACTTATTTATGAATTTATGGTTACATTTCATATATTATATGATATATTGTAATATAATTGTTTTTTTTTAATTAAATTTATAGTAAAAGCAAAATCAATTTGTGTTTCTAAACAGACAAAGACACAACCTTAAATATTGCATACAGAAAAAACATAGCGCGGTAGAAACGTTAGACAAAACAAAACAGTTTTCAAACATCCTTCGGTTATATTTTCATAGATGGCGGTTCTCACTCTTAAGAAGCAATAAAGGGTATTTGTTGCCAATAAAGGTATACTATCTATCTAATAAAGGCTATTCTGCCAATAAAATCTAAAAATAACTAAATACATTTTGAAATAAAAGTTTGTAGTTATTTTTCTAAAATTAAATTAAAAAATTTAAAGAACAAAAAACTTTTTTCCCTGACATGGAATAAACTTCCCTGACTTTTCCCTGACTTTTCCAGAAATATAAAATTCCCTGACTTTTCCCGGTTTTCCCGGTTTTCCAGGTTAGTCGCCACCCTGTATTACTGAACTATCTATCCCAACAAACTGAATCTAATAAATATATAATATAATAATGTTCAATTATATGTAACTTTATTATAGAGAGAAAAATAACGGATCGAGGCTACATTTGACACATAACAAACATAGAGAGAAAACTGGAACAACATTAGTTATGAATTAAATAGAGTTCGTATCTCAGTTGGTATACAGTATCAGACCGAAATTCTAAGGTCCCAGGTTCAAATTCTAACGATTAGTAAATTTTTCTCGCAATAATAAAATTAGATTTCATCAATTGTAAAGTATTTACTTATTTCTAATTAAAGTTCAACTATCATAAATTTAAAAATTATCTATCTATTTAAGTGTTCAGAAGTAAATAGACATAATTATAAATTAAAATTTACAATTTGATTCTTAAAAAAGGTTTAGCTAATTCTGAATTTTGCTTTATTCATATTAAGCTAAATCATATTCGCAAATAACTTTAAACAAACCCTAATTATCCTGTTTGTTTTGGTATCTAGACATGGTTTGAATTACATTTTTGATATAGTGTTAGCGTAAGGTTAACTAATCCAAAACAATCAGAAATAGCTAAATCTTTTTTGAGAATCAGACTGAGAAACTGTGAGCTGCGTGCCTGTATAGTTGCAAATTATAATTACTATATGTATTTGATACTTTATTATGTCCACAGTGATTGAAACTTTAATTGTTAACAGTCTAAAGGAATAATAATGCTTTTCATTTATTTTACTGTCTTCTTATGGCGCAAATTAAATTGATGATTTAAAATTAACCTTGCGTTTATAGACTTAAGTTACTATGGAAATATGCATGTAATTATTGGTAATTTAAGCAAAAGTTTAGATTTAAACCGTCGCTCTAATATTGAGTATTGTTCACCATTACACAAGTTATTAAAATGTAATTTTACAAATAGCTACAAGTTTTTAATTTAGTCATTTATGTATTAGTAAAGACTATTGCCGTTTTCTCATCAAATGAATATGTTGATTGCGTTTAAGTTGTCATTTGCAGACTTAAATAAATCATAATATGAATATTTATAAAAATGTATTCCGTTTTAAAATACAGTAAAGAAAGCAATAAATCGCTTAGGTATGTAAGTATTTACAGAGTAACACAATGGATACTTGTAAATTTTTATACTGTCCATTACAATTCTAGCAGAATTTAACGCTTTTTATGAGTAGTAAAGCAATTTCAATTTTTTGATGGCGCATGAAATTAAAAAGTAGCAAAATGTATTCAAATACATTAGTATGTCTCTTACCATTAGCTTCTTGAATAAATTGTTAACAGATATTTGGGAAAATTAAATTTATGTATTGGTATATCAGTGGAAATAAATTATATTATCTATATTGTATACCACAGTAGTTTTATAAATATAAACTTTGTGTAGGTAGCTAAACCTAATCTAACCGTGGGAATAACTTGTTAACAACATATCTATATCAGTTTTTATTTCTGAAATTTAAGTTGCAGTAAAAAATCAAATAATTATTACCGCTTATTTAAAGTAATACGTAGGTAAGTACCTAATAAATCGATATTCAATTATTTAACTAAACTGAATTAGTGAAATATGTAATTAAATTTGTATCAATTAATACATTAATTTTTTATACTACTTATACTATATAATAAAGGGGTTAAATAATATTTGAATCATGTGCATGCATTGCAGTTCAGTGTACAGAGCATTGGATAATTTTTATACCTAAAGAATAAGTACACGCTAATTACTAATTTAATAAATAAGTAATAAAATTATCGTATTACTCGTTAATAATAATTGACACAGTATTTATATCTATACATACTCGAAGCTATTGTATAATTTTGTTCAATATTTTAAAATAAATTATTTAAAAATATATGTCAACAATTTTTCACACCTAACATGAAAAGAAGTTTGAAACGAAAGGATGTAACTACAAGTGCGAATTCTATAATTACATCGAGATTTAGAGATAATACCGTGTTATTTATACGAAACGGTTTTTCAAACGGTATAATTCCAAAGCAATCAAGAGTGTGAACTAGCTATTATGTTGCTTGTACGACTATGTAGGTATGCTCCAGGTATATAATTACCTTTAGGCCGCTTATTTAAATAAAACAAAAGAAATATACTCATTTTTGGGAGATTAAATCTATCCGACAATGTTTTTATTTGAATGTCAGCCTAGCATTATTTTGCAATTTACTTTTAATTATTTAATTAGTAATATTTTCGTGTACCTTACTATAGATTATAACAATTAACAGATGGTAGCAGACAAATATTTAAATGTTTGAGGAAAAATTATTCGAACTCAGCTAGAATTAAAATTATTTTATGTGTTATTATATTTTGCACAGATATGCATAAAATTATGTTGTCTACGCAAATAAAGCGAGCTCGGACTCGTACAATTTAAGCAAAAATAAAATATAATAAACGTATGAATATTTGGTATGTGTGAAATGTTGGATTAAAGATTTGAATGGCATAGGTAATGTTTTAAGCTATGTCTAGGTATTGTAATGAGTGTTGTAACAACACAATAACAGTAGCGTACTGACCGTCGGTAGTTCCCGTCGGCGAGTGCAGCGAAGTTCTACACGGTCTTCCCCTTGCCATGATGGCCGCGATGGAGAAGTCGGTGGCGCGAGTCTTCGCCGTCGGCACCACGAGTCCTGCCGCTGGCGGGCTGTCCTCGGCCACGGCACCCAGCAACATCGCACAACACAACAAACACTGTCCAACAACAACAAGCACACTAGTCCTCGTCACACACGGCACCGGTTCCAAGCGTCGCTAGAGCAGGCGGTGAGCATGACGCGATGACGCGAAGCGGTTTCTACTTGTGCAACTCCGTCGACAGACTGAGCGCTGGAGCGGTGGCCGGCGGCGGGAGTGAGGTTCAGTTGTACATGGGGCGGAGCTTGAGTGGTATTCGTGACCAATAGCACACCGCAGGGGCGGGACGCTTGTAACTAGCGTGCGTGTGGTCCCCGGCAACTATCAGTTTCGCATGACCACTGCCATCAATCAGGAGGCAGTGGCGACACTCGCTGTACACGGCCACTTGATGTCCGCCTCGTCATCTCCGCCATCGCTTCATGCATATTTGAACCGCAGAGCGGCCGATGCTCCTGGGCGCCAGCCGCAACCGCGGACCACACAACGCCGCCTGACGCCTGCAAGCTGCCCAACACTGGCCTTCTGTTTCGTGCCACCACGTTTTTACACACAATCACTTGACACTTCAAACTCATCAATGGAACAACTCGACCGAACTTCTCTCATGCCTCAGATTTTTAATTCCAACTTTTTTCCTGCTTTACCGACTTAATCACTTCTTCACCACTAGTGGTCGCAACCGGGAGCAAATTATTACAAATAAATAAAATTAAACACTCTTATCAAATAACACTTACTTCTTTTTGCCTACATATTTGTATACTAGTCTAACTATTCTACCTACAATAAAAACCTTTTTTAGAATCAACAATTTTATTTATTATTATAACTTAGGAAGACAGGTTAAGTTTTTAACAGTTCATTAACATTTCAGAAGAATGCCTCAATTTTCTGTAAGGTGCAAAAATATCTAGATAATAGATTAGAAAAGTAATTTTTTCTACAACCATTTAAAAATGTATGAGTTTTTGAACTTATTTTTATTATGAAAGTAGCAGATTTTTGCACTAATGTAAAAAATGTGAATTATTTCTGCACTTGTGCAGAAAAGTAATTTAATATAAATAAATTATATACAGTATACTTTCTTGAGTTTGTTTGTCATTGTTAGTTGTCATGGATACATTAAACCAGGTATCTTTCTAAGTTTCTAAATTAATAAAAAATTTCAGAGATGTTATAATTACTGAAATTTGTTTTATTATTTTTATCAAAATTTGGTTTATGGTTGTAGAAAAAATAATGTACGCAACTCGTGCAGAAAGGGTTTTTTTTAACTCGCGGTCTTGCAGCATTCGCTTCGCTCATGCAGCAACGGAGCACTCATTCAAAAAAACCCATCTTTCTGCACTTGATACGTAAATAACTATTAAATCATTATTTAAATAGTAAACAAATAAATGTATTGGATGTCATTACTTATTTAATGAGATTTTTTTTTATTTACCACACCAGTAAGTAATTATTGACAAATTAATCCGGTGATAGAAAGAGTAATTTTAGAGCCGTATTTAAGCCTAAACAAAATAGGTAAATGTTGATGGCCTGTAAATATCAGGACGCTGGTTCAGTATTATATATGTATTAATATAGCAGCAACCATAGTAACTATATAACATAATTACAATAATTTATAAATAATACATATATTCATAAAACTATTCAAGTAATTAGTTATTTAAATCATAACAGTTTCTTATGTAAATGAATAGATCGATATGTAATTGTTTATCTATATATTGAAGCGTTAGCTAACAATTTGTTATGACTGAAGTAAATAATTAAAATTAAATATTTTAAACAAATTTATTATAACAATATTAGAGTGCAATTCTCAGCATATTTGTTTTCCCATAATTGCTTACATTTATTCTAGAAAAGTACCTATGCTAACTATAGTAATAGATAACATAAAATAAATAATAGCTACTATTAAAAATATGAAGTCTTGAAATAAGAGCAGATTTAAAGATTGTTTATAGCGAACACGAGAGAACCCACATCATTCAAGTCAAATCATAGCAGCAGTTCAAAATTTACGACGAGCAACATTCGAGTGGCTGTAAAATTAGGTGTTCCCAAACATTTAAAAACCCAAATTATCACTAAATCACACTCCCTAAACATCACAACCCAAACAATTCAAGTCAAAAACCTGAAAACCATCACTTCGTGTAGTGTGCGCCACCTTCATAAATCTCCGCAAGGGCGCGAGCTGGGTGTTTCGGGTGCGGTGACGTCTATTAGGGGCATTCAGGTCCCGCACCGCGGGAGGTCGCAGCTCTCTAGCCACCCGGCCGCCCTTGTTTCACCCCATAACAAGTATATTGTGCGGGGACCGCAAGTCCGCAATGAATGTCTAGTTAATTGACCGTTAGCAGAAGACAGGAGGCGGGGAGTCAAGCAACACTTACAAGAAGGCAGTCACACGCTGGGTTCGCGAAGACTTGGCGTGTCATTCTAAACTAAGGTCTTGTCAATACAATCGCAACAGGGGGTAAAACATTACCGGTGCGCATAGACTTTCTGTAACGAAGGATGAAATAACTATTGATAGGATTTAGATAATCATACATTTTGTTCTAAAATTAATTGGACAGAAATATAATTTTTATACGAACATATTTCCTAAAACACAAATCATAAATATTCAATTTATCAATTAGTGCAATCTAAGAAAAAAATAGCAGACTAAATTACAAGAAATTAAATTTAAATTTTCGAAGAAATAAAGTTAAAAGTTTCATGTTTTATGACAACTAATAGTAGTTTATATAGCAAGGGAGTGAAGTTCGTCATTATTTGTGTGGATTGCAGATTAAATCCTGAGGGTATAGCTCGAGGGATGCAATGGCTTGAGGCAAATAATGACTTTACTCACGTGTTATATACGATATTTTATATATAAATTTTAAAAAAGAGATTATTAACGCCAGTCCTATAAACGAAAACTATTTATTTTTTCATGTTATTAACTACCATGAAATTAGCGAAACATGTCATATTTTCAAGTAAATTATTTCACTGAGAAGTTCGGATGTCTTGCTCTGACATGCTCACAAAAATAATAAAGAAGGTTTATTGAATATTAAGAAAATAATTTTTTCTAGGTGGCACTGCCAATGATCTTGAATCACTTTATTTCCCTAAGGAGTACCGATCAGTTTTATTTCTCTCATGCCACTGGCCTTGAATCACTTTATTTCCCTAGAGACTACTTGTCATTTTTATTTCCCTCAGTAAATAATAAAGCATATTAAGTAATGATTTTGATAAGAATAAAGTTAACATTATTTACCAGTTGTATATAAAATAAATATAACAATACGCCTTTTACCCAGCACACAATATAGCACGCTATAGTGGCAAATATAAGTTAGTGATATTTATGCACATGAATTGCGGTTACCAGCCGTCACATCATGGCTCCAAAGATGTTAGTGGTAGGGAAGGCACAAAGGTAGTTTAAATATGGTGAAAATCAGTTTGTTGGCTACGGTAATCGAACTAGGGTTCTCATATTAACAGTCCGACGCATTGCCACTAAATTATCTAATCTACTTATATTTTAAATCCTTTTTATTATTATTTAGATATTTCTAATATAAAAATATTTGAGAAATAAATACAATTTTGTTGCTATTGCTATGTTTAACCTTGGCCAAAACAAACTTATACATTGGAAAAAGGAGTTAACATTAAATTAAAAATATTGTTACTAGCTAACGCGCTTTTTAATCTACAAATTATTTATTTATTTACAATGTACAACGGCAAATTATTTACAACAAAAAACTCAGGGAATCTAACTTGTCAGCGAACAGTAATTTGTGTAGTGAGTGTGCTAACCATTTAGCTAAAATTATATATTATATAGCATTAACTTATTAATATAATTTAGGATTGTGTATAATTATTTTTATTTTTGTTCGGAAATGAAGAAATATAGATTTTGTTGTAATTATATTTTGTATGGGGTAGATGGCTCAGTGGTATCGAGTCGGCCTGTGGATCTTGAGAACCCTGGTTCGATTCCCACAGCCGACAAACAATTTTCACCAATTTAAAAATCTACCCCTGTGGCTCCCTCTCCACTAATATCTTTGAGGGCCGTGATTTGACGGCTGGTAACCGCACTTCACGCGACAAAAATATATCACTTACCGAGATCTGCTAAGGCAGAGTGCCACACCCAGTAATGGGTAAAAGGCGTGATGGTATATTTATTTATTTATTTTATATTTTGTTTTAAATTATTTTTGTAATTGTTATAAGTATTAACAACTAATTTCAAGTTTTTGTTACTATAGTTATATAAATAAATGTTATTATTGTTCAGGAATCGATAACTAAAATATCTTTCCATATTTTATTTCTTTATTAAAATAATTTGATTTCAATATCTGTAATAATTTTGAAATAAGTTCATATTTTCTTATATAAAAATGTAAAAATTTATATCAAGAACTCTAATCAAGAAATATAACAGCTCTTGTTGTGATTTTATCAAGATTATGCCAAGATAAAACTTCCTGTCTAGAGTTTGTGAAACAATAATTACAAATACTTGTTAGTTATAGATTCTCATACAGTCGAATTTCAACTATCTTTTTTTGTAGAATTCCTGGTGGTTCGAAAAATTGGCAACATGTGTATAATTGAGATTTGTGTAACTGGAACGCAGATATTAATATATGTAATGTTTATGAATATGAATTTTTGTAGTTCGGTATAATATATTATAGGCATTTCTTTCCTTCTTGTAAATGAGTAGTTATGTCTAGAAACGCACCCGAGTAGTGTATATTATTCCATAAAATCCATTTGATTCCTTTAACATAAAACAAAATCAGCCGTAGTCATAATAATTTATAGCAATCCCTCAGGCCACATAATGAGTTACAGGTATATTCGTAGTGGTGGAGCAATAAAGTATTTATTATATTTCCCATTGGAGAGTTCTTGATCGTCACCAAACGACGTGCTTATAGCGAATGGTTCTCCATTCACTCTTTCACTCATTCACACCGCCTAGCATAATGGCTACCTGAGTGGTCTGCCCTCCGCGCCTCGCACCCCGAAACGCGTCCAATTAAATACGAATTAATCTCCAGGCCAAGCGATACGTCGGGTTCTCGTTAACCTTACGCTGTATTATACCCGCACATTGCTCGGGCACGCACATTGGGAAATCGTATATGTATAATCGTTTCTACGCGCGTTGATATGTTTATTATAATGTGAGCCATACCCCCCTGCTAGCGCCGCAACTGATGCATTCAAACCATTGTTCCATTCTATTTTTAATGGAGCCATTGTATTAGAAATACTAACCGTTCAAGAGATTTCTTCGTCGCTTGTCGCTAAGATGAATTTCAGTGGGATATTCCACTTGCGAAGATGATACCTGTGAGAGAATTTCATTCGTTTGGAGTATCAATTAAATTTTAACTTGAATTCTTCATTTAAAATAAAGGTTTCACTTTTTAGAACGAATTTCTATATAAGCTATTAATTGTGTCTTCAAATTTGTAAAAATCTCAAATCAACAATACTTCTATTTCAAAAGAATACCTCTATGAATTTTCTCTTAATGAGTAAGTAGATGTTTTTAAAAATTTTGTTTCCTAAAAGCTTAGTCGTAATATACCATTTCAAAACCGTTTATCAAATCGCAAATAATACAGTGCCAGATAAATTATCTATCAAAAATAAGTAAAAAAATATCTCACTTTTAACAACATTAAAAGGTTACAATTAACTTTACATGATGCAACTGACCGTTAGTGAATTTTTTGTTCAAATATCTATTTCTTTCTGATCAAACTTGCAGAAAGTACGTCATCCTTGAGATGGAAATAGGTACATTATATAATTTTCTTAAGATACTCGTATTTAATACGCTCATAAAAATAAAAAAATAAATATATCACCACGGCCTTTACCCCTTACTGGGTGTGGCACTCTACCGTAACAAATCTCTGTAAGTGATATACGTATTCGCGTGAAGTGCGGTTACCAGCCGTCAAATCACGGCCTTCAAAGAAGTGGAGAGGCAGTCAGAAATTTAATTTTAATGTGGTGAAAATTGTTTGATTGCTATGGATATATTGAAATGAGAATTCATACAAGTTGGTTTTGTGCTGTTTACTTGCAGAGATTCAATCATATTTAAAAATAATGTACAAGGCGCCGTATACAAAATTTATTTGATATTTTAAAAATAACATCATTTACCTATAAGCAAATCTAATCCTACTATTTAATTGGATTTGAATGAACTAATTCAAAACAACCAATTCCAAACCTCAAACGATATTTGTATACAGTCTAGAATATAAATAAAAATTCGTCCTATCGACATAATAGCCTATATGTGCTTCACTTTCTTGTATTTCTCAGATAATCTTCATTTACTCAATTCAAATTTGAATCCTTCTATTTCCTTCAATTTTTCATATTCTGTTTGAAACTATCGTAGTTCGCTTACTTGACTGTATGTAAAAAATGTGCGTTATTGCAGGGCATATGTAGGGATTAAACTACAGGGCGTAAACTTCTCACACCCTATGTTTACTTTGATGTTCATCCCGATTTATAAAACAGAATAACCACGGACAAAGAGGCATAGATAAATCGGCCATCATACGGCATTAGGCAACTAACTGAATGTCGCACGTCTTGCATGACAAGATTTACGAGAAAAAAATGTAAACAAGCAGTAAAACGAACCCTTCAGTACTTACAGCGGATTAAGCATTAGACACAGACTATGGAGGTGAAGAGCAAGCAAACGAGAAGCGAAGAACTCCCAGGAAGAGTGGAAGATAGGATGAAACTCTGCGGCGTGTTGTGTGTGGTGTTGATGTGCGTTGATAAATACGGTATTATGCTGGCGCGTCAGGTATCCGATGACGTGAAAAAGACTTGTTTATACTGCCCCACACAAAACTCCTGTATGATTAATTGACTTTGGCCAGCTTGTAACAAAGAGCGTGTTCGTTGTGGCATTTTGAAAAGGACATTTCTCAACCATTACCTACTTGTGTGTTATCCCTAGCAGAGGTATACAGTTGCTGTATTTATCATATACCACATGGTAGAGAAGAGAAGCAGCAATGCAAGCAGCGTGCTAGAAGAAGGCCTATTGTACTCAGGACTGGCTTAGCACTTCATCATTCGAATTATTAACTAATTATAATACGATTAAACTTCTTTTTAACTTATCAAAGACTTCTTGATTTCTATGAAGCACGAACCAAATTAATGATTCCTAAAACTGAACCTATTTAGTTAGTTCTTCAATTGTTATTTTTTGCAATCTTTTCTTCATTTTATCGCTTATAATCTTAATTGATCATCATTCGAAATAAATATATCGGTAAGTATATTCCTTGTGTTTCTAGTTTCAGAAAAAGTTACTAACCTTTATTTTAGAAGGTTGAAAAATAATCGGCTAATGTTGAATTAACGTTTCTTTACTTCTTTGAAAAAGAAGGTGACAATCTAATTTACTAAAAATAAATAACTTCCTACATTATATTTTAAATAATTTCAATCTTATAAAAACTAATTTCGACTAAATATTTACAATGAATACGATAACATTGACTAGATTCGCAACGACACATAACATAAATAAAATTAATACGTAGAAGAAACAATTATAATAAGATTTGTCTTTTCTTCTGCGCAAAAACATTTTAGACTTGTTCAGTATCCACCATTATTTGTCTATGAATACTCAATAGCGCAAGTCCGTCCAGACGATTTTCTCCCATTGAGTTACGCAAGTATTGCTTAATACGTTTCCAAGTTGAAAAACTACGTTCTACACTCGCTACGAATAAAAGCAGGGTAGCTCCAATATAACATTAGATTGAATATCATTTCTGATATCTGACTTCATGCAGACAACAAACGTTGCTGTTCTTCATTGAAATTATTTTGGAAACTTTCCGAATATTTCTGTGGGGATTTGGACCCGTAATATATTTTGATATTCGTTTGTTTCTTTTATAGCTGTTAACTATTAGATTTTTAAACTAATATTTCAGTTAATAATTATTATTGTTTTCCTTGTATTGAAACTGCTTTAAAAAGTAGTTTTAGCAAGAAAAAGTAGTCCTTAAACTATAAAAATCTACAACTACTAAATAATACCTACATTATGTATCTAACTCTAAATACATAAAGCTGTTCATATTATACCAGTGTAACATGAAATTTCATATTCCACGGTCTATTCCCAACCAATAACAATCAAATATTTTCTTATGTTTCAAGCACCTAGTTTATCGTTTGTTGATCCATAACAGAACTAAGTATTGTAATGTTTTACTATTTTTGTTCCGATTACTTAAATAGTTGTGGATAAAATGTATTCGATTCACATATAATGGTTATATTATATGCTCATTAAATAATATGCTATTAAGAAGTAACATGATTTTTAAGATATAAGAGGAAAAATTAATCGCTACGAAGTATAGTTAAATATTTTCATATTTAGCAAAGTAACAACTAAAAAAACGCGTCTATGGTTACTAACTGTGCTGGCCAGCCTCTGACGATGCCCTCATAAGGTGACTTGGAGGCTGAATTTTGTGAGACTTAGCCATGTGTTTAGTTTATATTTTATTAAACCTAGTTTCACCAAGTGTATGGATGACAATTAATTTTGTCTTTGTTGTTAAGTAACAACTAGCTTTGACGTTTAGTAATTATTTGACGGACATTTAAATGATTTTCATATGTCTTTATTTATTTAGAACTTATGATTTCTAAATTCATTTGCGAACAATTATCGCTCTCTTAAAAACTGAATCTCGTCCGTCCCTGCACAGTGTTTGTGTGTTCCCAGCTTCTTGTCCTCCAGTCCAACACTCCGGGATTAGCCACGGTTAGTTCTGTTTGTCCCCGGGTGCATTGTTGCCATGATATTTATAGCAAGGCGATGCCTACACGTTGTTGTGGAATTGTTAGCGGGTGTCTTGACGCTCATTGTGCTCGGCGGTAGACTTGCGGGGGTGGACGACTGCTGCTGCGAAGCAAGCGAGACGAAGAACGCAAGAACGGGTTGTTGAGCATCCAGTAGCTGTGGACGGTGAGGTCAATGATGTAGTAAAGGGTGATTGTTTCACTGTGGAACAATGTAGGTTACATGTGTATGTGGATTGTGATTACTGGTTAGATTCATCATCAAAGGAAGAAGTATATATTGCAATGTATGTAGGTGGTAAAATGGTACTTAATAATGAACGTTTCATCAGTTCACTCCTACTGTTTCTTCTCTACGTTATTCTTAAACGATTACGCTAGGAAATTGCTTTTATTTTAATGTGCAGTTGGATATAAAATGTGCCATGGAATAAATAATTATAACGTTAGTTATAAACTTGTTCTTTGGTTGTAGTTTCTTTATTATTGTCAATATTATTTTAATATTCTGTTACTAAACTTGATAATCCGATGTTATCTAATAGTTATTTACGTAAGAAGTCAGGAAAGCGTTCAATTACAGGACGAGTAGATCGCTATCGCTCGGCATGAAACAGCTTACGAATTATGTACGACGCTTTACTGAGGTGTTACATATAACATTTTACCTGAAACTCATAAACAAATAATAAATATTTTAAATTAATTTAAATTAAAAGAAATATTTCATTTACATATTCAGTCAGTATTTTATGTTGCTAAGTAACTAGATACTCAAGTTTCTTTAATTACCTGTCTAGGTAGGAAATATGTTGTTTTCCTGCCTAGGCATGCAAAGCAAAGCTTTCCTGAGTCTTAAAGGTCATGCAAATGTTTATTTTCCTGTCAGTTTCAGGTAAAAAATATTTTCATATCATTTTGTCCTAAATAAAATTAGGGTAGGTATTTTATATTTGCATATATAAGGGAGAGTTGCTTAATGCGTATTGGTGACCTAAATTAATCAATCAAGTTAATATATGAATCAAATTATCAGTCTACGGAAGCGTAAAAAAATTAGCTGAATTCAATATAAAATTTTATTTAATTTATTTAGCTCATATTAAGTGGACAGTCAATTTATCTTTGCATTCAAACATTTTTGGAAACTAACTGTATTGTATTATTTGATAAAATTTATTTGATGTATATTTTGTAAGTATTGTCAATATTGTGTTGATAAGTTTGATCAGTACCTTAAATCGTACCACTATAGATTGTGGTATCGAGTCTGCCTGTTGATTTGAGAACCCGGGTTCGATTCCACAGCCGACAACAATTTTAACCATATTAAAAAAACCTCCTGTCGCTTCCCCTTCACTAACATTTTTGGAGACCGTGATTTGACGGCTGGTAACCGCACTTTACAGGAAGAAATATATCACTTATCGAGATCTGTTATGGTAAAGTGCCACATCCAGTAATGGGTAAAAGGCGTGATGATATATTTATTTTATTTTATATTCAAATTCTCAAAAATATATGTTACTATTAATAATATTTTAATTAGTATACTTGATTTTAAAAAAAAAATAAACTGAAGGAATTTGAAATCGAAGAAAATTCCATATTAGCATTTGTTTGTAGGCTTGTATTAATAAACAAATGATTAAACTACTATGTCATTCTAAATTTAAATTTATAAATTTGTTATCAAATCTCAACTACAGCTAATAAATTTACATTTTTATAAATTCTTAACGATTTGAGAGTAAATATATAGTAAAGCAACAAGCAATCAAGCATTCAAGATTTCAATAAAAACTTAAAACTACAACAAACAAAATTACATCAACAAAACAGCTAAACAAACAATTTCCGTAAAAAATCATCAAGTTTTTGTAATCTAGAATCTCGGTCAGCCGACAGGCAGCAGGCAGGTAGCTAAATTGATATCTAACACATGTACACATACGAGTGTAGGCTAAATACACCTGTCCTGGTTCCAGCTCCCGACAACGTATAGATTCGTATCAGGTACAGAGTACATCAGATCCACACGAACGCTGTTTTATAGTTTCCGTGATTAATCACTTTTAAATCGTTACAAATACCCGCATTTTTAATTAATCACACTTTAGAAAGGTGTCCATAAATCTAACAGAATTTTTAAACAGCCACACCTATGATTTATCGTTACTGCAAACTCATAATCAATATTCAATTTGCATCGTAATTTTTCAGGAAAAAATACTTATTGGTAGTGTACAGGTAGGTATTAAGTGTGCGACATTTACTATATTTTTTTAATGTCGTTTGTTCACAAGCGAAACTATATGGGAACACTGGACTTGTTTGTAATTAGTGTTAAGTTAACTACTTGCTTGGATTTATGAGGTTTCAAGTGCTATGTTGCGAAATTTTGAAATTGAATTATTAAATAAATTATTATAACCTATAAAAAATTAAACGGGTTACATGAACTTATTTAAATATTAACTAGAATTATGTCAACATTACATGACATTTCCATTTATATGCTAAATTCATTTTCTGTTTTATTTATTACTTTATAAATAAGATCTCAAATTTAAAAATCTGATGTGGACACCACATAACTTTCTTGTACGCGTATTAAACTATAGATATTTTTTTAATTGCACATATATGACATAAAATCTTTTATTTTTTGTCCATAGCAAACTGAATTTTAAAAAAAAAACCAAAAATATATAATATTTAAATTTAGATATCTCGCTTATGCAAAAGGCTAATTTAAAAATTCTTAATATACTAGACGCAGAATTTAATTCTCTAAAACTTGTATTTGCAGCATTTATTTCTAAAATTAAAATAATACGATTTTTTTCATGGAAAACTGTTAGCAGCTTCATGTAATGTGTCACTTCCGGTTAGTCTATTTTAACCAAAATCTATTATGTTATTTCCATTGATATAGTAGTCTTATATACCAAATTTGGAAAGTTTTAAATTATACTTGAATATAGTTTTTCATGAAAATCTATTATAGGCTTCAAGTAAAGTACCACTTCCGGTAGTTGTATAATGACCAAAAAGGGAGGTGCACAACTAGATGTTAAAACAGTCCTAAATATAAAGTTTCAATTTTCTACGACTTACCGTTTTTGAGTTATGCGAGATACGTACGTACGTACGTACAGACGGCACGACGTAATTAGTCAAAATGGATTCAGGGAGGGCCAAAATACCTATTTCCGTTGAAATCTGAGAACTGAAAATTTTCGCGATTACAATACTTCCTTTACTTCGTACAAGGAAGTAATAATAACAGGAACGTAACTACAATACTTATTTTCTAAAATTCTTCATTTCGTGATGAAGGAAATGGCGCCATGTTAAATAAAATTAATAATAATACTACTGAAACACGAATAGGTAAATTGTTAATTACAATAAAAAATATTAATTCAATTAGTTGAAGTAAACAGCATCCACATTTTTTCCATCATCGTAAATGACTGAAAACAACAATAATAATCTATATTCAAGCAAGATCACTACTTGCAGTTTCACATTCATAATTTCATAATGCAAAAAACCATTCACCTTGTATAATGAAATGAAATATTCATAATTATAACAGAATTTATAAACTCAGAACATCAAGTCTGTTTAGTCATATATAATTAATCCTCATTACCTGCAAATTTTCCACCGACGATTATGTTTCGTCTCAGTCAGTGCAGAACAAAAATCAACAAAAAAAATACTGAAAAAAGTCCATCAGGACGGCATCATTCACAGACGCCATTTGCCATCAGGCATATATTTTTAGAGATATTTCTTTTCGTCCTTGCTCAATTCACTCCAACCATAATTTAACATTTTATTTTGTCCGACAACATTCATAGAAATTTATTTATTTATTTACGTTACTCTGTACCTCAAGAACTTAATCCTAATTACAGTACAGGGTTCAGATTCACCAAGCCAAAGTGTGATAACTCATATATTTTTAGGTTGAGAGGGATTTTAACTCGATCTTCGAATTTGAATGTCGTAACACTAACCACACTTCCGTACTGCCAGACAAAGCTAAGCATAGAATATCGAACCACAACATAACACACTAAATGATCGAGAAAGTCTTGGTTAAAAAAAAATCTAAAATAGACTTTGTTTCTGTCTACATCCAAAAAGATCTTTTAAATATTTTTTTCTACTTCCGTTAGAAAATAGACCTTTTATTTCACTTATTTGAGTTAGGTAATGAACTGCATTATTTAACTAGTGAAATAATGAGATAACATAGCAACAGATATCTTGATAGGCGAATTCTGATGTGTTATTCTTTTATTTTTTGAATTTATAACTGTCATTATTTATTAGAACGAAAGTAAAAAAAATATTGTATGAAACTAGTAAGGAAATAGGTTATTACCTTACTTATGTGTTTACATAACTCGGCTACGCCTCGTTGTGCAAATTTCACATGCGTAAGGTAATAACCATCATTTCCTTACTAGTTTCATAAATAGCTATTTCATACTTCTTTTCAATAAATTCAAATGCAACATTAATTTTATTTCATTCATCATAGTTTATCGTCTTGTTCTTAATTATTCAATCCATTAATTAAGTAAACATTGAATCTAATGCCTGTAATTATTATAGTTCTTTGTTGTATTGTTTCCTTTTTATTTCAGAGATAGTCCTAGTCTTACTAATGAGTAATTCTGATAACAAATATTGTTGTCGAGAAAAACTAAAGAGAGAAATTTTATTGTAATGTTATTTAATCATTTTGGATCGCAGTTAAGTACGAGTACTTTTAAATTTCACGTAGCGTTATTATTTTTATAGGATAGAATGACATCTTATTTGTTTTTTACTGACATGAGAGTGTATACCTAAAAGCTGAGAATCAAAATTTCTATCTCAACTTCGGATCGAGTGTTTTGTCCGATTTTCGGTTTGGACATTTTATCCGAATTTTGAATCGGATATTTTAGTTGATCTCTATAAGAAGGTATTTTCCGGGCCCCAGAAACATTCTGTAACGCAGACAAGCTTAAATTTGGATTCTCTTATAAAACCATATGATACCGAATCAAGTTTTGCAATAATAGTTTCTAAATTACCATTGCTGACATAGTTCTTCCTTCATCTTCTTTTACTCTTCTGCATTTTATTTCCTACATATCATACATAGATCCATTCATAGTAATTTTTGTGGGGTAGGTAACTCAGTGAAATCGATTCGGTCTGAGGATTTGACAGTCCGGGTTCGATTCCCATAGCAGACAAACAATTTTTACCAAATTAATCTATCTTTGTGGCTCCCCTTTCACTAACGTCTTTTGAAGCCGTGATTTGATGACTGGTAACCGCACATCACGCGAAGAAATATATCACTTAGGTACTGAGATCTACTACGGGACAATTCCACAACCAGTAAAGGGTAAAAGACGTCATGATATATTTATTTATTTTTATTATAGTCATTTTTATTCTTTTGTTTTCTTAGTTTATTTAGCAAATTTCTCATTTTTTTAATACTTTCTTGCTTAATTTTCTTTTTAGTATTCATGTACTGTATTGAAGATTGTATGGATATTATATTTTTAAGTATCTATTGAACCAGTTCTGAAAATATAAGCAATCAATTTCATCCTTAATTTTTTGAACACTTTTCACAGCTCGATTCGTTGTGTCTTTATTTTGAATACTTCCTTATGGATATCCTTATCTGTAGTCCATGTCAAATTGAATGATAATTGCGCCATTCAAAAATAACAACGCAACAATAAGCTAAATACGTTATTGTTTTAGTGAGATAGACTAATACTATTCGTAGAAGCAAGAGGTATATTTTTTTAGTTAGGGTGAACTAGGACCGACCAAATTACGCCATTCCTCCATCACCATTATCCACCTCCAATTCCAACCAACGAATTCACCGATCCTTTGTTTCGACTGAAAATCGGTCCGGCGCACTTCCGTTTTTCTGTGCGGGGCTGTCGTCCATTACAGCGGAAAAGAAACGAGTGGCGGAGAAAAAACTGCGCACCGGGACCATTAGCGCACGGGGCAGCAACGCGTTTAATTACACGGGCTCTGCAGCGAGGGCGGCGGCGGTGGCGGTGACAGCGGCGCCCCCGGCCACTCAGCGCTAATTTCAACTTCGCGTACACCTAATTACACACACTTGTACTCGATACGTGGGGACTTTGCGTTAGTTAGCGACGCTGGCATACCTGTATATTATGCAGACAAGGGTTTTATTTCTTTTATTGATATTGGGATTTTTAGATACTTTAAAAACTGGTCGACGATATTTTATTTACTTTTAATTTATTTTTCTCTATTCTGTAACTCAATCATTATTTGTTACTGAACGATAAGATAAAAACAACCCTTATTTTTCGTGATTACTCTACAGATTTTCACCATTTTGGCATTCTGTGATTAACTATTTAATTATTTCTAATTTACTTTTATGCGTTTTTCTTTTGTACGAAGCTGATAAAAAAGTATAAAAAAAATTACCCACACTTTACGAACCTGTCAGTAATATATCATTATTTATATTTATAACAACAACTACGTTATAAATAAGCAAAATGCCAGAAAATAACATGATGTCAGGATAAATTATTCTGATCACAAAATACAGAAATTGTGATAATTTGGAATTTTTTTTAAAGCTATACGAGAAATATTTGTGTGACATTAGTGCTGTATACGTACCAAATTTCATCGTTATTATTTACATCAATTAAATTCAAATTTTAAGTTTACCATATATGACAATGTCGCATCAAATGTTTCACAACAATGTACATACGATACATACACATACATATATAACATCACGCTATATCCCATAAATAGGGTAGCACGAATCCCTGAAACATTCACAGAACATCCACTAAAAGATACATCAAAATATCAGACCACGTTCAACATTCTCATCCTGATATGATACTCGCTTCAACCATACTAACGCTCCTTCTATACAAGCTCATTCATTCCTCACACCCGAAGTCCACCATCACGCAACAAATCCTCAATCACAACCATCCATTCATTCCTGTACACCTGTTTCATAAATCTTCCAGTTACATCTACTTCTCTAACAATGAATCTATAAAGAAATGAAGGAAACATCGGGCTGCACTTGTTTTGGAAGTAAATTCTACATAATTGCAGTTAGCCATTCTATTGTAAGAACTGAAAATGAATCAGAAAGACTAGAAAGGGAGGAGAATGTGTCTCTGCTCTTGTTTTGAAAGTAAATTCTACACAAATGCAGTGACACACTCAAAAATGTAAATCTCATTATATGATATTTCATTCCTCACGCCTGAAATCCACCATCACGCAACAAATTCACAATCACAACCATTCATTCATCCTGGACACGTGTTTCATAAATCTTTTATTATTTATGAAACACGTGTCCAGGATGAATGAATGGTTGTGATTGTGAATTTGTTGCGTGATGGTGGATTTCAGGCGTGAGGAATGAAATATCATATAATGAGATTTACATTTTTGAGTGTGTCACTGCATTTGTGTAGAATTTACTTTCAAAACAAGAGCAGAGACACATTCTCCTCCCTTTCTAGTCTTTCTGATTCATTTTCAGTTCTTACAATACGTCAACTTCTCTAACAACGAATCTATAAAGAAATGAAGGAAACATCGGGTTATACTTGTATTGGAAATAAATTCTACATAATTGCAGTTAGCCACTCTATTGTAAGAACTGAAAATGAATCAGAAAGACTAGAAAGGAGGAGAATGTGTATCTGCTCTTGTTTTGAAAGTAAATTCTATACAAATGCAATGAAACACTCAACAATGTAAATCTCATTATGTTATATTTTACTTTGGTTTTCATTTATTTATTGAAGTCAGATATAAAATTAGCATAAATAAATTTAGATTACATGCGAATAAATATGTATTAAAAATATACAGGATGTTTCTATACCTCTGCACGAACATTTAATGACAAATATAATTTGATATACTGATTATAGAACAAAAATATTTTTTTTGAAATTCGCAACAATTAGGGTATTTCATTGTTAGCGAACATTTTTAGTGGGTCAGGTTTAATAGTACATTTAATTATCTTGAGAACCCTGGTTCGATCCCCACAGCCGACAAACAATTTTCACCAATTTAAATCTACCCCTGTGGCTCCCCTTCCACTAATATCTTTGGGGGGGACGTGATTTGACGGCTGGTAACCGCACTTCACGCGGAAAAATATATCACTTACCGAGATCTGCTTAGGTAGAGTGCCACACCCAGTAATAGGTAAAAGGCATGATTATATATTTATTTATTTATATCTATCTGAATATAGGTAATTCTATTGCAAAGTAGAAATATTAAATTAAAATACCGACGTTGCTATAAAAGGGGTGTACGGTGGAAATGACTGAAGAGTCATTAGACTTTCGAGTAACAAATTAAGTCACTTATTGTGTATCATCATAAAAATTTCAAGATCGAAGAAATCATCCAATCTCTGCAGTAAGCGTGCGAAAATCAGTGGTTCATCCTTCTCAATAACAGCACAGTAAGTAACGCACTTGCGTGCAAAATATCTCATGAAAATAACCGTCGAAGTAAACGCGTGTACTGAAAGTGCTCAGTGCACACACATTACCGCCGCCATGTTGGTTCGTCGCACACGCAGGTTGCACGCACGGCACGGCGCATCGAAGACAAAACGAGAGGCCGCTTGGCGCGCTAATAACAAAGCGGCGTAATATTTAAATAATTATTGCTGTTAGTTCCCGTACACCGCACTCGGGCGGTAATGTTGCTAAATTGCTATATCTCGCTCACATAATGCACTTTCATTAGCCGCCAGTTTTTATCTCAGCACGTTTGAGTTTTACATGATTTTACTTCCAGTTTTGTTCGCCTGACGGTCTGACCTCGAACATTAAAATTTTTCTACTTACGCCAAGAAGCACTTGTTACTACCCATTTTATCTAATTTGCAAATTACGCTACAATCACACATACCAGTATTTTACCTGCAATTCTATGCAACTACAACGTATTTTTTATTAGTAATAATACACTGACGGTCCTTGAAAGTGCAACACCAAAAAATAATAAGAATAAATGGATAACAACAAAGACAAAATTAATTGTCATCCATCATACACTTGGTGAAACTAGGTTTAATAAAAAATATTAAATAAACACTTGGCTAAGTCTCACAAAATTCAGCCTCCAAATCACCTTATGAGGGCATCGTCAGAGGCTGGCCAGCACAGTTAGTAACCATAGACGCGTTTCGCTCTTATTATGTGAGACTTAGCCAAGTGTTTATTTAATATTTTTTATAAATGGATGAAATTCAGCACAGAGGTAGTTTATTATAAATAGTATATTTGCTTAAAATTTCATATAAATAAAAAATATAGAACATGAAAAATTCAACAAGAAGTAGGTATGTCCTTTGCGAGTTCTTACTTCCGCTTCTGCACGCCCAGACATGGCTTCAATAAGATTGAGAAGAAGAAATTGTGTATTTTTTTAATACACCGTCACACAGGTTCGATTGGTGATAAATCTGGAGAACAAGCAGCTCAGAAAAACCCATATACTTGTATTCGGTACTAATTAAAGAGGACCAATACATTTTTCGTAAAATGCTAATGATAAACTAATTTTGTACTAAATTTAATCCATTTATTTTTATTATTTTTTGGTATTAAACTTTCAACAACTGTCAGTGCAGTAATATAAGTAAATATTTATCAACTGATTAAATTAATTATGACCTTCAGAGGCAAAATTCGACCCCTATATCAAGTCTTCAATTTATGAAGAGTTATAAGATCGAGGCTGTTTTTAACTGATGATGTACTGATGTCTTGTTGCGTTCTCCCGTATTTACTATGTGTTTAATTGCAGATATCAGTATAATGATATATTTTTGTAATTTATTTATCTATTTATGTATTTATTTTTTAATTGTACTGTGTACTTGCACAGAAGTATGTATTTATTAATTAGTTTTGTTGATATACGTAGCTCTCAATATTTTTTTGTATTTTGCCTTGTAAATGGACCTCTGTTGGGCAATAAATATATTATTATTATATATCAAAAAATAATAAAATAGAGACAAAAATTCAAATAACACCGGTAGAACGATTCGAGGCCTGCGTAGAATAATTTGCGAAACGCTTTATCGGATATAAAGAGTTCCGGGTTTAAATGTCGATGACAAAACATTTATTTCTAAAAATAATAATAAAAAAAATTGAATAATATAGTTATTCAATTATTAAGGGCAATAAGAATCGGGGAAGGATGATTTCTAATACATGCGAAACCGGTAGGATACTTAC
The DNA here is from genome assembly GCA_947425015.1 of Pterostichus niger. NCBI lineage: Eukaryota > Metazoa > Arthropoda > Insecta > Coleoptera > Carabidae > Pterostichus > Pterostichus niger. The sequence continues at coordinate 21,675,317 of OX380345.1, read as the reverse complement.
TCAACGCAATGATTTTTAGGTATTTTGAACGATCGAAGCAATCATAAAATAAACATTTAAAAACATTTGAAAATTATTTTGACATTTAAAAAATTGTTTAGTGGTTAGAGTTGTCATTTACAAAGTATGTTTTAATAAGTGCTTGCTATGTTACCACGAAGGAATGTTTAATATTTATTAATTACCGCTTCTGAATCGATAAGTAATTACTTACCAATCATTAATTTATAAACATAAGTTATTGTTTTGGAAACTGTATCGGTAAACAATTAAAAACATCCGATCATGGAAAATAGTTATTTGTATAATAAGGGTTGAAATAGCTTTTTACAGATAGGTTAGAGAGCGGAACGAGGGTTGGCAACTATTCCAGATCTGCAAAAATACTTTCAATAAAAAAGATGTACACAAAATCGTAAATTAAGATTAGGTAATCAATTATGTATTTATAATTAATTAAAATTTTGAATGTAGGTAACTAGGAAAACAATACAAACAAAATAAATAATTGATTGGGCAAAGAGCCCCATTTTCAATAATAAAAGTCCTCAAAAAACCTTGATCTGCAGTTGTTCTCTTTCGATCACCAAATGACGTTCAAAAAACCTACTTTTTTATTGATTGTAGAAGAAGGTATTTTATATTTACAAACCTACAGAATAGTACAAGGGGACTACATTTCATAGTGTTATAGTAAAATCTGAGTCACTCAGATTCAGTCGTATTTTTGGCAGGAGCAAGCAATTACTGTATCAATGATATAAGGCCCCTAAGTGAAGGAGGCCTCAGCAGCCAACCGAAATAAACATATATGTCTATTTATTATTGTTTTCCACTTCTTTATTATCAAAATTTATTTAAATTTAAATAATTAATTTAAAAATAAATTAGGCAATCTAAACTGACTACTAATTTTTAAGAAAAGCGCACTTATTGATATATTTGATGGCCCCATTAAGTGTTAATTACGCCATATAATTTGAAATCTACTATGATGAATTTACGAACTCTTACGTATAAAATAAATGTTATATCCGCTGGACTACGATTATTTGTATTTGGTTTATTTTTACTTTGTCATGTTCTAAATATTGTTCATTCGGATCCGGAGATCCCTGGTTCGAATCTCACTCAAGCTAAAAATTATATAAACTACCACACTGCGGCTCGGTGAGTGCGGACCCTGTACTGTAATTGGGATTAAGTTTCTGTTGTATAGCGTAACATAAATAAATAAATAAATAAATAAATATAGACAATATCTTCACTCTGGTATGACCTATCTTTCTATTGCCTTATAATCAATATCCAAAATACAAGATAATTCAGAAGGACCTGAAAGACATCAAATTCAACAACAGTCAAGTCAGCTTCCAAATAAAACAAAATCCAATCCCACAGTAACGCAAACTCTTCACAATAACTCTTGAAATATCATCTCGTATCGTTGTGTCATGATTCGATGGAAATGATTAGACGGGCATAAATCAGCGGCCACCGTCACAGCGGTGTCCCCGAAGCTGGGGTCGGGGCCCGGGGCTTAGCCCTGCTGCACGGCTGCGATGACGGACCACTGACATAACTTACGACCCGCGGTGCTCGTTCGCTCGCTCGCATCGTCAACCAGGAGTTATTGCTGTTGCATCACAATCAGATGAACTAACAGGTTTGGGGCATGGACGGCGAGAGATCTTTTTTCGAAAGAAAACAGAAGCAGGAATATAATATCTATCTTTAATTTACAAATTATTATAAGTCGTATTCTATTTGCAATTTGGCTCACTTCTCACTTCAAAATAAGGTGACTCAATGAACTGAATTAAACAAACAAACAAATTCTAGTGAATTTGGTCAAGATGAATCTGAATCTATAAATCTAATACTGGAAATAAAGAACGTATTCTACTTGCTATTTGGATCGGTTTTAACTTATACTTACTAAACCAGCTCTCATATTTATTTGAACGTCTTACTTCGCTTACTTCATTCCTAGTACTAAATTTACTGATTCTAATATAGTTGGAGGTAAACCACCCTAATAAGTATATAAATTTGCTTAATTTATTTCAAATTTATCTGAAATGATTTATGTGAACCATGGAGCACACCTGAAATAATCCAGTTAAATAAATAAATCATCTAGTTCAGTAGATTTAAGTTATATTTGAACCAAATAACAAATCATGATTTCAAGAATAGGAATATCATATAACCATTATGAATAATTAAATATCCATGATATTTAAACAAATGCAATGGAGATAAGATGAACTTCAAGAAGGCGATTTTAAGATATGAATATAGCCCAAGTTATATACAAGGCATGGGAAATCACGGTGGTTTTCAAGTAAATATAGAGAAACTACGTTGCAAAATTTTGCCGCAAGCGGCGCTTTTTCCGACGATTTTAATGCTCTACACGATATTGATCAAGTCTTTTTATATAACAAATTTCAATTGATAAAATTAATTTTAATTTACTAAAAGAAAACAAATACTTCTCTTAATTTTCATAATTCTAATTTCACATAGGTACAACAATTATCGATATAGTATGTATCTTTGTATAATACTCATCACGAAAAAAGCGTCTCTTGCGACCAAATTTAGCATGCAGTATTCGTCTGTTTTTATTTTTTTTTACATTCCAGGCTTTCTATAATAAAGTAGGCGACGATCTTAGTATAAATACTGACGTGATGCTGCTGAGACGAGAAATTGTAATTTCAAAACCAAGACAACCAGATATATAAAATTTCGAGATTTCGTTGTCAATACTGTTATAGACAATAAATAAACTAAAATAAACTAAACAATATTTACTACTTTGTTAATTATCAATATTTTTAAGAGAAGATTTAATTAGCTTATTTCTTGGCTATTGTAGATTCAGACAAAAAATAATTAATCGAGAAATATCCAAAACGAAATGAGTTATTTTATCTTTTTTTAAATTTGTGCAAAAGTGGGCTATTTTTCGTCTCATTTTGTATCGCAGAAAACTTCAGGTATTTCAACATCTTCAGATGTATACGATAAATAGCTTTATTAAAATTTAATCATTAGATATTTGAAATTTGTATAGGTTGGTTCGATTTTAGTTTTCAATCTAAAAATCTACCTTGTAACTTATGTGTCATAATATAATGACAATTACAAGCAAATTATTTTTAAAATATGTCCCACTCAGACTTTACTAAAAGTCATGATGATATAACCAGTATTTATTTATCTTCGTTTTAAAATCTAAGAATTATGTTCTATTTATTGTAGGACTTTCTTTTATTGCTCACGTTTCATACTGTTACCTAATGTTTGTGTTATTGGAATATTTATTTCCTAAACCATCCATAAATAATTGTTCCTTGTTGTTTTTACTTTTAAGTATGCAAATATATGTACACATTTCAGTTACAGATGAAATCTTGAGTTTCAAATTAAAAATATTTCACATCTTCATTTAGCAAGCCTTGAAACCAATATAAAAATCTTTAGCGACGCCACTGGCGATGGCCAAGACAACCACGTAGGTCCTCGCTTTCACACGGCCAGATCTGGTTGGTTGTTCAATTCTGATGATGATGTAGTGTGCTATGACATGTCATGGTTGTACATTGTTTCGTCTTGTGACAAATCGGTGTTTGACTCTTCTTCAGCGGAATCGTATATATTAAAGAGAAGACTCTATAGTTATCTTTTAAGAATGGATTTAGGCACTTGTCCCTACAAGGGTTAATTGTGGGATTGAGAATATGACATTGTAGTTTATATTTATTTGAAATATTGATGCCATTATTAGGTATTATCAAAACCAGTTGAACTTTTGCCATTATACGAATATATTTATTGCTGCCAAGCACTTCTTTCCCATTTTTTCAGAGACTTTCTTTTGACTAAATTTAATTCCCGAAAAGAAAATAGTTTTAAAATATAATTATTAAATACAAGCGCGGTGACTGAGCGTGTTAAGGCACATCTCTTAACATACTGTGACGTCACCCGAACCAAGGTTCGTCAGTTCGAATCCGCCTGTCGACAATGTGTGATTTGTCGTAAAATATAAAAATACAGTTACATATATTTATCACACTCGGGCGCTATAAGCTAGTCACTTATACGTCTTAAATAATGTAGCATTTGACTACGAAAACCGGCAGTACGGCAGTGTAAAAACTGCGGCTCGGTGTGTCCGGTAGGCCCAGGCCCGATTTGGGCTGTAGCGCCACAGATGATGATGAATTATTAAATAGCTATTTAAATTAGGAAAGAAAAGTCTACTTTCAATTAAGGTTGTAGAAAAAAAAATGTTAAGGAAAAACCTACTTGGTTTAATAATAAAATATCTTAAAAATTAACATGTTTAACTAGATTTTTGTTTAAATTACCTTATACCCTCCCCCTTCCGAAAGGTTTTTATCAGTTTTCCAAATATAACATTATTCCTTGAAACATTCACTGAACATTTTTTATTCATTAGATTCATCCTGCAATTAATCTCCGCTAAACATTCCTATCCATTTACACCCCTTTTACTTCATCCAAAGTCTTTTCATATAAGTTCGTTTATTATAGTTTACAGTAACTGAATCATTTAATGAATGCAACAAAAATAAAAGTGTTTAGTTTTTGTAATAGTAAGTGTAAATTAGTAAATGGCGACGAGGCACATTATCGCATTTTCATAATCCTTTATTGCCTTATTTATCTTCAGTTAAGCAACGGTAATGTAGTATTTAATAACTTTATTTATTTAAGTGACAATCTAGGTGTCACCTTTAACTATTGTGTTACAATTTTTTCGTAACAGTTTTAAAGATAAAAATAAACTGAAGAAGCATAATGACGTAATATATCGCCCCATAATTGTCATTTTGACGACTTGTACAACATAAAAATATTGAAATAAATATCATTTCCATAATTTAGTGCAACAATAAAATTTTTAAAAAATATGTGGAATGGCGTAAATTTGTTTTACTATTATATGTACGTGGAACTATAGACGATATAAACTTGAGTTCTGTGCGCATTGCTGTATATCATATACATTACCAGTAGACACAAATTCTACAAATAAGTAGACAACACAACCACCCACATAAATGACATTCAACCAAGTATTATATTTCTGTGCATTACAACTTAATTACAGAAATAATTTCATATTGTACGTTGTACGCTGGAATCATTTGCTGTAATTGTAAAACATAATTGGCATTATTAAAATTTAAGAACGAAAAGCGACCCATTATAGGTATTCAACTTATATATTTCTCTCCAAATTATTTTAAAAATATATATTTCATACAAAACTTGTACTATATGAAATTGTCTTTCAATATTGCAAAAAGTGGTAGACAATGCAGCTATCGGATAAATGCATAAATATCTGTTGTATCAATAAATATATAGTATCATCATCACGCCTTTTACTCATTACTGGGTGTGGCACACTGCCGAAGCAGATGTCGGTAAGTGATATATTTATTCGTGTGAAGTGCGGTTACCAGCCATCAAATAACGGCCTCCAAAGATGTTAGTGCAGGCGGAGCCACAGAGTAGATTTAATTTGGTGAAAATTGTCAATAAATGATAGTAAATATAATTTATGTACTTTAATATGGTTTAATTTTTCTGATAGATAAACTTTGATAGCTGATTTAAATTACTTTAAATACTAGCTTTAAAATTACCAGAAATTGTTGTATGGGGTAGGTGGCTCAGTGGTATCAAATCGGCCTGCGGATCTTGAGAACCCTGGTTCGATTTCCACAGCCGACAAACAACTTTCACTAAATTAAATATATCCCTGTGGCTCCCTCTTCACTAACATCTTTGGTGGCCGTGATTTTACGGCTGGTAATAGCACTTCACGCGAAGAAATATATCACTTATCGAGAATTGTTACGGTAAAGTGCCACACCCAGTAATCGGTAAATGGCTTGATGATATATTTTTTATTATTTCGGTTTCAATTTTTAAATTATATTTTTCAGTTTCGTTGCGGTTTCGGTATTTTTCTGTTAACTAATAACTTATATTCTTCCTCGTATTCTTAATATTTTCTGTTTAGTACGTTATTTACACTACTTTAAATTTACAGTTTTCGAACTGAAATGATATCGTTTCAGGTACGGTTTCGGCTAAGGAATCAATTCAATTTTCGTTTCAATTTTCGGTTTCTATATTTCAAAACAGAAAATATCGATTACAGTTTTTAGTTACGGTTTCATAAAAAAGTGAATATCAATGCGGTTTTCGGTTATGATTTCGTTACGGTTCGGGTCTCTGAGGAGGAGACACAAAGGTAATTTTAATGTGAAGAAAAGTATTATGAGGTAGATAGCTCAATAGAAACATGTCGGCCTAGCCCATAACCAACATACTTTTCAATATTAAATAATTTGTAATAATTAATATTTACTTATTTTAAATTTAGTACAAAATGGCGACTTGATACATATATCGTCACTCTATTTATTTTAGTCACTGTACTATATCTCAAATAATAAATAACATCATCGCGAGCCTTGATTTGATAGCTGGTAACAGCACTTTAATATATATTTTTCTTTTGTTGTGATCTTTCATTTTCCCCACAGCTGACAAACAATTTTCACCAATTTAAATCTACCCCTGTGGCTCCCTCTCCACTAATATCTTTGAGGGCCGTGATTTGACGGCTGATAACCGCACTTCACGCGAAAAAATATGTCACTTACCGAGATCTGCTGAGGCGGAGTACCACACGCAGTAATGGGTAAAAGGCGTGATGATATATTTATTTTATTTATATTTCATTTAAGTATTTAAGCAAAAGAAAAACCATGCCCTATTGGGAATAATTTGCTGGCAAATAAGTTTCAAACATAAACAATTGTTTCAAGTCAAGAACAATGGCAAAGATCAACGTACCACCCCATCACAGAAACCGAGAAAAGGTCAAACAGTAACGCACTGCAAGTAAAACCGTCCTACGCGTACCGTAAAATATATGTCAGTGTGGTAGAGATATGCGACGTGCTACATGTATAACGTGTAGGTAATGTTGGCGCTTATGATGGTTTCAAGAACGTCACGTTAACGAGCGGCTGGAGTGCTCACCAGGAGCGTGAAGATAACTCCTACTTGGCCTCAGCAACGAGGAACGGTTAGCGTAGGTGGAGGACAGATGGAAATGTGGAGGTTGGCCAAGGTTCTACGTTTGTAATTAGGATGTGGTAATTGGTGCTGATTTCAAATTAAATTCAAGGTAATTTAATTAGTATTTTTTAAATTAATTCTTAATAATTGATGAAATCTAATTTTATCAGGGATACCCTCAGGATGTAGACATGAGACCTGTGAACTCCGGATAAATACTCTTACCAACTCATCCAATGGGGTAGGTAGCTCAGTGGTATCGAGTCGACAGGCCGACTCGATACCACTCAGTCACCTACCCCATAACCTTACTTATATCTGTCATAGATTAATAAACTACAAATTACAAGTTTGAAACATAAGAAAATACTTGATTGCTATTGACTGGAAATAGGCCGAAGTATATTAACTTTCATATTATACTAGTGTAATATAAGGAGCTTTATGTATTTAGAATTAGGTACATAATGGGGTAGGTGGCTCAGCGGTATCGAGTTGGCCTGTGGATCTTGAGAACCCTGGTTCGATCCCCATAGCCGACAAACAATTTTCACCAATTTAAATCTACCCCTGTGGCTCCTTCTTTACTAAAATCTTTGGAGGCCGTGATTTGACGACTGGTAACCGCACTTCACGCGAAAATAATATATCACTTACCGAGATCTGTTTAGGCAGAGTGCCACACCCAGTAATTGGTAAAAGGCGTGATGATATATTTATTTATATTTATTTTACCAACTCATCATCGATATTCATGTAATTCATTTTATGGAGCATATAGCTCAGTGATATCGAATTGGCCTGTGGAACTGACAACTCGGGTTGGATTCCCACAGGTGACAAACAATTTTCACCACGTTAAAAAACTACCCTTGTGATCGCGTCATATAGAATTCTATAGTAGAATGCGGGCGTTAATTTTGAAATCGCCAATTTGTGGTTGGTGGTCTAGTGAGTATGCAGTCGGATTGCGGTTCTTGAGGACCTGAGTTCAATTCCCGCAATCGACAAACTGGCTTTCACCAATTTAGGATCAACTCCTGTGGCTTCCCCTCCACTAACAACTTTGAGGGGCGTGATTTGACAGCTGGTAACCGCACTTCACGCGTAAAAATATATTACTTACCGAGATCTGATAAGGCAGAGTGCCACACCCAGTGATGGGTAAAAGGCGTGATGATATATTTATTTATTTATTTATTTAGGTGGCTCAGTGGGATCGAGTCGGCCTGTGGATCTTGAGAACCCTGGTTCGATCCCCACAGCTGACAAACAATTTTCACCAATTTAAATCTACCCCTGTGGCCCCCCCTCCACTAATATCTTTGGAAGCTGCGATATGACGGCTGGTAACCGCACTTCACGCGTAAAAATATATCATTTACCGAGATCTGCTACGGGGTAGTGCCACACCAAGTGATGGATAAAAGGCGTGATGATATATTTATTTATTTCAATTTGTTAGTACATCTAGATAATTATGTACTTAAATGAAGTTTATCTCTTTTGCATACTCCTTACACTGATTATTTTTAACTGTATTTTAGAAAATTATAATTTTTACATGTCAGGTAACAGCTATTCTATTGTTATAAATACATACATAACATCACGCTATATCCCATTAAAAGGGGTAGCACGAACCCGTCAACATTCTCATCCTGACTCACAATACTCGTTTCGAACACATTAACACTTCCTCCATACGAACTCTTTCTTTTCTCACAACCAAAATCCATCATCACGCAACAAACATTCATCCATTCGTTCCTGTACACCAGTTTCGTAAATCTTCACTTACGCCCACTTCTCTAATAACGAATCTATCAAGAAATGAAGGCATTATCGCCTGCGCTTGTTTAAAAATGCGTTTAACACAATTGCAGTTACACACTGTATAGTAAAAATTGAAAATGAAGTAAAACAAAGATGAGGAAGGAAGGGAGTATCTGCCTGCGCTTGTTTTTGAAACTGAATTCCACACAATTGCAGTTGAACACTAAATAAAATAAAATAAAATTATAAATGGCGTAATCCGGGAGCTGGTTATGAACTGACAACTCGCTTCACCTCAATGCAAATACAAAAATATAAGTATAAAGAAAATTATTTCCATCTCAACTGACTCCAACTTCATCACAGTGCAAACCAGAGTACACCATTTCCTTCTCATCACCAAATTCCACTCTACACTATCAACTACTATCTCGCATCTCGCATTTCGTACTCTCACAGCAAGTTAATGTGACGATAATTTGAGCGCGTCTCGCAAACGGATCATTCTACTAGTTCCTCGAAACGACACGGGAACGACAACGACGCTGTAGGAGGACGGAGGGCGAAGGACGCCAAGCAGGGGGACGTTATCTGCGATGATGGCTGATACGACGCCGAGCAGAGCGGTGACGCCCTCAGCGGCAGAGAGGATGACAGAGAGATGCCACAGGCGGAGACGTGGGAGAATTCCACAACTTAAAGAAGTTTTATAATATGTCCGGAAAGAAACGGAATAATGAATTGGTTATTATAACTTTATCTAATTTGCTAAAAAAGGAAGACGGAATATTCTTTTCTCGTTAAAAAAATGTTGTTTGTATTGTTAACGATAACCAAACAAACGAAAAGTAAAATATTTTATTGTTGTACTCCCTGTATTCAACTTGCAGTAACTTAATATTAAATTATGAAATACGCGTAACTCAAAGGAAACAATGTACATGTAGAAATAGAAAACATAAACAAGTACTTACTTAAACGATGGTTTACAGACTGAGTAAATGCTACCTATATCCGGTATGTCGGAAGAACAAAAGAAGTATAAAATATATTGTATATCCAAGAAACATTGAATGGCCCGGAAAATATTCTCAAATTATGTATTTTAAAGAAATATGCTTTATTTTATGCTATTCTGTATAACAGGAACTTAATTCTAATTATAGTATAAGATCTGGGCTCACCGAACCGTAATGTAGTAGAAGGGTGTTTCTATACCTCTGCACGAAATTTTAATGACATATATAATTCGATATACTGATTATAAAACAAAAATATATTTTTTGAGATTCGCAAAAATTAGGATATTTCATTCCTAACGAACATTTTTAGTGTCTGGTTTAATGGTACAGTTAATTATTTATAATTATGTTATTAATGAAAACACTATACAAAACAGTGTACAGACCAACTCTGATTTACGGAAGCGAAGCATGGTTACTAAACCAAAGAAATAAAAGTAAAATACAGGCGGCAGAAATGAAGTATCTAAGAAGAGTAGAAGGAGTTACAAAGATAGATAAAGTAAGAAATGAATATATAAGGAACAATTTACAAATCGAAAGCATCCACAAAGTCATTGAGAAAAAACAACTAGCATGGTACGGGCACCTAACAAGAATGCCAGAAGACAGACAAGCAAAAGTAGCGTGGAATGCAAGAACAACACAGAAAAGGAGGAGGGGAAGGCCAGCGAAGACATGGGAGAATAATATAGAAGAAGTAGTGAACAGGAATCAAATTAACTACCGCGAAGCTAAACAGAAAGCAAAGAATAGAAAGGAATGGAAAGACTTTATTAACAACATAGTATAAAACAAAAAAGAAATAATAATAATAATCTCGACACCCGAAAGGGTATAAGAGATATAAAAAGATTATAATAATAATAATTAATGAAATAAAAGTATAAACACTGGCTACAAATAATCATTTATTAATTAGTTATTATGTAGGTACCTGGTGTAATGCCTTATTTTTATTTAATTAAATGTACAATTTAACCAGTGACATATAGATGGGATTCGAACTCTAGGTATAAGATAGGCATAAGCTACTCGTACGATCGCCATGTGATTAAAGTCTGATTTTATTCCCATTTTTCTCTTTATTTTGTTATGTATCACAGACAGCCTCGAACCTATGACTCTTTCGTGTACTGAAAGACTTGACACGAAAATCGTCTGTAGTGACATTGAATTGAATTCAGCATTCGTCTTTTTGAAGTTTTAAGATTGTTTCTAGTACCATGGAATCATCTTGCATCTTTTTCTTATTAACTTTCGTTGCATATATTTTATTGCTTTGTTATTTTCCGCGAAGACTCTGTTAGAGAAGAGAGCTGCATTCGGATTATTGTTATTTAAGAAGAACATTTACCAATTGAAGTTAAATTAGTATTGTTAAGAAAATACTTATAAATAAATAATATCATCACACCTTTTACCGATTACTGGGTGTGGCACTCTGCCATAACAGATCTCGGTAAGTGATATATTTCTTCGCGTGAAGTGCGATTACCAGCCGTCAAATCACGGCTCCCAAAGATCTTAGTGGAGGGATAGCCACAGAGGTTCGAACCAGGTTTCTCAAGATCCACAGGTCAACTTGATACCACAGAGCTATCTTCCTCATTAAAAATACTTATCAACAGATGAAATCAAATAGAAATATAGAGAAAAATAATTAATCAATTATTAAATATTGATTTAAAAATAGTAATTAAAAGCAAAAACTTTTATCAGTGCATATTTTGTTGTCAAATTAATAATAAAAAAGTTTTTCAAATACTTCCACTAAATTTATTCACACTGTATATATGTATTTTCTGTAAATGCTACATGTAGTTGTTTCTTTGAGATTTAATGTAAAAGGAAGTCACAAGTCACAAATATAATTGAAGTACGCTTGTCTTTTACTATACATAAAATATATGAAGTAACGAGATTCCAAATTAGTTCTGCATATACTTGCTGCTGAAAATACATATATGCAATATCATTTACCATCCTCTTATTTGCAATTACGCAAATAAAACAAAATCTCATTCTGACAGTTCAGTCAAGAGCTTGATTGTTCTATTCATTGTTTTATATTACTATATTTTATAATTAATATTAAATAAGTATTGAATATTAAAATAATAAATAATTACAATGGCTGGTAGTACAAGCTCTGTTTTTGAGTGTTTTAAGAGTACGGTTTTAACATGTTAGAGATAGCTAAAACACCCAAAAATACTGCTCTTAAAACAGGCAAAAACAGAGCTTGTGCTACCAGCCAATGGATACAACAATTAAAATCAGTAATTCTTGACTGAACTATTAGAATGAGATTTTGTTTTGTTTGCTTTTAATTTTCATGACTATCTGATTTTTCACAAAAATGTCACATTTTATTTTTCAAAAATCTAGGACCGCCGACATACTAGTACAATAAATTTAAACATTTTAAACGTAAAATTTAATGTTAAACAACTTCATTCTTGTACTTATGCTCTAAAATGTACAGGAGAGCCAATTTCTGCACATTTTTAAAATCCTATGTTAAACTCCTATGTTCCGCTTTTCTGTGCACACCCTGTATATAGTATAGATCATTGTTCTTTATTTTAAAATTGGCTAATGTTAAAAATATAATATAAATATTCATATATGTTCTCTTAATCACAGGAAATATTAGGAATTACTAACACTAAATAATTTTTTACAGCTAAATTATTCATTTTTATTTTGAATGCAGCAAAAAGTGAATAAAATGTTAAAAACAATTGATTATATGATTGTTTATTATTCAATTTTTCATTAAAATGCAGTGAATTTATTTCCCCCTAATTCATTATCGTATGTATAGAGCCCGCAATTGTTCGTTTAAAATTATATTGCTTTAATCTTTGCGATTAGCAAAGTACTCCTATTCCTTAATAGCAAAACCGCTTTTCTAATTCTCATTCCCTGGCACAAAACCAATTTAAAAATGCCCGTCCCGGAAGCGCCGCCCATGTCCCAGGTCGCGCATTAGCGTCGCGTCATCGTCGGGCGTCGCCTCTTCTTTTCACACCGTTTCCCGCGGCGTCGTTGCGCCCTCTACCGCTCGTCCCGCCTGCGCAGCTGGTCGCGCCGACTAATTATCATTAAACCATCTAAATGCTAATTAATGCGGCCATTTTCGCGCTCGGCTCGAGCAGCGATTGCGCCCGGCGGGCCTGGCATGCAAATGAAGAGCTCTCCGGAGTGCCCTACCGGGTAGTGGGGGGAGGTGGCTGCTGCAGTAGCCGTGTGTCGACGCTCGGGATTTTTTCATAGTGTTCGAGGGAACACCCAAGCCGACGCGCTACCGGTAACGTTGAGCGGCGTACCTCAGTGGCGGAGGTACAGTTTAAAAAATAAAAGTTGTGTACTCGTATAGTTTGTCTTTCAATTCTATGCCGATTTAGGGTTTCTAATTTTAATTTAATCAGTAAATCCTGTACTTATTTATTGTTTAACGATATTAGTCATATAACAAGATTTATGCTGCATTATACAGGGTGATTCTGCGAAGACGATCCCCCCCTTAACTTTTTTATTATAAGAAATAGAAATATTTTCTTCATATGGAAGTTTTAGTATATTAAATATACTATTTTATAACACATATAAAAAAAATTTATAGTCAGGTTTACATGATACGACTATCAACTTTTATTTTTCAAATGGGAACCTAGAGTTATTTTGTTAAAATAAAAACAGCTTTTTTTAATTTTTTCAACGATGTATTACTTGTCATAAATGTATATGAAAAAATTCGAGATAAATAAGATAATTGAGACATATCAGAAATTATTTTTATTCTACTATTCTAGGAGGCTATGCGAAATTAAACACAATGTAACAAGGTAAAATGAATGAGAAAACACGTGAAACAAGTAACAAATAAATATTTGCATTGTTGTCATTAATTTTACCTTGTTACAATTTGTTTAATTTCGCATAGCCACCTAGAATAATTGAATAAAAAGAATTTCTGATATTTCTCAATTATCTTATTTATCTCGAATTTTTTTAAATACATTTATGACAAGTAATACATCGTTGAAAAGAGAAAAAATGGCGGTTTTTATTTTAATAAAATAATTCTAGGTTCCCATTTGAAAAATAAAAGTTGATAGTCGTATCATGTAAACCTGACTTTATAAACAATTTCTATATGTGTCAGAAAATAGTATATTTAATATACTAAAACTGAATGAATTACAATTAAGACTTTATAAAACTGTACATTGTTTTAAATTTAGATCTAGTTTAATTTTTTGTAATAGCGTTCGTCTTGTGTCTTGCATAAGATAAACTGACAAATTTGTTATTTAAGAAATTGTAAATATCGAAATAAGGCCTTAATTTTAAAAACCCAAATTCGACAATAGGATTTTTGTTTGTTGGTAATTTCAAAAAAATAATCTAAAAATGTGAAATCCTAGAAATGAACAGGCTGTTTAAATATTATTAAACATTAAAATTTATTTTATTTAATTGAAGTTGTGTAACAGTTCTTTCAATGTTTAATATTTGAAAGAGATCAATATGTTCTGCCGTTAAAAATATATTTCTTATTATATGCAAAATTTACACTGTCTGTGCATTAGAATTATTATACATTATTACTTTTTTTTCAAATATTTATAACAATTAACTTAACTTATTTACGATATACCTATTCATTACAAGTATTTCTAATATTCATTGTTTTCTATATTATTTTATATAATTGTTTCAAATTCAGTAAAAAGTACTCATGAGTCATGAAATTTAACTAATCGATATTTAAACAAACGATTTATACAAAATATTTCTGTTTACTTACCACTTTACTAGTTGAACTGAATTACTGACAAAAAATTCAATGATCTTGTCATCTGAAACAAAAAACAAAATGATTTTAGATATACTTGTAAAAACAATATTACTGTATTAAGACAAATATTAAAAACTATAATATTAGACAATTATCACTAGTAAACGACTCGTATTAATGTGTAATAAATTCTTAATTTGACCTAAAAATTAGACGGGTTTGCACAATTTTAATAACAAAGTTATTTATGTAAATTATCCTTATTATTTATAATTTTGAACAATATATAAATACTTAATCATTTTTTGGTGTCAAAGATAACGTCAATAATCATCGCAAAAAATTATGACGTCACTGTTCGGTCACAGTGGCGTCGAATCTGGGTCGAAAAACTAGTGATTTTCAATAATAACACTTCTCACAGGTATACTTTCATTTTAATAACATATAGCCTGATTTTTCAGCACAAAATTACAGATTAGTGAGTTCGTGTCTCAAATTTCAAATCAAGTAAACAGTTACCAAATATAGTCATGTATCATTAAAAAATCTACAACTGGAAATGTGTAATTATCTGATCAGAGCCTGAAGGTGCATACATGAATTTATTCTATATTGATAGCTGTATTTTTTCACGGAATTTTCAATAACTGCAATCAGTAAGTATTTAAGAAATAACATGTGATTTACGTACTACTACCTTAGGATCTTCAAAGGAGAAATGAGGAATTGAATAGAAAGTTATTTATAATATTTATTAATATGTCTAGAAAGGTTTATAAATTCTCTAATTTTCACTTTTCTACAGATAATTATTTCCTACTGTAATTAGGCATTATCCATGAAATTGTATTTATGCATTTATCAACTTTTTCACCATGAATAAATAATATTCTTTTCCTATTCATACATACAGTTCATTTCATTTCAGAGTGCAGTAACGTCAAGATAATAATTTGCATATTGCTCCTTACACAGGTTTTTTTCCAAAATTCAAAATGTTCGACAAGAAATTTTTAATAAAAATAATAATAATAACAAATAAATAAATATATCTAAAACTATTAAATAATGCCTTCATATAAATATAAATAAATATATCATCCCGCCTTTTACCCATTACTGAGTGTGGCACTCTGCCGTAAGCAGATCTCGATAAGTGATATATTTCTTAGCGTAAAGTGCGGTTACCAGCCGTGAGATCACGGCCCCTAAAGATGTTAGTGAAGGGGGAGCCACAGAGGTAGATTTAATTTGGTGAAAATTGTTTGTCGCCTGTGGGCATCGAACCAGGGTTCTCAAGATCCACAGGCCAACTCGATACCACTGAGCCACCTACCCCATTATGTACCTAATTCTAAATACATAAAGCTCCTTATATTACACTAGTATAATATGAAAGTTAATATACTTCGGCCTATTTCCAGTCAATAGGAATCAAGTATTTTCTTATGTTTCAAGCTTGTAATTTGTTAATCCATGACAGATATAAGTAAGGTTATGTTTCACTATTTTTGTTGCGTTTCGTAAATAGTTGTAGATATACCAATAAAGTATAGTATTTGATTTGCATATAATGGTTACATTATATACTCATTAAATAATATACTATAATTTTTTTTGTGATAATCGAAGTTTAAAAGAATATTCTGCTCTCAGTTATCAAATATATATATGAAATATGCTTTTTTATTCCAACAATGAATTTGCCGATATGATTTCTGTGAATGATCATTATTCAACATCATTTATGTGATAGTTATTATTTTTTATTTCGTTATATCCTTAAATTTTGCAAATTTTAAAAATTTCTTTTTGACTGTAAGTCATCATATAAAATGTATATAAAGTATTATATTTCAAGAGATCCAGCCCATATATCGCTTATTTATCAAATTAGCAATAAATTTCATATAAAATGATTTATACAGCAACATGTAAACTAATTGATTACGGATGTTTATTTATATTATTTCCGGTTTACTAGTAATTAATATCAACTTTTAAATTCCAAATGGAATAATCTATTTTTTCTTTACAAATTTGAAAGGTACTTTACAATCAGATAAAATAATCTATATGTTACATAATAAAAAAATAAAATGACAGGCACAATTAAGTCCTAATTGAGAAAATAATAGTGACCTACGACTGTGTCTCGAAATAAAACAACTAACAATAAGACAAAAGTAACTATTTTTATTTAACGAAATAATATTTTTATGATAAAATAATATGACACATTTAATAACAATTTATTCAAATTTAAATCATTATATAAAAAGAAACAAATAAATATATCGCCGCACTTTTTACCAATTACTGGAGAGTGACACTCCGCCGTAGCAGATCTTGCTAAATGATATATTTATAAGCGTGAAGTATAATTACCAGTCGTCAAATCACGGCCCCCAAAGATGTTAGTGGAGGGGAAACCACAGGGGTAGTTATAATGTAGTGAAAATTCGGGTTCTAAAATCCGTAGGCCGACTCGATACCACTGAGCCACCTACCCCAATTCTATTTAAATCACATTAGTGGAGGAAGAGCCACAGGAGTAACTTCAATTTGGTGAAAATTATTTGTCGTTTGTAGGAATCGAACACGGATTCTCAAATCCACAGGCCAACTCGATACCACTGAGATATTTGCTGGTTCTTTTAAAATATAACACTCTGTATACCCTCAAACAAATATACCTTTACCTAATATAGGTAATATTTTGTTCTGAAATTCCCAATATGAAACGTAAATGAGAGAAACAAAATAAGTTCCGTAGTTTTATTCTATTAAAAAGAAGAAGAGGTTACAGATTATTGAGATAATATTAATTTTAGCACGTTTATTTTAAAATAATTATCAGATTGTGTAGAAATACAAAATAGTATATGAAACATAGTGGAACACCTGGGCACATTAAGTCGATGGCATGTAACTTAAAGGAACCTATGTTCGAGCCCAACTGCAGGTATAACATAAATTTTCAGTGCAAAAAATAATTCCAGTGGCTCACTATACTAACTTTTAGAATACCTTATCTATCATATTTCATTTATCAAAAGCCACAATTGTAAAATTTCTACATTCAAATTTAGGTAAAAAAAAACATAATTAATTAGTTATTAAATAAGAAATATTGATTGTAAAATATACAAAACATAACATAGGTCTGTTAGTGATAAAACTCATTTGAGAACGTATAATTTTGACGATGCCCTTCTTGAAATCTACGCCTCTGATCCGGACGAACAGGTAACCGCGATAGAGACAAAACATGCGTGTAATTTCCACACGCATGTACACGTATACACACATAAATATGTGGGTAAAGTACGCATACTTATAATTTTAACAGTAGCGGAATATTAAAGACATGAAAACACTCATAAACTCGTCAATAATTGCGCTTTAAAAATATTTCATGCAAATTGCTACCATATTTTAATTTTCCGCTTCATTTCGTTAATCGGCTAAATGAACTTTAATGCATTTTTCAAAATAACCGATTAACTTGAGTAAAATAACTCTGCTTATTATCAAAGACGAAGATAGCAATCTATATCCGATCGCAAAAAGATTTATTCATCGATACCTATTAATTAATTTCTATAATAATAACATGAATTATTGGTAATACATCAAGAAGATTATTATTACATCAAATTCATGCAACATCTTTTATAAAATATAACATATTAATTATCGATAATTAATTCAATAAAAAAATTGTGATATCCGTCAGTTTATTAAGATTTATTTATAAAATTAATTTTGTTTTTCTTTGATATATCATACTTTATACATAGTAGTTTTTATAAAAAATATACTACCTAGATGAAGCCGAGTGCATTAAGGCGTGGCTTGCAATTTCAAAGATTCCGGGTTCGTTCTTAATCAAGCTAAAAAGCAATATATAAAATAAAGCAGTTAAATAAAATAAATAAATATAGGTGATATATTTATAGTGTCGTCAAATCACGTTCCCCAAAAGATGTTAGTGGAGGGGAAGACTCAAAAGTAATTTTAACGTGGTAAATATTTTTTGTCGACTGTTCTCAAATCTGACTCGATGCCACTGAGCCATCTACCCCATAAATAAAATAAGTAATTTAAAAAAAATCAATAAAATGAATAATAACGTAGATTTTTCTATTCCTGAGTGTGGCACATTGTTATAGTAGATCTTGATAAATGCTATATTTTTTGTATGTGAAGTATGATTTATAGTCATCAAGTCACAATCCCCAGAAAATAATTTTGGAAATTAATCGCCTTCACTTTACCATAAAACTATTTACCTAATTTTGACAATTTTAGCTATTATGCAAGATAGAAAATAATCTGCAATTAAAGGCCTAATACGTTCAGCCTTTAGTAATTATCCAGTTTAGTAAGAATTTCATTTGTCCAGTAAAAATAAAATCAAATATTTAACAAGGTCTACTGTAATGCTGATAATTGGGAATGAATTTGTAGTATTAAATATAATAAATACTGTGAGTCAACGTGAAAGGAATTTGTCATATCCATGGCTACAAATTTGATATCAATGTATGAGACCGTTTATTTTATAATAATACGAAAGTTGTCAACTGAACACTTGTATTACTTAGTGTTGCATTGTTACTAACGATTTTATTATCTGTAAATAATATATGCAGTTCCAGAAAATGTTCAAATATTTAATTTTTTTACAGAGAACGGTGGCTAGGTCTTCCGATTAAATACCATTGGAATTTTTATTAGAGATTTTTAATATCTGGCAACATTTTAAATTTAGATGGGGTAGATGGCTCAGTGGTATCGATTCGGCCTGTGGATCTTGAGAACCCTGGTTCGATCCCCACAGCCGACAAACAATTTTCACCAATTTAAAAAAATCTACCCCTGTGGCTCCTCCTCCACTAATATCTTTGGAGGCCGTGATTTGACGACTGGTAACCGCACTTCACGCGAATAATATATCACTAACCGAGATCTGCTTAGGCAGAGTGCCACACCCAGTGATGGGCAAGAGGCGTGATGATATATTTATTTATTTATTTTCAATTTAGAAGAATTACAAATTCAGATTCAAAACATGTCTGGAATATTTCAGCTGCCTAAATATTTTATGTTACGAATGAGTTCTATAACCGACTAGAGCATTGTTTAGGGGGATTATAATTTCTTATAATCGTTCGATATAATAGTTCAATTCAAATATTTTGCTTACAATGTATCATTTTAAAATTAACGTTGTGGTATATTGCTGTCAAATTCGTAACCATGAATAAGTTTCACCTTAAAATAAAGTAACGGTATAATAAAAATATAAACAAATTTGAAATTGTATTTTGGCAATATTGGCAATAAATGACACTAGTACCGATAAAACCCATCCTACTTCCAATTCCAGCACTATAAGCAATAAAAGATACCAAACTTCAAAGGATATCGGATATCACAAAAATAAATATCCTTTACTCATCCTTATTGCTTAAACATGTTAAAATTCGGCGTCCCTTCAGTCATATGGGGTTCGTGTGCAAGATTGCGAACGGATTGCGATTCCGGTTAGAGATTAACTTCAATAAATCCCGCGGCAAACAAAGACACAGCCGCCTCCACCACCTCCACCGCCGCCGAAGCCGGGGAATGCGCAACAGACGGCGCCAACTACGCCGCGCGGAATACTAAACAATCCAAACCGTGTGCGGTGTGCGGTTACGTTACAATACAGGGTGGGAGGTTAAGAGGAGGCAATTCAGACTCCGGAGGATCTGTACGCGTGGTGCACGCTGCACGCACCCGGTCAGGACCGGCATGGATCTAATTCATATTCAGCATGGAAAACTATGGAACGTGGAAGTTGAAAGTCGCAAGTAAATTCATTCAAATTCAAATACGAGAAATTGTTAGATGCAAGTAAAACAGAAAACTTAAAAATATATAGAGAAGACAATTACATCATCATTGAAACCCTAACAACTCTATAACAAACTAAATACAAATAAAAACAAACATTATGTCATCTGAGTACTGTGGTTCGTTTTTTTTTGTCATATTTATATTGCAAAATTATTACACTTACAGAACTGCAAACCGAACCGGAACTTGAATCATAGTCGAGTCGATTCAAATTGTTCGCAAAGAGCCGATTAATTGAACCAAACCGAATCAGTTTGAAACACCTGTCTTTTTTACTATTTAATACAAAATGAAATTGAATATAATTTTTATATTTTCAAAAATATTTTCATTTAAAGTATGTACCTGTAAATAAAATTAAAATTATTAACTACCAGCTAAAAAAAAATAATAATAATAGAAATAAATGAACTGTACTGATTTTATTTCTTAATGCCCGGTTTTTAAAAAGTGCTAAAATAAATATACTTCCATAATAAATTTATTTAAATGAACAAATTCAAATAATTTAATTTATGGCAAATATAATATTACTGTCAAAAGTTTATAATACCGGCCATAAATAGAAATAAAAATCGAACCAACTAAGTATGATGAAAGCACACCAAAACTGAACCAATGTTTTCAGCATTTTCCTGGTTTGTAAGAAGTAAAAAAAGTTACAAAATCCAATATAATGCCTATGGCACACTGGTCGATGAGCGTCGATGAGCATCGATGAGCTCTTCGATGAAACAACAGAACGCACTCTTCATTGACAAACAATAAAAGCTTCTAAAGTTGAGAAAGAAAAACTAAATTTCAAAAATATGCTAACGTAAAGTGAGAGACAAAAGATACGAGTAAAATGAGATACGTTCGTTTCATCGATGAGCTCTTCGATGGAAATAGAGGAGCCTCTAATTTTCGTCGATGACGGGTGCATTCTCTTGTTTCATCGAAGAGCTCACCGATGCTCATCGACCAGTGTGCCATAGGCATAATATAGTTATTTGTATATCAAGGGAAGAAAGTGAGACAAGTTTTCCCGAATATACAGTTTCACTTCCCGACTGGAAGGCGAGGAAAGAATGTTACTGTCTTCATGATATATGTATACATATAATTTGTACAACCCTCTCAGGAAGTATTTTATTCTTAAACATTTTAGAAATTTAGATAAGATTTATTATTCTCTTGACAGATGTCTCCTAGATGTCACTAATATCAAATCATACTATTTTTTCTCTCTTAACTGAAAGAAAAATTCTACTTTCTGATAAAAATGAGAATACAAATTTACGTGCCAAGTTAAGTTGGTCGCTATTTACCTTGGCAAAATTGTCACTGCCAGCAATATCACGGTGTTGTTTGCCTGAGTTAATATTTATTTATTTATTTATGTTACGCTGTACAACAGGAATTTAATCCAAATTACAGTACAGGGTCCGCACTCACCGAGCCGTAGTGTGGTAGTTTATATAATTTTTAGCTTGAGTGAGAACCGAACTCAGGATCTCCGAATTCGAATTCCGTATCGCTATCCACATCACGGTACTGACGGACAATATAGTAAAAGTGAAAATTGCAAAAGCAAAATAAGTACTGTATGTCTTCCTCGTACCATACAAACAAATTCAATTGTAGAAATGATTTACAATTTGTACAACGAGAACGACTCTTTTACCATGGTACTCGTACATCATTCAAATCCTGTCCAGGAAACGAATTCATGTGATGTCTTTATCAAATTAGGTATTTAGTGAAAATATTGCATAGTATAGGCGAATAACATAAATTTATTTTTAATTTATAACTATGCACAAGTTGCGGTAATATAGTCTGAGCAACTTTTCTAAATGTCATTGACATAATTAAAACAACGTGATTAATATAATTAAAAATAAAGTTATAGGCTGGTAGCACAAGCTCTGTTTTTAGATGTTTTAAGAGCACGGTTTTAACATGTTAGATATAGCTAAAACACCCAAAAATACTGCTCTTAAAACAGGCAAAAACAGAGCTGGTGCTACCAGCCATAGTTTTTAGATACAGGCAAATCTTGTGTTTAAAAAGTGCAGCAATTTACAACTAAATGACGGTAAGGACTAACGAGCGATATAAAATGATTTGTCGTTAAAATTTCTGTCATAATAATCTACCCTCTTTATACACCATTATCACATCTATCTCTAATTACAGCAACTTCCACAAAACTATCAGCCATCTACAAACGAGAGATTAACCACTGAAGATACACCACCAAATTATCCAATTTGTCACGTTCCCCAATCAATCCATTCCACCCCTGCGTTACACATCTCATAATAAACTCCCTCTTCATCTCTATGTCCCTTGTCCACTAGCATAACAAACTCCCGCGCTGTCACAGTCATATTGGAGATAATTCATTTCGACTATTCCCATCTCGGCAACTGCTATAATTTCGCTTTATTTTGATCACCGTCATTAGATATTTGCTTATTTGATCTAAATATATACTAACAGATACATTCTAACGTCTTTTTTACATTTTAGAAAAGATTTTATTATTAAGTACATATACAGTTTATAGAGGAACTGGATCTACGGTCTACTTAGTCGTAATTGTGTTTTTTTTGTTATAAGTTCAATACATATAATAATTTCTATGTTTTTAATTTTGTAAATTTCATTCGTTATGATAATTAACGTTTTCAGGAATAACCTAACTTATTTGTATACAAAAAATTTATAAAAATTACTAAATTACGTTTATAAAGACTCATTGACTGAAATATTGAATACCATCATCCTAAGAAATCATAACTTTTTAGTATTTGACAGACAAATGCATTTATAAAAATGTTTAATTTCAAATCTGATGTTTGTTAATTCAATTTTTATTCCGAATTGAAATTATTGAGATTGAAATTAAAACTTGCAGAATAACAGTTGATTTAGTCGCTAATCATTAAACGTCCTAACTAAACTAGATATTAAAATAACAAATATGTATGTTAGACTCAATACCCGAATACATTCAAAAATCGTAAAATAAGCTTTATAACCCTCTTTCTGATCAAAAATTTATAAATAAATAAATTTATCATCACGCCTTTTCCCCATTACTTGGTGTGGCACTCTGTCGAAGCAGATTTTGGTAAGTGATATATTTCTTCGCGTGAAGTGCGGTTACCAGTCGTCAAATCACGGCCCGCAAAGACTTTAGTGGAGAGGGAACCACAGGGGTAGATTTAAATTGGTGAAAATTGTTTGTCGGCTGTGGGGATCGAACCAGGGTTCTCAAGATCCACAGGCCGACTCGATACCACTGAGCCATCTACCCCATAAAATGTATCTTGAATTAATTAATATAACATTAAAAAATCACCATAAACCTTGCCTGATCTATTTTTATTACTCCTAATATAGATTCAGTTTGAAAAAGTATTGTGTTTATTTTTCGGACAATGCCCGAATTCGAGTATTGTTCTTCTTTTATCAAAAGCACCAGAAGCATATTTTACAGAAATTAATATCATCTAATATATTTTCACGTTTCAACGTTATTACAAATTACTCATGCTTCTATTGTACACACAAATAAAGTCTGAATATGGTTTATTAATTAATTTAAAATACGTATATACTTCTAATTAAATTATTATTTTAAATTATACAGTGGAAAATGCAATAATACAAAAATAAATTTTATTTATCTATTGTAATACTACTAATAATTCAAGCGGTGAATAATTGCAAAGAGTACCTAGCTTAAATAAAATATACGAAGTACTTTCAATCAAATCCAGAAAATGGTGTAAGAAACCCTGGGCTATAATATTTTCGGTTTATAGTAAGAGTTTATTTCAGTAAAAAAAAAATAAGTAGTTTATGTAACAACAAAGACAAAATTAATTGTCATCCATACACTTGGTGAAACTAGGTTTAATAAAATATAAACTAAACACTTGGCTAAGTCTTACAAAATTCAGCCTCCAAGTCACCTTATGAGGGCATCGTCAGAAGCTGGCCAGCACAGTAACCATAGACGCGTTTCGCTGTTATTAGAACTCATCAGTATGGTATAACCCACTTCTTCACCTAGAACAAAGTTCACGTAAAGAAGCTGGCACAGTCCTTCGTCACCAGCTTCTTCACGTGAACTTTGTTCTAGGTGAAGAAGTGAGTTATACCATACTGATGAGCTCTAATAAGAGCGAAACGCGTCTATGGTGACTAACTGTGCTGGCCAGCCTCCGACGATGCCCTCATAAGGTGACTTGGAGGCTGAATTTTGTGAAACTTAGCCAAGTGTTTAGTTTATAAGTAGTTTATGTTTTGGTCTGTTAATAACCATTATTTATTTACACAAGAAATTTAATTCCAATTTCAGTCAGGACTGACTGAGACAAGGTGGGGTAATTCATATATTTTTAGCTTGTGTAGTAGTTTATTTATTGGGAACAAATACTATACTGACCGAAATGGCACTAGTCGAATTGAAACGCTCAACTTGGTCACGCTGTACCCAGAATCAAATCTCCACGCGGTTCATTGTTATAATGTTAAATCGCACGCGTGTCGCCCGCCCCTGCACTTAGCTGAGAGCGAACGGCGGCGCCACGTGGGATTTAGGGGGCCACCCCCCATACAAGGCTACGGTCAACAAGGCCTGGGTGGTGATGTACATGACATTACGCAGAGATCATGTTGTGTAATGTGTAAGTGTTTGAAGGCAGGGAATATGTGGGTACCTCCCGCTGAGAGTTGTTGAAGTGCTTGTAACTTGTACACAGCGATGTAATTTGTAAATGGAATAGTGTTATGGTTCACTGGGTGATATTCTGAAGAGTTATATAGGAAGCTTATACTGAAATTTAAGTTATCACTAGATTAATTAGTGACTAGTACAATATTTCCTGTTAGTGTCGATCTTTTTGTAGGCTTTTCAATTTTGTAACAAACAGGGGTAGGTAGCTCAGTGG
The DNA here is from genome assembly GCA_947425015.1 of Pterostichus niger. NCBI lineage: Eukaryota > Metazoa > Arthropoda > Insecta > Coleoptera > Carabidae > Pterostichus > Pterostichus niger. Next base: position 21,649,707 of record OX380345.1, on the reverse strand, counting down.
TTCGATCCCCACAGCTAACAAACAATTTTCACTAATTTAAATCTACTCTTGTGGCTCTCCCTTTACTAACATCTTTGAGGGCCGTGATTTGACGGCTGGTACCCGCACTTCTTGCAAAGAAATATGTCACTTACAGCAGAGGGGCACACCCAGTAATAGGTAAAAGGCGTGATAATATATTTATTTATTTATTTATTTATTCAGAATTTGCAGTAAAATTGGAAATTTATATATTTCTAGTATGACTTATGTTTAATATTATATTGAAGATTTAAACTAGTATGATAAGGGTTTAAAAAAAATCAAAAGTTCCTAGGATCTAACTTAGGAGTAAATTTGATTTCAACTATTTCTGAAAATATTATAACAAAGTGAAACAATTTAGAATTCGGTTTTGCTATAATTACGGTTTTCGCTATCAACCCATCTTCGAGAGAATTAAATTTTATCTTAAGTATCTTCTTAACAATTGATTTGACAGAGTTAATTTTCTTAAGTTTTCTTAAAAATTGGAGTATTATTAATTTTGTAACAGGATTTTCAGTAAAATTGGAAATAAAAATATTTCCAGTATGACTTATGTTCAATATTATATTGAAGATTTAAACTTTTATGATAAGAGCTTGAATGAAATTCAAAAAATCCTAGGTTCTAATTTAAGTGTAAATTTGATTTAATCTATTTCTAAAAGTACTGTAACAAAGTGAAACAATTTAAAATTTGGGTTTATCATCTTAAGTATCTTCTTAATAGTTAATTTGACAGAGTTAATTTATTAGTGCATATATTTATAATAATGTCAGTATTTTTTAAATCACCATTTAATTAGTAGCCGTGCATTAGTTTGGTATGGATTTGCACTTTTTCTCTTGCAAGCGTTTGAAGTTTTTTATGTAAACTCATGTATGGGAACGGTTATCTTTGAACCAACGCAACGATATCACTCTCACATCTCTTGTCAGTGTGTCCCATGGAAAACAACAACAATTAGTTCGTGGTTCTTGCTTTGATCAGGACAAGTCGTCTCTTTTGATGTACAAGATGTAGTGTTGCGATGATCAATTTGTAATTTACTAACTGAAGTATATTTTTGTTCATACGTTCTTGTTTGTCATTATCGTTCATTAAAAAATAAGAATTACTTTTTACCTTATATTTCTTTTATGTTTTAATACACAGAACTTCGTTTGTCTTTTATTTCTTCGTTTTTGTCCGACTACATCTTTAATATTGCTACATCTGGTTGGTTGAATACTAATACAAAAATGAGTATGTATATTATACACCAAACAACTTTTTTCAGTTATACTATTTAAGTTCTTTACATGGCGTATGATGATGACTGCAAATATCGAAATTAAATGATATTTTCCTAAGTTGCAAGATGAGAAAAACGACGGTACTGGTCGACAAAAGATCTGTGTTCTGTAACGCATCACCCCAACCAGAAGTCGTAAAGTTGGACTAAGGAGTTTCTAAAAGTGCTGAACGTGGCTGCGGATCCAGCATCCATTACACACGCACATACAAACACACACCCTTCCTCGTCCTGGTAGCAGGAAAACCTCTCCGTACGTGAGCGCCTTACCAACGTACGGCAACATCTGCAGATCTTTCCTAAATCAGTAGCGTCTTACGGCCAGTCGCGCGTATCTATTTATTTATCTGTCGCAAAAAACGATCCCTCATGTGGACAATGTCCACCACCGACCACTGGCGATATTGGTAAATAATGCCCGGAGCCATAAGCGACATAAGCGACCGCACTGTTATCTAAATGGCTTGACCGTCGTTCTTGTTATATGTAAAAGACGTAGCGGGTAGCGTCCGTCCGTCTGAATTCAAATGTTAGTGTTATTGCGGCCTGTCAGAAACACTCACGCCGCCTCCGATCTGCATGAGATATTCGAGGCGACGCCGACCGAGATACGGAGGGTATCTAAGTAGATACTCTGTATGCCCACTACAAACGACTAGTGTGAGTGTACCCCCTTAAACTAACTACCTATAAAGATAACATCTATATATTCATAAATAAGATGTACTACAGTTATTGGCCAATATAACAAATTGGAAAACTGCTTATTTCAATGATATTCAAATTTCGATAAACTACATAAAAACTCCTATAAAATTATACAACTTCAAAGTTATTTTCATATATTGATATTGGTTCCCTCTATTATATATAAAACCTACGACACAACTATATCATTCTGTTATACCTACGCATCAGATGAAAAAGACAGACACATATTCAGAATTCAGAAGCATATGGAATTATAGCCTTCATGTTTGTATTAAATTTATTACCTCATTTTTATTGGTAAACTTATATGTTTCACATGATAATATATTAGATGAATAATAACCTAGAGAGCAAATGTTAACTAAAGACTAAAGACAATAATATTCCTCAGTCCATATTTTTTAAACAATTTGATTTTATAATTAGACAGAAATGGTCATAGTTTATATTTCTATTTAGTCTGAATAAATACTCAACGTAGTACAAAAACTGGACAACATTAAACAATAAAAATAAATTATTTGATGATCGCTGTTATTTTTTAAGATACATGATTTTTCGATTAAATATATTATTCTGAATATTTTATTCAAATAAACCTTTTGCTTATATTTGAAAATCACCATACCTAATTTTTAATAATAAACTGTAAAATCGCTCATTTTAATTAACCTTTATATACAAAAATACTATTAGATTTCTTAATGGCCATAGTTACGTACAGTTTAAATTTCGACAGCAATGTCAATGTGATTCACTGTTTACTGTTGTCTTTCTGTAGTAAGAAGAATAGAAATAAACAATCGCTATATTTAAATTTTATTGTTAGATATCTAATAAAATCTAATAGCATTAAAGAGAACATTAAATCTTCAGTTAATTTTCATTTAAATAATTATTGGATGTGGCAGTCTGCCGTAGTAGATCTCGATAATTGATATATTTATGGACGTGAAGTGCAGTTACCAGCAGTAAAATTATGATCCCAAAGATGTTAGTGGGCAGGGAGTTACAGAGGTAATTTTAATGTGATGAAATTTGTTTGCTACTTCTGTAATAACATCTTTGGGGAACGTGATTTGAAGGCAGTTAACTGCACTTCACGCGCATAAATAATTACCGAGATCTACGGGAGACTGCCACATCCACTAATGGGTAAAATGCGTGATGATATATTTTTTATTCCTTCAAACTTGATCGGTAGTAAAAAAAAAGTATAATTCTTGCTTCTGCAAGAATAACTAATTCAGATCAAACTATTTTGCTCGCCATACGACATTATAACAATAATTTTTAAATGTAAATTTTGCTCATTACCCTTCGTATTTAATTTGTTAAAAATTAAGAATATAAAAGAGATACAGTTAATATTAATTAAACTAACATTTCGCATTTCTATAATCAGTGACTAAAATCTAGATATGAAATAACACCAGCATAATTAATTATAACAAAGAAAAACGGCACATGCAGATTATACGTCCTTATCATAGTTCCTTATTAAAACACTGCGACGATATGTGAATAAAAAATTAATAGCAATTATTAAATGTTAAAACGCTTCTACAAACACATAAGTTTAGGGGAGAACGCCTTGCCCCCCGCTGGAAAAGAACATTTTTTATTTCTGCTAAGTCCCCCACACTTTATTTAAACGCAGGCATGGTACCCGCGATAAATTTACATGCCTTTATCTGACACGTCAAAACATTACCAAGATTTATTATTATAATTTGCTACTTACCTAATTGTGATTATTAAAACACGTATTTTTACCATATTAGATTAAATATGACATTCATGTTTTTAATGTATTATATTAAAGAGAAAATATCCGTTTTGTAATACATATTTCATATATTTTATATAGCTATAATACTTTATTACTTATAATTTTTTTAAATATTAATTGATATTAATAAATGTTAAATTCTCATATAATTATCATCCTAATAGTGTCCAATAAACATAAATGTGATGCTTTCTCTTTTTTTATATGAATCTTTTTTACCAACATTATCAAAAGGAGCGACATATTATTTCAAATTTAATATATTTGAGCAATTGTACAATAATTGTAAATTTCGAGGATAACATGAAATCTTGCTAAAAAATATAAGCCTCTGACGATGCCCTCATAAGGTGACTTGGAGGCTGAATTTTGTGAAACATAGCCAAGTGTTTATCTTATATTTTTTTAATAAACCTTGTTTCACCAAGTGTTGGATGACAATTAATTATATCTTTGTTGTTATGAAATCTTGCTAGCTGTCTTCATCTTCGAACTAAAATTAAAATGAATCACTGGCAATGGGTGCCCTTATATCACCTACGAGTACAAATCTTGTCTTTTTAGATTCGTTGTTATAGAAGTAGGAGTGAATAATTTAAGATAATTTGAGTATTAATTAAACAGATGTATATGAGTGAATAAATGAATATAAGGGTAAAAGAGATGATGATATATTTATATTTTATTTTATGTTTTTAGATTTCCTCCCACCGAATTAATAAGTACTTAAAATGTACATTGATAAACCCTGAGTCAGTACCTGTTTTACTAGTTTTGGGGCTTGCAGCATTTGTCCATCTTCAACTTCAATTAATTAGTTATTTGTGAACAGTTCGTCGAATAAAAGATGAATAAAAAGATTGAATTTCCTGAAGGTTCCGTGCGTGAGGAATAAATGGAGGAAACTATAAATGTGGTTGAAGCGAGAAGATTGAGTTAGAATGTTTGATGAAGACTGATTATTTGATGAATTTGATGAGAGGCTGTTTTATGAAGGTTTTAAGGTCCGTGCCAATATATGTAATGGGATATAGCGTGATGTTATGTATGGATGTATAAAAATATATTTTTTTTTACAAAGTATGCAAATTGATTATAACAATTTACTTTAATTAAAATAATAAATATTCGTTTACAATAATTAAACGATTACAACAATATACTGACTACAACAATATACTGACTACAACAATATACTGATTACAACAATATACTGATTACAACAATATACTGACTACAACAATATACTGATTACAATAATATATGGATTACAAAACAATATACTGACTACAACAATATACTGATTACAACAATATACTGATTACAATAATATACGGATTACAAAACAATATACTGAGTGTAGCAATATATTGATTCCACAATATACTGATTCCAACAATTTTTCACAAAGTTAAATTTTAGTAAAAAATCCGTAGATTTGAGATACAAATATTTAGGAGGGGTAGTTTATAATAAATAAAACTACCGGTGTTTAGATAACTAGGCTTCTTAAAGGAACAATTTATTTATTAAATCATTGAACAAAAAATATGTTACTTTGTCAATTACACAGGACCACAAAAAAGTGGCTGTTCTTTAAACAAGAGTAGGGGTTTCGTATGCATTTTGGCATTATAAAACCAAACCCGAACTCAGAATTTACCCAACGGCTAAGAATTTTCTGAAAATCTTGTTTTTGTACCTAAAATTTGTTGAATTTCGTCAACCATAGTGGTAAATGCTTGATATAAAAAGTAATATGCACTGTGTATTGGAAAATTAATTTTCCTCACATGTTCCTAAAGTTTTTTGACCAAAAATTTTACATTTACACTTTGTGTACAAAAGAAACATTTTTTAATTTGTAAAATCTGTATAAAATATCTTAGTTAAAAGTAATAAGTCAAGTTATACATTTTATGTACTTAAGGTTGACGAAAATCAGTTAATTTTATGTACAAAATTCTGAGTTCGAATTCGGTTTTAGAATGCCAAAATGCATACGAAAAATACTCTGGTTTAAAGAAAAGCCACTAATTTTTTATGTGGTCCTGTGTTATACTTGTTAATTTACTGCATCAACACACTTGTTATATGACTTGAAAATGGAACCATCTATAGTGCCGAAACGTCGTCTTTTTTGTTCAATGATTTAATAAATAAATAATTCTTTCAAAAAGCCTTGTTATCTAAACTCCGAGAATTTTTATTATCATAAACTACCCATTTTAAGATAAATTTTACTTCACTTATTTTTGTGTTTTCATATTTGTTCTATATCTATTAAAAAAGTAATCACAATATTCTTTTTCAGCATACAATCAAATATTTCTAAAAATTCAATAGATTGAGCAACTTTAGTTATCCTTGTTTATGCCTATCCCTGTCTGTATGTCCATCCACCACGCAACCACGCGAATAATAAAGTCGTAAAACGAACGAACGTGCAACACTGGACGATCTAATATCGGACACAACCGGATATCTGTTTTTTCTACCCTATTCGCAGGATTTGAGACAGGATTCAGTAAAGTTTTAAAGCACATTTGAATTATAACTGTCATAAGATGATTTCAATTATACTTATATTTTTTATTCCGCATAACATTATAATAGTTGTAATTTTTTTAAGTTAGCGAGATTTGAAGGATCGAATTCTAGCTTAATAGAGATAAATTATATTCAATGGACTTCAACTGTCAGTTAGATTAAGCGCATTTTTGCAGAAATATCAAAGTTATTTTGTATGACTAAATAAATAAATAGATCATCAAGCCTTTTATCCATTACAAGATGGCACTCTACCGTAGCAGATCTCGGTAAGTTTATTAATATTTATTCGCACGAAGTGCGGTTACCAGCCGTTAAATCACGCCGCCCAAAGATGTTAGTGAATACCATGGGAGTAGATTTAATTTGGTGAAAATTGTTTGTCGGTTGTGGGAATAGAACCCGGGTTCTCAAATCCACAGGCCAACTAGATATCACCGAGCCACTTACCCCATGGCTATGATACGTAATATAAACATAAACGATTATTATGTATATATGAGTAAATTTTTATTATATTTGTTAATAGTTTGATATCAAATAGGAAAACCAGAAAAGTTATACTTCATTTTACAGCAGTAATAATAAAATTTAATATGAATCAGTCAATCTAGAAAACTAAATCTTAATTATTAGCGCACGTTATTTGTAATAACAATACAATTTTGTATGAGTACTGTTCAAACGAGTGTCGTTTAAGTTTCACTGAAATGTTATTATTAATAGCTAATAGGTAATCAATCAAATTTGACGTCAAGACAGACGATCAGAAAAGTAAACCATAATTATAAGCGTACTTTTACAACAATAACCATGAAATTTGGTATGAGTAGAGTACCAACATAAATCAAACCAGTGCTACTGCAACTTGAAGTCAAACTAAAAAACCAGAATAATAAATTTTAATTATTTTAGTTATATTTTACTATAAGTACTTTTAAACTAGCATGGTACCTTCCTATAATTGAAGCTTTGCATCATTATATAGTTGACAGTAATGCTCAGTTTTACAGTAGCTATTTACGCTTAAAGTAGCAATCATTACCACCTCAATTCTTAAAAGAGTTTAAGATAAACCTAAATTATGGATAAGTCAAATTAAGCTAAGCCACATTCTCAAAATAGTCGAAATAAACTGAAATATAACCTCGTTCCCATGTGAATTAACTTTTAAAAATCGGACTAGAATAATATTAGTTAATCCAAAATTCAGGATTAGATAAAAGTTTTTTGAAAATCGGACTGCACGTGCATATTTTCATAGTTTAAGTGTATGCACAGCTATGAATTTAAAAAAAAATACGCTTAAAAATAAGAATCTAAGAAATATATTCTTATGTAATTGATCGCAGCTATCTGAAATTGAAATAATATAATATTTTAATAAAATATCAAACTAAATACTTGTCAAAGTCTCACAAAATTCAGCCTCCAAGTCAACTTATGAGGTCCTCATCAGAGGCTGGCCAGTACAGTTAGTAACCATAGACGCGTTTCGCTCTTATTAGAGCTCATCAGTAAAGCCCGGATTTTTAGGCAATTGCCTAGATTCAAATTTTAATATACTTCAGGCAATTTAGTATTTCTATACATGGGTAATATGTTTACGTGTAATGGAAGGTTTTTTTTTCGTGCCTTAGAGCCTATTTTTTCTATATTTTGGTTATTGTGCCTATTTTACCTTATACAGCCTATTTTGCCTATTTTTGTTGCCTATTCTAACTTTTATTGAGCAGACTAGATTTATCAGCGCCATGTATCATCTACTTCGTTGACTAATTCAGCACTCGATAAAGTGTTTCAACCTAACCTATAATATTTAAAGTACTTACTTTAATCTAATCAAGTTTTTGTGTGCGAATTTAAAATGCCGAAAGAAAAAACGTGTTTTAGTCAAAATTTTACGTGGAAATTCAATTGTGTCTTTGCCATTAATCAATGGAGCTGAGGTAATACGTAATAATGAGACGATATGGCTAAATATAAGAATGCCCCTCACACATTTTGTGATGTGGAACGAAGTTTTCAGTTTACAAGCAAGTTCTGACTGACCGAAGACAGTTCCTTTTTCCGAAAATTTCATAGAGCAATTGCTCGTAATATTTTGTGAATCAAAGTATACTACATAATTTGAATTTGTATAATAGTTAATAAAATGAGATCCCTACATTATTATTTTTTAGATTGCGTTAATTTTTGTTTAAAATGATTACTTTTTCTAATGAAGAGTAGATACGAGCACCAATATTAGAAAAAGGATTAGTTTTTTTTTAACAAATTATTTACATTTAGGCTGCCTAAAATCCCGCCTATTTTAGAGTAATTACCGGCCTATAAGCCTGCTTATTTGGGTGCCTAAATATCCGGACTTTGCTCATCAGTATAGTATAACCCACTCCTCCACCTAGAACAAAGTTTACATGAAGGAGCTGTATGACGAAGAACTGTGCCAGCAGAGAATAAGATCTCTAACAAACAGTAAAATGACATGAGAAGTTCTATTTTATTATTAAACCTAGTTTCACCAAGTGAGCATTCAAAGACAATTAATTTTGCCTTTGTTGTTTTTTATATAATATTTTACATAAGCATAAGCTTATACTCAGCCAATCAGAAAAAGTGAACTAGTTAATTTTTTTTGACTGTGATTGTGATTTTCTAAGTTATTTAATAGTGATTGTGTTGAATCATAATTAAATAAAATGTTAAAAAACAAGAAACATGGATAATAATTAAAATTCAATTCGATCGACTAGATCTTGTAGTATGAACATAAATATTTAAAACTTCAAACGTCAAATACAAAAATCTAACCTATATTATCATAAATGTGGATTCATGTATATCATTTAAAAATGGATCGTGATCATGCTGAAGCAAAAAAAAAAAATCATTGGCTGGTAGCATAAGCTCTGTCTTTACCTGTTTTAAGAGCAGTGTATTTGGGTATTTTAGCTATCTCTAACATGTTAAAACCGTGCGCTTAAAACACTCAAAAACAGAGCTTGTGCTACCAGCCATTGTTATTAAACATCTGCATAATGTTTTTTTAAAACTGCTAAGACACTTTTATTCGTCATATAGAACAGAACGAGAGGACGAAGTTCCTTTTCTTTCTTATCTTTTTAGTAGAGATGGGCGAATATCAAATTTCTCGAATTCGAATATCGAATACGAATCTTAATCAGATCTCGAATATTCAAGGTACTCGAATATTCGAATATTCCTAAAATTATTAATAATTATTTAATTATGTCCTTTTCATTATTTGAATGATATTGTTAAGATAAAATAAAATTAAAACAAAAAGTACAAACAAAAAATAAAAAGACGAAAACTTCAAATTTAAGGTGAAACGTATGGGCTGATGTTGGTGAAAAACAAATTTGAAATATGGTACGTCTTCATGGTTTTGAAACAAAATATCTTTGTTATTAATAACTTCAAAGTATTGTAATAGCTTAAGTTTATGTACAAATGATAAAGAAAAACATAGTAAAAAATTGAGGTCAACATATGGCGCGATATTCGAGGTATTCGAATGTTCGCTATACTGACGTTAATATTCGAAAATCTCGAATATCGAATAATGTCAATATTCGCGGCATTCGACTATTCGCGGACGATATTCGCCCATCTCTACTTTTTAGATCCATTGTTAGAGAAGTGGGAGTGAATAATTTAAACATATGAAGCATCGAATGAAAGATGAATGAATCAGATGTGTAGAAGTGAATGAATGCATGTGATTGAAGTGTGTGGAATAAACGAGCTTGTATGGAGAGAACATAAATGTGATTGAAGCGGGAATGGACCTTAACTTTTGAGTTCAAACCAGTTAAAAACCTCATACTCAGCGTCACCAAGTACCGCACCCTTTTTCGAAATCCTTCCTTCCGGATCCACGCTATCAGTCACAGTCCCGTGTTCGCTATCCGATTAGCGGCTCGATTTATGCATCGTCCGCTTTCCGGACTCCGGAGCCGGACCCCAACTCTGTTTCAAAACTCCGATCTCCCAATCTCGGAATTACGAACAACGACGCCGCCCGCGTCCAAACGGCTCTGGTAATTGATACGGTACGGACCTGGATCTATAACATGCTGTACGGTCAGTTGATATCGGTTCGACTCTGTGAAGGTTTCATCGTCGGTGGATGCTTCGGATTCGGATGATTTGTTGCAGGATAGATGGATTTCAAATTTTATTATGGAATAATCTGGAGTTTTTGGTTTGTTTTGAGTGGATTTATGATAGTTGAATGATAACTTGCGCGGCTGTTAAAGTTATCTTGTGCTGGAATGGGCTGGATAACGTAGAATTTTTATTAGTTGCATTGGTTTTTGTTTCGTATTGATCTGTTTCTAGATATCTCAGAATTTTAATATTAAATTTTTGCATAGGTATATATTTGGTTTTATGATGGTGAATTAATTACATTCTAGACAAATCTTTGTTAAACATATATAAAAAATATTAAATAAAACTCTAGGCAAAGTCTCACAAAATTCAGCCTCCGAGTCACCTTATGAGGGCATCGTCGGAGGCCGGCCAGCACAGTTAGTAACCATGGACGCGTTTCGCTCTTGTTAGAGCTCATCAGCATGGTATAACTCACTTCTTCACCTAGAACAAAGTTCATGTGAAGAAGCTGGTGACGAAGAACTGTGCCAACAGAGAATAAGATCTCTAACAAACGGTAAGATGACATGAGAAGTTCTGTCGAACTTTAATTTAATATTTTTTATTATACCTAGTCTCACCAAGTGCATGAATGACAATTAATTTTGTCTTTGTTGTTATTAAATTGCTATTGCGTAGCTTTTCATTTTTTTCGGTAGATGGCATTACTGGGTCGACAGAACTTCTCATGTCATCTTACCGTTTGTTAGAGATCTTATTCTCTGCTGGCACAGTTCTTCGTCACCAGCTTCTTCACATGAACTTTGTTCTAGGTGAAGAAGTGAGTTATACCATGCTGATGAGCTCTAACAAGAGCGAAACGCGTCCATGGTTACTAACTGTGCTGGCCGGCCTCCGACAATGCCCTCATAAGGTGACTCGGAGGCTGAATTTTGTGAGACTTTGCCTAGAGTTTTATTTAATATTTTTTATTATACCTAGTCTCACCAAGTGCATGAATGACAATTAATTTTGTCTTTGTTGTTATTAAACATATATGTTTTTTTTACCCATTACTGAGTGTGGCATTCTGCCATAGCAGGGTGATATGTTTTTGCGAGTGAGGAGCGGTTACCAGCCGTTAAATCACGACTCCCAAAAATATTCGTGAAGGGAGAGCCACAGGGGTAGTTTTAATATGATGCAAACTGTCTGTGGGAATCGAATCCACCACCTACATTATTATTTTATATCATTTTATATCAATAACACCTAATATTTGGTGATTATTTTACAAATGGCATTAATTAATTTTCTAACTGAATTAGAGGTACTAATTGTAGTAGACCAGGGGTTCTGAACCAAGAGTCTATGGACTTCCAAAGTCTAAGTGAAGCTTCTACAAGAAGTATATTATACTTCTACACGTGTTATTTAAATTATTTTTCATAATTAGTAAGTTGCATTGATGAAAAAAATAAAATAAAATAAATATATCATCACACCTTTTACCCATTACTGGGCGTGGCACTCTGCCATAGCAGATCTCGGTAAGTGATATATTTCCTCGCATGAAATGCGGTTACCAGCCGTCAAATCACGGTCTCCAAAGATGTTAGTGGTGGGGGAGCGACAGGGGTAGATTTAATTTGGTGAAAATTGTTGTCGGCTGTTGGGGATCGAACCAGGGTTCTCAAGATCAACAGGCCGACTCGATACCACTGAGAATAATATTAATAATAACTATTGTGTATTAAGAGCGTAAAGTGATTCTTTGATACTTGAGCACGGTAATTGCAATGCGAGCCGAAAGCAAGAGTTGCAATAATGTAAGAAGAACAAAGACACTTTACATTTGTGATACACACATAATTTTTTCTACGATTGCATCTTAGATTATTAAAAAATGTATATGTATTATTTGATGTACTGATTACACATTACTTAAAACAAATATTTTTCGTGCCACTTGACTTATAGGTTACAGTAATGAATAAAAATTACTGAACATTAAATTATTTTACCTGAAATTGACAGAAAATAAACATTTGCCTAACCTTTAAGACTCAGGAAAGCTTTGCTTTGTATGCCAAGGCAGAAAAATAACACATTGCCTGTCTAGGCAGATAATGAAAGAAACGTGAGTGTCTAGTTACCTACTTTGCAACATAAAATACTGCCTAAGTGAAATATTTCTTTTAATTTAAATTAATTTAAAATATTTATTATTAGTTTATAAGTTTCAGGTAAAATGTTATACGTAACACGTCAGTAAAGCGTCGTACAGGATTCGTAAGCTGTTTCAAGCTTTGCTATCGCTCGGCATGAAACTATCTACTCATCCTGTAATTGAACACTTTCCTGACATTTTACGTAAATAACTATTATTTAATTGAAATTGTATAATACGAGTAGTTCTTTCAGTGTTCATTGTTTACTAATTTCTATTCATTACTGTAAACTTATTTATTGGCAAGAAATTATTTGTATTAAGTAATGTGCAATTATTTTTGTGAATATTTTTGTGTTGTAATCAATATATAAAATTATATATATATATATTCTTAAATATATTAGTAATAATTCTGTATAAATAAAAGCATCAGTATCATCTAAGCCAGCTGAATATTTGCCAGAATTCACATTTGATACTCCCACACCTACATTGTCTCGGTACGAGGACACGTCGTTACCGCGGTGGTGGGGCGATGAGGACGCAGGACGAAGTAGAAGTAGAAGGAGGGTAATTCCAGTGCCACTAATTGCCGCCACTTTATCTTTTACGGTTCTCCGGGTAATCCCCGGACGCTCCGAGACCGAACTTAAATTCTCGTTTAATTTTTTTTCCCGCCCCTGGAATTAAGATTACACGGCGCGCATACAGGACAAATAAATGCTGCGAGACCCGTGGACTTCAGGACTTGGCCCCTTTTACAAACTTCAGAGGAAAGGAAGGAGGATGCTGCAGGAGCGTAACAAATATTTTTTTCTTTCTTAGAAATATGTTCTTATTTATGGAATATTAAAATTTCGCGTACCTACGTAGATACCTGCAAGAATTATGAATAGTTGCACCGGAAAAAGTTAAATTTAAAAATACAAGTTAAGAAAAGCACATCGAATGTATGCCAGCAATATCAATTATGCCATATAACATTTAACTTCCCTTGACTTTTATTTTATTTAAACTATGCTTGAAATATGTTGATCCTGAGTTTCAATTTTGGAAAGGAATATATGGCTTTAGGATCCTTGAATACTATTATTTATTTATTGGTCGTTTCGATGGTTAACCCATCATCTTCAGCATTTATTTTTAATTTTTTGAAAGCTAATTTCAAATATATTTTTCAAAATTGACAATGTGAAAAACAGATATGTATTAGGATCGGAAAATATTTTTGTACAAATAAATGCTGAAGATGATGGGTTAACCATCGAAACGTCCAATAAATAAATAATAGTATTCAAGGATCCTAAAGCCATATATTCCTTCCCAAAATTTATTTAACCTAAGTTAACATTTAACTTTTAGCGGTTGCTCCAACTGATCATTAGAGAGTAGACAACTTCTTAATTGTTTAGTTAATAAACTTAAAGAATATATACCTGAATTTCGCAAATAATAACTTCATAATAAATAAGAAATCTCGGTGCATTTAATCGAAGTATTTAGAGATAAATGTGCATGCGTCTTCCAAGTAAGACTTCGCTTGTTCAAAACTTGCTGACTGCAACGTTAACGGGTGTTTCAGGACTAGTGTAATAAATTTTAATAGCTTATTCCTGAGGTTATTTTGTTCTATTTCTTTTATAAATAATAGCAAATTTTTACATTTTGTAATCAATAAGCTTTTAAAAAACGAAATATACAATAATAAAATTAAACCTTGATTTAATTAACATTGTTAGACATTATTTATTTCACAGTGAAAGAATTTAGTACTGCAGAATTGCTTTTGTACCTATATAGAATTTCTAATGGTAATGCACATTACGCGTTCAATTTTTTCTTATATTGTGTTACATTATTTCATTTTTAATATAATAAATTTATGTGTAATTGAGTTATTTTCTATTTTCTTGGTCATATCGTGTTTTGTTTTCCCTAATTTGGTTGTTTTTGTTATCTTTAACATGTTAAAACCATGTTCTGAACACACCGAAAGTAGCTTGAGATACCAGCCAATATGACTATAATATGTTCTGTCAAAAAAGAATCACTTGCTAACTATCTGCTCTATAGCTACACTACAAATATCTGATTCACCCTTTTCAATTTGATCTATATGTAGGTACATACATCAATTTTCAATCGTTTAAGATTTTCAGGATATGTATCACATACTAATATTACACAAACCAAACATCTAAATTCTTTCTCAAACATTTCCCAGTCCCGTTTCACTGCACCATCATCCCTTAACCTCCGGCCCTGGTTCCACTAAACCCACTCTCCCCAAGTGAGATGTTACACCCTGTGCAGTGGCTTCATTACCGGAAGATTCTACATAAATCCGTGCTGTGGTGTCACTGGCGTCGATACTGCACAATACAATTAGCCCTCCCGCGTCGTTACACCCTTAATCCCCTAGCACTGAGGCGGTGACCCCTGACCCCACTACACCACCGTGTAGTGTTGTACAGTGTAGTCAAGTGCACCCCCAACAGCAAGCAATCTGACGGAACAGATGGAGCTAATTCTTTGATACGAGGGTGATGGGATTGTTGGAGGATTTGATGATTCAATATTGGCAAGTGGTTGTACAATTACTTCTTAGTTTACTTACATAGAAAAAAAGGATAATTGTAATTAAATAAAAAAGTAAAATAATTATATCTTCATGCTGTTTATTTATTTAACAACAAAGACAAAATTAATTGTCATCCGTACACTTGGTGAAACTAGGTTTAATAAAATATAAACTAAACACTTGGCTAAGTCTCACAAAATTCAGCCTCCAAGTCACCTTATGAGGGCATCGTCAGAAGCTGGCCAGCACAGTTAGTAACCATAGACGCGTTTCGCTCTTATTAGAGCTCATCAGTATGGTATAACTTACTTCCTCACCTAGAACAAAGTTCACGTAAAGAAGCTGGTGACGAAGGACTGTGCCAGCAGAGAATAAGATCTCTAAAAATCGGTAAGATGACATGAGAAGTTCTATCGTTTATTTATTACTCGATATTCCTATTTTACAGCTTACAAGACCCTGAGCACAATTTGTTCTCCGGACTCTTTTTAAAAAGTAAACAGGGTTGATTATGACTTTTTAAACATACATATTGAATGGTTGATACTCGTTTAATTGATATTCTATTTCTCAGATAAGTTTCACTTCTAAAGTATGGTCCTCATGTTTTAATTTTTGACCCTGAGTTTTATTTTATATTGTTTTCAAAAGTGTAAATAATAAATATAAATTTTAAACGTCCAAAGCAGTTAGTCCGTTGGAAGCTACTATACAGTGCTTTTGAAAATAAATTGATCGTCGTAAATAAAATCACTCGGCTAGTTTAAATAAATAATAGTGTATTGTTTAATGTCATGATAATTGTTAGTGTGTAAGATTCTGTATCAGTTATTTTAGTTATAAACAGGGTGTAAACCTTTATTTTTATTATTACAACTATTATTACACCCATACTTCGCTATACGACATTTCGCTATAACGGCCCTTTTCAATTAAGGCACGTTTTCGATTTACGGCCTAAAATGTTTCGCTATAACGGCAAAAAAACTTTTTTCCCATTGAATTTGTATGAATTTGTATTGATTCCTTATACGGCTTTTCGCTTTGCAGCCAAGTTTTGCGGAACGTATCTAGGCCGTAAAGAGAAGTATGGGTGTATTTGATATTGAAATATCAGTCCTTAAAAGACCAAGTTATTTTTTAAAACAAGATATATATATATATATATATATATATATATATATATATATATATATATATTATTTAATTTTATGAAACTGTGCTATAGGCGATTGATATCAATTTTTTTTCTACTAGCATTGCTTCTCTAAATAATTTACAGAAAAATATTTCAAATCAGATTTGTAGAGATTTAAATTCTGTAGTTAAATTAATTTACGCAATTCATTTTAGGGGTAGGAGCCTCAGTGGTATCAAGTCAGCCTGTGAATTTGAGAACTCTGGTTCAATTCCCACAGCCGACAAACAATTTTCACCACGATAAAACTATCCCTGTGGCTCCCCCTCCACTAACATCTTTAGGGACCGTGATCTATCGGCTAGTAGCCGCATTTCACACGAAGAAATATGTCACGTACCGAGATCTACTACGGCAGAATGCCATATCCAGTAATGAGTAAAAGGCGTGAAGATATATTTATTTTACTTATTTTATTACTGCTAAAATCTATTTTAAAACTAGTCAAAAAAAATATATCTACATAGTTAGTCATGAAACTGGAACAATTGCAAACAAATGCATATCGTTTAACTGTCACATACATACTTTAAACTTGTTTTAATAGAAACTAAATAAGTAAAATGTAAAACCTAAACCGATTTAGAACTAAAATTTAATAATCTAAACATTCATTTTAATATTTTTTTAACATTCGTAATAAAAAAATTATTTCCCATGTTATTCACCTACATAAAACAGTCTGTATCATTATTTAGACTCCTCCCTGACAATATCCCTACATCCGACACTGTAAGAATATATTCATATATAATATAACAAGTAGTATGAAAATTGCTGAAAATATTTTGACATAAATTCGCACTCGTTATGTTTCCATTTCCATAACGACGAATGTATATTTATGTCAAAATATTATCTGTCAATTTTCATACTACGAGTTGTATTCGGCTTGAGAATTTACCAAACAAGAGTTAATTAACAAGAATAGTTAGGTATTTATTTGCACATTATTAATTAGGTATTACAGTGATGAAAATTTTGAATATTAAATGTACATTGAACAAATGTAGAATTGACGTTTATGAAAATATTGAAAATATCATTTATTTTATTCGTAACCAAGGATATTATTTACAGTGGTATTTCCGATATCAATTTCACTAGTGATGAATTTCCGACGAAATGTACATTTCATTGGTTCATTTTCAAACAAATTCGTGATCCTATTGGTTGACAGTGACGTGTGGTGAATTCTCAATTTTATATAAAAAAAACCTTAATGATATATTTTATAAAACAACTATCTTGTAATAAATTTAAGGATATCGATATCTGTCTAAAGTCAATATTAGTTGTAGACAATATTAAGTAAAATCAGTAGATATCATTGACAACAATGTAATATATGTCATGTCATGATAAATATCTCGCTGATAATCTAAAATTTATCAAATTCTTTTATCTGATCTCATTCATAACTGCAGTGGTGCACTGCGACTACCTGCAGAATGAAATATGACGTCAGTTACTCCATTCATGGTCCGTGATCCCTGCTATCAGTTGTGCTCTCCCAGAGAGAACCGATGACTTTTTATTTTAAACACTTAAAATTCCACGTTCTCTCAAAGCATCGTCTGTCATATCCCGGTCATATCATTCGATCTTAACACGGGATCTTTTTCATATTAACACCCTCATTCGTTGTCGTAAATAATTCTGTGAATAGCTTCAAGCAAGTAAACAGACAATATAAAGAATAGCAAAGTCGTAAATTTTATCCTTTGGACATGGTGAAAGAATTGCAATTCAGAATTATGTAAAATTAATCGGTGACTACTTCTCAAGTGTAGATAATATCGATGTTGTTAATTGTATGAGGGTACAAGTATTTATCATAATTTATTATAAATGAAAGTTGTTGCTAATTAAACAAAAAACATCATGATATATGTAATATTGATGCACATGACAAAAAAAATGCTGCAGGAAAGTGCAAACCATCATTCTATAAGTAGATGTGCCATATGTATGAATAACAAACAGGTGTTTAGCATGACACTTTAGTTTTTCTTAAATACAAACTTTTAAGTTAACTACTATTGTATTAAACTGCATATGAGAAAATTAGACCTTAGACACTTAGAGAAATTAGGTAGATATGCTAAATTGCAGAATAACTACAAAATTAAAAGTAGGAAACTCTAATTACATATGGTAGTATATTATAACTTGGGTGCTCTGAATATATGAATAGGTTGGTTATCGTTGGAAACACATTTTAGCTTATTGGTGCTGTCTATTATATTATTTTTATTTAAATGAATATTATCTTATAATATGTTTTAAACATAAAAAGTTTTTTTTTATCCATTTCAATATGACACTATTATTTTAATTTTTTCAATAGTAGCAGAACGCTATTTCAGAAATGTTATTTTTCGTAACACATGCACAAGAAACACGTTCTTATTCCCTAATTTTAGAGAGAGAAACACTGCTTTTCTCCCCTAGGGAGAGAAACATAATGTTTCTCTCCCTAAGTAGGATGTTTCTCTCCCTAGGTATCATGTTTCTCTCCCTAGAGAGATGTTTCTCTCCCTAGAGACTACGATTATTAACTATTTGCGGCGTTTCCTAGGTAAAACAAAACAGAAACTTGTCATATTGACAGTAGACAGAACAAATTTATTTTCATTGCTTATACGTTTATTAATAATTTAAGATGCAATCGTAGAAAAAATTATGTGTGTATCACGAGCGTTAAGTGTCTTTGTTCCTCTTGCACTATTGCAGCTCTCGCCTTCGGCTCGCGCAGCAATTACCGTGATCGAGTGATAAAGAATCACTTGACGCTCTTAATACACAAATTTACACTATTTCGTAACACAAGAAACACGTTCTTATTCCCTAATTTTAGAGAGAGAAACACTGCTTTTCATTATGTTTCTCTCCCTAGGTAGGATTTTTCTCTCCCTAGGTAGTATGTTTCTCTCCCTAGAGAGATGTTTCTCTCCCTAGAGACTAAGATTATTAGCTATTTGCGGCGTTTCCTAGGTAACTAGTTACGCAACCCATATTTGACATTAGTCCCGATAAGATAGTAATTTTTGTGCACTTGTTACGAAAAGTATAATATGCTTCATGAGAGGGCGCGATTATCCCTTGTGTGAAGTTGGAAAACCGAGACGTAAGCGAGGGCCGTAGGGAATAATCGCTTGTTTCCCTCCCTTGATGCATAACATACTATATCACTATAACAACTGTTGTAAAATAGTTATTTTGTATTAAGTGCGTAAAATGAGTGTTTTTTATTTTACACGAAAGAATGTCACTTTAAGTCGAGACAAAGAAGTGATTCGACCGTGCCAAAAACAAAAAATATCACCCACGAAATATTAGTACAAACAATATTTTTTCTATAACTGTCGAAAAATAATAATACAATAATTAATGATTTATTCAAGTAAATTGAAGGAAAACAATGAAAAATAATATGAATTTGGTACTAATGTAACCATTGGAACGTGAAAAAAATAAAATTGGGAGCGTGCGCGAAATATTCCGCGAAATATGCGTTGTCGTGATAATGTAAATGATGAAAAAATTACGTACTTCCCGTATGATTTTTAATATTTATTATAAAAAAATATAAGTTACAGTCTCACGATCTCAATGACGAGTTTCTTAAAATATTTACATTTATTTCTTTAATTTATGTGTGGAATTAAATGCGGTAATATGTATTATATAAAGATTGTATATGCAATTTAGTACCATAATTGTTTACAAGTTTCTTACGTCTTTTATTTGCAAAATGCATTTTCAATTAGTAACGAATGTCTTGGTCATCAAGAGAACGCGTTTAATTACAATTTTATTTTTTCTACTCTCCCACTTCCTCATAGCTATAATCGTTCAAAAAAAACCCCTGCATAAAATAAAAGAAGTACGACTTAATATAACAATGATATAAAGCAAATTAGCCTGCATGGACAATTCCATTAAAAAAATAATTACATCCTAATCCTGTCCTGGCAGATTCTCAACGTAACACGCGTGGAGAATTTTCTTCGGGGGCGGTTCTCGATTCGCTGCCGTCTCCAGTCACCTCGGCCGCCGTATGTCCCAGGTGTCGGGGCCAGGCACGTCTGCTCACCACCGCCGCAAGAGCTAATAGTTCGGGATTGTTTTTTCGGATCGCGCGCTTCAGGGATTTGTCCGCAATTCCCGGTAGGGAAAAACACCTGCGGAAATGATACTCACAAACACAAACAGAGGTTACACTCTTACTCAGCGTTCCTCAACGTGTGGATTCATTATTTCCTTAAGGACATACAACTTGGAATATTTTTTAAATGTTATAAAATGTAAAGAAAATTTTATCAGAATGCACCCAAGGAACTAATTAGCAGGCTAAATTACAAATTATATTCAAAAAAGTGTGGCTACCCTAGTACACACTTTTGATCAAATTAAACCAATAATAAATCTTCACCAAACATCACCACATTTATATAATTCAAATTCATAACTCGCTTTATTTATTTATGTTACGCTGTACAACAGGAATTTAATCCCAATTACAGTACAAGGTCCGCACTCACCGAGCCGCAGTGTGGTAGTTCATATAATATTTAGCTTGAGTGCGATTCGAACTCGTAATCTCCGGATTCGAATTCCATAACGCTATCCATATCACCGTACTGGCGGACAAATATCAATAGATCTATTACTTTTACTCAAAACATTCGTTCATACGACAAACCGTCAATTATCTACCGGGCGTCACAACAAACAACCCCTACCCCTCACTCTCAAATATATATTTTTGAAGCAATTACATTAATATTACATATTTAAAAACTAAATCAAAAAGAATATCAAACTACATAAAAAGTGAAAATATTTTATTGCTGGTGTACCTTGACATGACCCCCAACTTTTTAATTTTAATTGGAATACTCTGTATATTTTACAAAATTTAGATTCAACATGAAATTCTGAATTCAACTTTAGACGCCCTCTATTTTTAATTTTGCTTACATAGATAATATACAAATAAACCAATAGACAGTAAATTATCGGGCGGTTTAATCAAATGGGAATTGCTTTTTGTACGTATTTTATTTGCAAAATGAACAAATTTGTGAAAACCTGTAAAAGATATCTAATGTTAAGAAACAGTAAAACATTATTTACAGGCGCGGTGGTCGAGCGTGTTAAGGCACATCTCTTAACATACTGTGATGTCACCCAAGCCAAGGTTCGTCAGTTCGAATCCGCCTGTCGATAAAGTGTGATTTGTCGTAAAATATAAAATACAGCTACATGTATTTATCACACTCGGGCGCTATAAGCTAGTCACTTATACGCCTTAAATAATGTAGCATTCGAGTACGAAAACCGGCAGTACGGCAGCGTAAAAAACTGCGGCTCGGTGTGTCCGGTAGGCCCAGGCCCGATTCGGGCTGTAGCGCCACAGATGATGAAAACATTATATAGTACTTAATTTTCTGTTTATAAGCAATAGCAGATATGTTTCTACAATTCAAATGATAGACCATAAAAGCAAAATCTGACATTATTTATACATATTGGCTGGTAGCACAAGCTTTGTTTTTGCCTGTTTTAAGAGCAGTGTTTTTGGGTGTTTTAGCTATCTCTAAAATGTTAAAATCGTGCTCTTAGAACACCCAAAAACAGAGCTTGTGCAACCAACCATTATTTTTAGAGATTTAGACAATATTATAATTTAGTTAAAATATTTTCCGAATTTCATTTCTTATTGGTTGCGCTATACATATATCTAATTTATAATTATATTCCTTTGACATATTAAAATTTGTCAATTAGTAATCACCTGTTGTCCTGATCTAGGCTCTGAAGCAATGTTAACAGGAAAATTGTTGTTTTGAATACCCTTTTAAATTGTTTAAATACTATTTCCGAACGAACTTTTCATTCTGGATTACCCTTTTTCTTGCTTATATATTTTGTGTTATTTTATATACAGAATAGTTTTATTTCCTTTTTTGTAGTGCTGAAATAAAATACAATCATGTTTTATTTTAATTCTTGCGTTCGATAATATTTTTTTTTTAATCGGTAAATCGGCGAGTGATAATATTGCCAAATTACCAATAATTGAAAAAGTCAGTAAATTTACAAGTTAAATATTCGATTCAGGTAGTTCGTTTATTTCAAACTTATAATTGAAATTTTTAGTGGAAAACTAACCTAGCATATTTACTTCCATATAAAACTTTATCCATATGAGCATCGCTATAAAAGTACGAGTAGTAAAACAATATATCATCAAGTCTGTTACCTATTCCTCTGCCGAAGCAGATCTCGGTAAGCAATATATTTAGCGCGTGAAGTTCGGTTACCAGTCGTCAAATCATGGGTCTTAAAAATGTTAAAGGAGGGGAAGTCACAGGGGCAATATGGTGAATTAAACTCAGATTCTCAAATCCACAAGCCAATTCGATACCATTGAGCTATCCACCATCCCTATTTTAAGGTTAAAATGTACCATCTATTCATTCCTACTGAATTTTATGGAAAAAGTAAGCTATAAAAATAATATTTGAATAATTTTTTAATTCATTTTACACAAATTAATTATGTCAAATTATACTTGAAGAAAGCAGTTGAGTAATTGTGTTAAACACTATTTATGTATATTTAGAAGTAAAATAAAAAATTGCAGTGTTCCGAGAAAGTCAAACCTTTGAGAAGCACTTCTCTAAGTAATACAGCCTCACAAGGAAGATGTAAGGATAAAGAAGAAGATTATTAAGATGCATTTAATAATAAGGCGGGAGATATATGTCCTTTGTGGAAGAGTGGGAAGCCAGCGCATCTATTTGTTCTCTTGGGTGACGCGGATTTTCTGTACGAAATTAATGGTTTAAATCCGATGGATTTTTGTTGAAGCTAATCCAATGTGGGTCCGTGATAAATTCGTTGGTATGCAGACGTAAACGTTAAATTGTAAATTACGGAGTTTTTTTGGCAAATAAGTTATTTTCTTGTCGGTTCATTTAATTTAATGAATTGTATGGAGTTTTAATCTTAACCATAAAATTACTTTTTCTATTTCTGGCGAAGTTTTACTCGTAAAACATCATAATTATGTATTTTTCTTTCTGCATTTAAATTTTTAGTATCTTGTTATTTAGCTAATACTATATTTTAATAACCGTAAAACTACTTACTTTTTACTACAATTGTTCTGTCATTTTACCAATTTTAAACTCGTAAATTTTTATAACTAATATTGGTTTCGTGTAAAGGACTACATTACTGTCAGTTTCTTTTCCATATATGAATGTATGCAGTCTCATTATATTCATGTTAATTATTCAATAGCATAATTATGTTGTAATTGAGTAAGACATAATGGCATTTATTGGCGAACTATTAGTCTTTTGTTAAGTTCTAATTATATGAACCCTTATCAACATTAATTTAACGATCTTTAAAAACGTGGTAATTTCAAATATAAATAAATATCATTTTAATTACATGCAATTTGAACTTCAACAAGACATATTTAATTGCTTTATATAGATATATACAGTGATGTTTTAATTGGCAATAAAACAACTTCTTCCTTTTAATGATACAAATATAATTTAGCAGTAGGGTTGGAAAAACTTATTTCTTTCTGTACATAAAGCTCTATATAGGGGAGCACTTGCATCCGCCATCTTCGATTCTAAATTGACATGTATGTATTATGGCGCCACTCGTATAAACGTTTGGTGTCTTGTAGTATTTATCGTTCATTAAAATTATAAATTGTATTATTTTCGAGACAAGAATTTGATTTAAAAAAGTGTTAATGCCATTTAAAACGAGTAAATAGTTTTATTAATCCTTGAGAAGAATAACGTGTGCATCTTTCATTATATAATTCTTTCATTTTTCATATGTAAAAATGATATAAATTTTTTAACACAGAAAATAACTTTGATTAAAAAAATATTAACCTCCGTTTTCCTTCATGCAATGAATTGTATCTTTCTCTATACCGGGTGTTTCACAACTTAGAGCAAAAAATTAAAGGGTATATTCTGTACGACGTGCTGACCATGAAACAATTTTTTTTTTAAATCGCAAAACTATTTTCCCTGTTTCCCAGTCCAACATTTTTCGTTGCCACTGCCACTGGGTGGAGGATTATGTTAAAGTTATTAATTACATAAAATTCTATTATAAATAACTGCTAATAATTGAATTGTGTAATTATTCTTTCGTAGTTGATACCTACTTCATTATTTGTGTTTAATAGGAAAGCGAATCCAGTGCAGTACTACAAAAAATGTTTTAGGTTAATAACACTTAATTTTACGAATTTAAAAAAAAAATTGTTTCATGATCAGCACGTCGTACAGAATATACCCTTTAATTTTTTGCTCTAAGTTGTGAAACACCCTGTATACTGTTAAAAATAATGAACATGCTGAACTTGATTTCCTTTATAAATTATTAAAATTATTGTGTGTTTGCAATTCCTGAATATAACCTCGCACTCATTATAATGCGCAGTCGTTTTCAAGTACTTATATCTTTTCATGCATATAAAATAAACACTAAATTGCTTTAACGACTATTAGATGATATTTTCAACACGAGAAACAATAATATTTTAGTTATTATTAATAAAACGTTACAAGTCTCCACGTGTATAATATAGCATACTATATCTGTCAGTCGTGGGATCAAAGATGGCGGGTAGCGCATACCTATCACGATAGAGCTCTACTGTAAATATTTCCTGTTAACAGTGGCGGGATTTGGACGAGGGCAAAGGTGGGTTCATGACCAGGGCCGGATTTATACTAAGCTATTTGAGATATGGGGCCTTTTATATGTCCAGATATTCTGTGCCCTTTGCTCACTCGGACAATTTTTTTGAGGGGCCTCCTAGAAAGTGGGGCCCTAAGCTATTGCTTGTGTAGTTTATACGTAAATCATCTACTGTTCATGACTCTCCTACCCCCAAATTTTTAGACAATAAGGAGTAAATAATTGGAGAAAAATTATACTACCCGATTAAAAAGTTAAAGTCTTAACGATGGGGATTTCTTTACCAAATATAGATTCGTCTGAAATTTTGTTAAAACAAGAAAATATTTTTAGGGAAATGTAAGTAAATTTACAGTTTTAAATAAATACATAAATTTTAATCAAGATAGTTTCAGAGGAAACCCAATTTCTAAGATTTCTGTTTCAAAATTCCAATTAATTTGTTCTTCCAGAATTGTCATGAACTTTTTAGTCGGATAACTTTAATCCTTTTAGTCTCTTTTTTTTGTCTGTGGGCTATATATTAATTATTTTGTTTACATTCTACAATAAAAACTAAATATTTTTCGTGCTTCTGCAATAAAAGTTTTATTTAATTGAAAGCTAATACATTGTATTTCTTGATTCTTATCATGTCGAAATAAAGAAAAATCTACCATTAATAAAAAATTTATTTAATTTATATTTCAATTTTTTTTTCTGTCAAAAACTGTTCAGTTTTTCTCACTAATATCAATACGCAAAATATGTAATTTTTCATCATTTACATTACTATGACAACGCGTATTTTACGCACTGTTTCGCACCCTAATGCGCAAAATGAATATTTCGCGCACGCTCCCAAATAATTTTTTGTTACGTTTCATTGCTTACAACACATTCATATTATTTTAGTTTTCCTCCAATTTACTTGAATAAATCAATAATTATTGTATTATTCTTTATTGACAGTTGTAGAAAAAATGTTCGTATTTCGTGGGCGAAATTCTTGTTTTTTTGGCGCGGTCGAATGACTTTTTTGTCTCGACTAAAAGTGACATTTTCAGCCGCAACAAAAATAAAGAAACACTAATTTCGCGCACTTAATACAAAAATAACTATTATTAATTATTTCTGAATAACTTATCTTTTTTTGAAGTTTTACAAATTAAGATTGAATTAAATATATATTTAAAAATGTATACTTTATTAAAGTAGGTAGGTCAGTGGTATCGAATCGGCCTGTAATTTTATGAATTTGGGCAGACAAACAATTTTTACCATTTTAAAACTACCCGTGTTGCACCCTGTCCAGTAACATCTTTGTGTAATTTGACAGCTGGTAACCGCACTTCACGCAAAGAAATATATCACTTACCAAGATCTGCTTCAATAAAAAGCCACACCCAGCAATAACTAAAAAACGTGATGATATATTTAAATATTTATTTAATTAACCCCTCGCTCTTAAAAATCCTGGACACAAGCTTAGCTTCTAAAGTTAATATTGCCCCCCCTCTATAAAATTGTTGAAAACCCTCCACTGCTTATTAATTTCGCTGGTGAAGAGAAGTATTCTGTTAAGGTGTAAAACACACATGTGGGTTATAATTACTTTATTATAGTAAGTGCCTGTAGGTCCAGATACTATTAGAAGCATATGGAGACATTGATATAATTGATGCCCGCATTACATTTCGTTTAATAATTCGAGAACAATTAGCTCGGTAAATAACGGCAATCATGTAATCTACCTACTTCATTTTGTAGATGTACATGATCATTAACTTTTACGGTAGTACTATACATAATTTGTCTTACAGTGTCTACAGGAAATTATTATTTTTCGATTAACTTGTGTATTTCATATTTATCAGCTGGATGAATTTCATAAAAAAAGTTATATTGGATACTTGAAAAAACAACAAATATTTTTATAAAAGTCCACATCTGTCCTGCTATAGTTATAAGATAAATAAATATATCATAGCGCCATTTTCTTTATTATTGAGTGTATAACTGTCTTCATCAAATAAAATAATCGCAGTTTAAATATATAATTCTGTTCCTGGTCAATGAAGCATGCGTTATTTAATAATGAAGTCTCAATTTGAATTCATTTTATATAGTTTAGGTTGGGAAATAAAATAAATATATCATCACGCCTTTTACCAATTACTGGGTGTGGCACTCTGCCTAAGCAGATCTCGGTAAGTGATATATTACTTATTTAGTTTCTATTAAAACAAGTTTAAAAAGTATGTATGTGACAGTTAAACGATATGCATTTGTTCCAATTTCATGACTAACTATGTAAACTAAGTTTTAAAATAGATTTTAGCAGTAATGAAATAAGTAAAATAAAAGTAAATAAATATATCATCACGCCTTTTACCCATTACTGGATATGGCACTCTGCCTAAGAAGATCCCGGTAAGTAATATTTTTTTTTCGCATGAAATACGGTTACCAACCGTCAAATCACGGCCCCCAAAGATATTAGTGGAGGGGGGTGCCACAGGGATACATTTAAATTGGTGAAAATTGTTTGTCGACTGTGGGAATCGAACCAAGGTTCTCAAGATCCACATGCCGACTCGATACCACTGAGCCACCTACCCCATAAAAATAAATTGAAAAATATTTGTTTAAAAGAATATTATCGATAAACAAAATAAATAGTCATGCGATCTTTATAATTGTTGAAAAGTCAGCTGAAGCACGTTTTATTATACGTATTTATTACTCTATTCAATAGCAAGTTATTCCAAAAAATATAAATACTGCGAAACGAGAAAATAACCAACTTTCTTTTATTTTTTAATTTTGATACGAGAAAGGCAGCCTGAAAACAAATATAGAGAGCAATAACATCAAATTGATCTACATGGATTTCGTAGCCATTTTGAGTTCAAATGCTCACATCAAATCATTCTGGTGCTATGCCAATTTTCCTTTCTATAATACAATTAAATTTCATCAGTTATGACAACTAATTAAACAGCTTTCTTTGTATCAGACATGATTAATAAACGAATAAATAATGGGGTAGGTGGCTCAGTAATATCGAATCGGTCTGTGGATTTGAGAAGCCGGGTTCGATTCTCACAGCCGACAAACAATTTTCACTAATTTTAATCTACTCCATACTAACTCCCCACTTCGGGGGCCGTGATTTGATGGGTGGTAACCAAACTTCACGCATATAAATATTATTATTATTTACCGAGATCTGTGACGGCGGAGTGCCACATCCATTAATGGGTAAAAAGGGAGATACTCCCTTCCTTCCTCCTTTTTTTAATTCATTTTCAGTTTTTACTATACAGGGTGAGTCTGGGAAGACGCCCCCCCCCCCTTTAACTTTTTTATTATGAGTAATAGAAAAAAATGGTTCATATGAAAGTTTTATTATTTTAAATATACTATTTGATGGCAGATGTAGATATTTTTTATAAAGTCAGGTTTACAAGATACGACTATCAACTTTTATTTTTTAAATAGCAACCTATAATTATTTTACTAAAATAAAAACCGCCATTTTTTTCTCTTTTCAACGGTGTATTAGTTTTTATTAATGTATCTGAAAAAATTCGAGAAAAATAAGAAAATTGAGAAATACTAGAAATAATTTTTATACAAATATTATAGGTGGCTATGTGAAAACAAACAAAATGTAACAGTGTTAAATTAATGTCAAAAAAGTATACATTTGCTGGTTACTTTATTTAACTTATTTTGCAAACAATAAACATTATTTTTGCCCTTCTCATGATTCCAGTCGATTCACCAATTATTAGAATCATATCTATTAATTCTTCTTTCGTAAACATTTGAAAACATTTTTTTTATTGTTTCATATGAACCATTTTTTTCTATTACTCATAATAAAAAAGTTAAAGGGGGGGGGCGTCTTCCCAGACTCACCCTGTATAGTGTGTAACTGCAATTGTGTTAAATGTATTTTGAAACAAGCACAGGAGATGCTGCCTTCATTTCTTATAGATTCGTTGTTGTTGGGCGTAAGTGAAGATTTATGAAACAGGTGTACAGGAGCGAATGGATGGATGTTTGTTGCGTGATGATGGATTTTGGTTGTGAGAAAAGAAAGAGTTCGTATGGAGGAAGTGTTAATGTGGTCGAAACGAATATCGTGGGTCAGGATGAGAATGTTGACGGGTTCGTGCTACCCCATTAAATGGGATATAGCGTGATACTATGTATGTATGAAAAATATGTAATTTTTCCTTGTATTCATGGCAACTAATTCTCATATGTTTAAAAAATTGAGGTGAGAAATATAGTTGTTCCGTCTTGTAATTTCTCTTAAAACTATAAAGATTGTATATATTTTTTCGTGGCTCATAGTTAATTGCAAATAAAATAATAGTTTTGATGATCCCATCAAATCACGTGATTGTGTGGTTAACCACATCAGCTTCCTGATTTCCCATCATACTCAATACAATCAACAACCATAAGTTCGTAATCAATACCGACGCAAATGTACGCCTTCACACCACCCACGGTCGCCCGTGGCCGACACATGGAGCACATTGCGGCGACGTAAGCGACGTAATTACTTGCGCTGCTGGGCGGCACCGTGGCGAAGGTTTCTACGAAGCGTCGTAACCGCGCTTCCGCGGTTCTGTGGTGGTCCAAGCCCCTCTGCGTGGAGCTGTGGAGTAATTCGCAGCGGTCACGAGCGAGACATTGCGAGTGCTGAATAGTTGGAAATGATGTGAGAGATTTATGTTGGAGGTCTAAAAGTAATCATACGCGCATTTATACATACTACTATTATTTCTAATAAACTAAATTTGCTTCTGGTCCTGACGAACCATAATATGCAGTTATTGGCTTTTTTGACAGTAACACATCATGAAATAAGCAAATTAATTATTATATTTCCTCCAGGGATGGAAAACGTAATGTAACGATACCCGATAATTTTTCACTTTATTAATATTTTTCAAATAACGTTATGTAACAATAATTATTCACCGTAAAATTAGCCACATTTAAAATTTAATATTTTGCCCATTATTCTGTTGAGAATACAATGGCAAAAATAATTTATTAAAATAATTTAAAACTTTATTTGTTTATAATTTAGTCATGTTTTTTGGTAATTTTAATTTCTAGAATAAGGTACTACATAATATTTTCTTCTTATTTCTAATAAATTTATTACAAATTAGATAAAAAATAAAAATAATAAAATTCTAATATTACCGACGTTATTTTGTTTCTATTCTTATGTAACGAATTCATATTTTCTATAATTTAACGTAAACGGTTTCCTCTCCCTGATTTTCTCATAATAATAATAATAAAATTAATAAAAACTATACAATATATCCCACGAAAATACCCCAGAGTCGAATAACATAGGATGTAAGATTTTCGAAACTATTGCTACCCTAAATAGTTATTAGGGAAAACATAAAAATAAAGGTTGAAGAGAAATAAATTCTACATGTAGATATTTCATTTTACTTATTTAGTTACTGCATTTGTTCCAGTTTCATAACTTTCGCTAAGAATGCAGTATTGGTATCATTTGAAGTGTATTTCTATGATTACGATTGGCCTAAATAAACGCCAAAACGAAGAGAAGTTTAAACGCTAACATTAATATGAAATTTACAATTTTGATCTGTCACTTCTTCATGTCTATGCTGTCAGTGTTAAATGCGTTGATCATGTTTTAAATATAAAATGAATATATCATCACGCCTTTTACCGATTAGTAGTTGTAGCGCTCTACCATAACAGATCTCGGTAAGTGATATATTTATTCGCGTGTAGTGCGGTTATCGGAAGTCAAATCACGGCTCCAAAATGTTAATGGAGAGAGAACCACACGGGGAGTTTTAACGTGGTGAAAACTGTTTATCGGTTGTAGGAATCGAATCCGGGTTCTCAAATTCACAGATCGACTCTATAACTCTGAGCCACCTGTCCCATGTCAAGTCATGATTTAAAAAAAGTAAATACTCGTATGTGGAATTTGAACGGGACTATAGAAAATGTTGTGAAGAAATTTGTTATTAGAGTAGAAGAATAATTTAATATTAAATTGTTATTTGACATGTGACATTTTTTCAACATCAGTCTAACATTTTAATTTTTTTTAATTGTCAAAAATTAATTTATGTCTCCATGTTAAATCGGACTACGAATGATTGTGGAGACATCTGCTGGCTACTGTATTCTTATTGTAATCGAAGTATAGAGTCAATTCTTGACAAATTTTAAAATTTATTTTAGCACTAAAGATATAAATAAAATGAAATAAGTTAATTGATTTACAGAGTAGAATTTTATTTTCTACGTCCTTTATTTGATATCTTTTCCTGTAAAGTCAAATCAAGAAAGAAATAGTAATAAAAAATAACAAGATCTTGTTAAAAATTTTCAACGTACAACAAGTCATGTTATTTTATAAAAGTTTTCTGTATTTTTCGTTGTTACTTTTTGTGCTTATAATTGTTTATGTGCATCTGTTGATGGCTGTCGTATAGCCGAAACGTTATGCTATGTAAATAACTGCAAATATAACTCTTATATGACTGATAGCTGAATAGTTGTTTTTATTTCATTAATTTTCTACGTTAATCGTTTATAGTTCTCGTTTGCTGCGTATTTAAAAATTTTATTGCAATAATAATTATAAGTAATATTAAAACTGGAAAAGTACGAAAAATATAAAAGTATTATTTGTGTCGTAGAAATAGTATGTTATGCATCAAGGGAGAGAAACAAGGGATAATCGCGCCCTCCCGTGAAGCATATTATACTTTTCGTAACAAGTGCACAAAAATTACTGTCTTATCGGGACAAATGTCAAATATGGGTTGCGTAACTAGTTACCTAGAAAACGCCGCAAACAGCTAATAATCGTAGTCTCTAGGGAGAGAAACATGCTACCTAGGGAGAGAAACATCCTACCTAGGGAGAGAAACATAATGTTTCTCTCCCTAGGGGAGAAAAGTAGTGTTTCTCTCTCTAAAATTAGGGAATAAGAACGTGTTTCTTGTGCAATACTCGTAAGTATATTAAAATGCGACAATTCCTGAATTCGCTATCTCTTCTCACTTTCAAGTTCTCGTTCTCAAAGTTATAAATTCTAACTAGGCCGTATTTCATAATGAAATGTAAAATGGCATAAATTTAAGTAAAATAGAGGTTGCTTTATATGTGCTAATTACGTAAGTTAACCAGTAGCAGCAAAAATAGCAACGGTGAAACATCAAACATCTGACTGCTGCGCGCTGGGCGACTTGAAGCTACCACTGATGGTTTTTTGGGGTGAGTTTTTTGTATTGTCGGCGACTTTGTGTCGCACCTCGTATTATTATCTCATTTCAAGTCATTTCATAGCAATTATTCTTTAATGACCTTCGGCAAGAAGACACATTTTGATTCCGACGAAAGGAAAAAACTGTTGAAAATTTCTTATATGTAATTTTAATGTAATTCTCACTTTTACTAAGCATATTAAGGTTTACTGGGAGTACTTATAACAAAATTTACCTCATTATCACATGAGCAGACATGAAGGTAGGTGTTGATCCGACAATTTTTCAGAACAAAAAAATATCTTTATATTACTGTGTTAGAGTCTACAAAAAATGCTCTTTGCTTGTTGCTATCATAATACCTACGAGTACCTACATAATTTAGGATTCCGTAGTACCTACTTATTTTTAAATTATCTTGAATATTTATACATTTTCCACTGCCAAACATTTCTAATTTATTTGAGTTAAAAATATTTTAAGTTGTAGATGATTTAGTCGTCTTTAACTTTTGTTTAAGGTAGTTTGCTCGAAAATAATTTAGAATGCTTTAGATGCGGTAAATATACTTTGGTAAAGATAATTTGAAAATACTGTTCAAAGAAAAAGTAACAAATATATCTGACAAGTAACACTACTCAACTGTCACTCACCGATTTAAATGAAACTTGGCACACTAATAGAACTCTAAAAATATTGAACTCCTATTTTTTTCTTCAGGGAGTTGCTTTTCAGGGGTACAAACCACCCCTAAAAGGTGATAAAAGCAAGAATCGCCATAAATGAAATTAATTAATACCAAAATATTACGCGTTCAAACATTGGTTACCCAGGAGTTTTTGAGATCGCCAAAATCTATTTTCGGGGTCATTTAGATCATATGCACTTTTTTAGGGGTTAAAAAGGGGATGGGAAGATAAAATTACGATATTCAACTGAAATAGAGTTTTAGGTTCAAAACTAGTTACTCGGGGGTTTTTGGGGTCGCTGAATCTATTTTCCAGGTTACCCCTGGGTAACCAATGTTGAATGCGTAATATTTTGGTATTATTTACATAATTTCATTTATGGCGATTCTTTCTTTTACCACCTTTTAGGGGTGATTTGTACCCCTAAAAAGCAACTTCCGGAAAAAAATACGAGTTCAATATTTTTTAGAGTTCTATTAGTGCGCCAAGTTTCAATTAAATCGGTGAGTGACAGTTGGGTAGTGTTACTTGTGAGTGATATATGATTACCAGCCGTCTAATCACGACCGTCAAAGATATTAATGGAAGAAAACTTACGATCAGGGTTGCAAATAAGGCTTTTTTTCTCTGGGATTTGTATTAGATACACATTTCTCCAGGTCAACAATATTTATCATTTTTTATATGTATCTATAAGTATAGCTTGTTCACATATTAAATATGAATTTTAATACATTTTTGGAGAAATTTATTTTCACATTAAGAAACACGTTGCCGTAGGCGGAGGGCTGTTACCTCAAAGCACTGTGATGCAGGAAATTGTAAAAAAAGTATATGTTGTTTATCAATCCTAGAGAGATATACACAAAGAATTTTTTTATAATAATTTTGTCCATTGAATCATTATTTTCATACCCAAACCGTGAAGATGATATTTAAAAACAATTATAATGAAATATCACATACTGTTTGTTACCTAGCAATCTCGTGACATAATTGATAATAGTCCGGCAGTACAGTGATGTACCCGAATTCGAATCCTACTCAAGCTAAAAATATATAAACTATCACAATGCGGCTTGGTGAGTTCGAATCCTGCATAGTAATTGGGATTAAGTTCATTTTGTACAAGGAAGAATAAATAAATAAGTAAATGATTGCCCTTAGGAAATTATCAAATGTAATACCCCGAGAGCTTGAAAATTATCGGGTATATCCCGATTGTTTCGTTGCGTAGCAAAGATTGAGATAAGTTTTGCTTAAAAAAAATTTTGAGCAAAACTTATCTTAATCGATGCTACGCAGGGAAACAAGAGGGAAATACCCGATTAATTTTCAAGCTCGAGGGGTATTCGGCTGATTATTTTTGATGATTCTGAATAGCGCATAGGTTACAACTGTCAGAAAAATGATTGTTTATCGCCTAGCAACCTAGCCGGGAAATTATCGAAGAATTATCGATATAATTTAGACCTAGTTGTACCACATGATGTTAAATGCCACGCTCTTATTGGTCGAAATTGGGGTTGAAAAAATAATCAGTATAATTTTGCACACGTGGTTAGAAATGAAACATTTTTATTGGATAACTAAACTACTTCTAGTTAATATAATCTGCAATTGACAGAATAATAACTATACTCGATACCACTGAGCCACCTACCCCATAAAATTTGAAAATAAATAAATAATATAAATATATCATCACGCCTTTTACCAATTACTGGGTGTTGCACTCTGCCTAAGCAGATCTCGGAAAGTGGTATATTTTTTCGTGTGAAGTGCGGTTACCAGCCGTCAAATCACGGCCCCAAAGACATTAGTGGAGGGGGAGCCACAGGGGTAGATTTAAATGGGTGAAAATTGTTTATCGGCTGTGGTGATCGAACCAGGGTTGTCAAGATTCACAAGCCGACTCGATATCACTAAGCCACCTACCCCATTTTTTGGATATTATACATTTTAGAGTTCATAGTTGGCAATGTTCGTACCGATCACTTGAGCTCATCTGCTTGAAAGTCGACGATATGACAAAGTCACCACACCCATATAGGAGCATAACGGTGTGATGATATTAATATAAAAAATAACTTTATACAAAGCAATAAATCATCAAATTAATCCTCACAGCACTGCAGCCACCTACACCATTAGATCCACAATATAAACAAAACACCTGGAATTTGTTTAGAATAATTCCATAAACATCGTCATAATGGCGTAAACCTACTATACGCCCTCTCCTCGGGAGGGCAACTGCAACTAGCTCCGAATACTTATTCACTCCCGTACAAAATGCATATATAATATCCAAATCCTATGTCTAGTGCTTAGCGTGACATCTCAGAGGAGCCCAACTGTCAAGAACTCGTTATAAACTTTCTTAAAATGTCTTCGACATCAAAACCCGTGCTTGATTTTCATAACAAAGCACCAAATATTTTCGAATATTAATTATGCCGATGTAAAAAACTCGTCTTTACGACAGAGGCATGAACCTGCGAACAACACACTCCAATTTGTGCCCAGCCGTTTCGGATACAACTTTTTTTTAAATTGACAAAATCTTGTTTTGTAAAGTGGATGCTTCTTGCCATTGCTAGCTTCATTGAATTGCAATGCGTTTATTATAGCTGTTTGAAATGTCATTAAATTCCTAGTTTCATATTTATATACCGAGGGCGACAACTAACGCCTCTGATGAGATACATCGTAACTAACATAACCTAACCTAATAACTTTTAACTAGTTTATTATTAGTACTTTTTTATGAACCTGTAAAATTTGACAGGAATACGCGCTCTAATGATTTATTTACTTAGTAACCATAAATACCTATAAAATGTCATTTACATAGAAGGTAGAATAGTATGTTATACATCAAGGGTGGGAAACAAGGGATAATCGCGCCCTTCCGTGAATCATATTATACTTTTCGTAACAAGTGCACAAAAATTACTGTCTTATCGGGAGAAATGTCAAATATGGGTTGCGTAACTAGTTACCTAGGAAACGCCGAAAACAACTAATAATCGTAGTCTCTAGGGAGAGAAACATCTCTCTAGGGAGAGAAATATGCTACCTAGGGAGAGAAACATAATGTTTCTCTCCCTAGGGGAGAAAAGCAGTGTTTCTCTCTCTAAAATTAGGAAATAAGAACGTGTTTCTTGTGCATGTGTTACGAAAATAAATACATATAGCTGCTCATATTACACTAGTGTAATATGAAATTTCATGTTCTACGGCCAATTTTCAACCAATAGCATTCAAGTAATTTCTCTTGTTTTAAGCACGTGGTGTGTCGTACATATAAACAAAGTTCCGTGTATTTAAAAAGTATAGTATTTATAAATAAATAAATATATCATCACGCCTTTTACCCATTACTGGAAGCAGATCTCGGTACGTGATATATTTCTTCGCGTGAAATGCGGTTACTGGCCGTCAAATTACGGCCCCCAAATATGTTAGTAGAGGGAGAGCCACAGGGGTAGATTTAATTTAGTGAAAATTGTTTGTCGGCTGTGGGGATCGAAACAGGGTTCTCAAGATCCACAAGCTGACTCGATACCACTGAGCCACCTATCCCATACAGTATAGTATTTGATTCGCATATAATGGTTATATAATCAATAAATAATCCATTGTATTTCTGTGGAATTTGATTTACACTATATTAAATGGCTTCCCTTTCACTAAAATCTGTCACTTTGAAATTAAAAAAATGACGGGCAAGTATTCCGAAACATCACGTCTCAAATCCTCCTATCACCAAACATATCCACTGCCTCCAAACCACAATCCTTTCCAGCGGCACATCATCCACATACTCAACCGCTATCTTATTCCCCACATCCGAACATCTTCGTCCGTCCCTTGTTGCCCCTCTGCAGCCATCACGTATGAATATTTCATATGCGGAGTCCACACCTATTGTGCGTTGTGACAGTGAAGAGGGTCCACATCGAATCCGATTCCCGTACTTAACTCGGCATGTAAACGTCACTCATGTCACACGCGGTTCGCGCCACCAAACAGGCCCGTACTCGCTTAATTTGTTTATTGTTAGTGACGGACCCCTGACTGGATTTGGATATGGGTAAATTAAATAAAACACGAAGGTAAAATGGAAAATGGGTAACTGAAAGTGAGAGGATGATCTAATTGTGTAAAGTGCTGCATGTTCATTAAATTGATATACGATACGTTTTCAATTATAATGTTTGTAATTTTAATCAGTTTTTTTAGATACTATCTTAATAATATTTCAGGTTAAGCGAAAAGATCTCAAGAATTATTGTAAATCTTATTGCTATATATACAGGGTGTTTCACAACTTAGAGCAAAAAATTAAAGTATATATTCTGTACGACGTGCTGATCATGAAACAAAAATAATTTTTTTTTAATCGCAAAACTATTTTCCATGTTTCCCAGTCCAAAATTTTTCGTTGCCACTGCCACTGGGTGGATGATTATGTTAAAGTTATTAATTAAATAAAATTTTATTATAAATAACTGCTAATAATTGAATTGTGTAATTATTCTTTCGTAGTTGATACCTACTTCATTGTTTGTGTTTAATAGGAAAGCAAATCCAGTGCAGTACTACAAAAAATGTTTTAGGTTAATTTTTCGAATTTAAAAAAAGTTATTTTTGTTTCATGATCAGCACGTCGTACAGAATATACCCTTTAATTTTTTGCTCTAAGTTGTGAAACACCTATATATATATATATATATATATATATATATATATATATATATATATAATGACGTTTTAGTAAATAATAGTTATTTATGATATAACGATGGTAGTTTTTCGTACTACTGCATGAGTATGTGTCATACACTATTTTTTATTCGGTTGTAAGAATTTTTTTCATTGTGTTATTATTTTAGCGGACAAAAAATACTTTTCGTCCTAAGCCAAAAAGTATTTTACGGACCATAACGTAACAACTACAGCAAACATTAATACTTCACTGAAAAGGTTAACATTTCGTAGAATTATCCTAACATAAAATTTTCACTTTTTGACACAAACGAATAAAGTATTACACTGTACAGCAAGCACGGAATGGTACTCATTGCTAATGAGTATGAAAAGTTGTAGCATGAATGCTGCAATTTATATAAGTGAGAAATGAACTTTCCGAGCGAGTTGTACATTAAGCTTTTTCTACGACTACGATATTGTTGCTCTATTAATTTTTAATAATAAGTTTGTTTTAATTTCACTATTCCAATTTAACAAGTATAAATTAGTATCCTACTAGCGTAACAACTTGACGAATATGACATTTATGTTTCACGTTGTCTATGGTATATATAAAAATGTATGTACATATAAAAAATTTCGTCTCAGATCACTTCAGATAAATTCAATAAATTGTTGTTACAACTGAGCTGAGATGAACTGAAAGAACTCACATCCCCCTTACCGATGCTGTACCATCCGCGAATTTAACTCAAAATGATCTGAACTAATCAATTCAGTGAGAAGAACTGTCATATTTTTAGATCATGCATATTTGTAAGTACATTTTAGTATCGTAATTAAACGAACTTAAAGTAACCGAAATCAAAATAAAAGCTCAATAAATTTAATATTTTCTGTCACTCCTCTTTTTTACTTCCTTGTGCGAAGTAAAGGAAGTATTGTAATCGCGAAAATTTTCGGTTTTGAGATTTCAGCGGAAATGTCCATTTTGACCATCCCTGAGTCCATTTTGACTAATTTCGTCGTGACGTCTGAACGTACATATGTACGGTAGGCCGTAGAAAATTGAAATTTTATATTTAGGACTGTTATAACATCTAGTTGTGCACCTCCCTTTTTGGTCATTATATAACTTCCGGAAGTGGTACTTTACTTGAAGCCTATAATAGATTTTCATGAGAAACTATATTCAAATATAATTCAAAACTTTCCAAATTTGGTATATAAGACTACTATATCAATGGAAATAACATAATAGATTTTGGTTAAAATAGATTAACCGGAAGTGACACATTACATGAAGCTGCTAACAGATTTCCTTGCAAAAAAATGGTATTTTAATTTTAGAAATAAATGCTGCAAATAAAAGTTTTAGAGAATTAAATTCTTCATCTAGCACATTAAGAATTTTTAAATTAGCCTTTTGCATAAGGGAGATATCTAAATTTAAAAATTATATATTTCTTTGTTTTTGTAAGTTTGCTATGGATTAGAACAAAAAATAAGAAAAAAAATAAAAATTTAATGTCAATGTCAAGTTACGTCAAATATGTGCAATAAAAAAATGTAGGTATAGTATAATACGCGTACAAGGAAGTCATGTGGTGTCCACATCAGATTTTTCTTTCTATGTTGTTGTTGTTCTCTTTGCATGCATCTCAACTCAATTTATCTCAACTCACTTATCAATTGAAGTATAAATTTTGCATAAGAATACAGTTAATGAGCAGATATCTTATAACCATTCCTAAACAAAACAGCATTTCATTTAAAAAAAATTGTCTAAGCGACACTACTATTCCAAATTTTAGTGGAGAATAAGTAACAGTTATTATTAAATTCATTCTACTCTGCATAATTTTAATTACACCTACAGTTCATAATAGAATCTACTTTCAATGTATTCGAACAAAGTTTTATTTTTAATTATATGTGGAAATTAACCGCAACTTTTTCTTTGTGAACTGAGCTATTACTGCTTGATTATTTCTAGCTGAAAAGTATTTAACGTATGCTAGAATCTAACCTGGATCCCTTAGGCTACAAAGAATTTATTATCTTCTAACACGTTATGTTATATTGAGTTATTAACAACGGATTAATTATACAGAGACAAATTAGAAATAAATGAAGTTTTAC
Source organism: Pterostichus niger (assembly GCA_947425015.1). Taxonomy (NCBI): domain Eukaryota; kingdom Metazoa; phylum Arthropoda; class Insecta; order Coleoptera; family Carabidae; genus Pterostichus; species Pterostichus niger. Next base: position 21,609,669 of record OX380345.1, on the reverse strand, counting down.
AAATGGTGACAGTTGGCAAATTTAATTATCAATAAGGAGTGCCACAGTTATGTTACTTCCTTTAATATATATGCCATTTAATACAATAAAAAGTATCAATTCGTTTTGACTTGATGCTCGCAGAATCCATACTCAAATAAAAAGATTCTATTCATTCAAAATATAATTACAGTAAGAATATGCTTTTTATTTATTTTGTAAAATTTGTTGTGTTCAAAACACTGACTTAAATAGATATTCATAACTGATTGTTTGATTCTTACAATGTTTAAGAGTTATTCTAAATTTAGTTATGAAAATGAATTTAATAGGTTTTATTTGATTCATATTCTGGAATATATAAATATAAATTAATATGTTATAAATCAAAGTTTCGTGACTAAAAATGTAAAACCCTACTTATTAAGACTACCCAACAACATATGAAATAGATGCAAAATCACCTGCTACCATATTTCTGGCATCATGATAATTTTTAAAATTAAAAAAATAATAATAATGTTCATGTAGCTATAAATCTATAATCATTCAATTTTTGCTTCCCGCCAATAACGCAACTAAATAATATTCTATTCTGTAATTAGATCATTATCTTTAATAGATTAAAAAAATAAATAAATAAATATGTCACATTACATCTTTTACGTATTACTAGGTGTGGCTCTGCCGTAGCAGATCTTTGTAAATGATATATTTCTACGTATGAAGTGCGATTACCAGTCGTTAATTCACGACCCCCAAAAATGTTAGTGGATGGGGAGCCACAGGGGTAGTTTTAAATGGGTGAAAATTAATTGTCGGCTGTGGGATTCGAACCTGGGTCCTCAAATCCACAGGCACCTACCCTAAAATCGATCCACATGTTAATTATAACTTTTTATCTAGTATAATTATTTCATAGATTATCACAATTTCAGTATTCTGTGACAAGAATAGTTTATTCAGATTTTCATTAAAGTTTTCTTACATATCTGTTACATAAAGAAGAATATAAAAACAATTCACTGACAGCTTCATGAAAACTGTTAAAATTTCAGTAGCTTCGTACAAAAACAAAATGCATAAAAGTAAAATACAAATAATAGGATAAATTACTTTTTCCACGACCAGTAAGTAATATATTTATTATATGTATGTTTATAGATAGATAAGATGATTCTTATTCAAAAGTGAAGAATAATTAATCAAATCTATACTTTTAAGCCAATTGGATTGCGGCTACTACAGGAACGTAGCGCATTGATCATTATTATTATTGTTTCAATGTTCACTAAAATTTAACGTTAATCATGTACCCTATAAAATTTATTATTTTCCTCAAATTATAACCTAAAATGTGAGTTCCTGTTGAATAGTCGGCAAAAATATATTCAATGCGCATATTATGGCAGTTATAAAACGCTTTGTGAATAATATTCAATTAGTCACAGACTCTTTTATGGTCAGCTGCTCCAAGAAGACCTAAATTTCAAATTTGACTTAATTTAATTGATATTACATGTCATATAGAATAATTGATATTGCAGTTAAATATTCGATAAACTTTTATTTATTTAAACTAAGTTTAAAATTTAAGTTTTGTTGGTGCAACTGACCATTAGAGTAATAATGAAAAATAAGGGTTGTTATTAACTTATCGATGGGTAACAGATAATGATTGAATTACAGAATAGGAAGAATAATAAAAATAAGTATGAGTGTCAATATCTGGGTGCCAAAATTGTGGTGCAAAAAATGTTTGTGCACCATTTCCTTTAATATAAATGCTATATAGTACATAAATAAAAGTGTTTTATTGTTTTGATTTGAAGCTCACAGAAATCCAATTGGAATCAAAAGCTTCCATCCATTGAAAATATTATTACAATGAGAATATCTTTATTTTCTAAAATTTTCGAGAATGTTGTTCTGTTCAGAAAACGCATAATTGAATAGATGTGATGAAGTCGGTAGACAAAAATGTTTGAGAATCACTAGTGTAGAGTATTTAGTACATAAGCCGAAAATATATTAGGAGTGAACACCACAAATCACAATAAAACGTATTCCCATCTCATTGAAAATCCCGGCGTAAACAATCCCAAACTAGACAAACATGGCATCCAAAGCCAAAGCGTTAATTCGATCATTCAGCCAAGTCCAGCGGCGTAACCACCACTGGGGTTCGAGGGGGCTAATCAATTATTTACACAGGCCCGGGTCAAGGGTCAAACCTTCGATGGGGCAGCATGCAGCATTCACCATTCACACCGCAACGACGTTAAATATGCAGTGACAGTTAGGCAGCCCTGCGTGTTTGCTTTGCATGCGTGTGTTGGACGTTTTATTCTATTATTCGGGGACCACCCCGAGCGCAACCACGAAGATTCGACCACAATGTGGTAATAATAAGAAACAGTTGAATTTTGATGAATGAGAGTAGCACACTTGATTTAAAGCATGCTATAAATCAACACTGAACGACTAAATTCTTTCGAATATTAATCAGCTACTTCAAGTATGTAATGTGTCTCATGGACTCTGCGTCTTGTAACAAGTGATATTAGAATTAGACAACGGTTGTTTGATTATTATTATTTTGTAATTTGTCTTGTTGAACAACCACTATACAAAACGAGTTTTTTATTAGTATTCATATGTTGTCTAATTATGTATTAATAACAGACAATTTATTGAAACTCAAATTAATTCAGGTGAAATAAATTTTGGCAATTATTTTTAAGTGATTTAATCTTCTCTCATATATAATACATCATTTTAAGTGTTTAATTAAGATACAAACCGATTATATTAACTTTCAACTGCAATTATTCAAATTTCAATAATTGCACTACTTTCACAAAACGTTATATAAAGATGAAGTGCACGATAATCGCAATTGGTAAGCTGAGAAAATCTACTTGTTTCCTTAAGATATAATTACCATTCACATTCACACTTTGATTTCTTATTATTATAAAAATGTTAATGTAAACACATTCTTTGAAAATGATAAAATCAAAATATATACGTTAAATAAATAAATAAACTTATTACGTTGAGATTTATATTTGAATTAAAACATTTATATTATAGCTCAATTCTCAAAAGAGTTTTAGATAATCCTGAATTTTGGATTAGTCTAATTAACCATATTCTCAAAAAACTTTCTATATATTATAATATAATTTTATTAACATTTGGTATTCGAAAAATAATTTGGATTAACTTTTAAAAATCGGATTAGAATAATATTAGCTAATACAAAATACGGGATTAGCTAAAACTTTTTCTTTATATTTGATCCATTTCTGATAAATTCTTAAAATTATTATATTATCAAGCAAGTTACGAGTACAATATGCAATTTTGATTTCAATAGAGCTCCTTTCCCTATTATTAAATACTTGGAAAAAAAGAGTTAATTTTATCTGAAACTTTTTTTCCAATTCGGAATAGATGGCGCTCTAATCGCAAGGGGACTCACCGAAAAAAAGTCACCCCAAAAAACAATAAAGGAATAAAATAACGTTTATTTTATAAAATCGTTTTGCAAATTTATTTCAAGCATTTAGTCGGCGAAAGGCTTGTGGCTACATATGATTAAGTTGATTTTTTTATTTGATTCAATGTTTATTTCTTGTCATATTAGACCGTTTTTTACTTTTCTTTCAGAATCATGTAAAAACGATTAGAGCGCCATCTATTCCGAAAAAGTTTCAGATAAAATTAACTTATTTTTTTTTCGCAGAATTCGAATCTGCAATAAAAAATGGAGGTTGCCATTTAAGGTTTCAAAGTTGCCCCCGCCCCACCCCCTGGGGGTGGGAATTGGGGCTTGTGTTTGTATATATATATATATATATATATATATGCTTATTATTTTCAAATGTTTTACATCATGATTAGTCGAAAACAGGTCAAGGCAAATAATAAAATATTTCTAATGTTAAAGAACTAAAAACCCTGTCGTGCAAAAAATATAATAAAACACTTTAACTAGCAATAACTTATTAGTCATTAGCAACCCTACAATAATAAAACGTCCTATCCTAGTTACCCTTCCACCTCCGCCACTGCCCCAACGAGGGTGTCTCCAATGTCATAACAATCAGTGCATTGTTCTTGGCAGAGATTACCCATTTACTATTGTCGTCGGATGCTGCAGCCGTGTAATAGCCGCAGTACCCAGTGCAGGGGACGTGTCTGACACTCGCAGTGTGCCCCGGGCTAATATGCGGGGAGGGTCCAGGCGGATGATCCGGGAGCGTGAAGGCAGGGCCGGATTTATCGCTCGCTAGATAATGATGATGGATCGCTGGAGATATGTTTGGGCACAGTGACTTTTTTATTATGTACAGACACTTTTGTGTTCGGAGGGAATATTATTTTCGATTTGATTTTTATGATAATCTAATCGACTTGTAATTTTATGTTTTTATCAAATGAACGAGATAGATCTATTTGCACTTGATCTGAAATCATTTATTATATACCCCTTTTTGTATTTCTTCTTATTGAAAGATTTAAAGGAAATATAAGTTGAAAAGAATTTGACATATTATTATTTTATTTCTGAACAATTTAGCAATTTTACCTTAGTTATAGTGAATGGCCTATAGAAAAGTTTAACTACTTTTATTTGAGCATTTTTAAATAAAAATAAAACGAATAAATATATCATCACGCCTTTTTCCCACTACTGGGTGTAGCACTCTGTCGAAGCAGATATATTTATGTGCATGTAGTGCAGTTACCAGCCGCCAAATCAAGGCTCTCAAAGATGTTAGTGGAGAGGGAGTCACACGGATAATATTAATGTGCATTAAAAAAATTCTTTCTGATTTACAGGCAAACTAAAAAATAAATATATCATCACTCCTTTTATCTATTCCTAGGTGTTACACTCTGCTGTAGCAGATTTCGGTAAATAATATATTTTTCGCTTAAAGTACGAATACCAGTCATCAAATCACGACTCCCAAAGATGTTACTACAGGCGAAGCTATAGGCGCTTTAATGTGAGAATCTAGTTCACAGTTAAACCTAGAACAATTTAAGATGGTTGACTACTAGTCGTCCAAATACCAAAACATTGTTTAGTTTCCCTATTAAAATTCAGTTTAAACTTAACAAGAAAATTATTGTTCAATATTACATTTTTGTCTAATACCACTTTTTAAATTTTTCTACACAAAAAAAAACTGTCATTAGACAAAAGAATTGTGATCAATTTTTTTACAGAAAACTGTTATATTTATTTCAATTTTAAGGAAAACAAAGCTTTACACAAATAGTGCAGGTGGCGCGACTGTGTCGCAATAGTTCCATCCTCCGTACACTCACCTAAATAAGCAGCAACATAGTGGGCATTTATACTGTGCAATACTGACAACACAAAAATTTAATTTTGAATATGGGGTAGGTGGCTCAGTGGTATCGAGTCGGTCTGTGGATTTGAGAACCCAGGATCGATTCCCACAGCCGACGAACAATTTTCACCACGGATAAACTTGTGGTTCCCCCTCCACTAACATCTTTAGGGACCGTGATTTGACGGCTGGTCACCGAATTTCACGCGAAGAAATATATCACTTACTAAGATCTGCTACGAGAAAGTGCCACACCCAGTAATGGGTAAAAGGAATGATGAAATATTTATTTTACCTGAAACCTTTAAAAATAAAGAAAGCTTTGCTTTGCATGCCTAGTCAGGAATATAATATATTGCCTGCCTCGGCAGGTAATGAAAAAAAAAACGTAAGTGTCTAGTTACTTGGCAACATAAAATACTGACTGAATATGTAAGTCAAATATTTATTTTTATTTAAATTAATTTAAAATATTATTTGTTTATAAGTTTTAGGTACAATGTTATACGTAAGCTGTTTCAAGTCTCGCTGTCGCTTGGCATGAAACTATTTACTCATCCTGTACGCTTTCCTGACGTTTTACGTAAATAACTATTTATTTAATTTTGAATATATTTCAAGGAATGAAGGTACACATTTGAATTTCTTCTCTTTATCTCACCCTTTACACTTGCAAAATCTTATAGTTGACTATACACTAATCACAAACTCTCTGATTCAAATTTAGTTAGTTGTGGTAAATTTGTCTAAATAGCTAAAGTCTTTGAAAAATATGATGTTTTATTATAAAAAAAATGGTATATAGTACATGACTTAATTTAAATATATATCATCACGCCTTTTACCCATTACTGGATGTGGCACTCCGCCTAAGCAGATCTCGGTAAGTGATATATTATTCGCGTGAAGTGCGGTTACCAGCCATCAAATCACGGCCCCCAAAGATATTAGTGGAGGGGGAGCCACAGGGGTAGATTTAAATTGGTGAAAATTGTTTGTCGGCTGTGGGGATCGAACCAGGGTTCTCAAGATCCACAGGCCGATTCAATATCACTGAGTCACCTACCCCGTAATTTAAATAATTTAATAATAATTTAATTTAAATAAAAATATATAAATAAAAATTTTAAATTTCTTGCTGCTAGCACAATCCTCATTCCTCCTCTAAAGTCCATCCCTGTTCGCATTATCTAACCCCGACATGTTCGACACGGCGCATCGCGTGCCTATTACGTCCCTGATTGACTCACAAATCTGTTTCGGGCCGGGCTGGCGACTCCACACTCACACACACACACACACTCACACACACACACACACTCACACACACACACACACACACACACACTAGCACACACGCTGAGCGCACAGCGGCTTCCGGTGTCAGGACACGCATCAGGACACGGACTCTAGATTCTACAGCCTAGATTCTAGATGGTGTCCTGCTGCTGCTAGCTGATGATGCATTATACATGGACCCGGGACATGCATGCATAAGTGACGCTAGTATGTAGTATGGTGTGGCACGGTGTGTGTTCGTCTATATGTAACCTCTACGCAACTACAAGTCAATAGAAATATGTTAGGATTGAACTTTGAGGTGGTATAGTAATTGTATGGATATTTTTCTATGATACGTGTTATTGCGTTATGATAAATTTGCATAACTAAAGAAGCTATCACAAAAGGATATTAAAATGAGGTGTGATAACGCGAGTTAAGCAACGTTGCGTGCGGAGAGTATTTGGATGAGTGACCGTCCAGAGAAATCCGCGTTGCTGTTGACTGAAGACCTAAAACGCGGATCACGGCGTAATGGCGGCATATGACCTTAGTAGTCGGTCTGCCAAAAAACCTCAGAAAAAAATTGAGGTGTAAAAGTTTCAGGAAATTTTTTTAAATCTCTAAAAATAATACGAAACTCGAGCAACTTTAATAATTGGATTTATTCCAAAAAGATGTTGTCTAAAATAAATAGATAATTAAGGAACAATTTATACTTTCTTCACGAAGTATACATGTAATTTATTTTTATGGCCGTCCGAAAATTTAGTTCTTTCTGATCTCTTTTTACCCCGGAAAATTCGTCTTCACCAATCTAGAGCGAAAAGTACGATCAAAGAAATCGATAATCGATTCCTATATGGCAAAATGAATGTTATCGAGATCTGCTTCGGCAAAGTGTCATACCAAATAATAGGTAAAAGGCTTGATGATATACTTTATTTTATTTATCATATTTATATTTTCTTTCAAAAGTTCGTGTATAGAGTGGTGACAATGATTGCCTCATTTTGAAGTGGTCCGCCATGTTGTTTCAACTGTTGTAGACATTTATGATCACCAACACATTCTAATATATATGGCTGGAAAGAGGAGAAAATTGTCTGTCATTTTCTAGCTCAGTTATATCGAGTCGGCATGTGGATTTGAGAACACGGGTTCGATACTCACAGCAGACAAACAATTTTCACCATATTAAAACTACTCCTATGGCTTCCTCTCCACTAACATCATTGAGTGATTTGACGACTGGTAATCGCACTTTACACGAAAAAATATATCACCTATAGTTACTGCTACGGCAGAGTTTCACATCTAGTAATGAGTAAAAGGCGTGATGATTTTATTTATTTTATTTTCCAACATGTAATTTTTCTGATTATAGAGTGTAAAGTTAAAAAAAAACATTTTTTCATATCAGATTGGTCAATTTATTTAAAAATTTACTAGATTTCGTATGTTCTTGCTAGAATATAAGTTGAAACAAATATGGCGCACGAATCTGTGTGCCACTCTTTATATACACTTTAACTAATGTCAAATCATACCATTTTTTCTGTTGGTTGGATATGATTTTACTTTCTTCCCTACGGATGAAAAGTATCATTTTCTATACCCAATTAAGAAAAGAATATTTTACTTTCTGGTAGAGATTCTTATGTATATTAACTCAGTAGCTACAATATTAAATACATTAGCTACAAAAGAAGAATATTAATGTTTTCAAATCTGACTGAATAAAAAATCAAAATTTATTCGATACTTCGAAAAAAGTAAATAAATTTCAATAACAACACCGATGACAGTTTAAACTTATCTACTCGTATATTAGTATGTGACTAGTACATAATTTTGATTATTGCAGATATGAGAATTTATTTTTACAATTTTAAAATTTGAAAGAATAAAGAACAATACCTACGAGAGTATTTTGGAATCTAAATAAGTGACACTTATTGTCATGTTCTCTTACTACGCCTCTGCTCTCGCCAGCGGCGTCCCACAGGGGTCCATTACCGCGCCTAATTGGCGCCTAAACTCGCGCGGCCCAATTTACAAACGCTACAGCAAAAAGAACAGCGTAGCAGAGTTTTTTTAAAACGGTTTCAAGGGAGCGGCTTTGAATTTTAATAGGAAGACGTGGACGACACGGCCACCGTGTGACGACGAACGGACGAATTTTGGAGCCTCCAGGGATGTTCACTGTCATTCGAATGTAAATGCGGTGGTGAACGACAGAAGGTTTGTGGAAAAAAAGCAAATTGTGGTTGTCCACCCTATTGCTATTAATTGGGATGAGATGCGCCATTCGTATAGCGGTGTAACTGTACTTTTAACTATCGGAATTATAAAACTTATTTCGAACAGATTAAGAAAAGACACGCTTTGTATCAGTCCGTCCGTTCGGTGGTATGGATAGCGTTATGGAATTCGAATCCGAAGATCCCGAGTTCGAATCGCACTCAAGCTAAATATCATATGAACTACCACACTGCGGTTCGGTGAGTGCGGACCCTGTACTGTAATTGGGATTAAATTCCTGTTGTACAGCATAACATAAATAAATAAGAGTAAAGAATGAACGGGCGGCATGAACAAAGCGGGGGTTATAAACGAAGTAGGTGTTATGAGACTTGTTTATATACTTCATGACATAACAATTGAATTGAATCGTCAGGTTTCACTTGTATAAAAATAGTTTTGATTTTCTTTTCTTTGATTTTTAATCTGTATGTATACATATTTTGTTAAATCAATTCATGTTATATAATATGTTATGCATCAAGGGAGGGAAACAAGGGATAATCACGCCCTCCCGTGAAGCATATTCTATTTTTCGTAACAAGTGCACAAAAATTACCGTCTTATCGGGACAAATGTCAAATATGGGTTGCGTAACTAGTTACCTAGGAAACGCCGCAAACAGCTAATAATCGTAGTCTCTAGGGAAAGAAACATCTCTCTAGGGAGAGAAACATTCTACCTAGGGAGAGAAACATCCTACCTAGGAAACATTATGTTTCTCTCCCTAGAGGAGGAAAGCAGTGTTTCTCTCTCTAAAATAAGATCGTGTTTCTTGTGCATAAATAAATATAAATAAATATTTATATTTATTTATGCATGTGTTACGAAAACGTTATTTCTGCTTATTTACTGTTTAATACTCCTGTTACAATTTATTACTTGATATTATGTTACGTTTTTAAGTTTTTGACTTGATTCTGTTATACTCATTGTAAAGGTTAAATGGAAGAACAGCCTAGGCTGAATATTTGCCAAATAAAAATTATATTATTATTATTATGAAGCAACGAATAACGTTTAAGTGGAAATCAAAAATATAAATGACAAACAATTGCAGAAATGCTTATCTTTACTGTACATAGAATATTACGATGTAATGAGATTCCGAAAAACTATATCTGCTATATTTCAGTTAAACTTCTTTCGCCAAAAGAATTAAAAATGTGCTACATAAATGTTCATTACAATATTAGTTAAAAATAAATGTAATAATATAATTTCAACATTAATTAAATTTTATCAAATATTTTGTAAAAATATTTCACCAAAAAATAATTAAAAATATATTGGAAAATCTTTCAGAACCTACGTTTTATAAAATTAAACAATAATTGTTTAACTGTAAAAGTAATGTCAAATATTTTGTATTTTTAAGAAATAATAGTTAATAAAACTTATTATGAGTTTAAACAAATTCTTTGGCATGTTAAACAACATCGGTATTTTTCTATATCTATGTTTGAAAATTATGATTTTCGTATCGAAATGTGGCTGATAAAATTTTCAATTAAAAGTATAATTAGCCTTGTTTAAAAAATATCTAGTTATCACCCATAAAATGTTGGTGCGATATCAGAGTTTACTGTAATAAATTATACACAAATTTTAATTAATTTCGTTTATGTTCAACAAATCTAATTGTGCATTGTTATAAAAATTGAAAACGTAAAACAAAACAAAAACATAATTTCAGCAGAAAATTAACAATTTTCAATTGTAATTAGCTGTTTCATATCATGATTAAAAATGTTCCATAAAATTTTAATAACTACAAAACACATTAAATAAAATTAAGAATAAACTTCTAAAATGGGTGTCATACCTTATCAATAAATTATTGCCTGTACATACCATATGCATTATATGTATTAAAAATATTAAAATCTCATTTAGATAGGGCTCAACTTACTTTTGAGTTTGTACCGATTTTGGATGTCTACTTTTTTTATAATATAGGAAATATGCAATAATAATTTATTTTCATGTCAAATACTAAAATTTTCTACTCTTAATTGATAGAAAAAGTCATGCTTCTCATCCCTTAAGAAGGAAAGTAAAGCCACTTCCGTGCCAAATAGAAAACAACGGTATTATTTGACATTAATGACATCCAAGAGAGAGTCAAAAGAATTATAAATCTTATCTAAATTCCTAATTTATTTTAGAAAATTTTACTTTCTAATAGGGCAGTAAAAAAATAGCATGGATACCTCGTGATACGTAATACTTTAATACCTCGTCTTCGACTTGGGAAATGTCTTTCGTTCCGTTCTTCCCTTGCTATACAAATAACTCTTATTTAGCGATTGTATCATCCCTAATAATGTGAGAACAAAATTATAAAATAAATAAAACATAAATATATCATCTCGCCTTTTACCCATTATTGGGTGTGGCACTCTGCCTAAGCAGATATCGGTAAGTGATATATTTTTTCGCGTGAAGTGCGGTTACCAACCGTCAAATCATGGCCTCCAAAGATGTTAGTGGAGGGGGAGCCACAGGGATACATTTAATTTGGTGAATATTGTTTGTCGCCTGTGGGGATCGAACCAGGGTTCTCAAGATCCACAGGCCGACTTGATACCACTGAGCAACCTACCCCATAACAAAATTATAAAAACAAATATTGTTCAAAATTAAAAACTACATCGAATGAGTCCAAATTTATTAATATAATACGTTCTATTGATAACATAGTCGTACTCGTAAATTAAAATGTCCGTCTTTAAACTGTGTTCAGAGAAATACGAAAAATAATGTGACAGATATCAATAAAAAAATAAAATTATTACTTTTATTTCACATGGCATTCAGTGAACAGCTCAAAGATGGAAAATTAATAGCTATAACTATGACTTTATTTATGCAGTTGTATGTTTTGCAAAGAATTAATAAAGTGTACACACTCACACACATGTTTCCAGGATCGCATTTTTGAGGGTAAACATTATTTTAGTTATTTGGCTTCTCTTTATATTATGAAAGGGTTCGAAATGTATCGCAGCAAACTAAAATGGTATTCCGTTTCGTGAAATAAATATAAATATATCATCACGCCTTTTACCCATTTCTGGGTGTGGCACTCTGCCTAAGCAGATCTCGGTAAGTGATATATTTCTTCGCGTGAAGTGCGGTTATCAGCCGTCAAATCACCGTCCCCAAACATGTTAGTGGAGGGGGAGCCACAGGGATAGATTTAATTTGGTGAATATTGTTTGTCGCATGTGGGGATCTAAAGAAGATTCTCAAGATCCACAGGCTGACTCGATACCACTGAGCAACGTACCCCATTATAATTATAGTAAGTATATTGAAACGCATTATCTTGGCATTTCAAGTCATGATTAGTGATCTAAAAATATCTCAATTTTTTTTTGGTGAGACTCCTATATAATACGGATCAGAGAACATTACTATTACAAATTACATCCATGGGTGATTCGTAAAAGTTTGAGAAGCACTGAGGTAAAGGTTTCGAGCATGTTTTGTGGTTGTGAAACTACTCGTATTTTACACGAAACAGTTCCAGTAACAAGTGTGTTTAACCATTCATAAAATTCTGAATAACAAATTTAAAAAAATCAAAGCTAGCTTATCACAAAATCGCACTAATCCCAAAGTGACGTACATCTATGAGCCTTAGCCTTATCCAAACACGGCTGGGATCAGGGCTTACTTGATTGACTGACAGCGGTCTGGCAGAAGCCCCGAGCACGGCTGTGTCAATACCACACAAACACACATCCCAAGATAACTAAACAGCGCCCTGCAAACATTGCGTGTTACATGCAAATTACTGACGCATTAATATGCGAGTTGTCCTCAGAACAGTGCGGTGGCGGTGGCGTCATTTGGCGACAGATGTGACCCTTCGCCTTTGCGCCCGGCGTTTGTTTACACAAACAGGGTGGCTTCTCATTTCACCCGTTCCCAACTCGCCAGGAGAAATTCATCCTAATTAATTAACCATAATCTGTACCACTTTCATTATTAGTAGATATTATCCTAAAATGATACTGAATTCTGATGGTTACGCCTATTAGTCGGAAGTCCGGTTTTGGTCGGAACATGTAATAAATTTAGTCATATACGTATATAACAAAATTTCGTATTTAATATAGATAAATCAAAATATAGAGTAGGAATTTGGGTTTGATTCCCTTGCCTACAAACAAATTTGACGACTGGTACCCGCACTTCACTTACCGAAATCTGCTACGGCAGAGTACTACATCCAGTAATGGGTATAAGACGTGATGATATATTTATTTTAAAAACTTATTAAATTCAATATGGCATTTTATGACAGGGAATTTGTATCCAGTAAACACAAATTTAACAAATATGAAATCAATAAATATTATAACATAAAAATTTAGAAAGAAATTTGAAATTTAGATCATTTTAATTTTTTTTGTTAAGTTCGTACTTATTACCTGTTACAATTTATGTAGGTATGTCAATTTTGATCAAAATTAAATGAAAAATCTGGGGTTCGGAATTTTAGGAATCCGGTCTGCAAGTTAGAATAGGTATATGTGCAATCAGTAATAATTAGTTAAGGATCAGCTTATCAATAATGCGGTAAAGTGACAGATAACTTATACAAGATAAAATAATTGGAGAGTTTCACTCAGAACATAACAGGAGATGCAGAAAAAATAGAAATCAAAAAATCTTAAGAAACAACTTTTCTCCCCAATTTTCTTTCGAATTGTCGCTCATATCTCGAAAATAATTGGTGATATCGATTTGATTTTGATCTCAATCGATATCTTGAATCAAATTAGACCTTTCAAAATGACGTACTAAATACATTTTTCGGATCGAAAACCATTAGAATACCAAGTTTGTTACAGCCGATTTCTATATCGTTTATACACACAGACAGAGAAACAAGAATTGCTCATACTAGAATATAGGGTATCGTATCAATGAATGAAAAATAATACAGTTTCTGAAATATATACTGTGATTTTGATGTGATATTACTATTTTATTTATTTGATTGATAAGCGTTCTAATCATCGCAATCGTTCAAAAATTTTAGAATACATTTCCGCACAAATTTAATACTGCATTCGTAAAATCTTTTTTAAGTGTAAAATAGGATTTTTGAACACAAGTCAGTATGTAAAATATATGTCAAGTTATTATTGTCGTAAATAGTCAGACTACTTAAGCTTCCAATAAGCTTGTGTGTTTAAGGGTTAAATGGAAGAATAATCCTCAGTTAAATCGCGTCCTAAATCCTTATAGTAATAATAATAATAACTGCAGCGCCCATTGTGGGCCTTAACATCCCTTAATATAGTTCTCCAGATTGTTCGGTCTTTCGCGTTTTGTTTCCAGTTACGGACTTTAAGCGTCTTCAAATCATCTTGATGGGGTAGGTGGCTAAGTGGTATCCACTAACATCTTTGGGTCCGTGATTTGAAGGTTGGTAACCGCACTTCACGCAAAAAAATATATCACTTACCGGGATCTGCTTAGGCAGAGTGCCACACCCAGTAATGGGTAAAAGACGTGATGATATATTTATTTATTTACTTATTTTCAAATCATCTTGAATGTATTTCTTTTTTGGTCATCCTGATGCTCCCTTTCCTACTGGAATTTGCCTTAGTAGCATATTTATTTTATCCTTGTCATTACATGTTTCAACATCTCCAATCTCCAATCCAATTCTGTTAAGCTTAACACTTTTATCATCATTTGCACCATACATTATCTACTTGTACACCGCCACATAGTAAATAAAACTAAAAACTAAAGTTAGTAATATTCTAATATCTAATAGATAGAAGGTAATTTATGTTTCGTTAATTAGATATTCCTCAAAATGCACTGGGCGAGATGGGAAAGACCGTTGTGGGAAGTCACAACAAACAGGGCCCCCATTCGTCCCCTTACCCCGTCCTCAGCTCCGAGCGAAAACAAATTACGCCGCAAACAAAACGATATGTTTGCGGATGCTACAGTCATTTGCATACACACACATGGAGCCCTACACAGGTTGTCCGGAAAGTACGGAGTCCCGACTCTGGTTCCGGGGCACCATGTGGTGTGGATATTGTCATTGTTGCGGAATTAGGGTATAGGGTTGATGGTTGGTGTTTTTAAACGATGGATAATTATTGTTTGGTGTAGAAAATTACTATGTAATGCGTCAAAAAATTATATCTAAATTATTGACAATTTTCATAATTTCTTTGTCCAAGTAATTATAAATGGCAATTATAACTAATAATTATAAATGTCGATTCTTCGAACTTAGTTAAATTGCTAAATTTTAATAAGATACCATAGTTATTATTATAATAACACCGCATGCAGAATTATAACAAAATTAATACATGTATGTATATTATTTCTATCTATAGTTGATAATTATTGACACTTTTGCAATAATTTTCTACTTCCTGTCACCTTTTTGATAAACTCCAAATTGTATACCCTATTCTACAGAAAAGTACAGTACAGAGGTATTTATAAAGATATCGCTTCATTACTCACTGTAATGTAGTTTAAGATAGAAAACAGCGAATCTCTTACAGGAATTTCACATTGCTGTCAAAATTTAAACTGTAATTATAAATGGGCAATTAAAAACTATATAATTTCGACTACTTTTATAAATATTTTATTTCACTAACGTTTTGACAGCTAATTTAAAATTGACGACTTACGTCCATACATTTCAAATTAGCGCAGTCTTATGTAAAACAAGGTATAGAAGAAAATATCAAACTCAGCCAAAATATAACAATGTCATAAATTAATATTTCTGTATAATATACGTGTAGTACACTTACTACAACCATCAGGGTTGGACTGGCCCGATATTTTCGAAGTCCCGTGACCTTACAAGGTTAAAAGTATAAATTATAAAATTGTTTTTCATCATTTAAATTTTTCATTTAATTAAAAAATATATAAGGCATTACACCAGGTACCTACATAATACCTAATTAATAAATGATTATTTGTAGGCAGTGTTTATACTTTTATTTCATTAGTAACATAATTATACATAATTAAATGCACTACTAAACCAGTGACACTAAACATGTTCGCTAGGAATGAAATACCCTATTTTTTGCGAATTTTTAAAAAAATTGTTCTATAATCAGTACCTATATCAAATTATATATGTCATTAAAGTTTCGTGCAGAAATATATAACTTAAGCTATGTTTATTCATTCCAATTATAAGAAATACTGTATTAAAAAATACTAAAATCCAATTTTAATATAATAAATTAAAGGAGTCTAATTAACAAAAGTAAAAAAATAATGATAATTATGCAATTATTTCGAAACTATTAATTTTGACTTACTGTAGTTTTGTACTAGGGGTACGATAACATAATATTATTATTATGTACAAATAGGAAAAGGTAGGCTCAGTAGTATCGAATCGGTCTTTGGATTTGCGAATCCGGATTTGTCTCCCATAAAAGACAAACAATATTTATCACGTTAAAAATACCCCTGTGACCCTCTCCCCCAACTAACATCTTTAAATGAGTATGATTTCACGGCTAATGACAGCACTTCAAGCAAAAAAATATATCACTTCCCGAGATCTACCACGGCAGAGTACCACATCCAATAATGGGCAAGAGGATTTGATTTTAATCTATCATTATGAATAATAGTTCAACCGCCACTAACATCTGTGGGTGCCATAATTTGACAATCGTTGAACCATTCAGAGAAAAAATGATATAATTTTATTTTATTTATATTTCTGATAAATGTATTTTTTTCTTCCTGCCTACCCTGTACGCATCGCTTGGTTCGCAAGTAGGGTATGTTTGTGTCTAGAGCGGCAAGGGGTCACACAGCACGCGGTTATCTAAATGGGTCCGGTGAGGTAAGGGGTAACGGCAGCGGCACTCAATCATTGCTCCTTTTATCTACACGCCGATGTTTGAATTCGTCCTGCGCTGTCCAATGTCCTGTCGTCCTGCAGAGACCACACTACATATCTCAGCGAGATTTTATAATATTGTGGATTGTATCATTATATTTTCAATTTTAGAAAGCGTATTAAATTTATTCTGTCTGTTTTTTCCATATCTCAACCAGATTCGAACTTTTTAATTTTATATATATATATATATATATATATATATATATATATATATTTCTGTTTATTAAAACTACGTATAAAATACGAGTATGTAGATTTGAGAAACCGGGTTCGATACCCACAGCCGAGAAACAGTTTTCACCATATTAAAATTACTACTGTGGCTTCCCCTCTACTAATATCTTTGAGGAGGGAACTTGATTTGACGGCTGGTAAATGCACTTCACTGACTGATTGTGAGATCTGCTACGGCAGAGTGGTACACATTTTCCAGGGTAAAAGCGAATGAT
Source organism: Pterostichus niger (assembly GCA_947425015.1). Classification (NCBI taxonomy): domain Eukaryota; kingdom Metazoa; phylum Arthropoda; class Insecta; order Coleoptera; family Carabidae; genus Pterostichus; species Pterostichus niger. The sequence goes on along the minus strand of OX380345.1, from coordinate 21,592,339 downwards.
AGAAAAAATGGCTTTACAGTTGCAGAAACTAACAAATTTAACATTTGTTTCTATTTGTTTGTTGTAGCCTACTTCAATATTGTAATATTATTTCTAATTTTTAATAATATTTTTATCAAATTAATTGTTATACAACCCTACACAATATTTATTTAAAATTTGTATTTGGGCCTATTAGCCACAAATAATTATACATATGATAGTACATTGTATTTTTGTTGTTGCTTAATTACATTTTAGATTTGGTTTATTAGTTCTATGTTTGTAAGGAATTTGATATCATATTTTTCTACGATTGATATGAAAAGTTGACAATTACGCTCTCATTTGTCATCGTAAAGTTGACGTTTCCTGTGGAACAATTGAAAAATATCTTTTTTGCGCGTCTCCAATGGCAACGCGCGAAAAAGATGTTAAATGCGCGCTTTTCCAATGACAACGCGCGAAAAAGATATTAAATGCACGCTTATTTCAATAGTTACTAGGGATACAAACAAAACAGAAACTTGTCATATGGACAACTGACAGAACGAATTTATTTTCAGTACGTATACGTTTTTGGATAATTTTAAAATGCGATCGTAGAAAAAATTATGTGTGTATCACAAGCGTAAAGTGTCTTTGTTCCTCTTGCACTATTGCAGCTCTCGCCTTCGGCTCGCGCTGCAGTTACCGTGATCGAGTAATAAAGAATCACTTTACGCTCTTAATACACAAATAACTATTTCGTAACACATGCACAAGAAACACGTTCTTATTCCCTAATTTTAGAGAGAGAAACACTGCTTTTCTCCCCTAATGTTTCTCTCCCTAGGTAGGATGTTTCTCTTCCTACGTAGCATGTTTCTCTCCCTAGGGACATGTTTCTCTCCCTAGGGACATGTTTCTCTCCCTAGGGACTACAATTATTAGCTGTTTGCGGCGTTTCATAGGTAACTAGTTACGCAACCCATATTTGACATTTCTCCCGATAAGGCAGTAATTTTTAGGTACTTGTTACGAAAAGTATAATATGCTTCACGGGAGGACGCGATTATCCCTTGTGTGAAGTTGGCAAACCTCGACTTCAGCTCGAATCTGCAACCTTTGCTTACGTCTCGGTTTGCCAACTTCACACGCGGGAATAATCGCTTGTTTCCCTCCCTTAATGCATAACATACTAATTATATCTTTGAAATCAGAAGAAAATTCTTTATCAAAATTAATTCTTTCGGCTTACTTACTATTTAAATTAGAACTCTGTACTTAATTTTTAATTGAAGATAATTTTCGCCTAGCAATTCAATTTAAGAGAACAACAATAATTAGCTGATTCATAAAATAAAACTAATATGTCGTTATGCACTCCATATACAAATTGAACATAATAAAAATATAACAAGAGTTGCGACAAGCCCCAAAAGCTTCAATGCCTGGACTGTTACCTCCTTAACGTCCGTAGTGACTAGGCAGTATGCATATTATATTTCATGCATCCGCCGAACTTCATAACAAAAACACACGATCATATTTAATTCTTATTTTCGTGTGAGGCCAATTAATTTAATTGGGGCCTTCGGTTAGTCGTGGCCACCGTGAATTTAATTTCAACTGATACCATCTCTGGGAATTGTAATGTCATGGTGCAGTGTACGTGTATCGGGAATCATCTTAATTACGTGTGGCGATTGTCCGAGGAAACAAGATGTGATCTGCTATCCTGATCCTGATCAAACGCTTTTGTGCTAGGATTTCTATGTCCGGTTTGGTTTCTTGTGTACAAGAAATTCTCTGTTATTGGAAGATTGGAGCGATGCACAAGAAGCAAAGACGGATTTTGATACAGAGAAAATTATACAATTGGTTTACTATAAGTAAGTTTCCAGATTTATATTTATGGTAATGGATATCAATAAAAAATTGGATTATCCTTGCCCAGGTGTAATTTATAACTATATTTATTTATTTATGTTACTCTGTACCACAGGAATTTAATCCCAATTACAGTACAGGGTCCACACTCACCGAGTCGCAGTGTGGTAGTTCATATATAGAGTGAGATTCGAACTCGGAATCTCCGGATTCGAATTCCGTATTGCTATCCACACCACCGTACTGACGGTGTATATACTATATACAGTTGCGTCATGTTGTAGACCATGAATTTTTATGACATTTTGCTATAGTTAGTATCAAATAAATATATCATCACGCCTTTTAGCGATTGCTGGGTGTGGTACTCTACTGTAGAAGTTCTCGTTAAGGGATATATTACTTCACGTGAAGTGCGGTTAACAGTCGTCAAATCATGGCCCTTTAAAGATGTTAGTGGAGCGGGAGTCCCAGGGGTAGTTTTAATGTCGTGAAAATAGTTAATATCAAAATGTAAAAATACAAAGCTGGAATGAAGCAATTTACTATTGACAGAGCGCTGTATATAAAGTAAAAATCAGTGCTGCCATACGAGCCAAATTAAAAGAGGTTTTAAAATAGTTTTATTTAAGATAATAGTAATATTTACATGCAATTTTTTTGTATGTATTGTATAAGTAATACAAGTACAAATGTTTTATTGTTTTTTTACTTGTACGAAGTAAAGGAAGTATTGTAATCGCGAAAATTTTCTGTTTTCAGCGGAAATATTCATTTTGACCATTCTTGAATCCATTTTTACTAATTTCGTCGTGACATCTGTACGTACGTACGTTTGTATCTCAAAAACGGTAAGCCGTAGAAATTTTGTATTTAGGACTGTTATAACATCTAGTTGAGCGCCTCCCTATTTGGTCATTATATAACTTCCGGAAAGCCTATAATAGATTTTAATGAAAAACTATATTAAAATATAATCCAAAACTTATTTGGTATATAAGACTACTATATCAATAGAAATAACATAATAGATTTTGGTTAAAATGAACTAATCGGAAGTGATACATTACATGAAGCTGCTAACGGTTTTTCTTTTAAAAAAATGGTATTATTTTGATTTTAGAAATAAATACTACAAATAAAAGTTTTAGCGAATTAAATTATTAATAATACTATGTTTCATTCACGAAATTAACGTGAAATCAAATTGATAATTTGAAAATACCATAGAAAATAAATAAATGCACCATCTACTAACACTTGTGGGTGTCGCAATTTAACAGTAGGTAAAAATAAAAAATACATATCCTACAAAGAAAGTTACAAGGAAGTAGTAAATATTATTTGTTTGAAGTTAGAACAACACAATATAAAATCGGCATAGTTAACCACAGTGACCACAGAGTTCAAATGAAAAGTAACACACCGAGGTCAAGTAACTAACCAGACCTCATCTCTAATTACTCGAATACCCGCGACTGAACCTCCTTACAATACTTCCAATATCAGAAATCTCCCAGTGACCGCCACTAAATCACATCGAACAATACACATCGCGGCACGCACACCATCAGCGGTACCCAACATGTTATCGGCGCGGATCGGCGCCCCGCCCAGCGAACCACGATCTATCGGCCACGCCCCCTTGATCTACACGCCGACTACTAACAACACCGCCGCTGTAATGATCTGTGATCTCACCAGAGGCGTGGTAAGACAGGGATTGCAAGTTCAGGAAATCGTGGATTCGAACGGGTTGAGGTATTGAGTAATAGGGTTTTAATAAGATTTGATCGGGTGATAAGACGCGATAATCGTAGACAAAAGGTTGTGATTGTGATTGTACTTATTCATATGTGTGAAATGTGATTAATTGTAAGATGATAGAGATGTAAATAATAGCTATTGGGAGATAAGTTTATAATATATTGTGGGAAACTAGGATATCATTGTTTTGACCACAAATTTAATTTATATAAAATAATTAATACTGATATATATATAATCATTTTACATCCCCTAATATCCTTGCGAGTGTCGGGATTTCTAGTATCTTGATTTTTTCTGCTTTGTTTTATTTTATTTTTTCGATTAATTCTCGCCATTCTTTCCTTTTCTTGGCTGTCTTCCTTGCTTCTGTAGGGTTGATGTTGTTTCTCTCCAGTATTTCCTGTATGTAATCTTCCCACGTCTTTTGTGTTCTGCCTCTTCTTTTCTTTTTCGATGTTCTTGCTGTCCAGATTGATTTTGTTTGTCTGTCTTCTGGCATTCTTATGATGTGTCCGTACCAAGATAGTTGCTTCTTTTCTATTGTATTTTGTAAACTTTCCGTTTCTAATTTTGATCTTATGTGATCATTTCTGAATCTGTCTAGTCTTGTAACGCCTTCTAACTTCTTCAAATATCTCATTTCTGCCGCTTGTATTTTGCTTTTAATTCGCTGGTTCATAGTCCATGTTTCGCTTCCATATGTTAACGTTGGTCTGAAGACTATTTTGTATAGCGTCATTTTAATTTTCTTTGATATTTGTTTATTGTTCAGTACTATTTTATTTATTGCGAAGTAGCTTCTATTTGCGGTCCGAATTTTATTATTGATGAACTAAACGAATAATACGATACCAAAATTAAAGAAACATTACAATAAAAATTATATTACTTGTCATTTTTTATGTTCAATTTTGTATTGACTTTAATACTTTTGCAAGAGTACTGCCTCTAATTAATTAGGTACTAACACCAGTAAGACGAGAAATTTTCCGTCTCATTGTCTTCTCGTCCTACAATATGAAACAAGAACAACCTTGTTCTACAAGGATTTGTTGCCACAAAGAAAAATGTATACAACAACTATTCTCGAACATTTACTACTACTGAAAAAAGCGTTACATTATGTTTGTTCGTAATAATTTTCATCATTTCTTTTTATAAGTATCAATAATAATTGGTTATTCCTTGTCTTGTCTCGTTTTGCGGTATCTCTATAATAAAATAAGTATTTATATAGAAATACGATTACATATAATATAGTCCGGCAGTATGGTGGTGTGTTGAACGTTACGACATTCGAATTCGAATACCACTGAAGCTAAAAATATATAAACTAGTAAACTGCGGTTCGATAAGTCCGAACACTGTACTGTAATTGGAATTAAATTCCTGTTGTACAGAGTAGCAAATATAAATAAATAAATATCCCAAGAAAATGTTGACATACGGAAAAAACATGAAAAAGCTATTTGCATAACGTGGGATGATGTAGTTGAGGGCAGTAATTACACAAGGAAAAAATAACAACCATTCTTTAATGTCATTAAAATAAAAAAAAATATTAGATACGACATATGAATAAATAAATATATAGAGACTGTGCTAACAGTTGCTATGAAATCAAATAGAAATAAGGGAGGAAAGTAGTTATAGAAAGTAACTATTTTGTTTCCCAGAGAGAGAATAGCCAACTTTCGATCGCATATGGGGAAAGAAAAGCCTACATTCGATTAAGGTCGTACAAATATTTTTTTTACAAATGAAAAGTGTCTGACAAATAATTATGATACTAAATTGTACAAAGCAATACAAGATCTTTCAACACATCTTATTTATTATAAAATGCATCATTTCAAAACTACATATTAGAGAAATTAAATACAATATATCGATAAAAGGGCCTACTAATTTATAAACAAAAGGAACAGTAACAGTTGTTCCCATGGCGTAGTTATCACCAAAAAAAAAAACAACATAGTTAATAGGTAACTTTCTCGAAATGATAAATTTGACTTTTGATAAATAGTGATTTGTCACTTTTGTTATAAATATTAGAATTTAATAGACGTTTTTATCGAAATATTTTAATTAATTTCTGCTATCCGTGGTAATCTATGTTAACTAAGGTGTATGAATAGATCTAACATTGTCATGTGTAATTTGATATCGCCATTTTCTTGACTGTATATTATCATGTCCGAAACCAAACAGAAATCTTAATACATTTTTTAAAGCAAGAAATGCGCATGTAGATAAATTCGTCAACAAATTATTTAGTCATATTAAAACATTAAGATTAATTTATAATAAAGTAACAACTCAAGAAGTTTTGAAACAAATTTTAGTATTTTAGTTTGTCTATAAATTATATTCATATTCTGCTTACTGATATTTATCTTTTACATCAATACTAAATTACCGAAACGAAAAAATAATTACCGCTTTTAAATAGGCACCTTTTACATATTCATACACCGAAACAGAATACGATCTGAAATAATGATACACCATAAATGTCAAATAACAATTTTCGGAAGCCAGTATTTTGCATCACATATTCAAACCAAACTGCTTGTTTACGCAAAATATTTCTCAGGAAACTACCACCTACAAAATTATATTCATTTCGAAATCTTTTGTTCAACATACCTATACAATGTACAAATGTCTCAAAAAATGGCGGGTGGGAATCATTCAGTTATGACATTTAAAATATAAACCTCTTAAATTGCGGATATCACTTGAGGACACTTGCTCCTGGCCAGTAGCACTTAGCTGTCAAATTATTGTTACGATGTGGTTATTCACAGCTATGTGGCAGCCTGGCAGTTATGTACATGTACCCATATTCTGTTACTTTAAAATTTAAATTGATGTGGGCATGTGACAGGCGGGAAAATTAGATGTGAACTGCATAAAAGAATATTTTATAATTTAATAGTCTTGAACCTGTATAACATGAATGTTTAACCACTAATATATCATGTGTTGTGACCCAGATCATGTTATGTCATATGTTGTTCTTATTTATTCTGATTGCCAATGCATACTGCTGCACAACCCGTACAATAACAAGGTATTTTAAAAACACAAATTATCAAATTTACCGTTACGTCTTCTTATAATCATAATTAACACAGGACTTCCGCAACCACAATAATATTTATTTGTTATTCTGCTCAACAGAAACTTACTCCATGGTATCGAGTCGACCTGTGGATCTTGAGAACCCCCTGGTTTATCCCCACAGCCGACAAACAATTTTAAAATAAATAAAATAAATATATCATCACGCCTTTTACCCATTACTGGATGTGGCACTCTGCCTAAGCAGATCTCGGTAAGTGATATATTTTTTCGCGTGAAGTGCGGTTACCAGCCGTCAAATCACCCCCCCCCCCCAAAGATGTTAGTGGAGGAGGAGCCACAGGGGTAGATTTAAATTGGTGAAAATTATTTGTCGACTGTGGGGATCGAACCAGGGTTTTCAAGATCCACAGGCCGACTCGATACCAAATTAAATCTACCCCTGTGGTTCCCTCTCCACTAATATCTTTGGGGGCCGAGATTTGACGGCTGGTGACTGCACTTCACGCGAAGAAATATATCACTTATCAAGATCTGCTTTGGCAGAGCGCCACAACCAGTAATGGGTAAAAGGCGTGATGATATATTTATTTATTTATAGAATCTTACTCCCAATTACAGTACAGGGCACTCCGGCACAATCGTATTTTTATAAATTTGAAATAAATGAGATTTGAACGCACGACGTCTTGCTTGTTAATTACGTAATGGCAGTTTTACTTCGCTTTTATCCACTAGGCTACGATTGTCTGTAAGTGCTTTAATTTAATACCACACTCGATATAATTTGAACATGGAAATATCAAAACACTAATAATAATTCCGAATTTGTCAACGGCCATGGCTCAACTCGTTGGAACTGATCTATGCGATAACGCGAGTTAAGCAACGTTGCGCGCGGGGAGTAGTTGGATGGGTGACCGTCCCGAGAAACCCGCGTTGCTGTTGACTCTTAAGATCTAAAACGCAGGATCAGGGCGTAATGGCGGCATATGACCTTAGCAGTTGGTCCGCCAAAAATAATTCCGAATGTTCCGTTTCACAAATATTTGAAATGAACAAATAACTTTTTTCACGACCCTATCAGAGAATTTAATTTCATTGACTGGTAGCACAAGCTCTGTTTTTGCCTGTTTTAAGAGCAGTATTTATGGCTGTTTTAGCTATCTCTAACATGTTAAAACCGTGCTCTTAGAACACCCAAAAACAGAGCTTGTGCTTCCAGCCATTCTCTCTAATGAGAAAAGAAAGTGATGAAGAAAGTAATTTTTTCTTCGCTGGATAAGAAAAGTAGTCATATTCATGGCAACTAGAAAAAACAGTATGATTTGACATTTGTTAAAAGAATGTAAATCTAATTTAAATTTTAAATTTACTTGTTAAATTTTACATTTTGATAATAAAATAAAAACAATTATATGTTTACCTCATTAAGAAAGTACATTTTTTTTCCTCAAGTCTTTATATACCTCGCTTTAAGGTCGGGAAATAAAATGGTACCGTCACGAAGAAATGTCTTACCTTCTTCACGGTCAGGTTATTAACAGCAAATATTTTTGAAATATCAAAATAATTTAAAATATTTCTAAATTTTTATTTAGTTAACTGTGCAAAACACGTAATAAATATTGCAATCAGTATTGGAATCATTTTCAACCGATACTTACTGCTCGTAAAACTTAAATAACTGGAGTAAATCTAAGAAGAAGAAACACACTTGATCTGCACCCAATAATTTCCGAAATATACTATTAAAAAATAAATATCTTAACTTTTTATTTTGTCCTACAGTTCCTTTGAAAAATAATTCTCTTTTGATTTAATATAATAATCCTAGCGATATTTCCACCACTTGAAACTATTTTAGTCCTAGATCTGTTGTCGATAACTTCTGCTATTTCACTTGAATGAGCTTAGTTATCATCTAGTCATCTGTGGAATAGTTTTTGGCACTGAACTATCTTATCGTTTGTTCCTTTACATTTACCGATTATGTCTCCTAAGACTTTCTACGCTCAAGATTAAGATTTAATAATAATGAAATTATATTACTAGTAGGATTTAGTTAACTTGCGTGAAATCCCGGCAGTACCAGAAAGGAGGTCTAGAATTATTGAGATTTCTGTTAGAAATCAAGAGACGAGTATTTTATTTTCAATAAACACATTTCATTCAGCCAAAATCTTTTATATTATCTTGGCTTTTAAGGTAAAGAGATATCTAATGTAAAGTTCAACAATTGCAGGTAGCTAGTTATTCGTGGAATAATATATCAGAAATAAACCCTAATAACAACGCAAAGATCCAATGAAACATAATAAAGTATGTGATCGAATGTTCTCATATGGCGTCACTTACCGCGCTTGACTACTTATCAAATTTAAAACCTGTCATATGCAGCCATTAAAGCAACCCACCCAGTAGCATTCTTCACACGTCAAATCACAACACAATCAAAATCCCAGCCATCAAACCATCACAGAATCAGAAATCAAAGAAATGAAGGAGCAAGCGATCAAATCAAGCTCGGATCCGATCCGATGGGATCAAATCACCCCACCCACCGCTTTCATGCGACCGCCACGCCACCCGGATCGTGCGGCCGGTCTGACAATCAGACGTGTCGTGTAAGCGACTAATAGTTTGCAAAACGCGCGTCAGGCGTCAGGTTTCGCACTGCGCTTGTTTTATTTCCAGCGCGCACTCGGATTACGTACTCTCAACAGATTGTTTACGTTCAGTAATGCCGTGTCACGGAGCACCGTCGATTAATAATGAAGAACTTGTTAGTGCTGGCTGCCATTGTGGTTATTTACGCCAATGCGCGTGCGCACTGCGCTCTGCGAGCTTTATGTGAGGTTATGTGCGACCAGTCGCGCTCCAGCGCTTGCTTCGATGTAGCGGAACGAACACTAAGAAATTATACGAACATTTTGATGTATCGATGCTAAGGATTTGGTTGGTATTCGGTGTCCGGTTGCTGCTAATAACTACCCGGATTTTTCTCTTTTATTTTCTTGTTTTTACCTTAGTTGATAGACTGGAATTTTGTAATTTCGGTTTTATTTTTTTCTCCATATTATATTGCAAATTGCATACTTTAAAATCAAATTATACCCACACTAAAAATTGATTGATTTTCTACACCCAATTTATTATTATTTTTTATTCATTTCGCATAATTTGAATATTAACAAAACATTTTAAGATCTCATGTCACAAAAAATAAATACAGATGTTAGCTACGTAAGAAATTATATTTTATAAGTATGTGTTCAATGAAACATTACCTATTATTACTTCATTAAAATAACTTCTCAAAATCTTACATGCAACATTTCATGCAAGCATAATTTGAAAACAAAAAACTTTAATATTTTCAAATGATATGTTCACAAATTCACACTAAACCTGATGGTTTCTCTCCAACATTTTTTACAGAATCTAAAACATTTGGTATTCGGCTTAAGGTCTCAGCAAATTATAATAATTCTTGTAAGTATTTTAGAATCGTACATCATTATTTAAAAAGAGAGAAAGAGAACCGCCATCGGTTACATTTCATTTAATAAACACCTACCGACCACGCAAAAAATGTTTTTGTTTCTACGCCGCCTTTAAAAAACCGCAAGCTATTCGAAATAAAAAAAAAATAGATTACTCCCAGTTTTCAGTTTCAGTCAATTTTCTCATGCAGAAAGAGTTATATAATGTTTACAGTTACTTGTAATATGAACTATGAATTATATAGAAAAAAATCTGATGTGGACGCCACATGACTTCCTTGTACGCGTATTATTAAACTATAGATATTTTTTTAATTGCATATATTTGACATAACATTTTTTTGTTCTAATACATAGCAAACTTAATTTAAAAAAAAACAAAAAATATATAATATTTAAATTTAGATACCTCCTTATGCAAAATGCTAATTTAGAATTTCTTAATGTGCTAGGCGCAGAATTTAATTCTCTAAAACTTTTATAAGCAGCATTTATTTCTAAAATTAAAATAATACCATTTTTTCAAGGAAAACTGTTAGCAGCTTCATGTAATGTGTCACTTCCGGTTAGTGTATTTTAACCAAAATCTATTATGTTATTTTCATTGATTTCGTAGTCATATATACCAAATTTGGAAAGTTTTAAATTATATTTGAATATAGTTTTTCATGAAAATCTATTATAGGCTTCAAGTAAAGTACCACTTCCGGAAGTTATATAATGACCAAAAAGGGAGGTGCACAACTAGATGTTATAACAGTAATAAATACAAAACTTCAACATTCTACGGCTTACGAAGTAAAGGAAGTAAAAATATCTATTTTTATACTGAAATTCCTCCTCCAATTTTTATATGTAGAATTTATCAACTAGAATTCTAAAAAATATCATTGTACTCATATACATATTTATTATTATAAAGCCGAACAAAAAAAAATTATGTCTTAAAACACTAAAAAGTTATAAATTGCATGATAGAAAATATAAGATAGATGGCCACGTTTACTAACGCATAAAACGTAGAAATTTCAGATTCAGTCATGTAAAATAGATTTTGACCATCTCAAAAATCCCTGGGTAACCAATATTGAACGCGTAATATTTTGGTATTATTTAATTTTATTTATGGCGACTCTTGCTTTTACCACTTGTCAGGGGTAGTTTGTGTCCCTAAAAGCAACTTCCGGAAGAAAAAAAACAGGGGTTCAATATTTTTTAGAGTTCTATTTATTAGTGTGTCAAGTTTCATTTAAATCGGGAGTGACAGTTGGGTAGTGTTACTTGTTAGTGGCATTCAATTTCTGTTGTGCATAGTAATATAAATAAATAATTTTGGGTAATACAGAATTTTTTTTTTGCAAGATATTTCAAAAATTTAAATGTTAGTCATTTATAGATCGAACTTGACAAGTAAAAAAAATTGTTTGAAAACTGTAGGAGGAGAATTAAAGACAAAAAAGTAATCAGCTCTAGAATAAGTACATGAAATGCAGTTACCAGCCTTCAACTCACAGCCAATAAAGATGTTAGTTAAACGGGGGCCACAGGGGTAATTTAAATCGAAACCAGGTTCTCAAATCCACAATCCTACTCAAACCATTAAGCCATCTACCCCATAAATACACCACCAGAATTCATCATTTAGGAATTGATACATACACCGTCCAGATCACTTAAGCCGGTCTCTTTGAAAGTCCTTGAGTTAAAAATTTATTTATTTATGATACGCTGTACAACAGGAATTTAATCCCAATTACAGTACAGGGTCCGCACTCACCGAGCCGCAGTGTGGTAGTTTTTATATAATTTTTAGCTTGAGTGCGATTCGAATTCGGGATCTCCGGATTCGAATTCCGTATCGCTATCCACACCACCGTACTGACGGACTGTATAATGTAATGTAATGATGTAGGTTTCTATAAAAAAATTGCTATATTTTCAAAACTCGCAACATTTTTTAGCGTCGTTCTAATGTCACTTTTCAAATGCGATTAGCCGGATCACAGGTGGTTAGGGAAAAAATATCCATTACCCATCCTAAATCTACCACAACACTACAGCGGAAAACCTTCGTGATCCATGAATTAGGATCGCTTGTCTATAATACCTACCCATACCTTCAGGCGCTTGCCGCTCAACATGTCATCCGCTGACGTTTATTGGCAGCCGACAAATATTTCCTGACAAACATCTCATCGGTACAATAAGAGCAACCGATACCCCAAGCCTTTCAACTTATTATAAAGAATAGCAAAACGTAAAAGTGAAATCCCAGGCAATATACAACTATGACAATTCCGTGTATTTTACTTGCATTTTTGTCAATAGAAATACTTTTAAAAACTTGCATATTTAAGTCACAATAATTTTATTAATTTAAGTTCAAACTACGCTAAATAGATAAATTGTTATTATAAATTATTATGATATGTGATGAATGTAAGACTAAGAAGAGAGGAAGTGAGCTAAATATGAAGAGTTGGTCATGTCATGTTGGATATATGCACAACCGAGGAATAAATGGATGGATATAACTGCATGAACAACTGAGAAGAATAAATGAACTTGTGTGCAGAATTTTACTATATAGTATCTAACTGCAATTGTGTTAAATGTATTTTTAAACAAGCGCAGGCGATGCTGCCTTCATTTCTTTATAGATTCGTTGTTAGAGAAGTGGGCGTAAGTGAAGATTTACGAAACAGGTGTACCGGAGCGAATGGATGGATGTTTGTTGCGTGATGATGAATTTTGGTTGTGAGGAAGGAAAGAGTTCGTATGGAGGAAGTAGAAACGTGTATTGTGTGTCGGGATGAGAATGTTGACGTGAACTGTTTTTTCAGGGGTTCGTGCTACCCCATTTAATGGGATATAACGTGATGTTATGTATGTATGCATGTGTGCAGGATTTTACTATAAAGTGCATCAAGCAACGTCAAATTTCAGAGGGCCATTTGTATCATATTAATCGAATTAAATTCATAATGAGTTTATAGATTAATATAGAAAATAGTATATTGTACAATAAGCCTGGAATTATACTCATTTCTAACGAGTATACAAATTTCTACCATAAACCGAAGGCAAATGTATATTACTTATCGAAATTTGTTACGGTAAAATGCCACACCCAGTAATGGGTAAAAGACGTTGATATATATATATATATATATATATATATATATATATATATATATACCGGGTGGAACATCATACCTGTGTATATAGGCGATTAACATGAAAAAACTGTTTTTCCGTGCGCATTGCTCCCCAAATTATTTTAGCCAAAAATGCTTCAAATAAATGTTGTAGAGCATAAAATTCTGCATCTAAATCAATAAACAGAATTACATTTACATGCGTTGTAACGACAGAAATAAAATAAAAAAATATTAAAAATTACGTTCAAAATATCAAATAGCCATGGAAGTGAAACATAAACGTCAAGCATCTATCAAACGTCAAGCATCTATCTATTTTAATACAACTCATGTAAATCTAATTCTGTTTATAGATTTAGATGCAGAATTTTATGCTCTACAACATTTATTTGAAGCATTTTTGGCTAAAATAATTTGGGGAGCAATGCGCACAGAAAATCTGGTTTTTCATGTTAATCGCCTATGTACATAGGTATGATGTTCCACCCGGTATATATATATATATATATATATATATATATATGTTTCCTGAATTAATATTCTAGCAGTTTAAGAACCCGTGAGATATGAAATTCATATCTTACGTTAGCTATAGTAAACGTGTGTACAGTATTTTGAATTAATAACATTTTATTTTGAACTTCCATTATCATTATTATTTATTTATAAATTATAAATAAATAAATATATCATCACGCCATATACCCATTACTGGGTGTGTCACTCTGCCGTAGCAGATCCCGGTAAGTGATATATTTCTTCGCGTGAAGTGAGATTACTAGCCGTCAAATCACGGCCCCCAAAGATGTTAGTGGAGGGAAGTCACAGGGGTAGATTTAATTTGATGAAAATTGTTTGTTGTCTGTGGAGTTCGAACCAGAGTTCTCAAGATCCACAGGCCGACTCTATACCACTGAGCCACCTAACCCGGTTACAGTAATTAAGTAATAAATTACAAAAAAAAAACAGTAATAGTACCTACTTCAAAAAACATAACTTATTTCATCTATCCATAATGAGGTAAGTATCTAGCACTATTAACAATTAAAATTGTCACCTCTAACATCAGTCTAACATCGTCGAGTCTTTGGCTGTTGCCGCCACAGTCCACATCTGGCCTAAACGTTCTCCCGGGCCAGTGGTCCACATCCACATCCACCGTTCACCGTTCCAGGTAACCGACAATCACAGCTCACAGCTCACAGCTTCAACCTAACCTATATCAGCCAACCCACACGCTTGCATCGCGGTGTCGGCTCCTTTGTTTCACACCTATACCAGCCTAATTAGTTTCAGCATCTAATTATCGGGGCCGGAGTTCGGTTTTCGTGCACGCCATAAATTAAAGAGCGGTCAGGCGTCGGCTATTAGTGCCGGCCGCAGCGATACCGCCGCCGGCTTAAACATTCAGTGTCGAAATCATTACTTAGGTGTAAACTTGGTGAGGCAATTACCTGCGTGCCCCGTTAATAATTCATTATGTGGCCCATACCGCCCCCGCCCGACCCAGCCCCGGTGCCCGAGTGTGAAGTATTGGAGGTCGAAACAACTATAAACGTATGGAATTTGTATCCGGTCGCCAATTTTAGGTTATCTACATATACGAATGTAGTGTCTATTGTTCACAAATATATCAAATTCTTGGCTATAGTCTAAGTATATAAATTTAAATATATAAATACTCGTATTACACTACCACTATTTCCATTATTGTATGTGACACAGGCTACAGCAGATCTTAAATAAATAAATAAATATATCATCGCGCCATTTACCCATTACTGAGTGTGACACTCTGCCGAAACAGATCTCGGTAAGTGATATATTTCTTCGCGTGAAGTGCGGTTACCGGCCGCCAAATCACGGCCTCCAAAGATGTTAGTGGAGGGGGAGCCACAGGGGCAGATTTAAATTGGTGAAAATTGTTTGTCGCCTTTACCCCATTACAGCAGATTTTGATAAATGAAATATTTTTGCCGATTCGATATCACTAAGCCACCTACCCGATTACAGCAGATCTTGATAAATGAAATATTTTTGCGCATGAAGTTTGGTTACCATCCGTCAAATAAGACCCGCAAAAGATTTTAGTGAAGGGAGAATCATAGAAATAATGTTAATGTAGTGAAAATCAGTTGTTAATAATAGGAATTGAAGTGGGATTCTTAATTCCATAATTCGATACATTGCAACTGTCCTATTCTGCTCAAAATTTAATATTCTTAATTTTTGGTTCAATTATTTTCAGAATGATTAAAATATATATCAATGTTTTATAGTCATATACAATTTTTATTTTCCGATCGGACGAAAAATATCATTTTTCTGTTGCGTTTTCGAACCGCAAAATTCATTATTCCAGTACGGGAATAATTTTTTCGGTTTCAGCCGGGTTTTATTTCCCGTACTGTTATTTCTTTTTGTCTGCCAACGAATATTAACCTACAGGAATAAATGATTAATCTTGACGTTTATAAATAAAAAATAAAATATTACATATAATTCGATTGAATTTAAAATACTAACGTTCGGGATAGCATACTTTTCCAATTAGTTACACAATATACTATTAAAAATTATATGAAAATGTGCACATCAAAATATATCAACTAATTGTCAATGTTTAAAACAGATCTATTAATTTCTATTTGGATTCAAAAGCCTGGAATTAATTTATATTATCATAAAAGAAATTTTTTTCATTCATTTTTACCGAGTCGACTTATGGATATAAGAACCAAGGTTTTCCCACGTTAAAACTACCCCTGTGGCGCCCCGTCTTTGAAGGCCGTGATTTGACATCACGCGAAGAAATATATTACTTACCGAGATCTTCTACGGGAGAGTGCCACACTCTGTAATGTGTAAAAGGCGTGATGATATATTTATTTATTATTTTATTCTACAATCTTTGTTAGCTAAATACTATTTCATTGATATTAAGTAAAAACATATGAGTACAAAACTTAACCCCAAATCATTATTACAAATAAATAAATAATTGTTGTTAATTAGTTAGTTATTTTGCCTACGTGTAACAACCTACTTGTATCAAAATATTAACTATTTTTAATTGTTGTTATTTCTTGAATTACTATTAATAATGTACGTACAAGAAGGTTTTACAAAACAATTTTGTATATTGTGAAAAGTGACAGATGACATCGATTTGCACTTGCAGTGGTATTCCTCTACATAAGTGCTTATCTTTTATTGTTCAAACACAAATTGTTGTTTATATTGCTTCTCTAAATTCATAATCAACATAAAATAATAAGTGTTATAACTTGGAAATAAATATAAAAGTACTCACTCTTGTTGAATCATTGGCAGCATCCCCTCCGCAATCGCACATCAGCATCCATCGTCCATCCAGCAGTTCGTCAGTCACAAAAAAATAAACTTTTCACTTTCCGTCCAATTCACCATTTCGCTACAAAAATGTTCACAGAGAAAACGAACAGCGCGAGAATAAATTGAACAGGTCGCACGGCTCTCACACCAGCAACCCCGCTCAGTAGAACGAGACAAGCTTACGCGACACGAACAAACCAGAGAGAGCGCGAACAGTACAGTGTGGCACGTATTGCAATAAACAATAATATCAGTGTACGATCAGTGCGCGGCTCCATGCTGTAATTACAGGGCCGAAGCGACCACGACATGATGAATTAGTACCCGCCTGCCCCTTGCGTCCCTTCCCGCAGCGATGATTGATCCTCTCGCGTTTTCGAAAATCGAGATTTTGTAAAACGTTCGTTAATCGCTCGCGCATAATAGTTGACGATCACGTACACGCACCCTTTCCCCGCGGTTAGCAGTCCGGCAACCGTGATGGCTAATTAATATGCGGGCTAAATTGTAATATGGGTAGCTATTACCGGTCCAGATATTACGTGTTAAGCAAAAAAGTTAAATTCTTGTTTACGTCCCGCCCCGCGCACTTTTACATGCTACCATGAAGGTGTTGGGAACGCCAACGTAAAAGGGAAATTATGTCAACGCGAATGAAACACCGATAGATAAACGGTGTGTTATTATCACTAACATTTTACTGCACTGCTAAATCAGTTAATTACTAAAGACTCAAAAGAATTTTAGTTGTCAGTTTCGTAAAAGACTTGTTGATACGACGATTGACACATAACTGTTTACAACTTTAACGTTTTTCACGTGTCACCTTGTCTTGATAAAATTACATGTAACATCAAAAACCTGCCTAAGATTAAATAATAATTTTATGAAACATTTGCTTTAAATTTAATGCACAATTTAGAAAAAGTTATTTGTAAATTGTTATAATGAGTATATTACATGTTTATTATTAATTATGATTATTAACACCAAGATAACTATTTTGATTATTCCACTGATTAACAATAGTCCTAAATAGCATTTGTTTTAAGTTTAGTCTATGTGCTGCCATCTCTGATACACGGGCTGAACTATACGCCTGGCGCTTATATAGTCGTGGCAAGTTTAAATATTACTGTGTATCAGACGTAATAAAACAGATAAATATATTATAGATTGATACATTTATTTATAACAAATATTAATTATTACACTGTTATAAAAATAGGTATAATTAGTTTATAGAAAAATATATAAATATACATACATTAAATATTAAATATCAGTCAAACTTTACGCATTACCATTCGTTTCGTTTTCTTCTTTATTTATCGCTGGAGCTACCATGAAATTCAAGAAACCATCAACATCATCCATTTCTTTAGATGTGAACTTGACTACAATTGTTTGTCTTCCACTTGAAGGTGGAGTAAATTTAAAGCCAGCATTTGCATGAGCTCCACTAGCTACCGTGTAACCAACTTTTATTTTCAACTGCTTTTCTAATCCTGGACCTTCGACTGTAAATTCTCCTTTACGCATAGGAACTGGAAGAGGATTTTCCAAAGATATTTCAGCGGTTACTTCTTTACCTACTTCCGCAGGATGTAATAGTTTGATTTTGATGTCTGGTTTACGTACTCTATAAAATTAAAACAAAATAATAAATTACTTGCAAACTTTCACTAGAGTTACTTTGACTTAATTCAAAATACTTTGATAACAAATTAAATATGTACCTGAAATCATCTTGAGCAAAGTACTCAAACTTGGTGTCTTCAATGGTGGCAAGACAAGCAATATTAAACGCACATTGGTCCAATAATCTCTTTACATATTCTTCATATGTAACTTTCAATCTAACTTCTGCAGTAGTTCCTGCTTTTACTGTCTTTCTACTCTCATCTCTCTTCACCGGATTTGCAACTCTTCCTGTGTATAAAACACAATCAACTCTCAAAACAACATGAATCGTATAATCTTTATCTCTGCTTCGATTTTTCATAACTAAAACAACATCGAAAGGTTGACCAATCTTGATATCATCCAACAACTCAAAATTGAAGTGAATATCGTTGAAGTCTTCGTTGAGATAGTATCGAGAAAATATATTCTCTGATTGGCGAAGGGCTTTAAGCATGGTTTCACGCTCTTCGTTAGTCTTTTCTGGGTATTTGTAAGTAGCAGTAATATCATCTCGTTCCCATTTTCCTGGTGCTTTGGTACTGATCAGTTGACCAATTCCGTGAACATCTTTACGAAGGAGTTTTAAGGGCTGAGTTGGACCGGCATATCGCCAAAATACCTAATGATTAAGAAAATAACTTTTAATTTTTAGTTATAATATCCCAAGGCGATTGATAATACGAAATAATTGTATTACATTCCGAAAGCACATTGCTTGAAAACTGCCAGACGTCGGAGGGAGTGAATTATTATCTAAATGTTACTTGTTTGAGGAAACTGATAAAATTATTAAGTTATTTATTCGCTCGCAGGGAGTAGATGTAGTAAAGAAAATAAAGCAGCAAAGAATAAAATGGCTAGGGCATGTCTGGAGGGCTAGTGAGCAATTCTAGAAATGTTAATGTGGTCCCCCAGCGATAAAAGAAGAAGAGGAAGACCAAGATCAACGTGGTTACAAGAGGTAGAAGATGATTTGAAGGAAGCAGGTATTGGAAATTGGAGAAGAAGGGCAGAAGACAGGAAACAATGGAACAACATAGCCAAGAACATTTAAGACAGAAATGGAGAGTGATCCCCTCCAAAAAAGGATATAGAAAGCTTCGATTGAAGCGGTGCAACTCCACTGGGAGTGTTAAACCATTATTATTATTTAGGCTTGAGGGATATTCGGACGAAATTGTTTTTGTAGAATTCTGTCAGTTCAATAATTATTTTCATAGAGGCATTTAAAAATAATAACAATTAAATGTCAAATATTGTTTGTTGATCAATTGATTTCGCACATATTAGAAATAGATGCATTTCATTGAATAGTTTTTTATCTAAAATTTTTCTTTAATATTAAATAAATAGAAGGCTTCAGAATCTAAAATGTTTAAAAAAAAATTGCTAACGTTTCATTCTAAAAAATTAGCTCATTATTAGCACCTTGAAATACAAATACAATAATTATAATAGAAAACTTACAATTTAATCAAAATGTAAAACAAACTAAAAAAAACGTTAAATATAAAACAGATATTTGTAAAATGTCAATAAAAAAAGATACACTTGAAAAAATTAAAAGATAGATAAAACCAAGATAATATATGTTTAAAATTAAATTGCTAAATTTCCTTAAAAAAAATAATTTTATACATATATTATTGATTGTTTTTTTCATTTTTTATGTGTATCTTTTTTGTTATTATTGACCTTTTACAAATATCTTTTATATTTTACGTTTTTTTAAGGTTTTTTTGTTAGTTTTATATTATAATTATTGTATTTTAAGATGCTGATGAGCAAATTTTTTAGCTTGAAACGTTCACAAATATGTTTTTCTAAAACATATTGGATTCTGAAACCTTCTATTTATTTAATATTATTATTAATTGGATTCTAAATATAAATTTATAAAAAAAATTCTTTGTAATTCGTTTTGACTAGTTTTCATTAGAAATGATTGCATATATTTGGATATTATTTCATCTTTTTTTTTTGGCATAATTTCTATCAAATCACCACAAACCTTATCAGCATTAACCTCCGCGTACAAGAACGCAGCATCATAAGGTCTCAAAACCTCTCCACGTTTAACAGCTACTACAGATGCTGGTCCACATCTAAACATATCATCACTCAGCTCTTGAGGAGTAGCATCAATAGCTTGCCAACCGCCGTAACCGTCACCCATATCTGGTCGAGACATCCACGCTTCGTTCCAGACGTGGAAATTCCAAATTGAATCGGAATTCATCTCCTCCATGACTTTTCCCTTCTCGTCTACGAAGTAGTCGACGGTAAGAGAGTTTTGAGTGTCATGTGCTGAAGAATAGTTGGTGACTGGTCTGGAGGGGATTCCTACTGCGCGACAGACTGTAAAGAAATAAACATTAGTTGAGAAGGCAAGCAGTATACTACTTTTTATAAAAGTATATTATTTTTTCACTACCGACTGGAATTACAAATATTAAATAAAAACAACAGACTAATGGAATAGGTGGCTCAGAACCCGAGTTCGATTCCTATAGCCGAAAAACAATTTTCACCACGTTAAAACTACCCTCGTGACTCTCCCTCTACTAACATCTTTAGGGGCCGTGATTTAACAGCTGATAACCGCACTTCACGCGAAGAAATATATCACTTGCCGAGATCTGCTACGGGAAGTGCCACACCCAGAAAAGAGTGAAAGGCGTGATGATATATTTATATTTATTAATGTTCCGAAATATTTTTATTATAATCTGAACGAAAGTAACCTCTTAGATATAAAAATTATTGTTGATATATGAAATTACATAAACAACAATAATGCTTTTATTATTTTTGTGAATTTAAATGATATCGATAAAATAAATACAAACAAAGAATAGGATCAATTAGTTACTTCCTTTCAGACAGAAGAATAAATGTCGCTTATTTGATCTGTAGTGAAAAAATAATAGTTAAATTTATTTCAATAGTTTGAAATACAATGGTAGTTGAAAAAATAATTTGTTAAATGAAAGAATTGAATGACTTCAATAATAAAGTTGGTACAAGAAAATGAAGATTTCATTATTATATTTTCATTATTAAGAATTTAAATTTAAAGTATTAAAAATTATACGAAAGAAAATATATATTTTTAGTACCAATAAAACTCATCATCAAAACATACTTATTACTATAAATTTTTTAATGATAAATAAACAAACATCATCTTCATGAATCACTATTTTGTAAAACCCACAGATAAAGCATGTTTCATTCCATTTAATCTTATCCTTTCTATTTTAGTAATAGCATTTCAAAACACAAGACCAATATTGCAGAACTTTCCTGGTTCGTGGATTGCATTACAAATTTCCAAGTGCATTGTGGAAACTCATTTCAATGACTGCTAGCTATTTGTAACAATGATATAGAATTTTTAACTATCATTATTTCAAACTTCTAATCTATACTTACTAGTAGACAAAACTCCGGAGAACACCCAACACTGTCCATACTTCACAGGCTTTCTCTTCTTATAGAACTTCTGCATGATTTCCATGCTTCCAATCCACTTCGTTGGAGCAGTTCCTCCATCAAAATCTTCGCCCCAGTTGCCCATGACACATCCGTTGTCATCCGCAGAGTTAACAGCTGCTGATATCGCTCTCACAGTGCGGACAGGGTCACCTCGAGCACCACCAGATACTTTACCGATCTTGTGGATAAGAAGAAGAGAACATTCGAGGACATCGCGTTCAAATTGAGCGTATTTCCAAACTGTTGGACGAAGACGGTTGTAGCTGCCACGCCAGATGAGACCCACGTCGGAGAGGGTGGTTTCGTCGCGCCAGTATTCATCTTTCATGTAAACCTGGAGCAAATAAGAATATTAATTTAACTGAATTGAAAAAGCTGGTATGATTAAAATAATCAAAATGATAATGAGAACTCCAGTTACTAATATAATATAAATCCACTATTTTTTTGTGAAAAATTAAAGAGACATATTTTGTCGTAACGTTATTTAATCATTTGGTATCATAATATCGAGTCGGCCTGTAGATCTTGAGAACCCTGGTTCGATGCCCACAGGCGACAAACAATTTTCACCAATTTAAATCTACCCATGTGGCTCCGCCACCACTAACATCTTTGAAGGACGTGATTTGACGGCTGGTAACCGCGCTTCACGCGAAGAAATATATCACTTACCGAGATCTGCTTCGGCAGAGTGCCATATCCAGTAATGGGTAAAAGGCGTTATGATATATTTATTTATTTAATTTATTATATGAGTATTTAGTATTTATAAATTTTAAGTAGCATTATCATTTATATAGAATGAATTTATATGTTTTTTACTCAGAGTATATATGTATTTATAAGCTGTGAACATAAATTTTGGATGGAATGTTTTATCCGACTTTCGGATTGGATATTTTATACGAACTTTAGATCGGATTCAATCCGAGAGAGATCTAATCCGATATGAAATCCAACTTCGAATCGGATGGATCGAATTCGGATATCGTATATTTTGTCGGCCTCTACTAAATACTATCTACTGCAGTTAAAAAGTAATCTTCAATAAATAAGTCGTAATAGCATATTTATATAAATTTAAAATCAATGGCTGGTAGCACAAGCTCTATTTTTGACTGTTTTAAGAGCAGTGTATTTGGGTGTATTAGCTATCTCTAACATGTTAAAACCATGCTCTTAAAACACCCAAAAACAGAGCTTGTGCTACCAGCTATTATTACAATTCCAACGAAAGGTAATATAAAGAAAGCAAGTTGTTAAAAAATTTCTTCTGTTCAATCCTCATTTTTAAAGTTATCAATAATAACTGATTGTTAATTGTAAAAAGATGTTATGCAATTCATAAAGTTAAAAAGTTTTTGTTTTATTGGCTAAGTCATAAATAAAAAGTAATGAATTAACAGAGTCGCAAAAAATAATTGTAGTAAATACTTTATAGCGAAATACGTTACATTAATTAATTTGTACGAATATGTAGAAAGATAAGATAAGATGGGGTAGGTGGTTCAGTGGTATCGAGTCGGCCTGTGGATATTGAAAACCCTGGTTCGATCCGCACAGTCGACAAACAATTTTTACCAATTTAAATCTACCCCTGTGGCTCCCCCTCCACTAATATCTTTGGGAGCCGTGATTTGACGACTGGTAACCGCACTTCACGCGAAAAAATATATCACTTTCCGAGATATGCTTCGGCAGAGTGCACACTCAGTAATGGGTAAAAGGCGTGATGATATATTTATTTATTTATTTTTTAATAACTAAGAGTTATTAAGAATGTTGATAAGCTTTATTGAAGTATTAATCATAAATGCCATTTTAGTTTTAACTGAAACTCGTATTTTTTTAGATAATCTTTAAACCCAATGACTCAGTCTAGAAACAATCTTCAAAAATAAATAAATAAAAAAGGATTTCCCAGAAATAAACCGGAACTTGCCATGCCAAATATAGTCATTAATAAATAATAACTCAAACTCATTTACTTCTTGCGAACAGTCAATAAGTCTAAAGATCAATTATTTATAAATACTGATTATTCTAAAAAAATAGAATTTAAAATGAGGAAGTGATTCATAAAGAACAAGTTGCAAGGCAACTCTTGTATGCATCTTTTTTACTTGAAGGCCGAATGCAAATTATGAAACACATTCACTAAATTAGGAAAACACCTGAACACCTAAAATAAAAACAACAACAACACCACTAACCTGATCTAGTTTACACCACGGGTTAAACAAAATATAAATACTGGTGGGGTAGCTGTAGCTAAGTGCTCCATCATCTATCAGCTTTGTGTCGATATCCATCTTCCACGATGCCACCACGCAGTCTGGTGCTGGAGTTATGGCTACAGTGAGAGTGTCCTCGGTATTGGATTCTACGACAGCTGACCAGCCAGATTCTTTGGGACGTTTTGAAAGCAGAGGAATAGGAACTAAAGTTCCTAATCCATGGGTTGGTTTATCTTCATCTAAAGATAATTCAGTATATTAGCAACATATTTTTCAGAATGTTCATTTCATAAATAAAAATCTTATTATGTCACATATTATATAAGTAAATATATCACGCCATTTACCCATTACTGGGTGTAGCACTCTGTCGTAACAGATCTCGGTAAGTCACATATATCGGTTACCAGTCGTTAAATCACGGTCCCCAAAAATGTTAGTGGAAGGGGAACCACAGGGGTAGTTTTAACGTGGTGAACATTGTTTATCGACTGTGGGAATCGAACCCGGGTTCTTAAATCCACAGGCCGACTTAATACCACTGAGCCACCTACCTCATTATATTCGATATAATTTTACTTCCCAAGCGTCTAACGTTGAAGAAGTAATGTAATTAAGATTCGAACTAATTGTGCCTTGAATGCAACTCTGTAACACTGTCGCTCTATAAGTATCTGCTAGATTAATTTGACTAATTAATAACATTTTTATGAATTATGTCGTATAGATGTTAAAATGGCAAAGAAAATTTGTAGGAAATGTTATCTATAAAAAAGTACGCATAAAACTCTTGAAAATAAATAAAAATTTGTTCAATTTTAATCAAATTAAATATACTTGGTCGATTTTATAAATGACAAATTAATTTATTTCCAAAAGTCAAAATTTCGGTTGTAATTGATATATGTATATAATATATACAGGGTGTTTCACAACTTAGAGCAAAAAATTAAAGAGTATATTCTGTACGACGTGCTGATCATGAAACAAAAAGATTTTTTTTTAATTCGAAAATTAAGGGTTGTTAACCTAAAACATTTTTTGTAGTACTGCACTGGATTCGGTTTCCTATTAAACACAAACAATGAAGTAGGTATCAACTACGAAAGAATAATTACACAATTCAATTATTAGCAGTTATTTATAATATAATTTTATTTAATTAATAACTTTAACATAATCATCCACCCAGTGGCAGTGGCAACGAAAAATTTTGGACTGGGAAACATGGAAAATAGTTTTGCGATTTAAAAAAAAAATTCTTTTTGTTTCATGATCAGCACGTCGTACAGAATATACCCTTCAATTTTTTGCTCTAAGTTGTCAAACACCCTGTATACTGCTCAAAATTGTACAGGGATATTTTAAAAATGGAATGTAAAATTAAAACTTAATATTAAATAAATAAAAGGCTTCTTAAATACATATTTATAAAATTAAAACTATTAATTACATTTAAATATTTCTAAGAAAAATAGTACCTTAGGTATTCTTACAAATATTTGATTAGAATTTATACCTAGTTTTAATTTTACTTTTAATTTTTAAAATATACAATTTTGAGCATTATTATTCGAATTTATTAATTTAAATACATTTAAGTGTATTTGTTCTGTCCTTTTATAAAATCCGGCATTATTGTATTATTTTAAATAAATTCATATATTTGTAAGTAAGATATTTTATTTTCGGAAAAACTAATCAGAAGTGAAGCAGTTGGTTAAAATAATTGACTCGTAATTATTTTTTTTTAGTATGAGTCAAACTTTAGGTCAACCTTCAACCGTCTTCAAGTCGAAATTGAGGTAATAAAATGATTATAAATTTTAATTTGCTGGAGTAATTCTATTATTTTTCTACTATGGTGTAGGTGACTCAGTGATATCGAGTCGACCTATGGCATTGAGAACCTGGGCTCGATACTTACAGCCGACAAACAGTTTTCACCACGTTAAAACTACCCCTGTGGCTCCTCCTCCACTATCATTTTGGAAACCATGATTTGACGGCTGATAACTGCATAAATTGATTGCTTACGAAGACCCGTTACGACAAAGTGCCACACCCAGTAATGGGTAAAAGGCGTGATGATTTATTTTATTTTTCTACTACTCGTTACTAATTCGACAATACATATATTTTAAAGTTATTGTATTATAATTAAAACTGTTTTACGAGGCTCTAGGAACAGGAATATACGATATTATGAATCTTACTTGTCTACGTTTTGGCTATCGGCCGTTTTCATGCATTTATATATTGTTTTGGCGATTCTGTTGGTATAGATTTATGCTACCTACTGTTCTTTAATGTGTGTAAATTAAACAAATGAACTGTAAAATCTATAAATTTTATGTGAACACATTATAAATGTTTCACTTTAAATTGTATCTAATAAAATACATTCATGCAAATAAAAATAATTGCTACAGAAACAGAAACTCGTGATGATTTAAATTTAACTAAAACAACTTCTAAACAAACCGATAGAAATGTCATTGTAAATCAACAGCTATTGTTATAAAAATAGATATAAAAGTGATTCAAAACAGCTGAAATAAAATTATATTATTGGCACTAAACAAAGTACAACAGGTTTGAAAACATTTAATAAAATAAATATATATTTATTTCATTTAAATTCGTAATTTTTATTTTTAAATTTAATGTTCACTTTTTAATTTATTACATTAGTTGGTAACATACTTCACCATTCGTTATAACTTATTTGGACTTAAAATGGCTATCACCATAACTGAAACGTTTTAAGGTTAATTAAACATATTGGCCGGTTGTACAAGCTCTGTTTTTGGGTGTTCTAAGAGCACGGTTTTAACATGTTAGAGATAGCTAAAACACCCAAAAACACTGCTCTTAAAACAGACAAAAACAGAGCTTGTACTACCAGCCATTATAATTTTAATTATGGGGTAAGTGGCTCAGTGGTATCGAGTCGAGCTGTGGATGTTAAGAACCCTGGTTCGATCCCCACAGGCGAAAAACCATTTTTACCAATTTAAATCTATCCCTGTTGTTCCTCTCTACTAACATCTTTAGAGACCGTGATTTGACTAATAACCGCACTTCACGTGAAGAAATATATCACTTACCAGGATCTGCCAAATTTAGATGAAAAACCTATATCTGTGTCCATGGAAACCAGCGTGAACGTGACCGCTGGTTTGATCATGATGTAGTTTAATCTATTACTGTACTGAGTGTAACACTGCAGTAACAGATCTCGGTAAGTTATATATTTTACGCGTTTGCCAGTCATCAATTCAAGGCCCCATCCCCAAAGATATTAGTATTTAAAGAAAGAGGCACAGGAGTAATTATTTTAACATTATGAAATTCACTTGTATATATATATATATATATATATATATATATATATATATATATATATCATCACGCCTTTTACCCATTACTGGGTGTGGCACTCTGCCTAAGCAGATCTAGGTAAGTGATATATTTCTTCGCGTGAAGTGCGGTTGCCAGCCGTCAAATCACGGCCCCCAAAGATGTTAGTGGAGGGGGAGCCACAGGGGTAGATTTAAATTTAAATTCACTTGTCGACAGTACAAATCGAACTTCACAATCCATTGAATACATATACTAAACGAATTTAATTATGTCAATAAGAACTAACCTGTGACGGTGAAAATAAACGAAATTCCATCCTTCTCCGAATCATACGCTCTGCTAGTGGCAATAGCCAACCGGAAGGGCTGTCCTCTTCTCACCACCAAACGAGGCTCCGTCTCCCTCTTCATCAGCTCATATTTATCTGTGTGGTGATCCGTGCCGTTGAGTGTGATACACGGATCAACAGCCTTGATGATCAACACGTCTGGCTTGGGAACCGCATCACCATCAATGACATCTAAAAGAAAAAATCTGTGTTACATATTTAGAGATAAGTAGGTACGTATAAAATCGTTCGAGGTCGTAATTCTTGAGATTTCTTGACAGATTTTCTAATGAATTAATTTATTGAGTACTTAACGGAAGATATGTAATTTGATCTCAATTTTTTTTATCTAACTAGTTTATATGGTTAATAAAAACTGCTTGTATACTAAAAGAACTATTACTGTGTTATGGAACAGACTGTTCCTCACTTCTAAGAAATATGAAGTCCTTATACATTATTTAATCCTGTACCATGGATGGGGGCGAAGAATTTGATAGATTATATCAGTAATTTAGTTTTTGATCTAATTTTTCTTTCAGTTCAATATATATATATATTTATTAAATACATTATTTTTCTTGTATTTAAAACCTAAAATTATTTACAATAAATAATTAGAGTAAGTAATGATAGACGGTTTCAATAATAGGTAATGTAATTTTATTGTTTATATTTTAAACAATTTATTATTTATTGTTCTATTAAAATATTAAGGAACATATTTAAATTATTTTTCTAGTAATGAAAAATTTTGATCCACCCGAAAATGAAATCTATAGACGTCCTTGTCAATTTTGCGAAAAAAATTATTAGAAATTACTTAATAAATAAAACTATAAGCGAAAGTAAAAAATTAAAACAATACATAAATTATAAACTTAAGTCTTTTGTTGTATTAATTACACAATATTATTAACTACTACTATAATTAGCCAAAATTACATTGAGAACATAGTTTTTTATAACATCATTTTATAAATACATATTGTTTTCTTGTTTTTATAAGCGTTGATTGAATAATGTTAAATTTATTCAGTCTACTATATCTATCTTAATACATCTAAAGTGGTCTCCATTGTATTTTTTTTTAGTGTTACCTATAATTAGATGTTAACGTAATATGTTTAAAAATATGTACTTTCAAAGGTAAGTAATAAAAACTTGTTTATGTTATTACAAAAAAAACTATTAATTTTCTTTTAGTAATAAAATCATGACCTGTAGGTCTCTCTTTTATTTTTACTTTTAGTATTAATCAATCCGAAATAGCAGTTAAATGGTATTCAATAATTCTAATTTAATTTGTCGCACATTAATGTCAAGAATTAAAATTCATTTATACCTGACAGACAAGTTCATTGTTAATAACTGCCTAAATTTACAAAGGTAGACCGCATAGACTCAGTGAAATCGAAAGTCAAAATCGCTGTTAAAATCTAGGTCAGAGACGTTTGACCTTGTTTGGGTGCGTGCATCCTCGAATTACTAACAAGTTACAAGAATTACAAGACTTCTCTGCAACAACTACGAAGTGCGAATCATTTACATTGAAGCACAGAGCAATCGTTGAATTACAAAGAGATTCTCAGGAACCACTTCAACAAAATAAAAGTGATGTCACTTTCGTGCCGAGGACAATGTCCATCTCAAGATAAAAATAAAAAATGACAACAGGAATCGCCCGATTATCATTCAATTTTATGCAAAAAAAATTAGATGTTTTGAGTCGTTTTTTGATAACTTATGACTAAAAGGTTAAAAATTGACATTTTATGTTTATTTTTACTTGTGATTTAATTTTTACACGCTCATTTTTTTAATAAAAGTATGGGCAGCAGATGGATTATATTCAGCACTAGTTTTTAGCACATTTTCTTATGATTTTATCATTGCATATGTATTTCTTTAGTTTGCTATTTTACAAGAAGTTTATTTAATTAAAGGAGAGAGATGAATTTAATTCATTAACTTTATATATTTATTTATTTATGTTACTCTGTACAACAGGAACTTAATCCCAATTACAGTACAGGGTCCGCACTCACCGAGCCGTAGTGTGGTAGTTTATATAATTTTTAGCGTGAGTGAGATTCGAACTCGGGATCTCCGGACTCGAATTCCATATTGCTAACCACACCACCGTACTGACGGATAAATCAATAATCAAGTCCGGATCTTATGTAGGTTTTCATTTGACATTCCAGAAATATAAAAAAAAATATTCTAAATATTTATTCAATATTTCCAGTTAATATTTATTTGTTTTAATTCAAGTTCAAAAGTTGAACAACTATACCTACAACGATTAACAAGCATGCAAAGTACAACTTGTGATTGAATGTGATCTAAATAAAAATGACATAATTATGAATAAAACATTTTAAAATTATTTACATATGATTTAATTCCAATGGTTCTAGAAATTTCGGAGATGTTAGATATGTGTCAACTGCATGATGTCAATAATACATTGCGAAATAGAAACGTATGGTTCAGTGGTAGAAGAATGCGTTTGTTAGGTACAAATAAAACAAAACGGGCACTGATGAAGGTCGACAAGTTTGACTTCGAAACACGACTACACGTATAGATAAAAACTATTAATAAAACAGCATCAACCATCTGCACTCCTTATCCTGATACAGAATCAGATTCAGTCTCAACTCGAAGAATCATAATTCAATTTAGAACTGTGTCATTCAGTCTTTGCTCTCTGTTCCAGAATCAGAACTTATTTATAGTATTCCAGAAATACTTGAACTTCAATCATATTGGCACAAATTGTTTCGAGAACAAAAATAAAAACAAAAGTATGCCATAAATTGTTTGGAAATTTATAAACAAATGACACCTAATTTTAATTTTCCAGAAATTTGCTTTTGTGGATTAAAATAGATTTATTACAAGAGCTATTTAATTTTCATAAATATTTACAAAATATTTCATTCAGTCTAATTTAAAAATATTCTCAATATTTATATTTTAAATTTTAAGATTTATGTTGCTGTATGAAATTTGGCCAATGACCAATCCTACAAAATTATAAACAATTACAATATATTTCTGAGAATTATGAAACATTAAGATAAAATCCAATCAGTGTCAAGTCATACAAGAAATTCAATTCATCTGTGTTCTATTCATAATTCATCATTTTTTTGTTGAATGAATGAGTAACAGAAAATAATGGCTAATTCTAACTGAAACCACAAGCTGTCTCTATGGATACCTACTACAACAACATCCTACATTCTCATACACATTTTATTATAAATCTTACGTCATCGACGAAGTTGTTCAATTGACTCAGTTTTCTTAAGATTGTTTGCTGGACAAATTGAACCAAAATTAGACACATTATGAGTGTAGGTGAAACGAAATGTCAGAAATAAAATGGTAATAAAGTCAAAAGCCGAATTTACTTTTAGCCTATTTTTAATTTTTCGGTAATGTTTATTTTTCCAGCTGCCACCAACTGTATGTTGACAGTTGTTTGTTTGAACATTCTTTAAAACTTTGATTGTTTATTGGCGGATGAAAAGTGGATCTCAATTTTTATGGCTCGTTTAGTGACTGATGATGTTGTAAAGCTATTTATTAATCGCTTGCACATGTATTTTACAAAGATATGAAAGAATTATTTCGAGAATTAGACCAGAAAAACTGACATGCTTCTTATATATTTTCATTAGTAAATCACAAGCATGCGATAACTGATTATAAATTGTTTTAACTAAATAAACGGGAACATGTGAAAATTACAAATGTTTGTTTATAAATCAAGTGAAAATGTGCCAAGGTGTAGGTCATATTTAAAATTAAATTAAAGAATAATTTAAATTAAATAAATAATGTATGATTTGCACAATTTATTTGGTAACTTGTGACGAATACAAAATGAAATATAGGTAAATATATTTAAAAATAAAAGTTTAGTATTAGAATGAGTAAAATAAGAATATAAAAGTCATAAATATTTTGTAACTGTGATTTGTTATACAGTAATAATAATGAACTCATATTTTTTATTTTAATTAAACGTAACAAATTAATGCATACACTTGAAACGTAATGTAAAATAATCATAAATATAATATAAATTCTTGTTTATTATATATTTATGTAACAGTATTTTTTTTTATTCATCTGAACTCTTAAAAAGTAATAAAATATGCTAAATTACAAATGTACTATTAACTGTTTTGATTTTTTATAAATGAAAACAAACAAACCTGATTTATCATTAACTTCTGGAGGTTTGGGTAGCGGACTCAACGGTGTATCATTCTCCAACTGATTCGGTTTAAAAACCGCCCTAAAACACCCACAAGTTGGGCAGCAACCCCTTGAGAATCTATTCCCCATCACTATAAATTGTTTCTTTCACAGTTTCGATCAAACCACTCCCGTCATTTCACTCACTAATTCACAAATTATGAAATTAAGTACGTTGTTTAAACGTGCGTTTGTTTTCGCGATGCTATCGACTGGACGTCGTGCGAGACTTGTTTGCAATGTCGCGCCACACCTTCCTCGAACTCTTTTAAACGACGCGGACACGATGTTAGCGGAGGGGAAGTGTTAAACTCTCAAAGAGATTCTGATGCTGGAATGCATCTGTGTGCTGGAGAGCACGGTCAAGAGGTTTTAGATACTTTGCTTTTTGTGCTCCACAATGTTCTTTGATAGCCGAAGAGTTTTAAAATATTTTTTTAAACTAAACTAGACAAGATCCTTTTTGTCAAATTAAATCAAATAATGTTTTATTTAGTCTTATATAATTCCAGAACGAATTATTATTTTATGGAAGTCGTTTTCTGTTTCAATATAGGATATTTGGTATATCCGTCTTACCGCCAATTTTCGGTGAATATTCGATTTAACCGAATAATAATTATCTGAGTGAATAATTAAACAATTCTTATAAAGAATATAACATATTATTAATAAAATAAGACATTATTCTTCATTTCATTTTTATTTCACTTCAGATTATAAAGTTATACAATATTTATAAATAAATAAATAAATATATCATCACGCCTTTTACCCATTACTGGGTGTGGCACTCTGCCTAAGCAGATCTCGGTAAGTGATATATTTCTTCGCGTGAAGTGCGGTTACCAGCCGTCAAATCACGGCCCCCAAAGATATTAGTGGAGGGGGAGCCACAGGGGTAGATTTAAATTGGTGAAAATTGTTTGTCGTCTGTGGGGATCGAACCAGGGTTCTCAAGATCCACAGGCCGACTCGATACCACTGAGCCACCTACCCCATACAATATTTAATAATTATTTTTGAGTTTATTGAAATATTCAAAATGTTTATTTCTAAATAGATAAAAATATTAATTGATTGAAACTGTATGAATATATCTAATAGTATATTATAATGACATTGACATGAAAAGTTGATACGATAAATCCTTTACTAAGATAAATAATATTATCAAAAATAGTATATTTTAGACATTAAAAATAGTATAATTTGGATAATTTGTTAGTCAGTAATTTGAATATTTGGTTTTTGGCTTTTCGAAAAATCATTATCTATTGTGTCACTAATTTTAACAAAGAACAAATCTATTTTTGTATTGTTTAAAGTAAAACTAAAATTGTATAATTTTAGCAATAATTTTTTTTTATTGATAAAAATAGCATAGAGTTGCAATAATACATCAAATAAACTTATTTTAAAACTAATGCTGTGGTCTCTGGATCCACTTTGAAGATGAAACATTTTTAACTAACTTACAATCTAATAAATTAGTAATAGATTCATAATGGAATAAATTTAGTTTGATATAAATTTATAAATCTTTTATCATTTTATGTAGGTACTTTGAATTTTAAAGACTAGTACTTGATCTATTTTCAAAATATAAATAATAATAATAAAATTCAAGTAAATTTGTTCTAGAAAATGTATAATAAAATTTAGTTCTTATCAGTTTTTGACAAGTAAATTATATTGATTTGTTCATATTTATAATATTTAGTTTAATTATTACGAATAACAGAGATTTTTTTGCATTTCATACTTTTATCACAAATTTTTAAAGTTATCCATTGATAAATTAACTAATATAAAATAATATAAGGTAATATAAAATAACAATAAATAGTAAACAAAAAATATATGTTTTCACATGCAAACATATTTCTAAAACAAACGAATTTACATTTCAAATATGCACAGTGTTTTAAGTTATTGACGAAACCTTCAATTACCACAAAACAAATGTAAATCGCTATTAACATTACAAATACAGATAATCCTAGCCAAGGACGAAAACATTTCCTGTCAAGAACTCGACTAATACGTATATTTCACTTAGGTAATATTTATGTTTACCACGTTTAGAATGCACAGATCACCTGCATACACAATCAAACGATGCATTGTTTTCAAATCACTCTTGCAAGATTCGTCAGCTCGAATCCGGAACATCAAGCAGGAATTTGCAAGAGAATTTTATTATCTTATGTGTAAAAATATAAACAGAATTCAAAAGAACCAAGTTTGGAAGCTATGAGCATTATTATTTTCAAAATAACATGTGAACTCTCATTTAATAAGATTGGTTCTTATATTTAAAAAAAAATTGAAATGCAATTGTTTCAAGAAAAAAAAACAATGATAAGTGTAGGCTTAAGATATGATCAGTTTATGAATCGATTATTAAGAATATTAACTAATAGCAACAGAATTTAACAGGTGAATAATTAATTTTCAATTTTTGTTATATATGTTTTTTAAATTTTATTAATGTTACACTCTACAACAGGAACTTAATCCCAATGGCTGGTAGCACAAGCTCTGTTTTTGTCTGCTTTAAGAGCAGTGTTTTTGGGTGTTTTAGCTATCTCTAACATGTTAAAACCGTGCTCTTAGAACACCCAAAAACAGAACTTGTGCTACCAGCCAATGATAGTATAGGATCCGGACTCACCGAGTCGCAGTATGGTAGTTAATATAATTTTTAGCTTGACTGCGAATCGAACTCGAGATCTCCGGATTTGAATTTCGTCGGACACGAAATATGACATAACTTTGAATGTACAGTGACAATGATAATTAAAAAGTACTTGCTGGACAGATACGCTAACCCAGTGGTCGGCAAAGTGCGGCTCCAGAGCCGCATGTGACTCCTTGGCTCCTTAAATGCGGCTCTGGCACAAATATCCACGGAAAGCGCAATAATATTTTCATTTTTCAAAAAAACTTAGTAAGACAATAATTACATCTTATTTTGATAAATTAAAATTCTTCTATAAATCGAGAACATGTATTTGTTGTATGTATGTGTTTTTGTTTAAGTTAAGAGATAGATAGGTAATTAAAATTTTATATTGTTGTAAAAATACGTAACGAACATCGAGTTTAATTATATTAGTTTTCGTAAACATAAAAACAAACCATGTACAAGCTACCGGCTGATAAACACCATTTTAAAACAATAACTTTAAATATGAGGGAAGCATTTATCAGCAGGTTTCAGGAATTTAAAAACAGCAGAGCAACTTTAGCATTTGTCAAATATCCTCTTAATGCTACGATAACCGAGTTGAAATTTTGTCCTTTTGAAATTGACATTAGTAGCTTTGAAATACAATTGCTGGATTTAAAAAACTCTAAATTCGAACGTCCTTGTGTTGAATTGGAAATATTGGAGAAGAAAAAATGTGATCTTAGTTCACAACACAAGTGATTTGCTTTGAATGACCTGGAGAAGGAAGACATTATCATTTTCAACGCTTAGAATAGTATTCCTGACTCTTACGATCAGCTGAAAAAGCTCGCGTTTGCTGTTCTTTACCTTTTCGGTTCTACATATATATGCGAACAATCTTTTTCAAGCATGAACATTATCAAGAGTAAACTGAGAAGTCGTCTTATTGATGAGAACTTGGAATCATGCCTCAAATTAAAAACAACAACATACAAACCTGACTTACTCAAACTTTCCAAGGAGATACAAGCACATTGTTCGCATTAATAAACATTTATTAAGTATGAAATTTAGTTTTATTTAGTGTAATAAAATTTAATGTAATAAAAGTTTACTAAACAAGCAGATTTGGCTCCCCATTTTTTTAAATTGTTTAAAATGTTAATATTTGGCTCTTTGGCTAATAAGTTTGCCGACCACTGCGCTAACCCTTACACCACGACACCCCTGTCAGAAATATGGCATCAACCGAATTCTTCAATCATAATGTCTAAACACAACATCGGTCCCAAAACTCCTATCATCATTGGCTGGTAGCACAAGCTCTGTTTTTGGGTGTTCTAAGAGCATGGTTTTAACATGTTAGAGATAGCTAAAACACCCAAAAACACTGCTCTTAAAACAAGCAAAACCAGAGCTTGTGCTACCAGTCATTGTTCTTGTATACATTCAGAGTCATATGATAAAAATAGAAAATTAGTTTGCGGTATGATTTCCTTTAAATCAGATGTTTGTCATGCCAGATGAAACCAACTGTTAATACTTATGATATAGCAGTCTTAGGATCGATGCTGTGTTTAGAGACTATGACGCCATACTTCGTACAGGGGTACAGGATTTGCATGTCTGCCCGGCAATCAGAAGGTCCCTTGTTTGAATTCAAAAGTCATCCGAATTTTTCTATCATAAAAATAATTTTAAAAGATGGAAAATTAGAACTATTGTTAATAATAGTCAAATCCAAAATGCAAATGAAAAAAAGAAACTATTTATCATAATTAATTTTTAAATTCAATTCAGACAGCAGATCCATGAAATGCATTTTATCTAAATATAAAGTTTTTGTAGCTACAATTATATGTAAATACAAATATCAACATGCCTTTTACCCATTACTGGGTGTGGCATTCTACCGTAACAAATTTCGATAAGTAATATACATATATATTGCGTGTTACCAGTAATCAAATCACGGCCCCGAAAAATGATACGGGTAAGGAAGTCCCCGGGGTAGTTTTAATGTGGGGTAAAGTATGTCAGCTGCGAGATTCGAACTCGTGTTCTAAAATCCGCAGGTCGACACGATTCCATTTTTTTTCTATCACTTATCAGTGACGTAGTATTTGAAGGGTTAAAGGTTAACTATATAAATATGGATCTTATTATCTACTCCAATAATGAATTCCATTAACATACACATTTATTAGAATTTATGTCTGAGTCACATCGTAAAAATTTATTTAGTTAAGAAGTGTTTAATTATTTTCTTTTTTGCAAAGGTCAAAATAATTTTAAAATTTCATATCTTTATACTATTTTGTAATAATAATAATCACGTTAAAGACTAGTGTTAAAGACACTACTGCATTTTTAAACTAAATTATCTGAAAATATAGGCCATCGCAGAATATTGTTTCATTTCCTTTTCAAAATTTATAAATTTCTTGTTTATTACTATTATATTGTTGTAGGGTTGATGGCTCAGTGGTATCGAGTCGGCCTGTGGAATTTGAGAACCTGGGTTCCATTCCCATAGTCAACAAATAATGATCACTACGTTGAAACTACCCCTGTGGCGCCCACTCCATTAACATTTTCAGGGGCCATAATATGACGGCTGGTAACCGCACTTCACGCGAAAAAATATTTCACTTACCGTGATCTGCGACGGCAGAGTGCTACACCCAGTAATGGGTAAAAGGTGTGATAATATATTTATTTATTTGTTATAATGTTTCTTTTCAGTGAAGCATGAATGTTTGTTGCTAGGTGATGGCTGTTTTACCTTCCGTAAAATACTTTCCGGCCGTTAAAGAAGTATTTGAATTACAAAAATTTCTTTAAAATAATAACAAAAAATAATTTCCTTAACATAAAGTTACCGAACTTGACTTTGTTTCGTTCGACAATTTCCTTCACTTGAGCGAAAAACTGCATATACGAGTATTATTTGTACGGAATTCTAATCCGGAGATCCTGAGTTCAAATCGTACTCAAGATAAAAATTATATGAACTACCTCACTGCAGCTCGGTAAGTCCGGACCTAGTACTGTAATTAGGATTAAGGTCCTGTTATACAGTGTAACATAAATAAATAATTATAACTGCTTTAAAATGAAAAGAAAATTTATTATTGGAAAATATGTACATTTAAAAATAATAGAAACAAAATAGATATTGAATAATTTAATTTATTATAAATATTAAAATATTCTTTGGATGATATCATGTTAATATAAAGAAGTATTTTACATGACATTAATTGAATAAATTATACAATGATATCTAAAAATATTCGAGTAACTAGAAATATAATATGTATCAATAAATATCAGTCAAAAAATAATTCGCATCAGTTATAAATCTGTAAGATGTACAACAAATTATTATTATAAATTTCTCTCATACGCCTCTTGAATTTTCTTCCATTTTCGGAGCAACTACAAAATTAAGCATACCATCAACGTCATCCAACTCCTTAGATGTGAATCGAGCCATTATAGTCGTCGTTCCACTTGTAGGTGGAGTGAATTTAAACTCTGTCGAAGCTGTTGCTCCTACAGGAACCAAATTAGATAATTTAATTTTTATTTGTTTATCTAGACCTGGTCCTTGAACAGTAAACTCTCCTTTCCTTAAAGGAACCGGAAGAGGATTATCCAAAAGTATTTCTGCTGTCATTTCTCGTCCTTGAACTGCATTTCCTACTAAACGAACTTTGATATCCGGTTTGCGAACTCTAAAATCATCTTGAGCAAAATATTCGAATTTTGTTCCTTCTATCGTTGCAAGACAAGCAATTATAAAAGCACTTTGATCAAACAATTTTTTGACATATTCTTCGTATGTGACTTTCATTGTTATTCGTTCTGTTCCTCCTGCTTTAATCTCCATTTTTGAGGTTTCTTTTTTAACCAAGTTTCTTCTTTGTCCTGTGTAAAATGTTGTATCAACTTTTAAAATTGTGCTTACTGTATAACCTTTAGATTTGCTACGGTTTCTCATAACTAGTACTACATCAAATGGTTGTCCAATAATTATATCATCCCTTAACTCGAAATTAAAATGAACATCATTGAAATCTTCATTGAGATAGTAGCGTGAGAAAACATTTTCAGTTTGTCGAAGAGCATTTAACATCACTGTTCGTTCTTCTGTAGTGTGTTCTGCGAATTTATAAGCTTCTGTCAAATCTTCTCTATCCCACTTTCCGGCAGCTTTTGTACTAATCAGTTTTCCAATTCCAAGTATATCCTTTCCTAACAACTTCAATGGTTGAGTTTTACCAGTATATCTCCAGGTAATTTTATCCGCATTTACCTCTGCGAATACGAATGTTCCATCGTAAGGTTTCATGACTTCACCACGTTTGACAGCTACAACTGAAGCAGGTCCGCATTGGAACATTCTCTCACTGCGTTCTTGGGGAGTTGCGTCGATGGCTTGCCAACCACCGTAGTCGGGTCCCAAGTCAGGGCGAGACATCCACGCTTCGCTCCACACGTGGAAATTCCAGATGGAATCGCTGTTGAGGTCTTCCACGGCTTCGTTCTCTTTATCGACGAAATAGTCGACTGTGAGAGAGCTCTGCGTGTCGTGAGCACTGTTGAAGTTGGACACAGGACGGCTTGGTATTCCAATAGCGCGACACACTGGAAAAATGAAGATATTTGTTATTAATAATGCGTATTTGGATCATTTAAATTAGTTGAGATAAAGTGGAGAACATGATAAACTCAAGTTAATTAAAAAAACTGATGCATTTAAATAAACAAAAAAAAATATCATCACGCCTTTTACTCATTACTGGGTGTGGCACTCTGCCTAAGCAGATCTCGGTAAGCGATATATTTGTGAAATCACGGTCCCCAAAGATATTAGTGGAGGGGGAGCCACAGGGGTAGATTTAAATTGGTGAAAATTGTTTGTCGACTGTGGGGATCGAACCAGGGTTCTCAAGATCCACAGGCCGACTTGATACCACTGAATGAATTGATGCATTTATTGGGATGAAAATAAGTAATTTTAGTACTGTGAATAAAGTGTACGAAATATATCATTCAAATAAATAAGTGATATGAATCAGTAAGTATAAATTAGATCTGATTTAAATGGCAAATACAACAATATTTGAAATATATATTTAAAAAAGGATTCAATTATATAATTATATTAAATAAAGTAAAGGCTTCAGAATCCAATATGTTTTTATAAAATATTTATTTGTGGAAGTTTCAAACTAAAATACTAGCTCATCATCAGCACCTTAAAATATTTTAGCTTGAAACATCCACAAATAAATATTTTATAAAAACATATTGGATTCTGAAGCCTTTTCTTTATTTAATATTAACAATATTTGAAAGTTTTAAGTAAT
The DNA here is from genome assembly GCA_947425015.1 of Pterostichus niger. Taxonomy (NCBI): domain Eukaryota; kingdom Metazoa; phylum Arthropoda; class Insecta; order Coleoptera; family Carabidae; genus Pterostichus; species Pterostichus niger. The sequence continues at coordinate 21,552,159 of OX380345.1, read as the reverse complement.
CTTATCTAATTTTGAATTGTTTAAAATTAAATGTAATAATGTTTTCTATTGATCTCATAGTAAAAAATAAAAATGGAAGTAAAAAATATGTTCCTTACCAGTGGAAAGAACTCCAGCGAAGACCCAGCACTGTCCATACTTCACAGGTTTCTTCTCTTTATAATACTTCTGGAGGATATCCAAACTTCCAATCCACTTTGTCGGAGGTTCTCCTCCCTCATACTTCCCGGACCAGTTACCCATAACACACCCGTTATCATCATTAGAGTTGACAGCTGCTGACAACGCTCTTGTAGTGCGCACCGGGTCAGCGCGAGCGCTACCAGATACTCGGCCAAGGCGGTGTACGAGGTATAAAGAGCACTCGAGGATGTCGCGTTCAAATTGAGCGTACCGCCAGCCGGTTCGTTGGATCTGATTGGAGCCTCCGCGCCAAATAAGCCCGCTGTCGGAGAGGGTACATTCCTCACGCCAGATCTTGTCTTCCATGTAGACCTTCAAGGAGAAAGAGGATTGATTTAGTATGGTCGACATTTTGAAAATAAAGTAACGTAAAATAAAAAGTCACAATAGCAAAAAACACATCCTACAGTGCGACACATGTCAGGCAACACTAACAACCAAACACATTATCACAGATTGTTACAAATATCAAAACCAAAGACAAAACAATCAAATACCGCAAACACCAAAAGAGATCCTCACAGACAACCAATCCACAATAAAACACATACTAGATTATTTACATGATATACAAATAAAACATCTCATATAAATGTAAAATATATTGTACCAAGGACACTAATAGCCCCGTTGCTGAAGTGTCCTAAAGGTATTTAATTTTTAAAAAAGTATTTAGACACATAAAAGTGTAAGTACAAGTATCTTCAGCTGCAGATGAAGAAAGTTATTGTTCTGGTCTATAATATAATAAACTTCGTTTAACGATTTTGTTGTCTATGAAGGTTTTTAACGAGGTATCACAATTTTGGAGTTTTTAATACAGATAATTTGTTTCACAAGTAATAGTTCGCCAATTGAAATATTGCTGGCTTTTAACCAAAAATACAACTACATTGACATGTATCTGATTTTACTTGAGCAGGTTTATTGTATTTTATTTGGGATTAATTTCCTATCGTTAAACGTAACAAATAAATAAATAAACTCTAAAAATGCTCCAAATTTTGAATAGAAAGTTATATTGGTGTTTTTATTCTTCAAGAAAAATATTGAAAGGTATGTGTTATAATGACGTTCTGATCATATGAATTAATTATCTGTTGTATGAAATTTTAATTATTAATATACTAGAAATAAGTATCAAACTAGTGGTATTGAAAATGTTTACTTAAAGTAACCTATCCTAAATTTTACGAATTTTGAAAAAACTTATTGTTCCATTATTAGTACGGCATATAACATATATCTTTAAATTTTTCCTGGAGTATAAAAATATCCTGTATATTAGAAAACTATGAAAATATTCATCAAATTCGTAAAATTGAGACTTTCTATTCTAAATGAAATCAAGATTTGTAGAATAATAAACAAATCTATTTAACTAAATCAATATATTTTCCAGTATAACGCGCAAGCTAAGCGTGTTGCAAGTTCATTTATTTCTTAGAGCACACAACAAAATAAATAAAAATATTATCACGCGTTTTATCCATTACTGGGTGTGGTACTCTGCCGTAGCAGATTTCGGTATTATATTTATGCACGTAAATGCGGTTACCAGCCGTCAAATCACGCCCCTCAAAGATATTAGTAGAGAACTAGCCACAGAGGTAATTTTTAAAGTAATGAAAAGCCAAATTATTTAATTTTTCTATGTTAAAATGTGTTACGAGCAATTATAGAGATATAATAAATTCTTATTGTCATTGAAGTACCTATATGTATTATGTTTTTATAGATAATAAATTGAAATAACAAAAAATACTCACATTATCCTCCTTGCACCAAGGATTATACAGCACATAAATACTTGTTGGGTAGCTATAACTCAACTCGCCACCATTCTTCAACTTAGTATCAATGTCCATCTTCCAAGGAGCAACAACACAGTTTGCTGAAGGAGTAATCATCACCGTCAGGGAATTCCCTGCTGCAGATTTCACCAGGGCTAACCAACCACCGCCTTCAGGACTTGTAGTTAACAACGGAACCGGAACTAGAGTTCCTTGACCGTGACTCGGTCTATCTTCATCTACAAATCATAGATAAGTGAGTCAATGAGCCGGTTTCATGGTCGGGAAATTTTGTTTCGGAATTGTTTGGCAATGCCGTTTGAATAAATAATAAATGTATCATTACGCAGATTTCAATAGAACCAACGCGAAAATAAATTGCATTAAACTGAGGAAATTCAATTTGAAAAAGTTTATGATTAATTTAATTTTATTATTATACTCTACATTTGCTTTTAAATTATAAATTTGTCCACTAGAAACAATGGCTGGTAACACAAGCTCTGTTTTTGGGTGTTCTAAGAGCACGGTTTTAACATGTTAGAGATAGCTAAAACACCCAAAAATACTGCTCTTAAAACAAGCAAAGACAGAGCTTGTGCTACTAGCCAATGTTTCAAAGTTCCCAATAAATTTATTAATCTAACAAACAAAAAATTTGCACATCTAAAAATAAGAGTAATAAAGTTTTCAGAATTTGTGTTATGTTTCGGATACAATATTTGATTGGTTGTTTGAGAGATAAAGGTATCAGAAACTTTATTAGGAGATTTCGGGCCTTAGACAATAAATTTAGTGATTATTATGTATATTTTAATTACCTGCAGCAGTGAAAATAAAAGAGATACCATCCTTTTCTGAGTCGTATGGTCTATTCGTATTGAGGATCAATTTAAATGGTTGCCCTCTACGAACAACCAATTCAGAGATTACTTCTCTTTTCATAAGTTCGTATTTGTCGGTATGATGTTCAATACCATTGTCACTTATGCATGGATTCACTCCTTTTATAACCAGGACTTCTACATCTACACATACACAAACCAAAATTCGTAAATTAATAATTAATTAGTTTCAAAGATCTATAATGTCTTGAATCTGTTTCAATTTAAACAGAATTATAGATAATATTAAAAGATGTATTAACGCTAATTTGCTATATGAATCTGTCAGTATATAACTATATATAACTAAGTTTTTAATCAAAATTAAAGCGTGAATTTGAATTATAATTTAGCCCTTACTTAAACAGATTGACCATTAGTATAAACGCAAAAACGCTGTTTAAGTGTGATTAAATGTCAGTTGAATATAACTTCATTTTTTAGCTCTAAAACGTTTCTTTTGTTTTTTATGAAAAATGTATTTGAAATACTAAAAGTATTATGTTTCGTGTATTTTTTATTTAAAGCAGTTGTAAAATAAAATATAAACTAAACACTTGGCTAAGTTTTCCAAAATTCAGCCTCCAAGTCACCTTATGAGGGCATCGTCAGCGGCTGGCCAGCACAGTTAGTAACCATAGACGCGTTTCGCTCTTATTAGAGCTCATCAGTATGGTATAACTCACTTCTTCACCTAGAACAAAGTTCACGTGAAGAAGCTGGTGACGAAGGACTGTGCCAGCAGAGAATTTCTGTCTTTGTTGTAAAGCATTTGTCTCTAAAATGCTTTAGTAACGTTTGATAGCGAAAAATAAAGATAGTCAACAACTAGTTAATCAGCCCTATCTGGGTTTTATTACAATTGTATTATTACTTGTAATTAACATTTCAATAGCTGAAGTAAAAGTGATTTTATGCAGTAAATATAATTTATAATTTGGCAAAAGTAAAAACTTGTTGAAAATTTACCTGTACTATCAGTGAATTCTGGTGGTTTAGGCAGAGGAGACAAAGGACTGTCTTTATCAAGTCCTTTTGGTTTGAATACAGCCCTGAAAAGTCCGCACCCTTTTAACCCATCCTTCAATCCGCAGCACGATCCACAGCCTGAGCAAGAGATACCCTTCTTCTCCATAGTTTAGTCTTTCAGAAGCCACAAGAAGTATAATATTAACAATTATTTTCTTCACACTGACACTAAAAAAAACCCACAGTAGATGATCACGATTCACGTTTGTTGAATGTCGATTTCAATATTTCTACACAATGTTAGAACTATAATGTCACGCTATATGTTCTTCAGTTTCTTTTAAACTTGCAAAGTTGATAACAATGCTGGAGGGGAGAGAATGATTGCGTATTTGGTAACCGGAATACGTGTGATAAGAAACGTTTCAATCATAGGGAATCCCGTTAGGATGTTCACAATTTTGGTTAAACGGTTAAAGGATTCAATAGTAAGTTCGTGATTGTGTGTCATCATTGTCTGCTCTTTTTTGACAGTTTTCATGGCCCTTAATAATAAATACAATCTGTGAATTACTAATAAGATTATTAATTTATTTTATTCTCGTAATTAAAATAAATTATTCGTTGAATATATTTCATAAAATAATTGACTTTCATCATATTTTTGTTTATATTTATAAAAATATGTAATTAAAATCATGTATCATAATGATTCATTAGCAAAAAACTTATTCAATATCCAGGCTCCGGTATAATGTACCAGGAACTAAAATATCAATGTTAAATATAATTTTTTATAAATAAATAATTACATTTTTAATATTTTTCTATAAATATTAAAATATTTTGGAATTATAAAAACTTTCTGAAGTTAATTAATGTAAGAATTAAAAAGTGCAACACAATGTAATTAACATTGTATTAATCTTCAAATAAATATAAGTTGATTTTAAAATTGTTTTAAATTTTATTAAACGGAGTGACCGTCTCATTTAGATTCAGTTTCACCGCTGTAAATGTAAAACTTGTAAAACAATATTGAATCGTGGAATAATGTCAAATGAATAAATAAATATTGCTGTCAACAATTCGATTCGATATTTTTTTACTGTGACACTTGATATTTAAGGAACGGGGGTGCACCGAGCCATAAATTATTCATTTGATTTATGGAGTAAATAGCTCATTGGCATATTGACTTGTGACATTTAAATTATCCGTGCAGCTTCTTTGGGTGTCATGATTTGGCGGTTGATAATCACACGTCACTTTTAAAATATATCACTTATTGAGATCTTCTATGGCAGAGTACCATACTCAATAGTGAATAAAAGGCGTGATGATATCTCTTTTTATTTTAATTTGATAAACTATAATTTATATCTATTATCCTGAACACTTATTTTAAAAATCTTGTAAAAGGAATTTACACGTATGGGAAAATTATATTCATTTATCATTCAATCAAATATTTATTTAATATTATTCGCAGATTTCGTTCCTATAAAAAATTGAATTAATAGCTTTGATATGATACCCAGACAATAAACAAACAAAACTGCAAATTCCAGGAAAAATATATATGATAAAAAGACTCTTTCCATAAGATATAATATTGAATTACGCAAATTAAGATTAAATGCATTTTTTTTTGTTCAAGGAAATTACTTGCGAATATTAATAATTTAATACTTATATGGAATCATAGCAATAATTATAAACTGGTGCAGGGACTGAACCGCAATCCTGATTACACGCTCGTCTAGTTCCAACTACTTCCTTTTGAAATGATGTTAAAGACCTCGCTCCTATTTTCCTAACCGCAAGTTACGTTATTTACTAACTGGCACGTCACTTCAAAGAATGACAAGTTAAAAAGGAAATTTTGAAAATAATACTGATAAAAAAAATAAAATTTCTATCAAAACCTTTTACAAATAGTTTAAGAAGAAATTACGTCAAATTTGTGGAACGCGATTATTTTAAATTCGAATTGAACTATTTAATATTTACTTATTTAATTCCTTTTTTCTATTTAAAAGAGAGGAAATAGATAAAATTATCTTGATAACAAGTTACTACTTAATAATATTATATCACTCGGCATACTTGTATTTTTGTTAAATTTATAAATATATAATAATAATATATAATCACGCCTTTTACCCATTACTGAGTGTGGCACTCGGACTAAGCAGATCTCGGTAAGTGATATATTTTTCCGCGTGAAGTGCGGTTACCAGCCGTCAAATCTCGCCCCCCACCTCCACCGGGGTAGATTTAAATTGGTGAAAATTGTGTGTCGACTGTGGGGATCGAACCAGGGTTCTCAAGATCCACAGACCGACTCGATACCACTGAGCCACCTACCCCATTTATTTATTTATAAATAAAACATAAAAATCAGTCACAAACAGTTAGTGGCACGAACAAACTTATTTATATTCAACAACTCACCCTTATGCTACGACTTCTAAATTATCATTGTCTTACACAAAATATATTCTAAATCAAAACTAACCTTTATTTATTTATATACATAATTGTTAATTACAATTTATGGTTCAGTGGTATCGAGTCGGCCTGTGGATTTGAGAACCCGGGTTCGATTACCACAGCCGACAAACTACCTCTGTGGCTCCCTCTCCACTAATATCTTTGACAACTGGTAACTGCACTTCATACGAAGAACTATATTACTTACCGAGATCTTCTACAGTCGAGTGCCACACCAAGTAATGAGGAAAATGTGTGATGTTGTATTTATTTATTTTAAATAAAATAAATAAATATGCGTGATGATATATTATTAATACTAAGGTTGTGTTTTCTTGACCACAGAAGGAAATAAGATCGTTCTGTTCAGTTCTATCAGAGATACATGGCGGGCCCTAGAGCCAATTCTGGTTTATTTACATTCTGCTAAGTATTGAATAATAATTATTCAATATCCGAACAGAATCTCCAGGCCGGACCATGCACCCTAGACATAAAGACAATACACTACACTCCGCTCAATTTTTGGCAAGAGCTGGACTGACCTGCTTATACCTTAAATAAAAGACATAGAGCAATGCAAATCAACCGACGCCACGATACACAAAAAAAGTTTAACGTCCAGAGGACTCCTCAATTTCAAAGAAAATCAGTGTTGGGTGACTTTTTTAACGTGGGATTCTACCACACTTTGTTACTTCTTTCCAAAATGCAGTTCAAGTTTAGGGCTGGCTTACTAGTAGTTGAGTTGCTTTCCCAATTACTGTTTTTTTCAGTCATATAAATACATGTTGAAAAAGAGAATTATTAAGAATTGTTGTAGATTGACAAACATATTGTTCCCTACCTTGCAAGTAACATTCTAGCCTCTAATACCACAATCCTCTAGCTTCTCCGATAGTCTGTCATGATCCAAGTAGTCAAAGGAGTGAGAGTTATCTCAAAAGATTCCAGCTTTTTATCTTTGGGTTCGATGTGCGAGATAATTTTTGAATAGAGAAACTGGATCGCATTGGTTGTTATTTAGAATATTGTGCGGCTACAGAAGTCCTCCAACCTATTAAGAAAATAATATTCCAAGACTTTGGAAGAGATAGAGGCCACTGAAATGGGTCGATAATTATTAAAGTTGTTCCTAACTTCCTTTTGGTGAACGGGAACAATTTTACTGAATTTTAAAACTTCGGAAAAAAACACTAATACTAAAGGTTAAATTACATACGTCATTGGTGTGGCTAAGATGTTTATTGAATCTTTAATAATAATAATAATAAAATGTAAATTTGAACTACATGATATATATTTATTTTCAAATATTAATATATTTAGCTAATATTTTTGAAATCAATTTATACTTTAGTTTAACGCTATTTTAACAAATTGCAACGATAGTATATAGTCTAACGCCATGCTTATATATTTTCAGCACAATATAAACTTAATCCCAATTAGTCTTCAGCTTGTAGTAAAATCCGAACCCCTCGCCATCAAATACAGTCATATTGTTTGACGTAAATAGAAGTTGGGATCAGCGAAATTTAATATGATAAAAGTTGTATCCACGAGACTAAATTTCCTGTAACAGTCATACATATATCGCACTACAGATAAATGGTTGTCAGATGATTCACAGAATGATTTTAGGTCAACACATTATGTCTCATAAAAAGGGGTACCATGAACTCTTGAAATATTTACTGAACATTTCCTCGTTAGATTCATTATATAATTCATAATTCTTACGATTTCTTACGATTTCATGCAAGTTCTTTCCGAAACACGAAACATATATACAAATGTTTCCAAATTATTGTTTGCTTCAAATAATGTACAATTATTTTTGCGATTTAAAAAAAAATATTTTTACGTTTTATTCAGTACATCAAATGATATATATATCCTTTTTTATTTTTTTGCAGTAATTTTGAAATATCCTGTATATACATATATTTCATGATCAAAGGTCATGTTCATACATTTATTAATAGTTCGTCTAAGCAATATCTCACTTGTTTTATCAATCTTTCGTTTGACATTCGTATACGTTCCACACACTCAAACCATCTTAACTGACACACTCGCAGTCTTCTAACAACATTCTACTGAATGTCACATTCATCAGCAGGGAGCGGATAAATACACAATTCTTTTAACTTAACAAAAAGCATTTAGTTGAATAAACAAAGTCAGGAAATGCAAGTTAAATAGTAAAATTTTTGAAAAATTTATAAATTAAATAAAAATAAAAATATATCATCACGCCTTTTGCCCATTAGTGGGTGTGGCACTCTGTCTAAGCAGATCTCGGTAAGTGATATATTTTGTCGCATGAAGTGCGGTTACCAGCCGTCAAATCACGGCCCTCAAAGATATTAGTGGAGAGGGAGCCACAGGGGTAGATTTTTTTTAAATTGGTGAAAATTGTTTGTCGGCTGTGGGGATCGAACCAGGATTTTCAAGATCCACAGACCGACTCGATACCACTGAGCCATCTACCCCATTAAATAAATACTTTTAATTAATAATAATAATTAATTTAATACTTTTTATTATATATAACATACAGACAATGTACAAAAATTAAATTAATATAGAAAAAAGCCTCAAAATATTTAGTTATAACAAAATTAAACTTATTCTTGATTGAATGTCTTGACAATTAAGTATTGTTCCAAGGCTCGGTTCCATAAAGCGATGTTAATTATATGACACCCCATTTTATTTGTTTAATTTTACAATTATTTTACATCTATCACAATGTACATATTACATACTATTGTTGTAAAATTAATGGGAATGAATTTATCACCAAATAAAATTTCTTGCATAACAAAAAAAAAGAAAATAGATACCTAATATAGCAATGTTCGCGTTCATATTTTCGATGAAAAGCTGCACTTGTGTCGCAGAACTGTCATAAGTAAATTTATTTACCTGAAATTGACAGGAAAATAAACATTTGCCTGACTTTAAGACTCAGGAAAGCTTTACTTTGCATGCCTAGTCAGGAAAATAACATATTGCTTGCCTAGGCAGGTAATGAAAGAAACATGACTGTCTAGTTACTTAGCAACATAAGATACTGACTGAATATGTAAGTCAAATATTTCTTTTAAATTAAATTAATTTAAAATATTTATTATTTGTTTATAAGTTTCAGGTAAAATGTTAAACGTAACACGTCAGTAAAGCGTCGTACAGAATTCGTAAGCTGTTTCAAGCCTTGCTATCGCTCGACATGAAACTATCTACTCATCCTGTAATTGAACACTTTCCTGACTTTTTACTTAAATAACTATTATATAACTGATATTTAACCACTTTCTAGACATCATAAGTAATAAAAGACCAAATATGAATTTTTAAAAGCTCTAGGATTAAGAATAAGCATAAAAATCTCAAAAAAGCATGCAACAATATTTATCATATTACTTCTTTTTGATTATTTCGTACATAATTTAGTAAGAAATTAATATTGAATATAAGCAAAATAATTTAGAATCCGCTCTCTACTCATAAACAATAAACGAACATATTTTGATACGTAAATAGCACATTTCCACAGCATCATCATTTACTTATCATATCTCAAAGGAGGCACTAAGACTCCATTAAAAACTATCAAACAAGCATCTATGATTTATGAAAGAAAATAAAACTGATGTTTTAAATAAATAAAGAACGTGAAGAAAGACGCTATTAATTTAAAACATTAGTTTTATTTTCCTTCATACTTATCCACTTCACGATTTTGGGCATTTTCTTTCAATATCTATGATTTACATTCACATTTCAAGCAAAGGCACTCAAACCCCCCGTAGATTTTTCTTTTTTAGATATGAATAATAAAACAAAAAGTCCACTTCAAAATGCAATTCTATTTATTTAAACAAATTTCAACTTAAAATACATCCCAAGACAAATGTAACGATAAACCAAGTGCATGACAACTAAATGAGGTGCAATGAATCATAATCATTATCCTTCATCATATCATAAACCGATTGCCAAGTCATATCCTTGAATCCTTGTACAGTACACTAGTATCTAGTGATGTACGTTGACGGTGCTGCTTCCTGCAATCTCACTCATTTGACGTGAAGTGAACGTGGCTACGATTTTGCGTTCACCTTGACGTCGAGGAACGAATGTTTCGTTGCAGGTCACGAGTTCTCCTGGACGGACGTCGCGATATTTCAATTGTTTGGGTCGTTGGAGACCAGGACCCTCAATGGTGAAGTAGCAGTCGGTGAGAGTTACGTTTAGTGGATTTTGGAAGCTGCCAAAATAAAGAAAATAACATGTAAATATAAATTGAACTTTGTTTCTCATGTGCATTTTCAAAAATTAAACCGCTTTACATAGTGTATAGTTACTTTTCTGCTGTTTACTAAAATATTCTTTTACTTGTCAGTTAATATTAATATATATATTATTGTTTGGAAATCGTTAGAAGGTTAGAAGGTAGAAACATGATTTTAACAGTCGGCTGATGACATGAAAAACTATGACTTTGTACTTGTTTTCGGGGAAGTACTGCGATATCAACCAAATTTTTACTCGATTTCGAGGAAGGAAGGTTATTTTTTCAAAGGAATCCCCCTAGGAAATGTGCCCATATATGGCCCACCAAATATCACAGAATATAATCATTTTCTATTATGATAAGCTTTCATTTTCATTATTTTTCCTTCAAAATAAATAGGTATTTATTTAAAATACAGCCATTAATAACTCAGTTAAGAGTATGTAAATTGTCTGCGGTTTACCTTATCTAATACGCTTGTTATGAATGAATTTTAAAGAGATTTGAATAAGCTTTATTATAAATTGTACTATTTTATTTTACAATTGGTGCTTTAAAAACAAGAAACTTTTGTTTAAATGAATGAAAGAATAAAGAATTTTCAAATTATATTTATAATTTTATACGTATTTTTAGGATCAATATTAATTATTATTTTCCTTATTTAATGCAAGTTCACAGGGTATACGCATTATTTGTAAGTTTCTTCTAGGCCATATACTTTACATAATATAATGTTGTGTAATTTATATTTGTACATTCAAATATTTTAGGAGCACCTAATAATAAATACTATTTCTGTAAATTATCCATATTTGTATTCTTGTAATTGAATTTAATTATTATTATTCAATGTATGTATATGTCGTCAATCTATTTGTATAAGAATTGTAAAAGTCTATTATTATTATTATTATTATTGTAAGGAGGAAAATAATATTAATAATTGTGATGGTTTAGAATTAAACAAAGCCTGGCTTCCATTGATTCACAATTTATAATTTTTTAAATTACATATTTTGTCTTTTTACTTGTCATTTTTATTTATATGTCATTTGTTTATTTTTATGTCATTTATGTTATTTTATTTGTATTTCTGTCCTGATGAAGGTATTTGTTTAAAGTACCGAAACGTCGAGTTTTTTGAATTTTAAATATATACAGAATTTAAACCAGAAGCCCCCTTTTATTTATATATATATATATGAATTCTGAAAGATTTTTCCCTATGTTAAAATAAAATTGTTCCGAGTAGGACATAATATATCCCCATTTTATCTCATCATATGGTCAGGACACAATTAATAAATTTATTAGTTCGAAAAAGCATAATTGAATAAAAAAATATACCCCTAATCAAAACTTACTACCATCGATAATGTATCCCACTGTCCATTCTTAGTATATTTTACATTCTTTATAGTAAAGAAATGGAAATAACTATTTAAATCATTTCCACAAAAGAATGTGCAAAATATATTAAAGTTAGTATCTTTTATTTTAAGTATTTAATTGTTCCGTAGAAAATGTTTTCTCTCAGATGAACTTGGAATGGTTTGACGTAAGAAACAAATGTTCTGTCAATTGCATAAAATCAAAATTGATGGTATCATTTAATTTTAATTCACACTGTAGTGATTTTTACATAAAAGAACGCAAGGATATTATTGGAAAAATCAAATGATCCTCAAAATAAAATATAAATTACTTAAACGAACCCATTTTTTTGTGTTGTTATATTATGTTATTATTAGATATGTTGCTGTCCGAATGAAAATGTTTAATATTTGTTTTTCTTGAATATGAGTTAAGCTTTGATAAAAAAAAACATTTTGTCACATTTGTAGATGCAAATTATATCCACTATGTTACGTCTATCTATTTGTCTTAATATTACTAAGTATTTCAATAATTAAATAGATAGTGAAGAATTGCACCGCCTTTGGATTGATATAAAAATATTGAATCGAATGTTTGAGAGGACAGTTTGTTTTGGTGGATATTAATTGACAACGATGCAACTAACCAGAGTATTTTTGTATATTGTAACAATGTCAAGAATAAGTCACTATTTCATTTAGTAGATTGTACTTAATTTGTAACTTCATATGTTAACTATTAATAGGTTATTGATTAATTATTACAAGTATTTTTATAGAATGTAAAATAAAAAATATTAAATAAACACTTGGCAAAGTCTCACAAAATTCAGCCTCCAAGTCACCTTATGAGGGCATCGTCAGAGGCCGGCCAGCACAGTTAGTAACCATAGACGCGTTTCGCTCTTATTAGAGCTCATCAGTATGGTATAACTCACTTCTTCATCTAGAACAAAGTTCACGTGAAGAAGCTGGTGACGAAGAACTGTGCCAGCAGAGAATAAGATTTCTAACAAACGGTAAGATGACATGAAAACTTCTGTCGAACCAGTAATGCCATCTACCGAAAAAAGGAAAAGCTACGCAATAGCAATTTAAATAACAACAAAGACAAAATTAATTGTCATCCATACACTTGGTGAAACTAGGTTTAATAAAAAATATTAAATAAACACTTGGCAAAGTCTCACAAAATTCAGCCTCCAAGTCACCGTTTGTTAGAGATCTTATTCTCTGCTGGCACAGTTCTTCGTCACGTGAACTTTGTTGTAGGCGAAGAAATGAGTTATACCATACTGATGAGCTCTAATAAGAGCGAAACGCCTCTATGGTTACTAACTGTGCTGGCCAGGCTTTGACGATGCCCTCATAAGGTGACTTGGAGGCTTAATTTTGTGAGACTTTGCCAAGTGTTTATTTAATATTTTTTATTAAACCTAGTTTCACCAAGTGTATGGATGACAATTAATTTTGTCTTTGTTGTTAGAATGTAAAATCTTTTTCGTTATTTCAATGTATTTTATGTATGTTTGTAACAACATCTTTATACTCTTTCCAAATATCATTGTAATGATTTTGTTGGAAATAAATTATTATTATAATAATTATTATTATTATGTAAAATTACCTGAAGTTAACGTAGCACTCCTGTCCAACCCTAGCGGCACCCCTAACCTGCACACTCATCCTGGGTCTCTGCAGTACAAAATCATCCTCCTCACTCCAAGTCTGTCTACTCTCCTTCACATTTGCAATGGCGTAGATCTTAATCAAGCTGTGGTCCACTACTTTATCCATATACTCCGACGGAGAAATATGTAACTTTAAAACCTCTCTTTGTCCTGGCCTCACCACAAACTCTCCTTGAGATCGCTTCAACCTCGACGCGATGGCCCCGGTGTAGAAGATCGAGCTAGCGGTCAGAACAGCAGTGATGGTGCGAATATCGTTGGATTTGTTCTGAATATTGACGGTTACGTCGAAGCTCTGACCGAAGGGGATGGTGTCAATGTCTACCAGGTCGAAGAAGACGTCGTCTTGTTGTTGCATTCGGTCGCGAGGGAAGTCGTAGTACTGTTGAGCGCGAGGACAACCACGGACGGCGTTGAATACGGCGAGACGCTCAGCGTGGGATCCTTCTGGGTTCTTGTATTCGGTTGTTACGTCCATGAGGTCGTTGTCGGTTTCATCTTCATCACGGTCGATGCGTTTTGTTACTATCTTCCGCCCAACACTTAAAAAAATAAATTAGGTCTATTAGTTTTAGCTTTGGATGCAAATTACACTGCTCAAAATTGTACAGGGATTTATAGTTTTAATTTTATATTTTTAAAATATCCCTGTACAATTTTGAGCAGTGCATCTGTTTAGTTTCTTTCACAAAACTAAGTGACATTAAAAAATTCAACCTGATATGACATAAAAAGCATTAACGATAATTTCAAATTTATGATCAACGTTATTTTGTTTCCCAAATTAAAAATAAATATATTACCATGTCTCTTACCATTACTAGATCTCTGTCGTAGCAGATTCCGGTAAGAGATATATTTATGCAAATGAAGTGCTGCTATCATCCGTAAAATCACGGCACTCAAAAATAGTGGAGGGGAAACCAAACAGATAATTTTAAAGTGTTGAAATTTATTTCGGATTTATATTCTAGGTAGCTCTTTGTTAATAATTTCAATCCGGAATAAAAATGGAGTTATAATCCTCATTATAAATCTACCTGTTAGATATTATACAGGGTATTTCAATACTTCAGAAGAAAACAAAAATGGCAGTACTACATGATATGCTGATCCCGGATCAAAAGGATTATTATTTTGATTCACAAAATTATTTGCACTTTTCATGAAACATATTTAGTTCCACTGGTTTGAGAGTTATTTCTAATATGTTGATAATTAAATTATAATTGTAAACACTATAAACACTCATTTATTTGATGTTAACTATTGTAGTATTATTAATATTTTAGAACTATGATAATAATAATAAAACAATAGTTAAGTTAAAAATTAGATAACATCAAATAACTGGCTATTTGTAGTTAATTAAAATATAATTATTAATATCTTAGAAATAACTCTTAAATCAGTGGTACAAAAATCAAATAAACTGCACTTTATTTTGCAAATTAAAAAAATCCTTTTTAATCCGACATTTGTATATCATATACTATTTGCCATTAATTTTTTACCTAAAGTATTAAGACATTGTATAAATAAAAAAAACAATTAATTTTATAAGAATATTATGAATAAAATTGGGTTGCGGTCACGGTTTTGCCAAGGTTATAGTTTTTTAGGTTACCAGGGTAAAGAAACGGAATCAAATAATTATCGCACTAGCGGACATCTGTCCGCGGTTCCCGTGGTCAGCAAAAAGATCACAAATTTTAGGAACCACATTTTACCACGGTATCCATGGTCAATTTTCTGAATAAACTATTATTTCCCAACACGAAAGTTGTGTACAAATAACTATACTTAAACTATTATTTGAAGTAAGTTTGAAATAATATACTTAAATAACTGATTGACATCAACCAAATCTAAATATAGTTCAATATTCACACCGCAAAACTAGTCTAATAAAATTTTAAATAAGTATTTATAAGATTTATTTTTACGTAATTTATGAAGTCAGTAAAATAACTAATATATAACTTACTGATATTGGTTGATGGAGAGGCGCGAGAATCCCCAATCAGACTGATCATCCTCTTGGAAGTGACACATATCAGCATTAACCTCCGAAAACACAAACGGCGTATCATACGCAAATCCAATTTCACCTCTTCGAACCGCTTCAACAGAGGCTGGCCCACACCGGAACATGTTATCACTTTCTTCTTGCGGAGTTGCATCGATAATCTGCCATCCACCATAACCAGGAGGTAAATCAGGCCTAGACATCCAAACATCGTTCCACACATGGAAGTTCCAACAAGAGTCGCTGCAATCTCCATCCGGACCTCTTTCAATTTCATTCCCATCTTTATCAAAGTATTTATCAATCGTCAGAGAACGGTTTGTATCGTGCGCGCTTACATAGTTTGTAACAGATCGACAAGGAATACCAAGTGCACGACAGATTGTCACAACTGCTGCAGAAAATACCCAACATTGACCATATTTAACTGGTTGTCCTCCTTCGCTTAAATACTGTTCCATAATCGCAACTGATCCAGTCCAAGCATGAGGAGATGTGCCATCTTTGTAATCTCCATCCCATCTTCCTACTAACAACCCATTGTCATCTAAAGAATTAACAACCGCTGAAATCGCTCTAACAAGTTGGACTGGTGATCCACGGTCTGGATGAGCCAGCCCAGATTGTTCCAGAAGATACATTGTTGCTGGTAGTACGACATCATCAAACTGTCCATAAATCCATCTTCTTCCTTTGGGTTGTCGATAACTACCAACCCATATCTTTCCAGTTTCATTCATGACGTATTCTCGACGTTGAGAATCACCTTCCATGTAGACGGGATCATCGCGACACCACGGATTGAAGAGGATGTAGATGTCTTCTTCGCATTTGTAATCGCGGCGATGGTCACGTTGGCCCAGGAAGTTGGTTTGGACAGAACAACGCCAAATTCCAACTTGGGCTGAAGCAGGAATGTAAACTTGAAGAGAGAGAGTGTTGCCATCTTGACGGTGAATACTTATACTCCAACGGGATTTATCAGACATCCCCTCATGTTGATGAGTTACGGGAAGAATCACACGGGTTCCTTTTGTTACCGTTGGTTTTGGGCCTATAATGAAATACAACAAAGAATAAATATTTGTTTTTCTCTACTGCTTAAATAATTTTACTTGAGTGAGTTTATTTTAATGTGAAACATTAGATCAATGGACTCGAATGCATTTTATAATAAGGCAAGCAATGACAAATCAGTGATACGTAAGAACAAAATTATCATCCATTCTACAGGCTGTCCCAAATAACATTACGTTCTCGAATATCTCGAAAAGAATGCATCTTAACAACAAGTGTGCGGAATCAAAACCTTCATAGTTTTGGGGGTGACATCGGATTCTGACAATATGCCCCCCACAATCTTGGGGGGCTGGAAAGAAGGTCGATTTAAAAATCTTAAATGGGAACCCCTATTTGTTATTGCAGATTCAGAAAGAGCTTAAAAAAGTATGTTGGTTTTATTCGGAAACTTTTTTTGTACACCCAACAGGTGGCGCTGTAATCGTAAAAATATGACTTTGCTAGAAAAAAAAATAACTAATTAATATTGTGTCACTTGATATAAAATGACGTCTGTTGTTTCAATAAATACATAAAACTGTAGAAATGTTATTCCTCATTTATTGAAACAATAGACATCATTTTTTATCAAGTTAATGACACAGTATTAAAAAAAGTTTCCGAATAAAACCAACATACTTTTTTAAGCTCTTTCCGAATCTGCAATAACAAACAGGGGTTCCCATTTAAGATTTTTAAGTCGACCCCCTTTCCAGAACCCCCAGGGGTTTGGAGGGGCATCTTGTCAGAATCCGATGTTCCCCCCCCAAAACTATGAAGGTTTTGATTCGGCACACTTGTTGTTAAGATGCATGTTATTTGGGAGACCCTGTATATAAAAGTTCTTTCGATCTATCACCCCTCGAATTTCTTTTACTGGAGATTTTTAAATCCAATGTATACAATTACATTTTAAATTTAAAAGAATTAAAAACGCAAATTCAAAACGTGTCCGGAAATATTACAACTGCCTAAATATCTAATGCCCTGAATTAGTTTTAGAATCGACTAAAGCATTGTTTTTTGATAAATTACTATAATTATTGTTTATTTGAACTTCTTAAAATCGTTAATATCATACTCGTAGTTCAATCAAAATATTTTGCTTGCTATGTTTCATTTTCAAATGAGCGGCTCTGATATATTGCTGTCAACTTCGTAACCATGAACATGGTAAATCCCATGTTTCACGTTAAAATAAACTCAATATATAGAACATTGTACACTCAGTTTCATATCTCCAGTTACCATGTGCAACGTGAAATATAAATGTCATCTCTCACAGATTGTTATGTTACTAGAATACTAATTATCATACTGGATAAGTAAAATTGACACAAAATCGTTATTAAAATTAATAGTACAACCCTATTGAAAAGGTAGAAAAAGAATACTTTAAATCTTGCTTATCTCACTGGTATAAATTACAGCATGAGCGATACTCGTGAGAAATGAGTACCATTTCATACTTGTATAATATATTCTTATTTCTTTATTAAAATAAGTTGAATTTAATATAAGTATAAAATGCAGTATCTAACATACGAGTACATTCTAAAATTAATTACTAATTTTAATCCTAATAAATCAGCGACTCTAAAAAAAGTTAATTGAATTTTTTTGAGCAATAAAATTTGTCAAATCATTTGTTTTTGCTCATTTCTTAGAACCAATACTTGAAATATTTCAAAAATTATATAATCATCGTTGTTATTTCCAATTATAAACATAAATAAATTATAAAATACTCAACAG
The DNA here is from genome assembly GCA_947425015.1 of Pterostichus niger. Classification (NCBI taxonomy): domain Eukaryota; kingdom Metazoa; phylum Arthropoda; class Insecta; order Coleoptera; family Carabidae; genus Pterostichus; species Pterostichus niger. The sequence continues at coordinate 21,533,615 of OX380345.1, read as the reverse complement.
ACTATTATAATGAAGCAAGTTTTATGTGCATAGCTGAAAAACATTTTCCAATGTTGCAGAGTATATGATAGATACATTCTTATGGCATAATCTTACATCCAATGAATTTTAATTTTACCTAACGACTAAACGAGACATAAAAACAATTGTCTAGACTTTTAAAGTATGTATGACACCCATAAAACATATTGAATATATCAAAACAAAAATTTGTGAAAATGTCCACAGTTCTGAATACAAATCAAAAATTACAAACAAATTAACAAAGTTTGACCTTCGACCATAGAAAACCGGAAAAGTGAGTCATAATCAGGGGCTATAATAATTATCTTGTATTCTCTATAAAAACCACAGACTATACATTATTAATTATTATTTAATCCGTAATCCCTAAAATGATGATGCTATATGCACATTTTTTAGTAATAAAACCTCAAGGTGTCCCAAATACGATAAACCAAGATTTTGAGAATCGTAACAGATACAAGGACAATTTGATAAAAAATATTAGATCAACAGCTGGAATTTGAAACTATTTTGTTTGCGATTTTTATTAACAAAATTTTCAAGAACAGAAGATAAATATATGATTAGTTTAATATCTTCTTTGATGCTGATAATTTATTTACTAGAATACGAGTATTTTTAAACTTTTATAAAACTTTAGAAAATATAAATAAAAATTAACTTCACACGTTTATATATGTAAAAAAAAATCTTTTTATAAATGTTTCCTTTAAAACAATCAGCGCTTTTTTGAGCAAAATGTTATATACATAAAATGATCAGGTATAAGGGATAATTTACATTAACAAACCCAATATTCAACCATTGTTTCTCAAAAAGTAAAACAAAACTGTATTTTTATAAATAATAAAGTAAATAATTCATTAAAAGCATAAATTTCTTATGATTTCATCGATATAAATATAATATAGTATTATATAATTATTTCGGAAAAAATGATTTGACGTTGTGACACATAAAATGTCAACGTTTGCCGTTAGACCCTGATAATGCTATATCCACTATAGTACAATTTTAAAAATTGTTTTTTTTTTCGCTGATTGTGTAAGCCATATTTTTTCAAACGTTGACATTTTATCTGTCACAACGTCAAACGTTGGTGTTTTGACAGATAAAACATCAAGCATTTATTTAATTTTTGTTCAATTCCATGGCTATCAATATTTTCAACGTAATTTTCGACATTTTCATATTTAATTTCTGTCGTTACAAAGCACGTGAAAGTAATTCTGTTGATTGATTTAGATGCAGAATATGGTGTCCTAAAACTTTTATTTGACGCGTTTTTGCTTAAAATAATTAGGGAAGCAGGAAATTGCAAAAACCTGATTTCCCATGTTAAATTCCTATGACCGGCTGAGCGAGTCACTACCCTGTATATATATATATATATATATTTCTTCACATGAAGTGCGATTACCAGCCGTCAAATCACACCCTTCAAAGATGTTAATGGAGGGGAAATTTAATGTGGTGAAAATTGTTTGTCGACTATAGAAATCAAACCCAGGTTCTTAATTCCACTGAGCCACCTACCCCATGTTTAATACTACTTTTCTTATTGTTATATAACCCTATACAATATCGTTGAAATCAGAAGAAAATTCTCTAGCTGATGGGCTACAAAAATTATATACATTACGATTTTTTTTAAATACAATTTTATTTTACGGTTTAATAACCATTGGTTGAACATACGATCTATTTTTACTAATAAATTAGCCCCTCATTCCAGATCATTTTATGTCTATAATATTTTTGTCTAAAATCATTAGTTCGGCCAAAAATGCACTGGTTGTTTTAAAGGAAACATCCTGTATAAATAAAAATAATAATCTTACCAAATCCGAAGCTGACGCGAACAAAATCCCTCTGCTGTTCGAAAGAACGATCGAAGCGAATGGCAAAGAAAAAGTTCTGTCCTCGACGGAGAACTGGTGTTGGAGTGTGTGCATCGCACACCAGTTCAAACATATCGGTGTGGTGTTCCTTTGCATTGTCCCTGGGGTAGAATTCGGTCAACTCAACAGTCAGAGGACGAGAAGAAGTGCCTCCAGCATCGAATCTGAGTAAACAAAACAAATTTGAAACGAATTAAAAATGTAAATAACAGTGATTCAATTTTAAAATAATATTTCTTAACTATATATAATGTAGATGTCATTCTTATTGCAATTTGTACTGTAAAATATACAATTATAACAAAAGAACTGTTGATAGATTTGAAGTATTTTTGTAATAATGAAACTGATTTTATTACGGTCATAATTATTTTCGTTCAACACCTAATAAAAAAAACCTATATATTCTATTTTATTCTAACAAAAGAATAATAAATGTCTACTTTAAAAAATACTTTGTGAAATTATATAGATAAATGTCAGTTTATTTTTATAGTATGCTCTCTGTTGAATATTAAAGAAGTGTCAGAATAGGGAAAAGGTATTATATTTCGACAACAGTTTATTAATTAATAATGTATAAGAGTCTTGTACATCAATAAAAATGTAAATAGATAACTATTTACTTACTTGCAGTATATATAATAAGAATAATTGAATATTGATTGATTTTATAATTAACATAATTAGAAGGACATTTTAACTTTATATGTTATTATTTAATAACAAATTTGACAAATTTATTGTGCGTAATTTATAGTTTTCAAAATGACTTCTTGTTTAATGTATTCTAACAAACTAATAAACATATTTAATTTTGTAACGTAAAACAAGTAAATAAGACCATGTTTTAATATTTTTTACATTATTTAGATAAAATAATTTATTATATTATAGAAAACAGGTAATCAGGCCTTAGTAATCCATGGATAGTGGAATAAATTAATAAATTAACAAAATAGATTCCACTATCCATGGACTACTAAGGCTTGATTACCTGTTTTCAAGAATTATTTTGGATCCACTTAAGCTCGAAAATATTATATTATAAATCATTATACTTGAACGCATAAGCGCGAATTTGATAATTCTCGGGAGCACAAAATGACATTTCAAGCACGTGTGATAATATTACGTTTTATCCGTACTATTAATTTGGACTTTTGCGGCAGAAAGTTCAAAATCATTTACAGGCAGATTCATAAAGCAGATTAGCAGTAATATCATTTTTAATATTATATATAACTTTGTTTCAAATTAAAACGAATTCACAAAATTAATTTAATTTGAGGGTAATTAATACTCTTTTTAACTTAAGTTCAAATAAATTTGTTTCTTGAATTGGAAAGAGAGTTAAAAACGAAATAGTAAATGATATTGAAATTAATTTAATTTAAGGGTAATTAACAATCTTTTTAACTCAAGTTAAAATAAATTCGTTTCTTGATTTGGAAAGAGAGTTAAAAACGAAATAGTAAATGATATTGAAATTAATTTAATTTAAGGGTAATTAACAATCTTTTTAACTCAAGTTAAAATAAATTCGTTTCTTGAATTGGAAAGAGAGTTAAAAACGAAATAGTAAATGATATTGAAATTAATTTAATTTAAGGGTAATTAACAATCTTTTTAACTCAAGTTAAAATAAATTTGTTTCTTGAATTGGAGAGAGTGTTAAAAACGAAATAGTAAATGATATTAGCGCTAACCCGCTTTATGAATCTTAGCATTAGAAAATTGATAAAAATAACATACCCCTGTGTTTCTGTTTTATTTTCGTTTCCATCAGTGTTATTTTCATTTGTTTCAGTGCTACTTTCTGCTTTATTTTCGTTTTCCATGATATTGATAAATGCGCACAAACGGAAAGTCAAATTAGTGATTTCACAACAACTTTTCACAGTTTACTAATAATCTTTCTCAGTCAGTGGCTGATGAAACAAAACTGTCTTGTATCTTAATTCAAGCGCCAACTTTTCTATTCTTACCGTTGGGTGGGGGTAGACGGTCGGGAAGGAACATTTACATCCTGTTTTCGCTTACGATCGAAGGTGCTACTGAAACGACTCATCATACTCCGGGCATAGTTTCTGCTTTCTCCGCACCCGGAGCCGTAACCGGAACTGTAGCCACGTTGATGGTAGGCTCCGGATGTAGGCCGGTGCATACCCTGGCTGCTTCGTATTCCGTAGCCTGACATGTCTCAATCTTTTTCTTCACTCGCTAAGAAATTGGTAAACTTTTGTGAATTGTTCTAATTCAAACATAATTAAAATAAAACACATTTTCTAAATTACTATATTACTACGTTACTTTTAACATCATATTAAAATGGGGTAGGTGGCTCAGTGGTATCGAGTCAGCCTGTGGATCTTAAGAACCCTGGTTCGATTCCCACAGGTGACAAACAATTTTCACCAATTTAAATCTACCCCTGTGGCTCCCCCACCACTAATATCTTTGGGTGCCTTGATTTACGGCTGGTAACCGCACTTCACGCGAAGAAATATATCACTTACCGATATCTGCTTACGGCAGAGTGCCAAACCCAGTAATGGGTAAAAGGCGTGATGATGTATTTATATTTATTTATTTATTTAAAATAACTACAAAATTTAACTCAACTAAATTATGATTTCAAATGCAGTAATCGTAGAAAAAATGAAATTCAGGCAAAATGATTAATGAGTTATTTAAAGGAATTTTCGCGGATTTGGTTACATGTCTACTTCAATAACATTTTAATTCTTAGATCATATTTATTACAAAGAAATGACTAGAAAAGTTAAATAAACATACAAAGAACAATGTTTATTCATACTTTCTTGGAAACTAAGTAAATTTCTATACTGAATATTTTACACATTTTTATCAATTGACATATAATAATCTACTGCATTTATAAATGCAAATACTAATTGTCATAATAAATTTATTTTCGTACTTGTTTTCGTTGGAATGCAGGTTTCGTTTTGTCCGGCAACCGTATGAGAACGAACAGTGTATGACACATACACTATTTTTATTCGATTGTATGGAATTTTTAATTTTTAAGAAATTTCCAATCAAATATTATTTTAGCGGCCGAAGTAGTTTAATCACATAAAAAGTTATTCTTTTTGCAACGAATTTTCAACATGAGCCGTGGACAGATTTTGAAACACATATGAATTTCAAAGAAATACTTTATACAGTGTTACTAATGTGACCATTAAAAATCTCTTCAAAAGGAATTTAAACATAATCTTATTATTGGTTTGACAAAATGTTGACTGTTTTTGTATATTCACGGTTTAGTACGTAAAAGCTACTTTTATAAAAGCTCTTATGAAAAGTGATTCTTTACCAATTATAGGTAAATAGTGTGTAAAGTATTTACCTTTTGTACAGTTGTATAAAAAGTATTCTTCGTCCGAGGTTGAAAAGTATTTTACGAACAGTAAAATAACATAACTATAACAAACATTAATACTTCATTGAAATGATTAACTTTTCATACAAAAATCATAATCAAAAAATGTCACTTTTTAACCAAATCTAATAAAAAATAATTATAATTATTAAGATTTAAAAAGTATATTTTTAATAGGTAATATCGAATTGAAAGTTGATAGCATTTGTTTAGTACATTTAACAAAAAACTTGGTTTTTATTTTATTTATCCATTTTTGTTGGTAAAACTGCATCTTTAGGTGTAATCTACCAATTACTATAACAGCTTGACAATTTTTTAATTAGTTACTTTACTAGAATTATAATGATTTTATACTTACAACCGAACGATGGCCCTGCTGTCTCGCCCCCGTTGTCAGGAAGTTGACTGCTCTGAGGATTCATTCTTGCCCTTTTATATGCACCTAGGACAACTAATGTAAGTAGCCAAACAAGTATCTCCAGAACAAAGTGGCGCCGGAGACCTCAATGAATGTTACATGCGACTGATTACAACAAACAAAAGCTTCTGAAATTACAGTAACACCATACACCGAATTCAAGATGCCGAATTGTAAATATCCACATGTTATATATAAAAATATTGTTTGTGTGAAACAGTGGCGTACACAGGGCGGAGAGGGTGCCTGGGGATCCGAACATACCCCTTGAAGAAATTAACAAACATAACTAAAAATCAAAACGACTCAAGTTATAGAAAATAAATTAAATTTCCGGCATAAATTATGGGGTAGATGGCTCAGTAGTATCGAGTCGGCCTGTGGTTCTTGAGAACCCTGGTTCGATCCCCACAGACGACAAACAATTTTCACCAATTTAAATCTACCTCTATGGCTCCCTCTCTACTAATATCTTTGAGGGCCGTGATATATCACTTACTGAAATCTGCTAAGGCAGAGTGTCACACCCAGTAATGGGTAAAAGACGTAATGATATATTTATATTTATTTATTTTAAATAAGGAAATTTAATCATTTGTATGTAAAGGCTTTCAGATCACTGTGGATTAATTGTAATATGTAATTAGTTGGCGGCGACATCTTTTAAGGCAAAGCAGCTAACGTGCATTAGTGATGTTTATTTTGCATAATGTAACAAAGACAATTTCTGTTAAAAGTATTATTCTAAATTAAAGAGCGCAGCAGTCACTAGGTCAGGAGCTACTGAATTTTTATTTGGCACTGTGCAGTTTCAATTTTTGGTGCCTGGCATATTATTATTATCTCCTGTAGTTAGAAAAAGAATATGGAAAATATAAAAACAAATAATGTTACTTTATTTTGCAAAAAAATACGGAAATATGATAAACTAAGAAATAGTAATGAACTTATTATTATAACTGTAAATGTTGTAAGTGAAAAAAGTAATAATTTAATCTTGTTCTTGGGTGCAGTAAGCAGCTCAACAATAAATTTTATAAACAAAAAAGTCATCATAATGATATATTTTTTTAAATGAAAAGAATAAATAATTGATATTTTCAATAATATACGAGATAGTGCCCAGACTCAAACTTTAATATTCGTACAATGACTTAAAGTTCAAAAATTTAAAATTTCAGAAACAATGATTGCAGAAGTGAGAATAATTATGTTTGTTAATTAACTGTGTTTTATTTTTTAAGACAGATTTTTTTGCACACCTCAATAAAATCCAGTGTGCGCCACTGATGCTAAATAAAATACAAATTACATGCTCTCTTTTAAACATTATCGCAAATTTTAATGAGTCAAAATATTGGTTTTTGATGAGAGATTTTAGTGAATTTTGGGTTATCACGTAACTGACCCGAAAATAAATATGTTAGAACTTATTTATGATGTTGTTGTGAGATCCTGATATAGTATCTATTATTAGATTGTATCAAAGTGAAACCAGGAATATTTTTTCATGTTTCAGCTTTGAGGAATACAATTAAAATTAAATAACTTTTATACATATATTCATATTTCACCGCAACTATTTAATAGCATAAATTACAAATAAAAAAACCTAGGAATGTTTTTTCATTAAAATAAATTATGTTTTTATCAATTAGTATCTAAGCCGTTGAAAAAGAGTTTGGCATAATAAAGAATGAACTTGACAGCCGAGGCAATAACCGAAACAGACAACATTTACAAAATACTCTTTACGGACGAAATGTACACATTTCTTTTTCTACTCTGATAACACGAGATAAAGTTAGTTTCCTATCTATCATTTTAACTTGACCTTACTTTTTAAATAAATAAAACTTTTAATTTTTTATTACCTTAATTTGCGGTTGTAGAAAAAGTATAGTATGTGGCTCGTTTTAAAAATTCTTTAGATTCTCAATAATTATACATTCGTAAAAAAAGATGTTTTTCTACTTCCGTTAGGAAATAGACGTTTTATTTCACTTATTTGAGTTAGATAATGAACTGCATTATTTAACTAGTGAAATAATGAGGTAACATAGTAACACAAAAAAAATAAAATATCTTGGTATACGAATTCAGACGTGTTATTCTTTTATTTTTTGACTTTATAACTGTCATTAATATGTCAAAATTTCATAATTTCAAAAACGCTCTTTCGTATTTATTAGAACGGAAGTAGAAAAAATATTGTATGCAACACGTAAGAAAACTCGATTATTACCTTACTTATGTGTTTACATAATTCGGCTACGCCTCGTTCTGCAAATTTCACATGCGTAAGGTAATAACCTTCATTTCCTTAATAGTTTCATAAATAGCTATTATAAAACTTGTTACATAATTAGCAACTACATTAAAGACATATATAAAAAAGCAAGATTTATAACTATTTTCTATCTATAAATATAATTCTATATTTTATTTCCAATAAGTATTTGATATTTTAGCAGTTTTAGTGGACGTTGCCAATAGCGTCAGCTGATAAAACTATTTTAACGTCCGTCGATAACAGCCAAGCTAAATTAATTAATATTGTACAAAAAATATGTACTTCGTGGACAGAATCGCATAAAACTGTAAATGATATTTTTTTAACAGTTGCATAAAAATTAAATTTACATTATGTAAATAACTGTTAATTTCATTTTCAAAAATTTATCAAATTTCTAAATACACACAAACAGATATTTCTCTGTCATGGTATTCTAAGCACAAATTCCAACGCAAAGTATAGTATCAAGGTATCATGAATATGAACACACATTGTATAAAACTAACATTGTTATACGATACCTATTGTAAACAAATATTTCAGCTGCTGTTTGAAGATTGAATGAAGATTATTATTTCATAAAATGCAATACAACTATCTTCTTTTCAACATTTAAAATTGAAGCTGTAATTTAATAGCGTTTTTCTAATGTCATTTTGAGTAAAAAATATCATATGACTATAGGTCCTATTCCTTTTAATTCTCAAAATACAAAAGATCTAAGTTTTATGGAAAAAGCAAATTAAAAAAAATAAAATATACAATAATAAAATTATATCATGATTTAAATTGACATTGTTGCACTTCATTTATTTTATAATGAATACATTTAGTAGTGTGGAATATGGAGATATTGTTTTTGATATGGATTTTGTAATGGTAAAATTTTTATAATTTTTTCCTTATCCCATATTGTATTATCCTGTCTTTTTCCGCAATGTGTTATATTAGCCCAGATTTAATTAAATTAATTTATAAGTTTAATTGCCGCCGCTTACGTTTAAATTTTAAACTTGATTTAAATAAATAGAAGTAAAACGAACTTACATATCATATGGAATATTAGATTTGCTTCTATATAAACCAAGTTTAAAATATTGGCCGTGAAGCTGACCATTATAGTATTATTTCATTTTTTATTGTCCATATCTTATTGGCTGGTACTAAGAGCTCTGTTTTTGGTTTTACTACGATCGTGGTTTTAACATGTTAAAGATAGCTAAATCACCCAAGAACATTACTCTTAAAACAGGCAAAAACAGAGCTTGTAGTACCAGTCATTTTGTTTTCCTGATTTGTTCAATTACAACTTGATAATTATTTTAAAATATGTTGTTTATAAAACTGTTAACACTTGTAACTAAAAGGAATAGTACCTATGTTAATATAACGGCTTTTTATTACTCAAAATGACAAAATGACTATATATATATATATATATATATATATAATAGTTTTTTACAGGTATCTAATTAAACAATAAAAAGAAAAAATGTTTCATTTATGAGTGGGTGTAATTTACTAATTAACCTAAGAAACAATAAATATTATTTTCAAAATTGTTATGATTTGTTAACATTATTATATCACTCCTTCTTTACTAATTAATTCTAAACCAATTTTGTATTCGTTGTCTACCTAATGTTGTGACTGTTACTTTACAGTTGTTGCTATAGTAACGCAATAATGCATATCGGATAAAAATAAAACAAACTCACTTCCTTATGTGTTGCCATCAATAAAATGGTTTGTTTTGAAGTTTATTCCAAATATAATACAATAAAATATAAAAGCACGTTATGTTCAAAAACTACCTTTTTTGTAGTTTTTACTAAGCTAATGTCAATAATATTACCATTTATTTTTGCATATAATAGCAAAAGTATGTGTACTGCAATTTTAATCAAACTAATATTAAATATTATTAATCTTTCAGATTTTTGGATTAAAAGAGATACATTTCTCGAGCAACCTGACATAAAATATAAATATGAATATATATTTATAGCGGAAACAGAAAATTTAAATTTTCCTATTTTATGTAGCAACATAATCAATTTTAAAGGGAGAATTATCAATTATAATTTTGAAAAGTGTTCAACAATAAAGGTAAAATTTACATTAACTTTCAGAAAACCATATAACTATATTTGTAGCGCATTTTAGATTCGTGAAATAGATAATAACTACGATGGTAAATATGATGAGCTATTTTTCAGTCTTGAAGTAAATGGTTTAGAAAACTTAAGGATACAATCAGTAACATTAATTTTACCACTAGATTATAATATACATGTAAGTTCATAAACCTATAATGTCAATAATATTCATATTCTTCATTTATTCTAGACAACTTGTCCAATGCAAATGCAAACAGCTGCAATTATTCAAAATTTTTATATCAAACCAGGAGTGAAAATGAATTTCATTGGTGATTTTTCTCTTGTACAACATTGGCCGCTACCTTGCTTTTCACGTGGAATTTTTACAGATTATAATGTTACTTTAATTGACAATAATAAATTCGAGTTATGGGATTTTATTGAAGAACATTTCAAACGAAAAAGTAAGTTTATTTTAATCTTTATTGTATATATTCTTTTTACAAAACCTTAACTTGATCATTTTTTAGTATCTACAAAAATTAATCACTCTTACATCACTTGGCAATCTGGTATCATTTCATCATTCTGTTTAGATATCAATTTAAGATACCCCGAACAACTGTTATATTACAAACCGAATTTTTGGCAAGTAATAAAATTTGCCTGGATTCAGTATTTAGCAGTTTTTGTAGCAGTAAGATGGATAATAAATAAAATTGAAAATTATGTATTTACAAATAAACTAGTTTTGTACTACGTAGACAAATCGGACAAAAAACTGTGTTAATTATTGTATACATAAATAAAAAATATATTCATCATTATACTTATACAACAGCACCTGGTTCAATATTCCTATTGTCTTCAATAACGATTGTTGAACCCGCCAAATCATTTACTTCAACAAACAAAAATCTATATTCATAATTTCCAGATGAATTCTAAAAAAAAAACAAAAAATTACCAAAAAAAATAACACAATTTTAAAATGACAAATCACCTCAGCCATATCAAGCTGTACTGTTCCCTTTTGTCTACTACCTTGTAAATAAAACTTCATTCTCATATGTTTCACACAATCTTTTTCATATAACAAATGACTAACATGCTGCCTTCGACCTCTTCTTGTTTCTTCACCAAATGCTGTAATTGGATAACCTAATTTATCCTCTACTCTGGTATCATTTAGGCATCGTTTCATTGCTTTCGAATATACATTATTTGGGCTCTTGCTAGAGAATAATTCATTAAAAACAGCATAAAATAATGTTGCGGTCACTCCAACTCCAAGTAAAATAACACCCATATAAGATGCAGTTTTAGTTGTTTCCTTAACCTTTTCACCAAGTGGTTTTACATTGGTGTCAACCTCAGATTTTAGTGTTTTTGAAACGGCATTTGTTTGGGAACTTTTATATTTTATTGCTGAATTTAAAATTATGTAGTATCTGCTTTCCGAAAATATTTGACGGTATCTCACAAGAGAACATAAAGCTTTTGAAAACGTCATCTGAAATATGTACAAATTATTAATTCCATATTCAATGTATCTTCAGTATTCTACCTTTATTGAATGATTTGTTAAAATTAGAAAAAAATATTATTTCACCGCATATTGAGGTTAGGTTATAAAAAAAAATGGGACAGAGCTAGAGGCGCTAGCTGCTAGTAGTAAGAATTTTACCGGAAACCGGATACTAATAATTTCTTGAAAACTATTTGAATTATTTACGTGCAAATGATCAATTTACTTGATACAGCAGCATATTAATTCACTGTATTTAAAATAATTAGAGATCGAAGGAGATTAATTAAAAATAAATGTCAATATTTTGTATGCGCAAGTATTTTTTTATTAACTTTTTTATGTTTTGCAAAATATACAAGATTATGAATGGGAAGGTTTCATACAATTCACAATTCAGTTACTTCCATGACAGTTGACTACAACGTGCCCTGTACAAATGAAGAAACAACCAATCGAGCATCAATCAATCATCAATCGTTTGTCCGTCCGTCCATCCATCCATCCGTTCGTCCAATCACGTGAACGCCGCGCCGCAGACAGAGCAACGCCACAGCTGACATTTTGGTCGTTTGGTCCTCGCGTTTCAAGAACCTGGACCAAAGTTCTGCAAACACTATGTTTATGTACAAGTTCAGTCAGAAAATAACGTATGATTGAATTAAGATATGTACAACTGTTTTCATAGAAAATTAATTTCTGACTAGTACATAATTGTATACATGTTGGTACAGATTAAAAATAATTTTCTATTAAATATATAAATCAAGAGCCTGTCGCTGATCGATGCTATTATACATGTACAATTCGACATTCATTAATTCATTAACAACGTAATAAAACTTGTCCAACAAACATTTCAAAAATACTCGAACATTGTATATAATTTAGACGACAGGCTTGGAAAATTGCATAACTGCGTTAACAGAGCACCCTCTGCTGCCCTACTTTATTAGGGGAACATAAATAAATAAACCAATAATAAACACATAAATAAAAATCAAGACAGCAAAGGGCACAACAGATAAGTGTGAAAAATAAATTTCCCTAATTATATAATAAAATGCCAAGATATGTACATAAAAATATAACATCCACCTGTATTAATAACAATTCAGCCCAATATAACAAATGATACAACGGCGCGCACAAACCATCTCACGAACGAGTCACATCTTATTTTTGTATGATTTTTTAGATTTTATTATTTATGTATAGGTATGTATATATTATATTAATTACTGTTTCAATTGTTTAGGTCCACGTCTTAATTTCAGTTCAAAATTTCAGGGCACTTCTGTTTGGTATTCACTGGCACGCGCGCACTGTAACGGCACCACCACGTCGAATCGCACTTCATAATTTACACACTTGCGACACGAGCCGCGAACTTTTCTCTCGTCACAATTTTATATATTTATTTATTAAATATATTTATCTATTTATGTATATATATATATATGTATGTATATATAATATAAACAATTCTGAATGTATAAATTCAACTAGAAGTTTTTAATGATTATGCGTCGGCTCGTCATAATCATTTCTCACACCTTGTCGGAGTTGTTAACAGTCACTGCTAATACAACACGGTAGGTAAATTAACGTAAAAGTCCGGTTAGTAGTGGGCGCTCTGTACGCTCCACCGCGCACTGCTAGGCTTCGTCGGATGTGGACGAACCCGACTCGTCGTCGGCTTCTTTTAGCGACGTAAACAGGCTCTGGATCGACTTTAACGCCACTCCTATAACACACAATACATTACATGAAACAAATTCAACAGATGATAAAGACGAAGTAATTACTACTTACCTTTGCCCTCCTGCTCCGCAGGATCAGTGCACTTCTCCCAAGCAAGGAAGCAGTCATTAGAGAGCACTCCCTCTTCCCACAATCGCTCAAAAATACTCAATAACAAACCAGGGGGGTGTTCCCACTTGTGTACAAGGGCTTGCAGCGCAAATAGGCACTGCAGTTCCAGGCGCTCTTGATTGTCCACATACCGCTGCAGCAAGGAACAATGTTGTTTCAACACATCGTTCTTCAGCTTCATTACGTTGTTCGTGTTGTAAACGGCGTTCTCGACTACAGCTATTACTAACGTTCGAATGAAGTGATTTTCGGTTACACGGTCACCTACATTAGCCTGAAATAAACAATAATCATAATTTATTATTTTCCTAGAGAAATTAATTGAAAAATAATGTAAATAATAGTTGTCAGATTATAATTTGTCCACGTGATGTTTTCAGTTCACTACTTTCATCAATTAATTAAATCATCATAAAATTCAAATCAATATTTATGAAACTACTCACACATTTAAAAATAACTCATGAGCTATTTTTTATAGCCTCTAATAAATATCAGACTAGTTTTAAAAATAAAAATAGTTGTGATATAAATATGATTACATCGTTTTATAAATATACTTACACTAATCCAGTCTGTGATGATGTCGAACGTCGTGTTGGATTTAAAGAATTGTATTAACTTGCTATGCACCTGATCCCAAGACTGCGATCCCTGACTGACAGGCGTGCCCGCACCACCCATTAGGAAATCAAATTTCTGAAAATTACAAACAGCAAAATAAGTATCAACACAAGTAATCCTTCAGCACTAAACAACTTACATGATCCTTTACGTAATTATCTACATTATCAGCAGACATAAAGTCAGTAAACTGTACTCCAGTGGAGTGCCACAATTCTACAACATAATTAGGCCCATTATCCGCTACTAATTGTTTCAGAAGTTGAGCAAGAAGCTTATGAGCGTGACCTTGAGACACTAGTATATCAGAACATGTTCGTAATTTGTCTAACGTAATAACGTCTTCCGATACCAGCGGTAAGATCATTTCTGCTAAATAGTCCCAGAGCTTCGGAATATCAATTACGAGATCGTCGGCCTGCGACAGCACCTCTCTCAAAGCTTTACACAATTCATCATTAGTTAACACTTGGTTTTTCGTAAGATACGCAAACAGTTTTCCTGCTTTGTTTCTTGTTGACGTAGATCTCTCCAAAACTCCATTATAACCTTCAATAACGAATTCTTCAAGTTTTGATTGATCTATACTAGCTTTAATATCTGATTCGCATTCTTTTAGCGTGCAGCAATCGTTAAGGTATTCCTCCATGATATTTTGCATGCGGAGTCTGAGTTGTTCTGGATTGAGCTGCTGTTTAGGAGGTGCGGCAGGAGCAGGAGCCGGTGCAGAGCTGATTGCTGGCTTCTGTTGCTGACTGGAAGGTGCATTACGATGCTGACTGCCACTACGAGAACCGCGGCCGTCTTCATAGTTCTTATTGTAGCCTGTGCGCTCCATACTGTGGCCCTTCGACACGTACGGATCTTTGTTCAGTCGGGAGTCTGAAAGACGAAATAATTAAAAATTTGTTGTGAACGCTATTATGATTTTATTGTAACTCACCATAACCAGATCGGCTCTTGTCCTGATCAGGAGCATTTTCTAAAGCAGCATACATGTTCGTAGTGTTGGTGATCGCTGGCGCGTGCGTTTGCTGCGTTTTCATATTGCTGCCGCGGCCCCAGTTGCCGAACAAGTTCTTTGATCCTAGCGTCATTTCCTCCATCGGTGGAGGTTTGTTCATCAGTTTGGAAGACTCGACAGTGTACGTGGTTCGGTTGCGTGGACCAGCCATAGACCAGCCACTGTCGTCAGTTTGATTGTTTCTTCTTTTGCGGTCGCTACCACCGGCACTACCCATGCGGTCATCTTTCCTGGGAGTGCTCATTGGCCCTGAGTTCATTACCTGAATATTGAGCTGTTCGGTATCAGCTTCTTTTTGAATTTGTTCCATAGTTTTGGGATTCAAATCCTGTCTCCTTGGTACCCATTTGGAATTCCTTAAGTCTATCACATCTTGTAACATAAACCTACAAAAAATTATCGGATATAATTTTAAATATAAAAATAACAACTAAATTTAACAATAAATAAAATTTTGTCAGATTAAAATTCGTCCTCAATTCATTTTTCAGACCACTACTTTCATTTTTAATTGAATCATCATTTAAATATATTTATTGAGTTATATAAATATTGAGTTTTGACTTACCTTACTCTACTGTTAATTCTTCCATGTTTTTTATCCACAATTTCTTGCATTATTTGAAAGTAAGAATTCAGATTTTGTTTCTTGGTCAATTCAAGATCCATTCCCACCGTGGTGAGTAATTTACATAAACATTCTAAACTATCTTCATCTTTATTTTCTAATAAAATATTTATACACCTTATCATGATCTTTACAGTGAGCATCTGCTGTTTGAATAATTCGCCTAAAAATAACAATAGCATTATAAATTATTCATTATGAGACAAATTTGGAACTTACCTATAAATCTAATATTTCCTACTGATTTAACGCGCATTCTTCTTTCTTCCTCTTCTAAAATCAACTGCATCTCTTTTTTCTTTTCCTAGAATATAACGAATTTTATAAGAACTAATAATTACAAGTGATGAAATTAGCAAAACCTACAGGATCAGCGCATTCTTCAATTTCTTTAAGTTTCAGATTCCTAGCATTCTCATCAACAGAGTTCTTTTCAAATTCAATTTGACATCTCGTAATCAACAACTTGCGGAAATTAACAAACTGTTGGTCTTCTTTATTTGACTTGGTATTAGCAGGTACCTAGAAATACATAACAAATGTGAATTGTTGTTAATAATTGATAAGGCTTCATTAGATTAATTATAATACAGTAACGTTTTGGTCCTATATTTTGGACCATCTTCAGACAACATCTATAGAACAGAAAAATTAAGCATGAGTTATTTTTTTTTAATTAAAAGAAATGACAATTTGACTTTCAAAATAATGATAAATCTTTTAACTCAACTACAACAAAAAAAAAGAAAAACGAAAAGTATAATTAATCCACGAGCAATAATAAACAAAATTAGTAATTCTTTCAGAATTATTACCTGCATGAGAGCTAATTCTTTACACATCAGAGCATATGCAACAGAAAAATTAGGTTCATCCACAGCCTTTTCAAACACCAAGTCGATAACACCTTGTAAACGTTCTTCGTTATCAATAGAAAGAGCTCTGACAACATTTAACAGTTTTTCGAACTTCTCTGGCGTAAGTTTATTCAACACGCCTCTAACCTTCTTGTATAAATCAGCAGTTTTAAGTTCGTCTTCAGTCATAGCTTGCTGGGCATTAAGACGAGCAGGCCGCCACGCGTTTTCAGTTTCGCGAAGTTTTACATCTTCCCTGAGTGATAACGTTACATGTATCGTGTTTGGTTTGCCGCCCTTAATGCCGGCTTTGCCTTGCTGGCTGTTACGTTTGGGCAACGGGCCACGCTGTGACGAAGATTTGTGGAACGCAGGCATAAGCATCTCACTTTGACGATTAAGAGAGAAAGAACGAGGATCCATTCTGGACTGTAAATTTAAACAATCATGAAAATCATAATCTAAATATTAAAATATGTTAGTACTTACCCTACTATTATGTTCTTTTAACACAATTTCTAAATCAGGTAAATTATCTGGCTTCTTTTTACATTTGGGATTACTTTGTAAATTTAATAAAAAGTCGCGATCATAACATTTTTTGCCATCCATATTTAACGGTGACCATTGATCTGAAACAGAAACAAAATAAATAAAAACATATTACAAAAATATAAATTTGATAGTGAATATATCAGCAACGAGGAATTCCAGTTGTATATCACTCATGATGTATTCGAATCAAATTTATCATCATAATTGCCGATATTATTGAAATAATTTTCATTTATAACATTTAATCGACTTACCCTTTTTATATCTAATGACAGTCTTATCGATCACTTGAGTATCACTGTTTTCTGAAGAATTCGTTTTAATAATATTAGTTTCGTTTTTAACCTGCACTATTTTTTCGCAGGCCGCCCTGTCAGTCTCGTCTTGAGAGTCAGTCGTGGGCTGCTGCAACTGTGGCTGCGGAACTTGTGGTTTCAATGGGCGCGGGACCTCTTTCACTATGCTAGTTACGTCCACTTTAGGTTTAGGCATAGTCTTAACATCAGCTAATTTTTGCGGATGTGGCTGTATTTGCGGGGGTTGCTGTTGCGGGGGTTGCTGTTGCTGAGGCTGCGGTTGTGGCTGTGGCGGTTGCTGGACAGGCTGAGGTGGTATAGGTACTTCCACGATCTCTTCATTTGGAGCAGTTGGTTCAGTGTTGCAGTTTTCCGTCGGCGAAGCGGCTTCTGGCGTGCTAAACGCATCCATATCAGTACCTTCTTTGCTAGCTCCCTTCAGGTTCAAATCCCGAATTTTATTCGTCTTGCTCGATTGCTTAGGTGGCTGAGTACCCGGAACTGGCATCGTGGCTTTAGTACTAGGTTGGATTTGATTGGATACCGTAGTTTCCTTGGGTTTTTGAGATCCACCTTTATTTTTAGCTGAATAAAAAAGAAACGTAAATTTATTAATTAAAACGCTCGCTACAGTACCCATCCCTAACATATGGCGAAAGCTAACTCAACGTGAATACTTCACGGCATGATAAGTGATAAATGATAACCCCGATGACTCGAGGTCAAAAATGCCTAGTTAAAAACTATAAATGACATTTGACGACCGATAATTATCTACAATTTTATTCATTCTTTTTGTGTGATACATATACATTAAACACCTGCAAATCATCATTGATGCGATCAAGTCGTACACAAGTACACCCGATATTCAACTCAAATATGTGTCACACCAACAGCTGACGTGCGAAACGGAATATTTACCTGCCTGTCTACATTCCATACGCACGTACGGTCACAATGTCGATTTCACATTGCCGTACCGGCCGGCTGGCGACTAGCGACTACACAATCACCGACACTTCAACTGTCGTGCACACGTGAATACAATATGCAATAAATATGCGTTCAGTTACCACGGAACTGATTTTATTATGACGGTTACTAAGTTCTGCTCAGAGATCTATCGTTCTCTCAAAACGCAAAACACAGTATACAGTGCAGCGCGCCGCGTCGCAATCATGCCGACTTGCAAGAGTGAATCATGAGAGCGGTACGAAAATGTGAAATGTTCTTAATATAGGCGCAGCAGGAGCCCAATACATGACTATAAATAGTACGGTTTGACTGCAATCACCAGGGATGGTAAACACTAAACGCTTTCAAACTTTTCACTCGGTGGTTTAAACGTCAACCACACTAGAATATTTTAATTTCGAAGAACAATCAGATTAACTTATACTGGCCAGGGCGACAGTAGACAACTATACGGGCATCATCAATGACGTAATCGTACCAAAGTGTAAACGTGACATTGAAAGTTTAGAATGTCTGCAATAAAAGAAAGGTGGTCTGGCTGAGAACAATCGCGAAGCGAATTATTTCAAAAGTAAAAACGAATGAGCAAGAAAGTTGGTCGACGAATTATATCGCAAGTAACGGGAATGATGCTCTGGGCAACACAGACTGTGGGCACCCGAGTCGAACGGGAACGATCGCCGTTCTGAACGAATTGGTAACGGGCACGGTTTCTTGAACTTTTAGTGAACATAGGTCGGCTACTTGAAACCGGAACGCATCAAGGACGTCGGCTGACCGACAAATTCGGTCGGGTTTCTGAATTCAGTCACACCCACGACGAATTCAGGTGCACGAATGTTCACGATCGGCCACCTACATTTCGCAATTCTTAAACTAGACCTACTACTTTCTCCTACATGCATATCACATTATATTACATAACATGCAATGAAATATAAGAATATGTTGTATCAATTACCCCTATTATTTACCGTCTGCCACATGGCTCACCGTTTTCTTGAGATTACACTTTTACGGAGAGATTCAAATAAAGTTTAAATTAAAAAATACACAAAGTCACACTAAATAAATTACATATCATGCAGGTGAACTATTTCACTAATCTAGCACTCATTTTCTTTTCTTTTCACGTAAAACACCGTATAAAATAATTAATTTTCTACTTTCTAACAGGACTTAAATAAAAAATAATAATATTAAATTAAATTCACTTCACAATTATTATTTATTTCAAAATGCGTTTAAAATTGATTCTTAATTAGAGTTGTATAAATATTTTTAATCACAGAATGCTTTACAAGATGATGCGTGCGACCCATGTGGTCGCCACGAACTAACAGAAGTCTGCCATATTGTTAAACTTCGGAAGACATCGCTATATTACCGAACATTCTCGAATAGCAAAGTAATGCCAATACAAAGATATTTTATTTTTCTAAAACTGTTTCAGTGGGGGGCGGGAAAAATTATTACATCTCCCTATTCAAATATTCTCATTTAAATTTTGAACAATGTAATAGTTCAGAAAATTATGAATATACAATTTTTCATCGTTGTTCAAAATTCAAGTTAGCCAATTATCGTAATTTCTCTATCAAAATATTATTGATTTATCAGCTAAAGTGAATTTTATTATTCCATTTTATCTTTATTTGTTATGATACGTTTTATTTTGGATTTTCTTCAACTATTGTTTGAAATTAATGCAATTACAAAAGTCAATTGCTCAGAGAAACTACTGAAATTTAGAAGAACAAGAACATGAACAACTGTGAACTGAATCTTTAATTCCGTTGATCGAGAAATTAAAATTGCTTGTTTACTTGTTACCTAGTCACTTGTTTATAGCTACGTTTTGTTATTTACTATTTTCCTAACGAAGATACGTGTTGAGTGTATCGGCACGTCGATATAAATAAATGCATACAACTGAATCAAAAAAATTGGTTATTGTTGATATAAAATTTATACCAAAACTAACTTCAACTATCAACAAATAATTATATACAAAATATATTCATCATAAATTTTGTATATTTGGATTAGCATTGGATTATTGTATAGTCAAATGTGTTTTTGGGAAGTTCACTATTTTTAACGGTACTGCTCAAAATCAGCAAGCCATAAAAGCATTTAAGAATACACAAATGGCCTACACTAAAGCTTAAAGTCCGATTCCCTGATGGGTTTCTCATTTGCATGGATTTATGACGGTCCGTTATTCGAGGACTTATCCATGCCCTTTACCGAAGTACACAAAGCACGTAAACCTGTTGTATTTACAAAGAACAGTTAGGTTGTTCAAGGGAAAATTTTAATGAGTGCATACTAAGACCTTCAACAAATAATTCTAATCCCACGCCTTGAAACTATTATTCGGTTATCAGTTACCAAAACGAAAATTATGTCTACTTATAATGTTCAATATCTATAGAGACAACAGAACATGTGTATTTGAGAATCTCAAGATCAACTAGTACGAAGGTCAAAATATTAAAATGAGACTATGAAAAATATATTATCTATGAAAATACCAATAACATGATGGTCAATAATGTTCATGTCAACAAAACTGATATCTTAAACATATCTTTAGTAATTCTGTTTGTATTTACAAACATGTAACATACCGAATGACTAATAAAATTTAAAAAAAAAAACAATATTTTGCCATTATCAATAAAATAATTGCGTATTTTTATAATTTTCACGTCAAAAACGATAAAATTGAATGAATATTTAATGTTGATAAAAAGTCATATTTTAATTAAGATTCATAAAGGGAGAAAATACTTCAATTTAATGGTTATACTTTGGTAGTGAACACTGCCATCTTATATCACCTCATTGCATGGTTACTATCTGTAGATGCGAAATGTACCTATTAAATTAAAATACTTTTTTCCTTTATTAATCTTCACCAAATTATGACTTATCAACATTAAGTATTCATCCAATAAATCAACCAAGTAAATACTCATATTACAAAAACACGATATCAGAAATGGTATATTATCGTACAATGTTCGAGAAGTCTATTTAATAATTATTATGATTGTTATATTAAATGATTAAAAATATGAAAAAAAACGAGTTGTACTCACCATTATTGAGATTACACGCCATATCTTCTACAGCAGACGACGGTTGCGACGGAATGGGCGGCCGATGTTCCACGGGAGCCGGTCCCTTGATATCGTTGGGCGACCTCACCTTTGCAATGGCTGGTGCTGCTACCTTATTTACTTTGACCTCTGGTTCTAGTGCTGGTTGTGCTGCAGGAGCTACTGCTGCTACGGGAACAACTACTACCTCCTTTATGGGAGGTGGCACAGACTCCAGCACCGGTATTTCTTTTAGCACGGCTTCCCGCTGCTGCTGCTGCTGTTGTTGCTGCTGCTGCTGCTGCTGTTGTTGTTGCTGCTGCTGTTGTTGTTGCTGCTGCTGCTGTTGTTGTTGTTGCTGCTGCTGCTGTTGTTGTTGCTGCTGTTGCTGCTGCTGTTGTTGTTGTTGTTGCTGCTGCTGTTGATGTTGTTGTTGTTGCTGCTGCTGTCTACGTGTCTTCGCCGGACTTTCGCGTTCTCTAGATTTACTTGGTAACACGACTTCAACACCTTCTGTATTTGCAGACACAACTGGCGTTGTATTCTCTTTGGGCGCATGTTTCGTTATCTCTGGTACAAATTCTTTCGTTGAAGCCTGAAATCAGATAAAATATTTTTCTTACATTAAAAAGATGTTTATTTAATATGTACTTATTTATGATAACAAATAATATGAATGAAATTTTTAAGTAGAAAATTATTATGTACCTGAAGCTTGCTGTTCTGCGCTAAACTACTGTCAATCGATTTATGATGTATGTCATTCTCCTTGATAGGAACACCAATCGATCCATGCACATGTGAACCCGCGTTGTGATGTTGCGGAGGCACCGAAGGTTGGTATGTCACGGACTGTACAGGTATAGAGTGAACCGAGTCCGCTTCCACAGGATCCTTGTCTTCACTGGCTCTAATAGCAACCCGAGCGGCGAAGTCTGCCGAAATTAGCTGCTGCATGCTGGTAGCCGACGGCGGCTGAGGAGTATCCCGTGCTGATGATTCCCCAGACTGTGATGGCATATCTTCTTCGTCGAAAATATCTTTGCCAGAATGTGGATTAATTATAGGAAGTGCATTGGAACGAGGTTTCTTTTTATTATGCTGGGGTATCGCTGGCTGCATGGGCATAGCTTGTGGTGCTGGTTGTGCACCACCTTGCGGTGGAGGTGCAACTTGAGGCGGCGGACCCTGCCTAGTAGCCATTTGCATCGGAGTCGTACTTTGGAAATAGAATTGCTGGGCGTGTGGTTGCTGTGGAGGATATGTACTTTGCATGTACTGGCCGGCAAGCATTGTCGGATAGGCTTGTGGTGCATAGTAAGGTCGTTGCGCATTGTATTGAATGGGCACTTGATACGTGGTCATAGGCGCACCGATCGGACCCGCTGGATATAATGTCATGTGCTGCGCTGAATACAAAGGCTGAGCTGCAGCTGCCGTCGACGTCATAGTCTGTCTATGATGGTTGGACATACGTGGGCCTCCCTGGTTGGGCGCCGGCTGTCTGTAATAATTGGGTTGCGCAGAACGAACTTGTTGAGGCATAAAGGCCATCTGCAGTTGCCCTTGTTGTTGAGGTTGCATTTTATTGATATCGTTCTGCGGTGGAGTTGACGATTGGTTTGGTGGACCCGACTGCGCCATGCCGCGTATCGTGGGACCCTGGTTATTAGGCTGGTTAGATGTCTGCTGCGGCACGAAACCTGTTGGTGTTGTCGCTACGTGAAACCCATCCGTTCCTAATACAGAAATAACACAACACATTACAAAACACATAAACAAATATTTTGTGATCAGGTATTGATGATTGGCGAATCCCTTGGCTTTAGCATAGCGGTTGATACTCACTTTGCGGTGTAGGAGCACGTTGTACGTAACTGTACGTGCATAGTTAAGGACAAATACAACACATTTAATACAACATAATATACATGGCAATCTATCTCAATGACATGTGCAAAAAATACTTAGCAATTACAATTAAGTCTCACAAACACATAGCAATGAATTCGTTGTTATTAAGTAAAAATGTGAATAATGTGCTCGCCCCTGAACATATGACAGCCATGCGTTACGCCATGGACACGGAACACGGTGTGCCTGTCTATGTGCAGGGCAAATGTGACATGTGGGACAAGTGGAGGCGCGCGCGTGATCGATATGTGTATGCGCGAGTAAAAGATGGGAATAGGGAGATGATAAATACAGCAAAAAAGATGCAAGGGCGCACAAGTAGAAAAGTGGGCCGCATCCACGTGCACTTACTATGTTGAGGTAGCATTCGATAATGAGCCGGAGGTGGCGGCGGAGGTAGCAGACACAATCCCTCCGGTTTCATCGGCACGCTCGAAACGTATCTAGACACCATGTCTGGACCGGGAGGCGCGCGATTCACGACGGACCAGCCGTCGACTTCGCGCTACAACGAAACGAAACGGCCCACTAGCACCCAATTAAAAACACTCCGACACGGACTAAATTCACCATTTGACATTGCAGGAGACTGTATGCATTGCGGTACCACCGCTGTCGCCAATAAACGACATCCGCACGTATTCACTTCTTTACGTTCAACACCAAACAGATAATAGATCACAGCCACTGAACACACAACGTTTTGTTAAGATATGAGAGTTCCAAGAAGACTTGACGTGCACGGCGTGTCGCGCACACAACCAGCAAGAAAAATCGATAAGGGCGTTTTGGGAATTATTCACCGCGCCGAGTCGACAGCCAAACGAGACTCACACATGAGCACACGCCTCAATTCACTTACACTGCTGAATGCTAGTGAAATGAACATCCATGGAACTAATGCAAAATAAAACTGGAATCACAGTTCGGAAAACACGATGTTTCAAATGAAAACGGAAATCACAACTAAACACGAGCTAAGATGACAACCACTCGCGACGGCGACAGCGCCATTGCATCCGCCATCCGCCACACAAAACTACTGTGCGTTAGTGTGATTGCGGCCTGTGCCGTTACGAGCTGGATACGCGTGCGTCATCGGTGGCGGCCAATCACCTGGCTCCATTTTAAATATTTCTGCAACATGTTGAATCGCACAGCGCATAAGTGCATCCCGGTTTGTGGGCGTGATTCAAGCAGTAACATTGCACAATTTCGTGAATATATAAGATTTTTTCGTATTTTGTAACCAATAATAAATATATGCGAATCATATATACTCGTTTATTTAATAGCACACCAAATATGTGACGTGACACTCCGCTACTACTAACTAACCAGAAAACATCCACTCGATTTCACTATATGGCACACGTACACGTGAAACTTATGACTTCATCGCAGTGACTGATGAATTTTTTGAAAGTTTTATAACATTTTCTGCATTAAATGTTTATGCACGAAACGTCAATGAAACAGTAATTGTTAACTCTTCATTTAAATATAGCTATTTCCAGCAATAATATAATTAATGATCTAATATTTTTATGGAAAAAAATATTTTAAATGATTCATAACATTTTTTGAAAAAATCGTATTATTACTGCATCATTAATTTACGAGTTAAAAAACTGTATTTTGGGTATTACCTGTAGATGCAAAAGTTTCAAAATTTATGTTAAATTCCGCCATAAAAATGTAAAACCCACTTTTTACAACTGTTTGTATGGAAAAAGTACAACTTATGACGATTATATAATCACGACAGCTGTCAAACAAATATAGTGAGAAATGCTCACTTTGTAGTTAACTTACATTAAATTCACCTTATGAAGATGGAAATTTTAAAGGCAGGCTTTGCAGAAAGTTTATAAACGTCAACAACAATTTATACACATTATTGTTCTAACACATGTATAAGTAAAACTGATTTTCTTGTCACTGTCTATGAGAACTGAATTATAATTGCATAATACGATAATAAAAAAAACAAATATTAACGCACAAACATAAAACAAAAAGCATAAATATGTTCAGATTATGCGAAATTAAACTGGTCAGTTGCTGACAACGTCAGCAGCAACTGACAGCAGTATTACACTGATTGAATCTGATGAAGACAACCCACTTCGACAAATGACAAACAACGAATTGTCTCTTGACATCAACTCGTTTTAAACATAAAAGGATACGGACCCTGTGCGTAGCGTTGTTGTTGGGGCGCTCCGGAAGGCGCCTGCTTTTGATTGCCGCTCATGACGAGCCCCGGGGCGACACTCCGTAGCGTTACACCAGCCGCCTTGGATCTTCACTCCAAACGCACAACATATGTTCACGATATACTCATATTCAGGCACTTTAAGCACTGCGTTATTCCACTCATAACATTCCGTACTGTATTTTTAATGTTTAGATAACGATGATCGTTGATATTTCTATGATTAGCACTAAGAACTTTTCTTTACCAAAGGTTATGCGGGTTCAAAATGGCCGACTCTTAACCAACAACATGTTTTTGATTTATTTATAATTAATAACCACGCCCACGATTGATAACAACAACAGTTTATGTTAGAAAAGTTACTTACACGTTAACATCACTTAGAAATTAATAATGTTTTTTAGAGCAAGAATATAAAAAAAATAAAGAACACGTTAAAAATGACACGCGGCTCTCACGTTTCTTGAAAAGCGCATCTAGCGGTTAATTATTGTACTTCTGATGAAAACTGTGCAATCGCAAAGATGAGAAAATAGCGAGATTGAAATGTCATTTATCATATGAATATAGTGACAGTTAACTAATTCAAATATTTAAATTCTTTCCCAATCATTTTTGCACTCCCAATAATACCTAAAATTTAAAAATAAAAACAATTAAATTATGCTATTTGTTCCGATTGTCCTCAATTCAAAATTTAATTCATTTGGTACATGTTCTAGATGAGTACAAAAATACTTCATGTACCAAAATCGGGCTCTGCAATTTCATATCTTCGATTGCGCCCAAAAATGGATTACAATATTTGATCGAAGAGACCGCAATAATATCTTACTATTTTAAAATAAAAGAATAGAATATATGACATTATTGCTACGTTACACTTAATATTCATTTGACTTTTTAATTTTAAATAATCAAATTAATAATTTTGCAAGGATGCTGCATACAATCTTGCTGTTGTGTCTTCTAGCAATAAAATTTTTACCAAGCAATCTTTTTACACATACGGATGTAGAAGGAAAGTAATTAATTTTATATAATAAATATTTCTCTCGAATATATATTTTTTTTCAGACTGTGAATTTGATTCAAATAAGTGGCACTCAGATCAAGAATTCAATGTATGTCTAAGCCCAGCATGCATAAAAACAGCGTGTATGATTCTAAAAAATATCAATACCTGTATAAATCCATGCGATAACTTTTATGAATTTGCATGCGGAAATTATATCAAATCCACGAAAATTCCAGATGATAAAAGTACAGTTAATATACCGCATACAATTGGTGATCTTTTAGAAGAAAAACTTCGTATAGTATTAGAAGCACCCTCACAATTAAATGAACTTAAACCTTTTACTCTTGCCAAAATATTATACAAAAATTGCATGGATACTGGTATAGTAACTATAAATATTTATCTAATGGTACATATATGTTAATCTAATATTATTAGAAATTTTATAGCTACTATCGAAAATGATTCACTTCAAACATTACAAAAATATCTTCATCGGTTTGGTGGTTGGCCCATTCTTGAAGGAGAATATTGGAATTCAAAAAAATATAACTGGCAAAAAATTACTCATGAATTACATAAAGCAGGATTTGGTACAAGCTACTTATTGCGCGTTTATGTTTTCCTAGATCCAAAAAATTCATCTCGTACTGTATTATTTGTGAGTTACTTATTATTGTAACATGTATATGAAACAAAAATATTTCCAGTTTTTAATTTCTTGTCACAGATTCATCAAGCTCTTCTTGGCTTAAAAAGAGAATATTTAATCAGAGGACATTCTGACAAACTAGTAAAAGCTTATTATGATTATATGGTAGATGTTGCTCTAATGTTTGGTGCAAGTAAAGAATGCGCATTGAAAGAACTAAAAAAATCTCTTGATTTTGAAATACAGCTAGCATACGTATATTATTATAAATAAGTATAATATATATATATTACCGATTAATTTGTCAGATTTCTCTAGCAAAAGAAAAATTACGCAACTTTACTACTTTATACAATCCTATTACCATTCATCAACTTCAACGAAAATATCCAGGTATATCTTGGTTGAAATATATAAACAAATTATTAAATGGAGTTACAGTAACTGATAATGAAATTGTAATTCTACAAGCTCCAGATTATGTACAAGGATTGTTATGTTTACTTGAAAACACTCCAAAAAGGTATTTTTGATAATTTAGACTTAAATTTTCTAGTATAATTTTTTTAACTAACACTGTATTTTATTAGAGTTCAAGCAAATTATTTATTATGGCGTGTTATAGAAAATTCTGTTAGTTTTCTTAATTTTCAAATGCGAAATAGACTTTTACACTATACAAAAGTAGTTTCTGGTACAACAGCACTACCACCAAGATGGCGAGAGTGCGTAGCTGTTGTTAATAATGGGTATGAATTATAAATATTAATTATTATCGCCCAACAAAAATTATTTTATTATTTTCTAAAGAATACCAATAGCAGTTGGAGCGTTATACATACGGAAATATTTTACAAGAGTAGAAAAGAGAGAAGCTGAATACATGGTACAAAACATTCGTAAGGAGTTACGGCGTATTTTAAAAGAAGTAGCTTGGATGGATAAACGCACTTTATTTCGGGCACTTGAAAAATTAGATGCAATGGAAGCGCATATTGGATATCCCGATGAATTATTAAATAATACGCTCCTTGAGCAATATTATGAAAAAGTATAATCAGTTCTTGTTATCTTTTATAACTTTAAAACTTTTACAAATTTTTACAGCTACACATACACGATACAGACTATTTTGAATCAGTTTTAGATATTACAAAATTTGAACGTTTATACGAATTTCGCTCATTACATTCTCCTGTAAATAAATCAAGTTGGGTAGATCATGCAAGCGCTGCTGTAGTTAATGCTTTCTATACTTTTTCAGAAAATAGTATCAGTATGTATTATACATTTGAGGTTTAAAACTATTATATAATTATTTTTTTGGGATAGATTTACCAGCAGGTATTTTGCAAGAAGCATTTTTTTCAAGCGATCGACCACGTTATATGAATTATGGTGCAATTGGTTCTGTTATTGGCCACGAAATAATTCATGGATACGATGATAAAGGTCGTCAGTACGACAAAGATGGAAATTTAATAGACTGGTGGGAAGACGAAACTAGTAAAAACTTTGTAGAAAGAGCGCAATGTTTCATTGATCAGTATTCAAATTACGAAGACTCTAGTGTTAATCTCAATGTAAGATTAAAACAAATAATTTTCTGTCAACATTAAAATCATATTTCTTGTATAGTTGAATGGTATTAATACTCAAGGAGAAAATATAGCTGATAATGGAGGAGTAAAAGCAGCATATGAAGCATATACCCACTGGTTACTCAACAGTCAAGTTGAAGAATCCAGTTTACCAGGACTACAATACACTCCTAAACAAATGTTTTGGTTGTCGATGGCCAATGCTTTCTGTAGCAAATCTCGTCCTGAGTACACTCAACTAATTATAACAACAGATGAACATTCGCCTGCAATGTATCGAGTACTTGGCACTCTTAGTAATTTGAAAGAATTTTCCATTGATTTTAATTGTCCTGTCGGCAGTCGAATGAATCCGATTAAAAAATGTGTATTGTGGTAACAAAAACTTTTTATTAGACATACTATATGATTTACGTGTTATGGCCTTTTGCAACATTATTAATAATATTTTGATTCATTATACAATGTACAAATATAATTAAATTATTTTTATTTATAATTTTGTTATTTTTTACTACGATTGGAAGATTTAGATGATCTACTTGAGCGAGAACGTGAACTGCGACTGCTGCGACTATCCGAATGACTTCTTTCACGAGATGTTTTCCGATGTCCACATGCAGGACATCTTTTATTCGCTGATTTTTTTTCTTTTGGATTTTGTCTCTAATTAAAAAACAATGTATGAAAGGTAATATTAATATAATGCCAATATACATACATTTTTATCTGGCTGTGTTTTAGGTTTTGCAGAACGTCGATTTCTTGCTGCTTCTAATACATAGGGAGCACGATCTGCCTGCGTCATCGAATGCCATCGACGGCTACCAAGACGCATTACATATTGATAATCTTTGTTTTTATGTTTCTAGTCAATATTGTATAAAATTAAGATTTTTATCACAATCAGCAGTTAATACTGTTATCGTCGATATATGTACCTGTTTGAAATCTCTCATAAAATTAAAAAATGCCGATTTGAAACTGACGCGTGTTCTGGTGCTAACTGTTGAAGGTGTTTCGATATCCAAGTCTACTGGGAAACTTGCAGCTGTACTGGTTCTTATTGCTGAATTTGGTTTTAACTGAAAGATATTTTTTTTCTGATTTGTATAATAATGCGAAATATAAATTTACCTGTGATTTTGATCGACTCATTTTTACAAATGTATAAGAAAACAAATTTAAATGGAAAATGACATGATGTCAAAACAAAAAAGAAAACAAACTAATGGCAACAGGATTCAATTTTAAAATTAGTTTTCTTTTTTTTGCTCAGATAGAGTTTAATTAGATTTGTAACTGTAATAATAACATATAACACTAATAAAATCAGCCATTGTTTATCAGAACACTGGAATACGTAAATTTAATAGTGTCAGATAGCAGATAATAAGGTACATTTTCACAATGGAAGACAAAAACATCGGGAACAAACAATTTTAACAGTGAGATAACAATGACACACAACCGACGGATCGCACAGTGGTTCACAAGAAAATATTGGCGGCACTCGATGTACATACAAAACATGTGATGGACGGGAACGTCGGAATGCCGATACGTGGAGACTGGAAGCAAACAGGAAAAGAAAAGCATAAATTAACGTGGTACTGTAGAATGTGCGTCCGACCGGCTTATCTCGACAATACGAACATGACAAGAGAGATTTCGCTAAACTTTGTACCTATGACCGAGTCCTTTGTTGCCATGTTATATACAAGTTTTAATATTGCGCGCACTGTTTTGATTAACCATCCGAGAGGGCAGGTGTCACCCACCCATATTTTTCGTGCGTTTTGACGAGTGATCGGAAGCTCTCTTCAGCAGATCGTCGACTGAAATCCTTAGTGCCTTTAGCTTTACGCGCAACTCGGCCTTGACCCTTGACGATGCTAGCCGCAAACTGCATGACAACGGCTTCAACAGTGTATGCGCTGGCCCATCCACGTGGTGTTAACAACTCCATGCATATGGCACCGCCTTCCATTACAAAACCTTTTTCTATTCTGGGAGAAATAACACGCATGAATGGTGGCGCAAATGGAAAATTCTCAGGAAAAACAAGATGCAACAATATGGAAGGTATACCAAACTCTCGCATATCTGCGGCTAATTCGCTTTCAGGATCAACGCGAAGCAACCGAACATGCCATTCAAAGAGGTTGTCATTTACTAATTCGACTGTGAACACTGGATCTGATCGGTTTGTTTGGAGTCGTTGAATTTCTTTTAATTCCTTCATTAGGCGACGTGCGCGAACTGTTTTTGCCGCCGCAACTGCAGCAGCAGCCTCGCTGCTTGCAGTTGAATTTCCTTTTTTCTTGATGCCCGAGGCTGTGCCCGCACTACCGCTATTTGCTGGACTAGATGGTAAACTCCCACCAGCCGGACTGACCGCATCTCTATATCCACGCAGAAGACGACGCCCTGGAGATCCTCCGGCTGATGGACCACCTTTAGCAGCACCTGATGCTTCTCCGACACCGAGTTTTTCAGACGTGCGAAATAGTTTGCGAAATGCCGCAGCTACTTTTTCCTTTGAACGAGAGGCCATCTCGATGCTACGGTTCGTACATCTGTAAAACGTTGTAGCTTTAACAGTCGCACATTTAAATTTCTAATATTTTGTATTCATAAAATCTAAAAAGGGGTGGAATACAAATTTGGGAGCGTCCGCGCGCTTATTTTTCATTAAAGGCGTTGCGATGTCCGATCGATTGATCTACTCGAGTTTGTTTACAACACGGTCATTCGCACCTGACAGGCCGGTTTTACCCTCATACCGACTAAACTTGTTTAAAAAGCATCGAATATAAGCACATAAACTTACCAACCACAAGGTGTTGGCGACGAGTTCAAGATTTGTACCACCACCATATGAAAGCTGTTCGCGACTTACAAAGTAAGTAACATGCGGAACGCTCTAAACGTGTGTGATGAGCGCAGACGATCGATTCCGCTGCCGCCGCCAGCCCACGCCTGCCGTCTTACCCTCCACACCCTTGACCATTGTAAACGCACCGTTACGTCACTGTCACCCTAGTAATATACACTTATTTCATAAATTGTTGGTAACAATGATTCATTATTGCTGTTAATAAGTTAAACGATCATCTTAGACTCAACAAAAGAAAACATTTATTTGTAACTTGTGTGACTACAATAAGTTATTAGCCATAATATATAAAAATATTAAACAATAAAATCTTATAAATCAATCAAAAAGTTAAAAAAAATAAATATAAAAATACTCGTTGCCGAATTTTACTTGTTTAGTCATAAATTTCTCTTTTTATATAGTTGTATGCTTTTAAGAAATGATATGGCCTTTTCAAGTTATTTAGTTAAAAATTACAAATATTAAAAACAGCGAATTGACTGGTTAGACGAGTACCGATTATATCAATACTTGATGCATGTGCGTTGGAATGTATCAATAATAATTATCAATCTCCACGATGAACTGCCGGATTCTTCATATCCGTATTGTGTCGATACCAACGGACTTGAAATAATATCGCTATATCTACTGTCACTTGCAATGCGCCGCAAATCCAAAATTGTGCTGGAGCTTCACGTATCAAAAAGTAAATTGTTTTAAATATATCTCCACAGGTCCACATAATTACCATGGAAACGCTAAAACAAACAATTGTTTTCTAACTCATAAATAATAATTATCATTACAAATAATTTAACAAATCCTTTAAAAAAAATAATATTGATTTACCTCATACCAATTGTAGACTGACTTTTATAATTTTTTATTAGCTGAGGAACACCCAGCATTGCCTCAGTAAAAACAGCCAAAAAGCCAACCATTTCCACAAACCAACTTATACTTATCATAAAGTACATTATTATGGCACATGTAATTGCAAAAATAACAACGCAGTCTAAATAAGATTGGAAATCTGTCCATGCCCAAAAATATTTTGTATCTAATTCTGCAAAGAAGAAAATCTTAAATTAATTCATCAAATTAATAAGTATTGTATTACAATGACTCTGAATAAAAGAAACAAACGGATCATGTACACGCATTGACCTACCACAGATGGTGTATGAGGATGGCCATGATTTGGGTTTTAATTGTGAAAGTCTGTTCGTCGCACCCGACTCGACTGTCGACCATCGTATAAAAAACGAAATAAGAAAAAATGTGGCATAATATAAAAATTATAAACGTAGTGTCCAGTATATTTTATTTGAATAAATTATGAAATAAAGGTAATGAGATTCCGTCAATATTTTTTTTTCATATTTTAGCCCGCTTTAGCGTTGGTAAGGTTTTTTCATCCGTTGCCAATAACGGCGAAAGAAAAAGTGAATGCCGAGAGACAGAAAAAAGAAACAAATTTCAATAGCTCATTAATTTATTGAAAAAAATAGTATTATTTATAAAAATAAGTATTTGTTTTACACAGAGGTCATGATAAAAATAGTATACACTTGGGTCATCATCAGTAGGCGAATGATGACTCAAGTGAGGCTCAAATCGACAAAGAATAAAAAATATCATTAACTGACTGAATTCCAGTACTTTTATTTGAACAATATATTCTTCAGTTAGGAAGCTTCCATCTTTATAAATTATATTTTTTAAAGTAACGCTATTATGAAGATGAATTTAAATGCTACCGCGCAACCAGCAAGAAGTGAAGCCTAAAAAATATGTTAATTAAATTGTAATTTCGTCTGAATCTCTACAAATTAGTGAAATTTGACCAATGACAATGAATAAACCAGGGAATGTGAAAAACAGTTAAATGTTGACACAATTGTATCTATGAATTGGGAAAATATGTCTTGTTCGGACCCTGTACTGTGATTGGAATTAAGTTCCTGCTATAAAGCAGAACATAAATAAATAAATAAACATGCTTAGTGTTAGATACTCCCGTGAATACAAAAATTACCTGAAAATACTCTGGATCGTCCTTGCACTAATTTGTTCTTATTTCTAACTCGTACACATAAATGTATCATAGCAAGCATGGCTATATTCATAATAATACTTTGTAATAATAATGGATATTCGAAACGTTTCCCAAACCTAAAAAATCACAAAAAGTAAAAACAAACAAAATTTATCATAATTCTTAAACACATTCATACCAAAAGAATATCCTTAGTGTATTGGCGACTAGAAGAGCCAGGCAAACGTACAAAGAAAAGCCATCTGAGTCCTGAGATTTCTTAATTTGTCGATATTGTGGTATATACGGAATCACACCGCCAACTATCATTGCACCTGCACTAACCCATCCTACTACATTTCCAATGGTGAGAGATAATTCATCAGAAATCACCCAGTCCATGATTACAAATTATTTAATGTAATATACAAATTAATAATAAACATAAGTAACTGTAGGTTAAGTACAGTTGACAATATTAAAATTGCTTAAATCATGTTGTTTATCTCTGTGTAAATATGGAATCTATTATTTAAATAAGATGATCAAATAACAATGACAATGTAGTGTACCATATATATTATAACAAATAACAGCTGACTCCTGTTTGACATTTCATA
The DNA here is from genome assembly GCA_947425015.1 of Pterostichus niger. Lineage (NCBI taxonomy): Eukaryota > Metazoa > Arthropoda > Insecta > Coleoptera > Carabidae > Pterostichus > Pterostichus niger. The sequence continues at coordinate 21,499,033 of OX380345.1, read as the reverse complement.
TGTTTATCACGTGACCAAAGCGTGCAATTGGAAAAATTATTAAAATTCGTCCTTAAATAAAATATATAGCAATAGAAATAAGCATTAAGAAACAAATAATGAAAAATTCAAAGATATTTGCATTTAAATATTAAAAAATTATTTCTAGTGTAATATATTACCAACAGATGAAGCTATATATGCAAAATTTAAATCAAAAAAGTTCGTTAAAAGTTAATAAAGTTAAAACAAATTAAAAAAAAATCTCATATTATAAATTAAAATTTTTCAATATTCTTGTGCATGCAAAATAGTTTTGTGTCAAATGTTATTTCCTCCAGCATTGGTTAGATGAAGTCAGTTTGTCAGTTTTTATCATCATAAATGTATTACTGTAACATATATGGTTTTTATAACGTAGAGTTTAAGTAAGTAATTAACAATGTTAATATTCAATATAAATATTCAGAAATATGTGTTATGTTACAGAGATGAATGATACAAGTCCTTTACAAAAAATAGTAACTGAAACGTTCGAGGAAAATTTAAAGAATGCAGTGAAAAAGAAAATATCAACACGAAAGAATGATTTAATGAATTTTATGAATGAAACTTATTCATCTTGGGAAGAAATTGTTAATACCAGTACGTATTACCAATTTATATAAGTTCGAGCTAAACACTAATTTATATAAATTATAGGTTATTGGTGGAAGGTAATTGAAAATAAGAGTAGTCAGTATGATGTATTATTTAAAGAAAATGAAAAATTTTTATATGATCTAATGTACGTCGATGGAGAAATACAGTATACTAATAAACAAATTGAAATTGATAAAGACCATGCTAATGAAATTGAAACATTAATAAAGGAGACTGTTGTGAAATTAAAAGAATGTGAACATGGTATGAATTTTTGTAATTTTTTTGTAATTCTTTTACTTACAATTTAACTATATTGCAGAGAGAGATGAAACTCAAATCAAAGTAGTAAACAAACACAATGCTTTCAAAAGAGCTTCGAAGTATTACAAATCACGTTTGAATCTTTATGTACGTATTGTAAAAGAAAACGACAAGCTTCAAGCTAATATATGTTATTTTACACAAAAATTTGATGAAACGTATTCATTTGTAATAAGTAAAAATGATAATAATGACAATTGGACTTGTAAGTAAATATTACCATTTGATAATGAATGTTATATAGACTAATTTATATTCCAGTAAATAGCGTCAAGCCTCAGTTAGAAGATTTTCAGTTCATGGCCCTGCAGAAAAGATTTTACAGTTCTAATAATATATCAAGTCTTTTATGTACAGTACGGAAAATATTGATAATGTATCAAAATTCTAGAAAATAATATTAATATATGCTGGGATAAAATATATAATATGTAATATTATAATTATACATATTTTCCTAATATTTTACAATAAATTTTATTTACTAATTGAATTATTTCTTCCCCAATTTAAATATTTTCGTGAAATTAAAATAATTTATATGAATTTTAAACTTTCCGCGGAATCTGCTGAGCAACAGAGAGGGAAGTATACGACTGCTTCTGAATCACGTGACCGACGCTGACCGCCATTTGTATTGTATAAACATCAGGCAACCGGGTTTTATCACTCTTGTAGTGGTTTTTCGTAATTTTGGTGAAAATTGGTGTTTTTAATTAGACAGACATGTCAGAAACGGAGGCCATAAATGCAGTGAATGCATCGAATGATGATACGCCACAGGTATTTACTTATTTACGTTATTTTAAGCATTTTAAAATTTGGTAATGCATGCAATGCGAACGTAATGCTAGCGGCTCTTAGACTGTGAGTTTAAAGGTTAAACCCATCCACAGCGTATTAGCACGTTTCTATGTTTAATATTGGCGGCATTTAGTCTTTAGACGTAAAATAAAGTTTGTATATTGTTTTTGATACTACAACTTATGTAGTTTCATTGTTTGCGTCGTATAAGTGAATTCAAAAGTCATGTTACAATATATCTATTGAGTGATGGTTTTGTTGTTCGAAAACATCCGAAAGAGTCACAATCTAAGTTCATCTAGAATGATTAGGGTTTCTTCATTTCATTGTCAATTGTATTGTTGTGAATTTAACGTATATGCAATATAGGATATAATTTTATTTTTTTTGAATTATTTATTGAAATATAGCACAAAGTTATAATTTTTTTTCCATGGTATTGATACGGCTTGGGAGTTCGGCCTAGCTCAGACTTACGCACCTCTCTCTGTCCTTTTCTTTTGAGTGTTCGTTGAAAATAAAACGTTTGTGTTTTTAAATCTTGCACTTTGTAAATTGGAGGGAAAACTTCTGAGGCTCAATATTCGTTACAAATATTTATAGTTGAATGGAAATATTTATATTATTAACTTAACACATAATTAAATTTCTTAGTACTGATTTGTAGCTAATAATTGATGCAGATATGAATTATGCCATGTTTTTATTCAAAAGTTTTCTTGTTATTATTTTTCATATTATTTATTTTTTACAATGCTCGTATTTTATTTTAAATATTTATTGTAATTATAGAGCGAGAAAACAAAAGGCAGAAAAGCCAAATCAAATCGTATTGACCGCCTCAAAGAAGAAGGTGAAGCAATTCTTAAGGGTCTTGGACCAGAAGTAGAAGGTAGACGCCGCACTCGATCAGCAGCTCGAGGTGTTCCAGCAACTCCGCCACCACCTGTTAAAAAAGAAAAGAAATCTGCACCCGCTACAGGGAAAGGGAAAGGTGAGATTATAATGCATTGTTCATTACTATAGTGAAATTGAATTGTTTTTTTTTCTATGTTGTTATGACAAGCCTGCATATTTGAATATTAGAATGTTATTTTTTAGGAATAGATAATTAAAAATTAGTTTTAAATGTTTTTCTCTAAAATTAATTCTTTTATAATGTGGGAAGTGGAATTTACTAATATAATAATATTAGTAATGTATATTTGTGTAAATAACATTATTGAAAAAAAAATTATTGGGAACTAGATTATTTTGGTATTTTTTGTCAACTATCTGACATTATTTTAACCTATATATATATATATATATATTCTTGATACCTATAGAAACAGACGTTTAAATATTATCCAATATACTAAAGTAGAGTATTTTTGTAGAGATTTTATTTACTTTAACATAAAATTTGATGTTCCAAAATATTGTTTCTTGCATTGTTAGTAATGAGTGTAATTTTAATTTATATTTTGATTATTATTTAGGGAGAGGTCGCCCGAAGAAAAATGCGACAAAAGATATTGAGACAGATGAAACAGATTCTCAAGATGAAAGTAAAGATACGGCAGCAGAAGCTATACCTGAAGAAAAGCCGGACGAGGAGATGAAAGACGCGGAAACAACAGACAATGCTGGCGATAAGGGCGAGCAGCAAAACAGTCACGCAAGTGGTGAATCTGCGAATAATAACACAACTGATTCAAACGACAAGTCCGAGAACTCGATAGATAAGACTGAGGAAGACGCAGCAGCGAACGCGGAAAATGGTGGTGAGAAGACAGAAGGTGAAGAAGAAGAGGAGAAGAGCGAGCCAGCGAAAGAAACCGAAAAGACCAAATCCGAAACGACGGAGAGCAACGATGTCAGCATAAAACAGAATAATGTGGTAGATGATGCGTGCCCGACGGACAAACCATCGGAGTAAGGGTGGCCGTTTTAATAATAAAAATTAATTCGTTTAAGTTTCCAATCTTTTGTCGCGCTTCTCCCTTCAGGGCCGCATAGAGCTCCGTTATGGAGTTTCTCTGCTTGTTCCAGTAACGGGTGAAACGTGACAAATGTTTTACTATAAATGTTTAGCTTAATAGCGAAGTACATATTGTTACATATGTACCTGAATTTTTCAATTACACATTTCAGAATAACGTTCATGTAAACCAGTAATTTTGTTACTGTAGTGTTAAGATGGTCACTCGTACCGTATGGTGCAATTGAGTTCTCGCTGCGCTGGGCGACGCCGCACGACGTTGCGCGTGTGGCGTCGTTGCCAGCCCCCTGCCCCCTGCGCCTTCAACTTCATTCAATCTTATTTTGCGCCGGGCCGCAGGTTACAATTTGTGTTTTATCAATCAAATCTCTTTTGTATGATTATTCGTGAGATGCAACATATTATAATTAATACATAATTACATAATAATAATAATATATTCTTACTTGATATGAGATAAACACGTGTCCTTAGCATAGGATTTAACATATTTTAGTATATCGAAACAATTTTGTAATGTACTGAGACTAAATAGTTGCATATGTGGCATATTCTACGTTGATTTGTATATAAAAGAGATGTAGTAAAAAGGTCATCAACAGTCGCTCAGTTGGTATCACTGGCGTACGCCGTCTTTATCTTACAGACGTGTTATGAAGTAGCGCAGCTGTGTCACTAAGCCGATTGTTTTTACTTCCGAGTTTGTTACACATAACCAGGTTGATTTGCAGGCGGCTTCGACGCCGCCAATAGAGCTCATAACTGTCTTTTGATATTCTATTTTAATTTTAGATTTTTAAAATTGTAAAAGTAAATTTTTATTCTTACATGATAAGTTCGTGTGAGTAGATTTGTGGGCGTGAATGAAAATGAACAACTAAACAATAAATGAGTAAAACACTAACTGGTAAAAACATTAAGCATATGTCATATCTGCAATTTCATATTCTGTTGTTTCTTTTGCTTCCTAAGTTCTGCTTGTTTATTACTTTTCTTACTTTTGTGGGGTGTAAACTGTAGGATAAAAAATGTAGTGCACGTGTTGAATGCTTGAATCATTTATTTCCAGTTATTTATTATTTTATAACATTTCAATAATAAATTTTATATCTAAACCAGTACTAGGAAGAAACTGTTTAGAATAACACAAGAATGTGAATTATCACGTCCTGGTGGCTGAACGACAGAGCAGGTGGCGCTGCGCTTGGCCTGCTCCGGCGTCACAATTATCAAATTGTCTTTTTGTTTCATTTTATATAATATATATATATCGTATATTAAACACTTCCAAAATGAGCTTGACACACTTCTTACTCTTTTGCGCAATAACAATATATAATAATAATAATATTACTTAATGTCAACAATAAATATCAGTTAACTACGTGTTCCTTATTTACAATACAGAGAGGAGAAACTGTAACGTTGTTGTTTTCCGAGGGTGCACGTTGTTGCGTCAACACCTCTTTGTGTGTGTATGTACAAAACCCATAACGGAACGCTATGACTATAGTTCCCACTGCTCGCGTGTGCACCGTCGCGTCAAATTAAAGTTCGGACCCTGGGGACGTGTGCGACCCGCCCGCCCTGATATGTATGCGGCGGGGTACCTGGGGGCGGCGCCACCCATCGCCGAAGGGCCTAGAATTCATTATCAACACTTTATCGAGTACAGGCACTGTTAAGTATAATAGTTGAGTGTATTTACACACTGGAATGCTAGGGCAACGAAATCTTGCACCAAAGACGAACGAATGGAGTAACTATCATTTCATTTGTTGTAGTTGGTGTTGCACTATACAACCATCATCCACCTAATTTGAATCAAGTTGTAGTAAGTATTAATAAACCGATCAAGTAAGTATAGAGTGGTAGTTTAGTGTAACGACGAAGACATTGAATTATTTGGATATCGAAACAAGTATTTTGTTGTTATTCTGGGCCCAAGGTTTCTATGTTGCGGCACCATTGAACTTGTACTACGTACATTCCTCAAGTGATCACGTTACAGGAGCACACTTTGTGGTTATATGTAATAATAGACATCTAGAGACAAGGGAAGCGTGCACAACAGTTATTCACTCAGCAACCGGAAGTTCCGGATATGACTGAGAGGAGGACATCAAGTAAATAAACCATAGAAATAGAAACACATTTGATGTATGTTTCATACACACTGCATCAAATAAACGGCTGCATTTCAAATCATATCGCTTGTTATGTCTACCACCCAGATCTATTACATACAGTTAAATATTAGAATGTTTTAGAAAAAAATTTGAAATGTAGCCATTTTACCAAATTAAAAAAAAATGTAATTTGAGCATCGGTGATTTTTTTCTTTAAATATCCGTAAAAAATATACCGAAGCACAAATGTATAGCTTCACACACAGATTTTTTAAATATATTTTTTTACATGATCAATATTAATAACTGTATTTTTATTTGTAACATAATAAATTTAAAAGTGAAACGATTTTACTATATAATAATAATATACGTTTGGTATTTAAATACAGCCATTATAATATCCACAATTTTTGTTATAATATTCATCAGATATCTATGTAGAATATCGTAAACAAATATTATTTCCTGTTTAAAGGTAGGACCACCGAGATAAATTATCAGGACCGTGATCGACCTGTGGCCCAAACCCTCTGGTCGATTAATTTCAATGGATTTTTTTATAATTCATGCTAACTAAATATTATTTAATAATAACTTTAATATTCGTTAAGACTACGCAGGAATAAAAGTTTTTTATTATTATATTTTATGACATCGCTATCTTTAAATTATTTTGATATACAAAAATCAGTTTCAAGTATTGATAATTATGTGAATAAGAGAATATGGAGATATCAATGTGCAATAATGATATAAATTGAATAACTATAATACAAATAATACTGCCCAAATAATGGAGCGGCCAAGTTGTAAAGGTTAATTTATGTATTTTTCTTTTAATTTATATTAAAAAAATATTAATCGCGCCCGTAACAAAAGTCTCTGTCACTTCTCTCGGCAGTCCTGTTTGAAGGCATAAAAATTTGTATTTCGACATCTAGTAAAACATTTGATCTGTTGTATTATCGAATGAACGTAAATTTTATGCAAATTGAAAATAATTTTTCTTGTGCCACTAGCGTCATATATCCTCATTATAAAACAGTCTTCTAATCATCCCACGTCGGGAAGGCCGTTTCGCTGACGAAGAGATCCTTGGACTCGGTCCTGTTGTTTGCCAAATTACTTCTGTTGTTGATGACAGATCGCGTGTTATTGGTCTGCACATTGTATTGCTGCTCCACCTGACTGTACTGCTGCGGCTGCTGTGCCCATGGCTGTGTCGGCTGAGTCGGTTGCGACGTTGGGTTGACATTACCCGACTGATCCCACATTGAGTCTGGATCCCAGGTGCTACTGTAATCCGTTTGACTGAAACTAAATGCGAATAACATTTAGTCAGCATTAAAACATCCAATTCTACAGTGTATAATCCCTTTCCCACATGTTTCTAATATATTAGTTTATCAATAAAAGATTTTATTTATTTATGTTACGCTATTCCATAGGTATTTAATCCCAATTATAGTACAGGGTCCGCAATCACCGAGCCGCAGTGTGGTAGTTCATATAATATTTAGCTTGAGTGCGATGCGAATTCGAGATCTCCGGATTCGTATTCCGTATCCACACCACCGTACTGACGGACATATGTATATAGTTCCTTTTCATCAGTTAAGTTTTGACTCAAAATTTAGTTTTTGATTATAATTTTGTTATATAACTTCAAAGTTAATTTATTTACAAATTATTTGCTTGAATATGGCCAAAATAATGTGCTAAAACGTCGCTAATTATTAATAATTAAAGAAATTTAATGAAAATTTAAACTTCCATTTTTATTTTTCACTAAAGCCTGAAATTCATCTAACAATTATTAAATTTATATCATGTAATTATTTTTAGATAATAATGTAATATAAATCGTCTAAACTGTTTTTTTCATAGTTACATATTGGGCACAAATGTAATTTTTCGATGTTTGTATTATTTCAAAACTACATCATAAATAATGTGTCTTGATTTATATATATATATATATATATATATATATATATATATATATATATATATATATATATATATATATATATATATATATATATATGTCGCGTAATGGCCGCGCGGGTTGAGGGCCTGCTCACGACCGTAAGACCGTGGGTTCAGGTCCCGCCCGTGGCGGCCATACAAAGGACATATCGGCATATAACCCGAATAGTTGGTCCGAAATATAAATTAATTTCTCTCGCCTGTAGTTGTCGTGTCCCGTATATTGCGGTTGCTGGCCATCCTGCGCCTGTTTCTCTTGATTCCTCTGTTCATGCTCTGTGACTGTCAACTCTATAGTGTTATCCGGTAGAGGTTCCTCCAGCGAACTGTGTTTGATTCCGTAATAGAAGTACATGAGGAATCCTAATGTCATCCATACGGTGAATCTTACCAGCGTTAGAATCGATAATTTGAAAATCAGGTAAATGTTGACGGTGACCGCAATGGCTGGCACAAATGGCAGTCCGGGAGTCATGAACATCAGTGTGTTCCTGAAACAAGGTTGATTATAATTGTGTGGTTTGTGGTGAACTGTAACATGTGAAATGATATTGTTATCTACCTACAAATACAAACACATGTATGTCGGCAAGCTATTTTCCTAGACCCTAGATTTATGTCAAGATTGGCACAAACTCATTACTGAAAGTAGAAATTTACGTCTATCCAAAATATTCAACATTAACAACGATATGAGAAATGTTGAAACTTATCTGTATTTAAGTTTATGGCAGATATGTACTGTCAAAATATAATTTTTGCTTCAATATAAAAATATGTACTCAGTTTAATGATTTTTTCTAGTGCAGCAACTTTAAATACATTTTTAATATCACTATATTTGGTTTCTGTATGATTGATATAAAAATTGCTAATAAAATTTTATATCAAATATACCACTTTTTCCAATAATTGACATTGCCAACAGAGGTGTAATAGAATTCGATATTAATACTTTCTCAACATTGTTGTCACACCTTTTAACGCTAGAAGTCTAGCTTTATGTTTTTTGGCAATTATTTATAATTTCTAGTTCACCTAAAATATGTTTATCTTAAATCTTAAATAACCATTAATCATATTATATTACTTATTTCTTAAGCTGTTTACATAATCTGCAGACTACAATCTCCTTCAAACATTTTACCAATCTATTCAAAGACATTAAAAATTTCAATTCACTGGATCTGATTTTTTATCAGTGTTTTATTCAAGTAGATTATTTTCTTTGAACTGAATTCTCTTCATTCGCTTTTGAGGAACATTCAGTGACAAAAATTTTATAATTGATGAATTGTAACTTTTTTATATGAAATTAATATTTTTCAAAGTAAAGATTTTTATATTGGCATATTATATAAAATATTTTTTATTTTTTAGAAGAGGAACACGTTCACATTGTGTAGAATATTATTATGTTTATATAATTGTTTATAAAATAAAATTGCAAAAATTCATTCTACCGGGAGGAACATCATACCTGTGTACATAGGCGATTAACATGAAAAAAACAGTTTTTCCGTGCACATTGCTCCCCAAATTATTTTAGCCAAAAATGCTTCAAATAAATGTTGTAGAGCATAAAATTCTGCATCTAAATCAATAAACAGAATTACATTTACATGCGTTGTAACGACAGAAATTAAATAAAAAAATATTAAAAATTACGTTCAAAATATCAAATAGCCATAGAAGTGAAACAAAAATAGATAAATGCTTGACGTTTTTCTGTCTATTTGATATTTTACCCCCGACAAATTAATTATTCAATAAAATTCATACAAAAAAACTCCATACCTATGATTACAATTTAATAATAAATAAACAATTGTACATTTCAATGAAACGTTTATTTCTTATAGGGTTGGTCATGTAAAAATTATAACCTATCTATTATAATTCAAATATCAAACAATAATTCTCTCAATAAAATAATCAATAATTATATCACAAGTGCAAGGCAAATACCTGAATATTCTGATTGTATTTGACTTGCACGAGTGGTATATTGGTAGAATATTTCCCAAGAAAAAGTTCACATTCGATATTTTAAATTCTTTTTATTATAATTTAATATTTATTTAAACTGTCATATAAACGTCAGTTGTCAGATCTTTAACACTTGATAAACGTCCAATGCAATTTTAGATAAAAAATATATATTTATCAAGTGGTGTAAGCAATAAAACAATTTTCTTAGAAACGTTATTAAACAAATGTAAATTTTTCATTAGTGTTGTCAAATTGACATATTCGAGTATTGCACTTGTGCAAATACCCGGATATTGCACTTGTGCAAAATATTCACTGATATTCGATTGTGATTGGTCGAAATTTAAAAAATACTGTAACCTGATTGGTTGAAATTTTTCGAGTAAATAATTATATCACAAGTGCAAGGCAAATACCTGAATATTTTCTCGAGTGCACGGACGTGCACGAGCGAAAATATTTTGATTGTATTTGACTTGCACAAGTGGTATATTGGTAGAATATTTCCCGAGAAAAAGTTCACATTCGATATTTTAAATTCTTTTTATTATAATTTAATATTTATTTAAACTGTCATATAAACGTCAGTTGTCAGATCTTTAACACTTGATAAACGTCCAATGCAATTTTAGATAAAAAATATATATTTATCAAGTGGTGTAAGCAATAAAACAATTTTCTTAGAAACGTTATTAAACAATTGTAAATTTTTCATTAGTGTTGTCAAATTGACATATTCGAGTATTGCACTTGTGCAGATACCCGGATATTGCACTTGTGCAAAATATTCACTGATATTCGATTGTGATTGGTCGAAATTAAAAAAATACTGTAACCTGATTGGTTGAAATTTTTCGAGTGAAATATTCACTACAATTTATTATTACAATAAATATTCAAATAAATCTCCATTTTCAGCCAAGCAATAACCAAGTCTATTGTAGAAGGAATGTCGTACATTAGCGAGCTGCCTATTTGTCATTAAGGCGCACTTATCCACGATAGCTTCTCTCAAAGAATTAATATTTGGGTGGCGTTGCTTATAAATTTTATATTTAAGATGACCCCATAAAAAAAATCACTAGGTGTTAAATCAAGAGATCTGTCAAACGTCAAGCATCTATCTATTTTTGTTTCACTTCCATGGCTATTTGATATTTTCAACGTAATTTTTAATATTTTTTTATTTAATTTCTGTCGTTATAACGCATGTAAATGTAATTCTGTTTATTGATTTAGATGCAGAATTTTATGCTCTACAACATTTATTTGAAGCATTTTTGGCTAAAATAATTTGGGGAGCAATGCGCACAGAAAAACTGTTTTTTCATGTTAATCGCCTATGTACACAGGTATGATGTTCCACCCGGTATAGACTTATACTCGTATTATTTTTGCTATTAGCTACCGCACGCAATTGAACTTTAATAAGGTTTCGTAATAAAATAAAATTAAAACATAATATTTTATATACTTGTAGGTAGACTTGACGCTGATTTATCGAAAAATCATCAAGGTTTTGTTACTGTTTAATCAAAACATGTGTTCATCACATCATTTTTATGTACAAGTGATATGTTTTCCAAACTAAAAATAACCAAATTAACATAAGAGAAGAAACTGATTATTACAGAAAAGTTCTTACCTATTCTGCGGTTTTCTGGAAATAGCTAGCAACACTGCAACAATCGCAAAGAAGAACAGGAATAGGAAGACGGTAGTTGCCGTATCCATATTGTGCATTCCACAAACAATGATGAGATCGAAGATGATGATAAGAAGGTAGAGCAAACCGACCGCTTTCATGACATACATCCCCGATTCTTCGGTAGCGGGGCCTGTGTCTACCCAGGGGAAGATCGCTGGACATAGGTAGGTGGCGGCTTGCAAACGTCGTCCCAGATACCCTAAGGAAGCTGCTCCAGGAACAGCACCGCCGCCGGTGCTGGTAGCGCTGCCGGCTCCGTGTAAAGAACCGTAGAATTTGTTCTCCGTACGATCGGATACTAAAAATTGGTCATCCCGCATGGAGAAATCTTCTTCTGGCTCTTCGCCCGGATAGGTATCGTCACTGTCTGGAGAACTGTGGAAAAATAAGAAGTTGTAGAACAAAAATATTATTACTCTTTTGAGTTTTGGAATTCTTAACAGTCTAAGTAGTTTGGAGATTATGTTTTTGTTTGAAATGATGTAGATAGGTACCTGTGTTTGCCCTTGTCTTTCAACATATGTATTATACAACATATAATAGATAAAAGTTTTTAAATGTAATTAATATGAAATGTATAAAGCTTCTCAATTTTATTAAAAAATAAATTTTAAAATTATTATGAAACTGACGTTTATTTATTAATTGTGCTGTTCATAAATATATATATATATATATATATATAGGTAGAAAATTTATTTGTAAACAGAAATTTAACAACTGTGGAATTAGATAATTTATGGCAAAAAAAAACACACATTACATTAGTCAATTTGAATGAAACAGTAGTAGTAAACAAGATTTATGAGCGGCTGAGAGTATATAATCAGTATTTCAGATATTAGAACTAATTCATTTAGATCAAGGAATTTAAGAGCGTGGTTTAGAATCTGAAAAGGTTGAAGAGAAAATCCGCGAATATATTAAGACATTAAGATTATGGATTGAAGGCTTCGATTTAATTGTCGCCTCAGATGTAAATGATTAATGATTTTCAAAGAGAATGGTCCTAAATTCCAAGTAAAACAAACATTGTGTATGGAATGATTTATGAATGTGATCCCGACAAAAGGTGTTTGTTTGGCGAAAGCGTGTATTGTTTGAGAGAGGGATTCACGCTGGCCCCGATTTGAAATTATGTACATATGTGCGCATAATATGCGTATTTGTGTTTACAGTGAATTAGTATACATGCCTGCGTGTAACTCGTCGCACCATGACTCGCTGTTGTTGCTGCTGATGTGGTAACGTAGGCTGATGGACAGGCTGAACAATTCCGCCAGTGTTGGGGTCTAAAGCTTGACGTAGAGCTTCTGGTTTCAGTTCGTTGCCGTAGATAGCATGAGGCTGGCCATTCACACCTGGTGGAGCATCCTTCGTGGGAGAGCCTCGCATTGGAGTACGCAGACTCTGCGGCAGCAGTTCTATGAGGTTTGTCGAATGCGGTTGGTATCGCAAAATCAACACACATGTAGACACTAGAGTGTAAGCCAGTAAGGTACCGATCGACATCATTTCCACCAGTACTTCAAGCTGGATTACCAAGGCTGCGATGGCAGCTGCCAAGCCACTGCCAAATGTAGCGATGGCGGGCGTACCTGTACTGGGCCACACTTGAGCCAGACTACGGAAAATGAGGCCATCTTGAGCCATGGCATATACAATGCGAGGCATTGGGAACATGGAGCCAAACATACTGACAGTGAGGCCGGCTAACGCACCCACTGCCACGATATATTTGCAGCGAGTCGCTCCCACTTGCCCGAACATCTCTACCAGCGCTGAATCCTGATCTACTTGATCGTATGGTACAATCAGCGTCAAAATCATTGAACTCGTTACATATGCGATGAGAATAATGATCAGACTACCTACGATGGCCAGTGGAATGGATTTCTTGGGGTTGGTAGCTTCTTCGCCAGTGGTGGCGATGATATCAAAGCCAATGAATGCATAGAAGCAGGTCGCGGCACCTGTGAACACCCCGGACCAGCCGTAGGGTAGGAAGCCCTTGTGCTGCGACCAGTTATCACTATCCACGTAGAATAGACCAGCTGTCATTACGAAAACCCACACGGCGAGATTAATCGCATTCAAAACATTAGTAAAAATAAGTGATTTCTTAACACCGGCAGCCAGTAGCAGCATCATAAGCAGGGTGATAATTGCGGCCAAGAAGTCTGGCGGACGACCGAATATGGTGCCGACGTGCTCAGCAACAGTGGCGCTGATCGCACCATTGGCCAATGCGTCAAAACACGCGCTGAGAGCACACGCACAAGCGCTCGTGCCGATGAGGTACTCCAAAACCATGTTCCAGCCGATGACAAAGGCAATGAATTCACCCACCGTGACGTAGGAGTAAACGTAAGCTGAGCCCGTGGTATTTGGAACTCGCACTCCGAATTCCGCATAGCACGCACCCGAGAAGATGCTGGCCACGGCTGCGATGATGAAGCTGACGATTACACCAGGTCCAGCTACGTTGCGCGCCACCATGCCGGCCACCAGGTACATCCCCGTTCCCACGCAGCTGCCCACACCCAGCGACGTCAAGTCCAGCGTCGTCAGGCATTTCTACATAGCACACAACACTATCAATCATACTACAATTCCAAAATAAACGATTTATTAAATATCAAATGAAATACTGTTGAACTGTTGCTGTATATATTTGTTCTTTTAAATTAATATCGTCTAACCCTTTTTTTCTTGACATTAACATTTGTAATTAATTACTCTAGTATATCCTAACGTAAAAAAATCCTTTAAACATAAATTGCCCAAATAAATTACAACAAATTTAATTATATAATAACATTTTATGTTCTGTGGATGTATCAACAAAATCTGCCCTTAAGCCATCTCTTAGCTTTGATGTAATAATAAATTTTAGCAAGGTTCTACTAATTTCCGTCGGTTAATAATTCAAACGGGCTTTGTTTGTTGAGTTTCCGCTGTTTTTGTATTATACTAAAACTCGTCGGCATTTTGGTAAATAATTAATAAATTCGTAATTACTTGGCAGAGTAGCTGACCGCCACTCGCCACACTTCGCTGTCGCTATCATCAGCGTCACAGTTTCAGCTTTCAGCAGCTGAAGCGAGTATTAGTGCTGGTTCATGTTTTATCCAGACACGGCACGGTACAATCTACTCGGATTTCGCAGTGTGTTACGTCATCGCGCCGATCAATACAGATCTGGATTTCAGAATGTCAGTGTCGCCGGGCCAACGCAACTTTTGGATGCATGAATGCGCGCCGCGTACGGCGTGGGTACTTTATGGGTTTCATGCTATTCCACGCTCTCTGCGCTGATGGCAAGTGACAGCTTCTTATTCCCTATATTCAGACGTGAATGGACTAAATTGTTCTCGCAGATTAAATTTATGGACTGTCATATACCTTGTAATTTATTAAAATTGATTGAAATATTTCCTACCCATTTACATATAATGCAGATTTATTCATGTAATTGTGAGATTTGTTAAACACATAATTGGTGATTAATTGTTTGATATTTTATTCAGCTTATACCACAAATATTTTAGTTCGTACCAATATTAATCAAAGGATACTAATTATGTTATAATTAAAAATACAAATTAATATCAATGAATTAATTATGTAGGATGAAACATTATAATTAGGTATAGGTATTTATTTGATGAAATTGTAATTAATATTTAGTAAAGCTTTAATATATTAGTATCTGTTATAATAACGGGTAGTAATAGTGAAATTATAAATATGTGTTATAGAACATTCTCATTTTAGGTTTGCATGTCAGTACTGACAGTACCATAGACTTTTAATTAAAATTTCAAAATTCCAGAAATGTAGGTCAAGTTCCTTCAACAAATTAATTAAATCTCAACAAATTCATTGGGACTGGAAGAATAAAATAAAACCACGAATTTAAATGTTCCAGTCCCACATTTACGGCAGTACGTGTTATTAATACAAAAACAAAATAATTTTCGGTTCTGTCAGAAATTGAGAGATTTATAAATATAAATAACCAGAAAGTAAAATATATGTTAAATATAAATGTACAAGTAAATTTTCATATCGGCACATTTATTTTTATTCTTGTGAGTACTTTCTTATCTTTCACCTGATGATGGTCTAGTCGACCGAAATACGTATTGTAAAATAAACTTTACATTATTTGAAACTAACCTAGTGTTGATTTTTTAATTTAATTTTATTATAAAATGTTTCAACGAGAACCGACAGTTAAATCTATCGAATTTACTTTCAAGAAAGATGAATAAAATTTATTATTATGTTGAAAAGAAATTGTAGAAACAAATTTTAATTTAATATTAAATTGAAGATAAGCACAACTTTTAATGAATGATATATGAAACAGAATGAAAAATTACATAATATCGATCTGGTTCAAATGAAAAAAAATAAATAATTTCACATTTCCGACATTTTCCCAGGTTGAATAAGAAAATTCGTTAAAAATTCATATTTTGTATGTCACATCACAAGCGAATTCATTTAGCAACTTCTATTGTATCCCATCTGAATTCAGTTTATCAAAAACATTCATCCTCTGCGGAGAGATTTACTTATGCGACCCGTGATTTCATTGTAATAACTTGTCCATTTTTCATGCATTCAAAAACAGAGAGCGCGGCAGTGGCGTAACTATATTCTTGAGGCTCCTTTGCCACACAATTTAAAATTGGAATGTTTGTCCACTTGCTTGAATATTATCTTTGATCTCTATCAACTTTTCCTTTTAAAATTTTCGTATAATACCACAATTTAATAGAATATTTCATGGCAAATGTATGGGATAGGTTATAAACTAAACTTAGGGTAATTTTTTGATCGTTCCGAAATAGTTAAAATGTATGTACTCGAATTAAAAATCAAACAAAATAAATTCAAACAGAAAGCTTTGAATTTTGGAACAATAAATAAGTTATGCTGAATTAACTAGAATAACATACATAGTTAGTTTTGGAATGTATATATAATATTCCATTCGAAAAATCGTATATTTGATTCCAAATTAAACTGATTAGAATTAAATCGATAGTTTTCATAACTAGCTAGGCTAACTAAACTGAAGGAATATTTCTAGAAATGTAAATAGAGAAAGTAAAAATGGTTACGGGTGCCAGTTACGCCACTGGAATTTGGTAGTGTCCCCTGGCAATATTGAAATTCACCGGGCGTCGTGGAACGCTTACCGCGAGCTTTTGCTTCCGTTCGCCATCTGCGCCGGCCCCCAGTCGTTGGGTCGTCTGCTCTTGGAGTCCATCCATGTTCTTGGTGCGGATCAGCCTGCTGAAGAGGGTGAGTCCGTCCCTGCGCATCGTGTCCCGGTCCATCGACCACGTGCCCAGCTTCATCTTGAGCTGCAACAGGCGACAGAGAACATTGGACAGCGTTCAAGCGTACGAGAGCTAAATCAACTTGAACACATAGGATATATGTGTTAAGTGGACTATAGTTTGGGGATTTTGCTAGAAGATAATATATTTTATTGAAAGTAGCGAGAAAGTAGACACATTTATTAATAAAGAAATACCACTCTAAAATAAACATATATTTTTCTCTTCCATAAAATAAAATGTACACTAAATATTTAACGACGTCGGTCTTATACTCTATTTTTTAACAAACTTTCTATACTTTACCACATGTCGATAGGAACAAATAATCGATAAATAATGCTTTGAAATAAAACCAAGTTTTGATTTACTAAGTTTTGTCTTTTACAAGACAAGAACGAATTTAGAGTTTTATTACGTTAAAAATAAATGATCTCATGCCAAAAATAGATGTTCTTTTATAAAATGCGCACTCTAAAGTTTATTTTCTTTAATGACAAATACAAAAAGACATTTTAACTAATAGAAGAAATATATTTTCATCATTCTGCCTTTACGACAGTTAAAAGTTGTAAAAGCTTAAAATTGGAAAGAAACGCCACAGGGGTTAATTAGGTTCCCAAATTTTACCTGGAAAAATCGAATTTAAAAGCAAAACTATCTCGCAACAAAGATTAGAAGCAATAGATAATAAATTATTTGTTTATTGTGTTTGAAATATACATTTAGGAATGTATTGACAATAAGCTATTACGGAGAATCCTCGAATATTTAATTTGTGTCTGCCATCTACAATGAATAGATAAATTTGCAATAAACCAAGCAGAATCACCAAGCCGGATTATATACCCCAGACGAGGCAACGTTATATTACATTCCGTCTAGCACTATAGCTTCTAACAGAACAACAGGCGTTAATCTATGTCTTACGGATTATCTGTGTGCATAACTACATAATCAATGACCAACGATTAGTTGGCCTGTAGCGCTTCTAAACATTTATTTATTATCTTTGTAATTTGTAAAAATAAATAAATAAATAAATATATCATCACGCCTTTTACCCATCACTGGGTGTGGCACTCTGCCTACGCAGATCTCGGTAAGTGATATATTTTTTTCCGCGTGAAATGCGGTTACCAGCCGTCAAATCACGGCCTCCAAATATATTAGTGGTGGAGGAGCCACAGGAGTAGATTTTTTTTAAATTAGTGAAAATTGTTTGTCGGCTGTGGGGATCGAACCAGGGTTCTCAAGATCCACAGGCTGACTCGATACCACTGAGCCACCTACCCCATAAATAGCATTTTCTCAAATTGACAAATAATCATTATTTATTATAGTTTCCAGTTTAATGTATGTTTTATTGTTAGACAAATAATATGAAGAAACGAACTTTTACTTTTTACAATTTTATTTTTTGATTAATCAACAAAATTATACGTGAATATAACATGAAATATACGTGCACAGGTGCTTTATAGTGCTTTCAAAACATAAAGTAATTTTAAGCTGTTTAAATGACGATGACCTATTTTCCTTACTTATTTCTTATCTCAATTTTTGCCGTCTTAGTCATTAGGCAGCATTATTAAATCTTCTTCTTTGAGAAGTATCATACAATCTACCTAAATTCGTAATTTGAATATCTAACTAATAAAACGAAAAAAAATCTTATAATAATGCAATATAAAATTACTATTTAAATTAGATTAAAATGATGCATCAATTTAAATTTCATAATTTAAAATATAACTATTTACTGAATATCAAGTAAAATAATTTAAAGCGGAATATTAAAAGAATAAAATATGTTTATTAACTAAAAACAATTAAAGATGTTTAAACTTGATTAATCGTTTAACGCGCAAGGCAAGAATAATCGTGAAACAAGTTGAACATGGTTTGCAAACACGACAAACGCAATTTTTGTCAGTATATTATTACCTGCTGTGCAGATTAATTTATAATTAGAAGTTTTTAAACTATTTTAATAAAACAGTTCTGTGTGTAGTATGTACTTAATGTTGTTAGTGTTAGTGAATACATAATTCCGAATTGAAATAACACACCTAATGCCAAACAACATGGTAAGACCATTGGCTGGGGCTTTCAAATCCTGAAGTCTACTTGTATAAATCCAACGAAAGTCCAGTAAATCAAGAATTCATGGTAAGTACATAAAAAACGGATATTCTCTTGAAACGGTTTTTTCGTAAACTTTTTGTTGGATACAGGAAAATATATATTGACATAAATATCACGAGATGTATAAAATATATAATTTAGTATTATGATGCTTTGAATAAACTATAGATTAAATAAATCTACTAGAAGTTGTATAAATATTAATCTATGTTTTATATATTGACGTAACTAGAGGGTGCAAAGCGATGCATTGCGTCGTTCCTCCCTCAACGTCCTCATAAAATTAAAATAATAAATAAATAAATAAAATAAATATCGGTCTTTTACAACTATTTTACTATTTTTAAAATGTCCTATTACAGTAGCATCAACAGAAGTTTAAATAATAATTAAAACCTCAGTTAGAGCAATCGAAACCATTCACAGAAAATTTGTTAGACATTGTTGGTACAAATTTACTAAACCTCTAATTGATAGTAACTCTTCATTCTATTATAGTGATTCTCTTCATGAGATTCGAATGCTATCACTCGAAAATTGCCGCAACATTCAATCTTATGTTTTTTTTTTGTATAATCTTTTAAACAATGTTATTGATGATTCTAGTTGATTGTTTTTTTTGTAAATTTCAACCTACCACGTAATTGTAACCCTAGATAGAAAGTTTTATTCAACATAAAAACTGTAAGAACTAATTATGAGTGTCCTATAAGACGTATTTGTACTATTTTTAATCATTTTGATAATGATAATATTGATATATTCAACGATTCTTTACAATCATTGAAAAACAAACTATTTGGTTTTTTCGTATATGCATAATATATTTAATTTTCTAATTGTAAATACTTATTAATATGTTTATTTTTTGGTATATTGCATTTATTGTAAATTCAATAATTTTTGTAATTTTTTTATATGCTCTCAATAATTGGGACATTGTCCTGTTGAGTGCTTATTTTTCAATAAATAAATAAAAAGTATTAAATCTTATTTACGTAATTAAATGAAACAAGATAGGACTAATAGCTAGTAGCTACATTAAATTTTGATTTATTTGAATTTTGACTTATTTTTTTTATAATTTCATTATATATTTTTTTCTCTTTTTATTACGCATATCATAAAAAGTAGCTCAGTATTTAATTTTTCACCGACTCCGCAGACCCGGTTTAACTACTTGTAAATGAAAGCAAAGTGAAATTAAATGTCATATGGTATAATTGATATTGATATCAAACATTCGATTTTCTTTTATTTATTTAAACCAAGTTTAACATTTCACTCTTGGAGGTGCATCTGGTCATTAGTGATCTTTCTATTATGAAATTATTGTTATATACTAGTGCTTTTCATTCTTTTTCGGATCATCGCTCCTCTTTCTCTTTGGCTGTAGAAAAAGTAAAGATCTTTTTTAGCACAACAATCTTGAAATTAAAATTTTTACGCGAATTTGAAATTATGATGTGATTTTGAAAAAGGAAAAAATAATGACCAAGCAAATGGTTTTCAGATCGAAGATTATATTCGAGATTTAACCAGCTTTTTAAAATAGTTATTAATTTTTGTCACCCTGTTTTAAAATAAAAATGGGGTTTAAAAAAAATTATATTATGTTTTTGGATGAACTGGAAAGGAGAGATCTTAATGTTTTTCAGGAACCCGAACAATAATTTTAACATTTTAACGAATCAAAAAAAAGTTTACCATAATTTCACGAACCAGAACAATACGATTATTTATCACAATTTAACAAAACGGAACATCATTTCGGTATACTTCGAGCCCTGTCATCAATATAAAGTGAAGGCAAATAACTATGTTTACTTCCAAAAGTGTAACTATGGCCCGGCGTGCATTACAAAAAAAAACTACTTTATTGATTCATGATTCTTCGCAATAAATAGAACCACATAAATAAAACTGTAGTTATAGCTACTAACTGTATAAAATAAGTCATAGTTAAATATTAAATATTTTAATATTTAATGCGATGTCATTTTGTAGTCCACTACTAGCTTACCGCGCCCTGTCGCCCACTATCATGTCTAACACCCTCTAGGATAATTCATATTTCTCCCAGGGGGAGTATCGAACACTTTGAAATACTGTTACAGAGAATAAAGCTACTAATAAATTTGAATTAAGTTTTTTAAAATATATTTATGTACATTATTATATTTTGTTTTATAGCTTAATAATGTTTCTCAAAATATATTTTTGTTCAAAATTATGGTTTCTTTTTAAATTTAATCTATACACTCTATATAATTATGTTAGTAATAAAATAAAAGTATAAACACTCTCTACAAATAAACATTTATTAATTAGTTATTATGTAGGTACTTGGTGTAATGTCTTTTTTTTTTTTAATTAAATGTACTATTAAACCAATGACACTAAAATTGTTTGCTACGAATGAAATAGCCTAATTTTTGCGAATTTCAAAAAAAATATTTTTGTTCTATAATAAGTATATCAAATTATATGTCATTAAAATTTTGTGCAGAGGTATAGAAACACCCTATGTATTATATATTCTAGATTGAAACCGATAAAGTTAATCTTTTGTCGGAGCCGCCCATTTATAGTTACGCCACTGGTTTCATGTGAAACATTACAGTTTATAAATATATTATTCTATAGTTTTAAAATTATGTGATTGAGTATATTGATTGCTATTATTCAAATTTAAATATAAATAGGATTATGATATATTTGTAAAATATAACATATCGACATCACGAAACAAATACATGTTTTATGTATTTATAAAAGCTATTTTTATATTACAATACCAATTTCAGATTTTAAATCATTTTGTGCATATTTTAATTTTCCGTTTTATCAAAATGCATATTGCATTGATTTTAGTAAATATCTATTAAAACGAATTAAAATTCTAATTGAATATTAATGCAAAATCGCTCAAAATAATTATACAGTTTTGTACGTGAGTCTGATTTGATTTAGTTCATAACGTTGAAAATTCAAATTCCATTTTCATGTACCGCGAATCAGTGTATCATTTTTTCGCAACATGCCAACGGCATCCCCTGCAAATTAAAAAATTTCCGGAATTTTGTCGGAATTTGTTTTCATACTACACCAAGATCAATATCAAGTAAAACTGGCTCGCAAAATATAGGACAGAGAAAAAATAATACTGAAATATTTTTACAACATAAAACAATATTGTTTTTGAAAGTATTGGCTGTACCTTTTAATCAATATTCGATACATTTCAAATAAAATCGTGTATATAATAAATTAACAACGTTTCCATGAATACCTGGAGTAAAATGAAAACCTGGTCATAATAAGAATATTAGTATTTTATTGCGCAAAAGTGGCCAGTTAATTTTAAATAAAAATGCTTCAAATATAAGTTGGAGATAACTAAATTCTGCTTCTAAGTATAAGCGTTAAACATGGGAAATCATTTTTTTCTACAACTGTCAAAAAATGATCAGCCTCTACTTACTTTCTGGTTTATAAATTGTATTGAATAAAGTTTTCTTTTATGTTATAATTATAACTGTAAAAAAATGTTAATTTTTTTCTCTAATATCAATATGCGAAGTACATGATTTTTTTATTATTTACATTACCATGACAACGCGTTTTTTGCGCAATATTATGCACACTAAAGCGCAGAATGAGTATTTTGCGCACTGTTTCGCATTTACCTTGAAAAATAAATACCTGGGTATCTTGCATCACTAGTTACAACACATCAGTAGTATCAAATTCATATTATTGTTGTTTGTTTTACTTCAATTTTTATTGTATTATTCTTTTTTGACAGTTGTAGAAAAAATGTTGTATGAATTTCGCAGACAAAATTCTTGTTTTCTGCCGCGTTCAAATGACTTTTTTGTCTCGACTTGCGGCCTCGACTAAAAATAACATTCTTACGAGCAACAAAAACACATATTTTGCACACAAAAATAACTATTTCCTCGCTCAAAAGTAGTCAATTAATTTTAGACAAAAATGCTTTAAATATAATTTTTAGACAATTAAATTCTACATCTAAGTCAGCAATCACATTTTATTTTGTATGTTTCGTAGCCGAATTAATCAGTTTTAAATTTTTTATTAGAATTGTTTCCTTATAGTGATAGCTGTGGAATTGCACAAAATAACAAACATAATGTAATACCTATCAGAAAAGATTAGTTTTAAATGGATTTGTGACTTATTTAAGTGAGAATAAAAGATATTGTCGTTATATTATTATTATTGAAAAAGATTAATTATTATGAAGATTAGTTACAAACTACATTTTTCTGACAGTTAATATGTCATACATTTGTTTATTATTTTATTTCAATTCCACGGCTGTCAATAAAAAAAATCTATTCTTATAAATCTTTAAATCTGATTATTTCGGTTACAAAAAGTGCAAAATAAAACGTGATTACTCACTTTGATGCCGAATTTAATTGAAGCATTTTTGTCTAAAATTAATTTATATTAACTTCTGCGCAAGAAAAACTGATTTCCCATATTAAACTCCTATGGCCATGTTTTCTGTTACACCTAGAATATATAAAAGCACGCCATTTTCTCACATTAAAAGTTACAGGATTGTTTTTATTATACCTGTCGTATTTTTATGCAAATTTAACCAAATAAGACTTTTAAAAATGGGTTTCGATTATTACAGAAGGGATATTTAAATTAGTTCATTTTTCAACATAAAATTCTCATTTATGTTGACTGGCTACATGTTTTGGCTTACCTAAATTCATCTACAAACTAAACAACAACCAATAGAATGTTGATTAATTTGTTTGTTTATCTACATAATACAAATACAAAATAAATATTTGTCAATAGGTATATGAAATTTATATTTGCACTAAGCTGAAAACAAGTCAGCAATTTTCAATAATATTTGTTTATCGCTTAATTTTATAACAAACAATTTTTGTTATTTTATTCAGTTCGTTCTGTATTTACTAAGAATGAATATTTTATAATAAATAAATAAAATATGTACATATAAATAAGACTGTCATTCGTTGTTGTATTGACATTTTTTTATCAAGTATGTACATAAAATAAATGAGCAAAATAAAAATTTAATAAACATTACATGTGTAGAATTTTATTTACTCTTTTACGATAAACATAAATATACAATAATGGTATTTTACCATGAAATTTATGCTTTATAAATTTACAAATAGATAAACAAATGATACTAATCTAATCTAATTGAAGAAACAATTGTTGTGACTTTCTATCGTTTCCGTTCTATCTTTACAAAAAATATTCGCATTTGTTTGTTGTAAATTGATATTGATTTTCTCCTATCGTTTGTTTCCACTTGGAAACTTGACGATCAAAGGAAAGAAATTCAAGTCCTTAGATAACAAACAAGAAAGAAGAGTGTTTTTATTTTATATACACAAACATAAAAAGTTTATAATATGCAATATACAGTTGTCCACGAAAAGTTGTTAGGTACAATGGCGTTTAACATAGGAAATGAGATAACTTTATATCCCCGAGAATGTTAGAGGAAAAGCAACTCAAATAAAAGTTGTAAAGTATTAAGTTCCACATTTTCAACAAATTTAATGTAGCTCGTCAAAAATTTGGATTCGGTTATTTAAAATGATGCTTCAACAGTCCTATGTCTGTTTTCCACAGTTTAATTATATGCTATAATATAAAAAATAAGTTTTGAAAGTTTTCTATTCTATATTGATGATATATAGAGAGCGGATAAATAAGCACAGTTTTTTAAGAGCTTGAAAAAGCTTTTACCAAAATACGCATTCAGTTGAATAAAAAAGTTAGAAAAAGACAAACATATATAAATAGCCAAACTTTTGAAAAATTAATACAGGCCGAAATAGTAAGCAATTATCAATACTAAAAAAAAACTTTAAAAAAAATCCAAAATATAAATAAATGTATCATCACGCCATTTACTCATTACTGGGTTTAGCACTCTGCCGTACAGATTTCGGTAAGTTACCAGCCGTCAAATAATGCCTCCCAAAGATATTAGTGTCGGGGGAGAGTCTGGAGAAGTTTTAATGTGATGAAAATTGTTTATGGGTTGTGCGAATCGAATCCGGGTTCTCAAATTCACAGGCCAACTCGATGCCACTGAGCCACCTATTTCAATATATATTTCCAAAATATGATAAAATTAAACTCATTCTTGATTGAATGCGTTGAGAATTGTACCAAGACTCGGTTGAATAAAGCGATGTTTACTATATTATCAGGTAACAATATGGTAAAAGTTAACAATAGCCAAAATGGCTGACACCACCATTTTATATATTTTCTGATTATTACGAAATTTTGTCTAACATTTGCTGCACCTCGTTCCTTGAAAAAAATATTTGTTTACAGATTAGGCAATTAAAATTATTTGTTTTATTTTTCATGGTAATTAGTAAATGACAACAAATTGTAACTTTTATTTTATGTCTATATCAACGTACATATTAGATCAATAAATTTGAGCTCATTGAATGTAGTTTTTAATATCCTTGATATTTATAGTTCTGTTCTAAAATTATTAGGGATGAATCTATTGCCAAATGAAAATTTTACCATTGTATTTAACAATATATAACAAAAAATATTATTATTTTCAATGACAAACGGGGTTAGTGTAAAAATGTATTGATTTAACTGATATTTATCCACTTTTTTTGATATCGTAAATAATAAAAAGCCAAATATGAATTGTAGAAAAGCTCTAGGATTAAAATTAAGATTAAAATAAAAATAAATATATCATCACGCCTTTTACCCATTACTGGGTGAGGCACTCTGCCGTAACAAATCTTGGTAACTGATATATTTCTTCGCGTGAAGTACGGTTACCAACCGTCGCATCACGGCTCACATAGATGTTAGTGGAGGGGGATCCACAAGGGTAGTTTTAACGTGGTGAAATTTTTTTGTCGGCTGTGGAATTCGAACCTCGGTTCTCAAATTCACAGGCCGACTGGATACCACTGACTCACGTACCCCATAAATAAAGGTAAATATTAAAAACATAGTATAAGTAATATGTGTCAAATTACTTGTTTTTGTATAATCCGTACAAAATTCATAAAAAAATATTGAGTAATTAACAAAACAGTTAGAATCCGCTGTCTTGTGGTATGTTTTATTGTTGCACCCAGTTGAGTGTTGCTGTATTTATAATTACTTGTTTTCAAATCAATTTTGTAGTTTAATTATTAAGTTTCTTGTGGTAATTTGTTCTTCTATATAAGTTTAAATTTAAAGTTTGATCAAGGTAACAGCATTTCAAAATTTATACACTAATCAGATCAAATTAAAGTACATCACAAGTATGTATATTTTCCTGATGAAATATTGATAATTTTTTTTTTGCGTCGCTGTTCCATCTTTGACTCGCAGTTGTTAACTGCTCACCAAACTACCAACTTGTTGTTTCGTACAGTTATATATTTTTCTATATTGTTTACAATGTTTTTTACGATTGTCACATTTTATGATATTGTTTTTCCTGATAGTACGTTTTATTTTGTTGTAAATTAAACGTTGAACCTTGTTTCTGGTTTAAATCATTTTTGATTAATATATCACTTACCGAGATCTATTACGGCAGAATGCCATGCCCAGTAATTAGTAAAAGGCATGATGATATAGCCATATTTTTATTTGTCAAGTGCGATTATTACTATATCAATTTTATGTACTGTAGTAGGGTGGTAAATGACTCATTACATTATTTGAACAGGGATGTAATGATATACTTACTAAGTTTGTAATTTGTATGGATACATACATATCTCACATATTTATCTAATATTAAATATAAATAAATTCGAGAGGTTTGGATATCATTATTGTAGACCTCCTACCAATTATAGTAAATTGGTATTAATTTCCTGTTATTTAGTGTAGTAATAAAATGAATGACAACATTCATTGTCTAAAATCTCAAATGTCAAAACTGGAATAACATGCAAACAAAATAGGGGTTGTTAACCTACATTAAATATTGAAATCAGTAATAATCGTGTATAGAAACTTTCTCTGAAATGTTATAACACATCAAAATCATCGAGCGGAAAAACTCTGACATGTTCCTAAATAAATAACGAAATATCCTGTGAGAATTACAGTTAGAAAACTTCCTTCTCGTCTCCAAGGAAAAAATAGCGGAAGCAGAAAACCCATGAAAAGGTTCTAAATAAATGGGAAAATTGATTTTGTGCAAGTGATGAAAATCCGACCAATCCGAACATAATATATCACATAAACACAGATTGGAATTATCGAGAGTAGTCTATATTTGATTTAAAGGGAACAAAATGTTCTTTACGGGTGACTGATCAGTTATTGGTTTCAACTGAAGGGTCAAAATGCTCTAATATTTATTGAAAAGCAAGGGTCTGGTCAGGTATTGATGGATTTGTATTTGTTTTGTTCTATACATAGCCTGAATAAAGTTTCAAATTGTAAATGCAGATTGTAAGAACAAATTACTATCATGCGCTAGGTACCTATGCATTAAAACTTCGTAACTGTAAGTGGCGTTATTTAGAAATAAAGTACAAGTAATTAGTCAAACATAATGCTAGTAATTTAGTTATTATTCCTCTTGTGCTATTATTCTTAATGTTACTGTTTGAGAGAAATGTAATACCGTAATTTGTAACAAAGGATATTATTAAAAATTCTGATTACATCACTAAAAACAGCATTACTTGAAACAACTAATAGTATTGGATAGAGGAGGTAAAATACAAACAAACGTAGAAAGATGTTTTTGAAAGGGTTGAACTCAAACAAATTTACAACTTCTAAGAGACTATTTAATTACAAGTAATAGTACAAGAACGCCTGATTTTATAGATAAATTTTTATTTTGCACATTTTTTTTGTGTAGCAACAAGTACGAGACTAAAATAGATGCTAAATCTCAAAGCCGAAGGACGAGGCATTTTATCTATTATTACTTTGCTGCAAAAAAATTGAGTGCTTGAAAATAAAAATGAATCTAAAGAGAATCAAAGAGATCGAGTACTATTAGTAAAATACTTTCCTGAAATAAAATATTTTTGCATCAAATTGACAGAATATAAGCACATTTACTTGGGAACAGAATTTATCAGTACACAACTGAGCTTATCGGTTGAATTATCAAGTGTTTTGCATTATGGTTCATTAAAAACAGATCATGAGAAATTATCAACTATAATTACACAAGAATCTTTTATTTTTCTCGATAAATTTGTTTTTTTTAAATCACGACATCGTAGGTAATTTTATTTTAAAACAGATTTTCGAATCAAATTGGTAACAAAGTTGAATTGTCAAACTGAAATTTATCCGAAGAAAATAAAATGCTTGAGTGTAATTTGGTGAGATAATTTAACGACATTAAAATAAAGTCATTCAAATGACATTATTTTTTATCGGATTGCAAACAGTGGCGTACACAGGGGTGTCCTGGGGATACAGTCACTCCTCTTGAAGAAATTAATTTTATGAAAACGACTTAACTTATAGAAAAAAAAACAACTTTGTAGTATAAAAAAATTAATCATTTGTATGATCTATGAAAAGGCTTACGGCAGATTTAATTAGTAAGGGAAAGTATATAACGTGCAGTAGCGGTATTTATGTAAAATAAATAAATAAATATATCATCACGTCTTTTACCCATTACTGGGTGTGGCATTCTACCGTAAGCAGATCTCGGTAAGTGATATATCTGTTCGCGTGAAGTGCGGTTACCAGCCGTCAAATCACGGCCCTCAAAGATGTTAGTGGAGGGGGAGTCACAGGGATAGATTTCAATTGGTGAAAATTGTTTGTCGCCTGTGGGAATCGAACCAGGGTTCTCAAGATCCACAGGCTGACTCGATACCACTGAGCCACCTATTTATTTATGTAACATAGGTAAAGTTGGTGGTGGTCCGTGTGGTATAATTACTATCTGTCATCTCAAAAATAATATGTTGAATAAAATACAAATTGTAAAATATGTATTTCTCTAAAGTTTACCTTTCCGGAATAACAAAAATAATTATCCATACATTTTTGAACACCTTCCTTAATAAAATTATGTGTACGCCACTGCTTGGAAAAAGTTTTCTTCCTATTTATTTTGTTAAAGTGACAAAGATTTGTTTTTATGGTTTACTTTGTAATGAAGTGAAATTATCCATATAAATTTAAAAATATCACATTGAAATCGTGCAGCATAAATTGCACAAATTACATTAACTGTCATTTATTGATACGATATTAGTTCACTTATTATTTATCTGACAGATGAGTTTTATTCGTCACGCTATTTCAATATTGATAACCCGACCTTCTGTCAATAAGCTGCTCATATATTTAGAGTTTGCGATATGGCCTCCCAAAATAATTTTTGGCACTACTATTGCTTCTGGGTACTCTAATATAACTGCTAATACAGAGTTAGTCACAAGAAATTAATTTTAAACAATAATAGAACGTTTAAAATAAATCACAATACAAACGCCCAATAAATAAAGCTTTTAATTTTTGTTTTTCTGTTTTTGCAAAGAATTTTTCGGATACAATGAAAAATATAATTTTGTAACAAGAGTCATTGGACAATTTCATATCACAAATATTCCTTTGACGATGCACAACCGTCAACAAAGGCTTTGAACTACGGTTTAAAAATTAATTTAGTGTGTACCTTTACACAAAAAATTAGGAATGGAAACAGTTTTGAGTAAATGTAAATTTTTGTTTAAGCTTTACAGTACTTTTATGATATATCCGTTGTTTAGACCCAAGGGTAGGTTTCGTTACAGTAATTGTGGATACTTATACTCGGCATTGTTTGGAAGAAACTGGTACAAAACAAAGAACAAAAAGTAGAGAGAAACAAGAAGAAGACTCTTCGCTTCCATGTAGAACATTCCGGTCGCTTGTTTTGAAAGTAAATAACAAGATTTACAGAACAGACTTTAAGCTTACTTTCGGAATGAGCTAAATAAATTTCTTCACCTTAATTGTTTAAATATTGACTTTATTTAGACGAATAAATTTTTGTACTATTATTTAACTAACTAAACGTCAGAAATAATAACATCAAGATCTTGAACGCACTTCGGTGCTAATCTACAAAATCTGTCTAACTTGATAATAAGGTGAGAATCATAAAAAAGTAAATTATAAGAGCTTTAATGGCAATAACGATAAAATTTGGACAATGAGGGTCGTATAAGTTTTAATAAAATTCTTATTAGCATGTAGGTAGTCAATTTAATTTAACGTCAAGTTTTTACGCCGAGAAATTTAAATCTTAAATAGAAGTGTACTTTTCTTTAACTACCGACGAAATTTTGAATGAGTTCTATATACAAACGTAGCATTCACGACTGCCGTAAGATTATACTAAAATTCTTATGATTAACATACCGGGAGATCAAAGCAATAGGGTGATTGCAAGATTATTGTATTTAAAAAATAATAATAACAATAAAAGGATATAACATTTTTTTATTTCGACTGTTTTTAAAATTATGAAATGATAGACTTTTTTTCGGAATTCAGTCAGTTTTTTATTTTTTATTATTACGTCGACGTTTCGGCCAACTCTTTAGCCTTCATCAGGACAAATAATAATATTTAAAAAATAACATTCATCCAAAAATTATAAATATGATTATTTGTCCTGATGAAGGCTAAAGAGTTGGCCGAAACGTCGACGTAATAATAAAAAATAAAAAACTGACTGAATTCCAAAAAAAAGTCTATCATTTCATAATAATAATAATAATAATATATATATATATATATCAGTACTTTTGGTTATGTAATCATTATTCATATAAAAAAGTTATAAGAATATAGATTAAATAAATAATAGAGTATTGTTTTTATTTCATTTTTACAATTATTAATATTTTGTTGTTATTAATATTTTTTGTTTAAATAAAAAGTGTTGAAACCCACACACGTTTTCAATATGATCAATCTAGCTTGTCATCGATTTGAGAGATCAGAGAAGTATTGGGTTTGTTTTTTAGACAATTGATTGTAATATATATTGAAACTTTAATGAAATTTAATAAGTACTAAGAGCATTATTTCAGTTTATACTTTGTTACTTATGCAAACAATACTAATCGCGTGAAGGATAAATTGGCTTCTATTAAGCTTTATTTGTCTCTAACAATTTGCATATTTCTTACTATGCGTATTATAAATTCAGTCTTTATCCTTTCTGCCGTGGAAGATATTTTAAAAGAAAAGACTTCTGTTTGAAGTATAAAACATATGTAACATACCTGATCCTTATTGTAATTTCCGTAAAATTTGAATTTGAAATTCGATTTCATTCCTTTGCCTCAAGGGATTAAGAAAATTCTGAATTCATATCAACTATTGGAAAAAATCTGTGATATTCAAACAGAAACGTTTGAATTCAACTGTCTCATCATTTGTCTCTCGTTTCTACCTTTTTGAGGGTTTGTTTCTTCCAAGTTTGAATCTGTTTTTGCAATAACTCTTTTAGAACAAATATCGGATGACAACACATTCTTTTACTTGATGAAAACAACAGCTGACGAGATTGTTTGAAGACATGGCATTATTTCAGACAATAATAGAATTTGTTTGTCCAGTTTTCATTATAAAATTTGTATGTACTAATGGATAATACAGTTTAAAAAATAAGTAATTCTATTTTAAGCAACAAATTTATTTACAGGACTATAGCCTATTAGTACGGTGGTGTGGGTAGCGATACGGAATTCGAATCCGGAGATCCCAAGTTCGAATCCCACTGAAGCTAAAAAAAAATTATTTGAACTGCTACACTGCGGCTCGGTGAGTGCGGACCCTGTACTGTAATTGGAATTATGTTCCTGTTGTACAGCGTAACATAAATAAATAAATAAATAATATGTGAACTGTGTCCACTATTTTTTCTACACCCAAATTCAATATCCAAATTATGACAATAAATGTTACCCTTGAACATCAAAACAAAACAATAACTATTTTATTGAGCATCCATAGAATCCAACGTCAATTTGGTGGTCTCATAATAAAAGTCTGAATCATAATGAAAATCAGACTCGTAATGAGTGTTAGTAAAGTACATATAATACTTTTAATAAGTAAATTAAAGCATTGGAATAAAAAATAAGTATATCATGTCATCATGAATAGCTTTTGGGGTAGATGGATCAGTGGTAACCAGTCGGAGTGTAGATTTGAAAATTTGGGTTCGATTCCCACAGCCAACAAATAATTTTCACCACATTAAAAATTACCCCTGTGGCTTCCTCTCCACTAACATCGTTGGGGACAGTGATTAGACGAATGATAGACGTATAAATATATCACTTACCGAGATCTACTTCGGCAGAGTGCCCACAGAGATTTAAGGAAGGTAACATTAAAAGGAATAGAATTTAAAAATAATTGACAAAAGGATAAAAAAAAATAATGAAGCACTAACTAATGCCTTTATTTTTATTATCATATTTAATACGATTTAGAATAGTGTAGTTGTTTAAATTATTGTATTTATTAATGGGATCGATTTGAAGACCCGAGTTCGATGTCCGTAGCAGACCAATTTTAGTCCACATTAAAATTACCCCTGTAGCTCATCCACATCTAATATCTTTGAAAGCTGTGTTTTGATGGCTGGTAACAGAATATCATGTGAAAAATATATCATCTATGGAGATCTGGCATGGTAGAGTGTCATAACCAATTATAGGTACGATTTTCATCTGTTTAAAATGTTTAGAAATTGAGTACGTTGTCAAATTATGTTATGGATCTCTGAAATTAAAAAAAATAGTGGAAATATTAAAAGAAAATTCGGAAAATAATGTAGGAATTAATGAAAATATTTATTTCTAGTTATATTCCTTAAATTTTTACTTTGATATCCGAAAGTTGTGTTCTTTCAACTATGATTTTTAATTTTAAACTTTACTATTTTATTTTAAATAAACAGTTACTTTACTAATTGAAAAATATTGATGAGTCTGCAAAATACACTTTAACCAAAGCATACATTCGTACAAAAAGCGTTTGAATTAAAAATGAAATGGTAGATATTTATAAAACTCTCGAATTGCTCTTGTTATTTTATCTGTCGTGTTAATTGTAGAAATGGAAGGAGTACATAGCATGGATAGCTTTAAATAAACAATTTTTTAATTTAACTTTAACGTTTTCTACACTTGTGCGTAAAACGAGCTTACGATAAAAATAAACCGACAAGTATCATTATTTTACCCCTTTACTGTGCTTACAGAACCGTTGCCATATTTACAAAAGAATATGTGCTGTGTTTTAACCTGCAGGTCTCGTGTGTTAGATAAATGTTTAAAGCAAACAAAACATAGAAACTCTGACAACATGTCGCAAACATACATTATTTCATTTCCTCTGTTTGGATTCACTCATTAATTATTTACTAATTTTAAACGAATGAAATTGTGTTGGGTTAATGCGATTTGTCTATTATAAATGAGTTATAATCTGAAGGCAATTTGCAGTAATAATTTATTGCTTTTTAAATAAGTACTACATTGAAAGAAATTGAAATATTCGCTTTTTACCATTTCAGTTTATTATCCACTTACATTAGCAGTTAGAATAAAAATCAATGTTTCTTATTTTGGAGACCGCTTCTGCAGTTTAATCTGTATAATTTTCTTGTTTTTATAGTAATTAGAATCATTATTTTATATTTTTGCTGTAGAGTTTCTGATTTGTTCCTTTCAAACAAAACAAAATGAATTAAAGTTTTTTGTATTGTCATTATTGTGCATCAAAGTTTTACATTTCTAAATGGTTGAAACAGATTTTTCTTATAACAAGAAAAATGTTAATTGTTTGAACTCAAACTATACTTGTAATTTTAATATTGAAATATTTAATTTAAAAATAATATTTATATCATCTATCATTCTAATATGTCAGAAGGCTATGATATTCATTGTTTTCAATATTAATAATATAACAATGGTTTTACTCCAGCAGAGGAATTGCAATTTGCAACTTGTAAAAAATCAAAATGCCTTTGTAAATTTAAAAACAACATATAAGGTTTTTTATGCATTAATTTAATTTTTTACTCCTTTTTCAGACGTATCAAATTTATGAGTTTTAACAATATTCATTTGTTACAAATAATTATTTACCCTCGTTCGAAGAGACGTTAATGTGAAATAAAACAATTTTGATTAACCAAACATTTATTGCATAGAATGTGCGGACTAGTGTAACAAAATTTAAAAGGTTATTCCTGAAGTCCTATTAGTTTTAGTTACTAAAATGCAGTAGGGCAAAATTTTATAAATAACAGCCAATTTTCAAATAAATATCAAGTTTTAATTGAAAAACCAAACATATAATAACACAATAAAACACGTAAATTAATTAAAATAAACATGAAATAACATAACAAAACATGGAACAAGATAGTATGATAATAAGAATAAATGTAACGCATAATAAACAATACCATTACAAAATTTATACACAGAAACAATATCGGCATATTCCGCAATTCCAATTTTGAAATAAATGAGATGAAAACAATATAAATTTCAATCTAGGTTTAATTTTGTTATGGTACGTTTTCTTTTTAAAACTATGAGTATCTTGATTATAAAATTAAAAAATATTGCCGTTATAAATAATGATGATTAAATTATTTAGAAAAGATAACCTCATGTTTTAGTTCTTTTTAATGCCTATGGCACACTGGTCAAAGAGCATCAGAAAGCTTAAAAAGCTCTTCGATGAAACAACAGAATGCACCCGTCATCGACGAAAAATAGAGGCTCCTCTATTTCTATCGAAGAGCTCATTGATGAAACAAACGTATCTCGTTTCACTCGTATCTTTTGTGTCTCTTTTCACGTTAGCGTGGGTTTGCATTTTGGTTTTTCTTTGTCAACTTTAATGAGCTTTTATTTTTTGTTGATGACGGGTGCGTTCTATTGTTTCATTGAAGTGCCTTTCGATGCTTTCTGATGCTCTTCGACCAGTGTGCCATAGGCATAAAAAAATAAACCCGTTATAGGACTCATTTCCCACTTATTTATCGTTCTATATCTTGCTGTAATATCAGATATCAAGTACAATTTTTTTCTTCAGTATTTGAGTATTATGTACAAAAGAATAAAATATGAAACATACAAAGAATAACAATTTGCAACAATTATTATTACTTGCCAGCAGCTAAATTTTGTTCTTTTGTTTTTGTTTTTCATCCATAGCTTACTGCACATTAATATTAAAAATTAAAAATTATTTAAATTTCAAGTGAATTTTTCTCAATATTTTTGTTATGTAAAAATGTAGAATGGTCACATGGTTCAATTCAGAAAAAAATATTCTATCGAATAGGCCTAAAAAATATGTATAATCCCATTTGAAAAAATATAACTTTGTCTTGTAACTTGAGAACCACTGATTTAAAAAATAATTTTATTCTTTAAGCAGATGTCCCCCTTGGTCTTCTACAACTTTGCTTTATAATACTTTTTTGTAACTATAGTAATAAAGAAAATATAAGCGGTGGTTGGTTTCGCTGTTACATCCTGTATATATATATATCGTTTCCACCTTTTCAAGTGTCAAACCATATCGCGTGACCCATGTCCGTCCGTTAATTACCGTCCCCAGGCGTCGCTCCGTTCGGCGTCGAATGTTCGAGCTCACGTTCGATGACTTGACGCCGCGGTGTTATAGTCGATATGACAAACCGCGGAGCAACCGCAGCAGCGGATATCAACTAACTGACACTTTCACTTAAGCGCTGATTAAACATCAAACGCTTCTGGCCACGGTAAACAAGACAATCGCTACCCTCACCGTAGATGCTTGATAATAAAGGAGGAGGGTTGTAACGAGGATGGTAAATCATGCAATAATGGGGTATTAACATGAACAACTAAATATTACCACAAGATATTTAGTTTTTAACGAAAGTAATACTACAAATGGTTCAGTTTTTGTGAAGCAAATATTTATTTACGAGGACGTATACTCGTATGTTTGAGAACAATTAACAAAAGCAACTGACACCGAAAATAGTTATTTGTGTATTAAGAGCGTAAAGTGATTCTTTGTTACTCGAACACGGTAATTGCAGCGCGAGCTGAAAGCGAGAGCTGCAATAGTGTAAGAGGAACAAAAACACTTTACGCTCGTGATACACACATTATTTTTTCTACGATTGCATCTTAAAATTATGGAAAAACGTATAGGTACTGAAAATAAATTCGTTCTGGTAACTGTCAATATGACAACTTTCTGATTTGTTTGCATTCCTGTAACTATTGAAGTAAGCGCGCATCTAATATCTTTTTCGCGCGCATTTAACATCTTTTTAGATATATTTCGATTGTTCCACCGTGAACTTTACGATGACAAATGAGAGCGTAATTGTCAACTTTTCATAGGAATCGTAGAAAAAGATATTTAGTGTAATGTAAAATTATTCGAATTGTGTCATCTTAAAGCAACCAAGTTTAAGTGAAAGAAATAAAAATGTCGTTCAAGAAAACTTATACCTCGAATGGCATTTATTGAGATTACTTAACGAATGGAGTAGGTAATGAAAGTAAAGTTTCTTCACTTTCAAATATTTCTCTTTGCTGTTTATTAAAAAATAAATATAGCATCACGCCTTTTATCCATTACTGACTGTGGCACTCAGTGCGGCTACTAGTCATCAAAACACGACCCTCAAAGATGTTAGTAGAGGGAGAGTTACAGTAGTTTTAACGTGGGGAAAATTATTTGTCGTCTGTGGGTTCCCAAATCCACAGGCCGACTCGATACCACTCAGCCATCTACCCCATTCCATGTTTATTCGATGTCAAATGAGTCGTTTAATTATAAAGTTTTTTGACTAAAATTATCAGAATTATAGTATAGCTAACAAGTATATCTTTTGCATATTGATCATATGATAGTAATTTCTTTTTAATGAAAAATCATATATTAAAATCTTCATCCACGGAGAAGTTTAAAAAATGTAACGGAAAATTCAGGTCTTACGAGTATCAAGTGTAAAATTTTAACAAAAATAAACCATTTAAACCAAAATTATTCCGTATATTTCAAGTAATGAAGCAGTACAAAGTTTATAATATTTTTGATGGATATAGATAAAACAGGGCATTTCAGTGCAAAATAGTTAAAGAAGTAAATAATGCATTTACAATGTTTGTCTCCTTGGAGATCATTTAAAATTTAACAATATGTAGGTATTTGCCAAAATAAATTTCCCTTTTTATCATCACAAAATTATCATTTACCTTGAATTATAGAAAAAATCATAAAACAGTAGGTTTATTAATTTGTTAGCAAGATTGTATAATTATTTGTACAACATATAATGGAAGCATCTTTATTCACTTGTTTGATTCATACATTCCGGTTTCGCCGTCGTACATCAAACTCAAAATTCATGAAAAAATTATTGCTTTCATTACTACTTGTACAAATAACTATAAGTTTGCTAGCAAATTAACAAACTTACGATTTTAGGTTTTTCTTCTACAATTTAAGTAAATCGATGACAGAACAACATTCTAAATTTCATGGAAATCAGTAAACAATTTCGAACAAGTAGATTCGTAAAACTGATTAATCATCAACTGCATTTTTAATATTACTCGTTCTTAGAACCTATTTAACTTTAAAATCAAGGTTAGTTAGACAAGGTTAAAACAATTTTGTAACTTCCGCTAAATTAAATGTGATATTTAAAATTGTATTAGTATTTTCTATATTTGTTTGTGTATATATTGAGCAGTTTTTGAAACAGTACACCGCGATTTTATTTCAAGAAGGGGGACTAGATTTATTGTTACAATAATTTGATCAAAAATAGAAATATCTGGAACATTTTATTGAGATAGTTTGTCGTCATTTTGTTACATTGCAGTGACCTGAAATATATAATTTACATTTTAAATTGGACAAAGATAGAATTTTTCTTCAAATGAAAATTTTACGTTCTTTCATGTTGTGATAAAATAAATAAATATAAACACAGTTTTATTTATATAAATTAATAATCCAACATTAATATAAATAATCGTACTAATAAAACGTAGTTACGAGTAACTCCCTACTGATTAAATATATTTTCTCGCTATCTATTTAATTATTTTATAGACAATACTTTATTTTTTTCAGAAAACTAATGATGAATATACACCAATGAGTTTCGTTAAAAAAAAGCTTATCTAAAAATAAAAATAAATATGTCGTCATGTCGGCTCTGCTGGAAGTGACAGCTCAGCTATTAAGAGAGATTTTAAAAGCGATATGTTTTTATTATGAGATTTTCAACCAAATGCTTGTATATCACCAAAGTTCAGAATGTCAAGATTGAATTACAAGAGATTTAAGATTGCTAAAAACTTTTTAAACCCTAATCCTCGTTTGCACGAATGTAACTTAAATTTTAAGTTTGACATAAACTGACAATATCGCATTAAATGCTTAACAGCAATTTAAACTTCTTCATATAACATTTTACTTTGATTTGATTTATTTATGTGAAACATAAAATTTATAATTTGTTGCTGATGCAATCGAGCATTAATTAGAGAAAAATATATTTATGTTACGTTTTCTTTCTGTTAAGAAAATTGATAATTTACGAGTATTTTAAAGCAATTAAACTTATTTAAAACATAGTTTTGGAAAGTAGATGGAAAGAAAATAAAAATACGAATCGAGAAATACAAATTCTAGTTAAACTTTAATTAAGTACTTAAATGGGAATGAACGTTATTATTTTATTATATTTTATTTCTAATTAAATATTAATACAATAATAAAAATTCTAATGAAATTTTAATTGTTTAAATGGAAATGAAAGTTGTAATTTCATCGTTAGAGTAATTTAAAATAAATATATTACCCCATTTTCGTTTTGAATGAATCCAAAGAAAGAAAGAATATACATTGTTGTACGATAATACTTTTCCGTAATATAATTTAATTGTCCTTTTTTCAGTAGTCAAAAACTTCAATTTACACGGCATATATTTTTATCCGATTGCTATTTTATTGGTTTATGATGCAAAATTTGGTGGAGTTACCAAATCTTATTTGCGAACGGAAAAAAACAAAATTTGAGTAAAGTAAAAATAAAACAGAATGTTATAAAATGAATTTCAGACCCTAATACTCATTCGAATTTAAAAATAGAATATATATATATATATACATATTAAAGATAGCGTTGTAATACGGTATTATAACAAGTATTTACTTTGTTTATATGAATTTATTATAATTATTTTTGTTTACATTTATTATTATTTTTTGTTATTTATATATTCAACAATTTTTATATGTCAATTTCAATGCCTTCATCTCTAATATTATTATTTCTCAACAGATAGAATATTAAATGTGATGTACATATTTAAGTGAAATGTGTTTGCTTCATATTTCCTGCCTCAGGTATTGTATTTCCAGATGGAATATTATAAATATATAATGAAAATATTACTTTATAATTCCATAGCTCCACTTCATTATACATTTATCGAAAATGTGTATAAATATTTTATTAAAACAGAAATAAAAGCAAAAACATCAAATAAAAGATTGCGAATTCGATTTCGCGAACCGCGCACTCTCGGAAATTTACGCTAACCTGTAGCTCACCCTGCACTAATATGTCTGTGACCTGGATATCTTCGTTTGCCTGCTACTGAATATTCTACATTGCTATACCGATGGAAATTCATCTAAAACCCTCTGATTGCTTGTATTAGAAACGTGTATTTCATATTTGTAGAAAATGTACGTGCTCTGATTAAAGTTTATAGGTAGGTATATCTTATATGAAACAATATTTGAAATTTAGTTTTGTTATTTACTTATGATTTAGTAAATTAGATAACTTTATTACATCAGAATTAGTTTGAGAATCTGAGTTCGATTCCTATAGCCGACAAAATTTACTGCACATTAAAATTAAATTTGTGAAATCCCGCCACTAACATCTTTAAAGGCCGTGATTTTTATTTTACGGATGGTAACCGCCATTTACGCGCATAATATATCATTTAACTAGATCTGCTACGGCAGGATGACATAACTAGTATAAGGGTAAAAGGCGTGATGATATATTTTTTTTACTTTTTATTTAGTATTATAAAATAAAATTAATATAACATTACAGGCTAAAATAAATCATTACAATATGGTACTTATCTCAATTTAAGCACTTCTAATAGAATTTACTGCAAAATTTTATAATTCAATCAGTATTGTGAAGAAATATATAAATATATACCATAGCAAATAAAGTGGGTATTATTATTGGGTTTATGTAGTAATTTGAATTAAGAAATTAAGTTATTAAACCAAATTAAACATACCACAATTGTTTTTAACATATGTATTTATAAAATAAATCAATATATCATAACCGCTTTTCTTTATTACTGGGTGTGGCACTCTGCCGTACCAGATCTTCTTATGTGAGAAATGCGGTTATCCCCCTCCTCAAAGATAACAATGGAGGGAAAGGGACAGAGATAATTGTGGTGAAAATTGTTTGTCGGCTTTGAAAATCGAACCCGGGTTCTCAAATCCACAGTCCGAGTGGATACCACTGAATGACCTATACCATTTGAGAATTTGGTATAACTTTACTTCTCTTTATAAATTTATAATGGCCATTTGCACCATCAAAGGTTAAATTTTAACTTGGTTTAAATATATAAAAGTAAATCAAATGTTTGACAGCAATGTCAATTATGCCGTATAACATATAATTTCGCTTCGCAATTATTTGTTTAAACCAAGTTTAAAATTTAACTTTTGAAGGTGCCTTATAACATTGGATATATTTGTACTGACAAAATTATTCTTGATAAAAAAGACATCAGTTGATTTAGGTAGGTAGCGATTTATTAAATAATTGAACCAATTATTTAAAATTAATATAGACTATAGATATAATAATAATAATAAACGATTTTATTTGGCAAAGTTCAGCCTACACTGCTCTTACACTTAACCTTTACAATTATTGTATTGCGTAATAGAACACATGATAAAACTCAATATATACATAGTAAATAATATAATAAATGATATAAACAAGTGTACAAAACAAATATATGATTAAAACTGAACAAAGAATTTCAAGACTAATAATACTTATTGAGAGGCTAATAATGTAGCTTTCAATTTTTGGGAAAAAGATTTTATATTCAATTTTTTGATATTATCTGCTGTTTCGACGAAAAAAAATTATTACATAAAATATAAAACATTGTCTGTCGGTTATCATGGTTACGTTTGTCTCATGAATTTAAATTGTTATGAAATTTCGATTTTAAATAACCGATAAGTAGTTATTCAGCATCTT
Organism: Pterostichus niger; assembly: GCA_947425015.1. Lineage (NCBI taxonomy): Eukaryota > Metazoa > Arthropoda > Insecta > Coleoptera > Carabidae > Pterostichus > Pterostichus niger. Next base: position 21,457,572 of record OX380345.1, on the reverse strand, counting down.
CTCCAGAGATGGAAAAATCCGACTCTAAGCAAACAAATGAAATTTCATCATAGAAACGAATAACACCCATAAAATACCATCTACAAACAAATGCATCTAAAGCATTTGGTTTTTACAATGTATCCCAATGGTACAGGTAGTGTAGAAAGGAAGAAAATATGATAAACGACTAGGTTTATAATTTTAGATGTTTAAAGTTTATGGTCTATAAATAATCTTTAGAAATATTTCATAAATTCTGTATTACTTGATTCTTATAATATATAACGGGAAATTTTATTTAAGAAAGCGTTGAATATTCGATGGGTGCTATTCATGGGCTGGTATGAAGCTGTTGTAAGTAGTGTTGCCATGGTATATAACACTAAAACTCTTATATACTTAGCATTAGCTTAGAAAATATATTATTTCTGACTTTCATACATTCTATTGAATCCATTCAATTTATAATGTATTGATTTGTCTTGAATATTTAATTCTTATACAGCACTGTTTATCTAAGTGAGTAACGAGTACTCTCAAGGGTACGTAAAAGCCAAATTGCTGTTTACGCTCTTAATTAACATTAATGGTACGATATCTTTTTTTTCTTTGATTGTTATTTCTATTTGTTTAATTTACATTCTTATAATATATTTAAAGTTAAATTTATGACAGAAAAATTCGGGTGACGCCTATAAAATATGTTACATAGTGTGTTTATTTTAACGTGAAATATAAGATATGGCATATCCATGATTATGAATTTGACAGCAATGTATCAGAGCGTTTATTTTAAAATGGAACATAGGAAGCAAAATATTTTAATTGAATGATTTAAAAAAATACAAATAAACAATAATTATAATACATTTTAGAAAATCCTTCCATTCACTACCAAACAATGCCCTCAATCATGAAATTAGATTAGACAAGTTAAAAATAAAATAAATAAATATATCATCACGCCTTTACCCATTACTGTGTGTGGCACTCTGCCGTAAGCAGATCTCGGTAAGTGATATATTTCTTCGCGTGAAGTGCGGTTACCAGCCGTCAAATCACGGTCCCCAACGACGTTAGTGGAGTAGATTTAATTTGGCGAAAATTGTTTGTCGGGTGTGGGGATCGAACCAGGGTTCTCAAGATCCACATGCCGACTCGATACTACAGAATTTTTAATTTGTCTAAATTTAAAATTTGTCTAAATTTAAAATGTTGCTGCATGTATACAATGGAATTTAAAAATCCCCAATAAAAATCCAACGGTACTAGATCGGAAAATAGGCCATTCTATTTCTACACCTTTCAGTTAAAAAATAATTGAACATTTTCTTTAACTGCATAATATTATTTTCAGGTAGTAAATCGTTAATAACAATGCGACATTAATTAATACAAATGTTAATTTAAAAACCTATGTTTCATTTTAAAATAAACACTCTAATACATTCGGGTCAAATTAGTAATCATGTCAAATTGCATGTTTCACGTTAAAATAAACTCACGGTATGTTAAATTATACGATGAACATAGAATATTTACAAATTAATAGTATTTATTTATTTATGTTACGCTGTACAACAGGAATTTAATCCCAATTACAGTACAGGATCCGCACTCACCGAGCCGCAATGTGGTAGTTTTTTTATATAATTTTTAGCTTGAGTGCGATTCGAACTCGGGATCTCCGGATTCGAATTTCGTATCGCTATCCACACCACCGTACTGACGGACATATATACAAATAGTTATACAAAATATCTTTTGTACGAGGGCATCTTGAGAATTATAAGACGAAAAGTTTCCGGTTAATAGACTAATGTTATTGCTTTTCAAAATAGACATGAAAAATTGATTTTGCTCTATGTTTTCAAATAATTTCTAAACATTCGAATACCCCATAACCGAAATTTTACCCATTGTCAGTATTCGGAATACGCTATTAATTGATTATTAATAATTATTAATTGATTTATTTACTATATGGGGTAGGTGGCTCAGTGGTATCGAGTCGGCCTGTGGATCTTAGGAACTCTGGTTCGATTCCCACAGCCGACAAACAATTTTCACCCATTTAAATCTACCCCTGTGGCTCCTCCTCCACTAACATCTGTGGGGGCCGTGATTTTACGGCTGGTAACCGTACTTCACGCGAAGAAATATATCACGTACCGAGATCTGCTACGGCAGAGTGCCACCCTCAGTAATGGGTAAAAGGCGTAATGATATATTTATTTATTTATATTGACTAAAGTTGCAACTTTTTTCTAATTTACCAGTTCTCGAGATTCAAATGGTGGTTCTCCTATAGGAGATACTCTGTGTGCGACATGTGACAATATCCGGAACTTTGTGTAAGGAAAATTGTTATCGAATAGAAATATTTTGAAAAATAGTAGATTAAAATAGAATTTATTGATTTTATAAAATTCCAGAATTTGTCGCTGTTGCCTGTTTATTATACTTTGGAAGTTTTGTCATTCTTAGAATTTTCAACGGATATTATATTTATATCATGCTGTTGCAATATCGAACAGTGACCAATATCGAAAGAAGTAATGAGGTGTAATGATTAAAATTGCTTTAAAAGAAAAATATGTCAATTACTAAAGTTTATCGTACAATAATTAGTCTATCGAATAGGTCATTAAACAATGTAATACACGTACTATTAATTATATCATATGTCTTTGGAATGAAAAACGAATTGATGAAACGACATGTCAGCTAAAATGAAAAAGAAGAAAGAAAAGATGGTAAGGTGGAAAATGTACAGGTTTATCTTTTTGACAGAACAACTTTATTTACAACCAACGTCGAAATCCGCTTTGTGGTACGTTAAAGGTTTGGGCAGGGATTTTATCAAACCCCCAAACTAAGGTTTTGTGTGCAGTGAGGGATGTTCACTAGAGCCCATAATTGATCTCTGACTGAGAATCTGACCCTTGTTCATATCTGATCTCCGTCCTACCGTAAATCCGAACAAATATTTTATTTTACAAAGCTCTAATTCTTAATTTCAGTGACCTTAAAGAAAGCTTAAGGTAAATAATAAAAAGTTCTTCTCGCGAACAAATAAAAACTTTATTCTATTGAAAATTCTTATTTAATAGCAATACGAGTATACTTTAAATCTTTAAATTATCTTAGAATTCAGCCTCCAAGTCAACTTATGAGGTCATCGTCAGAGGCTGGCCAGCACAGTTAGTAACCATAGACGCGTTTCGCTCTTATTAGAGCTCATCAGTATGATAACCCACTCCTTCACCTAGAACAAAGTTCACATGAAGGAGCTGTGTGACGAAGTACTGTGCCAGCAGATAATAAGATCTCTAACAAACAAACTACAATATAACCTTTATTTTATCTTCAAAATTTTTCTCTCAGTGTATTTAAAAGTTTGAATAAAACATTTTGTGTAAAAACGCTTTTTCAACTCTCGTTCGAATGTCTCATGAGCCACTTTTAAATCAAGTTAGAAAAATATACTTTCCTCTCTAGTTTGACAAATAACTATTAATAAGTATTATTATTTATCATCGTCTTTGATTTTATTCGATGAAAGAAGGCGTGATGAAATATTTATTTATTTAAGTTAATAAAAATAAACACTTTTAAAATCTCAACATATACCTAATATTAAAGTCCTTAAAAATCTATACACTTTTGATTAAACTAAATAATCTAAAATGATATACTGAATCTACTTTTTATGAGGCTTACTTACACTTACTATACTTCCGGTACAAGACTTTAAAATAATTATTTTTAATTGTCACTCTGATTTATTTATAAAAATAAATTAAATATAATATATTATTATACCTTTTACCCACTATTGGGAGTGGCATTCTGTCATACCAGATCACGGTAAGCGATATATTTATACGCGTGAAGTACGGTTGTGCAGATGTTAGTGGAGGGTGAGTCACAGGGGTAATTTTAATGTGCTGACAATTCTTGAAATTATAAATCGAAGTTTACATTGTACTATGCAAGGTATTAAAATATCATTCTAAGTAGGTACTAAGAAAATACATGGTACTTTTACAGGATTAAGTTTATTGTTCTACGGTTGAGACATAAAACCTTCAACAACTTTCAAGAAAAATTCCACAATTAATGTACAAATTTATAACTGAACAAGGCAGGACTTATTTTTGCTTACCAGGGCTAACACTAATTTTTGTAACTATTTTTTTAAAGTAATGCATAGGTAAGGGAGGTATAGCATATAAATATATAAACTGGTTTTTTATATATTAAGAAATGAAAAAAAATTAACATTAGATAATTAAATAGAATAACGAAAAACAACTCTTTGGTATTTGGTCACAAAAAGATACTCTACTCTTTAAAATAACAATCATAGCAATACAAAATACAACGGAAAAAAAAATTATAAAGCTATAATTTTCTATGTTTGTTATTGTGAAATTTATCTGAGAATTCACCACACGTCACTGTCAACCAATAGGATCACGAATTTGTTTGAAAATGAACCAATGAAATGTACATTTCGTCGGAAATTCATCACTAGTGAAATTGATATCGGAAATACCACTGTTAATAATATCCTTGGATACGAATAAAATAAATGATATTTTCAATATTTTCATAAATGTCAATTTTGAATATTAAATGTACACTGAAAAAATGTATAATTTTCATCACTGTAATACCTAATTAATAATGTGCAAATAAATACCTAACTATTCTTGTTGATTAACTCTTGTTTGGTAAATTCTCAAGCCGAATACAACTCGTAGTATGAAAATTGACAGATAATATTTTGACATAAATATACATTCGTTGTTACGGAAATAGGAAACACAACTCGTGCTTCGCACTCGTTATGTTTCCATTTCCATAACAACTCATAATTTATGTCAAAATATTTTCAGCAATTTTCATACTACTTGTTATATTATATATGAAAATAAGTTAAGACTAAGTTAAATAAAAGCACACTGAATGCAAATGCAATAAAATAATATAAAAATACCAGGATAAATTATTCTGGTCATAGAATACAGAAATTGTAATAATTTATAAAGTATTTAGGTAATAGAAGAACAGGGTGTTTCAAGACTAGTGTAACAAAATCTTATTCTTGAGGTCATTTTGATTAAAAAATGTCATATGAACATAAATCCTATTTCTTTTGGTAACCAATATACAAGAGGTTAAAGTTTTATAAGTAACAAATTTTGTAAAAGTTTTGTAATCAAGATACTTTTAAAAAAACAAAACATACAAAACGAACAAAAATAAACTTTTATAAAATCGTCATTGTTTCACCGTATGTATTTGACAATAGAGGAATTTAGTGCTCCAAACTAAGCAGATTTTTTTGTGTATGGTCGTAATGGTAACGCTCGTTATAAGTTTACAAATTTTCTTATTCCATATTATGTTATCCTGTCTTGTTTTGCAGCTTCCATGTTTCATTTAATTAATTTATATTTTTATTATGTTATTTTCTGTTTTGTTTTTCATAATATGTTGAATTTCGGCTTGATATTAATTTAAAAATTTGCTGTTATTTATAAAACTTTGAATTCTAGTATTTTTATAACCAAAAGGAATAGCACTTATGTGACTTTTTACTCAAAATGACCTCAGGAATAACCTATTACATTTTTGTTATACTAATCCTGAAACATTCTGTATAAAAAGTGACCAATAACAAATCAATCAACTAAATATAATGAAGGAGAAAAATCCGGTGCTTGCTGTATTTCAATAAGTTTTTTTTAGTTTCTATCATGGTTTTGAAAACAAAATAATATTGCATGCAAAGTGTGTTTAACATGCACATTAGTCTTCGTTCCTATCTCATAAAATAAAACAACTATCAGTACGTACTTCAGTAGCAGAAATAGCTGGTAAAACATATAATGGCAGCAGATATGATCAATCTAGTTCTAGTGGAAAGTAAGGCTGATTTCACACAACGTGACATTATCGTTTATCGATGTCGTTGCTGGTGTATTTCTCACATATGTAACCGTTTCGTTTCCACATAGTACGATAAATAATCAGCGTCAGTAATTCTACAAATTGCATGAACGTGCACTCATCACCATTGTGCTAACACACAATATCAGATTACGTGAAAATTATTATGTTTTGTAAACATAAATAAAAAGTAATATTTATCATCATGTGATTTTAGCTGCAGCATTCTGCTATAGTAGATATTGGTAAGCAGAGCTGGTCTTTGCAGAGGGCCAACGAGCGCCTGATGCTGCTCTCGATGATTTACTGTTTGAAAAATGATAATTGTGTAACAAATAATTCAATTCCATACGCCGATTAATTACTATTTGAAATAAAATTTAGATGGTATTTAGTTACCCGGGATACTGCCAGAGGATATGTCTGACTTCTATATAAAATGGCAGATTTAATCTGACACTACAAGTATCATATTACAGTACAACCAATTTATCCTGGCGGATGCGGTTACCACTACGCAGAAAGAAAAAGTGTTTTAGAAAATGGCCGAGTTCCCTCCTCACTAAGATATACCTTAGTGTATTATGCATCCAGTCATTCGCCAGATGAAATTTATTTATTTATTTATGCTATTCTGTTCAACAGGAACTTAATCCCAATTACGGTACAGGATCCAGACTCACCGAATTGTAGTATAGTAGTTGATTATATTTTTAATTTCAGTGGAATTCGAACTCGGGATTTTCGAATTCGAATGTTGTAAAGCTAACCAGATCACCATACTTCCGGAACTTGGTTGTACTGTAAATTTAATTTCTTAAAGTTTTGTGATTTTATTTACCAAGAAATAAATATGTAGTACTATTTTGAGCACTTATTGTTTATTTATTTATGCTACTTTGTACAATAGGAACTTAATCTCAATAATTACAGTACATGGTCCGAACTCATCGAACTGCAATGTGATAATTCATATATTTTTAGCTTGAGTAGGATTCGACCTCTGGATCGGGAAATATTTAAAATATAAATTGATTTATTTAAATATTAGTGTTTTTATTTTTATTTACATATTTTTTTAATATTTTTAAATATTTTTATTTATATGGTTTTTATTGTCAGAGCTTATAGTAATTTCATTTAATAAATAAAAATAAATTAATAAGACAATTTTATTGTTATGATATCTCATGAAAGATTAATAGTTTTGCACATGAAATATTAGAGTGTAGACTTGTCAAAAGTTATACATAAATTCGCGTCTCTAAAAGTCAGAAGGGTTATTTTAAAAACATAGGTACATTTATCTTATTAGTTAATTTTGTAATATTTTAAGGATATAAAGATATTTATATGGGTAGATGGCTCAGTGGTATCGAGTCGGGCTGTGGATCTTGAGAACCATGGTTCGATTCCCACAGCTGACAAACAATTTTCACCAATTTAAAAAAATCTACCCCTGTGGCTCCCTCTCCACTAATATCTTTGAGGGCCGTGATTTGACGCCTGGTAACCGCATTTCACGCGACAAAATATATCACTTACCGAGATCTGCTTAGGCAGAGTGAGTGCCACACCCAGTAATGGGTAAAAGGTGTGATGATATATTTATTTATTTTATTTAAGATATTTATTTATTTTATTATTTTTCAAATATGAGTATTTTTACAAAATTTAATTTTAACAGAATACCGGCGACCAACACTATCGGTAAGTAATATATTTTCATACAGCTACTAGTCGTCGAATCACGGCTTTCAAAGATATTAGAGGGATTTAAACTTATGTTCTCATTTCCACAGATTGATGCGTTACTAATAACTTAGATAAATAATGCTTTAATGATAATAAAATCGAGAATTTAACTGCTGAACAAAGTTTATAATGGAACTCGGAACTTATGGGATAAAATATAACATAGTTTTAACTTATTTATAAGTAATTTATATTCAAGAAAACAAGCTATTGATATACATTTATTCATAATGTAAAATTTTAATAAAACATAGAAAAAATATTAACTTCATTTTATGTTCGAATAAATATTTTATACGAATAGAATTCTATTTTTAGATTGTAATAATCTAATAACACAAGTTAATACATAATAAAAAGAAGTAAATTTAAAATGAAAAATGAGAAATGTCATATGGGAAATATACTTGCAACTGGTTGAGTTACTTCACAGAATATTTTATTTTCGTTTTGTCCGCAAACAGTATATATAGTATATTGGGTTCTCAAGATATGTAGAAACTTTTGATTTGAGAAAAACTCAATTTTCCTCTGCCAACAAATGTAAAATATATTGCCTACAATCTCTATATAAAAAGATATGTCAGTAAAAGTAGAATATTAGCCAAGAATATAAGTTTTCCTTTTTAATTAAACTTTAATTTTCTTCAAGGAATTTTGCTTTTCTGTGCAAATATTTTTCTTTAGAACTTGTAACGCTTAAATTGCTTGAAATGACGTAAAGTAGCCAATAAATGTAAAAACATATTTTAAATACAATTGACAGTAGAGTTTACGAACAATTGGTTGCTGACTAAAAAAACATCATGGAAACCTACAAAATGTTTCCAACAGTATATTTGTTTACTGTTACAAATACATTTCCAATATTATTTATTCGAAAATAACATCAATGAAAACAGAAAAATAAATAATTTCAGATCAATTTACCGTAAACAAATATAAATGACACATGAAATAATATTATGTAATATGTTTCAAATTCTACATTTTTTATTTACTCCTCGTTTTCTGTACTTGATGCCCACACAGAATAAATGTATTTGTGTACATTATTTTTCTGATAATTGCCTTGACCTGTTTTAAACCAATACTTTATTGAGTATTAACGCGTGCACATAAAAATTCAACAGTTTTTTTCGTGCACAATAAAAAAGAATCATCCAGTATTAGTAAAGTAGTAACAGAATTAAATTCTGGATACAATTTAAATTAATGCGTAAATAAATCATGGCAAGTTAGCTTTAAACTAAATATTCTAGATATATTTCAATTAAATTAGCTCTATATCTACAATTTTTATTTCAAGCTGCTTTTCTTCAAAACTTATCAGGATTAGCAAATCTAACGACTAAATTAATTTTCCATGGACATGCGAAAAATACATTTTATTCAATGACGTCCATTATAAAATTTCTAGAAAGGCTTAAAAATTAGTATTAGTTGAAGGTAGTAAAGTTAAAATCGATATAAGTATAATGTAAATATCATTAATGTGAATTAATAGTTGTCATAAAAGGTCATGACTCATGAACTATTACAATTTAGCATAGTAAACTAGTATGTAGTCATGTCAGGTTCCAAAGGAATTAACTTTATGCTATAATTAAATTATCCCAAGTGTAATATAGTTGAAATACTTAAAGTCTGACTAATTCATCTTGTTAAAAAGTTTTCTTTATTCAAATAGTTCACTGAATAAGTATGGTGTTTATGCTACGTTAAAAATTATTTGAGGACCTTTTATTACTGTAAAAATAGATTTAGAAACCAGCGTAATATCTAACTACTTATGGTTACAAACGTAAATTTAAATAGATGCATGAAGTGCACGAATAGAAGTCGTGATAACTTTTGTTTTCCAGAGTCACTATTTCGACAGAATAGGAATAGAAATTTACCAAGCATTAAGGTACTGTAACTTTAAATTATCTACTTAGGTTGTGCAGCTTTGCATGTACATAATGATGGTTGCTGGTTCCATTTCTCGATTTATTTTAATAATGTTTATTAGCTAGAATCACAAAAACTACTATCCGGTTTCGGTTTAAAGTATAACTTATGTTTTGGTTTGGTATTTGTTCTGATTTGATACTTTTGGTTTGATTTACAAATCGGTTCAATTTGGTTTGAGTTAGCGATTATTTTTAAAATGAAATGTAATACAATTCTTGTCACGACCGAAAGAATTTGACTGTTTCTATGATCCAAAAACCGGGACAGAAATAAAATATTTTATCTATATGGAATAATGTGCACATGATTCCTTTAGAGAGTTTATATTATTTTGATGGTATAGTTGTCAAATATATGTAAAATCAACAATTTCTTGAGATTTTGTCGGAGATTCTTTGTTATATTCTTGATATTCCAATTTATAAATATTATATAATTTTATATAAACAAACTTATTTACATAAATCATGCACAGTTTTCAAATTTAAATTTTATTATTTATTATTTTATCCAAATAGTAAGAAAAGAAAATTGCAAATATTTCTTCAATTATATATTATACATAGATAAAATACACTTTAAATGTATTATAAATGAAATAATATAGGTAAATAATTCACCTATTAATATTAAAGTTCGTATTGTCTGGAATGCAAGTAAGTATGGAGATCAGAAAATTTTCAAACTAGAGTACTCTTCATATTTTTTTACTTAAAATATATATAATTTTATTTGCTATTTTCTAAATTTGTTAGTTTTTTTTTAACAGAAATTTTCATAATTTTTAACATAAAATGGAATTTTTCAGTTGTAAGTATTTTATCAGATAAATATTTCTTCAAGGGAAATAATGGGCGCGTTTTTTAATTGACGATTATAATACGGTATTCATTTATTACGAATATTACAAATCAAATATGAAAAAATTTAAATTGAAATTAACAAACTTAGAGATTGAAAATATTAAAATTATCAAAATTGAAGTCAAAGTGCAAGTTGTCAAAAATGTTAATAATGTCATTAAAGTTACAAAACAATGGGGTGAAGGGCAAAATGCAGTCATTGCTCACCCCAACAAAATTGAATGGGTGGCAAGTGTTGTCTCTGCTCCCCCCGGCTCCTACGCCCCTGTAAATTAAATTAATACAACCTTATATTATTTGAAAATTGAAGTTTATGTGATAAAATGAAATACATTTAATGGAATTGCATATTTTATTTGGACATTTAATGTTATTAGGTTAGGTTATGTTAGTTACTACCTATTTCGTCAGAGGCGCTAGTTGACGTGCTCGCTCTGTAAATTTGAAACTAGGAATTTTAATGACATATAAAACGGCCATAATAAGCGGTAGCGCAATTCAGTGAAGTTGGCCATGATAAAAATTTTTCATTTATGTGAAAATCGTGACATAAATATTTACGTTGTCAAGGTATTTTATATTTTTTGTCAAAGACAACTAATGATTATATAATTAATAAATATTAAAAAAATATGAATAAATTATATTTTAAAATTACTTGTTTTATTTTTAATCTTACTTAGGTTTTAAAAAAATAATATATACACTTCGGGAGAGAATGCTATTTTGCCTTCATTGTTTTGTAGACCTTTAGCTACAAATTACACCCCGTGAAAAATTATACAATTCTCTCCATAGAAGTATTTTTGAAAAATGCAACGTAATCCGTTCAATCCGGGGCCGGTTCAAGTTCCTGCATTAACCATTTATTTTTTTGTAATTTAAACGAATAATGACATTATTTTCTTTGAAATCTGCAAAATGTAAAATTTTAATGGAGGTTTAACATAAAGCTTGATTTTAAGCAATAAAATATATTCTTAGAAGAGAATATTTGATGAACAGTATGTCTTAAATAAACATGTTTCATGTTCAGTCAACAAAATTCAATTTTGATAGGGCTTACTCTGCCTTTTTAATAATTAAACCCTATGTCCATAAGACTCACGTTCAACAAACTCAGCCTGTAAAGGCATATTATGCAAAAAAATATGTAAATGAAAATTTGAAAAATTAAACTGCCATTTTAAATACTGACAAGATTGAATAGCAAGCTTGCTACTCAATCATCTGGCAACACACACTTTATATATTTTATCGCCTTAATCATGAAATAAAATTTAAAAAATAATTATTTTAGACTTTGTGACAGTGTACCAAAAAAGTGCTGGTCGTAATAACAAGAAAAATTATATTAACGATTGTCCGCTTTCATGTTCCAACTTTTGTAATTAGTCAAAAAATTCTGTAGTATACATTTTTTATAACTTAGTTTAGGTTTAATATCGATTGTACAAAAGAAATAAAAACATCTGGCTTTTATAACACCAATGTTCCAAACTTCTAAACCAGAACTACGTTAGAAAGAAAAGTTTATATAATAGGCACTGTAGGCCGGTATATATAACAAAGGGTTTGTTAGAGAAATTTAACATGTTCCTTTGTTAATGGTAAATTTAGATCTACCTCGGATGTTCGCCCATAGATAACAGGAAGTATGTTCCAATGAAACTGGTTTTAAAAATGAGCTGAAAGTTTTAGTTAAATATTTTACTTTTGCATTATTAATTGCCTTCTTTGTTATTTTAATGTTTTTTTGTTTTTATGAAGCTTTTTATTTATAAAAACGAGGAAACTGAATTTTAATTACAGACAAATTATTGTTATTTGCTTGTCTGTTAATTAATTTAAAAAATAAAACTGTTAATTTTCAACCAAAAGTGTAAAAAAACATGTGTTTATCTCTGATTGTGTGTAAAGTTAGATTTTACGCACGCAAATTAGTCATTATGATACTAGTGTGATAATGAACACTTAGTGCGTAAAGTAATTATTTTATTCACTGTTGACCACAAATTTCATAGTTAACAGAATAAAATATGAATGAATTTTTTAGTATTCAAGAATGACGGATAATATTTATGTTAACAATTTTATATTTTTACTGATGTTTTCAGTCGTAGACAAAATATTATATGGAACTCGTTTAAAAGTGCGTTTTACGAATTTGTAAACTTTCGACTTGTTCAAAAATGTAATATATTCCACACATTTTACATAAATAACTATTTTATACATAAAAAAATTACAATGTTCTAACTTGAATATTTATTTATGTTTCGCTGTCGGCCAGAAATTAGCACTTCTGATCACTTTTTAAATCGGAAAATCTGCCTTTACCGATTGGAAAATACGACCAGAGGGATCGGTAAAAGTATACCGTTCCCTAAATTGCAAAAAAATATCAGAAAGTGAAAATTTCCATAGTGATTAGTTTGTTTATTTTGCACTATAGTTATTTGTGTACCCAGAGCAGAAAGCAAAAAGTAGTCTACATGTAAGAGCAGCAAGGATACTGTTTGCTCTCATTGCTTATAATATTTTTATACGGCCATTTTAAAACGGTTGACAAATAATTTAAAATCATTTTTAAACAAGTGGAAATACTACTTTTGTGGACAAACGGGAATGGTATTTTCCCGCTTGTTGCTATTGGAGACAAACATGGTCGTATACAAATATTTTTTATTCGTGTGTCAAATCATGAATAATTTGTCATTCATGGACGCAAATAAATATTGCACGTACACATCCTAAAAATGTCGTTACTTTTAGATCTTATTATGTAAATAATTCTTTATTATTCTATATTACTCCTGAAGATGGGCTAACAATTCTAAATAGAGATCAATATGCAATAAATATTGAAAATTGAATCTAAATAAAGAATATTTATTTATCATACATATCACAATCATAATATTGCCAATAAGAATATTTTTATAGGTCATTAATAAGTAATACGTAGAAAACAAATATACTGTCGCTATTTGACATTTATAAAAGTCATCAAGGTTTCATTAGCAATGTTTTATTGAGTGTAGGTTGGTTTCATTTTCTTGTAGGTAAATAGTCGTACAAGAGCTGTATTATTTCCATAAATATGTGTTTGAATTGTACAGAAACAATGATACGAGTATCTCTAATGAATTTTCTATTAATGGTTGGAACTTGAAAGAAACATCATTTGAAAATTTAAATTAATTATTTATACAAAGTAAAGTAAACTAATTATTCAGCGTAGTGCAATTTACGTTCACGACTATTCATTTATTTAATACATTCACCTACATTGTTTACTTGATTCTGTGAATGTAATTATAATTATACCATCCATTGCGCAGTAATAATTGCAATTTGAAATATGATATTGTTTAAAAAAAGTTGATATGATAAATCATTTAAATTACACTGCTGGATAACTCACTAACTATGCTGGTTCTTGTAACATTCGATTCATATATTTGAAATATAACCGACGCACAATCGATTTGCGTAAACAAATGATTTGTTTATCAGATTATTTATTTTCCATGATTTATGTTTTAACAGAATGTTATTTATGCTATAAAATAAATAAAATTGATTCTTATTTGTAATTTAAATACATTTACTATAGGAGTAAATTTATTCTGTCCTTTATCAAATCGGGCATAAATGATGTAAATTGATTATTATCGATTGATATAAAACATATATGGAAACAAGTTTCAGAACTCATCTTTAAATAATTAAAAGCAATTTGTGATTTAGGTTCTGTGAAAAAATTATTTAATTTGGCAATTCGATACAATAAATGTGTCTCTTCCTCAAGTAATAGTATATTGTAATACTAGTAAGGAAAGGGTTTAATTGCAAACCTAGTACCAAAGTTGGAGCACGAGCGATAGTGAGTGTTCCAATAGTACGAGTTTTGCAATGGCCCTTTCCCACGTGTGTTACATATAATTTTTTTCAAAATTAAACATCAAAATTACATTTTTACTTTTGCGATACAAGAAATTTAATAGGTAATTATTTTATATAAATCAAAGGAGTTGTATTTGCAAATGCACATCACGTTTCCTTAGTTACCATGTCAAATGACATTTTCCTCACTCAATTTAATTTTTATACGAGTAACTTTTTCCCTCAGTAATGACGAAAGTAATTTTCTTTCATCAATAGTGACTGAAACGGTTACTATCACAACTAAATTAAGTGAGGGAAATGTCATTTTCAGAAGTAATATTAAATCAATAAACCGTAAATATAAATAACTATAATTTTTTCATCAACGATAGCCAAATTTCATTCAATTCGCAGTCTTCATCCTTGTTCATACTGTTTTCTATTTTTTAAAATTTGTCCGTCAATACGGTGGGGTGAATAGCGACACGGAAATCGAATTCAGAAATCCCGAGTTCGAATCTCATTGAAGCTACAAATTATATGAAATACCACACTGCGGATCGGTGAGTCCGGACCCTGTACTGTAATTGGGATTAAGTTCCTGTTGTACAGCGTAACTTAAATAAATAATTCATATATTTAGGTCTGACAACAATTTTTGTGTCTTTAAATTTTAACTTATGTAGAGATTGTATTGCATACTGTGTAATTAAAGATTTATCTGGCTAATTTAGTTGAATGGAACGCTTATGTTCACTAAGACATTTTTAATTGTTCTTCCCGTTTGTTCAATGTAAATTTTACCGCATTCACAAGGAGTACAATTTATTCCAGAAGACTGAAGAGGGACAATATCTTTTACACTATTCAATATTTACTGAAGTTTCATATGAGATGAAAAAAGAAACGTTGATATTAGTCGTTGGTATATTTGCACCTAATTAAATAATACATTTTTAGTTACGTTTTGTTGATTTAATATTTTCTTAACGAAGATACATGTTTAGTGTACTGAAATGTGGAATTAAATTATTTTTTTTACTGATCTTAAACAAAAATTAGTTTTTTCTACGATTGCTATGAAATGTTGACAATTACGCTCTTATTTGTCATCGTAAAGTTGACATTTTCTGTGGAACAATCGAAAAATATCTTTTTTGCGCGTCTCCAATGGCAACGCGCAAAAAAGACGTTAAATGCGCGCGTTTTCAATGGCAACGCGCAAAAAAGATATTAAATGCGCACTTATTTCAATACTTACCAGGGATACAAACAAAATAGAAACTTGTCATATTGACTGTTGACAGAACGAATTTATTTTCAGTACGTATACGTTTTGAATAATTTTAATTTGCAATCGTAGAAAAAATTATGTGTGTTTCACGAACGTAAAGTGTCATTGTTCCTCTTGCACTATTCTTTACCGTGCTCAAGTAACAAATAATCACTTTACGCTCTTAATACACAAATAACTATTACATTATTTAAAAAAACACACATTTCTTTTGTTTTTATTTTATCAAGTAAAAGAAAATTCTCTTTTCTAGAGTTACCACTCATAGCAAATGAGCTCGACAAAAGTTTAAATATGCTGCACTTATACATAAAATTACATTACACATACATAAATATAGCTTTTATCTGATATTTGCGCGTTTTAGATAAGGCGCTGAATGTAATTTATAAAACTGTAGCTCTGAATTTTGTTTTGCCACGTTTGAAGCTTGAAGTAAAAAGAGTAATGACATGGAAATAAATGGCGTGCATTAACTTTTCAGCTTATTTGAAATTGTTCAATAGATATACATTGATTCCGCTCGCATCGCATATTGAATTCTGTTCTGTTAGTTCATTATTTATGTATAAAACTTTTGCGTTTATGTCGGGAGATTGATGTTACGATATGTTAGTATATACATAATTAATTATTAACTAACAATTACTTTTACACTTTATTCCTGGTATTACAATTGAATAAAAGTTTATAATAAATTTATAACAGCTATTTTATTAAAAAGTTAATTGTATTCAGTATGAAAAACGCAAAAACTTTGTTCTCCATGTAAAAATAAGAATAATACTTTTTATAATAAAAAAAATCACTAAAAAAGTTATTAAAAATTCAGTATCTACATTTTTTGTTGTCTCTAATTATTCAAAATAAGGGTTGGGTAGAGAAATAATATTATAAAATATATGGGGTAGGTGGCTCAGTGGTATCGAGTCGGCCTGTGGATCTTGAGAACCCTGGTTCGATCCCCACAGCCGACAAACAACTTTCACCAATTTACATCTACACCTGTACCCTCCACTAATATCTTTGGGGGCCGTGATTTGACGGGTGGTAACCGCACTTTACGTGAAAAAATATATTTACCGAGATTTGCTTAGGCCGAGTGCCACACCCAGTAATGGGTAAAAGGCGTGACGATATATTTATTTTATTTATTTATCAACAACACTTCTTTTTCCAAAAGTTTAAATAATTTAAATAAATTTGTACAAAATTATTGAGAATCCCTTATATATTATTTATGACCTATTACTAGAATTTTTTTGCTAGCTTTAATTTTACCAAACTAGGCATATTTTCAATTAATTTTGAAGAAACAATTGACGAACGGTTAAATGCTATTTTTGACATTCAACTTTAAGTCAAAAATATTCTAAGATTATATTTTGAATTTAATAATTCTAGTTTATCACATAATTTTCAAAATCATAATATTTTACTATTTACAACTAATGAACCGATAATAATTTAAAAAAAATATTGCATGTTAAAGTTGTTTTAAATCAAATTTGGGTTCAAATTTCAGTCAATTCATATTTTCTGATAAACACTAGTGTTATGAAATAAACATAAAAACTAATTTAACCTTTTTTGATTAAAACTTAAATATAAAGTTTCAATATAAAATGTCACCCCGTTTTTAAATTATAGTACTCCTAGACAGATCAATAGACCGACTTTTTTGGAACTATTTTGTTTGGATTCAGTATGGCCTAAAAGATTAAAATCATCATCACAATACTACCCTAATTATATACATATATTTCAGTAGAAGTAGAGTAAAAAATAATAATTTTGTATGATAATTATTGTCTGCAAATTAATTAATAATTAAGAGAAATAAAATAAACAGATTGTATACAAAACCCTAATTAGAAATCTATTATGTACTTTTAGGTCTATAAATAAATATTTGAATAGTCGAAGCTATCTTTCATTAGAATCTCAGAATCCCTTAATAGCCTTAATTATTTCAGAATACCTACTGAAAGTTCAATGTAATATTAATAATACCAAAACAGTATCGAATATTGATTTCTCGTCAACTGATGCTAAATTCGCCCGGGTATTTTTAGTCTTTTATTAATAATAAAGGAGCTGAAAATGATACCTAAATCTGTATAACACCTCGCCCAAAATAAAAATTGAAGATGAAAGGTTATATATTATTCACTTCTAGAGAGACAACTGAAAACAATTTATGTAAGAGGCTTAAGTAAAAATGGTAAAATTGAAATTTTGAAGTAGATATATAAAATAATTTCAAGTTTATATTCGTACTACCTTCAAGTACTGCTGCTTTTCTTACTTTATCCTTATAGGGCTTGATGGAGGAGCATAATTAATTACTAACTGTTACTCGTGAAACTGTATTCATGGCCCAAATTTTGTGAATTTAGTTACAAGAAAATTCTAGATTGTAGCAACGCAAATTTCCTGGTACCTGCTGTGAAATAAAATTCATAAAAGCCTTCCATACTAATTGTAATTATGTTTTATTAACCACACTTTAATTACTTTCACACAGGGTCGGATTTAGGGGTTTGTAAAATGTGCGGTTACACTCCTAAAATTTTACAAAGGGCGGCATTTTACGGACAAGGATTAAATATTGTATTGGTAAATAAGATAAAATCAAATAATAACAAAAGTAAAGAAAGGAAATAAAAAATAAATTAATTTAAACTTAAAAAATGAAATAGAATACTTTTTATAAAATAAAATTAATTTAAACTTTAAAAATGAAATAAAATACTTTTTATTAAAAAGTATTCTATTTCATTTTTAAAGTTTAGATTAATTTATTTTTTATAACCTTTCTTTACTTTTGTTATTATTTGGTTTAATCTTATTTACCAATTTAATTTATTTTTATAATTTCATTTTTGTTGATTTTCATGCCTCTTTACTCAGACTCGAGTTTTTGTCATTAAAATATAAATAATGCTTAATAAATAATTATACACAATAAAAGATGGCAAATTTAGCCCACTTAGAAGCGGAATTTTGAAACACACCACAACTTTTCTCCTAGATCCAGTCCTGCTTTCACAAAGTGGGCATTTATCATTAACTGTCATTTTACGACAGGAACAAATTACCCTAATTTTATTTTAAAAGTTAGCAACTTTCGTATATTTTTTTCATAATTACTATAAATACAAAACATACAATATTTTCAATATATAACATCATATATTATTCCTGCAAAACGTCAACTTATTCTAAAGAAAACTGTTTCAAGCAAGCGCTTTGTTTAAATTCACTTTGATCTGAAATGTTTTCTCAAATAATTTAGAAACGTTTGACACGGGAAAATATAGTACGAGTAATAATTTAACACTCAATAAACAAAGAGAAATATATTTTTTTTTTCACCAATTTAAATCTACCCCTGTGGCTTCCCCTCCACTAATATCTTTGGGAGCCGTGATTTGACGGCTGGTATCCGCACTTCACGCGAAAAAATATATCACTTACCGAGATCTGTTTAGGCAGAGTGCCACACCCAGTAATGGGTAAAAGGAGAGATGATATATTTATTTTATTTATTTAATTAAAATATTCGTATTTTTAAAATCCATTAATGATTTATAGTTTTGCGAATTCTCGTGTTTTTCAATACAAACAAGCATAAAGTTATTAAGGAGAGACCAACAACTATATAAAATTATATTAAATTCCGGAACAAAAAATATAAATTAGATAAATAAAATATTTATTAAAAAAAATTAGAATAAATATTACATTCATTAACCGATTAAACAAGTGTGACAACATTATAACGTGCTAGTGACAAGTGGACAGAGAAAGATAAAAGTTGCATTTGTAACTTTGTTCTCACAACTAACCGCAAATTATACCATGTCAGTTTCAAGCATCGAACTAATAATATTATTAAATCAATGGTTTCAACACATGGAAGAGAAACTTAGATTACAAGTTATGTATGTTGAACCATTCCTATGTCAAGTGAAATGTATAATTGAATTTAATATTCAAATTACAATATAATTATAAATTATAACATTATATGTAACATATAATAGTTTTTAGAATTCATATTTAATCATTAAAACTATCTTTGATTTAATTTTTAAGACTAGGTATATATAGTTTTTATTATTATTATAAATAAAATAAATATATCATCACGCCTTTTACCCATTACTGAGTGTGGCACTCTGCCGTAGCAGATCTCGGTAAGTAATATATTTCTTCGCATGTAGTCCGGTTACCAGTCGTCAAATCACGGCCCTCAAAGATGTTAGTGAAGGGGGCGCAACAGGGGTAGTTTTAACGTGGTGAAAATTGTTTGTCGGCTGTGAGAATCGGTCCTGGGTATTCAAATCTCCAGACAGACTCGATACCACTGAACTACCTACCCCATATTATTATTATGAGACAATATAATAATTAATTTACTTTTTTCATTATTTGTTTCTTTAAATTCGACTGTAATATTAGACCCAATTTGATATTAAATAAAATCTCGTCCTTCGATACAAATATTATTCTCGATAACTACAAGTATGTAGTATACTTAACAGACCTGTAAAACAAGAATCTTAAAAGTATACGTGGTTTTCGTTGCTTGGTTTTAGAATAAAAACAGTAATGGCCGGTTATATCAACAAAACTTAAATAAATAAAAGTGTATCGAATTTTTGACAGCATTATCAATTATTCTATATAACATGGAACTTGAATTTACTTTTATTAATTTAAACCAAGTTTAAAATTTAACATTCTTGTACTAGATTTAAAACCGTGATCATGATTTTTTGTAATGTTCTTTTTAATGTGTTTTATAGTTAGTTGTTAAGAGTTGTTGTAATTTTAAACATTTTTGACTATTTATTATTTTAAATTATGAGTAATTATGTTCAGTTTTTTTAAACAATTTGTTTATATCAATTATTAGACGTTACATATCCCTGAAGAAGGCGATGGTTATCACCGAAACATTGGAATTGTAACAATTTTAAAATAAATTAGACTGATATTCCAATTATCTGAGTTTCTTCATTTTTTAAACAGTCGATCACCGTATTTACTTTAAAATTTAAGTTTAGTTGGGGCAACTGGCCATAAGTCAACTTACTAGATCAGTTATTATTTAACTGTTGCTGTTTATTTCTTATTTATATCGTCATTTTTTTTTTGTTTAGTTACCAAATGTGCTTCATGTGATGTATAACAGATGTAGTATGATGCATAGGACGATGTTTGAGGTGAATTGAATTACCGAGTGTTGGTATTGTTTATAGTTGATATAATGCAAGCGGGAACGTTTTGGTATGGATGTGGTTGACTGTGACAGTGTGAGATAACAGGCTTTGAGTTGGAATACATACATAGTTGGTTTGCGACAGGGCAGTGAGAAACTATGGATTGAAATTGTACCTTGTGCTAGGCAAATCGCCAACAATGTATTTTACTGCAATATTCCTGACCAGGTTATCAATAGGGTTATTGAAGAAAAGCAAATCATATAAAATGTAGCCAAGTTAATCTTGTGACAGGAATGCTTAATGAAAGTTTTCACGTCAAACTGTTCTTGAGTTGTTGTTTTTATTTTTTAGGTTTTGTATTTGCGCATTGCATCATTTCACAAGCCGATAAACGTCAAAAATATAGAAGAGGCGTAACATTATTGGTACTGGATTTGGTACACTGGCGCTATGGTCGTAGACTTAAAACGAAACGAAAAGGAAATAACGAAATTAACCGCAATTTCTGAAAGAATGAAAAAGGAAACGATAATGACATATATTTTTTTTGTTTAAGATTGAAAATGTAATAAATAATTTCATTTACCGAGTCCAATCGTTATTTTATATATTTATGTGTATTTTGATGCTCAGATACTTAGATATAAGTACTTGACTATCATCTTGTGGACGTTTATAGCACTTCAAGCTCGTTTTCTTGGTGCAGAATATCCTTATTCCCCGTATTTGTTATTGATTGTAAGTCAAAACGTCAAGATTAACATATGTTTTTATTTTTAAATCAGTGAAAAGATAATTATTTAATTTTATATAACTGGCTTCAGAGTTATTATTCAAATTCGCACAGGAAAGAAAAGTTTTTACCGGTTATTAATTTAGGTTACCAGACACAAAAACAATATATTTTATTATGGAACGAAATAAACGAAAACATATTTGGTTTCTATTGTTCTGAGTAGAAATGAACGAAAAAAATCGTTTTTCGTAAAAGGTTTTGCAAACGTGTGACATATGAATAGACATGGCTTTACTCGTAGTTGGCCGACTGATGATTTTTTTGCGGTGTCAGAAAAAACAAAGCAATATTCTGCGAATTTTCGTGTTTTTCAATAACTAACACGCATGAAAGTATTAAAAAGAGACGAACAAAAATATAAAAATATCCTTAATTCCATACAAATAATATAAATTATATAAATAAACAGCGGCGTAACTATAAATTGTCGGGTCTAACGCAAAATTAATTTGGAAATAATAGAACTTCTGCAATTCTGTGTAAATCCATAAGTTTTGTAGATTCATAAATCTATATATGTTGAACAAAATCGCAACGAAACTTACGACTTTATAAAATATTTTCTACCTACGAAGAAATATTGATTTAATTTACTTCATTATTTACAGATTTGCGGATCTATAAAGTTCGACTATTAGCCCATCTTGTAAGTAAGATTTAATATTTTAAATTTTTAATTGCAATGATATTTCTGTTAATGCCACTGTAATAGGAATTTTGAATAACAGTAAAAGGACCGTATTTATTTCAATAAAATCACTTTCCATACAATATCAATAATTTATGATGATTAAATCAGCAAGTTCTTTTATTGCTGTGTTATTATTTATAACATGTTTATCTACAGAAAAGGCGTTTATTAATTGCATGAAAATGGAAATTAATGTAATATTTTTAGACATACATGTGAATTAAAATAAAACACTTGTTTATTATTATTTTCTTTTTATGTACTATATTTTATGAAGATCTATTTACGCCAATACAAATAAAATGTGCCATGCTTTCACAAATAAATGAAACAAATTACAGTTTTTTCTCTATTGGTTTATGTTCTTTAAGATTTGACGCTAATAACCAGCTGCTCCAATTAATCGATGGCCAATTAACCACAACCGACTATATAATCACCTAGTAATTTCATAATTTTTTTTTTAATTGCATTGCCTGGCAGTACGATGGTGTGGGTAGCGTTACGAAGATTCCGAGTTCGAATCCAACTAACACATTGCGGTTCGGTGAGTCCGGACCCTGTACTGTAATTAGTAAAGCTCGGGTTTTTAGGCAATTGCCTAGATTCAAATTTTAATATACTTCAGGTAATTTAGTTTTACATAGGTAACATGTTTACGTGTAATGGAAGGTTTTTTTTCGTGCCTTAGAGCCTATTTTTCCTATATTTTGGTTTTTGTGCCTATTTTACCTTATACAGCCTATTTTGCCTATTTTTGTTGCCTATTTCAACTTTATTGAGCAGACAAGGTTTATCAGTGCCATCTATCATCTATTTCGTTAACTAATTCAACACTCGGCAAAGTGTGAATTTAAAATGCCGAAAGGCAAAACGCGTTTTAGTCAAAATTTTATGTGACAATTCAATTGTGCCTTTGCCATTATATTAACGCCCTTGTCACATTTTGTGATGTCGAACGAAGTTTTCAGCTTACAAGCAAGTTCTGACTGACCGAAGACAGTAATTGCTCATAATATTTTGTGAATCAAAGTATACTACATAGTTTGAATTTGTATAATAGTTAATTAAATCTGAACCCTAAATTATTATTTTATTATTATTTTTCAGATCGCGTTAATTTTTGAATAAAATGATTATTTTTTTCTAATGAAGAGTAGATACGAGTACCAATATTAGAAAAAAAAAGTTTATAATTCCGCCTATTTTAGAGTAATTACTAGCCGTTATGCCTGCTTATTTAGGTATTTTTAAGTGCCTACATATCCGGGCTTTAGTAATTAGGATTCAGTTTCTGTTGTACAGAGTAGCATAAATAAGTAAATAAATAATTTTACTAAACTAGAATATTGCTAAAGTAATAGTTTCTGATCGTCGAAAAGATTACAACAGTACAGTACTACACTATAATTCAACTAATCAGCATATAAATTAAATCTAATTGTTAGATATATTTGTTTGTATGAAACAAACAACGGTTTGCGTTTGTTTGTTGTGACTTCAAGCGGGTTTTATTTAATCGGAAATACAGCTAGTGCAACGAGCCTTGTTAGAAATATATATCATTTTTTGTTTTCTATCTAAACAAGTATTGTCTATTGTTTGCTATGAGTTGTCATAAATATTAATCTTTCCAGCGATTTGGGAAAAATACAGTACGGCGAAATTTCGTTTCGACTAACTTCGATTTGAGAATATTCTGGGTTGGTAAAATTACTTTTCAGTTCGGAATTTATATTATTTGGTAGAATTCCTACAAGTTGGAATAAAATGTCCAGTCATGGGTTTATTTTATTACGGATTCATAAAATCCCCTTGTGACGAATGATGAAAGCTTTCGCTTTGCTTTACCTGGTGCAGAGAATAGAAACTTTGTTGGATATGAACTTTTGTTTTAATACCCTTGTTTTTAACTTCTAAAAACGAATGGTGATATGTTGGATATATCTACGAAATTTACCTTCATTACGTTTCTCGCCTGAAAAGAGTAAACACCCCGGCTTAAATTCTAGTTTAAATCATAAAGCAGCCAAATTGGTTATAAATACGTTTAGGAAATTGAGAAAGTTTGAAAGATTTCCTCTGGTACGATCAAACTTTACCCTCAGTCATGATTCAGAACTAATCTATGTTCCGGTTGTAACAATAGCATCGTGATATATTTATCTAATGTTAAACTAACTGTAACTGTTTAGTAATAATATTCAAAGTTACATGGAATCATAACAATCAAAACAAATACAAGTTGAAGAGTTCGCCACCATCGTTCGCGCGGTAGGACTATTGATTTCGAACAGTGGCCCGTTGTATAGACCGAAGAGGGGTAACTACAGTGGGGTGCGCGGCTGGGGCAAGGGGAAGCTACCTTCTTACTTCCTTAAAGCTCTTATTGGAGAGAAGTATTGTATTGTAACCGTAATTTTCATTGAATGGAACGTAGAAAAAGCGTAGCTTTAAAAAAATTGAATAGATTTTGAAAAAACTAGTATTTTTGGATAATTAATACAAAATTTAATGTTTGTAATTCTCTAGTTCGTAAATGACTAAATTAATAAACAAAATACTTTATTAAAATAATAATTAACATTTTACAACCCGGGTTAGTTTTTAACTTTTAACTTTAACACCATTGTAAAAATAAAAACTTATGTCTTAAAAAAGTTTTAGCTAATACAAAATTCAGAATTGGTTAATCTTATTCTACAAAGTTAATCTAAATCAATTTCAGAAAACCATATAATAACTAAAGTTAATTTAAACTTTTTTAAGATAATAGTTAAGCTAAATTTCACTAATCCAAAATTCAGGATTAGCTAAACCTCTTTTGAAATTTGGGCTGTATGTTAATTACTAACTTATTTTATGAATCTTCTGGTATATTATGTTTGTTACGAAATTTGATATTTTATAAACAAAATCACCACAGTTATAATACTATATAAACATTGAAATTTAAAACTTTAAAAAGCAGTTAAATTAAAGTGACATAACAATAGAAAAATAAAGGACTGTATATTAAAATTTCTTGATTAGTTAAAGTAGTGAATAACTTTTTAGATCTTTACCAACAATATCTTATAAATCTATAAAATATTACTATAATACTTTAGAAAAATTGTAACTTTTTAATATAAATAATAAAGTAGTAATCGATATTTTGCGAGATAGAAAAGAATATTCGGATTGAACTAAATTTATAAGTTCCTTTGAAAAACCTGCTGCTATTTTATGAGATTAATACCTAATTAAAATTATGTATTATCTTTGTTGCTACTGAAACAAATTGTATTATTTTTATTAAAAACAAAACAACTATTTAAGTAACACAGTGTTATCAAAATGTAGTTTTTATTTACTCCTAAATAAAAAATAAAAAACTCACTATTTTCCCTCCACACAATTCATAAATAAATTAAATTAGAATATTTACGATTTATTTATTAATTCATTGTAATTTTATTTAATCGTTTTATACCGTTTATAGCGTTAGTGCGAGAATATAGGATTATCTACTTTCAATTCTCAATGATGAAAATTGTGAAGAATATAATATTTCATAAAACTGATTTATGAGCACTAAATTTATGTTATTATTATTACAACCAGTATTACAATCTCCTAACAAGGTTCTTAACAAATTAATCCATGAAATAAACAACAATTAGCTCATCAAAAACTGACACCTAATATACATAAATGTCTTATACTCAGAAGTATCTAATTACAGTTTAAATTTTGACAGTAATGTTAATTTTCCATAAGTTATTCGTTGTTGGAAAACTTGTCTTATTGCGGCAAATATATCCAACACGTTTCTTCAAATTTAATTATTCGTTTTGTAATGGGGTAGGTGGCTCAGTGGTATCGAGTCGGCCTGTGGATCTTGATAACCTTGGTTCGATCCCCACAGCCGACAAACAATTTTCACCAATTTAAATCTACCCCTGTGGTTCCCTCTCCACTAATATTTTGGGGGCCGTGATTTGACGGCTGGTAACCGCACTTTACGCGAGAAAAATATATCATTTACCGAGATCTGCTTAGGCAGAGTGCCACACCCAGTAATGGGTAAAAGACGTGTTGATATATTTATTGTAATAAGTAGGTGACATTCGTAATTTCTGTGGGTCCAGGTTGTCATATTTTTTGTTCAATATTGTTTAAATAATTGACTAACTATGAACTTATGTAATTATTATATGAGAAGGAACATACAAATTTGGATCAAAAACAATATACGTTCCAAAAGAAAATATGAAGAAATAATGGTGCTTGTTAATACCGGACTTAAATTTGAACTATGATTTCGATGTGTCATTTTTTGTATCTTTAAATTTATTAGGAACTTTGTTAGAAGATTATTTTTTCTAATTTCTACACTACCTTAAAGTTAGAATAAAAATACGGGCGTTATTAGAAAATATAAATATATCATCACGCCTTTTACCTATTATTGGGTGTGGCACTCTGCCTAAGCAGATCTCGGTAAGTGATATATTTTTTCGCGTAAAGTGCGGTTACCCGCCGTCAAATCACGGCCCCCAAAGATATTAGTGTAGGGGGAGCCAAAGGGGTAGATATAAATAACGGGCGTTATTGACACGAATAACTGAAAACGAATGGAACAACAGAGTAAAAAATATTGCCCTTTGTAAATTTTAGTGTGGGCGTCTATGGCCCATCCATCCTTTGGCAATGGCGGGGGTGGCATCAGAATCCACGCATGCGCACATACAATTAATATCATGAAAATGACAGTCAGCAGCTGCGGCGCGAATTTGGTCAGTGCACACTTGTTCACTTTTTGCTTCCGACGGTAAAACTTGAGTGCGAAATGAAATATCGATTCGTATTTTGCTCCAAATATGAATTGTCCATTAACAGAGGCATGCTCTTTTTTATTGTCAGTGACAATGAGACGCACGATGACAGTTCAATTATCGGATATTTTCGAAAATAGCTTCCTAATATTGTTCATGAACGATGTTTTCATGATCAAATGCCAAATGCTAAGTGGAAATGCCGTTTTATTCATCCGTTAAGTTTGCTGTTTTAATTTAAAACATAAATAAAACACAATGTGTATTATTTGTTTTACCGGTACATTAATCATGATAAATTGACATGTATGTTTGTTTTATCGCCTCCATAATATTTGATAATCAGAAATAATAATCTATACCGGAAACGGTTTTTTGTTCAAATGATTATAGATCTTTTCAGTAGCGTACCTACATATTTTTAAAATATACAGATATATGTATTAAACTTCCAAACAACCCATTCATTGTTGTGAATAATTATGTCGAAATTGTATTATGAAACATATTACTAATTTTAGAATTTTTGGTTATGTTTCGAATATTTATTGATTTTTAGAAAATAAAAGTTGTAATTAAAAATTCGTTGTATAACCTCTGGCAATAAAATTCTGTTTGTATATTTACTCTGATAATAATGTTAAATAATTAATTAGTCTTGTCATTTTCAGAGAATACTATAACATTTTTATATGACTAACGATTTTAAAAATAAATAATATTTTTAATGTCCGTAATTAATTAACAAATACAATAATTAGACGAAAATAATTGACAATTTAGTCTGAATTAAATAAATGGGACGTATAGTAAAATATAATATAGAAGAAAAACGTAATTATAGTATACATTATAATGTTTATTTGAAATTATTTATTTTATTTATACTGGACTATAAAAGACTACTTAAATTAAGTATCTACTTATATTTTTATTACAAATTACAGTAAACCTAATTTCATATTCTACTTCATTTCGTGTAAAACTGAAGTAATCTGAAATGTAAATTATAGCATGTACGCGTAGGTCGTCAATTTTAATTAGTTATCAAAACCCTAGTTAACACAAAGAAGTTCTTGACATTTTGAAATGAAATTAAAAATGGTGTTAGTTTCAAATCTGATTTATAAATGTGCTTTGTATATTATATTTCACATTTAACAAGAAATTTAATATTTGTAAATAATATTTCCAAGTTTCAGTTTTCAAAAGTCAATAGTTACATATCTATGAAATTAAAATGACACAGAAAAACAGAAGAAGTCAAACAATTCTAGTAGTGTTTTTATTACAGTGACATCTTCATATTAACTGAATTCTTACATCGAACTATTTATTTCTCTAAAGTTAAATTATTTTGATTAAAAAAATAATAAAATAAATATATCATCACGCCTTTGACTCATTACTGGGTGTGGCACTCTGCCGAAGCAGATTTCGCTAAGTGATATATTTCTTCGCGTGAAGTGCAGTTACCAGCCGTCAAATTGCAGCCCCCAAAGATGTTAATGAAGGGGAAGTCACAGAGGTAGATTTAATTTTGGTATTCGATATTACTGAGCCACCTACTACATATATACTTGGATATTGTCGATTGTTTATTTGATTTTGATAATTGAACTATTTTATTTTTGTGAGTAATGTTATGAGTAATGTTAGTAAAATAATTTGTATAAGTAATGAAACAATATTTTTTTCACGAGTTTAAAGATTTTTTTTGCAATCTGATATTAGATTGATTTTATGATAATAAAAAATCTGATGTGGACACCACATGACTTCCTTGTCCGCGTATTAAACTATAGATATTTTTTTAATTGCACATATTTGACATAAAATCTTTTATTTTTTATTTTTTGTTCTAATCCATAGCAAACTTAATTAAAAAAAACACACAAAATATATACTATTTAAATTTAGATATCTCGCTTATGCAAAAGGCTAATTTAAAAATTCTTAATGTGCTAGACGCAGAATGTAATTCTCTAAAACTTTTATTTGAAGCATTTATTTCTAAAATTAAAATAATACCATTTTTTTCAAGGAAAACTGTTAGCAGCTTCATGTAATGTGTCACTTCCGGTTAGTGTATTTTAACCAAAATCTATTATATTATTTCCATTGATATAGTAGTCTTATATACCAAATTTGGAAAGTTTTAAATTATATTTGAATATAGTTTTTCATGAAAATCTATTATAGGCTTCAAGTAAAGTACCACTTCCGGAAGTTATATAATGACCAAAAAGGGAGGTGCACAACTAGATGTTATAACAGTCCTAAATATAAAATTTCAATTTTCTACGGCTTACCGTTTTTGAGTTATGCGAGATACATACGTACGTACAGACGGCACGACGAAATTAGTCAAAATGGACTCAGGGAGGGCCAAAATGCGTATTTCCACTGAAATCTGAGAACCGAAAATTTTCGCGATAACAATACTTCCTTTACTTCGTACAAGGAAGTAAAAATAAGTTATTTTGTTTAACGATCAAAATCTCGATAACATGTTATTAATTTTTTTTAATGATCCCCAAGGAGATAATTAAATAAAAATAGAAAAAATAAGTAAAATTAAACCAATGAGAATGTAGTATTTATGTTTTTCAGTTTTTATTACTTTTCTTAAAATTTAATATAGTTAAAATACGTATTTAAATCTATGACTTTTATGATCATATGCAAAAAAATATGTTGTTACCTCATTGAAAGTAATTATTACTATTGCAACCCATCTCGTAATTGAATTAAATTATAAATAAGATGCACATTCATTATAATTTTGTAAAGAGTAGAGAGTTTTAATATTCCTTAAAAACACGCTAAACCGACATAAAATATTCACGGATGATATCTCAAGTCATATCCATAAAACGGTAATAAATCGAACTGAAGCCTGAACTATGAATCCAGATAAGTTAAAGCTCGTGAAAAATTATTGCCCGGAAGAAACAGATTTTAAATCATACTGTTATAAAAGCTGACGCTAAATAAGAAAAGTAATGAAAGGTTTGAGTAATGAGAAAATTAACAAGTTTCTATTCCGATGCAACGAGCTGGCTACATTGCTCTAGTCCATTTAGTAACAACGATTGAAAATTCAATTAACTTTTACATTTCATCCGCATTTGTTATTCGCGGACTGTACGAAGTTGTATAGTTACTGAGAAAAACATGTTCTGGGGTTTGAATAATGCATTGAGATCTAATTCAGGTCAAGTTGAGTCAACTGGACTTTGCAGGGTACCCGAAACTATTCCTGATTGAAAACTTTTCTTCCGGGCGTTAAATTTAGCTGTCGTTCTGTACAGAATTCTCATTTATAATAATCGATTTTCTTTTTTTGTTCGTATTGCAGGTTCGTAGAATTTTTGACGAAAAATTATTCTGTCAATCTTAATTTAGATTTGATTTAATAAAAGATTCAGAAATGGAATTTACTTTAATCGGTGAATTAACTACTCGATCTAGTAGAGAATTTCGTCTTTTCCTTTACATAAATTTAATGTGATTCATATACAAAATAACTGAACTTGAAAAAAATGAAAGCTTAAGTAAAAATAGAAAAAACCGATAAATTTAACAATTTATTGCTTTGATGTTTACGTTTATTACGTTCTATATTTAAGAATTTAATATTTCATTTTCAAATGCATTTGTTGAAACCTTTTGTAAATGGGATTAATGTAATGCTTCTATTGTACCTGTATATCGAATTTATTATTTTCAAATGAAATTACTTTGGGCTACGGTTGAATGATTATCTATTATTATTTCTGACAGATTACACAAAGCTTGTACGAACAGTAGAAATAATAGAATGTAGTATTAAAATGAATATTGTGTAGTTCGGCTTTTAGATTGTTTCGATAAAATAAGCTTGATATATAACATTGGAGGGTAAAAATAAGAAAACAGGTTGACAAATGTTGGACATGACTTTGATTGCTTATCGGTCAAAGGTCACATTGGCGTTGGTATTGGGTAAAGGCACGTGGATTTCTTTACAGTATATGTTACGAATCAATTTTGAATTTATAGTCATTCACATACAGGAGCGAATGGATGGATGTTTGTTGCGTGATGATGGATTTTGGTTGTGAGGAAAGAAAGAGTTCGTATGGAGGAAGTGTTAATGTGGTCGAAATGAGTATCGTGTGTCAGGATGAGAATGTTGACGGGTTCGTGCTACCCCATTTAATGGGATATAGTGTGATGTTATGTATGTACAGGAGCGAATGGATGGATGTTTGTTGCGGGATGATGGATTTTGGTTGTGAGGAAGGAAAGAGTTCGTATGGAGGAAGTGTTAATGTGGTCGAAACGAGTATCGTGTGTCAGGATGAGAATGTTGACGGGTTCGTGCTACCCCATCTAATGGGATATAGCGTGATGTTATGTATGTATGTACATAACTTTTAAATTGTAGGGCACCTCCACCAAAAAATTCATTTCAATTTAACCTTTGTTTTGTACTCATGCGGAACATTTTAAGTTCGATAATCATTCAAATATCGATTATGTTGATATGTTATGCTCGAAAATATATTTATTTGAAATTTATGTAAACATAAATTGCATAATTTATGCACAATAAATAATACAGGTTTAAATTGTATTTAGTTATTGCTCAATTATTTTGTAAATTATAATGTTGGTAAAAATTAACAAAAAGCTTTATTAAGTACTTTATTTGATTTTTGTAGATTATAGGAGAAAATGAATATTAGTAATATTTTTTGTGTATATCGAGTTTTGGACGTTAGTCATAATTTATTGCTGGTGCAATTTGAAATTGCTATAAATATTTAAAGATAATAAATACTAAATCGGTGTTTTTCGTTCCGGTTCTTTACAACAATTTGATTCGTGTCTCTGCAGATGAAAAGGGTAGTTCGGTGGTAAAAAATAGGAAACCGAGTGCCGGAATGCCCGCTCATAAACCCACATTCCCACATAGTACGACAGATTCCGTATCGATTCCTCGGCCGTTCCGTTCACGTTCATATCGTCACGTTTTCTGTTATTTTCGTTATCGCCATCACCATGGATGAATGGAACCGCGTTACCGCGGTCGTTGAGTGAGTGTGCGTGGACGTGCTATCACGTTCGACTATCGGTTTACGTCGCCGCAACCGACAACCGGTCGCGTGAACAACAGAAACAGAAACAATTGTGTTTTGTTTTGTTACCCGTTTCTCAGCTTTCTTCTCGTGATCCTATTCGCTGGCGTTCCGGTGCGGTGCTACTCTTGATGCTGATTTGTCTTCCGCTCGCCCGTGTCGTGTTTCATGACGAGGCGCCCGTGATCTTCATGTCTCAGTTCCGCACAACGAATTCGCGAGAAGCTTATCGACTTGTTACAGTTATTATAAAGTCACTGGGTGATATATTTGACTGGTTCAGTTCGGGTGCTACCGGTGACCGTGTCAGATTTGCGTTCACTCATCATCGGAATGTGGCAGTGCGGACAGGATGAACGTTTGTGTCATGCGATCCGCAAGCAACTGGTTAGGTAACCGCGGCGCCACTTCGATTTCCGACGCTCGGTGACGTCACGAGAACCCCGACGTCCTGTCGTTATCCTATTCGCCGTTCTCCGGCGCGCCGCCCCTGTTCCCGCGAGCTCCGCGCCGCAGAGCTGCCACCACGACACCTAGCGTCTGTATTGTGAATGAGTCCCACAATTAATAATTCTGTAAACGAACGTTTTTATTACCCGTTCAGTGGTTGGAAGTCTGCATTACTATACATTTCTTCACACAGGTGCGTGACGGCGGTGATGGTACGAATGCGGGGGCGCCCATTGCTTATTATCTATGTCATGTATTCCCGCTCGCTGCGCTTCTTTGTCAATTTCACTAGCTGCGCACGGCGCACGGTTTTCCAGTTTATATGTAAAATAGAGCCTACGAAAAGATGCACTTCTCGTTTGATTGGATGTTAAGGTTCGTGTGTCGTGCCTGATTAGATCTAGCTCAGCTCGTATTGAAATTTAAACGTAGCGAATAGTCTCGTTCTTTGTTGGCTTCAGACTTTACAGTTTAGCCCGAAGCGCATTTATAAAATTGCCTTTATACAAAATATTCCCGGAACAATATAACATAACTTTGAAAAACAATTGTTTGAATTATAAATAACCCTGCAAATGTTTATTCACAATTATTAAATAAATAATCAAAATTGTTTACGTACTTTCACACAAATGAAATTAGAACAATTGTAACTAAATGTTACAGAAAGTGTCAATAAAATTTAATTTAAATGTTTGTTGTTAGCTTAATTTACATACACAAGAGAACATCAGAAACAAATTAAATTGTAAAGCAAGTAATGGAATTTACTAGTAAATCAATTATCCCTAAACAATTCATAAATAATATATTAGACTGATTTCATTCTCTTTTGATTCATTATTAAATCGCATGTTATCAATCATTTGTCTCAGTCCCAAAAATAAAAACAAATTAATTAATGTCAACATGTAGAAAAAGTGATGCCACATCTTAAAATATAGTCCGGAAAAAACGTAACACCGGCAAATGTAGATATATATCAAGTCTAAGCTACAAAAGCAGTTGTGAGAAGTTTACGTAGTCAAGTTCTGAAACGACTTCTTGTAGAAGACAGGGTCCCCGGGGCATGTTCGTTGCCTTCGCCGACGGCTGCATAGGTCGCGTCCCGCCGTATCGATCCTCTGCAGCACAGTGACGTCACTCGGCACCAGCGTATCGACGTCGCTTACCGGCAGCGCACCTGCTGGTTATACCACCCACTAACGAAGCCTCGGAGTCGTTGGGTTGTTTGTAGACCGATTCCCAAACTAACTGACGAGTTAAAGTCAAAATTGAAACAAAATACAGATCAAATCTACACTATTTACTATAAAAACACTACGAAATCGATTGAAAATAGGTTTTTGTTTTAATTTTAATTTCACATGGAAAGTTTGAGGGTTGTTAAAGTGAAATAATTTCTTAATGATTGTCTACATAATTGTTAAAAAAGCTATTAAATTATCGTTTATAAAATAGTTGCTATTCATATATTACAATTGGGAAGTTTCTCATCTTGTACGTTATTGTATTTTTACAATTTTACTTTTACTATAAAAAATTACTTTATTTACATATTATTTAAAATTGATTAAAAAAAACATACATATATTATTACGTAATTTGCTTATAGATAAAAAAGAGATAAGAATGGTCATATTTCTCACAGAGTTATATTAATTTATATTTTCTGCTATTTATAAACATAAAATATGTATTTTGTTTTGTTTGTTCAGCTTCATTGATTTAAATTATGATTTTTTCCAAACAGAGTAATTTATTTCAAAATTGAGTTTTTAATTCATATAGCGAAATAGTAAATAGGATATTATTTATGTGATATCAAACAGAATACAATATTCATTTTTTTTTTTGTAAAATGAAAAATGTATCATATTTCCAACATAACGTTGCAGAATATGTATTGCCAGTTTTACTTACACCAAAGTTATTTTCAAAATTAATATTATGTGAATATACCTTATACATTCTAGATAACAAAGTAGTATACATAGATAAATATTCGATAAAACAAAATATTGTTTTGGCTACATAATTTTGAAATAAATAAATAAATAGAAGCATATTTTAGGGTAGTGCTGACATCTATTCAAACTTCAATGAAATATTTAATACAAAAAGTAAAAGGAGATGAATTTAAATAAATCTCGCTAAATAAATATTTATAGAATGATTAAACAATTTAAAAAATTAGCGCCGTGAAATATTTTTGTAGAATCACGAGCTTCGTCAGGGACATTACTGGTGTTTTCGGCTCAGAATGACGTCTTAAAGTTAGCCTTCAAGATATTCTAAACATATTCGCAGTTTTTAGATAATCTGTCGTTAAATGTCGAATAGGGGTAAATTAAAAAACGTAATTACTTTTATAATGATTATTAATTAAGGCCTTATTTTAGTGAGGTTACCAGGTGAAACCGTAGATGGAAATCCAGTATTATTTGAAATTATATCAGCTCAAGTAGTTGAGAAAAAAAATGATGACAACAAACATGTTGTTTACACGGTACAAGTTCGTCATATGGCAGGAAAGGAAGACATAAATCCAGTAACAATTGAACGACGATATACAAATTTTTATAACCTATACAGTGCTCTTAAGCAGGATTTTCCAGAATTAATATCTTCCATATCATTTCCCAGAAAGGTAATAATATTTTTTAATAGCTATGTGCTGTAAATTACAAGAAAAAAATCAAATTTTAGGTTCTTGTGGGAAATTTTGATGACAAATTAATAATTGCACGTAGCACTGATTTTCAAGGCCTTTTAAAACTCATATCTTCCGAATCTCGTCTTTTATATGCTCCAGCAGTATTGTCATTTATTCAAGATATTGAACTAAAACAAGCGAAAGATTTAATGAAAGAAATGAGATATGATTTAGCGATAAGTATTCTTGAAAATAACTTCCGAATTTTAAATAAGGTGAGAGATTTTAGTCGATAGTCTTTCGTTTTTCGTCTATAATTTGTTTTAAAAACGTAGGTTTATACGGATCGATCCAGGGCAGTTCTTTTAGCACTTTGTCGGTTGTTGGGTTGTTGTGCTTCTTTGCCGGGTTCACCAGATGCAGATAAATGGGTAGAATTGGCATTACATAGATATGAAGGAGTAAGTGATAGTGAGCTACTATCACTTTATATACCTCTAGTACATTTAGGTATAAAACTGAATAAGCAACACGACAAAAGTACACAGGAGTTAGAGAACAGATTGGAAAAATTGCACCAAAGAGGAATTTGCGTTACTAATGCACCTAGTCTTCTTGATGTTTTAAATTTATTGGACAAAAGTACGTGATTTATTTTAATGATATTTTATTTATTGTTGGATATTATTTATTTTAAAATTTTATTTAATAAATTATTTATTTCCATATAATTTGAATGGAGATTAATTTTAAAATTTTAATTCTAAGTTGTTTCACCAGAGGTCAGCACTTGTTAAGCATGGTATCAGGTTGAAATAGTCAATTCATTTAAATTATAATTTAACAATTTAAACATGATAATTATATTATAACCTTTGTATATAATGTGATTATTAAAATGTGATGTATTTATTGTAATTATTCAATTTTTAAATATGCGGTAGTAATACCAACTAAATAGTTTTTGTGCTACCAACGTGACAACATAGTAAAACTGTCACAGGAAATTTTAAGCATTTGTATTGTTGATCATCCTTGCCGAGGAATATTGCATTGTTGAATATATGTTATTTAAGATAAATAACAATGGCAACCAATCCAAGCACTGATTTGACTGAAGAAGATGCTGCCGATTTACAGTTCCCTAAGGGTATGTAATTAAAGGTTAGAGTGGCATGTATGGAACTGTGTTTTGCGAGTACATGATTTTAAAAGTCATTATTATGTATCGAACTATGAGTGGAAACGCCAGTAATAGTAGTAGTGATAATTTACGATCTTCCGATTTCATACAATCATTTCAAACATGTGCGGTATGTTCAAGCACAAGTCGATTTTGCTCATGTATTAAATGCGAAAAGTGCAAAATTTCTCTTCAAGTTCCTTATATTGAGTGCACAATTTGCATTAATATAAATTTATGTTGTAAATGTTTTTCGTCGGGTAGTGAATTTAGTTCTCATGAAAGTGATCATAATTATCGTGTTGTGAAACATGATTTTATTTTATTCGAAAATTCCAACTGGACGGCTGCTGAAGAATTAACAATGTTAGAAGTACTCTATACGTACGGTTACGGAAACTGGGAGCTTATAAAAAATAAGTTGCAGAACAGGTCCATCCAAGAGGTAAAAGAACATTATGATACATTTTATATTGACAACCCAGTATCAGATTTATTACCGAAAGTGCCAGAGACGCAGCAATCATTATTTCCTAACTTTGTAATTCCGTACAGATTCAAAGTAGTCGACATCGAAGAACCACCTAGATATGCACCTAATACCATTGGTTATGAATCAGTAGCTGGATATAATGCGCCTAGATCAGATTTTGAAGTTGATTATGACGCCAATGCCGAGCAATTATTATCTACCTTAAGTGATCTAGACATTGAACCAAGTGATTCTTCTTATGATGTTTTAACTAATCTTCAATGTGCCATTGTCAGAAGCTATAATCGTAGATTAATGGAAAGACAACGACGGAAAGCTATAATTCGAGAACATGGAATGATTTTATTGCGAAAAAATATGTCTTGGATGCACAGGTACGACAAATCATTCACTAGAAGTGGAACTGAGAGGTTGATGACTTACATGCAGTATTTTACTGGAACCGGATTCGATTTATTTATGGAAGGTTTACATCGGGCTGCTGAGCTCCGGCGATGGATTTCAAGGTATATTACAGTAAACTATCTGGTACTTTGATCGAATGGACTTTACTTTTTTTCGCACATTATATGTATATTGAAAAATATATAATAACATTACTTTTTTTATATATATTTGGTTTAAAATCTATAATACATGTTTTCACAATACTAATAATAGTTCATAGAAACAAAATCTGAAAGTATTTAGTTGTTTCTTATGCTGTCTAAGTTACTAATTATCATTAGTCAACTGTAACATATTTTGTAGAAATTCAGATGAAATTATACTTTAGTTACATATTTTTCGTGATTAATTGCTAGTTGTTTGCACTTTATGATTTATTTCAATGAGAATTTCACTTGAAATTAAATTTTTTACAGATTACGGGAATATCATCAAAAAGGAATAACGACTCGCCAAGCTGCTGAAGTTTATGAATCAATAAACCAAGAAAAGGAACAAAATCAGAAAGAAATAACTTTATTTACTTCGAATCCTCTATTCAATTGGAAGAGTATAGACAAAATTGCTCAGAAAATGATTTTACCACAAACTAATAAAAGATCTCAATTCAGACCATTGGACATAGTAGGCCTACCTGGTTATGAAAAATTATCAAAAAAAGAACAGGATTTGTGTACGAATGTTCGACTTGTACCCCAGACTTATTTAGATCTTAAGGAGTTGTTAGTTATTGAGAATAAAAAATTCGGTTATCTCAAATTGCAGTCAGCTAGGAGATTGCTTAAAATTGATGTAAACAAAACTAGGAAATTATATGATTTTTTAATTGAAGAAGGTTTTATCATGAAACCAAATGAATGAATATTATTTAATAAATATTATATTTTTGTAGCATGATTATGATTTCTCATTCGTATTAAATTATGTTGTATGAATTGGAATGTTTTGTAATTTTATAATATAAAATATTGATCGAAATTAGTTTTAATTTTGAATCTACCCATCATATTTAAATAGTTGTTTTTTTTTGTTGGATAAGATAAATTTTATTTATTATTTTCAGAGTTTGAAAATGCAGAAACCCTTTTAATATCAGAAGTTCATATGTTACTTGAACATCGAAAAGCTCAGAACGAGTCAGCTGAAGATGAACAAGAATTTTCCGACGTATTTTTAAAAACTCACACGTACACCGACAGATTTAGAAAGTTTAAAAATAAGGAAACTATTGCTGCCGTTCGCAAGTATGCAAGGAGAAAAAAGGTAATTTTTAATAACACATAAA